>CM022402.1:48668270-51168270 GCA_011833715.1 Carcinoscorpius rotundicauda | reverse complement strand
ACTGATGAGCCTTAAAGTTGGCAACAAATAAATGTTTTTCAGTCGTTATAAAGAAATGTATTGCAAACAAAGAAAAAAAGCCAGATTCAAAAGCAGATTACACATTATAATAAAATGAAACAAAGTATTAGCAAGATGATACAGACTGAGTATCATCAAAAAAGATGACTCCTATGACCTCCAACCTCAATAACTTAACCTTTCATATGAAATATATATTGTGTCAAAATAAAAGAATTCCTGCAGTCTCCAAATTTCACTGGAAAATCATCATGCAGAGAAAAACAAATAGCATGGAGTGAATAAAGAAATACAAATACAGATTAAGAGATTCCAAGGAACAATAGACTTCACGGATAGTATAGACTTAGACAACAGACTTCAATTTATAGTATTTAACAGTAATCAAAACAGATGCTGTTGCTTATGATAAGAATTATAAAGTGATGGCTGTTCAAGAATATTAAAAAAAGGAAAGGAGTAATTGATTGTCAATATTTTTTTGTTTATTGTTCAAGTATATGGTTTTGTGGATGTCACTCCTCATGACTCAGGGAACAATTTACTTTCTGAATCAGTATATCTTTGTATACCATTTCAGTAATATCAGTAAAATTAAAGTAAGAGAACCTTTTTAGCAAGTATATAAAAAAGAAAAGATACTATCAATTGACTGTAAGAATTAACTTATTTCCTTTCTTTCACAAGTAAATGTAAACATTTTACAAATAGAAATATTTTAGAAATAATTGTATCTAGTTTGAGTCATTACATAAACCAAGTTTTCATACTCCTCTCACATAAGAGATTCAAAGCTGTAGCAGGTGCTTTTTTCAATTTTTATGGGCTCTACTTAAAAAGCTGCATAATGTTTTAACTTGTACACAATGCACAACAAATAACAACTGAAACAGAGCATTGTAAAAATTTTTTCATTCATCATCAAAAAAAATGTCAAAATATTTCATAAACTTGAAGAAACAACTGCACAGTTCTGTCTTCAGACCAATAGCCAGAAATCACGAGTTCAAATACTACAGGCACCTAAGAGCAATTTTTTCGCTTTTCTTTCACCTTTCACTTGATCAATAAAATATTATAGCAGAAACAAAAGAACAAAAGAATAAGAAACTGAACAAAAAACACAAGTCCTTCTTACTAAATATTGAAAATGTTTTATCAGTTCATTTCTTGCTTGATACCTTGCTACCCTTGACAACTGTATTTAATCACCTGTAACACCTCAAGCACGTATCATGATGTTTAATAAAATACTTGTAATAAATATGTTTAAAAACTACAATGCTTCTCGAACATTATAATTAAGATAACTAACTGAACACAACTTTCATCCCATAAGATGTTCATTCATAAAACATTTCTATGTACAATATAAAGAAAACAGCCTACACACAATTAACAAGGCAGATCAAAATGACTCAGTATAATTTAAAAAAAAATATGTTAACAGTTTGGCTGTTTCGAGTTTAGACATTTTGTTTGCTACAACTTCCTGTCATCCACTTAGCATGTAATGTCATTAATACTATAATCATAATAGCTACATTTGAGAATCTTCATTGATATAGTAACAGTACTTATAATCATAAATCATTACTAAAATATTTGGAACTATTACAACAAACAGCAAAACAAAAATAAATTCAGAGAGTAACAAATAACTATCAGCAATTAACTTTGTACTGTAATAGACTTCTGCAATCTCAAAAATCAGAAACTTGTAAAATAATTAAAAAAAAAGACCCTAAACTTTTAAAAGATCAAAGAGATTTGCAATAACTTATTCAAATGTGTATGTCACCACTTAGTGAGTTGAAGTTACTAAAGCATACATAGAAAGAATAACACAAAAAAGTTTTGACACTAACAGTAGTTTACTAAATATTTGGGCATGTTACACACAGCAGAACATTCACAAGGAAGCACTCTGTAGTTTTATGTTTGGTAAGTCTAAGCTACTTCACATTCACACGAACACCACATGCTAATAATTTTTGTCTGTACAGTTCTGAGTTTGAAATATGTATAAATCAGCCAAAATGAGAATTTTGTATACCTCCTTGTATAAAGTATACAACATTAAATATAATTCCAAACAATTTATGAAGTTTGTCTAACTAGACTTTAGGAAAACACAAGAAATGTAATTAGAACTGATTACTACATATATATAGACACCCGCACAATACATCCAACTACTTACAAGTTTTGGTATCATTCTTGTAAAATTTTGAGATTCAAATTCTCTTGGAGGTAAATGATTTAAAGTTGGTTCTATATCATAATATTTACATACAGCATCAGACAACATAAAACTGAAAGACAGAAGAAAGTTTTTGTCATTTTAAAGTGGAATTTTATAAACATAGATATATCTCACTAATATTTTTGTTAAACATTACTACTACTTAGAAAACATACAAATACCTACTTTAATAAACACATCTTAATTCAAGTATGTAATAATACACAAAAAAATTGCAAAACTTCAGAATTTTTTCAAACTTAAGTTATGTTAATCTATCTAGACAAAAAAATTGGATCATTTGCAATCTACATGCCATTTAAACAGAAACATCGACATATATTTCAAGCAATTAAAAATCAACATAAACAGAAACAACAAAAATAAAAGCAAAACAATAATAATCATACTGAAAACCTTTAGTTGTAAAATCCTAACTTATCCCATAAGATGTTTATATTTAATACAATAAATTTGTGGGAAAAAAATCAATATTTTGTTGATACAACTTACTGTCACATAATTTCAGCACACATGAATAGTTCTGAATGTTAAATAATAATATATAAAATTAAAAAAATTTAACAGAATGAGTGGAAAAATTATAGTGAAATATGATGTTTCAACATGGCTATGCTGCATTAAAGAACTTTCTCATACTGTTACCTTAAGAATTTCACATTTAATAAAACCATTAAATTATAACTATCCTTTCATTCTTTTACTGGTAGAAAATCCTCATAAATATTATTACCCACAATCCTCACCATAGTCTTTGAGCTCTGCCCAGAGCACAATGAGGGCTATCAAGCTCTTCATGGAAGTCACACCTGTTTAAAACACATTAGATGAGTTTATGTTTCACATAAATAAATTTATTTCTCCTTAACATGAACTTTCTAAGACCAAAACTGTACTCAACACAAGCCCTTTCACAAAAATATACACCAAATATGATAATGAGGACACTGTTTCTATACACATCTTTCACATGGTTTCAAAGAATGCTCCTAGTTAAAATAAAAATTACAAAAGGCTTACACATAAAGTTCAGGTAACATCAAATATAAGTACCAACATCAAAATCTTAAGTAACAAAAGAAAGATATGTTACTTGAAAAACAAACAAACCAAGTGTTTATTTATGATTGACTTCAAACCTAAATTTAAACATCAGTATTTCTACAATTCTACTTTATAATGTTATAACCAAATACTTTTTTCCTAATATGTTCAACTGTTGCTAATCTAGCTTCACAAATTATAAAAAAACAATAACACTTTGTTACTAACTTAGTGTAAACATGTAGGTATACTTTCCAATAAAAACAATGTATTAAAACAGACATGCAAATATTAAATACACCTCCATAATTTTTTGATTTTGGTAAGATTAAATTTATTAGTTTTCTATGTTCTAAAAACTTAATTTATCAAATTTAAATACTTAAAACATGTGCTTAAGAGCCTTAAAAATCTAATTAGTCATGATATCTAGCCATCTATATGTGTATGTATATCTATTAACTCTGCCAACTTGGGCATTTTTACAGCACATGACACAAAGTTTTAGTGTCTTACATTCAAAATGTTATTAAACTACTTTTATATGTTATTTATAGCATAAAATATTAGTTAATAATCCATTCTGAACAGCATATAAGTCTTAAGTTCTTAATTCTCCAAGACAATATTTGAAAAAATCCTGAATTTCACCTTGTGTGATAATTTTCTCTTAGCAAGTCATCATCCTTATTTTATCCACCACAACTTGAAAAATTACAAAATTAAACTTAAAGTACTCTCTAACTTTGCTCAGGTTAGGTTTATTAGTCTTCAATTCTGTTTGGATATGGGTATCAAATAGAAACTCAGACCCTTCCCACCACACCCACCTATCACATCCTCTTTCATAGTTCTCCAGTAGTTCACTTTTACATTTAATTACATATTACCTATAGCCTAGAGAAACTGAGACTTTTCATCCACTAAATGATGTGTTGTATAACATTATGTTCTGAATGTCAATTCCATTCACAGTACAAACAGCATTCCCACGAGAAAGTTAATGGCTAGCTTGAATAAATTTGTAGCAGGAATTTGTCTAATTTTTTGATGTTATTTTATATTGTTTGGAGTATTATTTAATTAAATAAAAATTATTAATTGCAATACTATGAGTAATATAAAAAACACAAGGTTAACTCTCTTTGAAAACTAAGAGCAAGAAAATAGATAAGTATTTTATTCCTGTTTTTAATTTTTATTCTTTATGTGGAATTATAAAAGTAATTAAAATGTGAAAATAAGGTTATTTTTAGGTCAGTCAAGAGTAGATTAAATAAATAGAAACAACAATGAAATAAAAATGTTTGACGAGACACACACGAGCTGCTTGCATTGGTTGTAGTTTCTCATGAGAAATGTAATTGGATAGCATAACATTAGCAGCATGTTCCCCAAGTCGTTCACAACTTATACGCACATGAACAATATTCAGTCACAGCTGAAAGGACAACATAACAATAAAATTTCATTATTAACAGATGTGTGCTCTTACAAACTTAGAGCTAATTACACTAAACAAATGTGGTTTTATATTACAATATGAAGTCATTACGGAAAGAAAAAAGGGTAATTTAGATTTATTACAATGTTTTTTGGTGGTTATGAGGTTGGTCAGATTTATAGATTCCATTTTAGTTAAGTTAGAGAAAATAACATATAACCTGTCAAGTTTTACTAAAAAAACAAAACTTTTGAAATTTATTTAGCAGCTCTTAGGGACAACATAAAAGAAGTTCAAATTTTTTGAGGTGAGGAAAAGTATTTTTAATTTTAACATGAAAAATACTTTGCACATGGACTGTTCAAAATAAATCCTGAATATACTTATGGACCAATCTTTATTTTATTAGAAATACTTCATTAAAAAAATATAATTTTTGTATGTTAAACATTTATATTATTAAGTGAAATACTCCCAAATTTTATAAAGATATCCACAATATATTGAAAGTTAGAAATATTAAATGTAAAGAGATTGTCAAATGAGAAAAAGAGGTCAAGTAGTTTCTCATACAAACCAACCCCATGCTGGTACAAGAGTTAGACTATAGTAAAAAGTTACAAATGAATTTCTGGTAACTACTTCTTTCCACTCACAAATTAGCTTTTCCCATTTTATGCCATCCTCTATATGCAAACTTTTCTTCTAATGTATGCCACAAGCCTGTCTCACACAAGAAATAAAAACAGTGGCAACAGAAATAGAAATTAGAAGAGCGAGATGTGAGTGCTCAAGCCCATAACATCCCACATATATATCACAATAACACTTTGTTACTAACTTGGTGTACACATGTACATATACTTTCCAATAAAAACAATGTATTAAAATAGACATACAAATATTAAATACACCTCCATAATTTTTTGATTTTGATAAGATTAAATTTATTAGTTTTCTATGTTCTAAAAACTTAATTTATCAAATTTAAATACTTAAAACATGTGCTTAAGAGCCTTAAAAATTTAATTAGTCATGATATATATATACACACACACACACACATAAAAATGTATCTCAGAATGGCTGGTACAAGTATTAACACTTTTACTGATTAGGAGAGAACCACGTTTCGATCTTCCTAGGTCATCTTCAGGTAATGAGAGTTTAAATGTGACTGTTGATGAACATGCATTAGGAATGAGAGTATTAATGAGTACAGGTCTGTAGGTGGTGTTAGGTTATTAATTAGTATAAGTATAAAGGTATTCTATTATACTGGTTTAACTTTGGTTTCAGTTGCTGTATATGTAGGGCTTCTTTGATTTTGTATTTGTTTATATTTGTTTCCCTACTTAGTATCTGGGAGTTTTCTATGGTTATGTTGTGCTTACTTAATTTGCAGTGTTCAGAAACATGTGAAGATGTTTTTTTTTGTTCTTTAAATCTAGTTTCCATTTTTCAACTTGTTTCTCCAATATAGAAGTCATGGCAGCTGTTGCATTGTATTTTATAAATTATGTTGGCATTGTGTTTGTCAGTGTAGTTTTTACATAGTATAAATTGTAGTTTCGTACCTGGTTTTTGAATGAATCTGGTGTTTACTGGAATGTTGTGCTTTGTTACAAGTTCTTTTTTTTTCCCAAGGGTTTGTTATTTTTTTGCTGATGTCAGAAACATATGGTATGCAGCAGTATAAGGTTTTGTAGTTTGTTATATCATGGGATTTATTGTTGTTGGTCTAGGTGTGTGCATATTTTTCCAGTTTTTTGAGGAAATTTGTTGATATTGAGGAAGTGTTGTTTTATTATGCAGAGGGCAGTTTTGGATGTTTGAATATATAATTTTATTTATTTTATTATATTAATATAGGTATAAAGGTGTTCCTTTGTATTGGTTTATTTTTGGTTTAAGTTGTTGTATAAGTAAGGCTTCTTTAATTTTGCATTTGTTTATGTTTGTTTCTTTATTTAGTTTTTAAGTGTTTTCTATGGTTATGTTGTGTTTATTTGACTTGCAGTGTTTGAAAACGTGTGAAGGTGACTTTGTATGTTCTTTGAATCTGGTTTCCATTTTTCCACTTGTTTCTTCAACATAGAAGTCGTGGCAGTTATCACATTGTAGTTTATAAATAATGTTGGTGTAGAGTTTTTCAGTGTAGTTTTTACATAGTATAGACCTTAGTTTTGTGCCTGGTTTTTGAATAAATTTAGTGTTAACTGGAATGTTATATTTTGTTACTAGTTTTTGCCAAATGTTGGTTATTTGTTTGCTGATGCCAGGAATATATGGTATGCAGCAGTATATGGTTTCATAATTTTTTGATTCGTGAGATTTATTTACTCTTGTTGGTTGTTTTTCCTTTCTGTCTAGGTATATGCATATAATGTTTTCTATGGTTTGTGGAGGAAACTTATTGATGTTGATGAAGTATTGTTTTATTTTGTCTAATTCATCATTAATTTTATCTGGTGAGCATAGTTTTATGGCTGTGTTTATTTGGTTTCTTAGTATGTTGAGTTTTTGTTTTGTTTCATGTGCTGAGTCGCAAGGAATGTATAGTTTAGTATGGGTGATTTTTCGGTGGATTTCTGTTTCAAATTGTGTGTTGGTTCTTATAATTTTGAGGCTAAGAAATGATATTTGATTGCTTTCTTCCTGTTCACATGTGAAGTAAATGTTGGGATGTATAGAGTTAATGTGATTGAAAAAATTAAGTATGTGTTCTGTAGATTTGAATCCTGCAACTGTGTCATCTACATATCTGTACCAGTATAGTGGTGGATGTAATGCTGTGTTAATTGCTTGTGTTTCAACTTGTGCCATAAAAATATTGGCTAGAACTGGTGATACTGGGTTGCCCATGCTTAGGCCATTTGTTTGTGTATAGTTTTGGTTGTTGAACATGAAGTTTGTTTTTATCGTGGTGAATTCTATGAGTGTTGCTAATTGATTACTGGGAATGTCTATAGTTGGGTTAGGGTCTCGGATAGAGAGTTCTAAGGCTATCTTGCAGGCTTCAGTGGTTGGAACTTCTGTAAAGAGGGATATAACATCGGAACTGGCCATTGAAACTTTATGATTAAGTTGATTTAGATTAGACTAAAATTAAAAGAGTCTTTGATGAATGAGCTGGCTGATGTTACAAGTAGAAAAATGGAAACCAGATTCAAAGAACATACAAAGTCACCTTCACACGTTTTCAAACACTGCAAGTCAAATAAACACAACATAACCATAGAAAACACTCAAAAACTAAATAAAGAAACAAACATAAACAAACGCAAAATTAAAGAAGCCTTACTTATACAACTTAAACTCAAAATAAACCAATATAAAGGAACGCCTTTATACCTATATTAATATAAAATAAATAAAATTATATTTTCAAACATCTAACACTGCCCTCTACATTGCGACACTCAGTTACACAACCCCTTTCAAAGATGTGGTCAGCTTCTGGTCAGTTACCTCTTTCTTTGTGAACCTGACAATGACCAAAGAAGGTCGAAGTGTTGTTCGTTCTTCTATGTAAAATATTTTCTCAACCCAAATGAGCCGTTTTTGCATATATATTTCTCTACAAGTGGGTTTTCTTGACATCACTGCTTATGATTCAATTTCTGTTATAAAAATGTTGGCTGGAACTGGTGACACAAGATTCCCCATAATTAGGCCATTTATTTGTCGGTTGTTTTAGTTATTGAGCATAAAGTTGATTTTGGTGGTAGTGAATTCTATAGTGGTGGCTAATTGGTTGCTGGGGGTGTGTATCAATGGGTTGGGGTCTTGGATATAAAGTTCTGAAGCTATCTTGCAGGCTTCAGTTAATGGGGCTTCTGTGAAGAGGGAGATTACATCAAAACATCTACCTGCCCAGTGTCCAGAGATTTTTGGTGGCCCTAAAAACAGCCATTTGAATTGAAAATAGAAGAGTGCAATTACTTCAAACTGGTGTACTGGCATGTTTGGCCAACTCTTCATGTAAAAGCAGATATATTGCAGTCTGGACCTTCCTGCTCGTGACAGCCGAGTGCTTGTTGTAGCAAGCCAAGTGAGGAGCTTCGGCAGCAATTCTTTCGAAAATGTCACTCATGATGGATATAGCTTTGCTGAAGATTCCAGTATCTGCGTAGACCTGCTTGAGAACCTTGTAAATGTAAATACCAAAGCTCTCCTTCTGCTTTTTCTTGTCTCCAGCTTGTATGGCTTTCTGCGCATTTCCAGCCTTCTTCTGTACTCTTGAACTCTCTCTTCAAAGTGCTTTTCAACTTTCCCTCATAGCATTTGTTTACCTTTGGTCTCATGGATATATTTAGCCTTAGGTGGAGTTTACCACCCATTTATGGCTATACCTTGTTCCTTGTTACCCGTTACGACCATGGCAGGAATATAATCTATCACTGACAGTTAAAAAGGCACACACTTGAAAGATGCATTACAGGTGCTAGACTGTGTGATCACCAAAAACTTATCCAGAGAAACAAAGATCCTCATTAAAGGATTTAGAGTGTAGTCATTCCAATTACAAGCTTTTAAATGCAGCAAGAGGGACATCCACATAGAATAATGCCAAGATGTTAAGCGACCTTATTTGTAACTAAAAATAGGTCAGAAATTTGTATTTATATTTATTTAATATATTCTTATATTTGTTACAGAATAGCTTAATAATTTTATTTAAAGTTTGTTTATGAAATCCATTAAATATTAATTTCTGTCAGTATTTCAACATTACTGGTAATATACTGTAATTTATTAAAAATTTTACAATATCTGAATAACAGCAGGGTATGATACAGTACTATTAAAATAGGGTAAACCATAAATTGGAAAGGTAAAATATTTTATCAAAAATATTTATATTGATATTCTTATCAATTATTTTAATTTCTAAATCTACATAATGTATTTCTGTATTATATGTTGAAGTATTTCCAGCTGGATAAATAATAGCATTTTCCACAGAGAAATATTTGTTTAAAACTCATTGTTTTTGTCTCAAAGATTTGTTAAGCATACTGAAAAAGTTTCAAAATTTTGTGAATATAGACAAAACAATTAAATTTTATTGTATGAAAACCGTAAATATCATTTTGGGGTCAATATTTAGATAGAATTAGCTGAGTTCTTAACAAGAGTTAAAGGCTTTAATGCTCCAGTTAAATAACAGTTAAAGGACATTGCTTGCTTTGTACATGTTATTCTTCAGTGTACAAGTACTTTCAGGAAGAAAAAAGTAGACTTAACTTTCATCAGCAACAAATAATGAAAAACAAGAGGTCAAAGGTAAGTATTATATTTCTTGTTTTTCATGAATATTCATTATTTATTATTATAACATTAACTACAATGTAAAGTTAAAGTCAGATTATGAGTAAGCAGCAATAATAAAACTTCCTCATGAGGTATTATGGTGTGAGCTATGCATTCTCTGATTGATTTACAACTTTTGTGGCAGGATTATTAGTTTTACACATCATAAAGAGCTATAAAACCAAGCATAAAAAGCTTTAAGCTATTTAGGATAGACAGTGTAATTTCCTGTTACAATCTGCAATCATTCTAGAAAGAAAAAAGTAATTTAGATTTACTTACTTCTTTTTATGGTGGTTATAAAGTTTTTTCAAAATGCCTAAGCCATACAGAATAGAAAAAAAAAAGGTAAAATATAAATTTTGGAGAAAAAAAAGTTTGATATTTACTTAAAATCTCTTAGATGTTATGCAAGTGAAACCTGAAAACTTTTAGAATACATATTTTCAATTTCAACATGAAAACCACTTTGCACTCAGAACATTCAACATCCTAATTTAAATATATTCACAGACAAATCTTTAGTAAAAATACTTAATGAATCTCATTTTTACGTGAAGGAGACTTGTTATATTTACCGAGATCTTTCAAAGTTTGATGAAGATACACTTGACATATTATACAGTTAGAGGCTTAGTTGAATTTAGTTTGTAATCACTCAGTTCTCATTAGTTTCCTTACTATAACTTATTGTATAAATTGTACATCTTAAAATTTGACAGACGTTAAATAAACATTACATATTTTTTTTTATACACAAAAACCAAGTTTTTCATTGGAGTGTTTTTACTAAAAATTTCCCCAGGGAAAAAAAATTATTAGTTCAGTGCAAAATGATTTTTAACTTTAAAAATAAAAATACTTTAATTAACCTGAAAATCCTTAAATCTCATTTGTGCAATTTCTAATCATCCTAAATAGATTTCAAACATTTTTTCTCAGTAAAACTTTATATTTTAGTTATTATTTTCATTACTTCAACTCTGTACAAGGTTAGACAATTTGATCAAATTCATAATCCCCCAAAAGAAAATCAAAATAAATCTAAACTACCCTTTTCTTCTTTCTAGAATGACTTCAAATTGTAACATGAAACTATTTGTTTATCCTAAATACATTAACACTTGTAACAGTATACATCTATTTAATACTTGCATATTGCCCTTTCAGCCATGTGCAATATTCATGCCACATTAGGTTATAAATCATATAACAAATTTGCAACTCATGTCATGCTACCAAATTACATATTGCATGATTATTCACAAGTGTACATTGTGAAAAATCTTTATTATACTTAATCTAACCTATACATATATGAAAAACTAGTAGTAAAGTACTTACCTGGGTCTATTTTTTGTTTTTATCAACTGTTGATGACACTTAACCCTACTTTTCTTACACTAATAGTACTACTGCACTAAATAACATTTTATTTCCTTAAATAATGCACAGAAAACACAGAATAACAACATGAAAAAACAGACAATGTTTCATAACTATAATTTTCTGGCTTTCTAATTTTTTGTTTTTGTGTTATTGAATTTTGCACAAAGCTACTCAGAGGCTATCTGTGCTAGCCGTCCCTAATTTAGCAGTGTAAGACTAGAAGGAAGGCAGCTAGTCATCACCGCCCACTGCCAACTCTTGGGCTACTCTTTTGCCAACGAATAGTGGGATTGACTGTCACTTATAATGCCCCCATGGCTGAAAGGGCGTGACCAGGTTGTGAACCCGCAAGCCTCAGATTACGAGTCGCACGCCTTAACATGCTTGGCCTTTTAATATTGGAAGAGCTATTAAAAATTTGGTTAAGTCCACTGATGTCTTTGTTCTTGTGGAAATAAAGCTTGAAATGAAAGTGAAATTGACATTTTGTTGGTTATAAACAATATACTATTACAAGTCTGAGTGAATTACTGACAATTTCTGAAAGAATGCAACACAAGCATCACACAAGTCCTGATTTTCTAGTTGATGGCTCTATAATTAAATAAGATTGAAAATCAAGCTTTGTCTGGGTAATGATTACATTATAACAAGGAATTCTGACATTACAGATTACAGAAGAGGGTATATGTCTAGAAAGAAAATGCCACAATGTTTTTACTTGAGGAAATTCCGCATTTTTTAAAAATATTGCCTTATTAAATTATGAACTTAAAACTTGTATACTATTAAAATATGGATTGTAAGTTACATTTTTATGCCAAATGCCTTCACACAGCTTAATAAAAACTAGTTTATTTAAATTTTGAATGTAACTCACCAAAACTTTGTGAAATGCACAGAAAAAATATGGCTGTGAGAAAAGGATTAAAAGTATAGTACGGGAACTCTAATGGTCACAAAGTTGGTCAAATGAACTGACCCATAAGGAATGAGTTAACAGTATTACTTACAACATACCTCGTGTTTGGAATATAATCAAAGGTTGTTTTAGTTAAGTAATCTTCTGCAATAACTTTAGGAATTGGTTGGTTCACTTTCAATCGCAATTCTGACAACAAGACTGTTAAATTCCAGCATGCTAGTGTTTGATGGCCTCGTTCACCTACAAATTGAAAACATATCTAGTTTCAGAATTATTTATTTTCATTGTTAGTGTATTTATTGGGTTATATTGTACTTATGAATATAGGAACTAAACTAGCACGAGAATAAGACTGATATAATTTACTGAATTTTTTTATTAAAAGCAAACACAAAGTATGGTACTTCCAGAAGCTTATTACACATGAGCGAATGTATTAAAAGGAGATGACATAAAGATAATATTTCATAAAATTATTTCTCCATTTAGTTCTCTTATAAAACTGCAGCTTTATTTTGTATTAGAATATTTTTGTTTTATTTCTTTCAACACGCACTGCTCAATTTCCATAATTTTTATTTATTACTCCAATTCTTGAAAGGCAAATAAAATCTTTATGGTAAACAAAAAAATATGCCTTAATTTACATTTTTATAATTCATTTCAATGACAAAAACATTACTCATTGAACAGTATAATAAAGACAGGTACACTGATACTTATTATGACAAATATACCAAAATACTACATATTAGTATACCAGTAGAGTTAAGTTACAACTCTTGATAAACTAATCAATGAAATTAAAGATAAAAAATGTAACTTTGTCATACATTTAGATCAAAATAATTATGTCAAATGAAGCTACCACTAGTTATTTCTTTTATTCTCCATTTTACATTTCTGATTTTAAAAGTTTACACAATATAATACACAAAACAATGTTTTATTCTACCTCCCTCCAATGACTGTAAACAGGCTAAATTTTAAACTACATGGTGGCTAGAAAAAAATGGTTGAAACATAGATCTCTCATAAAATGGCATGAAAAACCAATATTGTGGATTACTTATTTCAAAACATATCATGTCTGACAAGAAGAATTAAAAACCTATTCATAGCACTTTTGTGTGCACATAACACAATATTTAAGTATTATTTGCATTTATTTCAGCACAGAACTACATAATGGGTATTCTGGGTTATCTTCACAACTAAGTATCAAACTCTGGATTTTCATATTATAATTTCATAATATTACAACTGACCCACCAAGACCTTATTGGAAGAAAATAAGAGAAAGTAAGCATTTAATTAGGAACGGACCTGACACTTATAAAATTAGACAACCATGACAAAAAGTAAAATAGATGTCTTGGTAGCTAAGAATTTAATCTATATAATAATTCAATAATAAATATATTAATTTAATAACAACTCAGTTAACACTAAACAGAAAGCACATAATTTTATATGCAAAAACGGCTCTTTTGAACCTGACGATGACCGAAGAAGGTCGAAACGTTGTTCGCTCTTCTATTTAAAATATTTTCTGAACCCAAAAGAGCCGTTTTTGCATATAAAATTCTCAACAAGTGGGTTTCTCGACATTACAGAAAGCACATAAATTTGTCTTACATGCTTGCTCGTGTAGCCACTTTAAACATCCTTTCATTTGAGAAAGTTGATCTGAAGGGCAAAATAATGGAGGACATGGGTCCACTTCATCTGGATTAACAAATTTTTTTATTTGATGATAAATTCTATGATAATTTTCATCCCCTTGATTAAAGTTAAATATAGGAATCTGATGATATTGTTCACCTGTTAAAGGAAAAACAAGATATATAAAAGTATTAGCATAAACTTAGAATTCTTGAATTCCACTGTAAACACATGTAAAAATAGTAGTTCCTCTATAGAATAATAATGATAAATTTCACAAATAAGCCCACACTAAGCAGGTAACAATCTCTATAGCAAGTTTGAGTGAAAAAAAATTAAATCAGCCAAGTCAGAGTGATAAGTACTGTAGATGTGCAGTCTGAAATAATACACAATGATGTGTGTTTAAATACATGTATGTTTCACAAAAAGTCACTAATAAAAAGATGTTAGATGCTCTGCTGAAAAAATTCCTTTACCATTTATTTAGAACAACTTGGAGTGGTATAGCTAACACCAGAACCCTGCACAGGTTTTATACTGGAATGTAAACTGCAAAAAAATGAGTGCCAACTCCAACTATAAACATCCAACTGGAGTAAAAACATGCACTTGAAATATATATACAATTTGTTTTCAATTTTTTTTTATTTTTTTTTTACATCCATGAAGTAAAATACAACCACATAAGAGTACCACTGTTATCATTGTTTCTGTTGTTGTTGGAGAGAATCTTCAGATTATTCACTGAAAAGAAGTACCCAAGTCAAGTCCACTTAATAATTTTACTTCTTTACTTGTAACTTTACAAGTTAGCTTAATTAATTCCAGATAATGAGCCTCCTCCTACTCAAACATTAGTTCAAAAATCTCATTTAACAGTCCACCTTACAACAGTTCATTTTCAAGTCTCTCTTTTTAAGGATTATTAATTTATAAATCTGATACACTACACTGTTAGTTTAAAGAAACACACAGAATTCATTAACACTGCATTCTATTCTTAATTATTACACAAAGTTATACAAAAATTATGCAGCAATAGCATTCTTTGTAATAATCATTGGCAGTTATATTTAAGCCTATTTTTAAAAAAAATTAAGTCTTTAAAGAGTAATTCAAGGATTTAATATCTGTACCTATTAAAATGATTATTTTCATAAGCATTTAATAACAAGTTTATCAAAAACTAATTTTAAACTTACTATGTTCTTTGGCTCTCCTTGTATACCCTGTAGGAATGGTACCTTAGAGAAATAGAAACTAAATATGTGAATAAATAAGTAAGAAAAATTAAATAAGAAAATATTTTTGATAGTTTTAAATGTTTCAATTTTAAAATTTATAAGTGTAATTTTCCCCTTATGAATAGATGAAGCAATAAAAGTTTCTTTAATCCAAAGAGTTTTATTAAACATGTATACATGTTTCCAACCAGTGTTAGATAATTAATTTCATTGTATACTGCTCAAATAAGATAAAGGGTTATCAGAATTTATAACATAAAACTCATTGTTTTATAATAATATCAATCACCCTAGTTTACTGTTATTCAAATCAGGCACTTAATTGTTTGTACACAGAAATGCAACCAACTGGTAATGAATTCTTATAACTTATGTTGTTATATACCAGTGCAACTGACCCTTACTTTAGTCTAACGGATGTTGAAGCTTTTTCCCGCTATGCAAAACTGATTTATATTTTCTTTGAAGGAGAAAACATTTCCACACACATTGGAATTCAATACTAATCAAGCATGCATGTAATGTTGTTTCTAGAAACATCAAATCCTGTTACTTCCTGGAAACAACTCTTTCAAAAGAACAGTCAAAGATACCCAATCACACTGGTTTCTAGCATAAACAAACATCAGTGCCAAGTGTTAAATGGTTATTTACACATACAAACTAAGAGATTAGCAACTTTGTATTTCAGTCTTTAAGACTAGATAATTAAATATTTGATTTGAATATAAATGAATCAAGTGGGGTGTTTTACATTATTTGTCAACACTAGTTTTCCCTGTTCAAAGCTAAAATACAGTTATTAAAAAGTCATGCCTCATTCAAATATACATATGAAGTGAACTGCAGGATAAAAATATTGTTGTCAACTGTCAATGAGAAATGCTGATAAAATAGCAACATTGGGTAACAGTTAATGAAAAACCACATTATTTTCAAGAAACTACCAGAATATTTAAGACTATAAAAACTAGTTTCAACACACAGTTGAAAGTTGCAAATTTTTTAAGAGAAAAGTAATAAATACACAATATTTTATATTGTAATAAGTAATTAAAATCAATGTTTAACTATCTTTTATCATTGTGACTTTAAATTTACTTTATCTTTGATATTACCTAATATTTCATAGGTTTGAAGATAGCATTCTTAGAAACATTAAATAATCGATTAGTTGTTCCTAGATTATTTTATAATTTTTACATATTTTGTGATACTCATAACAGGAAACTTTTTCATATATTCACCAGTGTCAACATACCTGAATTAATAAACTTATGAAATCTTCTAATTATCCCTCTTCCTATGGAATACTCAACAATACCAATTTCCAATGGAATATACACATTCTCATTTGTCATACATAGAATATTAGAGCATCCAATATACAGCAATTCATCTGTAACATCTACAGAAAGTATAATATAAAGTTAAAAGGTTGAAATTAAATTAAATAAGGCATCTATCCATTTTACTTAGCTGATTAAAACAAAAGAGAAACCAAAATACAGCTACACCACTTGTTTTGAATTTTTGAGCAAAACTACACAAGGGATATCTGTGCTAGCCATCCCTACTTTAGCAGCTAGTCATCACCACCAACTGCAAACTCTTGGGTTACTCTTTTATCAAAGAATAGTGAGATTGACCATGACATTATAATGCCCTCATGGCTGAAATGGCAAGCATCTTTGATGTGACAGGGATTCGAACCAGTAACCCTCAGATTACGAGTCAAGTGCCTTAACCACCTGGTCATGCTGAGCCTATAATCTTATTTTCAGAAAAAGTGGTCACACTTTACAAAAAAGTAAACAAGTGAAGAAATAAAAATAATTATCTGTACAATATATTTAGTTCAAACATGGTAGATAAAAGTAGAAAGTGATAACACAAATTTAAGACTAGAGCAATTTTTTCTTTTACAAATTTTTTAAAAAGTATTTCATATTGTGTTCAGCTTATATTGTGTCTGGGCTCAACCACTGGTATGTTTAGGAAAACAGACTGCCACTCCATTTGAAAAGTAACTTGAAATGTAGTGAAGTTTTAAGAACAGACCCTTTTACAGATCAGGGGACATTAAATAATACTTAAAATTAGATTATGATCAGGTCAATTCTCTGGGCTGGCTATGGTAAATATGATGTAGCATTGTATATATTCTTATACAGAAAAAAAGTACTGTGTCTTACATATAATTTCACAAAATACAATCAGCTATTGAACAAGTCCAAACAGGGCTCAATTATGGCACTATACGCACACTGACGCGCACGACAAATTTTATATTGCTTTCAACAACAGCATGACAGACAAGACAGGAAGGAGGCTTTGTAAGTACAGCTGTGGTCAACTGCAGCATAAATCTTACGCTCAGAAAAACCGAGGTTCTGGCTTTGAATCCTGAAATTTCATTAAAATTTTAGTACAATTTTTAGAATAGATTCAAAAGAACTGCTTTACTAGATGTGGAACAGAAAATAATGCTCCACAAATATCTATGGGCAGGCCAGAAACACCAATAACTGAATGAATGTTTTATGCAGCAAACTTGCTCATCACTGTTATGGCCATATCAAACACTAGAACATTTGAAACTCCAAAGGGACATGTATGCATGATTTTTTGCACAATTTTACACATATACACACTAATTTTGCAATAGATCAAAAAATAAAGTTTTGCATTTAGTGATATTTATACAAACCAAATTAAAAAAAATCAAAAAATCAATATAAAGTACCATTGTTTATTAGTAAATCAAACAATAAATAATATACAAAGCATGATTTTGAAAGACTTTGTATCTGTACATGTACATATTCCAAATGAAGTAATATTTACAATACACCAAATCAATTTTTGTGGCACCATTAACTCTTTAAACCTGTAATTTATTGCAAGTTCTGCTATAATCACTTTCATGATTTCCAAATAATTATCACTATATCTTATCAAATCAGTTTCTTGATTCTGAGGATAACAACATGGTTTGGATTAGTTTTAAGTTGCAAATTGATGGGTAAACTTGGAAGTTTGGTTGGATGTTAGCAGTGCCCAATACGGTTTAAGGAGATAATGATGACTTACAACTTAAATGTTTTCAAATTTTGTAACTTAGTGATTTTGATGGAATGAAAAATCTTGTTCCACTGTAATACTATATAAAATGTTTTAAATGAAAACACACTGTATAATACAACATCTTATGACTTTGACTTCTTGGGAGGTGTGTCCAACAAGGAAGTGTTCAACATGAAAGAGAGCATGCAGATAAACAAGATGCATCTTGAATTAACTGTAAACAAAACAGCAGTATCTATACTTCTGAAACTACAAACGGATTATTGCCAGGGGATGGTTTAAGCAAAACCAAAGTTTGCATATGCAGTATAATGAACAGTATAGACGTTTGCATGTGCAGTATAATGAACAGTATAGACGTTTGCACGTGCAGTATAATGAACAGTATAGACGTTTGCACGTGCAGTATAATGAACAGTATAGACGTTTGCATGTGCACTATAATGAACAGTATAGACGTTTGCATGTGCACTATAATGAACAGTATAGACGTTTGCATGTGCAGTATAATGAACAGTATAGACGTTTGCATGTGCAGTATAATGAACAGTATAGATGTTTGCATGTGCAGTATAATGAACATTGTAGATGTTTGCATGTGCAGTATAATGAAGAGTGCATATATATGTTGAAATCAGTAAAGAGGAAGTTTTTAGAATTTCTAACATGGTTGTAGAGGTGTGTAGTTTTAATTTCAGAAGATTTTAACTTTCTGTATAGTTACTCATTCCTGAAAAACATGTTTCATTTGAAACTGTACTTACTAAAACTTCAGATTGTGCACTTTCAAAATATATTTTTGATCAAAAGAAAGTTTACATAAACTTCAGTCAAGTTATCTAAGATAACTAGATAATTCAGTAATTACTAGACACAGGTAATGGTGCAGTAATTTTGAATAGAAAAAGCTCTGTAAACATGGTTTTAATTATTTTAACTTATAACACTAAGTTCAAGAAATTAGTATCTGGTACTACAGCAGCAAAAGAAAGATGTTTACAGAATTCTTTGTTTAAATTAAAAAGAAAAAAAGGCTTAATTTGTAACAGAATTAGACAACTTGGCTCTCATTATGGTGTATTTCACGTTATCTGAAATATATAAATTGTCCTACTTGCTCTTTCACAATGGGTACCACCTTCAAGTTTTTTCTTTGCAAGTCACTATGTTATATTCATAACTTAAACACCTTTACTATCAGTGCACGTGAATCAAATTAATATTATAGCATATGTTATGAATCAAAGTTTTCAATCTTTTATTTCAAAAGACGCCTTTAAAGAAAACTACTTAAAACTTGATGTGTTGCTACGTGACCAACAAGCAATGAAAATTCTGTACACTGGCACATACCTTCAATAACACAGTGGCTGTCACGTAGGTGTACAAATTGACTGTAAGATGCTCACTTAACTCTTTTGCCATAGGTTTCCTTTACTACGTACAATAAAGTTTTGTGTCTTACATCCCATATTTTACAAAACTACTATTTTTTATGCGATACCAATTAATATAGCATAAAATGTTAGCTAACAAACCATTTTTAAATTCCTAATTCTACAAGAAAATATTTAAAAAATCCTAAATTTCTCCTTCTATGATATATTTTAGGCATTTTGTCTTCTCTACTTTTTCTGGCACCTATTGAAAGAGTAAGAAAATAAAATCTATATTACTCACAACAGAAGCCTTATTGCTCAAAGAAACAAACAATTCTGTTTAGTGTCAGAAGTATCAACAGAAAATCAGGTCCCTCCTGCCATACACTCTCTTTCAAAATTTGTTAATTGCTCTCTCATGTAATTACATATTATATATAACAGAGAGAAAGCAAGGTTTACATCTATCAAATGATGTATTGCATAACACAGTGTTCTGAACAGATAACAGTCAATTTCACCCAGAGTACAAGCAATGCTCCAGCAAGAAAAGGAATTACTAGCTTGGATGAATTTGTAATGGCTCATTTTGCACTGTAAGAAAGCCAGAAATATTGTAAGGCAGGAGAAACTGTTTACGCTTTTCATGTTATTAATCTATGTTCTTTGGTGCATGATTTAATTAAACAAATATTTAGTGCCTTATTGTCATCAATATTGAAATGTATGCTTAAATGTTTTCAACAAATGAGGGTAAGTAAAAAGAAGATTGGATAGGTACTTTATTTCTTGGTTTTCACGTATATTTTTAAGTTAGTTAAGATTAGATTAGTTAACAATTATAAAATACAAAAATATTTTATGAGGCAAGAATGCAAGCAGCATGTTGGTAATGTAATTTGATAGTGTAACAAGAGTTGCATGTGCTCCAAGTGATTTACAACTTTTAATGGTGAGAATGGCAGCCAGACATAGTTTAAAGGGCAATCAAAAAGGCAATAAATAAAAACAATTATAAACAGATGTATACTGTATGAGCTTAAATGTACTTAGGATAAAAAAGTTAGTTTCATGTTACAATTTGAAATCATTCTAGAAAGGAAAAAAGAATAATGCATATTTACTTTGATTTTTTTTTTTGGTGGTTAACAGGTTAGTCAAATTGAAGGATCTTGTTTTGAGTGAGGGCAAAGAAAATAACAAATAAAATATAAAGATTTACTGAAAAAACTTCTGAAATGTATTTGAGAGATTTTAGGAATTACATAAAGGAAATATGAAATATCTGAGATGAAGAAAAGTATTGTTAACCTTAACATAAAAATCACTCAGCAAATGGACTATTCAAATCTATTACTTAATATATTAATTGACAATTTTATGTTCTTATTTACTTAAGTTATTTCACTAACACACTGACATTCTCTGAATGAATGCTGTTGAAAGAAGCAATAATTTCTTTCATTTCCTAAAAGATGCCATGCCCACCTTCAATAGATATGCAGAGGTTACATGTGCATGTATACTTTCATTAGAAAGAACTTATTTTACACTACAATCTAACAAAATTCATTTTGAAATTGGTGTACAGTTGTCATCACAGAGTACACATAACTGACTCTAGTACTGCTTGCTACGTGATTGACTACACCACTTACAACTGTTTCTTATCTAAACATATTATAGTTATACATACTTAAATTGTAGTTAAGTCTTACTTGTATATTTTAGTTAATTATGGATTGTGTTTTAAAATGCAACAATGGAAAGGTTTAATCTTTTCTGAATATATATCAACTGTGCATCAGTTCTCAAAGCATAGAGCACAAAAATTTCATCGTAAGGTTGTATTTCTGCTAGTTATTGTAATATGCCTCAAATGCAAGTGACTTGGGTCAAGATGAATAAGTGATAAAGGAAAAAAAATGAAAATATTAATTATATTTAAAAATGAAAAGAACTAAAATTACAATTTTAACTCAAGAAAAATATTCTTCAAAAAATTAAAAGATATGTATTTTTTTCTATTTCCTGGGAACACTGATAAGTGAGGTAATGAAGGGGGGGAGTTACCTCAAGTTTGGGGCCATCAAAGGGTCAAAGCTCATCACATCGACTTTTCAGAGTGCATTAAAAACTTTGCTGCAGAAAAGGCTTGAAAAGTTGCATTTTATTGTTAACTGTTATTATGGGCACCCAAATGTACGTGGTTAACTCTGGACTCAGAATAACTTTTGGAGGCTCTGCTATTTCCTAATTTTAATCATTTCATTACACCGTACGTAAATGATAACAGCTAGAGTTAATAGTATGATGTAAAAACTAAAGTACAAACATTTACCTTTAAAAACTTTTGATATTCATTCAGAAAGTTTTAGAGATTATGCAAATGAAATACAAAAACTATAAAAATTTTTATACTTAAAATGAAAATCATCTGGAATTTGATGTATTAAATGTTAGAGTGCAAGTGACTAAGATAGATAACACATTCTTTGTAAAAACAATGAAAACAATATTTTTTGTGTACAAGATACTTATGATCAACAAAATCTTAGTTTTTAAGTACAGATTAAGAAATTTCAGAGTTAATGTATTTATTGCTGCACAAGTAAAATTTGCAATACATTTTCCACAAATTACAAGAGCATGATGCTAAAAGGTTAAACCAACTATGCCAAGTAAAGGAACCTTCACTTATGAATTAGCAGTTTTTTCTGTTTCTTCAAATTATATTAACTAATGAATTTATAATAAATTATGATTTTTGCAAATACATTTCTAAAATAGTGTAACAATCCTGTCCACATTGCTAGTCTAGACAATGAGTATTTATACACAAATTTAGCATTACATGAAGTCACAAAACTGTAATTTAATTTCTCAAAATTCTTATGTTGTTAGGTATATAACTAAATCTGTTTTTATCAAATTAGAATTTCTCAAAGAGTAATTGTTTTTCTAATGGTTTTCATTACGAACAACTTGATGGGATGTCTGAATTCATAGGTTGTATCAGGTTTAGCAAACTTTGAAGCCAATATGAAAAAAGGTGGCTTAAAAATTGTCTCAATAGTTTAAATCATTACACCACAGAAGATACGTTACTAATACTTTTGTTGAATAAATTTGGTATTTAGGAATTCCAAAATTACTTGTAAAAGTCAACACAATAATATTAAATCTATAATACTTTATCTTTTTTACATAGTAAAACAGTTAACTCAGGTAAAAGTTTTATAACAGCTAAGTGTTATTATAAACCAATGTCTACTGCATAATATTTTCATTCTGATAGCTTTTTACCTTTTGAATTTATAAAGGATTTAATTTACAATTTAATTCACTGGACCTATAATATCGTTAGTTGATTTTCCAGATTCCATGAAGTATATGACACAAAGGATCTGTTACAAAAAATCTGTACAGTTAATTAATAGTATTACTAGGAATTATTCAAAAACTATGTACATTTCTAGTAAGAGTAAATGTTAAAACTAAAGAGTTTATTGTATTCTACTCTTTACTGGTAAACATTCGATAGAAGACAAAACTTAGTGATTTGAAATAACAAAATTTATCCACAAATTAAGTATACAATTGTTATAAACTGATATGTTGTATGAGTAACTATTTCAAATTTAAAGACATAATTCCTAAAAATGCATTGCTCATATGTCGCCTGAAAATTTATACATCCATAGCGTAGCCTTGGCTTTATGGGCTCTACGATTCATTGTTTGAGATCCAAAATCACATTCAAAATAAAGTATACTATTAATCAGCTATCCTTTGTCATTGTTCACAGGACCGTGACATTAACATTACATGTAATGACTTTAACACCTTGGGAAGTGTGACCAACAAAGAAATACTTTGCACAAAAAAGCCAGTGGATACACAAGATGCATTCTGAATTAAATATCAATCAAACAGCATCACAATTGCTTTTAAACATTTATCCCTTATCAGATAACATTAAAATTAAAGATTTGACAGTGACAGTGGAAACTTCTTATGCCTCATATGAAATATTTTTACTTACTTCAGCCTGGTTATTTATCATGCATGTTTATTTTACTTGGCTGATTGCATGAGAGTTGTTTGTAAAATTTTTTATTCGTAACTGGATGTGTGCATTAACATAACTTGTACATTATGACACATAATTAAGTGAATTTTGATACATTAGATTACAGCTTTGATGGCAGAGGAAGCAACTGTAAAAGTATATACAATAATAAATAATGAAATATTGTGATTTTCTTTTGAACACAACCATAAAATATGAATATAATAAAAAGCAATCTTAAGTGGATGAAATTGTTCCACCACACAGAAATAAAAAGATATCTTAATGTGATTTATGGTGTGTCCAACAAAGTTCCTAAAAACTTGATACTTAAATTTACTAATTAAATGCATCTAATGTTTAAATTTAGGATTAGAATGAATTTCCAATAGGTACTTACATCTTATATCCTAAAAGTCTTTCATTGTTGAGGTTCAAAATTACTGAATGCATTTTATGTATTTGCATAATATATACATTACACACAATACCTCACTCCCCTATCTTCATTGTCTTATTGTGAGTGTGTTAATGGATCTTACCCAAGTTATGCATTCCCACCATAAGAGAAATGTGTACAACAGTTGTGATGAAAACTGTAGATGTGAACAAATGTAAATATTTACTTAAAATTCATTTTGATTCTAAAAGTGTACAATTCAAATCTGGCAGATTTACTGTAGAAAGATTGACTTAGAATAGCCACTTTGTAGAGGTGGCAAGAGCCATCAAACCACAACTACAGAGAAAGGAGATAAACTGACAAAAGAAATTGTAACCAAGCAAAGTTTGAGCAAATTCAAGAAAAACAAATCCTTGAAAGAGGAATAAGTAAAGTAGACGAAAAAAAAAGGAGTGGACCTTAAGGACACAAAGAAAGCATTATTATCAGTAACTTATGAGTGTCTGTCCATAATATTCTAGTAGATAGTAACATATGGGTTAGTTTATACTGTTAATACATTGGTAGAATTAACAATGATATACATGCAGTAGCATAAGTAGGTAGGAGGAATACTATGTTCTGCTTCTGCAGAGGAAGGTTCTCAGGAAGACAGCCCAGATGTATATACCATCAAAGAAAGTACTCCAATGTCAATAAATCCCTCTTTATCCTTATTTAAAATGGCTAGTCAGAATCCAGCTGAATTATTGGGCACCGAGAGAGAGCCAAAAAATGACCCAAGGACAGGCTTAAGAAAGAAAAGACAGTGTAAGAGTATATCAACACACAAAATAAAAATGATCCCTTTTTCTAGTTGAAATGGGACATCAAATGAAATATTTAATGTAACATAATATACAAAAACATGATGGAAAAGAAAACTACTGAGATACCATCAGCTATTAGATGGCACCCTCATTTTATTACACAGAAGAAATATTATGTCATGCTCCTACCAAGAAACTCTTATTAGAGAGTGAAGTGTATGTTTTTATGACTAATGCAAAAGTATGCATGACTTGCAGGAGTCCAGAGAACCTCTTAAGCTGCAGTGAACAGAAGTGTGGGATATAGAGCATTACTTGGATTGCCCAGGAAGATCACAGAGGTTAAGCAATATGAAAGTTTTAAATACACACTCTCACTGCCAAAGAAAACCTGTATTGAAGTATATTATTCAAAAGGAAACATCTTCTCATGAAACTTCAGCCGAGAAAATGAAATATGCATGTTTGAGTCAAATGAAGAGGTCTATCTAACTTGCAAAAGTCCTGATGGAGGATTTTGTTTTTGAAAAACACAGACATGCACACTCTGAAAAATCTTTCAATCCTAGACACCTCAAATTTGTAAACAAGGGCGATGGAATCAAGAATTATACTATGGCTGTTTAAGACAAAACACAGAGGTGAAGATAAAGAGTTCCTGAATGGATGAATTGATATCAATATAGATTCTTCATACATAAGGGGAGACTGTATTTAGTTACTGTATCTTTATTGTTTGTACTGCATGTTTTAAAGTCAAAATTTTTCACAATTCCAAAAAGCCCATAAATGGGTAACCATGGGCTTTGGGCAGAAAATACAAAAGCTCACTAGAAATGGATTCTATCCATTCATGGGATGAACACCAAGTGTCAAAAAGAATCCTGAAAACGAATATACTTAATGCAATTAAGCAAATATAACAGAGCTCATCCATATACATTCACCTGCTTTTGTGATGGACTCCAAAATTATACAAGGGCCAGGAAACCAAAGTCATTGCAAAATGCAAATATGAAGATATGTGACCAAACATCCATGCTTAATGGGCAACAAACATCATGATAAACAAGACACTTTAGGCATTTGTTTGTTTTTAAGCATAAAACTATGTTACAAACCACCTCTACTCCAATTATTGTGAACACTGAAACCTGATTATTGGTGGTACAAGCTCTCATGCATACAGCTGAGCCAACACAGGGCAAAATAAGACCAAAATATATTAAAACATATCAAATGTATATGCAAATATTGTGTTGACAATATTATCACAGGTGTATCTGGAGCTTTACACTTCTTTATGTCAAATTTCACACAGGCTGGTTCAGTAACTCCAGAACACAATTGAACAAGACAAATTATTTCTCCTGTTCTTAAATTACAATACAATCTGTGTTAAATTCCCTATAAAAATACCACTATATGCCCATTTATAGCTAAGCTCACAATCATCCAAGTCAGATTTAACTCTATTTAACTAAATTTTGATGCATATGTATACCTCGACAGAGATCCAAAATGTTTCACACACTACTAGATATTATGATGCAATATATAATACTAATTTAAAATTAATGGAAAAACTTGGAAGGTAACATGGTGCAATAATATAACAATCACCAATTCATAACAACTGAAGTATGCAACATTTGATTACTAATCAGTTACATAAAAAACTTATAATAATAAACTAGCACTTCTAAAAATAACAAAACTTAACACTCACTCTACATAAACTATCTAAATCAAAGCACTCTGACCAACTTAAACCGAAACAGTTGGGTACATCTAACATTCATACAATGTAGTCATTTGGAACAGAGTCAAGGAGCAAATCATAAAGAACACCTTTGCTACAAAGATGCTAAGGTACTTGACGATTTTATAATGTATATGAACACAAGACTTCACAATAGGCTATTGGTACTCTGTCTACCAACAGTAAACTAATTCCAAACTGTACTAATGGAAGTCCATAAACTACTGTTGACCCACAGAAAGATGCTAAATTAATAAATATAAATATAATAAAAACCATTATACATGTGACTTCTGGGTGGAATGATGAGCAAAAGCTAACAAAATGTTAAAATTTTGATCACTCTTTGGAGAACTTTTCCTTAGTGGATATCTAGGACAAAAATGAAGGTTCTGTTTTTGAAAGATATAAATGTGTGTACATGGAGCACTTTCAAACAACACTCAAACAGGCAAAGGTTTTGAAGGAGCATTACAGCCTTGTGGTGAGATAGTCAAGAGCAAAGACCTGTAGGTATATCAAAGTTGATATAATGATTTTGAGCACAAGAACCAGAAAAACAAAAAACAAACAATAATGGTGCAAACAAAAATTAAATATAAAAACACATCAAGTGATAGTATGTAGTACAAATACTCAGCTAATTTCCAAAGTTATTGCTAATCTCAAAACAGAGTCAGAATAAATAAAAATTCAATTATGGAAATCATCTCATGTGATAAAAGCACCAGAAGATATGAAGCACATCTGATAATAAAAGAAACCGAGACTAGTATAAGAGTTCAGAATAAGGGCTAACCTTGTTGTGAACAAAACCAGATCTATAGACAGAAAACAATATACATTAAGCATTTCCACATACAATATACCTGCCACTAATATCAGTATACAATGTCAAAATACAATATCAATCTGCAAACTACATGCAAATTGTGTAAGTTATACCTCAGATGAAAGCACAATGTTCAATAATAGATGAAATAGTCACAAAAATAGAACATGGAAGAAACACAAACAGTACAATGTGTCATCAAGAACAATCCAACTTATGATGAGAAAAGTAGAAACTGTAATATCTACTTATAAATGCATAAAATGTTGCATAAAAGATGTGAAAGTGGGGTATTATGGATAACATATACACAAATAAGAACAGGACACTCAGAAATTGAGGCCTATCTTTTGTCATGTACCAAAACATAATACAACCTCCTCCAACATTACCTCCCTTTTTATTACACTTCTTCTGTGCAAAATATTGCTGATTAAGAAAATGTCAATGAAAATGAAAACTTAACTTTAATCTCAAGGCGAATATGTTTGTTCAGGTTTTAAGTTTCTGAACGGTGAATTTGAGTAAGATATTACATAGTATTTATTTTAGGGGAATATCAGCACCAAAAGAAAGTATATAAACACCAGATTAGAAGCAAACTATATCTTGATATACTGACACAAAATATAATCCCATGTTGGGCAATATTAGTGGACTTTAATACTCTTACTTCGTATCAGCATAAACCAGAATACAAGGTTCAGGAAGCCAATAACCTAAACTTTTTATCCATTTGGGTTCTTTCATTTTACATTAAATGTGTTTGTGTGCATATTGTAAGAGTGATTTAAGTAAATTTAACACACATTTAATTTTTTGTACAGTTGTATCAGTACATTTACACAGTTTTTGGTTTTTAATTCATAACACCAGATTTTACTAATGGTAAACAGAGCATAGGTTAGACATTTCTTTGAAACTTTATATTCACTCTCAAGTTTTCAACAAAAAGAAATTAAAACAGAGGAACAATTACAAAATAGATAACAGAAATAATCTTAGGAAGAGGAAAAGAAAAACAAACTTATTTGTTATGGATAAAAAAAAAGAAAAATAACTTATTAACCCAACAGCATATTTCCTTTCATAACATGCACTCTCATGTGCTAATGAATTTCACTGTCGTAATAAAAATTGTGTTAATTAGTGCAGACTTTGCAGATTTTGGTAAATGTTTGATTATTATTTGAATATCACTCACTTTAAATAACCGATTAACTAAGTTACTAAACTATACTTGTATTATAACCAGATCTTACTATAGATGACACTAATAATTGCTTTATAAACCTTTTAAGCTCTTGTGTGCTGTGACATATTCAAAAGCACACCTAAAGAGGGTCTCTAAAGCAGAAGATGCTTTGATCAGTCTATGATCAAGCTGTCCACACCTTAGGATGCAAAAAAAATGTGGCCAGTAATTCACAACAAATAAAACAGATGAAGCAATAAAGTGTTCCAGAGATAAAGTTGTTTGGATGTTACCTCTGGCAAGTACATCTGGCCCAGGTCAAAATTATGCATCCAGTTATGCCCAGTGGAGCAGTAATTTTTGGTAGTAACTATGCTTAACAAGTGGTTTCATTTCACAGGGCATTTCAAATGAATTGAAAAATAATATTGGCATCTTTCACACCACAATAAGCAGAGATGAGTGTAAGCTGGTGGGCTATAATCTCTCAATACTCAAATTAACAATGTTATCTCTAAAAATTATTTTTAATGGTTCGTGAGCTACTTCCTTATGCCATTTCAACCTCTTTTTCATGTCACAGTTAAACACATTAGGACACCACAAATTCACCAATAAATTCTAGGGGCAAGAAGAAAATTAGCTACTGTATTAATTTTTTAAATATATTTCTTTTAAATACAGCATATTTTGTTTAATTTAAAAAAAAATTTAATGTGTTTTGTTCTGGCTTTTAAAAAACTATGAGTATAATACACACACATATATATACATAAATAGCATGTATCTTTAGTCCAAGTTTTCTAAATTTACTTCAACAATAGAAACACCAAAACATGTTTCATTAGTTTGGTAGACAGAACTATTACTGAGAAAAAGAGCTTAAATATGTTTATTTAACTAACAGAAAGTATCTTACCTTAAAAATGTTCCATTTTTGAATTAGCAGTCACAATATGTAAATGAATCTAACACTTTGGTAAATCATGATACATCAGTTTATTTTTGTTCATTTTTATACTGATAATTCTTAAAATTAGTAAAAGTATTACTAGTTTTACCATTACCTTCACTATCAGTGGCACAAAATTAATGTATAAAAATTCATATGAAGTAATGAAAGAAATATTATCATACAAGTGTTCCTACTGGAGGTAAATGGAAGCAACTCGATGAAAGTAAATGTACCCTACCTTGTGGGCTTCCAATTTGTTCAATTAACATTTTTATTTGTCGAAACATTTTCTGTTCCTTTCTCTGCAGTTCTTCTTCCTCTTTTGTTAAATCCTGAAAGGAAACTACGTTGTTACTGCACTTGTACGACAAGTAACAAAATCAAATCATATTCATTTACATCAAATCTTGAATTTTTGTAATCTTAACAGTCTAAGTTCAACATTACAAGACATGCTCTAAAAATCTTAATAATTCACAAGAATTACACACTGGATATGTGGTAGTATTAAATTTATAAAATGACTTATCCATTTCATTATTTTACACTTTCAGTTTGCTGAATTACATATTATAAATTTTTTTACACTTAGATTTTAAAAAACAAAGAAATAACTTCAAAAAGCATAAAATACTATGAAACTAAAATTAAAACTGTTGGGTGTGTTTTAAGCTGGTACACCAAGGTTTTTTTTTCTATTCCCACATGTGCTTTTGTGAATGCAATAATACGCTTCCATACTTATCCAGAGAGATAATTAACTTTAGCCTCATGACTGTGATAAAAAATCTGAAAATATGTGTTCCATGTGGATGGAGAATAATTTTCTATTTTGGCTGTGTTAACATTTAAACTGTGTTATAAGAGATTGCATAATCAAATGCATCATCAAAAATCCTTGAAATACCAGGTCCTCATCATCACCTCTTAACAGTATTTTTATCTCTATATGCAGACAAATCAAACTATAAGTAATGCTTAAGATAAGAAAATGCCAGCTTCTTTGTGCTTGTGGGTCAGTTTCTTACCTAAACTGTAGTCTGGTGGTCAAAACTATATGACTTGATAAAGAAAGTTTAGAATAATTTATTAATTTATATTTATTTTATCCTGTCCTGTTAACTCTTGAAAAAGTTCTCAGAACTGTGATGGGAATTATTTGCTTTTTCATGATATTGCTTTCTTATTTTGTTTTGGCATTTTGGTCAACAAACAAAACAGTGAGAGGTTTGGATTTACTGTTCTTAATGCAGTCCTTCCTACTGATTTATTTTACTTTACTGTTGAATATTAACATTCTATACATATATTCAGTGATTTATTGCACTCCTCCATTAAATTATTCAACCTTTATGCAGTTTAGTGTCATTGCTTTAACTAATAAGGCTTATTTTTGTTTATTAAAAAAAAAAATCTATACCATAAGTCTGATATAATTATTCAGCAAGTCTTACATCAATCAGAAAACCATCAGAAGTATACTTTCCTTCTGTGGTTCCTTTCTTATATTCCATAGCCATGACTTCATATTTGTGTTTCTCTTCTGGTGTCATCATCTGTAACAAAAATACTTACATCACTTTTCTCTAATAAATTAGGATAAAAACTGTCATAAACTTCTCAACCAACAAATCATGTGAGTAGTTAATAACTTTAAATACATTATACAATTTTCATATGTGATATTTACACATACAAAATACCCTCAAAATAATTATGCATGTTTATGCTTATTTTACTCATTTGCTCACAATAAGTAAGTCATTATCTGACAAGGTTATTAAGATACTAAATTTCCTAAAAAAACACATTTAGTTTCTTATACTGTATAAGCACTTTTAAAACAGTCTTTGGTTTTTAATATGTAACTCTAGATTATACTGTAATAAACAGTAATAATGACACAACATATTAAGGCTTCATGAAATATGGAGAAAACAAGTACAGTAAAAAAAACAACAAAAGTTAGTTAGTTAGTGAGTTTGTTACTTTGAGTTTAGCAAGAAAGTTGGTTAGTGGTCCATTTAGTTAATTATTGAATCTATTACTGTGTTATCAGTCAATTAAAGAGTGGATCAGCTGGCCAGTTAAAAATTGTGGGTTCTACCAAAACTTGTAAAATGTTCATGCTTATTTTGGTTAGTTGTTCACAATAAGAAATACAGTATTAAATACTGAAACACAATGTTTGAAACCATGTATGTCTGTGTATTAATGCACTAGCAACCAATCTGATTATTCTTACTGCTGGCTCCATCAGGCTCTGTAGAAATGAGGTGTTCCATCAGCCCGTTTAGGTACTTGCTAGATGATATCGCTACATGATCATGGGCCACCACTAATGGACTATCATGAGTAAAGCTAAAGGGGATTCTGTCTGTCCTTGCCACTCATCATATTGAATAAATCAGGGTCAGATTGCTTTCAAAAGTTTAAGGAACTATGTTCACCTATTGTGCTATTTTCAGAGCACTGTTCCTCAGGACTCCACAATGTGCATTACCCTCCAGATTTTATAAGTGAAGTTGGGAATTCTTACCACATCCAGTTTCCAGTCATTGGGATGGTGAAAAGAGCCTTCTCCTCAAGAGTGTCAAAAGTGTGATCCTCCACTATTGGAGAAGAGGGAAAAGTTGGGGTGCTCTTGTACTCAGGTCCTCACATAGTTTTCCCAGACATCAATAGGAGTAACACCAGCCTCCACAGGAGTTTCACTTAATTGCTCATGGCAATATTTATCTCCACCTATGCCAATGCACCATCTATCCTGAGACTACATTTAAGCACCTCATATTTACATTTTCTGATACTAACAACTAGAATTACACATTGATTGTGTGTGGGGGAGGGAGCATTATCTAAACAGAAAGCATCTGCACAGATCACAGGGGAGAGAACCATACTACATCCAGAACAGGTATGCTCTTCAACCTGAAAGTAATTTGTGTACTGTGAACAGTATTTTCCATGAATTATCATCATAATTGGATCAGGCCAAAATCAGATAGCTGAGCTGATCCTTATATTTCATGTTGGGGGTTATGGCATTTGTTCTGTAATATATATACACACTTATGAGTGTATCCCAATCTGTAGCCATGGAGTGATGTATTCCCAACCAATGAAATCACAGTGAGATGGTAAGCAACACTAAAGTGAACAAACCTTCTCCTCTACTTGAAGTTTGAAAGGCAACATCCCAGGCTCAGAATGATGGGATAAACCTGAGGAAACAGAGCTTATCCATCCCATTATTTTTCACTCATGGTAAAAACTTCACGAGTGGCAGGTAGTCCAGCAAACTACAGTGACTCCACCAAGTGAGCCTCAAGATGGTCTTATGAAACACAATACTTCTACAGAGCCTGTTGCAACCTAGATAAAGTGTACTGATTTAACAGTTGTTAGTGCAGAATTTATTTTATGAAAACACAACTGCCTGGGCAATATTTACCATGGAAAAGAATCCTATGAAAATGAGGTAAGGGCCACTGAAAGGTAGTAAATAAAATACAAACCCCTATGCTATATAATCTAGCCAAAAGAATTGAGATAAGTCCATTAAGAAGGATAAATTACGCTTTCATACCAAATAAATGAGGGCCTGAAGTGAGCTCACATTACTATAGGAGAAAGAACCACCCATGCAGTAGGAGAGGGAGAAGTAAGAAGGGATTAGGCTTCCTCTCCTGTAGCATGAGGCTGAATGTGAAGGAGCTGAACCTAAGAGGTACAATGTAAAATAAATTATCCAGACAAATGAATTATTGAATGGCAGTAAGTATGTTTTCTTATAGAAAAGCCTCATTGGGCTGTCTGATGAGTTTACTGAGGGGAATCAAGCCCCTGATTTTAACATTGTTAGTATGTAGGCTTACCTCTGTACTTGTGGGGACTAACTGCAGCAAGAATAGATGTCTCAGTTTTGAGAATGAAGTCCACCTTAATGGTTTCTAAAAGCAGAATTTAAGTGATGTTCTGACAATTGAAAAGGTAACAGCAGTAACCAGTAGTCTATGGAAAAGTGTGTGAAAAGATGTGTGGAATGTGAAGCCTATGTTAGTTAGTTGAAGGATAAAAACTCCAAACTACTGTACCTGACCTCTATGCACAAAAAATACCAATAGTGGTGGGATCCCCCACTGTGATAATGTACAGATAGGAGACAACTACAACAAACTTGGATGCCCACAATCACTCTAAAATATGTCAGTTAAGACAGAGTCAGAAGTAACTTTTGAATATTGAAGAAATAATGCATTGATATAGATAAAAAAGATCAATGACTGGACACTAGTCTTTTGTCTTCTTAGGCTCAACAGATGATGTGCAGAAACATTCAGGATTTAGCTCTAACAGACCTTGAAGACACAATAAACACTGCTGCTGCTGGTCGTGATCTGAGTAACATAACCTATGGTTATAGACAAAACCTGTTCTAGGTACCAAAGTCCCAAGGAGATGATGTTGGGGGATAGGACTCTTCCAACAGAAATAGAACCAAGATCCTTTTAGAAGCCTATACCATTCAAAATACCTAGAACAACAGAGATGAATATAAGAACTGACAACTAAATCAATGTATATATGTGAACAATAATTCCAGCATGTTATAAAAGAGGCTTCCAACAAAGTGTAGTACAAGGCAAACATAATGTTGGAGTTGGGAGCTGTAAGCCCATAGATAAATTCTCTACTACAATGGGGTATTAATCTATTCAAGTGAATTCAATGAGCATATGCAGTATTTAAGAGTTTGAATATACTTCCATCTGGTAAAAGTAGGCTAAATTACAAAGTTCCAACAACCGTGTCAGATATGACATAACTACTTCACACAACCTCCCTGCATGAGCCACAATGTCTGTGGATAGAGAGAAAACTGAACAGTCACTCCCATAACTTGCAGTCCTCAAGTAAGGTGCAAGCTCAAAAGCAACTGAGGAAAAGCAAAACATCACACTCTTGATGAACTAACTGAAGAAAATGAATCAAGGGCTGCTTATCCCAAAGTGGTCTCCATTTTGTGTTTTGTATTTCATTTAAATACTGTGTTGATTAATGTTAATTGGAACAACATTAAGTCTGGTAATTTTGTTTTGTAAGAGGTAAAGCAGTGTTCAACTATCTGCTGTTTTCACAATGGTGTATTAAACTCTGGATTCCAGCACTGTAAGCCAATAAACTTACTACTGTCCCACAGGAGGACATAACGAGAAACAAATAAAAAAGGCACAAGAAAAAAATTACAGCTTTAAGAGTCACTGAAAGAAAACAATGGGGCCAAATATATGTCTCCATCTCATTAAAAACAAGATCAACAACAGTCTCAACCAAGAATGGTCCACTCCCTCCGAGTGTTGTGCAATGTTAAATATTAGAGGTCAAATAAGAGACTTGACTGTAAGAATAATACAGGAATTCATACTGTAAATCATCTTGCTAATTGGAAAAACAATTATTATACTTAATTTTTACTTTTTCATGAAAATTAATTTGGTAACATGGAGAATGTTTAAAGTACCTCTGAATAACTGTAGAACTGGGAAACCAATTAGTAATGCTTTGTCAAAGAAAAGTGACAACATTATCTAAATAAGTTGTTTATACACAGTACCATAATAGAGGGTACACTGATTTCAATGGAAAATGTTATGAGACATATTGCCAAAGGGCAATTAAGTGAGGTATGAAAGACTGAATTAAGCATGAAAAAAATCAGATCAATGCTTAGATGGGCAAAGAAGAAATACTGACAGTCAAGTAATTTTTCTGTGTATTCAATTAAATTATAAATTGTTTTAAGAAATTTCTTAAGTAATTTAGAAAACTTACTGTGAAGTATCTAAACAATACTTCTGTAAGATTTAGGTGGAGGAGAAACTGTTTTACTGGTTATAAATATGTCCATCTACCATGTAAAACTAATGAGTAAACAGTCTCAAAATCAGGGAAACAGTAGGGAGAGATATGATCAATTTATTGGTATTGGTATGTATTCAAGATTTTAGATTATTGCTTGCAATTTACATATCACTGAACATGAAAAATATTGAAGAAAAATCTCAGTCCAGATGCATCAACCAACAAAAAAAATGAAAACAGAATTTTTATGATTTTTTTTCTTTCAAATTAAGATTACACTGAGATAAAATTTAATTATAAATTTTGCTAAAAATTCAAGCTCAGATGTAAAAGATTAATAAATTTACAAGATGTATTTCTCACATTGCAAAATCATGGGATTGGGAAATTAATGTTCACAAATTGACTGTTGAATACCAATTTGAAAATCAGTAAATAAAGAGTTTTAAGATGGAGTGTACAACTGTGTGTAGATGCAATTATATTAATGTACATAAAAAGAACTAAGAGCTAAAAAGAATCTCTTATTAATTCCTTTGGATGTTGTGGCCTTATGAAAGGTTTAAATTATCTTTACTGGGTAACTTACTATTTGTTACCAAACTTTTATGGTTTGTTGACAAACAAAACCAGGCTTTCTTCTTTGTTACCATGGGTTCATGGAGTGAGGGAATATTTTTTTCCATTGCATTACATAAAAACACCTAAGAATTTTAACCAGTATCTTTACTGAAATCTGTTTGACTAAATTACATTTAGAAAAACCCTCCGTTTTCTCCCATTAATTCACCCTTCTATCCAATTTGCTAACTTATTCCCCACATTGATAGACATTTTTTTTTACAAGCCTTATGTGTGGCACCTCATCAAATGTTTCTTAAAAACCCAGATGCACCAAATCTACAACTTTACCTTTATCTACACAAGTAGCAACCATTTCAAAGAATGTCAAAATATTTGTTGGTGATGATTTTCCCTTAGTGAAACCATGTTGACTATCCAATAAAATTTTAAATTTTGTTAAATGATTTTACAAAACATCTTTTAAAACTTTGCACAACAGATGCAAGACTAATGGATCTGTGATTGCTGTGATAATTCTTAATCACTTCAGTTGAAAAGAGTTTCATTAGCTAACTTCAAATTCTTCAATACCTATTCAAGAACTGACATTAAATACCAGTAAGTAACTTGTATATCCAATCTTTAACCTCCTTTAAAACTCTCAGGGAAATGTTATCTGGTTTAGGAGCTTTGTTTTTTAAATAATGCAAACATCTTGTTCCCATTTATCTATTGTTCAAAATGTTGAATATTGCTTAAATGTTTGCCAGTAAAAACCAAAATTTAATAATCCAGCCACCTCATAACCATCAGATACTTGCCTTTTTAAATCATCATTCAAGGGTCTTACCTCAATGGTAACATTTTGTTTACTCTTACCTAATGTTTTTTAAAAAATCCTTATTGTCAAGTTTTACATTTTTGTCAACCTTTTCTTGTATATTCTATGTCTAATTTCTTGTTTCATGAACTTTCTTGAATGTCTATAATCTTCCAAGTCTCCTATCATACCCGTCAATTTAATTTTTTTAAATTTATGATTATATTCTTTAATTTCATCTCAATCTCTTTGTGAGTCAACCTGGTTTTTTACTTGTAGATACACTTTTTCTTTCCTCAAAGAAATATGTTTATCTTGAATATTTAAAAATTTATTTTTAAAAAATGTCCACATCTGATCTGTGTTTCCAAATACTTCAGCTACCACATTAACAACAGATATTTCTTGTAGTATCCTTTTAAAATTTGTAAACAAAATATCATTATTCCTTATCTCCATATACAGCAAAACATTGAACCTAATAAAGCAGTGATCACTTGCACCTATATATTCCACAAGTTTCATCCTCTTCATCAGTTCTATATTTGAAGTTAACAATAAATTTATTATAACTAAATTCACCACTTTTTACTCTAACAGTACTCTAACTTTCTTACCTCTACTCATTACTATTAGTAAACAGAAATGTGAAAATGATTTTCTTCATCACTTTACCAATAAAAACGTTTCACTGTCACTCTCGTCTGCAGTTTTAAAATTAATTACTGCTGAAGTTTTCCCGCTTAAGTCAACAACTGTGGTGTGTGAACAGTTACAATACTGTCACAGCTAGTCGATATAAAATAATTGTAAATGTTACCTGAAACACTGATCATGTTTTTGGCCTTCTGTCAAACTCATATAACTATACGTGTAGTTCTATTTGTCTAATCACCTTACATTTGAAAGTTGCATTTAATATTAACTAAAAATTTATAGTTACAATATACTTACCAGCCATTTTGGATGAGCAATTGTGGGCATCTCACTCATAGGAATGAATTGACCCTGAATTTGCATTTCTTGTTGAAGTTCTTTCATAAAAAAAGAAAATGAATTCTTTGCATTTTTGTTTTTTTTTGGCATGATGATTATGTTTAATTTTTCTTAAGACCTCAAATAAAAATTAGTAACAGTTTAGTACCATACGGACGTAATATTTACACTTCAAACACTCTTCAACGTTCAACACTAAAAATAGAATTCAAAGTAGGTAGTTCATAATACAACGTTTTTAAAAACCCGAAACAGAAAATAAAATGTATTTATAACTTTACAAACATGAATAAAAACAAGTTAATTTACGGTTATTAGTATAAACGATAAATATAAATGGCACTATTACGAAGATTTCTAAACATACTAAACTTGAAAATATTTCAAGTTCATCTCTCTATAAAATAATTTTTATTCGATTGTTTTTTCGGTTAATCTCAGCCAATTAAATTATATACACATATAAACATTTTAGCATATTATAATTCCACACTTACGAAAAAAACACACATTGGAAATCATTATTTAATTTCAGTAGTGCATATTGGAATATAGAAGGCATATTAATACTAGAAATAGTAATAATATCACTTCGTTGCTTTTATTTATTTAAACAAACAACATTTCGCTTTATAGCATTTTCAGGAACATTCACTGAAATTCAAACCGAAACTGAAATGACAAAGCTTTGAATGGTGTGGGAGTAAAAGTGCAGTTTTGGGTATCTGGATTTTCAGAAAGTATTTGATAAGGTAGGACATAAATTGTTTGTAAAAAATATCTATATAAGCGTGGGGTATAGATTAGCAAATTGAATAGAAGTGTGGTTTGATGAAAGAAAGCAGAAGCTTGTTATAAAAGGAGTTCAGTCAAACTGGATTGATGTCACAAGCCGGGTACCTTAAGCCTAGTCTTATGACCTTTACTTTTTTTTTATTTATATCAATAACATCGATAAAAGAATTGTCAATAAACTACGTAATTACTAATTAAGGTATATGTTGTCCCTAGCTGGGAAGAGGGTGTTGCTGATTTACAAAACTATTCAGATTATTTAGTGGCAAATGGATTTTAATTATAATAAATACAAGATAATGCATTTGTGCTGTCATAGTTTGAATTATAAGTGTAATATAGATGTAAATATAATCTTAACAGTGTCATGAAAGAAACAGTTTGGTTTGTTTTGTTTTGAATTTCACCCAAAGCTACACAAGGCTTATCTGCGTTAAACGATCCGAATTTAGCAGTGTAAGACTAGAGACAAAGAAAGGGATCTTAGAGCGATAGTTGATAAGTCTCTAAAGCCATTCAAGCAGTGTGATGTTGTTAGTAGTAGAATATATAAGATTTTAGGTGTTATCTACAGAAATATTGAACACAGGCCAAAATAGTTTATAATTAGATTATGCATGCCGCTGATTAGGCCATATTTGGAATACTGTGTTCAGTTTTGGACTCCATATCTTAGGAAAGACATCGATTGTTTTGAATTTCGCGCAAAGCTACACGAGAGCTTTCTGCGGTAGCCATATCTAATTTAGCAGTGTAAGATAGCTAGTCATCACCACCCATCGCCAACTCTTGTGCTACTCTTTTGCCAACAAACAGTGGAATTGACCGTCCACATTGTAACGTCCCCACGGCTGAAAGGACGAGCATGTTTTGGTGCAACGGAGATTCGAGCCCGCGACCGTCTGATTACGAGTCGAATGCCTTAACCACTTGGCTATGCCTGGCCGAAAGACATTGATTTGTTGGAACAGGTTAAGGGAAGGATTACTAGAATAGTGCCTAGGATGGTGGGGTTTTTATTTGAGGAGAGTTAGAAATATCCCAGACTGTTTTCTCTTGAAGAAGAAAAAGATATCAGAGGAATATGACTGAGGTGTTTAAAATTGTAAAGGGAATTCCATTGTGAACCCAAAATGTTATGTTATGTTTCAGGTGTAGTGAATGCTCTTGAAAAAGCTGTAAAACGAAACGTTGAGTGTTTTATTGAATGAAAACAACAAAATGTTATAACACTGTGGTTTATTTTTAGTATAAACATTGTAAACAGTTGAATGTGCCAAAATATACGGAGAACAAATTGCTATTTTAAAAATAAATCGATTGTATTTATATACAATTCTTGACTTAAAAATACATATATTCATTCTATTCACGTGTAGGAGTATTTACAAATTCCACTAGAGACAACTGTAATCATTTGGAGAGTGGATGTGCTCAATCTTGATTTCCGTTAATATTATTTTTAAATTCATTGTGCACAGCAGAATATTAGCACAAAAACATTGGTATCTTCTTCTCTAGTCAGGCTGGCTTCGAATAACTTGGGGAAAAAGGATTGTTGGAGATCTCTGCTTTTCTCCGTTTCTTTTATTCAAAGTAACCTAATTCCAGAATATTTAATAAGTTAGTACTGATCATAACACTAAACAAAATTAGTTATTGTTAAAATTATTTCAATAAATGTCCAATGTTTGGACGGAATAATGTTTCTGAGCTTCTGGTAAATCTGTCCACACTAACATTAGTTGATGTAAATAAACTGTTATTTCTTTGTTTGTTCTTGATTTTCTCGCGATCAGAGATACACCTTACTGCAGAAACTCTTTGGGTGGAGAAACCAGCGAGAATCTCCGACTCGGGGATGCCTTTCAAATCCCTCTCAACAATAACTCCTCGTGACGAATTCAAAGTAGGATGGGGTGTAACATTAATAAGTATATCTCCAATTGCCTTTGAATGTAAAAGGAATTCATTGTGTTTAGATGTGGATATTTCCACCAATATGTTACCAAAGTGAAGCTTTTTGACTGACTTTGGAGAGCCGGCAAATTCCTTTAGTCCCTTCTGAATAAAAATGGGAGACATTTGTCCTAAAGATTTGTCTGAGAGAAAATGTAATATAAGAAGACAAGATATGGGTGTTACAGATGTTGAAGATTGCTGCTCAGAATCTTCCAGACGTCGTCGTTTGCTTATGGACTGTTTTTTTTTCACTGTTTTACACAAGTTTTTATTTGGGGATCTATAATAATAAAAAAGAATGTTTCAGCGCCCACTGACCCCACTCATCATGGAACCCTACGAACGGACGCACTATAATGGCAAACAAGGACGCTGCAGCAACGAAACCACATCCAAGGGAAATGGCTTAGAAAAAAATATTCATTTGAACATGTTGACTCACAGTCATTAGTACCAGTAACGATATTTTGAAATAAATTGATTATGATACAAGTTGCTTAAACAAGAACATAAAAACTCGGGAATACCAGAATGTCTGTTAAAGTAGAAATACGAACATTTAAGGATTGAGAGTACGTGTAACTATAAGTCAGAACATTGATATTTTTAGTAGAATATTTTCAAAAATGTCTATGCAACACAATTAAATCTGTCACATGTCTAGTAATGCATGTTTATACCCTAGTGTTTGATTTGGCATGGTATGAGTTTAGGGAACTCTACTTACAATGTGGGATTATTCAAATTACAATTAGAAGGTTAATTCCACTATATGTTGGTCAAGTGTAACCCCAAGAGTTGCTGATGTTGACTAGCCTCTGTCCCTCTAGCCTGTTACTTCAACTTCAATAGGGATGTCTATTATAGATAGCTCTGAAGTAGCTTTACATAAAATTTCATGAACAATATCATTTGTTTCATGTGACTTATCTTATTTAATCTCTCATAGAATAATATAACAAAGGAGTCTTTCACTTCAGCAAGTATTGGAAGAAGCAAGTTGTTGTTGTTTTGAATTAAGCACAAAGCTATAAAATGAACTACCTGCGTGGTACCCACCATGGATATCAGATCTTTCAGCCTTGCTGCTAAGCTTTGGGGCAATAAAGCTGGAGTAATATATTTTTTACAAATTAATCTAAGTTTAATTTGCTCAGCAAATTGGAGAGAGAAAAATGGCATCAATGCGATATAAAACATGTACGTAAAGCATGGAGAAGATCAGCACAAATGTCACAATGTATACCAGTCAACAATCTCAGTGACTTACACAAAACTGGTAGCACTCAAAACTGGTGACAAATACTAGCAGATTTTAGTCTATTGTGCCATTCCCTTAACAACATGAGTGGTTCATTGGACATGGACTGATCCACAAGTAAGACAATGATCGTAATCACACTGCTTTTTTTAGGCATTACAATGTTATGTAAAAATTGAAAAGGTCAGAAAGCAACCAAAGAACTAATTGGAATTATTTTAAAACACACGAACTAAAAATTTAAAACATATCAGCTTGATGCCTCATTTTCCAACAGACGTGTCATTAAAGGATTTGGCTCTTCCAGTTGTATACCAACATTTAGTATCCGTATTTTGCCATCTATTATTTGCCTTTAATAGTCAGTAAAAGCATATATAACTGTGGAAAGAGGAGTCAGCACGAATACTTAACTATCAAGTGTTAGCTTAATTTTGCAAAACGTCATCCTCTGTTAAAAATTTACATATTTTAATATCCAATATTTTATAATTTTTACAGACAATGAAATAATCTGGTAATAGCACCCGTTTAGCAAGAACAAATTCAATTTTCTTTTTGCATTTGAAACCGCATTTATGTTTTCCGATTTTTCATTTTAACGTATGTTTCATTTTCTGTAATTAGGGAAATTGAACCATGTTCTTCCAGGAAGCAGGTCACTTTTGTCAAAAACAATGATAATCGATACCTAAAGTGAGATATTTTTCCATATATCATGTTTCAATATTATTTCAAACACATGTTAAATGCTGATCTTTACTTATTAATAGGTGTAGTAAGGGTCCCCATCTGGTACAGCTTTAAGCCTACAGATTTACAACGCTTAAAATCAAGGGTTCTATTTCTCTTGGTGGACTCAGCAGATGGCACGATGTGATTTTACTATAATAAAACACACACGCTTATAGTAGGCAGATAACAGATAGTCCACTATATAGCTGTGTGCTGAATTTCAAAAACAAATGATCGTTTTTGTTTTATATCAAACTTTGGAATTTTCAGAGTTATAAAATGTAACTTAGAAATAAACATAGCTCAAATCAAAACCTAGTGTTTATAAACAGAAAAATACAAATCATTTCAGGAAATTGTTGTTGTTTAGAATTAAGCACAAAGCTGCACAATGGGCTATCTGTGCTCTGCCCACCACGGGTATCAAAACCCGGATTTTAGCGTGCAAGTCCACAGACATACCGCTGAGCCACTGGGAAATCATAATAGATTTCTCTGAAAAGGTGAAACATTAACTTGAAATAATTGTTTTATACAATATTTTATTATCCGTTAAAGAGTAGTTGCAGGTTAGAATAATTAGTGGTGGCATCATTTGGCTGTCTTTACAGTAAAGGAAAATGCAATATTTCTTGTTGGTGTTGTTGTTTTGAGTTAAGTACAAAGCTACACAATGGGCTATTTGTGCTCTGCCCACCACGGATATCGAACCTCTGTTTTTAGCGTTGTAAGTCCGCAGATATACCGCTGAGCCACTGGGGGGCATGTTTCTTCTTAACAGCTGAATGTGTGATAGAATATTAATGAAAAATAGATAAGGAAAATTAAAATATTTCTCTCAATAAGTAAGCTATATTAGTCATAACTAATCCTAAATATTAACTAATTAACAGCTAATCTAAGTATTAGATGTGTTTTTTTCACATTTTAAAGTGCCACAAACAAGATAACTTGCTGTTACCTAGAAGTTATATAGACGGTAGGATAGATTATGATAGAATGATTTTTAATTTGCAAGTAGGCAAGATACCTAACACCAATAAGCGATATAAAGTTTTGCGTTGAAACGGCATGTAGTAGAAAAACATTTTAACATTATTTAGAGTTTCGTAAGTAAAGTTATCGAAAACTGGTTGCGTTTTGGGAGTGCATACAACGGCTCTTTTCGACCCAAATCATTAGTACTTTTAGATAATATAGCTTTACTTAGATCGAGGACTTAGAATTTATAGAATTTAGAACGCATTGTTTGGAGTTAGGTTATTTGTCGTGCACCACAAAGTTACATAGAGTATTATAGAAAGCAGAATTTGTTTTATATTCTTATTTACAGTAATATTTCACACTCAAGGCGCCCTTGATTGTAATTTGTTCGTGTCATGCCCTCGTTAGACGTTTGACTATTTCATAGCTCATAACCAGGGGGAGAAATGTTGTGGATTATATTTTCAATGTTTTATTTTGAGTGTTAGCTACCAGGCACGTAACATTTAGATTAAGCAAGTTTTTAGGAGTACATTTAGAAAGTTTTGAATACGACTTCACAAAAATATTCTAAATTGAGAAAGTACCGAAAGAAAAGAGTATATTACAAATTGGAAAAACTAGTGAATCACTAAGTCAAGGCGTTTTACTCCTTTGGTATAATGAGCAGTGAGTCGGTGCTTAGTTTTTTAATAGTAAAATGTCAGTGAGGTATTTCGTTTAAGAGAAATAAAACATTCTGATCAGTGATAGTTATCACGTATATTCAGTAACTGACTGATTGTCCGTGAAATTACACAAGTAAATTTATTTCTACGTTAACCATAGTACTGTTAGTGAAGTATTTCTGTTTGAACGCCATTTGTAGATTTTGGTGCACGACTTAATACAATGTAATGTAATGTATTATAGTTACGTGGACTGGTCTTTGAATTATTTTCACCGAATACACAACAGAATCTCCTCCCACAAAAAACGTTACAACAATATAAAAGAAAACTATCCAAGTGTACGAACTGCTTTTAAAAGGAAAATCATAATCCACGTATTAAAGTAAAGCTATGTGTATTTGTAGCATAGTAATATCCACGGACATTACTGTTAGTAGCCTAAATTTACCAAAGTGTAATTGTTATTTAAGTACTAATCTTTTTTATTACTAGATGTATCCTACATCCTAATCTGTTGCCGTTAAGAATTCACCTCACTTTGTAGAGATTACAAAAGCAACTACGGTAACTTCACAAGTCACAACGGCATGTTTCCAGAAATATCAGTAATTTGGCAACCGATATAAATTATTTGTTTTTTGAATTTTGCACAAATGTACTCGAGGGCTATCTGTATTAGCCGACCCTAAGGAAGGCAGCTAGTCATCACCACCCACCGCCAACTCTTGGGCTACTCTTTTACCAACGAATAATGGGATTGACCGTCACATTATAACGCCCACATGGCTGAAAGGGCGAGCATGTTTGGCACGACAGGGATGCGAACCCGCGACTCTCAGGTTACGAGTCACACGCCTTAACATGCTTTGCCACACCGGGCCGCAACCGATATAAACTGGTTTGTAGTTAGTACGCAATGAAAAATAGTAAGTAAGTAATAATTAGGCTTAAGCGATCGTGTAGTCTACTGTCCAAGACAACGCTTTATAATCTCTTCCAACTCTTCTTCATAAAACTTTTCTGTAAGACAGAATTGAAAACAAAAACTAATATTTATTTTTTAAATGTCAACATGGTGAATAACTGACTGAGAATTATTTTAACATGAAGTGATGTTGTGGAAATAATTATGTACTGACATATATACCACTGAATACCGTGAATCACCAACAACCAATATTTCACTGATTCTATTTTGTAAAATTTATTTCAACTCATTGCCGTTGCTGCGAAATGTAGTCTCCATTCTGTAGCAACTATTCTTTTGTTGCACATCCAATATTCATGTTCTCATTACACAACTGGTTCTATTTGTAGTTGATCGGGGCCAGATCTTTCTGGTTGAAGATGGATACATCTGGAATAAGTAGACCCGGAACTTTTTCAAGGTTCTTTGCACTGATTCACGGAAATGATGAAATATCACTCCTTCAGCTTGCAAGGTAAAGTAAAGCATTATGATGATTCTAAACGGTTAACCATGGTACTTTCAGTACGGCATGTAAAAATATAATAATTTTTTTTAAAATAATACACCAAGCCAGAGCATTTATACCTGCATTTACATTTTTTATATTCTTAGAAACCTACTTTTGTATAACTACATGTTTTGTTATCAACCATGTATTAAACCTTTTAACATAAATTTACCCAGAATGCTCTGATGAAATCAGAGCAGACGTTAGGATATAGCAGTGAAGCTTCGTTTCTGCATTTAAGAGATTTTCATGGTAGTTTTGGATTCGGGTATTTTCTCTTCATTCTCATAGCTTGCAAGGTACGATTGAAGCACTGGTCGCTGGGCAAGGAATTTTGTAAAAATATCAATAAACTCTTATACCACAGTATTTCAGACTTTTATGTTCTTTCACCTCAGAAAACTCTTGGAACTCTTTCAAGGTTTTTTTTCCTCTTTGTACTAAAAAAACCCAGAACAGAGATGAAAAATAAAACCATTTGAGACTAGATACGAGTCTTAAGTATTATGTAAATGAATAGTGTATTCTTTAGTTGGTAAAATCAACATTTTTTTGGTATGCTTATGTGGTTAAACACTTTTGCATTTTTAATGTTTAACATATAATACTATTTTATATCCCATTCTTGTTACTTGAGCTCAAGCTTGCTAAATGAATTACTTTTTCTCAAAATTAAAGATGTCAACCAGCGTGTTCTTTACTGGCAATGGAAACTTCTTGGTTCCGACGGTCACAATTAAAGATGTCAACCAACATGTTCTTTACCGGCAATGAAAACTTCTTGATTCCGACGGTCACAAAAAAGTTTGCATGTCCTAAATCAAAAACTGACCACTTTCTCTGTTTTATTCTTGATAGCACTAAGTTTTGTCGACCTTTCATTACATTTGCATTTTCACTGTTAAAAGCCACGACATTTTCTCATGGCATCTCTCTCGTGCTATAGAATGAGGACACAATAATAAATAAAAGCTTCACCATTTTACTATGCAGACAGTATAAACAGTATTCCAATCAATGAAACTGTTTCTACGTCATTATTTATGTGGTAAGCACTTAATAGAGATTTTATAAACAATGTTTCTGTGGTAAGCACTTAATAGAGATTTTATAAACAATGTTTCTGTGGTAAGCACTTAATAGAGATTTTATAAACAATGTTTCTGTGGTAAGCACTTAATAGAGATTTTATAAACAATGTTTCTGTGGTAAGCACTTAATAGAGATTTTATAAACAATGTTTCTGTGGTAAGCACTTAATAGAGATTTTATAAACAATGTTTCTGTGGTAAGCACTTAATAGAGATTTTATAAACAATGTTTCTGTGGTAAGCACTTAATAGAGATTTTATAAACAATGTTTCTGTGGTAAGCACTTAATAGAGATTTTATAAACAATGTTTTCGACTACAATTACTCGAGAGTTTTGTCGAGCTTATGGAACAGGTTCACTGCTGTGCCAATGTTGCCCACAACCATGTCTAGGAATCTAGTTTCTACTTTACATAGATCATTGTGCTACGGATTGGCAAGGAGTTTGCCTTCATATCCGTCATTGCCGTTATCACACATTAAACAAAAGTGTGGTGTGCAACATATTTCAGTGACTCTACTTTTCACACTTCTTGGCCAAGTTCTTGCTGGTGTGAATTATGTAAAACGTTATTGGTTATTGAGTTTCAACTACGAACACTAAACTTCCTTCGTCTGTTTCAGATTATACTTCTGTTAGTGTGTGTAATTATGAGGCTATATAAGGTGATACGGTTGTCATAAAAGCAATGTACTGCACGTTTAGGTTTTTTTTATGGTAGTACAGATTGTAGAACGAAAATGAAGAAAATCTTACCTATGATAATTTGTGTTATCTTAGTCTTCCATGCATTGCATTTCTTAGTCAAAATGCTATCTGGAAACGTGTCCGGAACGGCACAAACATGACAAATTTAATTTAGGCATTGATAGTTTTGTCGCACGCTTCTTCTCCTCTGGATAAACTCTCAGTTATCTCAGTTCATTATTGGGATTCAACAACAGCAACGTTATTTCTCTGTTTTTCTGAGCCGATATCTTTGTTATATCATTCGTTCCACCCATGTCGATGCCGAAATGAACTTCACACAGTACAAATTCATTGCCTTTCTTGCTTTTGGACATGAACAGGAATTCTCTAGTTCATTTCTCTTTGAATTTGCAAAAGTATTTTTACTTCATTGTCAGCTGGTTGTCACATCTTGACAAGGTATGCTTTGCACTTGATGACGACATTTGGAAACTTGAAAACAAACAATGATTACTACCTACAATGTGTCAGTGAAACGTTGAGAATGAGGTTATTTATAGTAAACTTATTATGTATAATATATGTAATAACGTGCAATACGATAGTATTAACGAAATTATGATAACAGGAATAGAATATAAAATATCATAGCCAATACTGGTGTACGAACAGTATCGGAACATCGCTGCATTAACTAGTGTATGAAGACTAAGCGACAGACAAATTTTACTTTTATTAAGCATATGCTATTCCAAAGAAAAGGCCCGGTATGGCCAGGTGGTTAAGGCACTCGACTCGTAATTTGAGAGTTGCGGGTTCAAATCTCCGTCACACCAAACCTGTTCGGCCTTTTAGCCGTGGGGCGTTATAATACACTGTCAATCCTACTATTCGTTGGTAAAAAAAGTAGCCAAAGAGTTAGAGGTAGGTGGTAATGACAAATTGCTTTCCCTCTAGTCTTAACACTGCAAAATTAGGGACGGCTAGGGCAGATAGTCCTCGTGTAGCTTTGCGAGAAATTCAAAACTAACCAATCTGAATATATTTCTATTGATTAATGCTTTTTTCTTTAAAGTATAACAGTGTCACACGAAACGAGTAAATATTTGCTTTATCCTGGTCGGCACTTTGTGAAGTTAATTTTTGCGTCTCTCTTTTTGTTATTATTATTAAAAAGGTTTTGTCGCGTGCCGAGATATCAGAGAACAGGACGCCATATGGGGAAATTTCCGTTGGAAATGGGAATGTTGACAGGCCTGCGGGTATCGAAACGTAGTTTTTAACTTTGTAAGTTTGTAGACATATCGCTGTGTCACCGGGGGCCTTTTCTAAATAGGAAAAGTAACCTTTGTTAATTATGTATTCAAACAAAGATTCGGTGTTTATTCACTGAGATTAAAGCTAACTTATTTCAAGTTCAGACGTACTTTAAGTATTAGAAATTATGTGAATGATAATAATTCTTCTAAACCTCCAGGGATAAAAACAAACAAAACGTCTTCGAAATAAATAATTAATGTCGTTTGAAACTTCAATAAAATTGTTTTTAGCACAATTGTTTCTTTATTTGTAACCAAGCAGAAAGCTACGCTATGGGTTACCTGTGCTTTGCTCACCACGGGTATAGAAACCCAGTTTCTAGCGATGTAAGTCTACAGACATATTGCTGTGTCACTGAAGGGAGTTTTTAGCATAAAGTATATTGTCATCTTTGAAAAATCTTTCATGATATATTAATAAACTAGTTTAAATAAAAGATGTTGTTGTTTTGAATTAAACACAAAGCTACACAATGGGCTATTTGTGCTCTGTCCACCACAGGTTTCGAAACTCGGATTTTAGCGTGTAAGTCCGCAGGCATACCGCTGAGCCACTGGGGGGCTAAATAAAAGAAGTTAGCAATCATTTTTTTGTAAATGAGTTTCCTTCACTTTAAGATAATTCTATAATTTCTTTTCTGAACGAACCATTTTCAATGATGCTATTTGAAAATCTGTTTCAAAATGCTTAACGTATTATTAATACGTTATTAATATTATTAATTATTATTTTACATTATGGCTAGAAATTTAATTTTTTAAAATTTCTATAACATTAATTAATCACTGTTTCAATACTGTACGTGTAATCTAGTAAAGAAACCACACATATGCCCTTTGCTCATGCTGAAAACTTTTGGAATTGTTTTGATTGAATTTCTAGGTTATTATTCGGTAAGAATGTTAAAGATTAAGTTTCATAAACACTTATACATTGTAAATGGTATTTACCATACTGACATGCATACCCGATTGGTTCTTGTTCTGGTGTAAAACTACATAACAGGCTATAGCACTCTGTTCGCACGAAGAATAGAACCGTGGAATTTAGCTTTGTAATGACGTAATCTTAGAAAGAGGGAACTTTCACAGATGTGAAAATCTTGACTATCACAGTCAAATCTGTGAGAAATTAACAGTAATTAATACACCAAGGAAAGAATATCCCAAGTTTAAGATTCAAGCACAACCAAATCATAGGTAGAACAAAGAGGTAACCAGACATTCGGAAAATATACATCTAGCCAAGCGAGATAGAAAATCATTATTTCACTGTCTCGCTTCGGGCTGCACCAATTCTACCTGACAAAAGATCCCAAACTGAATTTTCGAGATTTCTTGCCAGAACTTCTAATATTAGTATGTTATGTGTTTTCACAAAACTTTGAAAGCTTTCAATAAATATTACATTACATTTGCAGACAAAAAATATATGAATACATGGAGTCGAAGAGTTCACTGCTCCTAATGCAAAGTGACTTTCATGTTCAGATTAAGAATACTTTTCTTCATCCTAACTCTATAGAAAGTTGTTAGACTTTACCGATCTCATAACTACTAAAACATTTGAAATAAATCTAAATTATCTTTATTTAGTTTCTAAAATGACTTCAAACTGTAATATTTATTTCTTCTAAACAGCTTACAGCTAATAACAGTATAAGTCTGTTTGCAGTCAAATTTCATTGTGTTATTACTTTTTTAGCCATTTATGGCTAATATCTTCACCAAGGAAGTTGTAAATTACTTGAAGAACGTGCATTTCACATTGCTGTGTCGTAACTTGTAGGACTGCATATGACACTTCCCATACGCAATTCACGTTACCATATCAAATTACATAAAGAATGTACGACTCACGAGTCGCTCCCGAGTACACCGGTGAAAATGTATTATTCTTTATTTTACTTAATCGAAAATTATTTAATCTAAAATCAAAAGTTTACATGAAGTACATAAATTGTTTATGGAATATCAAGACACCTTTTCCAGTGGACCTCATGACTTTAGCCAAACAAATGTAATATCTCAGAAGATTGGAACTAGAGATACAACCTCAATGGCCCGGCATGACCAAGCGTGTTGAGGTGTGCGACGCATAATCTGAGTGTCGCTGGTTCGAATCTTCGTCGCGCCAAATATGCTCGCCCTTTCAGCCGTGGGGGCGTTATAATGTGCGGTCAGTCCCACTGTTCGTCGGTAAAAGAGTAGCCCAATATTTGGCGGTGGGTGGTGATGACTAGCTGCCTTCTTTCTAGTCTTACACTGCTAAATTAGGGACAGCTAGCACAGACAGCTCTCGAGTAGCTTTCAAAAACAAACAAAAACAAAAAAACATACAGCCTCAATACATCAGTTAGCACAATTATTCCCAATTAGAAAACAGGGTGAGAGTTTGGAACAGTTAAAAATGAGGATAATACAAGATGCAAGGAACTGAATACTAATCTTCGGGCATCGCCTACTGTATTTGTGACAACAAAGGGTGGACTCACAGGATACTGAGTAGATACTAAGTGGTGAATAAAGTTTCATAGAAGAATCCCTATTCCCTACTAATGAATGACTCTACTTTCTCTGGACTAAAATTGTTTTCAGTATTAAAGGGTAAATATTGGCAAGTTCAAGTCAACAAAGCAACTTGAGGGAAGACAGCCTTTATTGCAGAAGACCGATTGTGGCAATATGTTATGTTACCATGTGGTTCATGTAATTCAATTGTTACTATTAAATGAGAAGTGAACAGTGCTCTTTCTTAACTACCCTAGAATATCATACTTATGTACTTGAATCTTATAATCACACAAAAGAAAATCTCTGGCAATGCTACTGACAGGCTAAGGAAAGTTCTTAATCAACTGAGAAAAGAGAAGAATGAACTAAAAACAAATAAAATTATCCGTCAACATGCGGATTTTCTGAGACACATGGTCAACAGAGATTGAGTGTCCATATATTCATCAGAGATATGAAAGAATCCCAATGCGATATGAGTATTCCTTTATAATGTATTCTTATTATTGTTATTGTGTAAAAACATTCTCCTTCGTAACTTATCCTTAACACAAGTTACTTGAAAAACCGGATAAGTTTCTTTGGTTTGTGAACAAGCATTAAACAAATCTGAATAAAAAGTTACCACTACTCTTGTATTAGTAAACTAAGCTTTCGAAGATTCATTTAATTCAACTGCATATGTTAATGAAGGGAACTATCACAAGTAGAGAATGGAAAAGAGCACGAGATTGTCTTCTATAGCAATACAATAAACGTTGCAAAACAGAATCTTTTTACATAATGTTAATTAATACAGCCCTAAATGAATTTCATCATTATCTTTGTAGGGAAAATTTTACAATTTTTTATTTAACAATTCAAAAGGTCAGATAGCAAGAGAGCTAAAAACCCCGAAGATGATAACTTTAACATTTTTCATTACCCTTAATTAAGCCATGGAAATGCTGATGTATTATTCTAAAAAGAAACATCTGTTGCCAAATAATGTAAATACTGTGAAAAGACGGAAGCACAATGAAGTGATGTATGCCATATTAAGGAACATCACAATATAATTTTTAAAACTTGATATTCACAACTGATGAAAAAGAGTTTGTGTGGCACAGCTCTTTATTTAGAGATCATCAAACAGAATATACTAGTTTGAGTCCAACTATTTAAGGAATCAATAACACAGTAGAAACACGGAACATCTGGTCTATGCAATCTCAAGGCAATGATGTATTCGGCACATTATGCTTAAAAATGGCTTGAAATATCACAAATGGAAAGAAACAAAGAATGCATTGGTACTTCAACAGCCTTTATTTTCTGAAGCATTTCATAATCTTTGTGGACATGTATGGGATAAAAAGATACTGAGGCAAGTAAGAAAATATTTTTATTGGGTTGAGTAGCAGGGATCTATTTGGCACTGATGTGAACTTCGCTGTGAGCAAAAAGACGAACAAAAGAAACAGTATGTGCTGCTATAGCAGTATTGTGTCGAAATCTTCTACTGATATGCTTGGTTCTGTGCCACAGAGTAACAGTTGGAATAAATACACCATTATTGTGATGGAAAATTTAATTAGATGATCAGAAGCATATGCTGTTCCTGACTAAGAAGATAAATTCTGTCAAGGAATATCCTCAATGAATTTTTTTTCACGTGTTGCTGTGCCCAATGAACTCCATTCAGATAGGGCTAGAATTTCTAATAAGAATTATTTATAGAGAAGTGATGATGAAGTGTTGCTTGTAACTTCATGCAGTGCTGTACAATATTTCATCAGTAACCTTGAAAGATCTTCATTCCATATTTATTTATTTTCATCTGATAAATACCTAATTAACTCGCAGATGCATTTCTTTACCATTTTATCAAGAGATGGATGAAGGGTTGTTGTTTATAATTTTTTTTCAACCTAAAGATCTGCAACATTTTAATAAAAAGTTTATTCAAAGCTACATCGTTGATATGAATTATATTTTATTTTATTATTAGTTGATTTAAGTTTTCCCGGTTAAAGTAATGTGATACTTAAAGCAGCTAGTAATAAAATGAAAATCACCAAGATACTGATGCCCATAAGACTGACTTCAGTCGAAGTGAGATTGTTGTGCACTAGAATCCCTGTCAGAAGAAAGGATGAACTCTAAAGTTAAGGAGAGGCTGGGAAGGGCCACATGCTGTAGTGAAAATAATCAACAATGGGGTTTACAAAATTCAAAAGGATAGACAGTTTAAGTTAAAGATCATCCACTCTGATTGTATTTGTCAGTATTTTTGTAAAATAACAGCTAACGTGGTATTTCAAGAGAATTTATAAGTAGAAACTCAACCTGCAGAGGACGTCAGGGTATTTTTAGGCAACTTTTGAAAGATTAACAAGGATGTAGGCACCAGTGAATTCACTCAATCACCCACTTAGGAAGAATCTCCTCCAACGACAGGTAGCGGATTTACTGTTATGCTTTTATCTTAATAGCTACCTTTATTTCAGACTAATGCATGTGACGTATATTGTTGGATATGTATTGTTCAAGTCCCACCTGCTCTTCAAATTTGTAAAAGATTCTCGAGAGTAAGAATCAACAATATTTATTTTAAGAAAACGATAGCCTGTCTTCAAACATTATTCAACGTTCAATAATCTCGCTTTAAACTGTATAAACCGACATGCTAAGAGACAGCAATAAAATAGTACTGGTCAGCTACAGTTAGTATACCATAAGTCTCGGAATCTATAATTGTGATTAACTTTTATCATTTGGAAAACTATAGACTTTGACCAGGGACGTTTATAGGTTTCAAACATTACAAACCATTAAATTTCAGTGAATTAACTTCGGACGTTAATGCTTCTTCGAGAACATTAAATTTCTTCGTCGGTAACAAGTCAGCTTAAGCGAGATGTAACAATATCAACTCAGAATTAATTTGCTCGTAGTGAATCTGAACCAGCGATAAAATAGTCAGTTATAAATCAGATGGAAGATTGAATGTTGTTTGTGAGTTTGCAACGCTTTTGTGTATAAATATTTATTTGAAATAACTATTTGTAATACTCATTATTATAAACAAAATAGTTGTTTGAAAATTAATATGTATTTGTGTTAGGAAAGATAACAGTGTGTATTAATTGTGTTGGCAAATATTATAAATTTAATACACATTATAATTTGATTAACTTCAAATTCAAACTTAAAATCGTAATACGAGGTCTGTTAAAAAAAATACGCGGACTGACGTCATAAAACAAAATGCACTTCATTTAGAAGTTACAGGTCTGGGACCCTTCAAAGTACTCTCCTCCCCAACGCACACACTTATCCCAATGGTGTTTCTACTTGTTGAAACAGTCCTGGAACGCTTCTTTTGTAATGTCCTCCAGCTCCTTCGTCGTATTTGCCTTAATCTCGGAAATCGTCTCAAATCTTATTCCTTTTAAGGGGAACAAGAAAAAACGCAAGGAGCAAGGCCAGGTAAGTAGGGGGTGGAGAAGAACAGTAATCGAGTGTTTGGCCAAAAATTCACGAGTTCTGAGGGCTGAATGGGCTGGAGCGTTGTCGTGATGGAAAAACCAGTCGCCACTCCTCCACATTTCTGGCCTTTTGCGACGGATGGCGTCCCTCAGACGTTTCAGAACTTCAATGTAGTAAGTCTGGTTCACTGTGGAGCCTTCTGGGAGGTACTCGTGGTGAACAACACCCTTAGCATCGAAGAAAACTGTCAGCATCACCTTGACCTTGGATCGAACTTGGCGAGATTTTTTGAGTCTGGGGGATGTTTCACCCATCCACTGGGACGATTGGACCTTTGTTTCAATGTTATAACCATAAGCCCATGATTCAAAACCTGTTATGATCCTTGACAAGAAGTTTTCATCTTCTTCTGAACGATCAAGCAGTTCCTGACAAACCTAGACACGATGGGCTTTTTGTTCGTCCGTCATCAGGTGTGGCACAAATTTCGCAGCAACGCGGTGTATCTTCAATTTTTTGGTCAAAATCTCGTAACAAGATCCAACTGATATCCCACACTCTTCAGCAAGCTCCCTGACAGTCAGACGTTGATTTGCCCGCACCAGGGTGTTGATTTTGTCGACGTGAGGGTCGTTAGTTGACGTGGAAGGACGTTCAGGACACTCATCATCTTCAATGGACAGTCGACCATCCTTAAAACGTTCATGCCACTTGAAACATGCCTTACGCTTCATAGCAACATCACCGTAAGCCGTGTTAAGCACAGCAAAAGTTTCAATCGCAAGTTTAACACAAAATTTCACAGCAAGTCGTTAATCCTTCAGATCATTCATTCTGAAATCCGCAAAACGAAAAAAAATCGCACTTCACTTAAAATCGCGTAGCTAATACACAAATGAAGATATCTGCAATCGGGAAATGGCGTCATAATCAGCTGATATGTGCGAACCTAGTGACACCAAGCGGATTCCCCTGAAACCAACTGTAGCCTCGCAATCCAAACAGTCTGCGTATTTTTTGAACAGACCTCGTAAGTAACGTACGTAACATAAAAAATCGGAGACTCTTGGAGATAAATTATAATACGTGGCAGAATTATATTAAGGAACAAGAAATAACCCCATCTCTGTATCATGGGCGTTAGAGGAAAAATTTTTAGAAAGACTTGGTGAATGAACAGTTTTAGTGTAGTGTTCTTATTTTTGTATTAGGATTACTCAATGGATGTAACAATCCAGTGATGAAACAACATTGTAAGCTGTAACACTCCTTTAATTTGGATGTTAGTTATACAGTACATAACTTTAAGATAATTTCAGTTTATAAAGATTTTCCTAAAATATTTAGAACATTTTAGATTGTTAGTTATTGAGAGATTAAAAACAAGACTACATTGTGAATACGAGAACCAAGTATTGAGTTTTAGTGAGTATTTAGATCAGTGTTAGTTATCGCGTGTATTTAGTTAATTGGTCGATTAAGCGGTTTATACAGGGTGGTCGCTAGAAAAGCGGAAAATTTGAGGGTCAGATGAGATCATGAATAAAATGCGTACTTACTCATTTCTATTTTGATTTCTTTACATCATGAATAAAATGCATGATTTTAATATCACGGACGACATTTTGAGCATCTATGAGTGTAATATAACATATGCCTTTAAAAAACTTTGTAAAAGTTATTCTTTGTAAAAATAAATAGCTGTTTGACAAATTTTCCGCTTTTCTAGCAACCACCCTGTAAAAGAAAATGTATCTTAACATTAGTCATTTTGCTATTAGTTAGTAAATGTTCGTTGAATTGTAAAGAGAAAAAGTTATTAATAAATTTAGGCCTACAAGCAGCTGGAATTTGGAAAATAAGAAATGTTGTTTTGAATTGAGCTACACAATGGGCTATCTATTCTTTACCCACCACAGGTATCGAAACCCGGTTTTTAAGGTTGTAAGTACGCAGACATTCCGCTTAGCCACTGAGGGCATATAAAGAAACAAATATATTATTATTTTTATCGTGGAGTAGACTGGACTTGGTTTAATTTTCAAAGCATAATGAGCCAGTCCAACAGCAAAAAACAACGTAAGGTGATATGTTGAAATGTATATTATTATGGTAAGAAACATATTGTTTATATCGGTAAAAAAACCGAAGAAAAATGCGAACGAAACTTGATGTATACGATCAGTGATGTCGAAAAACCCACTTGTTGAGAATTTTATATGCAAAAAACGGCTCTTTTGGGCTCATAAAACACTTCAAATAGAAGAGCGAACAACGTTTCGACCTTCTTCGGTCATCGTCAGGTTCACAAAGAAAGGTAACTGGCCGGAAGCTGACCACATGTTTGGAAGGGGTTGTATAACTGAGTGTCGCAATGTAGAGGGCGCGGTTTGATGTTTGAATATATAATTTTATCTATAATATTAATATAGGTATAATGGTGTTCCTTTATATTGGTTTATTTTGGGTTTAAGTTGTTGTATAAGTAAGGCTTCTTTAATTTTTCGTTTGTTTATGTTTGTTTCTTTATTTAGTATTTTAGTGTTTTCTATGGTTATGTTGTGTCCATTTGACTTGCAGTGTTCGAAAACGTGTGAAGGTGACTTTTTATGTTCTTTGAATCTGGTTTCCATTTTTCTACTTGTTTCTCCTATATAGAAGTCGTGGCAGTTATCACATTGTATTTTATAAATAATGTTGGTGTCGTGTTTGTCAGTGTAGTTCTTACATAGTATAGACCTTAGTTTTGTGCCTGGTTTTTGAATAAATTTAGTGTTAACTGGAATGTTATATTTTGTTACTAGTTTTTGCCAAATGTTGGTTATTTGTTTGCTGATGTCAGGAATATATGGTATACAGCAGTATATGGTTTCGTGATTTTTTGATTCGTGAGATATATTTACTTTTGTTGGTTGATTTTGCTTTCTGTCTAGGTGTGTGCGTATAATGTTTTCTACGGTTTGTGGAGGAAACTTATTGATGTTGATGAAGTATTGTTTTATTTTATTTAATACAGCATTACATCCACCACTATACTGGTACAGATATGTAGATGACACGATTGCGGGATTCGAATCTACAGAACACATACTTAACTTTTTCACTCACATTAACTCTATACATCCCAACATTAACTTCACATGTGAACAGGAAGAAAGCAATCAAATATCATTTCTTAACCTCAAAATTATAAGAACCGACACACAATTCAAAACAGAAATCCACCGAAAAATCACCCATACTGGACTATACATTCCTTGGGACTCAGCACATGAAACAAAACAAAAACTCAACATACTAAGAAACCAGATAAACACAGCCATAAAACTATGCTCACCAGATAAAATTAACGATGAATTAGATAAAATAAAACAACACTTCATCAACATTAATAAGTTTCCTCCACAAACCGTAGAAAACATTATACGCACACACCTAGACAGAAAGCAAAATCAACCAACAAAAGTAAATATATCTCACGAATCAAAAAATCACGAAACCATATACTGCTGTATACCATATATTCCTGACATCAGCAAACAAATAACCAACATTTGGTAAAAACTAGTAACAAAATATAACATTCCAGTTAACACTAAATTTATTCAAAAACCAGGCACAAAACTAAGGTCTATACTATGTAAGAACTACACTGACAAACACGACACCAACATTATTTATAAAATACAATGTGATAACTGCCACGACTTCTATATAGGAGAAACAAGTAGAAAAATGGAAACCAGATTCAAAGAACATAAAAAGTCACCTTCACACGTTTTCGAACACTGCAAGTCAAATGGACACAACATAACCATAGAAAACACTAAAATACTAAATAAAGAAACAAACATAAACAAACGAAAAATTAAAGAAGCCTTACTTATACAACAACTCAAACCGAAAATAAACCAATATAAAGGAACACCATTATACCTATATTAATATTATAGACAAAATTATATATTCAAACCGCGCCCTCTACATTGCAACACTCAATTATACAACCCCTCCCAAACACGTGGTCAGCTTCCGACCAGTAACCCTTTCTTTGTGAACCTGACGATGACCGAAGAAGGTCGAAACGTTGTTCGCTCTTCTATTTGAAGTGTTTTCTGGGCCCAGAACAGCCGTTTTTGCATATAAAAGTTCTCAACAAGTGGGTTTCTCGACATCACTGATTGTTTTATTTTATCTAATTCATCGTTAATTTTATCTGGTGAGCATAGTTTTATGGCTGTGTTTATCTGGTTTCTTAGTATGTTGAGTTTTTGTTTTGTTTCATGTGCTGAGTCCCAAGGAATGTATAGTCCAGTATGGGTGATTTTTCGGTGGATTTCTGTTTTAAATTGTCTGTCGGTTCTTATAATTTTGAGGTTAAGAAATGATATTTGATTGCTTTCTTCCTGTTCACATGTGAAGTTAATGTTGGGATGTATAGAGTTAATGTGAGTGAAAAAGTTAAGTATGTGTTCTGTAGATTCGAATCCCGCAACCGTGTCATCTACATATCTGTACCAGTATAGTGGTGGATGTAATGCTGTATTAATTGCTTGTGTTTCAATTTGTGTCATAAAAATATTGGCTAGAACTGGCGATACTGGGTTGCCCATGCTTAGGCCATTTGTTTGTATATAATTTTGGTTGTTGAACATGAAGTTTGTCTTTATTGTGGTGAATTCTATGAGGGTTGCTAACTGGTTACTGGGAATGTCTATAATCGGGTTAGGGTCTCGAATATAGAGTTCTAAGGCTATCTTGCAGGCTTCTGTTGTTGGAACTTCTGTGAAGAGGGATATAACATCGAAACTGGCCATTAAGGCTTTATGATTAAGTTGATTTAGATTGGACTTGAAATTAAAAGAGTCTTTGATGAATGAGCTGGCTGATGTTGCATATTTGGAGAATGCCCATGCTATGTATTTACCAAGATTGTAGTTAAACGATTCATATGTTGACATTATTGGTCGTAATGGACAATCTGGTTTATGAGGTTTGGGGGTGCCGTATATTTGCGGTGTGCGTGAGTCGGTTTTACGTAGGTAGGAATAAAGTGTTTGTGAAATTGTGTTGGCTTTTTTCATTTGTAGTAGTAATTTGTTTAGTTGCGTCTCATGTGTCTTTGTTGGATTTGTGTGTATTGGTTTAAATTTGTTCGTGTCTGATAGGATGTTATTCATTTTTTGTATGTATTCATTCGTGTTCATTATTACTATAGCGTTACCTTTATCTGCTTTTAGAATTTTTATGTTTCTGTCTTGTTTTAGGTTTTTAATGGAATTAATGTCTCTTTTTGTAAGGTTGTTTTTTAGTTTTCTGTTTTGTGAAATTATGTTGATAGTTTTGTAAGAAAATTCTTTGAAAAAATCGTTTAAACATCAGCAAACAAATAACCAACATTTGGCAAAAACTAGTAACAAAATATAACATTCCAGTTAACACTAAATTTATTCAAAAACCAGGCACAAAACTAAGGTCTATACTATGTAAGAACTACACTGACAAACACGACACCAACATTATTTATAAAATACAATGTGATAACTGCCACGACTTCTATATAGGAGAAACAAGTAGAAAAATGGAAACCAGATTCAAAGAACATAAAAAGTCACCTTCACACGTTTTCGAACACTGCAAGTCAAATGGACACAACATAACCATAGAAAACACTAAAATACTAAATAAAGAAACAAACATAAACAAACGAAAAATTAAAGAAGCCTTACTTATACAACAACTTAAACCCAAAATAAACCAATATAAAGGAACACCATTATACCTATATTAATATTATAGATAAAATTATATATTCAAACATCAAACCGCGCCCTCTACATTGCGACACTCAGTTATACAACCCCTTCCAAACATGTGGTCAGCTTCCGGCCAGTTACCTTTCTTTGTGAACCTGACGATGACCGAAGAAGGTCGAAACGTTGTTCGCTCTTCTATTTGAAGTGTTTTCTGAGCCCAAAAGAGCCGTTTTTTGCATATAAAATTGATGTATACGAATGCAAGTAATATAACTTATAAAAATGCCGCTAGATGACAGTTTATTCCTTGTACATCCTACGAGTATGAATCTATTTGTCACATACAAGTATAGTATTGGATTGGACTCCAGATTGAATCACGCCTTTCATTTATTATTTTAGTTGCTGTTTTATACAAATCAGTTTAATGCTTTATGTTCGTGTTTTTGATTAAAACAATTGTATTTTATTTTGTTATTCAATAGCATAACTAAAACATCCATTTCTGCTTCATGCTGAAGATTGTTTTCGCGTTTTTCAAAATTATTTTTGTGAATTAGTAAAATGGAATATTTGTCAAGCTTAGATTTAGGAATTACAAACTTTAAAATTAATTGTCTATATATGTTTAAACATGAATGCATAAATTTCAAATAAATTACATTAGAATGTTATAATTATTGGTCTGAGAAAATTAGAAATGAGAAATATGAAGGAAAATATGTTTACAATATTTTTAAAGTATTTTATTAAAACTGAAATAAAAGCACATGATATATCATTTAAAACACAATTTGTTTTATGACGATGTGAAGGACATGACATTTTCTCTTTCTTAGTTTTGTTAATAGTTTAAAATATTAAACAGATTTAAGTTGCATCTTTTACAACTTGTTCTCAGGGCAAATTGTAACAAACTACGTTTCTCAGTCTTGGAGTCAAAATATTCATAACTATAGAAAATATGACACTGAAATACTTAAACATGGAAATAATAGTAAACTTGGATTATGTTTTACTGTTATTAGTTTTAATAAATATTCGAGTCATATCTCTTATGAGAAGAGAAACAAGGGTAAATAGTGGATGCGCAGTGTGGATACAAGGATATTTAATGATAACAAGCAATTGTTCGAACTGTTACACCATATACATAATAGAATCAGCTTGGTATAAAATACTAAGAATATTATAGTAAAAATACACAAATTATGTTTCAAAATTCACTTGTATGCTCATAACTGTATCAATCGAATATGATAAACGTCTCTAACTAACCCTTGTTAAGCTTCGTACTGTGCTTGTTCTAACAGCAAATATTCACACATTATGACACCTGTTACTAGATACGCAAAATTTACACATTATTTTCTCAAGACTATCAAATAATCTTGATTAGCATAAGCTAATAAGAAACATAAGCAATTCATTAACTGTAAAATTTATAAAATAATACAAACTTTATAAAATATTACGTTTCTTGATTAGGAGGTTTTGTGGATTTTATTTCATTTTAAATAGCACACACATTAAATAATTAATTTGAGCGTGTGTAGTCTGACGAAACAATGCTAGTAGTCGGGATTTAAGTTGTGTTTCTATACAGCATGAAGAGACAACGTCAGTAATCAAGATTTAATCTTTTACACAATGTAATGAAATAATGTCAGCAGTTGAAATGTAACCCATGTCTCTGTACGACGTTATTGCTAGCAATCAGGATTTAGGCAAGACGATTTATATAGTGTTACGTTTTTTATGTGGACTGAACGCAACAGAAAGACACAGATAACAGCTTATATAATTTATTACAATAAACTATTTTATATGTGACAGATATAAAATAAATTATATAATAACAATGACAGATGTTCAGTTTCAACCTTCAAAATTAATTACAATACAAAATGGTACTGGCCTGTGTCCAATATAATGATCCAGAATGAAAGTCCAAAAGTCCAGATCAGAAATCCAAAATTCCAGTTTAGGATGTGAATTTGGTCCCACGAAAAAATTCCGAAGTTTGAATGGAGAAGTCCAGAAAAAATTCACAGTTCAATAAATTTGACGAAGTTCTTTTTACGATGTTTTTGATGAATGTCTCAAATTTGTCGTTTTCCAACTTGCCTCGGTCTCCCCTAAACAGTCTTGTATGTGTTGACCTTCAGTATAACCAGTAACTCGAATGAATCGTAAAGATTGACGAAATAAAATCACAGCTTTTGTAGATCTAGCTCCAGTCACAAATCCAAGTTGAATAAACACACAGTAAAAGTTGAAAATTTTCTCAAACGAATACACATCTCTTGAAACGAATAAAAACGAATGACTGACTTACTTTCCTCGCATCGCCGTCTGTTTATATACTAGTAGGCCTCCTGTGTTCTCGAACAATCGCGTAACTTCCACAGAATTCCAGAGTAATCTGCACATGTCTGTTTTTGCACGAGGCTCGTCTAGACACCAGGTCAAAATACATGATCGATCTACCTAATTCTAGAAATTTCTACATACGCTTTATACATAACAATAGTGTAACGAAACAGTTTCAACAACTAGAAGTTAATTTGGAACCATGCACAGTTGCAAACAATGTTCGTAATACTAAACATTCGTTTTATTATGAGTTCCTTAAAAACTACCTTGTTTGTTGAGATTCGCTTGTGTCGTAAGAAAAACGTAAAATTTTCTGACGATGCGTTGACTTTTTAAAAGTAGTAGAATTTATAACACAATGTGACTTGTAAGCATTTTACATAAAATACATAAAATCGACCAAGAAGCATAATTATGCTAGTTATTTTTACGAGAATAAACTAGTAAAGAAAATATGAACCTGATCGTTGTTGTAAGTATCTTTCATAATTTTAGTAACAAGATTCATAAGGTGATTTGTTTACTTATGTGGAAAAGTAATATAAATACATTCAATTTTACAGCCACTCGCTTCATATATATATATATATATATATATCAAAGTGTATTGTGAATGAAAAATAAAATACAATTCCTTGATTTATATTGCCTCAACATGAAAATATGTCCACAGTTTTAACACAGCATCTGAACGAATAAAACGCTTTCAGAGGAAGTAAATACAAGTTGAAATATAATAAAACTCTTCTTGGAACTTTATTACATTCAAAAATAATTATTAGGAGGAAAGTATACAGTAATCTTTGCGCACCTACACATGAGATATGTAAATCCGTGGTGGGGATCGATTCATGAATCTTGCTCTTCAAGAAGAGTTGAGATTTTTGTTTACTCACGTATGTTATGTTGTTCGAATTTAATAATGAACGGTATCAGAACTGGGTGATTTCGTCGATCACTTACGAGTGTCTCGCAAATTAATCATTTAACTTAAATCACGACTAGTCAATTACTGTCATGAAAATAATATACTACAAAAAACTAGAGTTTTCAATTATTACTAATTTTATTACTCCAATAATCGTCACGATAACAATAAACTAATCAAAATTAGTTGTCTCGATTATTCTACAATCGATTAATTGAAATTAATTAAACCGACTACCATAAAAATGATCAACCGATTGAAATTAATGGTTTCAGTTGTTCGAAATATCCAAGTAATCAAAATATTGTCATTATGTTCGTCTATTTAGCTCAAAGTTACATAATAGGTAAACCTCCCAATGGTAAAGTGATATGTCTGGAAACCGGGTTTCGATATCCGTGGTGGGCAGAGCATAGATAGCTCATTATGCACATTTGTGCTGAACTTCAAACAAACAAACTGCCACTGATTTTGAATTTCTGACGAGATTTAAGGAAACTAGCTGGCAGCACTCACCGACAACTTTCTGGCTACTCAAGTGTAAAATAAATTTGCTATGTTTTTCTATACTGTGTTATGTTTCTAGTTTATATAATTATGTAACTTTATTGTTTAGTGTTTTAGAAGCGAATGTAGATCAACCGGAAGGGTTGAAGAGGTCGAGACCCCCTGTCAATTTTACCCCAGAAATGTATAACTGTTTTTAATGTTGTATGAAGACACATGGATCTAGAAGACGGGCTTCTAGGAGGTCTAGTTCGCTTATATTTTTTACAAAAATTAAAAACAGTTATTTAATGTTGTATAATCACGTGAAGATAAGAGGAATGGGTTTAGGTTCCCTAGACTCCTCATTTTTTTTTCTAGAAATTAATTAAAAACCATTTATAAAACACGGAGTGTCCATAAAGTTTTTGATTCGACCTGTAAAGAAAAGAAATTCTTATTCAATATGATTTATTTTTCAACATTATCTTTTCCTGCACCTGTATATTTGCGTGATAATGAAATATAATACTCTAGCGTACTAAAATCCGATAGAACGTAACCACAATTATATCAGTTGGTAGTTAAGCACAAAGCTTAACAATCAGTCATCTATGATCTGCCCAATACGAGTATCGAAATTTGGTTTCTAGCGTTATAAGTCCGCACACACACCGCTGTGCCACTGGGGAGCCAGAATTATGCATAGAGCAGCTGTAGAGTCGTAGAATTATCAGGGATATGTTCAGTATTCGTTGTTACAGTAACGTGCTCCACTTCTAGGACCGTAACCTGCCGCACGAGTGATGGTTAACTTTTGTTTAAATCATAGAAACCAAACGCTGGTGGTGGACGCTGCTAAATAGGGTTTTCCTTTTATATTTCAGATCAAATTAGGGAAAGTTATGCACGGATAGTCCTCGTATAGATTCGTTTATAGGATTCGAGATAATGAGAATGTTTGATAACATGAAAAACGTTATTCCATTAGAAAAAAATACCAAAGCTTAATCATAAAAATAATTTTATTCCTTCAGAAGTTGCCCCCAGCAAGATAACGATAAGTCTTTTGATTTACAACGCTAAAATTAAGGGCAGATGTACCCATGACATTTAGCTCGAAAACAACCAGACTAACCCTCTCTCTGTGTGTGTATGTATATATATGAGCTATATATTTGAAACCAAATAATTAAAAACAATACAAACAAACAAATTAAAATTAATGGAGTCCTTGCACAAAACATGATAACTGGAAAATGCGTGTATGATTACGTGAAATAAAAATTGCTGTCATTTTTTTAGAAACAGGAGGGGTTTTATCGTAGAATAAAATTTGTTCCATAAAAATACCTGAGTTTTAGTATGTGTGTACTCATGTGTTTGTTTTGAGAAATAACACAGCTCTTGGCTTTATTCTGCATGTGTTACTTCTATGGCGGAGCCCGGCATGGCCAGGTGGGTTAAAGCGTTTGACTCGTTATCTGAGGGTCGCAGGTTCGAATCTCCGCCGCACTAAACATAGTCGCTCTCTCAGCCGTGGGGGCGTTCTAATGTGACGGTTAATCCCACTATTCGTTGGTAAAAGAGTAGCCCAAAAGTTGGCGGTGATGACTTGCTGTCTTCCCTTCAGTCTTACACTGCTAAATTAGAAACGGCTAGCACAGATAGTCCTTGAGTGGCTTTCCGCGAAATTCGAGACAAACAAACAAACAAACAAACAAACAAACAATTTCTTTGGCGAAGTACCCTCTAGCTGTGTTAGGCTTGCTTTTATATGTGTAGTATTTCTAACTTAACATAATTTCTAAATTATGATACACACAAGTTAAGTTTCTTTATTGTTTACTTATTTTTACAAGTATTACATATTACCTTTGTACAAACGAACTTCCCACTTAGCTAAAAAAACATTTAATTATGAACTTTACCTAAGAATTTTGTATTTAAAGTTCAACCTTTTAAATAAAATATAATATTAGCAGGCCTTCACCACCATATGCTGAGCTCTATATCAATTAACAAGTGTACATGCGATGTTAATGTTTTAAGTTTTCCGGAAAGAATGACCATGCAGAATTATTATACTCCTGGTGACATTTTATAAAATTACTATACTGTTGGTAACACTCTGTAGAACCATGACACCGAACAAAGTTACTGTATTGCTGGTGACACTTTATAGAATCATTATACTCCTCTTAACACTATAAAGTATAATTGTACTCTTTGTGATACTGTATAGAACCATTATTTTCCTCGTGACACTGTGCACAATTATTATACTCCTGCTGACACTATATAGAATTACTATACATCTCTTGACGCTGTACAGAATTATTACACTTCTCTTGATATTGTATTGGATTACTATATTCCTCTTGGAATAGTGTAGAATCGTTATACTGTTACAAAAATGTTTCTTCTGAATAATTTCGCATAAAAAGTTCTGTCTCACTTACTCAAGTTGCAGTGATTTTCTTTTTGCGTGAAACACACTCAAGTTTTTTCAAAGAACCTATTTGTTTAATTAGAATCGTTCAAACATTGATTTACTACTTCTCGCTTCTTATGATAGTTTTCCGCTTCATGCTGTTTTCCAAAATAAAGAAAGTGTAGTCCAGAAAGTGAGGTGATGACGTAATTGAGATATTACCACCTCCTGCTTTAGTCTCTATGTTTGTTGCTTAATATTAGGCTTTGGCTTCAAATTTAACTTATGCTTTATTGTAAAACGTTTACTTTGTTTTCAGCTACAGGAAAATAGACTTTGTTTCCAGTTTTATGTTTAAATTAGTGTTAGTTTAAATAAATATAAATATGTATAACAGCAGATCAAATACTGTTATTCATAAAGCAAAGTAAAAGAATTAATGAATTTCTTCTCCTCGTATAAGAAAAGAAAGCGAAAAATGAAATAGTATAAGAAGGAACAGAATTCAAGGGTGAATTATTAAAGGATAGCTTTTTAAATTACAAAATAATGTTGTGATAATACTCTTTATAACAGTCCTTCACAGTAAGTTTAGTTAGTTTAAGTGTAAGGCTACACAAGGGGCTATCCGAACTGTGTGCACCGCCAGGAACAAACCCCCGAATTAAAGGTTACAAACCGTCAAGCTTACCGTTGACTCAACGGAGATGAAAGAATAATTGTTAAAGCCTAGTGTGTTTTCATGAAAAAGAATGATTGTACGTTGAATATTAACGTGGGATAAACGTTAAGAAATAACGTCAACATTAGTTTTTACCCCAAAGATATTTAAATCGAATGCTCGAGGTTATTGACGTAATTATAGGATTATAGGCTCATTCAATGAGACTTTTCGTGCGAGTTGAGTTACGGATGTATTTAAGAACAATTTGCACACATATCTGAAACCGATTGCGCTTTCATATTACAGCAAATCTTACTGTGTTGGTTTAGTTCAGCAGAATGAAGCAGGGATCGCGAAACAAAAGATTTTGAACAAGAGCAAATGGCTTGTCTGCCATTTAAGTCAAACACTATTAAATGTTTTTTCTGCACTAAAGTTGTTCAATAAACGATTCTTGCAATTGAACATTGATGGACAATAAAAGTTTTATGAACTCTGAAACACAGAAAGAGAAAAAAGTCATTAGTTAGAAAAAAAAGAGTGTAATGATGATGTTGGCGCATCTTGCTTCTAAATTAACCAGAATTCTAACGGATTTCTACGTTGGGATTAATTAAATCTAACTGGTGCATTAGGGAAGTACAGATTACTTTTCCTTCTATGGTTAGGATGTAACTTAGTTGTTATATGGTGTTAAAATGTTTCTTTTCCTAATTTCTATAACGTTGAGAAAATTTCTGTATGCCTTGTATAATAACATACCAAATATATTTGAATATTACCCATATCAGTTGGTACTCCAACTAGTATTTGAATCTCCCACTCAAAAAAAAAATGGAACTATATTACGTATCCAAAAAAATTATTCTTTATTTGAAATAAAAATATGTTTAGCATTTTAAAATGAAACTAACATTTACATTTGAAATAGTGTGTTATTTTCGGATTATTCGCTGATTTGTTTGTATTCATGACAGAGCTATTATCGCTATTTGCCGTACTCTTCAACCCCAAAATCCAATCCATTTCACCTACGTGAATGTATTAACAAAAAGTCTCTAGCAAATAACCAATATTTTAACGTTTATTTTCTGGCCAAAGTTACAACTGTAAGGAGAGTATTTATTGAACTAGAAAAGATAAGTCTATATCAGACGGATGTATTTACACATTTTGTAGCTCGTAATAAAATGCTATGCCTTTGTTGGATATAACTTGTCAATATTTTTGCTGTTTTTCTTTTATCCTTTCACATGATGCTCCATAAAGAACAAACGCACAATACAAATAGCCTTTGGCTGACACAAACGTTTCCGTAACACATTCTTGTTGTGTTTTGGCGCAATAGTCGTTAAGTTATAGTTTTATGACGTCACGAATGATAACCACATTCATTCGCACGTGAGAGAAACGAAGGAATATGTTACATTTTAAATACATAAGTATAACATAAGTAATTTTTGTTGAATTCATTACGAGTCTAGTCTATATTACCTATATATAGATACAGCTAGATTTAACTTTCTGGATAAAGCAACAACAACAGTACAGCCATAAATCAAATATCCAACATCGACGGACAAATCGTGTTTATTAAAGTATCAGCACGAGTATAAATCAAGTTACGCGGGGAGGAGGGTCCGTCCATCCGGTTAAACATCAGTTTCACATGCTTAAAATGACAGAAGAAAAGCCGCAAATGTGGGCGCTTAAGCTCTCACTACATTACTACCAGTCTCTGTCTGAAGTAAGAAATGGAAAGGTAACATTCAAGTAATACAGTAATAGATTGAGAAGTATATGCTTTTATTTATCTGAAACGAATTTTACGTTTTCTGTTTGTTGGATCAAGATTTTTAAGTTGTCTCCTGTCTTAAGTTTTTAAGATTGCTATTACCAGTTGATACACATCACACAGTTCTTTTTCATGTGGGTATTATGGAAGCTGCAAGTCCAGCATGAGTTTACCCAGTATAAAGGATTGCTTTAAATCGCTTTCTCTGAATTGCTTATTGCTCTCTAAGACATGGACCAATCAGAATTGTTTATGCAAATTGATACTTTTATTCATGAGCTGAGGAAACGATTTTGCTATTTTGTTGCAGTCTTGGATGGGTAAGGAAAAACTATCATATGTAGACATTCAGTTGAAATGATTTATTTTGATGAAGGAAATAAGATAAATTTCATTTACCTCACAAGTCTGAAAAAAATGTATGTTCTAGGAATGGAAATGTAAAATGAAATAATAACTCGTACCCGTCAGTAATGATTATATGAAAATTTTGTTTCCAAGTCAAGCCAAATACAAACAAATTATAAATTGCAAAAAAAAAGCCCTAGAGGTATGATATGGTAGCGTAAGTTACCCTAATAAAGTCAATCATTATATTATTACTATCATTGTTAAATATTGGATGTATGTTATAACTACATGGGTCACGAATGTTATTATTTATATTCATAGTATTCGTTATTGAAAGGTTTCCATTCCGATTGCTCTCTAAGGTTTACTTTAACCCACATCCAGTGAAATTAATAAAACGACGGGTTGTGCTTTTTACTGTTATTACTTTTATTAAGTTTTTCTTTCAGCATTTACTTGACTACAAGTTACTTATAGTTTTTTATTTTTCTATTATGTATTTTTATAAACATTTGTTTTGGTTATATTAGTGGTACTGCCCTGTTGCTCCATGCAAACAGTAACACTCTTCATAGTAATTTATCTCATTTCTGTAATATTACACCGTTGGATCGTTTAATAAGTTTTTATTGGTCAGAAAAAGTTATTAGAAAGAATTGTGGTAAGTTTGGCTTGTGCATGTTTGTACTGATGTTTCAGGAACATGGAATCTTCACCAGCACTTGAAGCGAAAATATAGTGTTTATGTGTTCCGTAATATGAAATGCACTCTAAATTCTTTATTGAATACTATTTTCAGTAACAATATTCTTTAGAATGTTTAATACATTATCTAGATTTGTAATTCTAATTATTGTACTTTTACTATAGAGGTTACTTCATACTGTTAGCTTGCTATATGAATTTAGGCTAACACTAAAACTCCTCAGCTGGCTGAACCTCGTGAGGTATTATTTGGTTTTAGCCGAAAGTATCTTTAACACTATGGATAAGGAAATTATTAAACAATATATGTTAGTATTTCATGTTAGTACTGTATATTCAGTCAGCTTTAATCAACACATACCGGATTGATATCGATGTTTCTTTCTGATACAAGTAGGTAGCATGCTTTGACCGGAAGTTAACAGTTATGCATTTTATGACAAACATTATACGATCATCAAAGACTTGCCTATGATTAGCATAATGAACCGTAATCAAGTGATCACATGATTTGAAATGATTTGATTTACTGCCAATGAAATATTAGAAACCCATTGCCAACCTTATTCATTAGAGAATGAACCTTCGTTTCTTTATAACACTATCAACAAAGGCGAGCTCCTTTTAAAATGAGAAAGTTTAAATAGCCGATGTATTTGTTGTTTTTTTTAACTAGAGAGATGGAGAATTATGTATTTTGAAGAGATGATAATTGGAAGCTGTAACACTTTCAAATCTCATGAGTTACTACCTTCTCTTGCAGGTTCTATTTGGCATTCATTTATACTTTTGTACTTTCAATAAGGTGTTTGTTTTTTCAGCAAAGTCACATTGGGCTATACGTTGAGATCGCTGCAGGGAATCGAATCCCGAATTTTAGCGTTGCAAGTCCTTATATTTATTGTTATCCCACCAGGAAACTCACTGAGCTGAAACACCATTAACAATGTTGTTGTTTTAAAAAATAGCTTTAATGTTTTACAGAGCAAAAATAATTTTATTAAAATTGTTAGATCGAAAGCTGTGTTCATTTATTTTGAAAGAGTATCTGAACTAGGCTGTCTCTTACTTTAGTGACAGATTAGAAGAAATACAACTAGTTAACAGAACTCACTGCCGGTTCTTGGAGAGATAAATGCATCATTGCAACAATGTATCACAATAAAAGAAAGTATCTGATTCTAAATCCCAGCACGATAACTCCTGGGCCACGCTAGACTTGTCTCAAAAGCATATAAAATCGTATTATGTGTGGTATTAATTAGACGCAAGGACTAAACGCTGTTGGAGGATAAATTATATATACGAATTGCTATGTAGTCCACTCTGCAATCTTAGCTAAGGTTAGTTAAAAAGAAAATCAATTCCTAAATGGGTTCCAGATCGAAGCGCGTGCATACTTGGATGGTTTACGGATCATTCAGAAATGAATTGACGGAACATAATTTAGAAATTGAGAGATATAGGAAAATAATTTTAGTGTTGTGGAATGGGTTGCGGTGAACGTACTGTGTGATAACACTACTGAGGATAATTAAGGTCAACTTTAAGGTCATGTCCTTTAAAATATTTATTAAAAGCTAACAAAATTGTAAGTTGCAAAAGTGGAAAATAACCAATGAAACATATTAAATCAAATTTTACCAAAATTTTCTCCAAGAGGCATTAATACGAACGATATAAATATAGTAATAATATTATAAAACATTTATAAAAATTCACAAACCGTGTTGAAAGTGACGTATAAGTACGTGAGAGGAGCGAATGGATATTTTACGTTAGAAATACATTGTTATAATATAATTTTTTCCTCGTGTTTTGTCAATGCTGGTTGTTGCTGTCGGCCTGACCGCAAGGTGTTTGTGTGTAAATGTAGTACACATTTCTTGTTGACTAATATGAAATATATCGTTAATCTGGGAACACTTTTTACAACACATGTTAAACAGTTTTATAACTGAATACTGTAGCATTAATTAGGTAATTTAGAAGCAGTTGTGACACAATGCTCATGTGTTACTCAATGTGAAAGCTTTTAATTTACTACTGTTTAACATTTTGCACCTTTTAAAGGTGAAATGACCTGTTTATGTGAACTTGCACTTCAGTTCTATAGCTAGAAATATTTGATTTAGAATTTTTGTTTCTCAGTGTATATGCATACCTATGTCATTGACATTTCGGATGGACGATGAATATTATCACAATATTAATAACCTCAGTAATATTATTACTGAGATATTTCACATCAAACTATGTCGTTTGAGAAGTTTATATTAAAATATCAATAATTGTGTAACATTACTTTCTTAACACGTTATATTAATTTCCAAATGGACGTTAAGAAATTAGTGTTACACAATTGTTGATATTTTAACATAAGCTTCTCAAACGACAGAAGACAACGTGAAATAAATTTTATATCTCTACATTTATTCTGTTGACGGTACATGTATTCATTTTTAAAGTGTTTGTTGTGTATTTCTTGCACACACCACATCTGTGGAATGTATGCATATTTAAATATTCATTGTCTACACGTGTTCTGTTTCATAGCTTTACGCAGGATTCGAGTGTCTGTAGGAAAACAAAATCATGAAGCCCAAGTTTGTAGTTACATCTAGATAAAGTAACAATTTTACAAAATAGATCAGCTGTTCCAAAATTACTTATTTAAACAGCGTAGAATTTTTGTTTGCTGTTTTTAATTACTCCGTGAATTACAAAATTGTTTCGAATAACTTTTGTTATGCTTTTGAGATAGTAAGATGTATTATTTAACTTGGTTTTTAGCTTAACAAATGTCTATTAGCAAACATAATTAAACATGATATATTAAAACAAATATTGTTATTGAATAAGTCCATCAAAGACAGTAAATTTGTTTACTATAACCAAGGAATTCTTGAATTTTAGAACTAACAATGTATTTTCTTATGGAAGAGAACAGAAAACTTCGCATTATCCAGCAAAAACACAGATCATAAACATTTGAGAACTGCAATTTTTAACAACGTCAGCTGTCATCAGCTCAGCTCGGCCGATAATAGAGACTGCCACATGGACAGGAGTTTTATGTAGCTTTAGATAGAGAGAAAAACTAATTCTGGATTTGAGGTGTACATGGAAACATTTTCAACTTCGACAAATCTATTGGATGACACTCGTTATTATTGAGTTGACTGGAGTGATAAGAACCGAAACTAGCTGGTCACGGTTTTGGTTTTATTTTCTAATGTGAGCATCTATGTTTACATTTCACAGTGCAGTTCATCGACAGGCGATACCTTCAGTTGGAAAGCTGAATGACTTCAAGTTGTTTTCCGGAATAAAAGAAAAAAATGGATGTGCTTATCTAAACATTTTACCGTTAACTTCGTTTTCGATTGAGTGGAGAAACATAGTTTTTTCTGTAAAGCAAGAAAAATAAACACAATAGGTAATTTGCGTGATCAAGTTTCCAAAGAATTGTAAACACTGCAAGCAGCCTGCAGCTTTCTTTTTACGATCCAGTGGCTTTGAAATACGCAGTTTAGTTTCGAAGAGATGGAAGTTTTAGACAGTTTTTGTTTTGCGTTTTTGGGAATCTCCTTAAGGCTAGTTGATCATATTTCTTTCGTTCTGACACATATTCCAGTTATTAACAGTGATGAAGGGTTCCAAGCGAAATGTCACATTGCTTTGAAACTTTAATTGGTTACTTCCCCTCTGGAAGAAGAAAGATTTATCAGTGTAACTTCTATTTCCACCAATGTATTTGTTTTACACACACAAAAGAAAATATGTATCCAACGGCATAGGTTCTTCAAAAATTTATATGACAAATAGTGGACAGAAATGGCTTGGTTATTGCCGATGTTTGCTATTCTCTCGTTTAAATTCTGACTCTTAATGACAAATGCATGAAACGTAATTTAGATTAAAAAAACATCACGAATGTTGACTTATAAAACAAAGTTTACTCCGCAAATAACCTCAATTAAAACACTTCTTTTGGTATTTCAATACTTTATCGGCTCCCAGGAATTGTTATACTCTCGAGCTTCTGATTAAATTTAGAAATCATATAGTGTATCAGTGTTTTAATAGTATATGATACACTTTTATATGCAAAAACGGCTCTTCTGGGCCCAGAAAACACTTCAAATAGAAGAGCGAACAACGTTTCGACCTTCTTCGGTCATCGTCAGGTTCACGGGTTTCTCGACATCACTGATTATATGATACACTGCTAGCAAATGGGATTCTCTTTTTACAATAAAGTAATAAAACTCTTGCTGTCGAAATAATGGTTTTACTTTCATGTTGCGTGATATTTTAATGTATACTTATATTTCTACTTATATGAGAAATACGTGAAATATTTATAGAAACAGCCATTATTTATGAGGTAAAGGCCTGTCAAAATATTTTAATTAAATAGAAGACAGGTATTATTTTGTTAATTATTCTAAATTTAAACCTTTTTATTTCAAAAAACTGATTCAAGAAACAAACCTGCTACTTTCGTATTTTATCAGAGTTAGAAAACATCGCTATTGAAATTTAAAAATGTCCTTATTGGTGTATAAGAAAATAAAATACAGTCTTAAAGAAAGCTGACTAACTCTTAGAGTTTGACATATTGATATGAAAATTTTCGTAGACTACTAAAACATATTTGCTAGATAGAACACTTCTGAGCTCTCTTGTTGTGCATCATGATACCGTTTATTATAATATCGTTTTGATCATAATTCAGGAGTCATTAATCAAAAAATACACGTATAAGCAAAATTTGTTTGTTTGTTTTGGAATTTTGCTCAAAGCTACTCGAGGGCTATCTTGCTAGCCGTCCCTAATTTGGTAGTGTAAGACTAGAGGAACGGCACCTAGTCATCACCACCCATTGCTGACTCTTGGGCTACTATTTTGCCAACGAATAGTGGGATTGACCGTAACATTACAACGCCCCCACGGCTGGGAGGGCAAGCATGTTTAGCGTGACGCGGACGAGAACCCGCGACCCTCGGTTACGAGTCGCACGCCTTAGGCGCTTGGCCATGCCGGGCCTATAAGCAAAGTTACAACTGACAGCTGGAGCTTTGTTTGATTTGAGAAAAGTTGTTTCGTAAATGAACAGGACCATTGTATAATTCACAAAAAACAAAACAAAACTGACATCAACAGCATCAACATATGTTTTGTGTGTTTTATAACAAAGGAAATGACGTGTGATTTCCAATTACAAATTTAAATACACTATTGTATTGTGTGCGAAGAGAGATAGTTTTACTGGATGTACTTCTGCAGGGTTCTCGAAACTGTTCTTTTTCAAGAGTAAATAAAGCTAACGTTAAGAATATCAAATATTTGTATTTCTTACTTTTGATATTCATGTGTTTAACAAATGTTATACATTTTATATACAATGTATGATCTTACTTTGTCACTAATCTTTAGTTACTTAAAAACAGTAAAAGAATGCAGATTAACTCATGTTTTCTTTTCTTCCTTTACTCTTGAGTTACTTGAACCAAAGTGGACAGGTTTTTGTGTTTATTAAGGCACCATATTTTAACTTTGAGTTAATCAGATACAATATAAACACAACCAACTATCAAACCGTAACGTCAGAAATGGTGAGAAGAACACAGATAACCCATTGTACGAGTTTCTGCTTAACTAAAATAAAAAAAAATTACTATTTGTTGATATAAATTTCCCTATTCTTCGTAGGATGTTAGATATTTGCTCTGTCATGTAAATTGATTTCATTTGTTAAGTTATTAGGTGTAATGTTTAATGATTTTCGTATGTACAGAAATTTCTTTGAATCGGGACTAAATTTCGAAATTTACGATAGGAAATAAATGTGAAACAGTTACCAAACAATTCTTTTTTATAAAACAATAACTTACTAACACTGAGTAATTTTTAAGGTCTCTCTGTCGATATATATATATATTATATTTAAGAAGACAACTTTGTAGTTATATTACGTTTTGCTTTAAGGAAATAATAAATGTAGTGCAGCAGAAACCTGGATGTATTTCAAAATATTGAACAGATAGGCAAACATAAAATGTTTGAGAAGAATAAAAATACATCACAGTAAGACAGTATCTGAGGAAGTAGGTTCACATAACAAAACTATTTTTGCGATTTAATCTTTGCTTGCAGGTCACGCACGTAAAATGAAACAATAACCAGCAATGATATAGAACAATAACCAGCTATGATATAGAACAATAACCAGCTATGATATAGACCACAACGATCCGCGTTGAAACGTGTATTCACGCTCTACAGTTATTTGTGGATATGAAACATAAAAACAGAGTAAAATATGAAAGCACATAACGATAAAATTAGTTTGTTTGCGAGTTATAAGTAAAGAAATGAAATCCAACTTTACAGCCTCCATAACAATCACAGAGTCGTGTTAAAGTGAAGTGAGGTTGTTAGGGCTATGAATACTATTATACGAATAACGAAAAGATGAAAATTTCGCTCTACATTATCATAACGTATTACACCATACAGTTTAATTCGTCAGTAAGATGTTAAAAAAGGAAAGTCACTTATTGAAAAACTATCTTAAGTATAACCTTGTGTAGTCTCTAACATTTTTGTGCTAGCTATCCAAGGCCACTTTTGGTTCGTGAAATGAGTTCGCCTTAGAGTTCGCGCAAATCTACTCGGAAACGTTCTGCGCAAAGCCGTCCCTAACTGGGCACTGGTAATTTTAAACTTCATTTAGGTGTGGGCTTTTTCCATTACTCTCCGGTCGCCTACGCGGCCTCAAAGTGTGGAGAGTGTTTTAGTGGAAAATAGACTCGATCCACGAACCCGTGAATTAACAGAATGGTCACGGTGGCCATTAGGTCATGCCAGGCTTTTGTAGTAAGAAAAAACGCTAGCATTGTATAGTTGAAAACATGTGTTAATAATGTTTTTTAGTGTAACAACATAACGTGTATGTGTTTTCTTACAGCAAAGCCACAGCTGGCTATTTGCTGAGTCCACCGAGGGGAATCGAGCCCTTGATTTTAGCGTTCTAAATTCGTAGACTTACCGCTGTATCAGAAAGGGGACAACAACAAAGCAATTTGTTTTTAAAACAGAAACGTTTTACCATATTTATTGTTATGTACTTAATATCTTAAGCTAAGCAATTTTGAAAAGTGGCTTACCGCTGTAACAACAGGGGACATTTTTGTTAAGAATCCATTATTCTTAACTTATGAGTGCAAGTTCTAAAGGAGAAGTTAATTGTTCAGTTTATTGTAAATTCTGCATTAATTGTAAAATTGGCATTTTTATATAATGATAAGGAAATAATTCGCGAGTATGTCTTCAGTAAAAATACAGAAAGTAAGAGAAATAAATATACTGAGAATGACCACTTGCTTCTGGAAAAATAGCAAGTTTTACGAACATATTTAATTAAAGACCATAGAAAAGTATACGTTGAACTAAACATTTTCCAAGTTTTAGTATCTAAAACTTTTACATTTTGCTAAAACCAGGTGAGATTAGCCAAGCTTTTTATTAGAATCTGTTGATAGATGCTATGAAATAGCACGTCGCACAATAAAAGTTATTAAAAAAGAAACCCTCCCGGTTTCCCAGTGGCATAGCTGTGTGTATTTAGACTTACAAGGCTAGAAACCGAGTTTTGATACGGGTGGTGGGCAAAGCACAGACAGCCTATTGTGCTTCGTTACCGACAATATGTAACATACGAAACCCTGCTGTGGGAAGTCTGAAGGCTTTTAATACTAAAACAGTTTCCATATCTCTGGCAGTCACAGTACAGTTAACTTGTTATGTTGATTTGCACTGAACAACAAACAATCAAACAGCAACAACAACATAAATCGACAAATTTCAAAACGATCCTATTTAAATGTGAACTTGTGGTTAAGCTTGTTCTCTGAATAACGTTGGCTCAGACAAAGTATAATCGCGAAGTCCAGTTTATTGACTGAACAGTGTTTGTTCAAAAAATAAATTTGTACATTGCTAATGCTCTGTCGGAGAATGGCCCTGTTGTAGAGTTCTAAATTTCAGAGTTGGCGAGTCTGGTTTGAACACGTGTGATACAACAAAAAATCGCAGATAATTCTCTATGAGTGGTGTGATGGTACCCACTGGGTTTCTTTCTTTTGTTCACTACTTTAAAGCTCAGACAACAGCTTCTGTTTAATTATTTATGTTTCTGTAGCGCATGTTGGGAAGATAACTTCTGATGGTATTACAACAGTTTTATTTTTGTTTTTGAATTTCGCGCAAAACTACTTGAGGGCTAACTGCGCTAGCCGTCCCTAATTTAGCAGTGTAAGACTAGATGGAAGCCAGTTAGTCATTTACACTCATCGCCAACTCTTGGACTACTCTTTTGTCAACGAATACTGGGATTGACCTCACATTATAACGCCCCCACGGCTGGGAGAGTAAGCATGTTTGGTGTGATCCGGATTCGAACTCGCGACCCTCGGATTACAAGTCAAACACCTTAACACGCTTGGCCATTCCGGGCCTATTACAACAGTAACCATCGTATGAAGGTAGACTATGTATGGTCCATACTTCTCTTCTGGCTAGTTTTGGGTGTCAGAAATATGCAGAAACTGCAATTTTCTGACGCAATTGGAGTTAGATGAACAGGCTTCCCTTTGTCCAAATTATGCAACTTCTAAAATGTACGTCAATTCTTGAGATAGTTTCTCAGTCGTATAGCTGATTGTATTCTGTGGAAATTACCGAGATATACTTGCATTTATACATCGAAATTATTTGCATATGAAAATATGGAGTTGGTTGAATTTTCTTTTTAGTGGGGGTTTCTTTACATTTTTGACAAGTTTATATGAAGTATTATAGGTGTAAGCCCGTCTATATCTTATTTACGATATGATTAGGTAAATTCTTAATAAGTGCTTTTACTTCATATTCATTACGTTGTCTGCTTTCTGAGTAACCTGAAGTAAATTGAAATGTAAGTTATTATATAGATTCAGCTATTAACTTGGCAGTTAAACACGTATGGTGCCTTTTGTTTCGAATTACCAAAAATATAAGATTAAATCTTGCATTCTAACGTTAAGATAAGACATGTGTAACGTCGATTGAAAAGCCCTTTTCACAGGAGACTTCGTATAGTTACGATGATTACTAAAGTTTTCGGTTCTTTCAATGAGAAAATTAGGAAACTCATTAACGACGCTTCGTTATATAATTTGCTGAAGCCTTTTCGTTACTTTGTATTCTGTTCGGAGTAAATTTCATTCTGGAGATGAAAGCTAAGTTTGGGCTTGGGACTAAAAGCTTTGTACAAAAGAAACAGTAGTCATTTTCAAGATATATAACCTTTACAAGTGTGCGCTACTATAAAAATGAAAGCTTTAACAATTTCGACTTAAATGAGATCGTGACATCCCATTTACTGTTTGAATAATTTTCGATCGAGTAGATAAGCAAGAAAAAACATTCAGAAGGACTCAAGACCCAGATTAGAAAAAAAATATTTTAGGAATTGGACTTGAAGATAGTAAAAACAGTATTATGATCATAAAGAAAAGAGTTCTTGATTTACAAGTTACCGTCAAACACTGAAAGAGTCAAAACAGAGAGGTATAACTAAAACTGATTTATCTTGGTTGCAAACTACAAAACTGATTTATCTTAGTTGCAAACTACAAAACTGATTTATCTTAGTTGCAAACTACAAAACTGATTTTAAAACTGATCCAGTTTGAACTTCAAGCTAGGTTTGAAGGGGTTATAGTCATACGAAAATTTGCCATAGCCACCACCACCATGTTTAGTACGTAGGAAGTTTACACGTCTTGATGGCAAAGCTCACTCAATGTTCTGTCTGGCTCACCTGAGCCATTTCTACCCCTTATGGAAATATCCGGCGCCAGGCCTTTTTCAACCTTCAATTAACACTGAAAAACTGATAACAAAACAATGTCTTATCACTCAAAATAGGAAAAAATAAAAACATTTATTCACTATTTCTTTTGGTGTTAACAGTTCTTCACTGTTTGGAGTTGTTGTGATGCATCGTAATTCCAATGATTTAAGAGCTTTGCTGTGAGAAACTTTATCAGTTTGTTTCTCAGGAACGTTGAAAAAGCAAACCAGACTTAAATGGCACTTCTGCTGCTGTGTAAGTGCTGCAACTCTAAAAGCAAGGTACAAAGTTCAAACGTTATAGACCCTTTGTTACTGTTTCAGTCTAATATTATACACTTTTAGTATTAAAAGAAAGTGCTAATTCTGCCAAGATAATTGTACATTTTGAGTCTTTGCATATTGCCACACTGATGGTCTAATATTGTTGTGAGATATATTTTTAGTGTTTTCGTAATATAATTGTACAAAATAGCACACACACGCACAAACATACAGGAATTTTACATTCAGTAAAATAAATTACAAACTAAGTGTTAATATTTGATATTAGAAACAAAAAATATGATGTTAATAGTCTATATTTGCTGACATCAAAAGCAAAAACAATGTATCAGCCGTAATATTCATCTACTACTTAATATACTAATTCAATGTGAGCTGTAAATTGGGATCATAAAACGAAGTTTCAATTTAAAACTAGAGCCAGTTAATACTAATTAACACATTAGAAATTTTACCTCAGAATGCATTTTATGAAGTAAAACGTATAGGTCACGTTTTATTGCGCTAAATGAAAACGGAGCGCAAGCAAGTAACATAATTGAAAGGAACGAAAGTGTATCGTATCCAGCAAATCTGAAATCCAGTTTCTAAACTGTTTTGCAGACCACGGTTTGGGTTGGATTGAAAAATGGCTTAAAAAGGGGGATTGTGGCTAGAACTAGAAGTAGCTCAAATCAAGTGATGACTTAACAAGTGTAATTAATCACGAACTGTGATGTTCTGCTGTAATTATTCATTACCGCTGTGATTCGATTGTTATTTATAATGAATTGGGATTGAAAGTTCTAATTTTCCGAGATTGGCATCCCGTCCCTCCTTTCTACTATAAATGGTTTGTACAAGGTTGCCAGTCACTGTCTTCAAAATGCCTTTACTTGCAGCAACCTATTATGAGCTTCTATACGCATTAAATCATTAAGAACACAAAGCACTGTACAACCTAGTTTTCTGTTTACAGCTTAGAAAAGTAATTGGTGTACGTGACTTGCATTGACATACGATTTGAATAAATGATTATATTAGTGCATACACATTAATTATACACAACTGTTTGCAATAAATCACAACACTGTATAGTCCGTTTCTCAAAAGCCATTTTTTTACGTTTCAAGGACAATGATGGTAAAAGCATAAACATGAGAGATATGTAGGATTAAGTTTAATCATTAGTCACATATTTTCATTTTTCTGTGAGTTAAGGGGCGAACTGAGGGTCAAAAGCATTTTATTTGTTTTATGATGAATAAATGTGTATGTAAATGAAACAACAGTCTTGAATTTATCAGATCATAAAGAAGTAAGTAATTACTTCTCTATTTATACTTTAGAAAAGTGACTGTTGTACATTGAATTAAAAGATGCTAAATTGGTACAAATGTATTAATTGTATAAATCTTGACTACTAATAGTTCCACGTTCGCATTAATATTAGGCCTTGTATTTTCGCCGTTTTGCTAGATTTTGGTGTTTAAAATCATGCAAGTTACAAATTATAACTGAAAGATACTTGATTGATTATGTGAAATTAAGCACAAAACTACACAATTGGTTATCTATGCTCTGCCCACCACGGGTATCGAAACTTGCTTTCTAGCAGTGTGAGTCCGCTACACTACTGGGAGGCCCTACAAATACTTTAAAATTACTGAGAAAAACATATTTTGCCACCAGTGGCCTTTTAAAGATTTTTCATATTTTTTAGGGAGGAGGCAGAAGAGAGTAAAGAATCATTTGGGGGTCAAATATTACTAAATACTAAATAACTATTTTTTTTCTAGAAGCGTCTATTTATACTTTTAAATTACTAAAAAAGCCGCAATTAACTCGATCTTTCTTTGACTCTCCACTCGTAAAGTCCCCCGTTGGTACACTGGTAAGTTTAAGAATTTACAGCGCTAAAATCAGGGGTTCGATTCCCCTCGGTGAACACAGCAGATAGTCCGATGTGACTTTGCTAAAAGAAGAATAAAGACATACACACACTCCTCAAAAATAAATAAAAATCTTCACTCTAGCGGGAGACACAATGTAGGATAATCTAAAGGTACTGTGGGTAAATTATTATGTTTTTTTGAATTGGGCCAAGATTTCTATTACAAAGATAAAACATCAACTTATCAGGAAACCATATTTTGTCAAATTATCCAGATTCCAGCAAACAGGATATTTGCTAAGAAAGTCAAATGAAAAGTGATGAAATGTGAATAGTTTTTTTAGAATGAAGGGTGGTTAGGTGAGAAAAAGTTATCACTCATATAATACAGTCTATTTAGATCTTTGCTCCCAGTAGGATATCGTTAGGAACTGAACTTAGACTTTTTTGTTATTAGTGTATCATAATAATGTATCTTAGGTGCTTGCAATCGGATCTTTCTTAATAGTAAAGTATCTCATGGGTCTGCACTTGGCCCTTTGTTGCTAATGGTATATTTTATGGATTTGCACTTGGGCCTTTGCTACTAGTAGTGAATTTTATGGTTTTGTACTTTGATCTTTGTTATTAGTAGTTTATGTTATAGTTTTGCCTTTGAACCTTTGTAACTATATGTGTATCTGATAGATCTTAGCTTGGACCTTTGCTACTAGTCGTGTACCTTATCTGGCTGAACGTGGATCTTTGTAACCACTAGTGTATCTTAGGAATGCTGAACTAGAACCTTTGGTACTAGTACTTTATTTTATGGGTCCAAACTGGTCCTTTTGTTGTTAAAAGTGTATTTTATGGGTCTTCCCTTGGACCTTTGTAACTAATTGTGTATTTGATAGATCTGAACTTGGACCTTTGTAACTAGAAACGTATGTTATCGGTCCAAATTGGATCTTTTTTGATACTAGTGTGTTTTAGGGGTTGGAACTTTAAACTTTGTTACTAGTAGTGCATTCATTGGGTTTGCATTTGAACCTTTTGTTGTTAATAGTGTATTTTATGGTTATGCACTAAGACCTTTATATTTATAATTACATTAATAACACAAAGTTGAGAATTATTAGACAACGGTAATATTTTTCTGATAACACAACACTGGTGTTGTTACTAACTGTTTTGAGAAGGTACAGTTATTACACACTTAATACGATTGTTTGTTTTGAATTTCACACAAAGCTACTCGAGGGCTATCTTGCCAGCCATTTCTAATTTAGCAGTGTAAGACTGGAAGGAAAGCAGCTAGTCATCACCACTCACCGCCAACTCTTGGGCTACTCTTTTTACCAACGAATAGTGGGATTAACCGTCACATTATAATGCCCACACGGCTGAAAGGGCGAGCATGTTTGGCGCGACGGGAACGCGATACTGTGACCCTCAGATTATGAGTCGCACGCCTTAACACGTTTGGCCGTGCTGGGCCATGACTGTGATTACTTAGTAAGTTAGACAAAGAATTTTAATAAATATAGTAAACGTAAGACAATGAATGCATTTAGGTTATCATAATGTGGATCACATCTTTTATATAGATGAGACTCACTCAGTATTGTTCTTAGATAAATATGTTTTGAAATAATGGTAGATGAGACATACAAGCCATCGACACAGTGTTCTGTTGCTAATAGTAAAGCTAATATAATTTCAAAGATGTATTTTTAAACATAGTAATTATAAATAAAAGGTATTTGTTTGTTTGTTTGTTTGTTTTGGAATTTCGCACAAAGCTACTCGAGGGCTATCTGTGCTAGCCGTCCCTAATTTAGCAGTGTAAGACTAGAGGGAAGGCAGCTAGTCATCACCACCCACCGCCAACTATTGGGCTGCTCTTTTACCAACGAATAGTGGGATTGACCGTCACATTATACACCCCCACGGCTGGGAGGGTGAGCATGTTTAGCGCGACGCGGGCGCGAACCCGCGACCCTCGGATTACGAGTGCACGCCTTAACGCGCTCGGCCATGCCAAAATAAAAGGTAATAAATAAATCTTTATAAAATCACTAATTATTTATTACTTCGAGTAGCTCTGATCTCGTTATTTAAGAAGGAATAGTGATTTATTGGATGGAGTTCAGAGGCAAACTGATAGTATAATTCTGAGGGTAAGAGGATTATCTTATGAGGATTAAAAGCTTTTAATTCACTTTCTATTAAGAACAAAATAGAAAGAGATAATATTAATAGATTTATAAGTTTACTTAGGTGAGATATATAATAAAATATTCTAGTTCATCTGTGCCAAATTCTGGAAAACGTAGTTGGATAAAATAACACAAGTTTCAACAAAACAGCGAGGCTACAATTAAAATAACTTTGTTTTAAAACTTATGGAATGCATTCTGGTCAGCAGTAATTAAGGGAAAAATCTTTAAAAATTTCAAAGGAAAAATCCATGATTCCTTGATTAGTAATATATTTATATTATACTTAATATTTATATTTGTTTTTCTTGGGACGGATATGCAGAATAAGTTAATCAATGGCTATCTTCATGCTATCATTAAATGTAATAAAGCGAATAATTATCATTGAATAAAATAATATTGATTGACTAATGAAGGTTATACTTAAATGTGGAAATAATTGGCCTAGCTAAGTAGTAAAGACGTCGCTACAACACTGGTACACGAATTCGTGCCAAAATTCTATTTGACCGACTGAGGTAAGTAGTACATTTAGTGTCCGAGTACAAATACAAAAAAGGCCAGGAGTTGGAATGAAGGCCCAACATGACCAGATGGGTTATGGCGTTCGACTCGTAATATGAAGGTCGCAGGTTCGAATCCCCGTCGCACCAAACATGCTCGCTTCTTGAGCCGTGGGAGCGTTATAGTGCGATGGCCAATCCTACTATTTGTTGGTCAAAGAGTAGCCCAAGAGTTGGCGGTGGATGGTGATGACTAGTTGCTTTCCTTCCCTGTAGTATTACACTACTAAATTAGGTACGAGAAATTCAGAAACAATCAAGCTGGAATAAATAAAGTGAGAGGTATTGCACGTGTTCAACAGAACCAAGACATCAGATGTACTTTCGCAAAGTCCCTTTACAGTAATCCTTTTCAAGAGTAAACAAAAAATAAATTTAAGAGTAACAAATATTTTATCTCTTGCTTTTGAAGCTCATGTGTCATGCTATATTGTAGTCTACAGTTTGCATAATTTTCTTGTTATTTGTGGCATGCGCACGATTTACTGACGTCACGACACTACAAATTACAACGTATAGTGCACCTTATATGGCGTTAATTTCGTGTTCACAGACAAAACATTACTGTTTTAGGGGTTGATTGGTTAAAACAGGTGACTTCTCCAAGTAGTCTTAGATCTGTTTTCGGGGAAGTTGAGAATATTTCAAATAGTCATATAATACACATATAAGCCTAACTTACATAAGCAGTTAACTGGGAGTGGTGTCTTTGAAGTAAGGAAATCTATGCAGCCCTAAACAGTAGGAAACTTATATTTGAAAACCGGCTAAGATTAAAGCTGTGTGAGGAATAAGAGACGGAAAGTAAAAACAGTCTTTATTTACAACAAAACAAATGATAAAAACAATAACAACAGTGCATTAGCTTACATAGACAGTTATTTCTACGGGATTGACAGATACATCAGCAGCATTTCTTCGCTAAAATGAGCCTCTGCAGAGTTAATTCCTTTCAAAGCGAAATAAAATTAATAAACACCTGAGACTTCTAACTTGGATCTCTTTCTCTACAGCAGCGTTACGTTGTTACTGCTCATTCTCTTACAGCATCAGAAGACTTGCTCATATAGATATCACTTATTTGGTTGACGTAAGGACATTGCATTCAATGTTCCTTCAGACACTGCAAGCGAAACTGTCGCAGCATTTCGTCAGACGAGGTAGATCTAATCTGTTACAGAGAACAACAAAGACACAAAAGCAACTGGAACGAAACAGTTTTAAAGATTTTCTGGATCACACGTTTGGTCCTTATATCGAAATACAGAAACGGATTAAACAACAAATAATTCTTATGATATTAAAAAACAGTGACAAATACACGATATTTCTGGACATCACAATAAAGCTTGGTGAGCAGTCTGTCGAAAATTAAGTTGATGTAGGATAAGAATATTTTGTATTTTTGACGCATATTGAAGTATTTATAGTTCCGGACTGTGATGACAGCTTATGACCAATAAAGTATTTGCAACACTTCCAGTCAAACGAGATAGTACAATATCCAGCAAATATTCTTGTTAAGGGAAGTTAAACCAGAAAAACGTGAAGAGCGTAACCCAAAATTACATTGATAACTAAACCGAATCTGCGAATAGCATAAACGAAGTTGCCATAATACAGTGAATTCTGGTATCTTGTGAATAGAATTGGTGTAATTCCCACAATTATGTCTATTTTGCAAAGAAATGTCTATGAGGCGAAAAAGAAAACCATAGAAAGCTAACCGTTATTAATCAGAAATGTAACACAACTAACTTTAAGAAAATCGTATGGGTTTAAGTTAATTAATGGGGTTTAAGCCGTATTTAGGCCTAGCGATAACTTACCCGGTGCCAGAGTCAACATGATGCAGTGTTACCTATAAGGCCTGGCATGGCCGAGCGCGTTAAGGCGTGCACTCGTAATCCGAGGGTCGCGGGTTCGCGCCCGCGTCGCGCTAAACATGCTCGCCCTCCCAGCCGTGGGGGTGTATAATGTGACGGTCAATCCCACTATTCGTTGGTAAAAGAGTAGCCCAAGAGTTGGCGGTGGGTGGTGATGACTAGCTGCCTTCCCTCTAGTCTTACACTGCTAAATTAGGGACGGCTAGCATAGATAGCCTTCGAGTAGCTTTGTGCGAAATTCCAAAACAAACAAACAAGTTACCTATAAACGCTTCCTGTTACTCATGATTTCGTGGTTTTCTTGTAGATGGATTATGCGTCACATAAAACTGAACTTTAATTTACTTGATTTTGAATGGAAAGAAACGTTTGAAAATTTAACGTTTGATAAATCTTGTTCAGTATATAGCTATTTAAGTGAAATCTGAAAACGTATTTATTTAGTGCTTTATATAGTGTTTGTTAAAAGCAAACTTTATATTTATGTTTTTAAAAAGTGATATAAGGTCATTGACTCTGTTTTAACACTTTACTGACTTTTTAAGTACAAATGATATATCAAAAAAAAGTGTTTGAAGCGTGATTAAGTTATTTTTTATTACGCTAAAATCAGGGGGTTGATTTCCCTCGGTAGACTCAGCAGATAGCCTAATGTGGCTTTGTTATAAGAAAACACAGAAGTTATTTAAAAAAAAATTACAAACATGGGTTTTCTATAGCACAAAATTACATGTGAGCCATCTTAAGGAAAAATATTATTATTTAATAAAAATTTAACCATTTTATGGGACATTCAAACTGAATCTAATCTCATTAGTTTACACCTACTAAAATACAATTGAAATGCATAAAGTCTTAAACTTTTATTTTCATTAGCTCTTAGTTTATTGTGTTTCAGTTAATTCTATTTTGGGGGAGGGTCGTCATTGCATTTCTATGCAATTAAGATTGGTAACACTGCCCCAAGGATCACACATTGTAAATAATAATTTTTTTTTGTGGGCAAAATATTTACGATTATCGGGTTTGATCACATACCAAAAATTGAAACTATACTTTTAAAATAAATTACTATACCTATGTAAAATTATTATTATTACTCTGGGTAACAAAAAATTATTTTTCTCTACTGTTTCAAAACGTGCAACTGTTTTTGAGTAATTTGAAGATACTGATTCTAAAAATTACTGATTTCCTCTAGTTTCAAGTTACGAGAGAGTCTTTTGAAAATATTCTTATATATTGTAAAAATAACTTTTTTTAATAACTATTTATTCATTGAAAGTTACATTTAAAACTGTTAAAGAACAACACATAATGACAATAAAGTTTTTAAAATCAGGGAATATAATAATATTACGTATTGTTTTTGTTACAAAATATCTGTTTGTCCTGTTGCATCTTTTACGTATGTTCTCAATTTAACACTGTAAGAACCAACAGTAACCTACCATTATCATAGGATTCCATCTTCCTTGATGCCACTGTACTATTGTAGAAATGTCTTGGTAGAAGCACTCACAATGTTCATCGTTCACGGCATTTAGATCATTTGGAAAGAAGTCTAAATAGCAGTGTAAGGATTGCAACTTTTGTGACATAATAACTCTAATTTCATGTAGTTCTCGAACAAATCAATAATTACCTCCACAGGGTTTTCATCTTTGTGATTTCCTAAGAACTTTTGACAACGAGTTTGAATTATTTCAAGCCAGCAAGTTCTTCCTGATTGAGTTCTGTTTCAAAATCATCATTTATTAGCATTTGCCAAATTTGTGTTCAAATGAAGATAACTTTTAATTTTTTTTCCTTAATATTTGGAAACTTGTCAGTCAGATATTTGAAACCGTTACCATCTTTGCTCATTATTTTATAAATTTCATCATGAATTCCAGTGAAATGTGAATTGGGAGCAGAAACACATTTTGAGGATTCATTAAACGTTGATACTCAATGTTCTATTTTCCCGATACGTAATTCTCTATCACTGGCTAATCCTTTTCTTATATGATCTTTATTATTTCAGATGTTACAGATATACAAAACCTAACAATGTTGGTATGCACACTCCGCAAGCCTAGCAGGAATGCAATGATTTTCAAATTATCAAATACGTTCTACCTATGGTGAATGTGAAAGAAATCAAAATCTACAGATTATACTTGAGGTCATCAAATATAATCGGCTCAGCATGGCCAGGTGGTTAAGGCACTCGACTCGTAATCCGAGGGTTGTGGGTTCGAATCCCTGTCACACACCATATGTTTGCTCCTTTCAGTTGTAGGGAGGTTATAATGTGATGCTTTTCGTTGGTAAAAGAGTAGCCCAAGACTTGGGGGTGGGTAATGATGACTAGTTACCTTCCATCTAGTCTTACACTGCAACAATAGGGACGGCTAGCACAGATAGTCCTCGTGTAGCTTTGCACGAAATTAAAACAAACAAACAAATATGATCACCACATTGAAGAGTAAAATTTGATGGTGACTTCGATAAACCGAAATTCTTGTTCTTAAAGCTAATAAATTTCATTGCTGTAAATGGGAGTCAAGAAGTTTCCTCAGTTGTTTTGGTAGAGACATGTCATAAGTCAAATAATTTAGCTCTTTTTATGTGATCACATGAGGTAGTTTATGTTGAGGTGCCACAGGAATAAAACTGATAGATGAGAAGATGAAGGTAATTCATTGTCTTCTTTACAACATAAATTTTCTGTTTTCCAGTTCCCTGGTGGATGTGGTATTGGATGACCCCATGAGATACTGGTTTCATTTCAGATGCAATATATGGATATTTAACGTATCGTTTAGTTTTATCTGAGAATCTAGATACATTAGTCATATAAAATCAAAATCTGGTTAGTTGATCTTTGAGCTCATGGTATATCAAGGTAAGTGCAAATGCCACACCTGCAATGCTTCTCATTCAGCTATTGTTTAAAACCAGATGTAGAAATTATTCAACATACACTTGTGGAGTCCAGTATTTTTTTCTGGTTCACAAATTCTGCAAAAAAAAATGGTGGTAATATTTTACTGTTACCTTGTGTGTGCGATTTTTTCCTTCACAAAACTGTCATATATATTTGACTTTCAGACTTGAACTGGAAGAAGCCAGTATTTTAAATGACTTTCAAAAATTATTCAATAATTAGTGTTTAGAAAACTAAAGTTTAAAAGATTTTTAAAGCAAAGTTTTGCAGAATGTTATTATATCGTGGATATGATGCGAGGAACAAGATCGTACTTAGTTTTCACATGGAGCGAAGCGAAGTGACCAACTGAGTGATGAGGATCAACTGAGAAAAAGATGTCTGACTCCACCTTTTTTATGTTAAGTTGAAGTACTTCGCGAATGTATTAACAAAGTGAACTCGCGAGGATTTCATGATTCTTGGAGGGAGCAGGTGAGCTTGTGAATGAAGCAAGAGTGGTACAATTATATGGAGAACAAATAAGATATTTAAACAATATATTAGGAGTTTTATACCAATGTGATATAGTCAATACGGGAAGTTATGAAAAATGTATGTCTTTTAACCATTAAACTGTTCAAGTAAACTTAATTTCACGGTATAACCGATTGTATTGAGAAGTTGATTGCATGATATTTCATATAGTGCTTATCAAATATTGAGGGCCCGGCATGGCCTAGCGTGTTAAGGCGTTCGAATCGTAATCTGAGGGTTACGGGTTCATATCGCGGTCGCATCAAACATGCTCGCCCTCCAAGCCGTGGGAGCGTTATAATATGACGTTTAATCCCACTATTCGTTGATAAAAGAGTAGCCCAAAAGTTGGCGGTGGGTGGTGATGACTAGCTGCCTTCCTTCTAGTCTTACATTGCTAAATTATAGGCGGCTAGCGCAGATAGCCCTCGAATAGCTTTTCGCGAAATCCAAAAACAAAAAACAAATATTGAGGTATTATGACAAGTTGAACATTAAAGGTGATGCAGAAATTTTGGCTCCATTTTTGAAATCAGCATAGCCAAATTACCAAAATCAGTTGAGTTTTTCACCAGTAACAACTTTTTGCTGTCAAGTTAGTTGGAGCTAACTAGACGCTAAATAGATCATAGATTTCTGCTTCGTCTGTCAATTTTCAGTTTCAGCAAAAAAAACTGTAGTTATATCACGCGAAAACGAAATGAAAGGTTTGTTATTTACCCGGTCTCGTGTTTCCTGTCAACGATAATGTTATCTTGACAACAGCAATATAATATATATATATATATATACACACACTTTGCAAGTTACTATATTTACTAAATATATATGATGTATATATATACCAAGCTACGTAACAAGACGTGACATCCATCCGAACACAAAGCCCTGTCTTTCTTGTCAGTGAAAAAGTTAAAATATACAAGACATAGATAAAAATAATAGTCTAATTGCATGGGTCGAACATTCACTTTTTTCCGAGTCAAACAAAAATTAATGTTTAAGAGACTAGGAAAAAACAGCAACTAGTTGCAAAATTTAAAAAAATTCAAGTTTCTTAATTCAAAAATAATTTAAAAACTGATGGTAATGATAGAAAAAAGTCAGTGAAGTGTAAGAAAGGGAAAAAGTTGACAAGCGAATTTTATTTTATGGCAAGAAAAACAATTAATTAATCAAATGGATGCATTTCTTAGTGTTACACCAGATTATGATTCATTCTTTATAAAACTTATAAGTCAGAATAAGTTATTTTAAATTTTATTTTTGAATACAAGTTATATTAGTATTCATGAGTATTTAAGTTGATGAACTATTTTACAGGCACCAAATGCGTAATAATTAATGGTTGAGAAAGTAAAAGTAAACTTATGAGACATAACTATTTCTAACACTTATAAAATCATAAATATATGTATTACTGGGCAAATATATATCAGCATTTATTTCAAGTATAATTCCATGATTAGATTTTAAGATAAATTTAAATTACAAAAAAGCCGACATATTGGATATTTATATCCCTAGAATCGAAAATTATTAATTTTGTTTTCATTTGCACACGGATAATATTATTAAATGTGAAATTAAAAGGTAGCATGTTTTAACGGGATGATTAAAGAAGGTATATATGTATGTTTTCCTTATAGCAAAGCCACATCTGGCTATCTGGTGAGTCCACCGAGGGAAATCGAACCTTTCATTTTAGCGTTGTAAGTCCGTTAACTTATCACTGTACCAGCGGAGGACCGAAGTATATATAAATACAGAGTTGAGTACATTATATTAAAACAGTGTTGACTAGGTTTGAGTACTGTTACGTTTTTTTATGTTTTATATGGACCAAACGCAACAGAAAGACACAGATAACAGCTTGTATAATTTATTACAATAAACTATTATATATGTAACAGATATAACGTAAATTATATAACAACAATGACAGATATTCAGTTTCAACCTTCAAAATTAATTACAATACAAAATGGTACTGGCCTGTGTCCAATATAATGATCTAGAATGAAAGTCCAAAAGTTCAGATCAGAAATCCAAGAGTCCAGTCTAGGGAGTGAATTTGGTCCCACGAAGAAATTCCGAAGTTTGAATGGAGAAGTCCAGAAACAATTCACAGTTCAATAAATTTGACGAAGTTCTTTTTACGATGTTCTCGATGAATGTCTCAGATTTGTCGTTTCCCAACTTTTCCGGTCTTCCCTAAACAGTCCTGTACGTGTTGACCTTCAGTATAACCAGTAATTCGAATGAATCGTAAAGATTGACGAAATGAAATAACAGCTTCTGTAGATCTAGCTCAAGTTACAATTCCAAGTTGAATAAACACACAGTAAACGTTGAAAATTTCTCAAACGAATGACTGACTCTTCTTCTTCTTCTCCTTGCGTCACCGTCTGTTTTTATACTAGTAGGCTTACTGTGTCCTCGAACAATCGCGTAACTTCCACAAAGTTCCAGAGTAATCTGCGCATGTCTGTTTTTGCACGAGACTCGTCGTCTAGACACCAGGCCGACATACACATTCTATTTATAAACATATGATTGATCTACCTAATTCTAGAAATTTTTAAATGTTATTTTAAATGAATAACAACATATTTTATTGGTTTGAACTTTGAAACAATAATATAAATATGGAAATATAAATAATAGATATGGAAATCCAAACACAACACGACATGGCATCGTTTACATAACATTTACATAACAAGTACATTATATCAATGCCCTCATCTGTTACAGCGGTAAGTCTACGGATTTACAACGCTAAAATCAGGGGTTCGATTCCCCACATTATATTGAAACGATTTTGAATGTGGAGATTAGGAAGTCTTGTGACCTATTCAAAAACTTGTGTTGGCATGTTTTAGAACTACACTTTAACATTGTTTTGCAATACTACTGAAAATTATTCATTTTTGTCAAGAGCATGTAATTCCTCTTTTCAACATAAAATATTTTAACACTTTACTCCAAGAGATGTGTTCAGATCAGACATTTAGAATTCCCAACACGAGGATATTTCTTATACTTAATGGTATTAGAAAATAAAGAAATATGGATTAACATGGGGTATCAGGACCATCAAGAAAGACATGCAGCACTTTATACAACCACTGTTTTCAGCAAAGTTCGTAGTCTTGTAAAGCTGCAAAAAAGAAAACGTTGTCCACATGTATCTGGCTATAGTACATAGCACAGTCAAGAAGAATTTCCGTGTGGAAAAAGTCACGTTTACCTGTTACTTTCACCACAAATGCATTCATCCATTGCATATCTGAACCAGCTGAAGAATGAAATGGGTATCCGTATTATGCAAATACGAACCGTTACTTATAATTTACCCCGAACGAGCCTCTGATTTATTATGTTACATACATAACGTATTACAATTTAAAATAACCAGAATTTTGAATTTAAGCTTCGTAGTTAATTACATGTTAATATGTATTAACTTTATAATATTTGCAAACAAGATTGATACACACGATTTTCTTTGTTAACAGAAATATATTTTAATATAAAAAACGATACAGTTTATAATAACGGTTATTACTGATAGTTTTTACATATAATGGTTTATATACAATAGTTTTACAAACTTACAAACAGTATCGAGTCTTATATCTGGTTTGTAAGTGAATCTTTTCTCGATTTTCACGGAGAGCAAATTAATTCTTTGCTAATACACAGGTACACTACTTTTAATGGACAGCTAAACTTGAAGCACCCATAAGTTTTCACTGGTGATAACATTTAATGTCCTTGTGCAACTATTAACTTCCAAAATTACTTAACTGAAGTTGAACAGTTTGCAATGTTCGAAATCTGCAATTAATAGGCGTTAGTCACAATTATAGCTTGAGAGGCCTATAGCACGCTGACTGCAGCTGACCAATAATAACAATCTTCTATTACTGTCTTTCAGCTCGCTGTTTTTATACGAATGACGCAAGTTTTTCAAAGTTTCAGAAATGTTCGAGCACAATAGCATTTTTGTAAAACAAGTATTGTTGATTCTTACTCCAAGAATATTCTACAAATTTAGAGAACAAACGGAACTTGCACAATACACAGCCAGCAATATACGTTACATGCAAAAAAGAAAACTACACTGAAACAAATGTAGATATTACGATAAACGTATAACGGTAAACCTGTTATTTTACCCACTGGTCATTTTGCCAGGTATAGCTCCTATGGAGTTTTGTGTGCTTGGTTTGTTTGTTTGTTTTTTGGAATTTCGCACAAAGCTACTCGAGGGCTATCTGTGCTAGCCGACCCTCATTTAGCAGTGTAAGACTAGAGGGAAGGCAGCTAGTCATCACCACCCACCGCCAACTCTTGGGCTACTCTTTTACCAACGAATAGTGGGATTGACTGTACCTTTATAACGCCCCCACGGCTGAGAGGGTGAGCATGTTTGGCGTGAACCCGCGACCCTCAGATTACGAAGCGCACACCTTAACGCGCTAGGCCATCCCGGGCTCATTGTGTTCTTGGAATGTTGAAAAAGGCACAGGAAAATTGTGGTACATATATACCAGATTGATTATGGAAAGTATGCAAAAAAGAATGCTGTATTTTAGCTATTACAGCCTAGCAACAAAACCTTTTGCAATTGAAGCTACGCTATAGCGCTATTGTCATTATACACAGTCGTCAGACAGAGTACGTTTAGACGTGACGATCTGGACTGTAAATATATGTTGAGACTTCAAAATCGTTTTAATATAAGGCATTTGATATCTGTACCATAGTGTTTTAAAGCTTAACTTTTGTAACTAAAGGTTATTCACTTTTATTACTAAAATACATCGTTGTCGGAAAAAATTATGATTTGGCTTATGCTTAATAATAGGTTGCTAATTTTTCCTAAGACAGAGCTTTGGATTTTGGAGCTGAGTAGATTGGTTTTAATTCTGGTAACACATAATATAACCCCTATTTTGAGCTATGGAAACGTGATAAGAGTGACATTCGACTTCAACTCTGTAATGTGTGTTTTCGTATGGTAATATCACATTGGGCTATCTGCTGAGTCCACCACCCTTTAATGTGAATGGTAGGTAAGGAAGTGTTGCTAATTGGCTGCTTTTTCTTTAGTTGTTCAAAATTAGGAAGCAGTAGGTAAACAGCCTTTGCAATAAATACAAATAGTTTAATCAAATGAACAAAAAATAAAAAAAAACAGTTTGTTAACTCGAGTAAACCTACATACCGATTTTATACGCATATAATTCAAATAATTGTATTATTGCTTGATAATATTCTTCTATAAACCCTCGATTTTTGTCAGTTGCAGTAAATTGGATAAATATCGACTTATTTACATATTCAATAAACCCAATTCGCAAAAAGTATCCCACACATTTAGAAGATTCAATTATGTAAATGTTTATTTTGTTAAGTCCAAAGAGTTGAAACGAGACCCATGGGGATCAGCGTATTAAAGCCGTTAGTTTTAAGTTAAAGAAATGAATAGCGCAAGTTGTTACGCGATTTAACCTCATTACGTTTCTTTCATATATGGTTTTGTATGTCCAGACACGTCGGATTATCATTTTTCCATCTTGTTTGTAGATACTTTTTATATACGTTAGGTTTTGCAGATGGAACTTCCGCAACGTGAAAGGTTATTTTTTTACGTTAATTCAGAATTTCCCGACTCCCTATCTGGGGGTCGAGGTAGCAATCTATTTGTAGGGATGGGTTCGGTTATAAATATTGTATGGAAGTGCGACCATGTATGTCGACATGAACCAGCTGAAGGGGTATGAACGAAAAAGCCCTTCACTAATCAAGTAAATGATATAGTTAACTTATTCCAATATACTGGTCTAAGTGGGATTAATATGTGAATACATATATACATCAGTTGGGTACAATCGATATTTTCAGTTCTATTTCCAATAATATATTACGAGGTCTGGGTAGCCTAGAAGTTTGAATACTAAATCTAGGTATCACGCTAGCAATACAAAATAATAAATGGAGAATAATAAAGGAAAATAAACTTATATGTTTAAAACTATCGCTAATACTGTTAATGATACTAAAATGAAGGCCTGGCATGGCCGAGCGCGTTAAGGCGTGCACTCGTAATCCGAGGGTCGCGGGTTCGCGCTAAACATGCTCGCCCTCCCAGCCGTGGGGGTGTATAATGTGTCGGTCAATCCCACTATTCGTTGGTAAAAGAGTAGCCCAAGAGTTGGCGGTGGGTGGTGATAACTAGCTGCCTTCCCTCTAGTCTTACACTGCTAAATTAGGGACGGCTAGCACAGATAGCCCTTGAGTAGCTTTGTGCGAAATTCCAAAAAAACAAACAAATTCATATCTGTTAGACTTGATAACACTTACTAAGTAAATAAAGTAAGGCTTCCCTTTGTGATATTCTAGTTATAATAAAATATATATTAGCAATCCTTGTTCTAAAATATTCATAATTAGTGTCATGGTTCAAAGAATAATTTGATTAATTTTATGTAAAAGTTCCATAAATATATGTTTCTTTGTTCTGTTCAGTCTGAACTTGTGTGCTTGTCAGATTTCGAGTGATCGAAAAACCAGCGTTATACTCCGCCCTCTAGTTGTGACAGTTTGAATAAATCGAATTTGATAAATTTAGTATGAATTAAATTATATTTCTATGTAAACTTTATAAAGTTAATATAAGTGTTTTAACTCAAAACAAAATATAATATTTATAAACTAGTGGTGACACATACACACACACTCGAAGAAAATTCAAACCATAAGCCAGGCACAAGACAAAAAACAAACGCAAAATAAATGAAGACTAGAATATAAAATAAATGCTTGATTAACAAAATATCTAAAAAAGGCTTAACCATAAGAATTCAAGAAATGCAAACAGCTTTGAAATAGTTTATTTAGCAGTTAAAAATCATTATAAAAATAATCTCACAAAATTGCAAAGAAACAGTTCGTATTATTCTCAACTAATTTATTTGGGCCTCGAATCTTTGTGATTTTCTCACCTCTGGTATCAAAACCTCTGGTTTCTAGCGTTGTAAGTCCGAAGACACACTACTGTGCGACTTTTTTTTCAAACTTATTATCGAAATGTAATTTCGTTTAACAAATAATTTTCAATAACATTTTATTAAGGAAGTTGTTGGGAAAGTAGAAATTAGTTATACTAGCAGAAAAGCCTTGTTAATGCTAATCATAGTATTCCTATCTGATTAAAGAAAGCTGAATGTTTTATAAAAATGAAAAAGAAAATTATGGGTATTATTGTAATGGAAAAGTGTTGAAATTGTACTCAACTCCTTTAAAGTTGGCTCCCTGGCACAGTGGTATGTTTGCTGGCTTATACACTAAAACCCGGGTTTCGATGCCCGTGGTGGGTATAGAACAGATAGCCCATTGTGGAGCTTTGTGCTTAATTCTAAACAAACTAAACAAAAAAACCTTCAAAGTTAAAAGATTTCATGTATTTTACCGATATAAACTGTAATGTTTTTATGTATCAAAATTATTACCGCTTCTTGTAAAAAAAAGTTTTTGAAGAAATTCGGTTTCTCATTACTCCATTTGGAAATTACGTCAATAAAAATATAATCAAACTCTCATGTACTGTTCTAGTGAAAGTCGTGTTCTTTTTGAGAGGAGAATACTTTTATTTAAAACTGTGTTCTATTAAAAGAAAATGATTGTTTCATATATCACAATTATTTTTCTAATTGTCTGAATCTTAAATACTCATAGTGCGAATATTTAAGGATATTTGTTTGTGGTACCATTCCACAGATGGTACGTATGCTTACAAATATAAGTACAGACATACACGGTACTTTCATTATAATAAGAACTTTAGTGTCGGCTAATTTTATTAAGTTTTAATGCGTTTTACAAATCTTGCTTCTCTTTTGTGTTGTGTAAGTCTGAAATGGTCTCTTGTCACGAAAATGATGAACTGTATTCTCAATTCTGACAGGAACCAATGATAGAACTTATGTTTGCTACATAGATAAATTGTTCTACCATATAGGAACCAACTCTGAAAAATGAGCGATGATATTTTGTGAATTTTCAAAAAGGAACAATAGCACTTCCTGATAGGAACTTTGTTAAAGAAATTAAAAGCGAACTTCATCTCAGCCAGTTGTGCTTTAATTCTTTTTAAAATTGGATCGTGCTTGATGGTTTTGAAGATTGCAATTCTTCTTTGGAGTTAAAACTATTCAGAATTTTGAAATAGGAATACGAATAAAAGGAAATGCCATTTAAAAAGAAAGTCTTTATCTTTCAATAGTTAAAGAAATGACGCTGGCCAAAATCTTAAGGTCAATGAACATAAAAAAACTTAATTTTGAGTTGTTAGACTCAACCATTTATTTAAGTAGAGCTTCGAAAGATAAAAATAAAAAAGAGAAAATAAAAACATTTTTTTTTTGGTATTTAATAGGAAAATTGTGAACATTATGAAATTAGCCTAAATACTAGCTGGTCAAAAGTTTAAGACCATACCAGAAAGAAGTCCAAAACAGGGTAAGAAATGTCTAATAAGGGTTTTCAGTAGTGAGTTTGCACGGCCGTCATTGCGAATAACTTCAAACATTTGTTTTGGCATGGTCGATATAAGCGTTTGCAGAAGGCTGGCTGGAATGTTATTCCAAGTGGTGAAGATGGTTTCACAAAAATCATGCGCTGTTTGGAATTGATGTCCATTTCTATAGACTTCTCTTGTTTTTTTCTCCCAAACATTTTCAATGGGGTTCAGTTCGGACGAACTCGCTGGATGGTCCAAAAAATTATGTTATTCGCCATGAAAAAGTCCTTTATCCTGCGGGCATTGTGAACTGCAGCGTTGTTCTTCTGAAAGATTCAATCATTTTCATACAAGAGAGGGCCTTCAGTCAATAAGGATACTCTCTGCAACATGCTAATGTAGCCAGCCGTTGTTTGACGCCCTGTATAACCTGAAGCTCCATTGTTCCATGGAAGGAGAAAGCAACCCAGATCATGATGGAACCTCCTCCATTGTGTTGTGTAGAAAATGTCTCCGGTGCGATATTCTTATCGTGCTAGTAACGCTGGACGCCATTTGGACCATCCAGGTTAAATTTTCTCTCATCAAAAAACAAAATCTTTTTCCGTTTTTTTTTACGCTCCATGTTTGGTGTTTCTAAGCAAAGTTTACCCGAGCTGTTTCATGGTGTGGAAGGAGGCGTGGCCTTTGAAGACGTTTACGGTTTTTAAAGTCTTTTTCTCATAGATGCCCTCTTATTGTTCTTGAGCTGCATTCTGCGTCCGTAAGAGTCTTAATGTGGTTCGACGATCGGCTAATGTCTTGTAAATATTCTTGAGCCTTCCACTTGAAATTCTCGATTCGTATTCTTTCAGGGTCTTTTAAAAAATTTGCAACAGCAGTTTTACTAAGCCCAATTTCACCAGTGATGATACTGTGAGAGAAGTTTTGCTTTAGCAGCTCGACAATTCTTTTACGTTCAAACTCTTTCAACTTTTTAGCCTTTGCCCTGTTTTTACCCAATGTAACACAGAAGATGTCAATGGGAGATGTTGACAACGCTGATGCTTCAACACAAATTACTTAGTTTCGTTACGTATTTAGCGATTGACGCTTTGTTTCAGTGTGGTCTTAAACTTATGACTAGCTAATATTTTGTCTAATTTCATAGTGTTCACAGTTTCCCTATTAAAGACTAAAATAGTTTTTTATTTGTATTTTTCCTTTTCTTATTTTCATCTTTTGAAGCTCTACTCAAATAAGTGGTTGAGTCTAACAAGGCAAAATGCATATTTTTTCTTTGTGTTTATTGGCCTTAAGATTTTGGCCAGCAGTGTAATTTACAACATTTAAATGAATTATATTGTAATACTTCCTGTATACAAGTTAGTAACAATAACAATTTGAAGTACATCAAATGAAGAATCTATATTTGACCTTTAGCTTTCATCAGATTTTCCACTTACAATAAACAAATGTCTTTCGACAATACAGAAAACTGGTATCAAACTTAAAACAAGATGACAAATAAGGAGCATGTTTTTAGCGTTCTGAGTTCCATATGGGCTGAGTGACTGTAATCATGACGTTAAAACTTCAATTGAAGATAAATGAGAATTATTTCGACTTGGTTTTCTAATTGAACTAGCAATATCCATGTTATTCAGCTCAAAATAATTATTTTAAGATGACATCGAAAGTATTCAGTAGTTTATGGCTTTTTACTGGTTTAGACTTAGCTAGCAAAAATACTGTTATCGGTCACTTATATCAGTTTAAAGACCATTTTAAATAGAAGATATGACGTATTTGATATGTTATTATATACTGTTCTTTATCTTGACTCATAAGCTCATGGGATTAACGTTATTTACTTCTTTTGTTGTCATTATGGTCACATGACCCGCTCTGAATAGAAAAACAACAACGACAACTAGTTGTTTTTTTTCTGAATAAAGACAAGTTAAAGTATGTAAATAACAGTAATAAACAACAAAAACTAAAAACAAAGAGGGTGGAATAAAAGCAGGTAAAGTTGAAGCTTATAGAATTGATAACCTCAAACAAATAAAACTGTATCAGCGCTCGGTTAAGTGATTTAGAAAATAAAGTGAGAAACTGTCGTACAAACCTTCGCGAAAATGTTTTATATGTGAACAAGTTGGGAATGTAGCTATATTCTGTAGGAAGAATACGAAAACTACGAAAAGAAGGGATAATATAATTTGTTGCATTGAAAATAGACAGACAATTAAAATATATATTTATTGATAGTGGTAGTTGAAATTTTCTGATGAGAAAATAATTTAATAAAATATTATTAACTCACGGATGATACATTAGATTTAACTGAGTTTAGGTTCACATTGAGGTATATGGCACACTTTACACTTGTTAAAGTTATATGGAAATGACACAAATAGAACATTCAAATGTGGCTTCAAGCATCTGATTTAGTGTTACAGAAAAAATTTCCAAATCGTATTATTTTTCATAGTTCCTTTTTGGAATTAAACAGATACTCAACTAATGTAATTAACTTTAACTTTCTCTGTGTGTTTTAGGTATAAAGGCCGAAGCTTCCTTACCTTATGTTCTTATAGAAACAACAAAATCGTGATTTAGCGAGCCGAATTATTTATGCTAGGGAATAAGTTCGAAGTAGACTCATCCGAGGTCTGGACCTTTTACTAGCTAACTGATCACGAAGAAAACAATTACTGGTTTTGTGTGGTAGAAACTTGAGACTGTATTTAAGACAGTGTACAGTAGGGGATGTATTTTATATTAGAGTTTTTGGAGAGTTTGACAGACTTTGAGCATTTTTGTGTAGTCGTAAATAGTTCCCTCCTTTATGAATGCACTTTGTTTTGCAATAAATCAATAGAAGCCTTCATTTTCTACTGTATTTCTTTTACTGTTATTTTTAAAGCGCAAGTCTGCGCAACACTCGAATATACCTCGTGTTTTGTTTCTACGTTCATCGTTTTAGAGTGTTAGTGTTTGGAACCTCATTATCCTGGAGCTCATTAATAATGTTATTAGGGACTGATTAGAGTGATATTTAACGTAACTTTTAGCACTTTCCATTTGGTATTTGTTTCTTTCTATTTTACTCAGTTTAACTAACAAGGGGGAGAGACCACACGAAAGGACGAAACGACACATACAGTCGCTTGCCCTATTGAGTTATTGTGTATTGTATTGAATTGCAAAAGTACTATGAGGTATATATTATTTGCATAAACCTCTGTCTATGTGATTTAACTGTTGCAACTCTAAGAGAAACACATATCAAAACCTGAAATTCGGGAACCTATTGTTATTAGCGGGCCTAACTTCTCTACTCTTAAGGTTATCCGAGAGATAACTTATTAAGGTATCTTTGGAATCCTGCGAGTCAGAATCTCTAGATGTAAGTAATTTGCTTGAACCTTGCGTTATGATCTACCTCATTCGCGCGATGATACTTATTACGTTAGATGGGAAAATTTTCCACATTCTGCTGACCACGCTTGATACACTTGGAATTCGCAACAGCTTGCTGCAAATTGTCAGACGCCTTTCAGAGGTCCAACCATGATTCAAAAACAAAGCAGGATTGAAGAAGAGGTTTAGGTAATGTAATTTCTTAAACGAGAGCCACCGAAGACGATCTTTCGGACAGATATGATACTGAATATTTTAAGTATCTGGCAACTTATCCAACTAGACTAAAATATAGTAAAAAAAATTCATTTTTCGAAGAAAAATAAACGTTAGCCTGTGTTATTTTTTTTTCTGTATTTTAGGTGAAGTTTTAATAACTTCTTACATAAAGGAAAGAAGTAAATTTAGATTTAGAAAAAATAACAAAAAAACACGAGGACGTTAGTAAAATAGACGAATAGTTTCCGTACTCCTATTGTTTTCTCTCAAATGTAAAGAATACCGATGGAAGTTTTCTCAAATCGAAACACACAGGTTGGCTAAATAATAATATGGTGACGCTTTTGAAAGAAGTTTGTTATAGCGGTCAGTAAACATGTGATGTGTAGTTCATGTATACGTATATTAAAAGCTGGGATGAACATCTAACTGAAACGGTTCAAATATCGTGCATATTCCGGTCATCCATCACTCGAGAAAATGAAGAAAAATGTTTCGAGCCGAGAGATCAGGGGTCATGCTTAAACACTTCTGTTCCGTTACTTGTAGAAAAAAAGAAGTACTCTTTTTTTACACTTAGAGAACACCATTTAAAGCAAGAAGTCCTGTCACGTTTTGTCACCGACACTGAGATTCACTTGGAATATCTTATATTATTTATGACTTCAATATCTTCTACGTCACTTCCTACAACTGTTCTAAGTTTATTTTATTTAGGGCATTGGACAACAGAACGATTTTAACTTCATTTCTTATATTAATAAATAATTACAAAAAATACATAAATATATACATAATATGATAAAATATTATTTGAATGAAATATTTATTTAAATCTACTTATTTTTAAAATAAATAAAGTGTACTCCAATGTTTACTCAACGATGCTATTAGAATATTAGAGTATAAATATTGTTATTATTTATGCAAAAATGGTTGTTATTTTATATACACTCGTCAGAAATCAGTTGTTTCTTGGTTTTAAATGCCATTTCTTAAACACTAATGGGCCCGGCATGGCCAGGTGGTTAAAGCACTCAACTCGTAATCCGAGAGTCGCGGGTTCGAATCCCCGTCACACGAAACATGCTCGTCTTTCAGTCGTGAAGGCGTTGTAATGTGACGGTCAATCCCTCTATTCATTGGTAAACGAGTAGTCCAAGAGTTGTTAGTGAGCGGTGATGACTAGCTGCCTTCCTTCTAGTCTTATATTGCTAAATTAGAATCGGCTAACGCAGATAGCCCTCGTGTAACTTTGCGCGAAATACATAACAAACCAAGCCAAAGGCTAGTATACGATAAATATATAGAAATAAATTCCATTCTCAAACACTAAAATATCATTACCCAACGACAGGAGATAGTGCATAAAAATCAAAGAAAGTTTCGTTTAAAAAGATATATGATTGTTACCAAGACCATAGGTGACTTAATATTTTACAGTGCCTCGTGCCTATCGTCGACGATGATGAAGAGTAAAACCATTATTGATGTAAATTAACAGTTTTCGTGATTTAACAAGATCGTAATTTACCAAACAGTAGCAACAATTGGTTTCTGGCGATTTTATGTTGCAGATTAGCACTGAAATGAAAATGAAGTAAAAATCACACAAATCAAATAAAGTGTTATCGTTTAAAATAACATTTCCTAACTTTGTAGGCCGGCCCGGCAAGGCCAGGTAGTTAAGGCACTCGACGCGCATTCTGAGAGTTGCGGGTTCAAATCCCAGTCACACCAAATATGCTTGCCCTTCCAGCCCTAGGGGCGATATAATGTGACGGTCAATTCCACTATTCGTTTGTAAAAGAGTAGCCTAAGAGTTGGCGGTGGATGGTAGTGAGAAGCTGACTTCCCTCTGATCTTACACTGCTAAATTACAGACGGCTAGTGTAGATATCCCTCGTGTAATTTTGCGCGAAATTCAAAACAAAACAAACCATAACTCTGTACGCATTTTCTTAACTCATGACTGTCTTTATTCCTGGACTAGATTATTAATTAAAGTTATTATTTTCAATGTTCAACACAGTCTAAATAATTATTTGCTATTAAGCACAAAGCTACACAATATACTGTGCCTGCCTATCGCGGGTATCGAAACCCGAGTTTTAAGATTGTAGGTCTGAGGCGCTTTAAACATCGGTATACAATTATAATAAATATTTGGGATACTTACGAGTACTAAAACGTGAGCAGTAGCTTTAACGAAGCCTTATAACGTTAATTTAACTTTTCGTCTACTGACCAGCAGTTGTTTCATTTCGACTGGTTTTGCCCCCCAGTGGCTAAGCGGTATGTCTGCGGACTTACACGCTAAAATCCGGGTTTCGATACTCGTGGTGGGCAGAGCACAGATAGCCCATTGTGTAGCTTTGTGCTTAATTCAAAACAACAACAACATCGACTGGTTTAAATTATGATTATTCTTTTTATTCATTTCCACTTTAATATACAAAACCTCTTGTTATGTGAACGATAAATTATAGCTCATAAGAGGAAATAATCGAAAAGGTAATGTTTTAAAATGAATGAAACTTTAGCTTACACGTACGAAAGTTTCTGTCGGTGTTTGTTTATGACTAAACAACTTTCACTTAACAACATGTTTTATCTGTAAAAATAATTCATTAGGAAACATCTCTGAAAACTTGTGTACCCATGTATTCGTTATGACAATGAAACATATACAACAATATATTGATGTGGTATTTTTACACAAAGCTACACAGAAGCTGCATGACCATTACAGGATATATTGATGTTGTATTTTTACACAAAGCTACACAGAAGCTGTATGACCACTACAGGACATATTCATGTTGTATTTTTACACAAAGTTACACAGAAGCTGCATGACCATTACAGGACATATTAATGTTGTATTTTTACACAAAGCTACACAGAAGCTGCACGACCACTACAGGATATTACAATATCTAATTTCTTTAATTAAAACCCTATCTTTTTTGTTTACATATTTGTGCATGGTGATAGTCATTTAGAATAAGGTGTGATTAACAAATATCACAACACAGATAACTCTCATGTAGCTTTGCACGAAATTCCAAACAAACAAAACCAAATATCACAAATTACAAACGTCGTACTGTCTGTAAAAAAAATAAATAAATTCAATATTTTCAAATCACAAACATAACGTGAAAGAATATAATAACAAAATTCTACCATCAACGCTTTCGGCTAATCAGTATTTTATACTGTCTTTAATCAACTGTTTTCACTGGATTCGTTTGTGGATTTTTCAGACAACTGGAAAAGCAGTCATCATGTAAGATAACTTTGACTTGAAACATTTCCTTCATACAATAAGAAAAAAAGGTTTATAACCTTATTACATCTTTCTCTCTTACGTTTGTGGAAAGAGTGCTTATTATAAGCATCATTTACGGCATTCCGCATACGGTATGAGAGTTAATGCCTAGATGTTAACGCAATGTACTTTAAAAATGTACTGCCATCAAACATCTTAACTCATTGCGTATAACCAACTTATACATTAGAAGAAAAATAAAAGGCTTTGAATGAACTTTTTTTTTCTTCGACAATAATGTAAATTGTCTTGCATCTAGTTTATGTTTCATTTTCTGCTTTATTATGTACGCAAGCTCGTGTACGTGCAATATGTGTACTTTTAAACATTATGCTTAACTGAAAGTAAGGGTAGCATTGTTGCGCCGTACCTTGAATTGTAAGTACAAACAAGTATTTCTTTCTGAATTTCGTGCAAAGCTATCACTTTTAAAGTGTGGAACACTTTTAAAGACTCAAATAAGATATGTCTTCATAAAAAAAGGATGGCGGCTAGTAAAAAATACAGGTTCGCTCATAAAAGGTATAAAGGATAAAATTTAAGAAAGCATTATAAATTGATTACTGTAATAGACGGTTTAGAGAATTATAGAAGATTAAAATAATTAATTAAATGGGATATTAGGTCTAGTTTGGTTTGAATTTCGCGCAAAGCTTCACTAGGGCTATCTGCGCTCGTCGTCCCTAATTTAGCAGTGTAAGACTAAAGGGAAGGCAACTAGTCATCTCCACCCATTGCCAATTCTTGGGCTACTCTTTTACCAAAGAATAGTGGGATCGACCGTCACATTACAACGCTACCATGGCTAAAAGGGCGAACATGTTTGTTGTGACAGGGATTCGAACCAGTAACCCTCGGTTTACGAGTCGAGTGTCTTAATCACTTTGCCGGGCTAGGATATTAGGAATTCGAAAAACTAAATGAAAAGGTTGGCTGAAAATATTAAAGTTAATTGAAAGAATTTCATTAACAACGTTAAGGTTCAGCAAAATACTATTATAGTGCAGGTGTCTTGGAGAGATAATGCAGAGACGTTCATATTTGTTGATTAAGTAATGGATTAGAAATTAAATTATACTTTTTCTTTAATATTTACTAGCGGTAACTCAAGGAATATTATCCAAGAATCAACAACATGTCAGTTACGTGTTTTCGAATATTGTTGAACGTTCGAGAGTCTCGCGTGATTCCTGTGTTAAACCGACGTGCAGACAGACAATTATTATTTATCAGCTACAATCAATATACTCTAAGCCTCGGAAGAGAAATGTTACTACGCAACAACCTGTATCATGTGAGTTATCTTGTTTACATCTTTAAGGAAAGTTTCTATTTTAACCCAGTTTTGTACACAACTATGTAGGAAACGAGAGATAAACAATTATAGGTAAATATGAAGCTTCTGATTACGTTACTAATTAATTATAAAAGAAAAATGCATTATCACAAAAAAACTAAAAGTTAATTTTATAAAGGTGACAGTGGATTGTAAGTTGAAGGACACAGATAAATATTTAAGATAATGCATTCCCAGAGTAGATGTATATTAACAAAGAGAAGGAAAATTCTAAGTGCAAAAACTTTAGTTCTTGTGTTATTTGTGGTACATCTTCATTAGATTCGTATGTTTTGATTTATGCGTTTAGCGTTACAGAATCGATTATGGATTAGAGGAACATTATGAAAAGAAAGATTATCAGTTACTTTGAAAAATGTTATTTTCTCTTATTGTGGAAAGCATTCTAAGGTTGGATAACTTTTGGGTTATTACATAGTAAAACAGAGCGTTCTATAACTGGATTAATCACAGCCGTTTATTAAAGATGCTACATGCTTTCTAAAAACGAAAAAATATGATAAAGTGGACCGGACGCTTTTCTAATACTAGACTTTGTTTTTCTATGTACATTTATCTTGAGACTAAAGAAGTAATTATACAAATATTTTTTTTATCTAGATATAATTTGTCATCTAGATGCAAAAAGAATCTTTCATAAAAGCTATTCAGTTTCTATCAAAACGATTTCCCTGGTACAGCGGTAAGTCTACGGATTTACAACGCCAAATCAGGGGTTCGATTCCCTTCGGTGGACTCAGCAGATAGTCTGATGTGGCTTTGCTATAAGAAACACAAACACACACTATATTAAAATAGTCTAGCATATGTATGATAAGAGTATTCAATAGGAAACATTAGCATTGCGTTATTGCAACTTAGTTACAGCTTTTACAGCAGGAAGAATGTTCTCAAACACGTGTGACGTTTCACTCGCTGGTGTGGTAATTTTTAAGTGCACGTGATCGAAACGTTTGGAACATTTTCACATTAAATGAAGGAATTTGTAATATTGACAAAAGTGCCAATATCAAATAATATTAATTTTACTATTACTCAGATCAGTTATGTAATTCCAAGTATAAACTACTGGTAAATACATTTTTGTTTATCGAAGTCTTATCACAGTTCTCATTTTGAAGAGAATAAAAAATAATAACATGTAGCTGTCTGAAAGATCTTCAGTAACTCCCGTTACAAAATTACACTCAAAATCTCACCATTAATTTTTCCTCAGTCGTGGCCTAGGAAATTAAATAAAACTTCTACTTGTTAAGTTTTTGAGAAACTTTTTCTATAATCATCATTATCAGAAAGTAAGATTTTTATCGCACAATGGTCGTCAGTTTCTTCTAAGTATGTCTGTCTTTCACTGATCGTGATTTAGTGGTATGAGGCTTATTATATTTTCTAGTGTCTTCAATTGCTCTCCAAGAGATGAACCAATTACTGGTCAAGGAGAAAGAATTTGATATCCCATCCAACCTTGGGGGAAGATTAAACTTGCAAGTTGGTTTCACCGAGACTGAGAGGACATTATAAGTTAATGATACACACGGGAAAGCCTTATTTATCAGAAAAAAGGCATGACATACAAGTACAGATACATCAGTATATATATATATGTATTGATATGTTGGAAAACTGATGTCAAAAATGAAAATTATAAACACAAATAACTTTCATGGAGATCTGTTTTGTAAAACGCGAAAGGTTATCTAGTTTAATGACCAACGTCACAACTGCATTCCATAGAATCATATCAAAAACATCTCACCTTCAGCTGACAGGTTTGGTTCTACCAGAGTTACTGGTACTTTTTACAACAGTGCGTATACCAAAACCTTAACACAGTTGTTATCTCTCATTATTCTGAAAAAAACTGGTATCTATAACTGGTAAATTAATAAAATATTTTCGTGCATTCTTTCCAAGTTACAATAGCGTTATCATTAAGGAACTCGGTATTTGTGTGTGTGGCGGAAAACAATAACTTTCTGCGACTTACACAGATTAGAATGAAATCGAAAAGGAAAAAAAAAAAACAAGGACCTTAATAACACAGAGGTATGTCTGCAGAATCACACCGCTGGAAGTCAAGCTTCGATAGCGCACTGTGTAGCTTTGTTCTCAATTCCACACAAGTAAAAAATTTGCTACATTTTTGTTTCAAAAAGTTTTGTAAAGATATGAAACAAAACCTAATCATTGCAGGAATATAATAAATTAAAAATATATTTGATTTGTTTGTTTACGAATTTTAGTGCATAGTTACAGAATAGTGTACAAATTTAATAATTGTAAATTTTTTAAACTTAAGGCTAAAGAAAATACATCTAGTCAATAATACTCACTCCTACATATCTTAAGTTGTTCTTGTCCGAACTAGTAGCAGGATCTGACCTTCGCTGGCTAATAAACAACACAACAGAAAGTGTGAAGTGCGTTTTTTATGGCAACAGTACATAAACCATGAATCCTCTAATTAACAGATCAGGTGTATTAATCACAAGGGTAAGCAAAGCTAAGTGTAATTGATCTCTTTCATCAGCAATTACCGACATTTTTACAGAACTTTTATATCGTGGATTAAGAACAACTTAATCCTTAAGTGAAAAAACTGTAACTCTAAGCTTAATGCTGTATTTTTTTCGTCATTAAAACATTCTCCAGCTGAAAAATATACATCACGCAATACAATGAAGCAGTAAAAATTTCGATGATTTTGACGAAATTATAGCTAAAATATTTGTAATAATTGTTTTAATTGCGCTAAGTGTTCCCTTTTACTCGCTAAGTATTATTTCTCCAAATACTTGTTAAACCTCTCGATAAAATATAATAAATGGGTAACTATCTTTCAATTAGAAATTCTGATGAAGGGTTTTGTGTTATTCCCTTTCTATATTAACATGCTCCGGTTAAACAAAACAAAAAGAATAAGCATGTTAGCCGATAACAAGAAGACTGATTTGGTTTATTTGTTTTGAATTTCGTGCAAAGAGACCACGAACAACAAACCAACATCGGAAAGGACAAATAAATTCGAGCACCGTAACAGGCCACTTACTGTTTTGTAACTGTGTGTAAATGAGCCTCAGATTGAAATAAACGTCTCATAATGCCCTACTTAAAAACAAATGCAAATTGAAAATTACTCCAGTGACTCTATTACGCTCATCATTTTGATTGTTTGTTTTTGTTTTGAATTTCACACAAAGCTACTCGAAGGCTAGCTGTGCTAACCGTCCCTAATTTAGCAGTGTAAGACTAGAGGGAAGGCAGCTGGTCATCACCACCCACCGCCAACTCTTGGGCTACTCTTTTGCCAACGAATAGGGGGATCGACCGTAAAATTATAACGCCCCCACGGCTGGGAGGGCGATTATGTTTGGCGCGACGCGGATGCGAACCCGCGACCTTCAGATTACGAATCGCATGTCTTAACGCCCTTGGCCATGCTGGGCCCATTGCAACAAAAAAAACGTACACATAAATTATTAAATAAATATGTGTATATTACTATAAACATAGTAAACTAAATAAATCAAACACACTAGTCCATTGGCTTGTTATTACTTTAAGTTTGGAATATGCATTGAAACTCACGGGTAAAAATATGTTATTCGTTAATATCCTCAATTCTTTGTACATGGAAAAAATATCATTGACAATTTATTAAAGTGTTTCTGAGTTTATTCATTCTTTTACTGCACATTTGTAACCGAAATTAATTAGAAAACATATTTCTTATATGCTGTTGTATATGTATTTTGAATTGATTCTTAGAATAATAATTCCATAATTTGTAGACACGCAACGTAAGAAAATTTAATTAAACTCAAATAATGGGTTTTTGCTAAAATAGTCCCAACTTTAAGAAAAAAAGTACTTTTTTGTTATTAATTCTAAATGAATAAAATATTGGCTTTCTGGACTGTTATAAATATGTTGAAAACAGTGAGATTTGTAATAAAGAGAAAGAAAATGAGAATAAAACACGCTATTTAGAATTCCATTTCTTTATGAGTAATTTTTGTTTTTCGTATAGTATATTTTGAATAATAAGTATTGTCACAGGTTGTTCTTATCAGTGGAACCTCATTTCAGACTTATTCTGATGTAAATAAGTTTCGTTATATGAAAGAAAAACCAACCACATTGAACTGTAAAACAAACAAGAACAACAAAAAACACTTGAGAAACTTCCATCCATTAGATGTCGCTGCAAGCTCACGACTTGGCATTTCGCCAGTAATAAATACTCAGACGGAGTTGTGCGAAATTCAGTTGATGATTTGTTTCTGAAAGGTGGCAGTAGTTACATTTCCGATCACAATCAGTAAAGTTAAACAGATAATTAAATAAAATTGATATTTCATTGCTTTTGTTGAAAGTTGGTAGTCGACAAAACCACTGGTTCCAGAAATTTTATTTTGTTTTTGGAAAATTTTAAGTTTCTCGAAATTGCTAAATTAAAACTTTGAATTGCGTGGTTTTGATATAAAGAACAAAGTTTGTCTAACCATGGCAAGAAGAGATGCACGTGGAACTCTTTTAACTTTATTGGTTGCAGTAATATTTCGATCAGTGTTTTGTGGTGAAGAGACCAAATGTAAGTATTACATTTTTATAAAAAGAAAAGTTATATTAATTTTACATGACGTTTATTTCAATTCGCATTTCCTTATTACTTGTATGTAATGTGTAAAAAGAATAATATTAACTTATGATCAAACTAACTTACCTTCACAATTCTGAAATAAATAGCTGATTTCATACGCTGTCTTACGCCTAATGATTAAAGTGCATTTTTTCAGCATGTCTATACCCTTGTTCATAACGATAGTTTCGTTTATAAATCTTAATAAGATCTGTATTTAATAAGACAATCTGACATTTTATTTAAAATAGAACATGACAAATGTTTACTTATGATGAGTTTTTAAATGTTTCATATTTTTAGTTTAAATTAATGGACTTATTCTAAATATGAAAGAGTTCTGCTTTGGAAAATTAAGGTTATGAATACAATAACAACAGTCAGGCTAAAAGCGGATACGAACGTAGTCAATACTATGATACCACATCAAATTGGTGAGATCTGAACATGATGAACAACTGTACGAAAAAGTGCAATGATAAACGCATATTTGTAAACTGAATACGTTTCGGCATTAAACTTAGGACAAAAAAGTTGTGTTACTTTGAATTTTAATGTTGGAAAAATGCCTGATTTAGACGCAAATTTTAAAACGCGTTTCTTTGACAAGATTGTATGAATATACTATAAAAGTTTTTCTTTGTATACGTATATAAACGAATTATTTTCAGTAAGCACATTTATGATCTAATAGCCTCGGTACATTTTCAAACACATCTGTTTTGAGTTTTAAAGTATCTCGTATTAAGCTATTTACGTAGGTACTATGATAATTCCTGCAAAGAGAAAAGCAAAAACAAACAATATATTTTGTAGTGACTTTGTGGTTTAATGATCTTTATTCGCATTGTTTCTACGTACGTGAACTCGATTTCTTTGGGCTACTCTTTTACCAACGAATAGTGGGATTGACCGTCACATTATACACCCCCACGGCTGGGAGGGCGAGCATGTTTAGCACGACGCGGGCGCGAACCCGCGACCCTCGGATTACGAGTCGCACGCCTTACGCGCTCGGCCATGCCAGGCCAAGAATTTTACTACAAATACATATTTGTTAAGGTCTTGCTTCAGTATATCTTTACCACACTTTCATAAATGGTAAAACTAGATGTAACGTTACTCTCAATTCACGAGGCCTCTTACCACTGTTTAGGTGCCTTAGACGCAATTGTATCATCGGTGATTGTTTAGGTACCCATACCTAAGTGCCAAGCAAGAAGGAGGGTAGGTAGTTCACATCACCCACCGCCAACTTTTGAGCTACTCTTGTATCAATGAATAGTGAGATTGACGTTCATATTATAACGTCTCAACAGAGAGTATGTCGGGTTGTTCGTGCATATTCACTATTAATAAACCATTGCTACAACTGGATAGTTCGTAAACCATTACTGCAACCATTTGCGTGGCACAGCTTTATTGTAACTATTTAATCTGTAAACTTTACTGCAACCATCTCCCTGGTAAAGATTTATTACAACTATGTAATTAGTTATGTTCAAGTAATGCTTTAAAAGGAATTTGTTATGGTACACAAAAACAAGTGTTAACCGTGCGATTGTCACACGTTTTTATTTCTCGATAGCTATAAACATACAACGTGAGCGAGACAGTTACAGTATTTTTCGGTGTATAAGACGCACCCCTATTTTCAAGGCTACCTTCACGGAAAAAAAAAAAAAGTTATATTTTATTTATTTGTCCAAAATCAGCATAATCTTTTATTATTTTTCAGAATAATTCAAAAGTAGTAGAGGCATAAAAAGTTTGACCTTCGCTAAATGGGAGGCAGGGGGGTTTGATATTTCCTTTTTTGGGGGGAAAAAAGTTCGTCTTATACACAGAAATTTACGACAAATTCAATTCTGTCAATGTGCTTCACTAACAAAACAAATCATGATAAATTTCTTTTACTGCTCATAATTTACTCACACAACTAACAATTTCTGTGTCAACTGAATTATCAAATTGTATTTTTCTCGCTCAATGACCACGAAAGTAATTGCGAGATGAATTTTATAACGGAAACATTTGAATGCATTACGTATGTTGGCGTCACTTCCACTTGGCCCGACATGGTCTAGTGTTTAAGGCACTCGACTCGTAATTCGAGGGTTGCGAGTTTGAATCCCCGTCACATCAAATACGCTTGGCCTTTTTAGCCGTGGGGGCGATATAATGTGACGGTCAATACTACTATTCTTTGGTAAAAGAGTAGCTCAAATGTTGGCTGTGGGTGGTGATGAGTAGTCACTTTCCCTCTAGTCTTGCACTACATTGTTAGGGTCGGCCAGCGCAGATAGCCTTCACGTAGTTTTGCGAGAAATCCAAAACAAATCAATACTGCCACTTATCTTTTTAAAAGTAGTATCTAAATCGCTAAATGCTGATAGGTTACATGTTCTAAATTAGAGCACAAGTGTAGAAGTTCTAGGCCTTGTAAGGCATGCTGGATGAGGTTTTGGCTGTTTTATGTATGTTTTAAATTTCTCTTAGTCATAAATCTAATGAAGGCCCAGTATGGCCAGGTGGTTAAGGCACTGAGGGTCGCAGGTTCAAATCCCCGTCGCACCAAACGTAATCGCTCTTTCAGCCGTGGGGCGTTATAATGTGACGGCTAATCCAACTATTTGTTGGTAAGAGTTACCCACGAGTTGGCAGTAAGTGGTAGAAATGACTAGTTGCTTTCTATCTAATACTTTTCTGCTAACTTATGAACGGCTGACGCTTGTTGTTGTTGTTGTTTTGAATTAAGCACAAAGCTACACAATGGGCTATCTGTGCTCTGCCCACCACTGGTATCGAAACCCGGATTTTAGCGTACAAGTCCGCAGACATACCGCTGAGCCACTGGGGGGCAACGGCTGACGCAGATAGCCCTTGAGTAGCTTTGCGTAAAATTCAAAACAAACAAAATCTTTGACCCAAAACGCCTAAACGCATGCTGCTTTTTGCTGTATACAACCAATTGTGGGAAGACAGTTACCCCTAATATTTTGACATAAAAGACAGTTTATATGTTGGCTTATTTCAGCTCTAATGTTATGCAAAAACATATCTACAGACAAATAACTCCCCGCTAGTACAGCGGTATGCCTACTGATTTAAAACGCTAAAATCAAGGGTCCGATTTCCCCTCGGTGGGCTCAGCAGATAGCCCGATATGGCTTTCCTATGAGAAAACGCACAAATAGACAATTTAGAAAATAAGCAGAAGAATGAATTTAAGTTTGACTTTAAGGCAAACAGATATATGATAAACGTCAACAGATAGTGAGAGCTAAACTGAAAAGCAAACAGTAAACACTAAGTAAGCAAAACTATCAAAAAAGAACAACTTTAAAACTGCGTTCTCGAAACTGTGTTTCAGTTTAAAATGCACAACATTAACGAAATTAATGATTACGCTAAAGCAAGCATAACTTGTTTACGGTAAGATTAAAATGCAGTATTTCATGAGGTAGTGCTTGTTTTTGAATATCGTACACGTGCAAAGCTACACGAGGACTAATTGCGTTAGTCGTTCCTAATGTAGCAGTGTAAGTCTATAGAGAAGACAGCTAGTCATCACCACCTATCGCCAACTCTTGGGTAACTCTTTTACCAACGAATAGTGGGATTAACTAAACATTATAACGCCCCATGGTTGAAATAACGAGCATGTTTTATGGGGGCGGATAGTATAACCCATGACCCTCATATTGTGAGTCAAGCACTCTGAACACCTAGCCACGCCAGGCCCTTGGGTTAAAACGCTCAGTTCCTAACTCCTAATCTGCTCTTTTGTAACAGATACATCGTTCGACATTTGCGTTTAGATAATGTTTGATTGATGGAATATCCCCACGCTTGTGAGTGCTATAACAGCAAACAATATTCGTTATGAGTTAATAAACAACGATAAGAGCAATTTTTTTTTCTTTCACGTTAGACACTTATAGTAGACGGCTTTGATTTATATAATGACGTGAGTATGTCCACACATTTATGGAGACTTGAATAAGCGAGAATCATAGCTAAAATTATAGGCAGTAGATTAGGGGTTCATTAATTTTATGGAAAGGGTCAGTTTTATTTTTACGGCACTAGAATTATATATATATATATATATGTTTGGCTTTATGGATTATTTGTCGATTTTGGCCGAGTCCAGTCTTGTAGCTGTTGTGCCAGATTATTATATGTTCTGTGTTTCGCAACTCATTCTTGCAAATACAATTACTAAATCGCGCTTCACAGTTTTGGATGATAGGTGGGTGACTAATGCAAATAAAGTTCAAGCTCGAATATTGTCAAAACTCGACAGTAGGTGGTGTTAACTAGTCTATTACTTCAAAAGTACTGACAACGAGAGCAGAGAGCTCTGGATTAGCTTTGTGCGAGAATCACTAACCGTTGTCTTGTATAAACACAGAAAAATTTACAATTTTAATATATGTATTGTTATGTATTATAATTTATTTTGGATGAATCTCCGATTTATTATGCTACGTGGGTTTAAATAGCTGAACATTTTCATTTGGAAGTTAGATGAATTTCGATGTGTATTAACTTTATGATATTTGCCTGCGAAATTGATACGTACATATTTCTTTCTCAACACAAATATATTTCGATATACAAAAAGCACAAAAATAATTCAGTTCATAATATGTTATTGATACAAACAATTATTTATATACAAAAATTTTACAAATAATATCTAATCTTCTATCTGGTCTGAAACTTAATATTTTAATGACAGTCCAGATCAACGAGGCGCAAATTATGTTAATATACTTCACATGCCGAAAATTCTAACTAGTTCTAATACTTGGTTGGTTTAACGCAGTTTACACTATTGCTTTTTACAGAGGAAGGCGGCTATCTAATGTCTTCGAAGAAATAGTAACGTCCGAAATTAATTTTTTGAAGTTTAACGGTTTGTATTGTTCTAAATTTTTAAACGTTACTGGTCAAATTCTGTGGTTTTCTATTTAACAAACGTAAACCACAGTTATAGCTTCCGAGAGTTATGGTAAACTTTACTGTAGCTAACCAAAAATATTGTATTACTGTCTCTCGGCTAGATTTTATATCAATCACGCGAGATTCTAGAACGTTCAACAGTGTTCGAAGACACGCTAGTATTTTCGTACATCACATATTGTTAATTATTGCTCTCAAAAATCTTCTACAAATTTAGAGAAAAGGCTAGACTTGCGCAATACACATCGAACAATATATGTCATGCATAAAACTGGAACAAACGTAAGTATTAAAATAAATGCATGACAGCAAATCCGTTACAACATATATCTCTTTAGCTGCATAAATTCTCTTTATTTCCTTTTGGTAGTTAGCGTATATCAATCTGGCAATGTTAACTTATTCTTTTGCTTCAGCTTTATTCAAAGATATTGAATATATTTAAGTTTTGCTCTGACATATTTTCGTCCTGCTTTGTGTATTTCTCTTTCTATTAAAAAGTCCGGCATGGCCAGGTGGCTTGAGGCATTCGAATCGTAATCTGAGGGTCGCAGGTTTGAACACCCGTAGAACTAAACATGCACGCCATTTTAGCCATTGAGCGTTATAATGTGACAGTCAATCTTACTATTCGTTGGTAAAAGAGCAGCCCAAGAGTTGACGGTGGGTGGTGATGACCAGCTGCTTTTCCTCTGGTCTTAAACTACTAAATTAGAGATGGCTAGTGCAGATATCCCTCGTGTGGCTTTGCGCGAATTTCAAAAAGTAAAATCAAACCAATTCTTCCTATTAATACGTATCCGAACATGTACATGATTTTGGCCTGCTCACAGATGATCATTATTCCATTTTTGTTGTCAACTTTTCTGTATATTTGTTTTTAATTAGCATTTTTACCTATGTTTCTGTGCTCATTCTTTGTCTATATCTTGTTGTTGTTAACGTACATACTCGTGTAAACTTTTGGTGTTTTTTTTCTGCCTATTTTCATAGACAGTTTATAAGTTTGTCTATCTACCAGTGTTCGTTCTAACTACCTCAATTATATTTGTTTGTTCTTAAGGTGTTCGTTAAATTTTACTAATTATTTCACGATAATTTAATCAAAGTAAAATTTTATTACTATTCTTAGTCTGACAAACAAGTTTAACAACATGTTTTATTCCCATTGTAAAAATAAAATGACTTTTAAGATTTTAAACACTGAAAGTCCTTCTCTTTTTATGTAACATGTGTAGCATTAACAATTTTCAGAGAGATTTAACAAATAATACTTGGTAAAACAGCCTGACAATCTTTATACCACACTAAATATGAGTTATTTTTTTTAGATTCAAAGTGATGAGGCCCGGCATGGCCAAACGTGTTAAGGCGTGCGACTCGTAATCCGAGGGTCGCGGGTTCGCATCCCCGTCGCGCCAAACATGCTTGCCCTTTCAGCCGTGGGGGCGTTATAATGTTACGTTCAATCCCACTATTCGTTGGTAAAAGAGTAGTTCAAGAGTTGGCGGTGGGTGGTGATGACTAGCTTCCTTCCCGCTCGTCTTACACTGCGAAATTAGGGACAGCTAGCACAGATACCCCTCGAGGAGCTTTGTGCGAAATTCCAAAACCAAAGAAAATTAAAGTGATGAGCGTAATAGAGTCACTGGAGTAATTTTCAATTTGCATTTGTTTTTAAGTAGGGCATTATGAGACGTTTATTTCAATCTGAGGCTCATTTACACAAAGTTACAAAACAGTGAGTGGCCTGTTATGGTGCTCGAATTTATTTGTCCTTTCCGATGTTGGTTTGTTGTTCGTGATCTCTTTCAAATTAAGCATGAAGCTACAATGAGCTATCTGTGCTCTGCCCACCACAGGTATCAGAACCAAGTTTCTAACAGTTTAAGTCTGCAGACATACCTTTGTACTTATCGGGAGCGACTACCTGCTGTGTTGACCAAGGGGAATTCAATTAGAGTAGCCCATGTGTTTTCTCTCCTTGTGAGAGCAATAATTTTATAGACTTGCAACACTAAAATCCGGTTCATTCCTCACGGCGGAAACGGTAGGTATTTCAATGTGGCTTTGCTCTGAAACAAACAGATTTATTCAAGAGTCGTTAGTGGGTCGTGTTGCAAAGCTGTCTTCCCGCTATTATATCACTTCTAAATTTAGTACTGCAAATTTTAACGGCCCTCGTAAAGCTGTGCACGAAATACAACATATAGACAACAGTGTAATCGGGTGTACCACCATGAACAAGCTAAATGATTTTCACTTTTGATAAAAAAGTAACTTGAAAAGTGTGTGAATCCAATTACTTTACTTCCAAGCGTTAGTATAAATGCCAGACAAGATCGCGGCTCTTTTATTTGAAAATTCTGAAGACTTTACAGTGCTTAAGAAACGCGTTCTGTATTCATAATGACAGTGTGTTCTAACTGTTGATCCATAAACAGCGAATAATTTTTCCTGAAAGGAGAAGGCAATTCCATTCTAGAACAGAAACTACGTCAAGCTCTTATGTTATCTGTGTTTCTTCCAGCAGGCTCGTGGTCACGGACTCTTGATATTGGTTTTGAAACAGATTTTTGCAATGTTTGTGTTGGCTGCATCGAAGTCGCACAGTGCGCACCGACACGTTAAGGCTACTGACACATCAGCTCGTTTCGTTTAAGATCTCTGTTATACTTAGACAGTTTTATTTCATTCGTGTTAAATGCATTACGTGAACTTTTTCTCTCAAGACTGGTTTAAATGAATAAATGTTTCAGAACCACTTCTGGAGTTAAAAAGGTTTTTGTAAAGATGACTTGGGCATCATTTTCCCGGCATGATGTTGAATATATGGATATTCAGAAATCAGTGAGATTTATTTCGTTGTTAATTATTTTAACAAATTTTCAATATTTGTTGAATATTAATCCTAACTAATTTTGTATAGACCTGGGAGAGGCGATTTACTTTTAGAAAAAAAGCAAAGATATACAGCGTGTTATAAAAGTTATAATTTTCCTACAATCTTATTCTTAATTTTTATATTTAAAACTATTTTTTCAAACAAAACGTATGATAAAGCTAAAGAAAACACACGAAAGAACAACAACTGGTAAACATATCACCATCTTGAGTTACAATGTTTCACCTGATACAGGTCAGACGCCACATTCTAATGTCTTCGCTTTTTGTACATGAAGCTTTTTTTTCACAGATATAACATATAACCAAGTACACGAGGTAAGTTTTGTAAAGTAGCTTATGATAACTCGAACACCGAACCCATTCTGATTTCTTCGTTGAGTATCAATAGACTCATTCAACGCAAAAGATTGGATTGTTTTTTTAATTTCGTGCACGAGGGCTATCTGCGCTAGCCGTCCCTAATTTAGCAGTGCAAGACTAGAGGGAAGGCAACTAGTCATCACCACCCACCGCCATCTCTTGGGCTACTCTTTTACCAACGAATAGTGGTATTGACACTTACATTATAACGCCCCCACGGCTGAAAGGTAGAACATGTTTGGTGTGACGGAGATTCGCAACTGCGACTCTCAGATTACGATTCGAGTACCTTAACCACCTGGCTATGCCGGGCTTCAACGCAAAAGTCCTCATCTACTAATCTCATAACTGCTTCATGATTGTATTATTTTGCATCTAGTGGTTGTTCAATATTTTTGGTTATGTTTGCACTAGAATTATTCTTCATTGTTTTTTGTGGATAGGCTATTGAAATGTCAATAATGATGTGGACTGTTTTCTCTTTGATCCTCTTTTCTTTGGAAAAGATGAGCTAGGAGAAATCTTGCTTGATATTTATTTGTTTCGGCATTTCCTGAGGTTATTCATTTCTAGAAGTGGAAAGTAGGATGTTAGTGTATTTTATTAGTACGGAAAACATGTTCAAATCTGGTGTTTTTGAGATTCGTCAAGATAAATTTGGTGGTAGTGATCGGTTGAAACTAGGTTAAAAAGAGTAGGTGTGATTAGAAAATGTAGACTGACTAAAATTATAAATTATCATCATTCAAACCTAAAACTCAAGTTACTGTAATAGTGGCCCGGCATGGCCAAGCGTGTTAAGGCGTGCGACTTGTAATATGAGTGTTGCGGGTTTGCATCCCCGTCGCGCCAAACATGTTCGCCCCTTTCAGCCGTCGGGGCGTTATAATGTGCGGTCAGTCCCACTATTCGTTAATAAAAGAGTAGCCCAAGAGTTGGCGGTGGGTGGTGATGACTAGCTACCTTCCCTCGAGTCTTACCCTGCTAAATTAGGGACCTCTAGCACAGATGGCCCTCGAGTAGCTTTGTGCGAAATTCCAAAACAAACAAACAAACAATACAGTAGTTTTTCATCAGGCTTAAGTGAGACGACCAAGTTACATTTGAGTGGATAACGTATCCTAGTCACTACTATCGAAGAAATAGTCCTTCTTAGCCCTCTTCTAAAGGAGCTTGCAGATTAGAAACTAAAAAGTTGAATAAGTTTGCTTATTTGTCTGAATTTCTGAATAACAAAGCTACACGAGGGTTATCTGCGCTAGCCGTTCCTAATTTAAAAGTGTAAGACTAGATAGAAAACTAGTCATCACAACCCACAGCCAACTCTTGGACTAATTTTTTATCAACGAATGGTGGGGTTGACCGTCACATAATAACGTCTGCACGGCTGAAAAGGCGAGCATCCATGATGTTACGGGGATTTGAACTGGTGACCTTCAGATTACGAATCGAGCGCCACAACCATTTGGCCATGCTGTGTACTGCAAGAAAAGTAGTTACTAATTAAAAGTTAGACATAGGTGATCGTATGCGTTTGTAAGAGTGACAACATTATAGTTCGTGTTTGGGCATTGACTATGTTTTTCATAAAGATGCATTCGGGTTGTATTGTATCATTGGTGTAGTTTTACTTGCATACACAAGACTACCTCTCCGGGTAAAATCACGTTGAACTTGCGAATTTCCTCTTTGTGCTAATCGAGTTCCCGAGTGCTGATGTTAAAACAAATACCAGATCTCAGCTTTTTCATCAGCATACGTTTGTTGTAGTGTATCATAATATCAGCAGACATTGTCTTAACTTTTATATGAACAGTAACATTCAACGTATCTTATTAATTAATAATGATGCTAATTATTTTGAACATGTTGTGAAATTGTTTTTGTAAAATTTCTTGCAACCCTGCTCGAGAGCTTTCTGCTATAATCATTCTCTACTTTAGAAGTGATAGAATAGAGAGAGTCAATACTATCTTTCGCCAGCCTCGTGAGCTACTCTCTACCAACGAAAAGTGAGATTGAAAATCACACTACAATGCCGCCATAACTAAAATGGCCGTCATTTTCAATGATGAAATTTGAATATGCAACCGACAGAAAGCGAATCGGAGGCCCTAACCACCAGGCATCAAGCTGTGAGAATAAAGGCAACTAATTTGCTAATCATGGTATGAATTGATTTAAACTTTGTGACCACTTAAAATAAATAAACGGTGTTCCACAATAAGCGCCATCTGGAGTGCTGTAAAACAATATTTTTACCTTTTATTAAATACAAGAGAGTTAACGGAATATCCGACGTATGGGATTCAGACTACATTTATCATATTTCAAAACAAACCTTTCTTGAGTGTTTGTTGAACATTATGGAAGTTTCTTTACGGATCATTATAATTGTGCATGTAATCTCTGGCCATAATTTCTTATCCACGTGATAACAATTTCATGAATGTTATTTAAATATTCTTTTTAAAGTAAAATGTTTTAATATAGTTATTTTTCCTTTCACCATTCGGTGTTTATGCGACTCATTTCAAAATTCAATAATTTACAAAATAAAATTTCTAAAAGATAATAAAAGGAACATTAATGAAACAGTTAACTTAAAATATGAAAAATGTTATATTTGAGTTTAATTTTAAAATATTAATTTTTAACACTAGTTTACACACTAGCTTATCTGCGTTTTGTGTGTGTTTGGGGTTCTTATAGCAAAGTCACATTGGGGTATCCACTGACTCTACCTAGAGAAATCGAACTCTCTGATTTTAACGGCGTAAATCCGTAGACTTGCCACTGTACCAATGGGAAAGGTGTATGCTCTTTCAACCGCAATAAAAATATCATATTATTGTACCCTTGTAAGTTCGTAAACTTACTCCTGATACGTAGGATCCTTGGTCTTTAAATAATCTCTTTATGAGAAACATTTTCCATAGATTTTGTAAGTTGGTTGAGTATGAAGAAAATTTAACAATACAGTATTTATTTAGAATATTTTGCGCTTGAAATTTTAGAGACACTAAAACCACTAATGTACGAAACAAAGTTTTTATCATTTATATGGTCAAAAACAAAAAAAAAACTTAGTCATTAGCTTATGTTTAGAAAATTAAAAAGTCAGATATGATAAAATATTTGTGTGTGTATATATAAAACAAACTCAAATTATTTAAAAAACTTTGTTTGTTGGGAAAAAGCTAGTGAAAATAGCTTTTAACATTTATGAGAATAGATATTTTTAGATTATGCCTGAGTTACTTAGATTTATTGAGGTCAAGCAATAACTTTGTGCGTTGTGTGCAGTACTGTGCAATACGTTAATATTTGACGAGGTCTAGTTGTTTTATTATAAATGCAGGAACAAACAACGAATATCTTACACACTTTGAAACAACCAAATAATAATAAGGTAATGTGCAAAAGTAATATATGTTCTAAAGCACAAAGCCACCGTGTTTTCGTATGACGTACAGTAATTTCTTTTAGAAATCAGGCTGTATTTATGTTTAATGCTTAGTGACCTTGAATACATAAGGCGTATTTTCTGACCAAGAGGAACATTTTCTTTGTTATTTATTCTTGAAAACAGAAACTTAAGAAACTCGAATTTGTAAAACACGACAAAAAATAACACATAACAAACAAGCAAAAAAGGCTTTGAGATTCACCAAGGTGAATTAAAATATTAAATCTTGTATGTACTTCCGGTCCATCAGTGGCTCAGCGCTACAAACCGGGTTTCGATACCCGTAGTGGGCAAAACATAAAAATCCCATTGTGTAGCTTTGTGCTTAATTCAAAAAACAAACAACTTTTCTTCTGTGGAAAGTGCTTTGTTTTAAAGGAAAGGAGTTGCTTTCTTATGTAAAAACAAAACAAAAAAAAAACACCCAAAAAACCATAAAAGTTACAATATCAAATAAGAAAGTAAATGTAATTAGGACATAATTAATGGAGTTTTGGATTTCAAAGCAGTTTGTGCTTATAAAAAAAAAAAATCATAATTTTCTAGTAAGCGTGTATACGTGAACGTGTTTGTGCATAAGTTTCTTACTAAACTAAATATGTAATGAACGGAGGATTTATTGTTTGTTTAATATTGAATCGTTCATCGTGTCATGAATTTTTTGCTTAATTTGGTGTTTTATGGCTCAAAAGCAACTAGGTTATCTGCGCCGTCATGATTTTATATAATGACGCCACATATTAAGTGAAATAAATATTCTATAACAAAGACGAAATGTTTATTCACGTTAAAAAAAGGATATCGAAGAATTTAAAAAGTTCTTTTTCTGTTTTTTGTGAAGTTGTTTTATTCTTTCATTGATATCTTGGAGATGTGTCAATGTCTTTGTTAATTCACAACTCCATTCACGACAAAAAATAGTTTTGAAACTCGCATTTTACTATCATTCAAAATTTCACCCTCAACGACACTACGTGCACACGGATTAAACGACGAGGTTAGCTACCTGTAATTTTGACTCACTGACTACAAGGAAGACAGCCCGCACCCGCTGTTACCACGGCTTTGACTAGATCTTTGAATCAATGCCACTTACATAATGCACACAAAGCTTAAGTGCAGGCTGTTCATTGGCATCACGTCTCGAACCGTGAACCTCAGATACCCCCACGCGCTTATTACTAGGTTACACACATACACCACTTTGGCACATCCAATACCCTTTTTTAAAAAGAGAGATTACGTTTTGTATTTCTACTTGTGGAGTACATTCGATTGAATCATGCATTAATTTTAATAAGGTATTAAATGGATGATTTATCTTTTTCTAGGCATTATGTTCCTTTTTTCGCACTGTGTTTTAGCTGTCCTATTTGTTCGTAGATATGCATGATCTCTTAAGCAACTATTGACGCATTCGTTTCCATAACAACGCTGAGCAGCACACGGCTTGAGACACCAGTGAGATCTTTTAGAATGATTTGCTATGCTTTTTACTACCCCTCTTTAAGCAAGCAAGCATTTTTATATTAGATTGAAGCAAGATAAAATGTTGAGAGAAGTTGGAAATGACGCCCCGCTTAAAAAACTACAACAGATATTTTGAAAAACTTCAGTGTTATCGACCTTTTTAGATGACCGTTTTTGGCAAATGGTAATAAAAAAACGCATATGTGCCTTGATTTTTTTTGCTTTGCTTGATAAAGTAAAAACAACAACAACCATAAAACCAGAGAAAGAGTAAAAAACAAGATACTATCCAAATGACACGTAGAAATTAATCTGTTTATCAGTCCGTATTATCTTATGAAATAGAATCATTTGTCTGATCAAATATTCGAATTATTTTGTAATGAAATAACGTTGCTAATTCGTTAAACCCTCGATTTTCTTTGTTACGGAATATTATCACTCAACAGGTTCAAATCTGTTTGTTTTTTTGTTTTGTTTTTGTAATTTCGCGCAAAGCTACACGATGGCTATCTTCGCTAGCCGTCCCTGATTTAGTAGTGTGAAACTAAAAGCACACACCGCCAACTCTTGGGCTACTTTTTTTACCAATGAATAATGGGACTGACCCTCACTTTATAACGCCCTCAGGGCTGAAGGAGCGAACATGTTTGGTGCGACGGGGATTCCAACCCGCGACCCTCAAATTACGAGTCGAACGTATTAACCCATCTGGCCATGTGGGCATTAGGTTCAAACCTAACGTATTATCTTTTGTAAAACCCCACCCCGATACTTTTGCACACTTACAACGCTGAAAACGTTAAAAACCGGGTTTTGATACCCCTGATGGACAAATTACTGATAGCCTATTGCGTAGATTTCTGCTTAACTACAAACAAATGTGTAATAGCTCCATTCATTTGATCAAACCTTTATTTTTGTCTTGTAATGAACAGTGTCATACATTTTGTTAAAACGTTTTTAGAAGTTTTGTGTGAAACGATACAAAGGTCTGGTCAGATGAATGCTGCTAGTTTATTAATAGATATGCCAGAACTTGATAAAATTGTATTATCTTATAAAGGAATAGTGTTACTCGTATGATCAAGCATTCTAATTATCTTATGTAATGGTGCTGTACTCCGATCAAGTCATCGTATAATCTTGTGATGGATTAGTTATTAGTTTCATCATACATTCATATAATATTTAATGGAATATTTTCATTCGTCCATATTGACTCTTAACTGGGTAGAGTCAGCTCATATCTTCGTATTGCACAGCATTGTTTTCTGTCCAAACCTTCGTTTTATGGAATAGCGTTATGCATCTGCTCAAATTTCCTTTCATCACTTTGTTTGTTATTATGCACAAATCTACAAAAATAGCTATTTGTACCCTGCCCACAACGGGTGTTGAAACTCGTTTTCTAGCAGTATAATTCCGAAGACACATCATTGTGTCAGTGGGGGCTCCTTTCATCACAAATTTCTAGCGTAAAAAAAAACAAATCCCTTTGTACCAGATCTGTCAGATGCATGTGGATTTATGTATTTCACAAGTTGTTGTTGTGAACATAAACAGCACTGAATTCATCTAGTTTACTACCAAATGCACCAGTTCAACACTGAGTTATCAGTCTTCTTTACCAAACAAAAAACCTTTTTGATTTTACGACACTTGTGTAGAACAAAATCGGTTTATATTTTCGTTGGTTAATATTCTGTGCAAATATGTTTTAGTATTCTCATTGCCTATAAAATTAGGTTTAACCCAGCTTCTGACAATATTTTGTTTTTCATTCTAGGGTTTATACATTCAAAACAGAGCACTTAGTTATAATTAAAATTTACTTTGTGATATAGCTAAACAAGTGTTACATATTACTCAGTTTCCATGGTATCTTTTCTTCATGTGCAATATAAGATTGGTTAATCATTGATATCTTGGTTGAAACGTAAATGTTAACAGAAACTTTCTTCTGCTTTGATATCTTGTCTTGATCCTCTAAGATATTGTACTTTAAACGGTTTGAAAGAGGCCCGGCTTGACCAGATGGTTACGGCACTCGACTCGTAATGCGAGAGCCGCAGGTTCGAATCCCTGTTACATACTTGCCCTTTCAGCGGTGGAGACGTTATAGCATAACTTTCAATCCTATTATTCATTGTTAAGAGTAGCCAAGGAGTTGGCAGTGGGTGGTGATTACTAGCCACTTTCCCTCTTGTCTTACACTGCTAAATTAGGAACGGCTAATGTTTACCTTAAGTATTGCGGGGCTGAAATACGATTTTTAAGAGCAATTCAATATGACGGGGTTGAAATATGATTTCTTAAAAGTAATTAAGTGTGATGAGGATAAAATCAGATTGTTTGGAAAATAATCTAGTATAATGAGGATGAAATCAGACTGTTTGGAAAATAATTAGGTATGATGAAGCTCCAAGGTTGCCTTATATACGTCAATAAGCTCTAAAGTTCCTGATATAATAAAACAGTGATTGGTGTCTGCTAGATAAGTAATTAAAAGCAAGTCCACTCACAATTATTACCTGATCGACTGACAAGAATAATTAATCTTACTAACTGAAGATGACATTGTCTTTCCCGAAAGTCTTCTGTTTTCCATCTCTTAAAGAAAGTGAAAGTCAGTAACTCGCTTAATCATTTGTGTTTTATCCGGGCAATTATGGGAAAACATCGTAATCATGAAAATTTTACTTCTTGTTTACAGAAATACAAGTTTCTGTACTTCATACTTAAATCATTGTCTTATTGTCTTTCATTGATGATTATTGTATATAGGTTTCTATAATTTCACACTATTGATAGTATCTTGTTTTCAAAGACCTGACAGGTATGATATAAAAAAAAGATTTATCAAAATACTGGTATTTTAAAGGTGTAAATTGGAGATTAGTTCATCGTGTTCGTGGGTTCATGACAAATTATAAATTCACTTTAGTAATGTGAAGGTGATATAGCTCTTAATCCTGAAACTTCATTTTACCATTCGTCGTTCTGCGAGTCGTACTTTAATAAGAATAAATATACCTGTATTTATGACAACACTGCTAAAGCTATATAACGCACTTCCTAATTTGAATTACTTGCCAACGGTAAAGACGCCAGTCAACAGAACCGTACAATTCACCAATAACACTAAGAGATTGGCTGTCACTTTTATATGTCACTCACAGCTTACAATGCATGGAATATTTTGCGGTATTGCAACCCGCTCTGTAATCAAAAGCCCCATCACAGGATCATTTCATATCTAAGTATAAGTGAAAAAATACCGATAATAAAAAAAACAATTGAATTTCGTATTTTAATTCAATCAAACACTAAATCAAGACTTTCCTTACTACTTTTGCTCATACGTTTTTACTCATAATTTAATTTTATATTACATTCGAATGTGAAATTAAGTGACTTTTCTACTTCCAATACTTTCTGCAGTTATTCATATAATTGTATTCAAAACTATAAATTATTTCGGATTTTAAAATAGAATTGTGTAATTTTTAACCTATGGATGTTTTTTTTAAATAATGCCAAGTGTTAGCTTTATTACGTTAAACATTTGATAACCTCAGTCTGTTACAAAAATCATATAATCACTAAATTATTGAATCAGATTAGTACAAATAAGCAGCTGTTGTTAACCTCCATACAAAAATGTTTGAAACTTCAAAATGTTTACTTTTTCCACTAGCTTCCACCGTACAACAACAAGTAAAACACAACAACAATAGTAACTTGGATATGCGCTCACAGCGTGTAATAAGACTGCATCTCGCGGTGTTGACACAAATAAATAGAATTTCCTGTTTACCGTATACTCATTACACACAGAAGAATTTAATTTGGCAAACTAACTCTGTCCAGCTTTAAAAGAATTAATCTTTATCGGCATTAATTAGTTGAGTAGTTTTAGTAATATGTGAGATTTAAATATTTAGATTTAGTTGCTAGTCAAAATGAAATTAACTTAATCGAAAAACTTATTTTGTTACGAAAAGGTAACTAAATATAAAATCGAAGTTTTAAAAATACAAACATGGCATGATTTCACTCCTCTCCCCATCCGATTACCCAGCTAAAAGTCTGGGGGCTCATAACGCTAAAATTTAGGTTTTGATATCCTTTATAGGCGGAGCATAAAGAGCCTATTTGCTCGAAAGCACAAAGCAAATAAATTGCGTTCGTTTATTTTTTCTTAAGCGCAAGGACTGTTTACGTTCTGTTCACCATTGAAATTAAAACCTGATTGCTTGCGTTATAAGCCCTCAAACTTAACGTTGAGTCACATGGCTTGTTTCATTCTTTTGAATTTCTCACAAAGCTATACGAGGGTTATCTGCGCTAGCCGTTTCTGATTTAGCAGTGTAAGACTTGAGGGAAGGCAGATATTCATTACCATCAAAAGTCAACTCTTGGGCTTCTTTTTTTACCAATGAATAATGGGATTGACTCTAACATAATAACGCCTTTACAGCTGAAAAGGCGAGCATGTTTGGTATGAGTAGATTCGAACTCGCGATCCTCAGATTACAAGTTGACCGCCCTAACCATGCCGGGTCTGAACCACATGAACAAGCAAATAATGAAGGCACATGTTGGTCCTGTGGTAAAGCTGGCGAATCGGATTCAAATCCGTGCGATATTGCAAAGTATTCCCAGGTGTGAATGCGTTATAGAAGTGACAGCCAATCCATTAGCATGAATGGTAATGGTAAGGCGTTACAGAACGATTTTGTTGGTACATCAAGCTGCAAGATTTTAGGGAGTGCTAGGTGTATTACGCATGTGAAAATACTAGTATTATAAAATTTACGAAAACATTTACAATATATAAAAAGTTAGCTTTAATTTTGGACAGAGTTTATCTACAAGTTTAATTCTGATGTATTTTAAATCTGCTTTTGCAATAAATGTTTCCAAAAAAATATACTATATCCAAAAATAATTAAAAATTTGTTATTTAGAAATGTTTGTGTCCTTCCTGTGTCAAGGAATACATAAAAGCTGCTACCAGGTGACTCTCAACCAGTACAAGTTTTTGGGGTAATACACAGTAGTCACTATCTCGCACGACATATTTTGGAATATATTATATATGCCAACAATTAGAAGTAGTAGTGCGTCTAGCGGGTGATAAAGAACAGTTTTATGAATTAGAAAGAATTGGATAGTTCTCTATATGCAGAGCTGATTAAATCAAAACAGGTCAATAATATAACTTTCTTTAAACGTGTCATCTTTAAATCTGGATTTTATTCTTAATGCGTTTTTACTTTTATTATGAATTGTCTAAAACTTAAATTTCTTTCTTTACAATGTATGTGTAACATGATATTGACTACGATCATGGCAGTATGTTTTCTTTGAGCAAATAAAATGTTCCAGTGGAAATATATTTTCTTAAAAACTACCTTAGTTTGTTGTATACATGCATTCAAAGCTTATTCTATGAAAAAGCTGTTTGTTATATGAATCTTCCTAACCATGATACACGTATTCTTCTCATTTAATAGTAATGTTTACTTTTTCCCCACATATAAAGATGTCTTTCACGTTGAGTTTACTTTTCATGAGCTTCAAACTTCCTATATTCGCATCAGTTCACCTTTTGAAATTATCTCAAATCTAATGTAGTGTTTGTTATTCCAGTTAACATGGTTGTTCAGATGTGTAAACACACAGTTAAGATGCCACGTTTTTGAGCATATTCCTTTACGAAATACACTTCTTGCTTCTCTTGTAATTTATTGGAGCGTTATATTTTTCTTTTAGAGGTTTTGGCAGTTTGTCATTTTATAATGGAACCTAGTACACCAATTTCGGATGACGGCTTTCTTTATTGATTAAATGGTTTCGAACAACGATTTACATATGTATTGATCCTTCAAGGGTTTCCTTGCACGCGTACTTCTGTCAAAGACGGATTATTCCATAAGCCAATCATTCTGTATTTTCCAACTTTTAAGCTTTTGTACTCGTTGTGTTGTTTTGAGAATAAAGCACAAATAAATCGGAAGCCTTTATCTTATCGACACTCTGGATAATCTTGTAAACTTGAATAAGGTCACCTTTCATCTTTATTTTCTCATGAGAGGGTAAGTTAAGAGATTTTAACTTATCCATTAAAGATAACTCTTCCATCCCAGGAATCATTTTAGTAGTCCTTCTGTTAACCCTTTTCGATAAGCCAATATTCTTTATTAAATAAAGAGACTGTACACAATATTGTCGTGAAGCCTAAGTGGCGATTTCTATAGAGATAATTACCTGTTTTGACTTTTAATCAATACGTCTATTAGTTTTACTACTAACAACAGAGCTCTGTTTCGATGGCTTAAGCGACGTATCCATTACTATGCCAAGTTCCTTTTCACCAATCACGTTCTTGACTAGGCTCCCATCTATAGGAAACGTGTGATCCAAATTATCATTACAAAAATGCACTACGTTGTACTTGCTAATGGTAAAAGTAATTGGCCAAATACTGATTTTACTTACAAATTACTGAAATACATTCTGCAATGTTTCAGTACAATTAAAAAATACAACTAGAATTTAATGTTATCAGCAAGCTTTACTAATTGTGTTTTCACCAATCACATTAACGTAATTAAGAAAAAAAAAGACACATGCAGACACTTTACCAGTAATCATGGTTCAGTTTGATTCCTCTGATAACAACAACGTTTATTTTTCTCTCATTCAAACATCCAACATTCGAATTAGCCCCTACTGATGTGATTTTCTTAGCGAGTATTCTATGCGGCACTTTATTTGGAGTTGTGTAAAAATTGTCGTCTAGACCCTTATCATCACTCACATAATAAAAAAAAAATCTTCGAAAAACGTTAACAGATTAGAAAGGCAATACATTTTTAAAAGTAATATCATGCTGACTTTATCTCTTGATGTTATATTTTACCAAATTATTTTGTAAAACTTATTTTATCAAACTTTCTAAAACATGTATCACTACACAACTGACATTAATTGACGTATAATATCCAAAGAAACTTTTATCACCCCACCTCGTCGTATGACTCTAGGAACTTTCCAGTCCTCGGATATCTACTCATTCTCCACTGATCTATCAAACATGAAAGCAAGAGGTTTTCGTATGTAATATTAGGCTTCATTTAAAAAAGGCTAGAGAGCTCTTGTTTTCTTCTGGAGCATTGTAGTTAATCTCAATTTTTCTACTTACTACCAAGGGCTTTTAATATCTACATATTTTAAAGATAATTTCTGCACAACTAATAGAATTATCAGATTCAGGAATATTTCTAATCTTCTGTTGTAAAACAAATGAAACATTTAAGATATCAGACATTTTATGGTATCCCACAATCCCACAATTATCTTGCTATCAAAATTTTTTAAAGCTCAATTTCCATTTAACTTTATGTTTTAACATATTAAAAATAACATCACGCTTAATTTTAAAATTATCATTTAAAGTGTTTTCATAAACCATTTTTGAATTATTTTGTAACCTTATCCTTAAATCTCCTGTTTATTGGTTTAGATTTCAAACGCGTAAGGTATTTATCAATGATTTTATTCATTGTATGTAGTAAGCCAAATAAGTTTCACTTCCCTTTATCGCTTGCCTCTTTTTATGAACGTACATATTTTGAGGTTAAAACAATTGTTTAACATTTTGTCACCCCAAATCTGTAGATTTTTTATATTTCAACTCGATATTCCAAATTCCCTAATGAATATGCCAATATGAATAGATCTTGTCTCGTGACCTTGATACCGACTTTCTGAAAATTTATAATTAAAACTACATTTCTTATGATCTTAGTATGTATAAAAACATCAAATACAGAGATGCAAGGATCGGTCTTTTCTCAACTATTCCTCCATTTTAACTGTTGCAAGAAATACTTATTAATAGTTAATAACAAATCTGAAAAGACATCTTCTGCCATTAGAAGTGATTGTTTGAGTTAAGGTTTACGCTAATTATTAATCATGAGGTTTATAATAGAATTGTATTTATTATATTTATTTTGTAAGAATATGGATAGTTTTTACCGCGGACAAAAGTATAGTTTTCTATAAAATATTCTTCATGTTTAAGGATATGGAAACGGATTTCCCGCAAAATATTTGCAGTGGTTGTGGAATTTTGCATATATAATTTTTTTTAGATGTGATATTAATTATACCTAATTGTTTATACTATTTTAATATTTTGAGACCTGGCATGGTCAGGTGGTTAAGACGTTCGACTCGTAATCTGAGGATCACTAGTTCGAATCTCTATCACATCAAATATACTCACCTTTTCATCCGTAGGGGCATTATAATGGGATTTTCAATCCCACAATCCCCTTTTCATCCGTAGGGGCATTATAATGGGATTTTCAATCCCACAATCCCAAGAGTTGGTGGTGGGTGGTAATGGTTATCTGCCTTCCCTCTAGTCTTACACTGCTAAATTAGGGACGATTAGCGCAGATAGCCCTCGAGTAGCTTTGTGCGAAATTCAAAACAAACAAAAGTGAATCCTAGTCAAGAAAGAAATAGAACTGGTGTATCTGATTTTTGGAAAAAATACTGAATCAAAATACAAATACTGCTCGACATCGGTTATAAATAGCTTGGATAAGGAATCAAGGAACGTCACTAAAATGTCGGTCTACAGTGACTGATGATGTATTAATTCTGAACCATAAAATTCAAAAATTCAATTATATATTTTTCTACGTTTCAGTGAACTGTTTGCCTAAGCGGAAGTCATTTTCATTCCTTATGATTTTAATGCGTTGATTGACAAATAAATTGACGAATTATCGCAATCCGTTGTACAAATATCTAGAGGTAAGCATAGTACAAATGGAACACACAAATACTAGTGTGAAGCTGTATGATCGAGATTTGCATATACAGACGTTTTTGTTGAAGAATTATTTCGTTGCTTTTACAGTTACAAGTAAGTAAGAAATAAAAATAAAAATCTGCATGCTACTTTATTGATCATAAAATGTTTTATTCGTACACTACATGACTTTTTTAACCCTAATTCAACCGGTTTATACAAGTGTTAACTATTTTTCATGTTTTTAACTTGTAAGATTTGATTCAGTACTAAGCTAGTAATTTCAAATGACACTCGTTTTATATTTGTGTTAATGTGCAAATATATCGATCTCGAAGCATTCTTTTACCAGTATTGTTTCTATTGTAGCTAGTGCTACATATCCTTCACAAAATCGTCACGTATAAAGGGTTTTATAGAACCTGAAGAAGAAAATCCAGCGATCTTGATGTGATGCTACAATTGATCCAAAGGTCTTCATGTGGTGTTAGAAACAATACTTTACACTTTTAATTGTGAGTGGGTTAAAGGAGCTACTGTTAGTCTTGTTAATCGCTTGTTTATTTAAAAAAGTCGAGAAAGAGTAAAGTTATTTTGCAGAATAACTCCGTTTGTAATAACCCTATTTCTACTAAATTTGTATTCATGAAACGGCTAGTTTGGGTATTAAAACTTTAATTAAAACAAAGTACAGAACAAGTCGATCCTCTTAGATCATCGTTGTTCTGTACTTTATTTTAATTAAAGTTTTAATACCCATACCAGCCGCCTTATAAATACATTTTTACTTCAAGCGGGTTTCTCGTCATCGCGAATAACGCTTGAATTGTTTTCGTTCTTGTTGTTGTTGTTTTGTTTAAACTTAAGAAATGGCTCAGCCAAACAAAAGATCACATAAGTTAGAAAAACATCTTTAAAGTGATAACTGTAAGAGGTATATATACACATATATAAACTGTTAATGACGTACAAGTGCAAACCAATATTTGTTTACATATGGTTTGATTGACGACCTCATGATTTATCAGACGTGCAGTGCGATAAAAGTTCTAATTGTCTGGTAAAATGTGTAGAACAGCTTACACACGAGTGTATGAAATCATGTAAATCACTTATAAACTCAAAATATTAAATTTTCATGAAAAACATGAATTTTGCTCTCAGTTCAATTGAATTTATTGTATTTTTTCTTTAATCATATAATAATTTACGTAACACAACTGTTTAACTTTTTAAAAAAATAATATTCATGTTTATATATTAAATATTTATAGTCAAATTAGCTTTTCGAGATAGATCAGTTGCAGTCTCTTCTTGTTACATTTTCTAACAAGTAATATGAAATGAAAATTTTCAAGAGTACATGTGTATGTGTTAATTATGTTCATTGGAACAATGTTAAGTCTGCTGTTATGTCACAGTCGTAGAATTTCCATTGTTGAAGTTATGTTCAAATATGTTCCTTATCAACCATTAAAAATAACTACACCATTAACAGTTGTTTGTACAAACTAAAATTTTCGTAACAATTTGTTCTTTCAATTGCGACACAATTTCACGTATTTCAATCTATAATAATTATTGATAATTGTCTATTAACTTGCACGTCTTAAAGTCAAAGAATCTAGTTATTCTATTTGGCTACAAGTTTTCAAAGCAGCTCTATCACAGAAGAGCAATTGTGTTCTTTAAGGTTCCGAACACATTGATTTTTGAATTGTACTTTTAGCATTTACTCTGAGTCTTGCAAGTTTTCTAGACTAAATATTCAAGATATTTTAACCTCTTGTAAAAGCAGATATAATTAGTTTTGTACATGACGAATTTCTCCTCAATAAGAAAGCTACGACTAACAATAACTTAAACCCTATACTCAATTTTGTTTAATAGACCAGATATTTCTGTGATCTTTTTATCATATGCATGTCTAACTCGTGCCTTAAAAACGATTGAAATCGTTCAACTAGGGTCGAGGCCAATTAAATACTTTAACGTGTTGTGACGCTTATAGAAGCTCGGTCACAACTCTCGCATTTAATTGGTTTGGACATTCAAAGAAACTTTGAGAAAGTCATTTATCACTCTGTATTTTGGATAGAGCTTTCTGAAAGGTTGTGGTAAATTTCGATTTCTTCTTGAAGGAACAAAATCTCAGGATTGAAGATATAATGAGCAAATCAAATTTAATAATTTTGGACCTGATACGTTGAATTTAATTGTCAAATCATAGTTTAGTAAATTTAATTTCAGTTCAGTAAAGATAACTTGATCTCTCTGAAGTAAGAGTGTAAAATGAAGCACAAGGAGAGACGGTAAAAGTAATATCCATTTGAAAGCAGTTAGATGTAGACTTTCAAACGTCTTAGTCTTAATGACCCTATGTTCTGATTTAAGAACACTATCAATATCAAAATAAATTTTATTATATACAGGATTTTAATTCCATGTTTTTCTCTTCCTCTCTAGTTCTTCAAGGGGGTTCTTGTTCTCCACATGGGCAAAATATTACCTTAGCGCTTTACTTCTCGAACTTTCTTTCCGCTTGTAAAGACGACAAGAGATTTTGAAACGTCATAGGTTACCAAAAATAGCAAAAAACTATGAAAGGATATTAAAAAGAATAACCCTAGAAGTAACGCTAGGGAATAACTATTAACTATTTGAAATTGAAATGTGTATATACATATATGTAATTCAACAACAGTAACATACTGCATACGTAGGGTTGACAGCTGCTGAGAACAATAGCGGTTCAGAATGGCCTGGTGGTTAGGGCGTTTGACTAGTAATCTGAGAGTCAGGGATTCGATTCCCTGTCACACACCAAACATCCTGGCCACTTGAGTCGTAGAAGTGTTATAACGTGAGGATCAATCCTACTATTCGTTGGAAAGAAAAGTAGCCCAAGAGTTCTTAGTGGGTGATGATAACTAGCTGCTTTCCCTCTAGTCTTACACTGCAAAATTATGAAAGACTAGCGCAGATAGCCATCGTGTAGCTTTGCGCGACATTCAAACAAACAAACATACTTAAGCATCTGAATTATATTATCATTTACTTTGGAAACCTTTTAATGTTAAGACATTAAATTATGTATGATTAATTATAGATTCAAATATATAGAATTTTTTTAATGGTGTTAAAGTACAAAGTGGTGTTGCTATTAGGTTTAGAAAGTATAATTGTACGTGTTTGGAAGTGTAAACTCAAGGTTAGATATTGTTGTTATTACTAATATTACCCCAAGTTACAGTGAATATTACACACAGATAATTAAAACAGATTAACGAGGTTTATAAGCTTAATTTTCACAAAGGAAGATAGATATTTAATGTCCTCGTAGAAATAATAACGCTCGAGGTTAATTCTTTGAAGTTGAATGGCTTTGAATTTTCGAAATCTATGAATGTTCTGGATCAAATTCTGTAGTTTCTCAATTAGTAAGCGTTAATCATTATTACAGCATTCGAAGCTTATAGTATACTGACTGTAGTGAACCAACAATATATTCTGTTACTGTCTCTGCTCGCTTTTATACCAATCATACGAAATTCTCAAAAGTTCAACGATGTTAGAAGACATGCTAGTATTTTTGTAAACCATACTTTTGATTCTTGCTCTTGAAAACTTTCTAAAAATTTAAAGAATAGGCGGGAATTGTGCAAAACATATCCAACAACATGCGTTACATGCATCAAACTTAAACTAACATAAGTATTAAAGTAACTGTATAGCAGTAAATCTGTTAGAATGTACCATTACATACAAGTGTAAGTATATTATTAGTTTAGTTACTTTAGGCCTACCTTCCATAAAAATGACAAGAGCAGATTCTCGTGAAATTTGTTAGCTAAAAGTTTTCCCGACGTGTTTGACTCATTTTTTTGGAGTTTGATATAAAATAAAAATGGAGTTTACAATATGGAGTTTTTAAGAACTTAGCACACTGTGGCACAGCAACTTACAACCTATTTCAACGTGTTAACGTGTAACGTAGGGCTTCAATCAATTACGTGTGTCTCGAAACATGGTTTGCTTTTGCCATCCACTGAAAAATTCCATTTTGGTAACTTCCTCATACTCAATTGGGTCTATTCGGTTAAAAGTAGTTCGAGGCGGCGAGTAATGTTGACTGGCCACTTTCCTTGTGTCACGCAGTTCAAAATTAGTGACGGCATACCTAAGCATAGGTATTTCAGACCTAATTGTCGAGCTCTTTGTGTGAATAAATTATCACAAACAAACAAAACAAATTATGAAATATGCTAAGCCCTAAATTAATTTACGTTGCATTTGTTGATCTGGTTTGACTTGCAGATATATTTAACATTTTATTGTTATGTTGACCGTTAGACATTAGAATTTAATACTAAAAATCAAACAAAAAACGCTTTATTTTATGGTATGCTTGAAAGTATTACAATGAAGATTTTTTTTCACGTTTGAATTAGAAAACAGATAATGTTGATTTCACAGTTTACTTGATTCTTAGATTCATTGTCCATTACAAATATGGTCATTAAACCTTTCAACAACTCCTACACATTAGGTTAATAACTTTGCCATTTTTCAGTTCTTTAATTTTCACAAACTATTACAGAGAGTACGAAATTTTTAGCGTTACACAATGGACTCTCTGCGCTTTGTCTATCGCGGTGAATCAAACTCCGTATTTTATCGGTCAAAATCTAAAGCCTTAAGGCCTATCCAGATTGCGAGTCAAGCGACTTAAACTCCAGATCTGTCATAATGACAAACCTCTTGCATTGTTTATGTGGCGGTTGAATAAGAGCACTATAAATGAAGTGTTGCGACAGCACACGATTAGGAACTATTTTGTACCTATTTGCAAAACATGCTTGCGCACGGTAATGTAGCATCGCTGAACTTAAACTTGATTCAGGGTGCATTTTTACAAAAACACGTACAGCATACTAATCTAATTCTATTAAATGGTATTAGCTAATACTATAATAAGCTTAGACTACAAACATTAGGTCTGTTTCATAGTTAGGCTGGGATATTCTTCATTGCTCGAACTTCTGGATTAATCGTAAATTATATGGGATCGTATTTTTAACATGATTGTGTATTCTACTTTTTAACATCGTAATATTATAACTAATAATATTATGTGTAATGGATTAGCTTTTCCTTGGGCAGCTCGTTGGGCCTAACCTATCGTACAATTAGGGCCCAGCATGCGTTGCATTATTTATTTCACAGAGTTTGGAAGGCGGTAATGGTTTCCAACCGACACAATTTACTTTAACCTTCCAAATTTTTTTTTGACATGTGAGTAAAAGCGATACATTCTCGATCCATTTCCTGGCCGTTTTGTACACCTTCAAGCAAAACATCTGGTCATTTTTGTCAGAAGATACATTCTGTTAAAGTTGTCAGTCAATTACTTCCAGTCGCGCCAAACATGCTTGCCCTCCCAACCGTGGGGCGTTATAATATGACGGTTAATCCCACTTTTCGTTGGTAAAAGAGCAGCCCAAGAGTTGGCAGTAGGTAGTGATGACTAGCTGCCTTCCCTCTAGTCTTACACTGCTAAATTAGGGACGGCTAGCACAGATACCCCTCGAGTAGCTTTGTGCGAAATTCCCGAAACAAACAAACAAACAATTACTTCATTGTCTATTATGTACGCATCGTGCCGTACCGTATCGATCTGATGGATACAAAATGGCACCAATAAACCATGTGACAATCTATTTTTGGGATTTCTTATGTCGCAACTCTCCATATATAGAGCTAAGTGTTGAATTAACCTCCAACAAACCCTTTGAAGTATTGTATATTAAAGAAATGCGTGGAAAAAGATTGAAAAGAGGCAATCAATTACATCAAAATATTTACCTTTAAATGAAAATTTAAAAACCTGACGTCATTTGATTCTTGTGATAATTTTATACGTTAAGTGCACTGTTATCATATTCGTAACCAGTAGAATAACTGGATTGACACAAAGTAGTTACCGTGTTCCAAATTTAATGACTAGATTCTGACAAATAAGTTATAGTATTTAATTTTACCATTAATGAAATCAGAATACTTTATCTTAAACTTTTGCAAATAAAATGAAAAACATTTCTCAATGTTTATCTGTTATTTGAAGTGTAATGGCAGCAAAAGCAAAATGAATTAATTGTAGTCATCTGAACTTTTACGTAAGATGATTCAGAGGACACCAGTTTCAGTACTCTAAAATGTATACAACCGAAATATGATAGATATTTTGTCAGATGTTGAAATATATATGGAAATAAGAGTACTTGAATGCGCTTGATAAAGTTTATAGTTGTAATGTGTTCTTATTTCTTGGCGGTTTCCTTTGGAATTTTCGGTAAAATATTGGGTATTTCAGTTCACGTGACAATATCGAACTAACTTGTTTCTTCAATAATTTTCTATACGGATTATAGGTTACATTCAATGGTATCTTTAAAAAAAAATTAACTAATGATTCTTTTAATTTGCACACGAACTCAAAGCCACGTGTTTGGATAATTTCATCACTAAACTATAACAAACAGCTGACTGACTTACTGAATAACGAACTCACTGACTGAATTACTCATCAACTAAACTGTCTGAAGCACTGATAAACAGACTCATCAACTCCTACTGTATTATTAAACAACTTTTTAACTGACACTGAATTAAATAATTATCTCTAACTGGTGTTTTTATATTGTACGCTATTTCACAAATCTTCTAGACTTTACATGATTATTGCACCATGTTAAAAAATCTTCTCCGATAAACAATGCATCAAAATATTGAAAATATAGTCTACAACATTATTAAATAAAAATACAATGTTTTTTTTCATTTTACTGATTTATCAGCCTTAAAATGTCTGATATTGAAAAAGTATTCAATTAAAAGAAATTCCCGTAACCTTTTGGAACTACTGAAAAGATGCTGATCACTTTGACTGTTTAGCAGTGTATGATATAGCTAAATCAACTAATATTAAGAAAGTACTTTATAAGTAGCCAGATATATCAAGCCAAATGTGCTAACTTTAAAATTTCAGAAGTCAGACGCACGTTAGCGAAACAATTTTAGGCCTAAAGTACATTCATACTAAACGTTTTACTCTAGAGGTTGCCCCCCAGTGGCTCAGCTGTATGTCTGCGGACGTACACGCTAAAATCCGGGTTTCGATACTCGTGGTGGGCAGAACACAGATAGCTTATTGTGTAGCTTTGTGCTTAATTCAAAACAACAACTGAATAATGCAGTCAAATACGTCATATTCTTCACAGTATATTGATAATATTAGTTAAAATGAATGTTTTATGCTGTTGAAAATAATTGTAATTGGTAAGTAATGAGATTACGATCTGTATGAGAGGCCGTATTGAGTAGAACCTAAGCTAACCTCTTGTCTTTACCCATCACTTTTGTCTTGAAAGATGCATGGGAAATTTTAAAGAAAAAGTACTTTTTCCAAGGCGTAAAATACAGTAAGGTGAATGCAAGCAAAGGTTATGAAAACTACCAATAATGTCCTGCAGGTTTCGGTTAGTTTAAAAATAATAGGTTAAAATACAGAATCGGAATACAAGCAAACAAGAAAAAAGAAAGAACGTAAAAGTAATTGTTTGATAATTTGAGACTGTATGTTTATTTGATTAAAAATAAAGTAGTTTTAAACCTTTGAAAATTTTACGCACAATAGTCTAGCATTAGTGTAAATTGTACATAAGAAAACATGGTCTAAAGTTTCCTAAAGAAGGTTTTGGCCGATCAACAAACGCCTAAGGATTACCAATTAACATTTGACAAGGAAAGTAGATGAAGTGAGTTTTAGTAAGAGCAGTTACACAGAAGTAAGTACGTAAAACAAATTTCTTTCAAAAGTTTAATTAAACAAATGCACGTTACATATATATAAAGGAGCAAAGATTTTTGTTGTTGGTTTTTATTTTCCCTTCTTTAGTCATGCATTAACATTTTTGTTTAATTGGTATTTCATTCTAACCGGGCTCTTGGGTGTAAGAATCATTCCAATAAGCACATTAATACGTTCGATTAGTTGTCACATAAATTCTAATAAGCACTCGTGTGAGTCTTTTTTTTTTTTTTTTTACGCTTCACGAAAGTTTTAAAGGCATAGGTAGTCACCGTTAAAAGTGATGTCAGAATATGGTATGAAAAACGAGGAAATTATGAAAGTCTTATGCAAAGAACCTAAACACATTTTACGATCTCGGACACTAGGGCGCAGGCTGGTTTATTACAGAAATAACACTTATTCGGAGCGCCATTAATCATATCTACGATTTTTTTTTTTTGCAAAATATTGAGATTGCGTACAATAAGATGTCTGAACAACCAACTAATTTGTTTTATAAATGTTGATATTATGAGTGGAAGAAGGATACCCAGAATAATAATACTATAGTTCTATATAACTTATAAGTGAAGCTAAGCATTTTCATATTGCATATTTTTGCGAATGTTGGAGGCTTCCTTGGTTACATTTTTTAAAAGTGGTAATTTCTAACACTGATATTTTAAAAACTTACTCGTGATTACCAGTGCACGAATAAACTTCAGACAAACGATATATCATCAAGTTAAAATTTTAAAATATCCTAATTTTTCAGTATTTTTGTTATGGTATACGTTGCAATTTTGATTTTAGATTAAGCCCAATAATCATGCATTAATTTAAAGTATGAAACATAAAATTTGTTGTTATCATGCGTAACGGTATGAGATATCTAACATGTTTTATAAAATAAGATTCCTTATTAGCGAGTGTATAATTATGCGGTCATACACTGTGTTGCATAAGTGTTAGCAATTCTTTAAAATATTTGAACATCACAAACACGCATAAATATGGATCTTGTTTGTTTTTGAATTTTGCGCAAAGCTACTCGAGGGCTATCTGCGCTAGCCATCTTTAATTTAACAGCGTAAGACTAGAGGGAAGGCAGTTAAATATGGATCTATAAAGTATCATATTATGTATCACTTAAAACATTTTAATTTTTTTTTATACATACGAACGTCGTGTAATTTTTTCACTATAGTTATATTGCGCATAAGTGCGATTTATAAACATGTCGATTCCAGACTAACATTTTCTAAGAAGGAGAAGTTTTGACTTTTTAATATTTTGATTTACGACGATATCTATCTAGCTCTAATTTCGGGCAGCATATTCTTATTATTGTATTCAATTGTATTAAACCCTGCTTGACTGTTTTAATGTATTTTACTACCTGGTGAATCAGATGTCTTGATTTTCATTGTTGTGAAATAGGTGTAGAATATCGAAAATCTACTAATACAAATTTAAAAGAAAATACACTGGGGATCATTTAGTACCTGAAATGATGTCTAGTTATATAGGTCAACTTAAGGCCAATTGTGTGCTTTCTTTGAAACTATCAAGCTGAGATAAAACGTGTCAAGACAGTAGTTGTAATCCGCAATAATATTGACCCAGAAATGTTATTTTTCTCTACGAGTTTCACACAAGTTTGCAATTTTTTCAATGGAAAATATTTCGATTTAATACTGGATGAGTTATCACAAATTTATGCAAATCAGAGAGAGTATTTGGATGACCTTTATTTGACCTTTATGCCAACAAAGCATCAGGTGACAAACATTTTCAATATGTCTACACACCTTATTTCTGCAATATTTCGATATTACATCATTACTTCACAACAATACTTACGATAGGACTAATAGTCATTCTGTATTATGTCAACACTCAAATACTGTCGACTTTCATTAATATACTCAAAAGTGAGCCATTAATTATTAAATGTTTCTGAGAGGCAATTAACAAATCTATTCGTTTAAGACTCAACATTTTAGTTTCTACCCTCAATTAAATTATCGTTATAATTTCCGAGCTGTCTTCTTCAGCCATTGTTGACCGTCTCTTCCTGTGTGATCTGCAAATATATTTGTCGGTTTGTCTAGTAAAACGTTTGTGGTGCGGTGCGAAGGAGTGCGTCCATTATTAATAGGTTGAATAAAAAATGTGATTTTAAACGAGTTAGTTCTTCCGCTTTAAAAACTTGCGAAAGTATATTTTGCGAAATGAATTCTATAAAACCGTTAAGTGGTCGTATGATGACTGAGACAGCAAGTCACTGAAAATTACGGTGTAAATGTTTCATTACAATGACTGTCTAAGACGAGCATGCAGCTCGTTTTTCATTTTTATTTGTGTTTTATTTAAAAGACTTCAACGTTATATCCATCTACAGGGTAGCCCGTAAGTAGCTATCTATCCATATGTTATTATGTTATATTCAATTACGCATGTATTATGAATGTTTCTTTTTTTCAGAAAAATATGGCCGATGTAAGCCCATTTACACTTGAAGAGCGTATTGTGCATAATATTATTCAGCGATAATGAGGGACAGCACACAGATACACTGGATATATAAGATATATGGATGGATAGGGGCTTATTGGCCACCCTGTAGATATTTTGAACTGAGAGTCGTTTAATACATAATTTACAGATGCATGTATTTATGTTGTATATAGTTTATCTGTTTAGTATTAAGATTAGAATCTCGCAATTTAGTCACACGATTTGCATTAATATTTTGTTAAATAATGTCTGTTTAGTTGTTACTTTGTACCTGTTTGGTTGATCAGTTTGTGTTCATGTGGTTTGTAGTCTCTGTTTATCTGTCTTTAGTCTGCCTGCTTTTAATTTTGTCTCTTTATTTCTCAGCCCATTTTTAATGACATTATGTCTAGTCTTTTAATTCTTCTTTGTTCATTCAGCCAGTTCGTGTTCATTCTCTATTCAGTCAGTCAGTTCGTGTTTATTTAGTTTCTATTCTATCAATGTAATTTTGTTTATACTCTATCAATTTGTGTTAATTTTTTTTATCTCGATTGTCTTATTTTCATTTAGTCAGCAAATTTCACTATGTATCTGTCAAATTTCACTATGTATCTGTCTATCGATCAATAAATCTAGTTCACTGTCAATTTACTGATCATTGGTAAGCAGCAGGTAATTACTCTACTGTCCTTCACTTGTTGTGTTGTAGAGCCCGGCATAGCCAGGTGGTTAAGGCACTAGACTCGTAATCCGAGGGTCGCGGGTTCGAATTTCTGTGACACCAAACATGCTCGCCATTTCAGTCGTGGGGGCGTTATAATGTGACAGCCATTCCCACTATTCGTTGGTAAAAGAGTGGCCTAGTAATTGGCAGTGGGTGGTGATGGCTAGCTGCCTTTCTCTAGTCTTAGATTGCTAAATTAGCGACGGCTAGCGCATATAGCCATCGAAGATCTTTGGGCGAAATTCAAAACAAACCAAACGAAATCCGTTGTGTTGTAGTGCCATCTAGTGAGCATTATATAATACATTTACTTTCTAAATTTATTTCTATGGTCTTCAAAGGATTTCGAGAAACATTGAAAATATGATGAGAACACTGCTTATAGAGTTGTAAAGTTTTTCATGTCGAGAGAAAGAACATTATCACACCAACACAAATTACTGGAAAGCACGAGCTGTACTTAACTAGTAGGAAATGTTGTTTTTGAAGTGAAACTTATTTTTTTTTTTTGCCACACGAAATAATGCCTAAATCGTATAACAAAAAGGAGATATTTTACTTATTAGTCGTTTAAGTATAATGTATGAATACGTTGCATTTTAATGATCTGTTGAAGATACATAACTGTTTGTTGTGTTTTATTCACATACGGTTACGTTCTTTACTGACGAAAGCGTATTTTTTAAACGGTGTTCTTTAAGCTGACTTAGTCCATGTAGTAAGTTTTAATTTCTGCAACAAACGATCAAATGATAACTTTTAAACGCATTTTTCTGTATATTGTAAACATTTCGCTCTTAAATTAGTGGCAGCTGAGCTGCTAAACCTTTTACCTTATGAATAAGTCTAGAACCTTAATTAATTCACTATGTATTGTGTAACATTCATAGCAATTCACCTTTATAGTTTCCTGGAATTTAATCCACAATAATTGATTGAGCCTGTATTTGAAGTATTTCTAACGTTATTGTATAAAGAAATACACTTGAATCAATACGAGTATTTTATAGCAAAGCCAAACTTGGTTATCTGCTGTGTTTACCGAAGGAAATCGAATCGCTGATTGTTAAACCATAGACTAACAGCACATGAAATATATTCTTATGTATACATTTCTAATGTTCTATCATAGTGAAACTACAAAGAAATATGTTATAATTAATGGTTAATATACGAAATACTGTGTTTTATGGGTATATTTTAAGTTTTTTTTCTTTTTACTGTTCCACACAGAAGCACTCGAAGTGGTTTATCCACGAAAAATAACTTTAAAAAGTGTTCTACTATCGCAGAAATGATTGACGAGTAATTTCTATTAATATGATTTTTGTTCATTACATTTAGTGAATTCCTACTTGCAAACTGATAAACCACATAAGAAGTTGCATTTGTTTCACTTTTGTGAACTATTCAGCCTTCTGCATAAGTTTTGAAGATTTGAAAGGATGCCTTACAATATTTACATGTAAATATCTTGATTGTATATGCCAATTTTTAATTCTGACAAAGCTCGTATAGACAGCAGCACTGAATCAATTTCTTTAATTCAATAGTCTTCAACTCTGGTCCTGAAAAGCCACCATCCAGCTTGTTTTTTTTGTTAAAATCAACCACTAGTACGTGAGAGAGAAACATACTTGTTAAAATATGCAAAGGAGGGAACAAAGACAAAGAAACCGAAAACCAAAACCAAGAACCCACTTTAAAGCATAAGGGAATGAAAGCTAAAACAACGTTAAGAATTAAAGCTTACCATGGCCAAGCGCGTAAGACGTGCGACTCATAATCCGAGGGTCGCGGGTTCGCGCCCGAGTCGCGCTAAATATGCTCGCCCTCCCAGCCGTGGGGGCGTATAATGTCACGGTCAATCCCACTATTCGTTGGTAAAAGAGTAGCCCAAGAGTTGGCGGTGGGTGGTGATGACTAGCTGCCTTCCTTCTAGTCTTACACTGCAAAATTAAGGACGGCTAGCACAGATAGCCCTCGAGTATCTTTGTGCGAAATTTCAAAACGAACAATTAAAGCTTACATATGTAGACATGTATATGTCACATGACTTTTCTCTTTAGAAAAAAACGTAGTTGAAACACGATTCTCTTGCTGTGCTGTTAACACACTCCTCCGACAAGTTAGCATGATATCGAAAAATAAAGTCAAGTTAAAAAATGATAAAAAAATTGAAACTCTTATTTCAAAACGTACGCATGCGCTCGAAATACAGCACGACCTTTTCCTTGAACACAGTAACTTCTTTATTTAGAAAAAATACTTTTGTTACGCTGTTAACACGTTCCTCCAGCACTGTGTAGGCAAATACAGTCCTGTTATAAAATGTTTACAAGTAAAACAACTAGTGCGTTAAAATACTAGAGATGGATAAAAAAACATCAGTTTTTAGTTTTAAAATGACAGGCACACCTGCCCTGATCTTCGGCTTCACCTGTGGCGCAGTAAATCCAAATCTCTAATTATATTAGTTTGTTATAACTTAAAAACAAGCCAAAAGAGGAAAAAAATTAAATTAATTGTTGAATTCGTTTTTGTTTCGGCTTGTTTTTTTACGTTATAGCAAATTAATTGTATTCATATACAGATATGACATAATGTTGAAAACGGAGACAGATGTTTAATATAAGATATGGTCATTAACAAAAAATCACTACAATTACTTAATATTTATGTTCCTTCTTTCTATCGTTGATCTGATGTTCATTTTGAGCTTACTTATTCACAATGTCGGCTTACATCTGTTTGTGTTAATAAGTTAATACTATTTCCACATTGAGAGAGAGAACAACTGAGACTGGGTGTGATGAGGCTTTGACACTGGGTTGTATGTAAATTAGTATGTGATTCTGTGTAAATAGGTTGTTTGATAATCTTGCCGCCTGGTGACAAACTGAAATACTCAAAGAGAACTGACAATTAATACGCCCGGGAACGTAGAGAATAGTTTTTAGTGTTTGACCCTTGGTGAGAAGCGTTGTGAATTCAGATGCCTAGAACATATAGAATAGTTTCTATATTGTTTGAACCTTGGGTAGAAATGCTGTAAATTCAGATTAATCAGACGCCCAGAACGTATAGAATAATTTCTATACTGTTCGACCCTCGGTTAGAAGTGTTGTGAATTCAGATTAATCAGATGCTCGAAGATGATTTATGCATTTTAAAGATCAGTGAAGATGACTTTTTAAACACGTTCCAATACCACTAGGATAACTTTAGAAGAAAATAGTTTGTTTTCATATAGTTTAAATTATTTACAGCTAATACAAAATATTAAAAAAATTATTCTATATTTATTGCACTCTAGCAATCGATGTGTTTGGAGAAAAACGAAGTTTCATAGTAAAAAATAGTTACAATACTTAAGGTAAGCAGTATTGTGTAGTTTTAACAAAAGTGATTACATATGGTTGTTTCAGAACTCTACATTTTACATCTTCAGTATTTAGAAACGATTACCTGTGCCCCCTTTCTGTTATAAATAATGTTGTTCTAAGAGTCGTTATCTTTAGTACAGTTTCGAAATATCCACTTAAAGGATTTCGCATTCACAGTGCTAAAAACTGCACTTCTTGGTTACTAGTTATAGTCGATATAACGGAAAAGATACATATATTACTACGAAACAGTTTCTTGCAGTATTTGTAAAGTGTACTGTTACCTAACTAGTATTTGAAACTTTGGAATACACAAATAACAATGGATGATTGAAGGTGGAGGTTCATGAACAAGTTGTCAACAAGAAGATATTTTAAAATCTCACAACTATTTATGAAGATTTTAGCTTTTCCAAGAATGAATTGATATGGCTAGATATCATCTTGTTAACTTAACCCTTTCTGCTTTTGTTTTACTTGTCTAAATGAGAGTACTTTCTCGGGTTCTACTTTATTTGATATTTGTAAAAAAACAAACAAACTATTTTCTCATAAGAAGTAATTTTTTTATACATTAATTCTTTAATTTTTAATCAATCCTAGACTATCCGCTTCTAATTGACAGGAAGCCAAACTACTTAAATACGTAATCATTTGCTATGACATAAGTGCGAAACCGAGATAAACACTGACAGATACACATTTTATTTTATTGTATAAGAAATGTAGAAAACAGTGGTAGCAGAAAAGGTGTCTTTAACGTGCTATAGAAATTAACTCTTTGGTTTGTGCTTTCGTAGAGTAAAGCCGTATTCAGATTGGTAGACATTGCTATGTGGATATTTCTTTACAAACCTCATTATTCTCTGTAACATTTGTCCCTTTGTTTAGCCATTTTTATTAGTACACGCATACATAGATAAACTTGCGTCATGTGGTTATTTATGACACTGTTGCTTATATTACATGCTCGTCGGATGTGTTATGACACAGAACAATTACTTTGATATGCTTGTTTAAAAATACGATGTCGCCAGTTTTTCTAGTCTATTTTATGTAAACAAAAGTAAAGGAAATTGTATTAGTTTGTTAACTTAAAAACAAGTCGAAACAACAATAAATTTAAAATGTGTTCAATTAATACAGTGTTTGTTAGAGTACAAGCTATAATGTGGGATTATAAAGTGTTATATTTGCCTTTCTTCAGGTATCATTAACTGAACAGAAACCGTAAACGAAAATATTCTAAATCGAAAGTGACAACGTGATAATAACAACAACAAACAACATAGTTAGACAATATTAACTCCTTGGTGTCTTTGATGGTTTGACTTACCACATATTTCTTTTTAACCGTCACAGTAACCACTCACTACTCGTACTTCCTACACTGTTTCATACCAATCCATAGCCAGTTGAGAACTACAGCTTTGACTTACACCGGTTCTCATAAAGTCCTCTAAATTAACGATGGGTTATGTAAATGAAAAGAAAATTATTTTCATAAGAAAGGAGTTACTTTACCTGGTTGCTAGGTGCTGTTGGAAGGATAAATATCTACAAGCATTCTTTCAATGTGAAAGATTACGGAGGTGCATATAAAAATATATAACTATTACATTTATGAGATAACGTTTACCAAGCCAAACCTGCTGTAACTAAAACAATGATACACTCAGTCATCATGACGCTTAGATTGCACATATAAAACAAAGTTTTTCACACAACATTAATTTCATCTGACTGCTTTTTAATTTCGCGCAAAGCTACACGAGGGCTATCTGCGCTAGGCGTCCCTAATTTAGCAGTGTAAGACTATTGGGAAGACAGCTAGTCATCACCACTCACCTCCAACCCTTGGGCTGCTCTTTTACCAATGAATAGTGAGATTGAACGTCACTTATAAGGCCACCACGGCTAAAAGGGCAAGCATGTTTGGTGCAACGGGGATTCGAACCCCCTGACCGTCGGATTACGAGTCGAACCTAGGTTTTCTTTCAGTACGATTCAACAATCCTTATTTGATCTCATGGGTCTTCTAATAGCGTGAAGATATATTTCTACTTATCATAACAGTAATGTTTTTGTGTAATATGATTATTTTTCTAAACACGTCTTAGTGAATGAGCTATTTTGTTGGCTTTACGTAAATGTCTTGTATGCTGTTTGGACACTAGACAGAAAGCGGATGACCTATTATGGCTTCACATTAACAGCACACGTTGTTGTCACTTTCCTTTTTTTCAATTTATACTCAAGACATCTAATACTGTTCAGACATTAAGCAAAAGTAAGTTTTGTACTTTATATATTTTTTTAATAAAAATTAAGTGTGTTGTTCCATCAAGGGTCTTCGTATTACTTGTTAATTTCATCTTTTACATAAACTACGATATTTTATCCTCAGTGAGTTGGAGGTAAGTTTATCAAATTGCCAAGTTAATATTCTTTGTTCGATTTCCGAGGTGAAGATATTTGCAGATAGCACATTGTTTGGCTTTGCGAGAAATCAACAACTTAGTTCGTGTTCACTTAACGTCGCCTGTCGACATCAACTGAACTCTCCACAGCGAACAAATTGACAAGTAAAACATAATATGTGGGAACTCGTATCTTAAAACATTAAACAGACCTAATGTCTGTAAATACCCCCTCAAAATTGTTTCAGTTACGTCAATTTTATTAAAATTATGTTTCCAAACTAATTATATACTTCTTGGAAAAACTGCTGTTGAAATTAAAAATGAGATGAAAATAAGTTAATTTTGTGAGTATTTTAATTGAGACAATGAAGTTATGTGGAGACAAAGTAATAATAAAATAATCATTGAAAGTACTTAGATTATTTTTGATATGCATACAAGATTAAGTTAATGTATACTGGACTAAGTTAGCCGAATATGTTCGATCTCTTGATCAGGGGTATCTAGGACAATTGAGTTATTCTCTTAGTATATTAATGTCAATAAAGGAGTTATGTGGTAAAAATAAACTTTGTTGGTTATAATGACAAAGACCTCGCAACCGTGTTCAAGCACAGTACGTAAACACATTTGTTTGAGAAATATATTCAAATTCAATATATATGTTTACACACACAAGGTATGTGTTTGTTGTTCAATACACTTTGAAATTTTCTCTTTTTTCAGATAACTGTGTGGTTATAGAGAGAACTGAGAAATACTAAAATATAATTCTAAAAAAATTGATTTCCATTAAGCTAACAAGTGAGCGATCTTGTGCATGGTTCTCTTTTCATTGAGGTAAATGTTGGTTATCTTCTCAAGCCACAAATAGATTGTTATAATTGTTTTGGAGGCTTATTTGTTTCTGCACGTATGCGAGTTCTCGAAGTCCAGTGAAAAAAAACTTCTTTTAGAGTTTGATCGATTTCAGTTGATAATTTTTCCGTTAAAGAGGCATTGTTACGCACAAACATTTAAAAATTTCAGACGTAAGCTGTGTAATTATTAATAAATTAGGTTAAGTTCAGTAAATAATAATATAAATTTGACAAACATGTTTATAAAACAGTTGATATTTAAGAATGCTTGAGAAGTTATGTCAGAATATTATTTTCTCATGTAACGCATTACAAGTCAGCGTTTCATCAGGAAAGCAGTTTTAAGTCTGACATTCGTCTTTACGCACTTTCTTGACAGTTGTTTAATAAATATGTTTGTAAATTTTTAGACTACGTTCTGAGAGCTGTTATGTACAGAAATTACACAATGAACGATTTTATGCTTCTTAATAAAAAAAAATTAGATCAAATCTGAAAATGTTAGATATAATAGGTCGATTACCGTAATACGTTTGTTCTTGGTTTCAGTTGATATGGCCATTTTATATCCTTACGTTTACGCGGAAATAAAACATACAACGTTATAAATAGAAAAAAGTAAATGCATCAAGTTATTCAGTGAGAGACTTAACAGTATATGATGGGTAATCAATAAACTATAATGGATTTGGATTACTGGAACCTTTTGTTATTTTAATCTCTTTTTACAACTGTTAACTTGTCAATAATGAGGAAGTCGGTTCAAATAAAGTGGGGAGTTGCATTAATTCCACAAAACGTATACAAACTATTTAAAATATACTGCATAGTGAGACAAGATCAGCTTCACCCACTTGTCGGAATCTTGTATAAAACCGAGAATATTTCTATACGTATTTTGTGCACTTTTTTTTTCTCAAACCTATCATTTTTGTAAAGATTTACACTTAAAACAATGCTCATTTAACAACAAAGATAGTGTTACCTGTTTCAATATTATCTTCGGTAGAAAGTGTCCACAATGTAAAAGTCTGAATATACTTTCCTTTGCGAAAACTTTTTCTGAATGCAGACTCCCTCATGAGGATATAATAATGAAACTTAGTTCAATGGACTGCAATTGCCTGTTTTAGAAACACTACATTGATAATGTATCCCACATGTCTGTTTCTAAAATAAGCATTTTCTGTCTGTTGAACCGAGCTTTACCATGAATATTCTGTCTAGACAATGTACCAAAGGAAATCTAATGACTTCTACATTCACCTTCTCTCTTGAAGACGCGACTTCTGAAAGCATTTTTTTGTCTCGTAGACTTCTAAACATTGCTTCATTGTTTGTTTGTTTTGAATTTCGCACAAAGCTACACGAGGGCTATCTGCGCTAGCCGTCCCTTATTTAGCAGCTAGTCATTACCACCGCCAATTCTTGGACTATTCTTTTACCAACTAATTGTGGGATTGACCATAACATTATAATGCTCCCACGGCTGAAAGTGAGAGCATGTTTGGTGTGACGCAAATTCGAGCCTGCGACCTTCAGATTACGAGTCGAGTGCCCTAACCACCTGGCTTTGCCGAGTCACTCCTAATATGAGTGCCATACTTATGTCATGTCTTATTAGCATTATGTCAGTTAATAAAATTATCACTAGATTTACATTAGCGAAAGGCATGTCAAAGAGTGAATTAATTACACTATGTAACAAAATTTTTTTTTTTGTTCCTGGACAGAAAGTATTATTTAATTGCTTATGTCTAAAGTAAAGGGAAAATACCTATTTTTCTCTTTACACTTTGCTTTTGTGACTTTGGTAATGAAATTGTTAAATTTACCCATTTTTAGAACAATCCTGGTAGATTCAGTGCTGAGTGGCTGATAGAAAATTTTCTCGAACTTACCAGAATTTTCTAGAATATCGTAGAACTTACGAGAATTTTCTAAAACTTTCCATAGTAATATATATATAAGAACTCATCACGCACCACTTATGTTTAGTTCTAGTTGCCCACGTGAACACAGACCTAACTGAAGGTATTGTTTCTACCATTGCACATAAAATTGGGTCTTATGAAACGGTTTGCCACAGCTCTTGATAAGGGATCTGTAGCGTTCAAGTACCTTCAATACTTCTTCCGTCAGATGTCAAAGGTCAAAGCTGGTGTCTTCGTTGGACCACAAATTAAGATCCTGAAGTGCACAGAATTCCCCAAGAAGCTCAGTAGGATCGAAAGAACTTGGAGCAGCTTTGTCACAGGAGTTTGGGGCTTCTTGGGTAATCACATAAACGAAAATTATGTGTCACTGGTTGAGGCTCTGATGAACTTCGGCAAAATGGGCTGCAGGATGTCCCTGAAAGTCCATATCCTTGACGCTCATCTTGATAAATTCAAAGAGAATATGGGAGCATACTCAGAGGAGCAAGACGAGCGCTTCTATCAAGATACTGGACTTTGAACGCTGTTACCAAGGTGCATATAACGAAAACATGATGGGAGACTATATTTGGGGGCTGATACGTGAAAGTGATTTACATTATAGTTGCAAATCTAGAAAAACTACTCACTTCTAAACATTTTTGCATAGCTTTAGTATAAGTACATGTAAATCTTGATTCATGTTGTTTAATTCAGACCTTATATTAATAAAAATGTGCAAATTTGCCCCTTTTTATATAGAAAATAGGTTCATTTCTAAATTTCATTATCAGGTCACAAAAGCAAAGTTTGGAGGGAATAATAGTCATTTTCTGTACTTTTACAGCATAAGTAATTAAGAAATAACACATACTATCCAGGAACAAAATTTATATTACATAGTGTTATATTTGATTGCGAACACTTTGTTAATTAATTAACAATAAAAACAAAATAAATTAGGAATATATTTCCATATTCATGCATCATTTTTTACGAAAACTAGAAAAATAAATATTCAATATAAAACAAACCTTATGTCATTTCAAGCAAAAATTTATTCTTGCATGAACCATTTTATTCAAAAGTCAATACGTGTACCAAGTTAACTCGGACGTTTAACTAGTATTATTTCTCAATTCAAAAGCCAAATTTTAGGCAAAATTATAAACCACTTGATGACGTAGTGAAGCAATGGACCCGGTATGGCCAGGTGGGTTAAGAAGTTGGAGTCGTAATCTGAGGGTCGCTGGTTCGAATCCCTATCGCCTCAAACATGATCGTCCTTTCAGCCGTGTGGGCGTTATAATGTCACGGTCAATCCCACTGTTCGTTGGTAAAAGAGTAGCCCAAGAGTTGGCAGTGGGTGGTGATGACTAGCTGCCCTTCCCTCTTGTTTTACACTGCTAAATTAAGGACGGCTAACGCAGATAGCCCTTGTGTCACACGAAGGAAGCCTAAATTATAAACAAGATGGGTAAATACACAATACCGTCTAAAGTCATTAACATAACATCAAAGTTTATATCCATATAAACGGAACAATGCCAAATTTAAGTAGAAACGACTTTTGACATTTCAAGTCCCCTTTTTTCCAATTTTTTCCCTTTTTTCTTTGACTAAGAATAACTGAATAGTTATTCATTTTGTTTAGTGGTTATGTTATTTGCCATAGCTTTCACAATCTGTACAGCTTTAGTTCTCGACACATATTCGTCAAATTTCGAAAGTACCCTTGGATTTAATAAACTGAAAAAGTACGAAAGTTTCATTTTGAAACCTGTGATAAGTTTCTTTTATAACTAAAAACGTCACCTTATATTTAAAACGTAATGAGTGTGTGTCTGTTTTCTTATACCAAAGCCATATCGGGCTATCTGCTGAGTCCACCGAGTGGAGAAATGTAATGAACGTCACCGACATTTGGTCACATTCTGTTGAGTCACTTTTAATCATGCAACGTCGCTAAAAAGAAATGAAAGAAAAAAATTAACTTTCTAATCTCTTCTAGAATCAAATATTTATGAGATGCAAATGTTATAACTTTGTTTCGATCCTGTCATAGACATTGATCCGTTCACAACATCCACACGTACCCTCCAGTTTTTTGCGACGCTTCAATGATGTTGAACAAATTGTGGATCGTGCTGAAAATGTTACGAATTGTCTGTAGGGAAAATATGAATGTTTGATTTTTTTTTTTCACGTAATGTTTCAGTTGTGCTCCAAAAAATTACTGTACGTTACGTATGATGAAATACTTTTCACGTTCAGAGTATCTAAAAGAACCAAATATTTTTATTGAATATTACAACGTGAAAATTGTGAATAAAGTTCATGTTGCATAATTTTCATCGTTTTTAGATGTAATATGAATCTGACGAATGTTTAGCAGTTTCGATAAGTTTAAGTAAACTACTTGAGATATCCAAATGGTTGTCCAGCAGTTCGTAACTGAACGTGTTGTTTCTACAGTAGAAACGTTTGCGTTACTTATTGCATATTTGTTAATTTAAATCGCGTCTCTTTCTCCACTTCTGTCGTTTCTTTTGTCAGACTCTCAAAATTATTATATGTATTCCCTTTCTCTTTGTTATGAAATAGTTTATACTTTCAAATATCCGATACACTCGTCGTGATGTATTAGTATAAAATAGAAATATTTAACGATTTTGAAATTTTGGCTTTTACGAGTCTTTTTTTTTATGAGAATGCCTTTGTGGTTATATTTTTTTAAATGTTTTCTAAAGCTATGACACTAATGTTTACGTCTGTAGTAAATATTATCAAACCAATATTTTCAATTAAACGGGATTCAAAATATTAAAACAAAATCCTATATGAAATAAACGATATAAGATATTAAATATTCAAAATATCCTTGAATATTCTTACAGTTGTGTGGTAATGACTGGTTGTTATGAGTACTTTTATCAGTGTGTTGGAAATAAGTACACACTTATTAATTATGTTAACTTAATCGATTTACAACAGATATCTTTGAATATGGAGTCAAGTTAACAGTAAGTTTAGAAGATACGATAACTGCGATTAGCAAGATCACCAGTTTATAATATATCTTGCTAAATAATTTTAACGATAGCAATTGGTCAGCATGTATTAATTTTTTTTTTTCTATTTTATAACTATAATAATTCACACCAAATAATATTCTCTTCCCTTAAAAGAAAAACAACAAAACAAATACAACTTCTTTACTTCACTGCCATCAAAGCATATGTAAGCTCGTTTGAAAACTTCTTTTGTATTCAAACAGTAACCCTATTTTGCCACACCATCTTCCACTATGGTTCACACTAAAACTTAAATTGTTGTATAAAATCTAATTGGCCCGGCATGGTCAGGCAGTTGTGGAACCCAACTCGTAATCTGAGGGTCGCCGGTTCGCATCTCCATCGCGCCAAACATGCTCGCCTTTTTGACCGTGGGGTCGTTATAGTGTGAGAGTCAATCTAACTATTCGTTGATAAAAGAGTAGCCTAAGAGTTGGCGGTGGGTGGTGATGACTAGTTTCCTTCCCTCTAATCTTACACTGCTAAATTAGGGACGGCTAGCGGAGATAGTCCTCGTGTAGCTTTGCACGAAATTAAAAAACAAACAAACAAAACATCAGATCATTTCCTCATGTCAGACTCTGATGGTCTCTTAAATTTTTATTTTACTCAAACCATTGTTTTATTTTAAAATTAAGCAGAAGCGACAAAAATGGGCTATATGTGCTCTGCTCTTCACGGGTATCGAAACCCGGAGTGTAGTAGTTTGAGTCTGCAGACATGCCGCTGTGTCACTGGGGGAGCATGCTTAAACGAAAGATAGAAACCTGTGAACAAAGAAATCAATGGTTTTGTTCAATAAATACTTTGAAAAGTAGTATATGGTATTAAAATTTATAAAATGATTCGTTCTTCTCAACAGGGTGCTCCAAATGTCTCAGTGGTATATCTGAAAGCTGATAACGCCAAAGAATTAGGTTTAGATACATGTGGTGAGCAAATGATAAATATTTCATTGTGTAGCTTTGTGCTAAGTAATAAACAAACAAAATTCTAAAGAGAAAATTGAATTATTTTTTGTTTGTAAAGTAAGTGATATGATTGTTTTGAATTTCGCACAAAGCAACACAAAGCCAATCTTCGCTAGCCGTCCCGAGCAGTGTAAGATTAGAGGGTAGGCAGCTAGTCATCATCACCCACCGCCAACTCTTGGGTTACTTTTTTACCAACGCATAGTGGGATTGACGCCTTGAGAGGGTGAGCATAATTGGTGTGACGGAGATTCGAACCCACGACCTTCAGATCGCGAGTCGAGTGCCTTAACCATCTGGCCATGCCGGCTATGTAATATGAAATGTATTTGTCGGATTAATTTGAGTTTTGTTTTTGCAATGCTAGAAAGTGTAAAAGTGTCCTCCCAATTAATGTATAGCAAATGTTATAGTGCCAAGTTATAGATTTGAAAGACTCGGAGGCACTCTTAGTCCTGTGGGCTGACTGCTCTGCTTATCTTCGAGATCGAAAATAATAATAATAATAATAATAAGTTTGATAAGTGAAGTTTTCTAAACATATTTTGCCACGATAATTGTTGACAAAAATATACACAATTTTATTAAAACTTTTTTTCTGTATTTGAAATAGTTTAAATAGAGTGAGGTGTTAGTCTGTACAAACTTGTATCATTACTTGGAAACTAATTAAGGCTTCTTCTATTTAAGGGATCATCAGTGATACAATTTCGACAAATTTCAATGGCTTTTGCGATTTATACTCTTGCTGGTGAATTACCGGAACTATCTGATCACTTAATCAGAAGATGTGCTCTATTCTAAGTATCATTCCTTTAATCACAATTCGGTTCTGTTCTCTTAGCAGGAAGTGGCCAGGTGGGCTATCTCGTAATCTCGTTTTAAAATAGTATAAATTGGAAAAAAAAATAGAAGTGGAAAATAAATGAGAAAACAATTAAAGCACAAACAACTGTTATTGGATTTCGCCTTAAAATATTTTTACTGACTCTTTTCCTAACAATTTACATGTACAAAAATCGATAATCAGAACAAACTCACATTTACTGAATATCCAGAAAATTTTTTTGCAGAACCAGATAAGTAGCCAGTTCCAGATTTAGTTACTTTTCTCAGTGAGGCTCCTTATAAGTAACTGTCCATAATTTGGAGCTCTCTACAAAAGTAACTGTTCATGACTTAGCGCTTCAGGATAAGTAACTGCTAATGACTTGGAACTTCTATATAAGTTACTGTTTCTGATTTCTAGCTACCGGATAAGTAACTGCGCTGGTCATCAATTCCAACTTCCACATGAGTAAGTAAATATTCATGTGTTAGAGCTGCAGAATAAGTAATTGTTTATGATTTGGAGCTTCTAGATAAGTAGTTGTTTATGGCTTTGGTCTTCCAGATAAGTAATTGTTCATAACTTGAAATGTATAATCACTTCAAGGTTGGGCACATGCAAATAAAACTTAATTAGAACAATAATAATGAGCTATAAGATGTCGCAGAGGTGTTTTATGGAATATCTTTGTCGTGTTTAGAGTTTCTTCGACATTCTTTAATATATACAGTGCTTCTATATACAACTGGCTGCAGAATATTGGTAAATATCGGGAAAATCAAACCATATATTCATAAAATTATTGAAAAAATACAGATAAATATTTCATTTAATTAAAATTCAGTGTCATTAATCTTAAGAGTGCCCTAGTATTTCATATAATTAAAGTTCGATGTCATTACTCTTGAAAGTGCTAGTGAAGAATCAATGCATTGTAATAATTAAATGATTTTAGTTTTCTTGTATATTAATCTATGGCATTAAATAGTTCTAGTCAATATTTTATTTAGAGCTGGTTTCTTCAGTTGATGTTACCGCTTTTGTTTGATTGAAGTTATTCGTAAAGACCATCCATCACTTGTAAAACCATCTGAAGAGCTTTCATTCCGTCCTCCGATATAATTATTCACGAGATTCTTATACGATTAAAGAGAATAGTGTAAGGAATAATTAGAATAACCTATGTAGCACATATCTTACTGAATAATACAAATGTTACTGCATAGGTTAGAATAACGTCTTGGAGGACATGTCACAAAGACCGTTGCTGAATACTGAACACTGGTATTCTTTCAAGACTCACTAATATTTTACAAGATGTCAGCAGTTAAGAGTATGATTTCACTGCAGTTAACAAATGACTTTTTTTATTAACGCAAAAAAACAATTTTAATACAATTTATTTGCAGTTTGAATAGGAATTTTCAAGACAAAACCTTGTAGAATGGACGGCAAGCACATGTTGTGGAGACGCAAGTGTAGAGGACGACGTTTCGAAAGTCTTCCGCCTTTCGTCTTCAAGTCAGTCGAAGGACTTTCGAAACGTCATCCTTTACACTTGTGTCTCCACAACAGAAAGTTGCTGTCCATTCTACAAGGTTTTCTTGAATACTCTGCCCAAGCAACCTACCAAAGAACCGGAATTTTCAATCTTAAGCGCACGTGGTGGACTAAATGGCTGGGTCAGAGATGCCCAGGACTCAGGTGTAGACGACCTTAGCTTCGAAATACTGACGAGAAGGAATACAGTCAGTCGGTAGCACTCGGGTCACCAATGACTTTGTATGGGTATGAACCGAATTGCGGGTTTGACTACCACCCTTATAGTGCGCTTACACCTGAAATCGTAGAGCGTGATTAACAGTATAATTGTTCTGAGTTGTTTTTTTTTACAGAAAACTCCTGAAGATGGATAGAAGTTATGTGGTTCCTTTTCATAAAAAACAACATTGAAACAAGATTGGCTCGTTTATAAAAAAAATAAAGTATTTAACGTCTATTCAAGTATTAACACATAAGATAGGTCTTAGTGATTGTAGACTGTGTTGTTGGTGAACTATCATATCAATGCACTACAGCTGCATGCATGGAGCTCAGAGGTAGACAGCGGTTTGGTCTGTAACTATGACAACGTGTTGAGCATTTTAGCTCGGAGATAAAAAACAACACTGACTTATGAACTCCAAGTAATTGTATTACTACTGAGGCTGACAGTTTTACTGTATTTATAATTTGAATGGTTATTTTGCACTCCTTACTTAGATCGATGGTTTTGCGGTGTTTATAACCTGAACATAGGTCAACAGTTTCACGGTGTTTGTAATCTGTACTTATTTCAGAGTTTTTAATGTGTTTAGAATCTGTAATTTGATTGATTTCACGATATCTGTAGTCTGCGATAGGTCACCGGTTTCATATTGGAAAAAATAAGTTTTCCGTATGAATAATATATACAAGTTTTATATTTTATTATTAAAATTAGACTGAAACCTAAAATATAAATATTTTAATTCACAATTTAAGAATATATATTTAATAAAAATAATTATTTTCAATTTTCTTCTATAATTGCATGAAATTCATTAAATTGATGAAAATCTAATGTCCAATTAACGCTATCAGTTTTTTAACTAGTACTTTCTCCGTGAAGATCATATTGTGAATAATTGAAAGAATACTTTGTAAGAAACTATTGTGAATGAAAAACGCAACACGTGAAAGGATATTTTGAAGGTATAACCAAGAATCTCCCTGCCGCATCAAACATGCTCGCCCTTTCAGCTGTGAGGGCGTTATAATGTGAGGGTCAATCCAACTATTCTTGGTAAAAGAGTAGCCCAAGAGTTGGCAGTGGATGGTGATGATTAGCTGCCTTCCCTCTTGTCTTACTCTGCTAAATTAGGAACAGCTAGAGCAGATAGTTCTCGTGTAGATTTGCGCGAAATTCAAACAAACCAAGAATTTTTGATCAATAGGGAAAATTTACTATCGAACTGAGCTTGTCAATAGTACAAGAAATCCCTGTCGTCCTTCACTTGTAAGGATTATTAAACACGTGACTGAAGGTTTATACTATTTATTGTTTTTGTGGTCATGTAATTAGTGGATTTACTTATCACCACCAAAACAAATACACATTTTCTATTGTTTGCTATAAGAAGTGAATATAAAAAGTGAACTTTTCATTTATTCAGTCTTTGGAAAGTGTACTTTCACTTATTGAGCTCTTTAAAATACTGTTTCTTTCATTCACTGAGGTTAAGAATATTGTACTATTTATGTATTAGAGATATGAAAAAAGGGTATTTATGTATTAGAGATATGCAAAAAAGGTAAAGACAGTTTTCGTTTGTGAAACAATTATAATAATGTCATCTTTTGAACTGAAAATAAATTTAAAATTCTAACAGTTCTTTCATAAGTTTGAAAAGAAGAAAGAAACTAATTTATAAAGTTTTTTTTCTTTGATTTGCTAATATGTCAGCATTATGAAAACAACTTAAAATATTGGCTTTATTTACAAATAATACACTTATAAAATGAAAACTTTGTTTTTTATATTTATGATTGATGTTAATTAAGCGATGAAAACAAATATTTCTGTTGCAGTTAGTTATGTTCTAGTAAACATAAATGTTTGTGATTAAAATTGTAATATTACTGGAAGAATATCAACCTGGAAGACATTTTATTTAATTCTAATATGAATGCTTTTATGCTCTCTAACACTATGGCCTGGTGGACAGGGCGCTTGAGTCGCAATTTGCAAATTGTGAGTTCGAATCCTATACCCGAACATCCTCGCTATTTCATCTGTGAGGGATTATAATGTGATGGTAAATCCCACCTTGCATTATTAGAAAAATTGCTAAAGAGTTAACTAACTACCTTTCCTCCAGTATATTTAAACTTCCAAATTAGGAGTACACAGCGCATGTGGTCATAGAGTAACTTTCGGCGAAATTGAACAAGCAAACTATAATAAATCTACTTGTTTGGACGTATACGTTTTAAAGCAATTTATTTAGCATAATTAAAATATACATATAAGTATAGATTAAAAGTTTATGGTTTAATTTTAATTCGCGAAAAAATATAGTGAATTAATATTTCTCAGAAGTAGCGACATTGTAAAATGAACTTTGTAAGACACGTGATTACATTAACAAATGTTTCTAGCGGTAGTAATCAACCCACGTTTATGGAATAGAGAATTTTTTTCCAGAAAGCTTAATACGTTGCATTAGCTTTAAACTATACTCCAACATAACATAATCTGAACTCAATATATGAACAACTGAAAATGTTGAATGTTTTTTTATTGAGAGAATTAAATTTGTAATATTACATCAAATTACTTACAACGCTGAATTGAAATGTTATTTTTCTAGATTGTACGTTATACAGCTTAATATCTCGTTTTAACAGATTATATATATTTCATGATATAGACTTATGATTAGTAATAACTTGGAGATTTATAAAGTAGTCCTACAGTGAACCATCTGTAAGTGTATAAAATTATAACGATAACATCCGGGGATGGTTTCAGTGTTGTTGTCAGGGCGTACGCAAACTACTTGTCGCTTTGCTGTAAAACGACCTTTCTATAAATATAATATGAACGATTATCATATATACAGTGATCTGTTTATATAAGTGTGTATGAATATGCGTATTATTTTATGACTATTTGAGTGACGTTTTCATAATTTTTAATAAACACAAAATATATACATTTAAATTATTTATGCATAAAATATGATATATATTTATTTTCATGTAAATAACATAGCATGTTTACAGTATGTTTCTTGTTTTGTCTAATAATATTGTAGCAAGAACGACCTTCAGGACACGCTGTTGAAATGTAGTTTCTGTGACATATTCGCATTGTAAGAACGGGTAGTAGCCGCGTCACTACGTGTTTGAAACTAAGTTATTATTTGATATAATATTGGCCTACATTTTCAGTTTATAATGTTTTCGTAATCAGTCGAGATTTATTAATCATTAATCTGTATTTAAAGTCTTTTACAACAAATGTAATTAATTTTTTCTCTTTACTTTGCTCCCCCTAACGTTTTACTTTCTCGTGTGTCCAAACTTAACTGAATAGCACCAGTTTTTAGTTTACTACAGTAAATTTATTAATACATGTGTATATATATATATATACGCCGTATTATAAGTCATTGTGTAGAGAAAGGTGAATTTCATAACTCATAAAAAATACATTAATGATAGTGTGGCTACAATTAAAGTTTTGAATTAATGATATTCAACGAAATTCACTCAATTTATTATGTTTTTATAATACATATTGTGCAGAAAAATCTGTACATTATATAAAATATTTAACCTATTCTTATCATGTGTTGCTTTGTCTTGAATAACAGCACTATATCATGCTAGCTAGCTAGCGAGATTTTGCATAATAATATCACATGATGATAGGCAATGTCCAGCTTGTTAGACAGACTGACATTGCCACATGATGGTAGATATTCGTGATATTACCCGATGATGCAAGGTCTCGTATGACATTGCCACATGATGTTAGTTCTTGCATGGCAATATTGTAATTGGCACTACAGGTGATATATTCATTCATTAGAAACTGTATTTATTTGAAAACACCAGGAAGAAGTCAGTGACGTTGCATAGATTACCAACTCGAGGAGATTTACGTTACGAAAAGAAATGATTCAGTCTTTCTAAAAGAAAAACCGAATATTTACTGTTACTAATAATAAAGTACAATATTATATACATATAATCTTTGCTCTGTTAAGGGGTACTTTCAGTTGGTCTATAACTATTCATCAGTTGTGACCTTTCCACTCCACATGTACTTCATGCACATTTGTTTTATTATAAGTGGGTGTTACAAATTGTAAATGTAATGGTAACCTCTTATAATTCCATCTAATGCTCTCATTTAACTTACCAGCAGGTAAGAAGTGTGAATTCATTATACCTTATTCATTAGTTGTTTATGATAATCTACTGTTTTGTTTAACTATTTTAAATTGTCTATAGTCACGGTACTGAATAGGAATTTTGAAACACAACTTGAGACATTAGGTAATTAGTCCAGTTTTCTTAGTACTTATTTTTGAAATACACATTGAGCTCAATTAAGATATAACTTACGTTTTAATAATATTTCCTTGTTACCTGGTTACAATAATCTATAAAATTCTATTTATGTTGTTCTAAATGTCTGTTTCATGGAAACGCCTATAGGGCAAAGTTATATCTTTCAAAATTTATTTACTCGTGTAATAGAATTCCTTCATTGAGGAATACACTTTTTCTGTTTTCAACAGAAAATGTACATTTTTTTTTAAATTTTGTTATATAGATCACCATCAGTACCACAATAATTAATGTTTCCCTGAAGATAATAAACCACAATTTTAGTTTTGTCTTCATTTCCAATCTCAGCTTGCAGTATCAACTCTGAGTCTACAGCAGAAAAATATTTACTTTGATCTTACTTATTTAAAGTATATGTTTTGTAATGAAGTCTTTGAAAGCCACTAAATTCAATTTCTTAAAGTTCATGCACAAACCTATTTTACCATATTTCAGGAACTAACGAAACTGGGACTGCACAAGGACTGTTACTGTTATTTTTAACGCCTTGTTCAAGTATGCCTTTTACGTTTGCTTTTAATTGTAACTGGTGCTTCTTTGGCACTTTACACGGTTTCCGTACTGTAGGCGTACTACTGTTTAACACACTTTCATGTTTTATCTTGCTTGAGTAGCTGTTAGGATTACCTTTTTAAACAAATGTTAGAATCTCAATCTATTTCACTTCGTTTACATTCATTATTAACACTGGTTTATGTTCTGCTACTGCAGTTACTTTCTGTATTCTTACCGCCTTGTCTACTACCATATACTAATGCATTACTATTTTGCTGCCTTTTACATTTAAAACCTTTACAGGTATTGTATCTCACTTAGACACAGAGTAAATATACACCTAATTCTTCCATTTCTATCAGTTTCTACTTCACTCTCAATAATAATTTGACTTCTTTCGGGTGTCTTTGTAACTCTAACTAATCTTAGAGACAAAATCTAACAGTTGACTGTTATAGGTGTAGATTAATCTAAAGGGTCTGTATAGATATGTGCTTGTTAATAACTCTTTACTTTTATTTTATCTCTTGTCACTTCATTATTCTTTGCTGGGTTAGGCTTAACTGTTGGTTTTATGTTCATTTTAACTCTCCAATTACTATTAGTAGGATTAGTACTTTTCTCCTTGGTAATATTACCTAAATTTTTCTTATGATTTTTAAATATACTTTTATTTCGAAGTGTCACGTAGTCCTATGAGCAGTATCAATACTATTGAGTTTTGACTTTTAATTCATCACCTCATGAATACGCTCCCTGTACGTACATGTTTGTCGTCTGACTACATGACTAATTCAGTGTGAAATTACTCTAAGTTTTGAATTTAACATAAAAATCTGAATGTATGGTTTCTTAAAAACTTAAGATATCAATTTCTGTATGAAACTTATTTCTAGTGTTGGACAAATTCAGTGTCATAATTTCTTAGAAAATCTTGTTTGCCCTAATATGGTGTCTGAATGTTCAGGTTTTAAATATTCAACTTCTATTTCAACAATATGCTTTCCTAACATTTTCACTAAATGTTTTTTTGTAAAAATTAAGATACTTTTTAAATTATTTTCGATCACTTATCAATAATTTTGGATTTTTTTTTGCAAGCATGCACTTAGCAGATAAAATTTAGTACCTGTGTCAGTTAACTGACATCCTATATCCTCTATCTTAAGACTAGCTACTGGTGAAATTTTCTTGTCATTACATATAATCGATCTATTAATCAGTATTATTAACATTATTAATAGGTTTTCTTTCGTAATTCCAAGCGGAAGTTTTGCTTTCTGGTAATTTATGAAATTACTTATTTTGCTGCTGGACACAAGCCTCTAGTTGCTTTATAAGCTCTCTTTGAAGGTACTTACAGTTGTGGATATGTGACCAATTCGTCTACAGTTGAGGCATGCACTTGCTTATCCAGGGTATTCGGAAAGTCACTGTTTACTTGTATATTTATTAACAGACATGTTTCAATATAGAATACAGGAGGTAAATTACAATTATAAACAATGTTGAAAGTGACCCCCCGTTAGCATCAATACAGGTTTGGATCCTTCTTATTTTGTTTTCAAACACTGTTATCAGTTGCTGGCTTGAAACAGACGGAATAAAATGTGATTACAAAACTGCACAGTGACTTTCTAAACACCCTGTATTATCTATTAAGAAAAGTCTCTAACATTATATCGTTACATATCGCATTTCAAACATTTGACATTTTCCATTTGACTCTACTCCATTGTTTCTGGGTTTATACTTTGTCTAGTTGGCCTTGTTTAATTTGCAAAATTATTTTTTAATTCTTTATTGTTATTTTTTGTTAAATCTCAGTGCATTGCTCGTGACGTATGTGCTTCAATCACATTTTAACTGATTATATTATTACATTTGTAAATAACCATTTTTCAAAGCAAGACCCTACCACCAAACATGGCAGCTTTTTCAGCTTTTGGGGCATTATAATGTGATGGTCAGTTGCCCTGTTTGTTAGTAAAAGAGTGGCTCAAGACTTGGCGATGGATGATATTTACTACCTGCTTTCTTTCTTGTCTGTCACTGTTAAATTAGAGAACGTCTTCACAGATAGCCCTTGTGTAGTTTTGCTTAAAATTCCAAACAAACGAAAGTGATAGTTAGATATAAACTATAAACTTATCATGTATCATAATAACTTACTTGGGTGTGTGTAAACCTTATTACTGTATTAAAATATTTTTGTTTTCTCACAGTGTTTGGTATTTCACATTTTTCGTATTCTCTTGGCAGTTTACCTCTTAACAGGATAAAATTTTGAGTTAGTCTTAATCCATAGTATTCTCTAACAAATCTTTTAGCCACATTTGATATTACTAGCCTGAATAGTGTACTGCTTTACCAGTTTTATCTAAACACTTTTGAAAAACCTTACCATAGTTTACCATTAAATAGTGGAATAGCATTCGTAAAGTATCTAGCTCGTGCTACTACCTGTTTGCTTATGCTCATTATTACATATTTTTTTGCTCACATTCCCTTTTATATCTTAATTTGTGTTGTATTATACCCCTATTTGTTCACATTATTATCTTATCTTAAACTTTTTTCTTATTTTTTTACAACCTGTTATTGGCTAATTTAAAACCCTGGAGAAGTTGTACCAATCTGTAACATGAAATATCAGTGAGAAATGTATTCGTGCCAAATAGTATGTATTTGAAAATAACAAGAATGCAGTCAGTGACGTTTTTACCCAGGAAAAAAACCCTAGGAGACTTATGTAATAATAGGAAATGTGTCAGAGGCGTTTTAAATGAAACATATAAAACGTTTTTTAATACTTATAAGAATGTTACATTTTCCCAACATTGCGACAATTATTTACATTTACAAACGTACAACCACACATTTAAGTGTGATAATTAACAAAACTTCAAAACCTTAGTTACAAAATACAGTTATACTGACTGAGAAGAGGAGACTTGTATTGGTAGGGCTCATGGTCCATCTCTGATGCAGGTTGGCAGCTTGGTAGAACTTCTCATGCAGGTTGGTAACTGTTAAAGCCAACACAATTTTTATATGTTAACTTGCTTATTAATACGTGCACATGGCCAACACTGACCCAGTGAAAAAAACAAAATACTGTGAAAAGTTTGTCATAAAAGATTTTGTTTTCATGAGTCTGGCAGCTCGATGTTAACGACAGCCGCAGTTCATTGATAACCTTAAGTTAGAATGTTCGTTTGATACCAGTTATTGGCGTCATTACCCTACCGTTATTCTACCTTTCGTCTTTTAGATTTACTTTGAGCTCGTTATTTTGAACCACACATTAATGGCCTGTCATTAGTTTTCTTGACAACACGATGTGGAACAGTAATCTTTCTCAAAGGTTTGACTTTTCCTAGGTTCTTTTACTGAAAAGTTGCTTATTTTCATAATCCTATGAGTTAGTTATGTAATTAGTTAGTTAAACAAATAATTGATTAATTCGACGAAGCAATTATTACATTTCTCTTACAACCATCCTGTTAAGGCAAAAAAAGGTGAGCCGCCTTTATAATTTTTTTAATTTTTCAACCATTATCTTAACGTGGTGTTATTTTTGTTTCCATTCACATTTTAAAAGTAATTTTCGAATTATCTGTAGTTTCACATCATAAACCTTTTTTTAAAAAAAATATTTTGTCATAATATGTTTGCTCCCCGCTAGTACAGCGGTATGTCTCCGGATTTACAACGCTAAAATCAGGGGTTCAATTCCCGTCAGTGGGCTGAGCAGATAGCCCGATGTGGCTTTGCTAGAAGAAAAAAACACGTATGTTTAAGGATAATCTGGACGTTTCCTACCTATGTTTTTGAACTAAATGATTGTAACATTTTGTAAAATATGTTAATTTAAATCTTATTTTATCTTTGTATTAAATCTGCGAGTGAGGTTTGTGAAAAAGTTCATTTGTTGCAGTTAGGCTAAAAAGAAGTTATCTTGCAATCATCCTTCTCGGACTATTCTTTTCCAACATATATTAGAACTTAGTGAAACATAAAAACGCTCTAAAGGCTGAAAGAGGACGAGCCGTTTTGATGAAGATTTTGATCCTGCGCTGTTGCTTATTACATGTTGAATAACCTAGCCAGTAAGTCATGTTAGACGTGTGAAGAGTTGGAATAATTTTGGGTTATCTGTGCTGCATTCATAACGAGGGTCGAATCCTGGCTTCTAGTATTATACAGACTTACAAATGAATCACTGGAAGGAAGGAAGGAAGGAACTTCCGTATTAAAGTTAAGAGGACGGATATTTAAGTCTAGGATATAGTTAGTTGTGATCCACGATGTTTGCAAGTAGTAAATGTTAGATTAAGTGTAAAAACTGTGTGCTATGTATTAGTTATATAGTTTAATGTTTTAATGTTCAATTCAGGCTTATTCAATTTGATAAAATAGTAAACAGTAGACTGGATGTTTTATTTCACTCTAACACACGGTTACTAAGCGTCAAGTCGTTCTGAAATTAATATAAATGTCAAGTTTCTTAGTATATCGTTAACTTTTAGATCGTCAGCTCATCTTTTAACAGCATAACACTTTTCTAAATTATTTAACCTTTTGCATGTCTCGGAGTTTATAGAATGTTTTTACAAGGGCGCTAAAATAATAAAACTTGTAGTTACGTGTGACCTTTGAAAAAGGTATGAGCCAGAATACCAAATAAAATAAATAAACGTTTGTTTTGACTTGTTCTTCGTATTCAGCGAATTATTTTTTTTATATTTTTCTTGCCTGCTTTACTTTCACTACTTATGTTTCTTTTCTTTCTATAATTTGCTAACTCATATTTTGACACATTTTTTACAGTAGTTATCGGGATGTCGATGTTGAAGACAAGCCTGCCCTGCAACATTACACCAAAATTTGATGACGATTCACCTGCTCTAATCCTGTGGTACAAGGATAAGTCTCCAACACCGATATACACACTTGACGCAAGAAAAATCCCATTTGATCAAGCGAAACATTCTTCCGTGGATCATCTTTCGAGCAGAGCTCGCGTCTTAATGACCACAAATCCACTAGGGTCGTTGGAATTAGATCCTGTTAGAGAATCAGACGAAGGTGTCTACCGTTGTAGGGTAGATTTCAAGAAAGAGAGGACACGATACACAGACAGCAAATTGAAGGTCATTGGTCAGTGGTTAATGTTTGACTGTTTCCACCGTTTGGGTTACATTTTACTTACATGCTAAAATAAGTGGGGTAGGAAAAATGTGTGTTAGATATTCTAATCCTGTTTCGAGGAAAGTAGTTCCATGAAATTACTTACGTATTTCAATGCAAAAAATATATAAAAATTATGCAGTAGGGCTAATCCTGTCTTATTCCATGTAGAAATCTGTCAATGTTTGGCAGGAACTTCGTATACCTGCCTTGAGATTTTCAGTTTCTCCTAACTTTACGCTCTTCCTTCAATGGCTCTTGGTAATTCTGAGGACTTAAGTTAAAAATTGGGTTTCAATTACTCGTGATGGGCACAGCAAAGATAGTGTCCATTGTGTATTTTTGCCCTTAACAGCAAAACAAAACAAGTAATCTTGCTCTGAGTTCTGCTGTAGTTTTTACGTTTTATGAACATCACGTGGATATTGAAAAATTGTACGTTTTAGTTTACTGGCATTTCAGTAAACCAGAAAGAAAATATCTATAAGTTTAATATTTTATGTACTTTGGAATTTCCTCACTTACATATTATTTTATTTTTCTGTAAATTTTGAAAGCCTTTAAATTACCCAAACATCGCTTCTAATGTTAACTCACCCATAACTCACCTACAGAAATGAAACATGTCACATCCTACTTTCAGTCTTTGTTGATCCATTGAAACTGTTATGGAATGTTATAGTCATCCAGATACCTTCAGGTATGTAAGCTGATGTAATGTTCACATTCCACCTTTTGTTATTGTTAATCTGTTGGAAGGATCATCCAAAAAATATTCAGGTACGGCAATTGATATTGTGTATATTTAATATAGACCTTATTCACACCATATGTGTGTGCGTTTATGCGACATTGGAGACGCCAAGTTAGTGTAGATGTGTCACTGTAACTGTCAAGCTGCATTCATGTTGAAATGTAGAAAGATTGAAGAAATACATGGAAATTACTTCCTTTCAACACTTGCTTCACAAGATTCACTTTGTCGTTGTGTAAGAGCTACTGTGTGCACGATATCACCTGTTCAGTTGGAAAACAGTAATCACAGACATCACAACATTCAATTTATCTTTATGTAAGTGTTATTGTGTGTATGACATCAACTGCTTAGCTGGTTTACATAATCAAAACCATTTATCTGACACTTGTAGGCCCTCCCAGTGGCTCCGCGGTATGTCTGCGGACTTGCACGCTAAAAACCGGGTTTCGATACCCGTGGTGGGCAGAGCACAGATAGCCAATTGTGTAGCTTTGTGCTTAATTCAAAACAACGACAACGACACTTGTAGATACACAGAATCCACAACGTTTGACTAAAATCGACTTCTTTCTCTCTAGCACTCTAGGTGTTCAGAATCTATACTCTATTGTAATGTGTGGACTGTTTCACTCTCCAGCACGACACGACAGAACAAGTTTTAAGTCTTATTAAAGTATCCTGATAGCAGTTGAAAGTAGCAGTGATAATTATCAAATAATCTTTCATAAAAGGAATTTGAGGGTTAGTAATTATCATGCCTATTAGTTGTTATGCTGTTATTTATTGCCTGTATCACCCAACAAATCAAGAAAGATCGTACACTTCTGCAGAATGCTGTTTATATCCTTTCAAAGGGAGTAACATCTAGGATTTTACATTCATTTCGTGAAAGAAATATAATAGTATTGAGACCTGTGGTTACAATAGTGACGCTCTAGGCTATATCTAAGCACGATTTCTTTCAACATTGTTTCGAAATGTCTGAGTGATTACTTTTGTGGATTCAAGCATTCTCGAAAAACTGAGGACATAGAAGCACTTTTCTCTTTCTAGAAAATGCAAAACAAAGGTCGTCCCTATCACACTGCAAAATATTAAAGTAATAACATCCCATCAGTGAAAAACAGTTTCTGCCAATGATGTTCATGCATTTTACTGGGATGAATATTTAACAAGACTACTGCAAACCACTTCTAAATAAAGCTATGGAAACAGATGACACATAAAGGACAAGTCTTTAAGAACAATATATTTATGAAATCATTGCCAGTCCTTACAGCAGATATCTTCCTCCCATGAAGATTGATTCGTCAAACTCGCACGGCAATTTCGAGGTTGGTTTTTGAGAAAAAAAACGTTCTCATAAGGTTTTCTGGGGTTCTGAAGTCATCTGTTAGATCCTCACCTTAGGCACATCTCAAAGTACTATCAGAAAGTATGTTCATTAGTGATTAGAATGAAGACACACAAATGTAGCTGAAATAGTGTTAAAGTACTACTCGGAAAAATATGTTGAATTTGCTGTTGAAATATAATTCTACAAAATTACCAATAGAAAAATTTAAAAATCTATTAACTATGACGGAATTATTAATATATATATGATATTCACTTAACTTCGGTTTACTTGTTGGAAGTTAGGCACAGAGCAACACAATGGACTATCTTCTGCCCACCACAGGTATTGAAACCCAGATTCTAGCGTTGTAAGTCAGTAGACATACAGCTGTGCGACTGATGCGGGCTTGAGTTTATAAAGAATTTATAAATAAACAACAGACTCATCCAATAAATATTTAGTGTATGGTATTCTTAAACATTTCCAAGAAAAGTGAAATGTGTTTTAAGTATGTAAATTGTGACGTATTTACTGTTATACATTTATTTTAGTATCTACGTTTGTTTCAGTATATTTCTTATGCATGTGACGTATGTTGTTGAATACGTATTGCATGAGTTCTACCTGTTCTCTAAATTTGTAGAAGATCCTGGAGATCAAAAATCAACAAAATGTTTACGAAAATACTAGTGTCTTTCAACATGGTTGAACATTCGAGAATCTCGCGAATTGTTGTGTAAAAGAAAGCCATTAGAAGACGACAAGACAGTTGTGTATTGCATTTAAGCTAAAGTCAGCATATATTAGCCTCGGAAGCTATAGTTGTGATTAACAAAAAACTAAAGAATTTGACCAGGAAGGACTATAGATTTCGAACATTACGAACTATTCAACTTCAGATAATTAATTTCGGACGTTGGCATTTCTACGATGACATTAGATATCTTCTTCGTGAAAAGTGAGTTTGCAAACCGTATTAGGCCAAACAAGAAAAGAGCTACCTAGCATTTCCATCAGGTAAAGCCTATTTGTGTACCAACATAAGTAATTTGCGTGTCATGGATTAGTTTATTTTGAATTTCGCTCAAAACTACACATGGGCTATCTGCGCTAGCCGTCCGTAATTTAGCAGTGTAAGGTTAAAGAGAAGGCAGCTACTCATCAATACCCCCCCCGCCAACTCTTGGGCTACTTTTTACCAACGAATAGTGGGATTGACCGTCACATAATAATGTTCCCGCGGATGAAAAGGTGAGCATACTTGGTGTGACGGGAATTAGAACCAGCGACCCTCAGACTGCGAGTCGAGTGTTCTAACCAATTGGCTATGTCGGGCCATAGAACGTCAAATTATCAGAAAGAGTAGTGAAAGAAAGACTTGTATTTTGATTTGGAAGGAAATGAAAAAATGGAAACCTTGTTTTAGCTCACAAGTCGAGCAACAACAGTTAATTCATCAAGAACTTTTTACCTACTACTTCAGTCAAATCATGCAAACAAATGTGCTATTATAATGAAGGCCTGGTTCATAAATGTCTTGAAATATGAATTAATCTGACCGAATCAGTCGAAAAACCAACACAGATTATGTGTGATGAGTTGTATAAAAACACAGAGCACGCACTTGTAAATCGTTGTCTGATAAGTCATTCGTTCTAAGTATATTTTTGGGATTGCCATTGTGTATGTTCATTACAATCTAAAGTTAACCAGTGCAAAGGCACTGATAAATAATGTGATGTCTCTATACAAATTGAAGAGGATGGAAAATATATTCAAGTCTTAAGTCAACAAAAGCAAGATTCATATGTCGTATTGAAAACAAAAAATGATTTAGTGTATAGAATCTTTTGAGACCAGTGTGTATTTCTGCTTATTTTATTCATAGCCAGGCCACGTTACTGTAACCTGCTATGTTCACATAGGGGAATCTAATTCCCGATTTTAGGCTTTGTTAATCAGAATACTTACTGCTGTCCCACCGGAATAATGTAAGATCCATCCAATCTTTGCAAACCTTCTTTATTCAAACAGGAAGTTTCATAGTAGAAAGAACACTTCTCAGCTATCTACATTATGATTAAACAGAATGAAGGTTATTTAAACCAGAAATTTTGTGAATGGCAAGAAGTTAGATAATAATATGACCACTGATTGGCGTTCAGCCAAAGATAGATTATCCGATAAGTCACCATTAGAAGAGGAAAAAAATATGAAGCGCCAGAAATGAAAAACGATAAATGTCAAGAGATGACGATAACCCAAAAGTAACGATTTATTTTTTGCCATTTTTTGTGCTGCTAAAAGCTTATTCACTTAAGAAATAATGGAAATAGTTTTAAAGATTATAACGATATTGTTCGTCATGGCATATTCTATAAATATCAGGTATTTTATAATATACTATATTTGCTATTTCTCATAATTTGTTGTTAAAGATGGGTCGATGGTGATTTAAATATTAAAGGCAGAAAAACGTATTCAATATTAAAGTTTGTTTGCTATTCTGTTAAAGTGAATCATTGTCAGGGTAAACTGTCTGTTAACTAAAATTCAGATATTTTAATAGCTCGCCAGAAATCAAAATTGTCATTCATTACTCGGAAATGAAAGGAGTAAGTCACTCGAATCTCTAAGTAAGTGATAGTTTGTGAATTACTAGTTTGGGTTACTGGGTGTGTATGCTGAATATTCAAGTAAACGAGTGTATGAAATTTTATATGAGCAATTTTAATTAATTAAAAATGTTTAACATGTTTTCATATCTAAAATGAGCTTAAACTTGTTCTACTCGACTAAAGAGCTTTCTACAAAGTGATTGCTGCAGTTTACTTTCTGCTACATTTTTCCAGTAAATTAGTAGGTTTGTATTTTTCAATGAAGCTACGATTCAGCTGTTGACTCCAATTCTGATAGAATACGGATGGAATATGTACACACTTTACCAGGTTTAATATTATATATTTATTTTGATATTGATGTTTGTGTCAGTTTAATATACGTATGAAGAAATGCAAACAACTTTTATTTTTAAGTATGTATTGCGAAAGTCCCGTCTGTTCTCTAAATTTGTAGAAGATTCTCGAGTATAAGAATCAACAACACGTTTTACATTGTTGCTAACCGAACTTTAGAAAACCACGCTTAAAGCTTATAAAATGTAATCAACGCAACTCCGAGAGATATTTTTATATATTGTTGGTTCAGTACAGTTGAGATATTATAAATCTCGGAAGCTATAATTGTGATTCCCGCTTATTAATTTGGAAAGTGCAGGCACTTGGCCAGGAACGTTTGAAACTTTAATATTACAAACCGCTCAATTACAGTAAATTAACTTCAGTCGTTACTATTTCTATGCGGACATTGCCTATCTTTGCCTGTGAAAAACTCATCTGTGAGAAGCGAGAAATAGCTGGATGCGAAGTGAATCGTTTCGATATCAACATGCAATTAATTTTTTCTTCGTGAACCGTCAATAAAATATTCAGATCAAATAGGGTAATCAGTATTGTACGTTTGTAAATCATTTGTATTATAATTATTATCTGTAATAACCGTTATTATAAATTGTATTGTTGTTTGTACATTAAAATACATTTGTATTAAGAAAGGAAAACTGCGTGTATCAGTCTTGCTGGCAAAAAATAAAATAAAAAAAATAATAATACATAAGGACATTTAATCATCTTCTAAGCTCAAACTCCAATTCTTGGATATTTAAAATCGTAGTACGTAACGTTCGTAACATAATAAATCGGAGACTCGTCCGAGATAAATTATACTACTGTAAAACTTTTCTGACATATCGAATTCAATGAATTGCATTTGTTTTCCTCTTTTTCTGCCCTTTGGTTTTTGCAAATTCATCTTTTTCACGATGTTAAGATTATTCGTAAGACATTGATTACTACATTTAATGAAATTGAAATATTTTTTACAAACTCTTGGTTTTTATATTGTCGTTAATATATTCTTTGTTTTCTCTTTACTGCATTTCTAAGAAAAAAATGACCGACATTTTGTTTTCATTCTGTAACCCTGCGGCTCACTGTACTTATTACCATTCACATTTTAATTTTCTTCCATATGTCATCTTGAATTCCATATTCTTTATATGGGCATATTTGTATTTAATTATTTGCTTTTTTATGTCTTATTCATGTGAATATATCAATAAATGATTTATGATAATTTCTACAAGTAGTATGAAAAAGTTGTAAACAAAACCCGAACGTGAAAGTTACTTATTCTATTTTCTTAAAAGAACAACACCCTCGCTCATTGTTAAATGTATTTCACAATGTTGTTTTTTTTTCAGTATTTTCTTGCGATTTTTATTTCTTGGCACTTTATTAAATTAGTGTGTGGCCATTTCGTTCCTGTTTTATGCAATTCTACACCAATAACGATTGAGAAAATGTAATTGGACATGTGCAGATGAGAATACATTTACTCCACACTTTTCGAATCTTGTGCAGCAAGCTTATATCTAATTACCAAATTAGTTTTTGAAACTTTTGTACAAAAAAACGTGTACTTTGGCAGAAACAGCTTTACTGCTACTCTTGTGGACGCAAGTGTTTATAAACTGTTACATCTTGAAGAAGAGAAAAAAGAAGTTAAAATTGTGTATTCTATAATTTGAAAAATACCTTTAAACCAGTTTATATTACAAATATGTATAACTTCACACAATGAAAAATATAAATAGATCTCTATGAATAAATAAATACCTGTTAGATAAAACTCACGCTAACGAAATATGGAATAGAAATATAAACTTGAAACAAAAAATTAGACTCGTCTTAGTACATTTTTATATAGCTTATGGATCACAAAAGTACCTTTTTTTCACTATATAGCTTATGGATCACAAAAGTACATTTTTTTCACTATATTGCTCATGGATCACAAAAGTACATTTTATTCACTATATTGCTCATGGATCACAAAAGTACATTTTATTCACTATATTGCTCATGGATCACAAAAGTACATTTTATTCACTATATTGCTCATGGATCACAAAAGTACATTTTATTCACTATATTGCTCATGGATCACAAAAATACATTTTATTCACTATATTGCTCATGGATCACAAAAGTACATTTTATTCACTATATTGCTCATGGATCACAAAAGTACATTTTATTCACTATATTGCTCATGGATCACAAAAGTACATTTTTTCACTACATTGCTCATGGATCACAAAAGTACATTTTTTCACTACATTGCTCATGGATCACAAAAGTCTTAGTACATTTTTTCACTACATAGCTTATGGATCACAAAAGTACATTTTTTCACTATATTGCTCATGGATCACAAAAGTACATTTTTTCACTATATTGCTCATGGATCACAAAAGTACATTTTTTCACTATATTGCTCATGGATCACAAAAGTCTTGGTACATTTTTTCACTACATAGCTTATGGATCACAAAAGCGACGTTGAATTCAGATGCAGAAACAGATTTTAAGTTTTTCATTCATAATTTCCCGGTATGGCCAGGTGGGTTAAGGCGTTCGACTCGTAATCTGAGGATCGCGAGTTCGAATCCTTGTCGCCAAAAATATGCTCGCCCATTCAGCTGTGGGGGCGTTACAATGTGACGGTTAATCCCACTATTCGTTGGTAAAAAAGTAGCCAAAAAGTAGGCGGTGAGTAATGATGACTAGCTGCCTTCCCTCTTACACTGCTAAATTAGTGACGGTTAGCGCAGATAGCCCTCGTGTAGCTTTGCGCCAAATTCCAAAAGAAACAAACAAGCACACAATTCATAATTAAATCTTTTGTGTATTTTTCTTAGCATTCTTCACACTTTTCATTTATAACCGTTTTGTATATTTAGTAAATTAATATTAACAGTCGAACGTGGATCTCGAGCAAAACTTCCCATAAAGAGTATCTAAAAGTGAAATATATAAAAATGTACGACAACATTTAAGATTTTTTTCTCAAGGTATAAACTTAGAAAGTAATGTTTTACAGTTGCGATAGATTTAGTTTACAAAATGATAGCTCTGCTTGAATGTAGCAAATTTCACTATTGCTAGAAATTTCAGTTACATAAGTAAATTAATAAGTTGTAGCTTTCAAGGCAAAAAGATAAAATTAAGATAATTTGAAAAATAAAAACCCCGAACTGCATAACTGCAAGCAAACCCTATCCAGTGTAAAAAATGTTTAAAACACTTTTTTGGGATTTCGTTTGGTTTGTTTGGAATTTCGCGTAAAGCTACACGAGGGCTATCTGCGCTAGCCGTCCCTAGTTTAACAGTGTAAAACTAGAGGGAAAGGCAGCTCGTCACCATCACCCACCGCCAACTCTTGGGCTATTCTTTTTCCAACGAATAGTGGGATTGACCGTAACATTATAACGCCCCCGCGGCTGAAAGGGGAGCATGTTTGGTGCGAGTGGGATTCGAACCCGCGAACCTCGGATTACGAGTCGAACACCTTAACGCACTTGGCCGTCCCGGGCCTTTTTTATGCTTTCCTTGTTATAACTGATGGTTACACCATAGTAACTTGTCTTGTAGATATTCATTTGCAGTTAAGACGATGATCGTTTGTACAACGGGAAAAGCGCCGGTTCTTGTTTTAGGCCTGGCATGGCCAAGCTTATTAAAGCGTGGAACTCGTAATCTGAGGGTCGCATGTTCGCATCCCCGTCTCGCCAAACATGCTCGCCCTTTCAGCCGTGGGGGCGTTATAATGTTACGATCATTCCCAATATTCGTTGGTAAAAAAGTAGCCGAATTGTTGGCAATAAGTGGTGATGAATAGGTGCTTTCCCTCTAATCTTACACTGCTAAATTATGGACAGCTAGCACAGATAGCTCGAGTAGCTTTGTGTAAAATTAAAAAAAACAACTTGTAGTTAAGATGAGAATTTATGGAATAACATTTTAGACACTACATCCTTCTGTACCCATGATCACGAAATCTTTTAAACGTTTTCCAAGTAACATACGGACATTGTTCATGATAACTGGAGTGTTTAGAACATTGTCTATCCAGTTTTTTTTCTTTTTTTAATTTCTCTCAAAGCTACACGAGGGCTGTCTGCGCTACCCGTCCATAATTTAGCAGTGTAAGACTAGAGGGAATGCAAATATTCATCATCACTCACCGTTATTTCTTAGGTTACTCTTTTACCAACAAATAGTGGGATTGGTCGTAACATTATAACGCCACCATGGCTCAAAGGGTGAGCATGATTCGTGTTACGGGGATTCGATTCTGAGACTCTTAGATTACGAGTCGAATGCCATAACCACCTGTCCACGCTGTACTTTTATGCTATTGTAGAAACATGAGTATAGAGGACGACTTTACCCTCAATTCAACCAAATTTTATAATAAGTAAGATATCGTGAAAACCACGAATTTAACCATGAATAATATAAGTCCAACAAAAATCAACACTAAGTTGAATAATTTGGTAACCATCATAAATAACATATCCGTGAAATTTAATTTTTTTATCTTCTTCCCCTTTCGTGATAAACCTTATTGGTATGCAATGTATTATCTTTGTAAAAGTGGAAAGTAACCTCTTATTATGTTTTGATGCTAATTAGTTTTGATTTGATGCTAATTAGTTCTTCAGAGCAATGTTTCACGAGTTCTATCACTATTTAACTTTGTTCTCTGTGCTTTCAGCTTTGGCAAGTACCGAAAAACCATCAGCTTGGAAATCACCCCGTGAAGTAAAAATCTTTATATAATAATAACCACGAGATTCAGACTATCGAGAAAATTGCAGGGTTGATGACAGTGGTTATTTAAACATTTCGAATTACTTTTTACGAGCTTTCATTTCGGATATTAGAATTACGTGAATAAACTTAGTCAGAAATGCACTCTGAAACAGAGTTATTTGGAATTAATAAAACGATAACATTATATGTACACACGTTTACTAATAAATAACATTCTTATATATTCATACTCCAGTTATGTTGGTAATACTTGGAATTTTATTGCACTTCTATGTTAGAACAATATGCAGTTCTGGGTAGTTTTTGTTTAGTTTCTATCCTGAACAGATCTTTAGGTTTTAGAATATTATTGAATCTTTTTATATAGAAACTCTTATTTAAAATCCTTAAGGGTTAGTTGAATTCATGTTTCCAAAATATCGTCTTTAAGTTTTTTCTAGACACAAATACACAAGGTTGTATAAAATATATATTGGCTCTATCTTGGCATCAGTGAATAATGTTTTCGAAGTCGATGGAAAAAAAACACTTAGAGGCCAAAAATGCTAAGTGGTTAGGGTACCTGTAATCTGAGGATCGCGGGTTCGAATCCCTGTCACCAAACATGCTCGCCTTTTCAGTTGTGGGGGCGTTATAATATCACGGTCAATCCCATTATTCGTTGGTAAAAGAGTAGCCCAAGTATTGGAGGTGGGTGGTGATGACTACCTGCCTTCCTTCTAGACTTATACTAATAAATTAGGGATGGCTAGCGCAAATAGTCATCGTGCAGTTTTACGCGAAATTCAAAACAAACAAATAAACAAGCATTTATAGAAACTTCTTTTTTATTCATGATGGTATGATAGCAAAATGTTGGTTATCATGATCCGAGTGTCACACAGACCACACAATGCTGCATCAGTCCCAGATAAAACGAAGAGTTTAAAAAACTGTGAACAATACATAGTCTAGTTAAGATAACTTCTTTTCGATTCTTACGAAACAAGACAGCCAAATTTCAATGGAGGGTTTTATCCGGAAAGACTTGTTTTCACGTCGCTCACTCCAAGTAAACCGCCAACTGGCACGGAGCCGAGCCTTAAATGCAGGACCATAGTCCATGTATGGAACAGACACAGCAGTGACAGTGCCAGAGCAGATAGATTTAGCTGTGGGTGTCAGCAAACTCGTTCCCGCGAATACCAACGTGACCTGGTATCCAGAAGGGCTGAATAGAAGTAGATGTTAGAGAAGTGGGCCAGTCAGTTTCATATATAGGCGAGAATAAGGTGAGAACTAATCTGAAGTGTTTCCAGGGCCAGTATAGAGTTAAGCGAGTCAGTAAAAATAGTACAATTTGAGTACTGCTTATCTTCTATGTGATCTGTAGCAAGAGAAATGGCGTACAGTTCGGCAGTGAAGACAGATACTGTAGAGGGGGTTCTATGTTCAACCACCAAGTTACAATAAACCATGGCAGAACCCACAGAGCTACATGATTTCGAACCATCCGTATAAAAGGGAATGGAAGGATAGTTCAAAAGATGTTTATCGAATAAGATACAGTACTTCTATTCAGGAGTGTCTGATTTTCTCAGGTAACTCAAAGGTCATAGTTGGGGATGGTAATAAACCTTGACGAGACTGGCTGAACAGTTGATACAGCAATGTCATCCAAGGACAAACACAATTCATTTAACTACGCCTGATTACGAAGGCCAAAAGGAACAATGGCAGTCTGTTTGTTCTGAAAAAGCATGGCCCATTGAGGAAGGAAAACACAACCTCAAGTGAGACGTTGTGGTAATGACCACAGTTTCACAGCATACAGTAAAGACAGTTGTAAATGGCAAAGGTGTAGAGAGGGTTTATGAGGCTCTGTGTACAAACTCTGGACTGGGGAAATGCGGGAAACCCCTTTGTAGAGCTGAAACCCTTGATGATATTCAGCATATTCAAGGACGAGATCCTAGTACAACTTATAGACCAGAGACCTGTAGTCCAGTTTTGATTGAAAGAGAGTACGATATATCTTTAGCATAAAACATCGATCCCCCTCTCTTAGGGTTAGGGGCGGAAAAGAAGACATGCAGGAAATTCAGCGCTTTTGTACATTTGACTCGTATCTGCTTGATGTGGGGTATAAAGATCAGCTTATAGTAAAAGATAAGACACAAGAACTTTGCCTCAGCTTTATGCAGTTCAGGATCGGGTTGAATACCTCATTGGCGGCAAAAGTGCGGGCAAACGGTTTTAGGGAGAGAGAATTTAAAACCATTTGCTGTGGTTCACTTTAGTAAATGGTTGAGGGCAGTCTGCAGCTGTCGCCTAATAAACCTCATGTTTAACGACTAATACGAGATATAGATGTTGTCGTCAAAGAGACCATTTGCAAAAGTAGGAGTAAGTTGCCCAGCGATAGCATTAATTTTTATATTGAAAAGTGTGGCACTCAAGACACAGCTGTGAGGGAGTCTAAGTTCCCGTAAGAAAGATCGGGAAAAGGGCCCGGTATGGCCAAGCGTGTTAAGGCGTGTGACTCGTAATCTGAGGGTCGCGGGTTTGTATCCTGGTCGCGCCAAACATGCTCGCCCTTTCAGCTGTGGGGGCGTTATAATGTGCGGTCAATCCCACTATTCGTTGGTAAAAAGAGTAGCCCAAGAGTTGGCAGTGGGTGGTGGTGACTAGCTGCCTTCCCTCTAGTCTCACACTGCTAAATTAGGGACGGCTAGCACAGATAGCCTTCGAGTAGCTTTGTGCGAAATTTATAAACAAACAAACAAAAAAGATCGGGAAAATTTCGAACCAACACGAACTTGGAATATCCTGCCCATCAAACAATTTTAGTGAAAATGGGCAAATGACCCGCAACTCATATAACAGGTCTCACAAAATGCCATTCCTCCATGTGGTATCATAAGGTCAAAGAATATCGAAACAAGACATTGTAGCTTGAAAAAAGGCTTCTCTGATCGACGTTTCTAGTCGAATCAGTTACTTCACGGTGGAGGGCTGTCGTCGGATCCCAAACTGGGTGTGCGAGAGAAGGAGGTTTGATTCGAGAAACCAAACAAGACTAGTATTAACCATTCTCTTTAAGGTGTTACAGAAACATCTCATCACAGCGATTGGGCGGTCGGTTGAAGGAATCTTGGGATCTTTCTCAGCCTTAAAGAAAGGTAGGACAATAGCCTGGTACGAGGCATCAGGAAAAACATTCTCCTGTCAGATCCAGATAGAAAGATCCAGAAGAATAGCAAAAGAAGTGGTAGAAGGATGGAACATTATCCTGTAGTGTATATAATCAGGTCCAACCGATGGACTGTCAGATTGATAAAGAGCTACTTTGAGGTCCACCAGTGTGAAGGGACAATTACGGTCAGAGACATTTAGCTCAAAAAGAAAGAGGCGATTATTATGGACGGGTATTTGTGGCTAAGAAGGTGGAGGATGGAGCAGAAGTACTAGATGCCTGGCAAAAGCTTTTGCTGAGAGTATTAGCGATGCATTGGGCATTAGCAACTTTGTGGCTATCGGAAAGCAAGATAGAAAGGGCGACAGAGTTATACTGCCCAATGACCTATCGAATCTTGTACCATATGACTTTGGAACTGGTGCTAGAAAAGATGCTGGTTGTGAATTTAATCCAAGATTTCTTCTGGGTTTGACGTCTTACCTGCCGAATATGTGCACGGATCCGTAGGAAAGCAATGCGGTTTAAAGGTGTGGGATACCTATAAAAGGTATCTAAGGCTTGCGTTTAATTTTCCGTACCACTTGGCAGGCATAATTTCACCGTGGAGAAACGCATCGAGATTTTTGGAATACATTAAGCAACTGCCTGGATAATACAGTCAGTCACAGCTGCAATGTAGTCGTCTATCGATTACTCACAAACTATGGCAAGATCAAATTCCAAAAGAGCAGTGAAAAAGGACCAATTGCCTTGATTTAACTTCTACCGGGGCATGCGGACCGTGTAGCATCGACCATGGCTATTCTCTCTCAAAATGACAGGAAAATGATCACTGCCCCATGGGTTAATGTCAACCCGCAATGAAAAATGGGAAACTAGTGAAGGGAAGCAAACTTAGAGATCAATAGAAGTAGAAGACTCATTAAGTGGATGAAAATAGGTATAAGAACTAGTATAGAATAGAGACAGGTTGTGATCTGAGAGCAAACGTTCTTTGAAGTGATCTCTTCCATCAATATCAGCACCTTTCCAGAAGGGATTATACCCATGTATGTCCCCCAGGATTAAAAAGGGAGACTGCGACTGTTCAAGGAAAGCATCAAGGTCTGATTGATCATAATTCTCTCCAGGAAACAGATAGAGTGAGCAAACAGTGATGGTACGATCCAAGGAAACACGGATGGTTATGGCCTCCAAGCGTGTGCCAAGTGGCAAAGTCAGGGTATACACATTCTGATTGGCCAGCAGTGCTACCCCTCCACGTACACGTATATCACACAATAAGTCATTTCTGTACAACTAATACTCCCGAAAGGTGACTGTATCCGCAGGTTTTCAAAAATATTTTCTGTAAGGAAAGCAGCACAGGACGGTAAGAATCAATCAGTGCTTTGACGTCACCCAGATTAGAACGTAATCCTCGACAGTTTCACTGTATCAAAGTGGCCATTTTTTCTTATGTACAGGCAAATTGGGTGGAGATTCTTTTATTTTCGACTACGTCTTTTTTTTCTTTACTCGTGCGAAGTCTGTCGAACATCATAGATCCTGCTCCGGGTCGATTGGACAGGTTTCTGTTGTCGAAGAAGATTCCAGTGACTAAGGACGTGAACAAATTATCGCTCTTCATCTCGGGGCTGGAGAAGAAGATGGACTCGAGGAAATGCCTCAATCCGGAATCAGAGAATTGGATTCGGGAATCTACTGGAATGAATGGTAGAGACAAATTGGATGTTGACGTTGATTTATCAACTTTCTTAACTATGGAGGGCAAAAGACTTTTCACATGACTTAAGAACGATTTTTTCGGTGGCATAGAGAGATCAGTCTGCATTTCCACTGGAGTTGTGGAACGAAGTAAAGCAGCATACGTCTGAAATGGAATGGAAAACAGTAACTCTCGATCCTCGGGGTAATAAATGTTGCGAGTCGTTTTCAAAGGCTATACCTCTTTTTCTCTTACATTCCTAGGGCATGAACCAAAGTAAGATAGGTAAGAGTCATTACAATTAATGCAGTGAGGGTCTATTTCACACTCATTGGCATCGTGGTTCTTGCCACTGCAAGAAGCACATGTCAAGGAACAATGACATGATGTATTTGAGTGACCGAATTGCTGACGTTTGGAAACATCTGAAAAGGTTTGTAATATATGACCGTACCCTGAAATTAAGATAATGTGCCTTGATGGTGGCAGGTGGACTTGGTAATGTAAACGTCAAAATTAGGACATTGGTCGCATTATAATTCCATCTCTGTAAGTGGAGATACGCCTCAATGTAAAAACTCCTTGTATGGAGAAACGAGCGAGGATCTCTGAGTCTGGGATGTTTTTTAAATTCCTTGTGACGAATTCAAAATAGCATGAAGAGTAACCTCAATGGGTATATTCCCAATGGCCTTCGAAGGCAAGAGGAGTTCACGGTACTTAGGAGTGGATGTTTCCATAAATGTTTCACCAGAACGAACCTTTTTAACTGACTTAGGAAAGCCAGCAAGTTCCTCTAGTCCCTTTTGAATAAAAAAGGTAGACATTTTCTACTTAGATTTGTTTGTTAAAGAATGTAATATTAGAAAATTAGGTAAAGGTGTTGAAGAAGTTAAAGATTGCTTTTCAGAATCTTCAAAATGAGGTTGTTTACCTGTGGTCTGTTTTTGTTATTTTTTATTTCGGGTCGTGGGATCTATAATAAAGAATGTTTCGGTGCCCACTGACCCCACCCACCATGGACATTGCCAAACAAGGACACTGCATCAACTCCAGGGTTTCTGAGCACTATACCAAAACATCAGACACCAATGTCCACAACACCCACTAAAACCATCCAACATTGGTACTTCGTTAACTTTAGTCCAAGAGGATCAGCCGAATGAATCTGGGGAGGCACCTCAAGGCCGCCCGTCTATAGAAATTCATTGTTCCATTGTCTGCATCATCTAATATGAACTACACAGGTATATGCCGAACAAATGTAATGCCGTTTCGCCACCTACATCTTTATAAGTATTAAACAGCGTAATTTCTATTTGAAAAGTACCCTTACAAATCCATATTTTAAGCCGTTTCGTTTTTTTTCGTGAATTTAGTATAGTCGTGATGCATGATTTGTATCGACAGTTCAGCAAATTTTCAGCATTATGGAAGGAAATATTAAGAATAAATACCAAAAACCGTTGCGATTTCTTTTTTTGTGACTCGTAACGTGTGTAAGAATTTTTTTTTTAATGTACGATAAATAAGTTTAATTTAAAGTTTTCTTTACTATTTTGAAACGAGACATATTTGATGCTCATATCAACAAATAGCTATGAAACGGTTAATGTAAAAGTGAAAAACAAGATTACAACGCTTTCATACAAAATCTGTTTTTTTTCTATCATCATTCCTAAGTACGAGCTGATGGTAGATAACTCTTACTCGAAGATACGATAGATTCAGTGAATCAGTTGTAAAACAGCTAAAATACCATTGGTGAATAAATATAATGGGTAACCAGGTTATATGTAGAAGTTTTTGTAACTCTTATTAATAGAGTTTCCTTCATTTTTTTCAGTTTTTATTTTCTTTAGAAATTATGTGAAAATTTGTTTGTTTAAATTTCGCGCAAAGCTTCTCGAGGAAGCACGCCTTTCCTGTGAAAGTGGGTTTTCTCGGGGCACTTCCGTTTTCCCCCACATCAAAATCTTTAGGCATTGGATTTCTAGATCCCAGCTCAGGCAACTCTTTTGCCAGACTCTGAATCGTGCCGTTTGACTTGATCTGGATTTGAATTATATTCATGTTCACATCTGCTCAACTTCTTCCTTTCGGGACAGGTCCCGGCCTTTCTTTCCGCTGCTGCCTTTGCCTCCACCCAAGACAACATTTAGAAGAGACATCCTCCACCCAAAAATTCAATAATAATAATTAATTTATTAAAAAAAAACACACCACTTAATCTTAATAACAATCCACGAAAGGGTACGAAGAGGAACCACAACGTTCCTGAACACCCCGGTTGGGGAGAGAACTCTTCTGATTTCTCTCTCTCTAAACTGAACCCCTGCCACGTTAGTTTAGTTTTAGTTTTTTCGAGGAAGCAAGCCATCCCTAATTTAGCAGTGTAAGACTAGAGAGAAGGCAGCTAGTCATCACCACCCATCGCCAACTATTAGGCTACTCTTTTGCTAACGAATAGTGGGATTGACTGTCACATTGTAATGCCATAACACACTTGGACATGCCGGACCATGTGAAAATAATGAGAGTTTGTTACTAAAGTCTTTTATACGTTGAAAGATGTGAGAATTGTTTTTTTTTTAATTTCGCGCAAAGCTATATGAGGGCTATGTGGGCTAGCCACTTCTATCACTATCAGACTAGATGGAAGGCAGTTAGTCATCTTTAGTCACCGCCACCTCTTGAGCTACTCTTTTTACCAATGAATAGTGAGATTGATTATCACGTTATAATGTCCCCACGGTTAAAAGGGAAGCCGATTTGTTGTGACCGGAATTGGAACCAACAATCTTCGGGTTAAGCGTCGAGCGCCAAAAGCACCCGGCCATGCATGATTATCTTCATTTATGGGGTATTTATTTCACTCTCTTTAACCCATGTTTAGTGTAGCATGCTGAAGGTGGTTTTCTACCAAGTGCTCAATTAATATAAAATTTGAAGGTGCACAAGTTAAAGAAATATAAAAATTGAAATCAGAAAGATATTAGGATCATGAATTATTTGAGAATGAGATGTTTAAACATTGGGTGTTTTGTGTGTGATTAGGAGTTGTTATTTGTGTAATCTGCCGTCGTTTTGAAAAGGAACTGAGTATATACGTACTCTGTAAATGCTATTGTGTTACTTTCTTCATGTTGTTAATGTCTTATCAGAAGTTTACTTAATAAAACTGTAATTACAGCACACAAAACATTAGGAACAGTGTTACGTTCTGATTTTGTTATGCAGCAAGTGTATCGCTAATAGATTAACCCGTAATTTCTAAATTTACTTTTGTAAAATTACTTTTTATCGTTCATTCATATTCCACATTGTTATGTGACTTTGCATGTTCTTCTCTGTTATTAGTCGATACTTCATTATGATGAATATAAAGTGACTAACAATTTTACTTTACATTTGCAAGTTACAATTTGTGGTTAATAACATTGAGTATCATCATAAGGGTTATATTACATATCTTAGAAGTAAGGTTTCTGTGTATTATTTTACAAGCCAGATTTCCGCTGCTATGTGAAATATTACGAACAGGCATTTTACATTTGTTTTTAGAATTCTAATGCTAAACTCATAACAAGTGGCTTGTAATAATGATAAGCTGATTTAATGCGTATCAAATGAGAAACTAGTTAGTTTGTTTGTGTTTTTCAGTTCCGCCAGAGAAACCGGTAATCAGCAATGAGAAAGAGCAGGTGTTAAGAAGTCTGATTGGACCATACAACGAAAGAGACAGCCTTTTTCTTCGATGTGAAGCGAAAGGAGGTAGTATTATTTAATAGTGCAATAGGAAACACGAAATTATGAATTTTTCGTTGTAGATGCAGTGGTGATGTTGTGGTTCAGACAGTGATACAATGGTATAGATTTAAGAACGCACGCTAAATTCAGCTTATATTCGTGTAGTCCTAAGTACATAGCACCGACAGGAGTATTTTCTGAAGGTATAAGAGTGTTGGAACTTCCAATTGTTTACTATAGTAAGGCCATTTTTTTACATCAAGTTTGTGAAAGAGTAACCAGTTCTTTCCCTTGTTGTATCAAAATGATATGCGTTTATTTTTCAACACTTTTAATATCTTCAAAATGTTTTATTATGCAGAGAACAATAGCTTCAACACTTGTGATCTCTAAGAATTTACATTTTACTCTTATCGAAAATGAAACATCTTTTTTGGTTGTTTTGATTGTTGTTTATTTGAGAAGCATATATTATATAAGCATAATGTGGTCTAAGATAAAAATCATTTACTGTTTCTGGAAAATAAATGTTAACATTGCCAATACAGAATACCCTTACTCAGCAAAGAATCGTTACAAAATAAATACGTAGGTTAACCAAAGGTTGTTATAAAATTTTGGAGTAGATAATATTGTAACAATGAATAGAATTGCAAAAATAAGATTCATTGGGAACTGTTAGTATAAAAAGTAATTAAGTTTAGTAAGTGCTTGTAACTGTAAAAATAATTCGATATAACAATATAATGTAAACTTATTTTAAATTAATTTATGAGATTTTCAATCGATTATTAATTATACGGTTGTAAAAAATCTATAGCTGAAGAATCATTTCAAGGCTTTGTTGAAGAAAAAAATATTTCGTCCAGAATAAAGTTTTCTGGAAAAAATTCGATTTAAAATTAGCTTTCGCGTGTAAAGTACAATCAAATCTGTTAACGACATATAAGACTTTAAGCAGTTGAAAACTTACAAAGGTTAGTAATCATTAATACAACTTTTATTAACAGTAATAAGCAGTGATTAACAGGTGACTATGATTTCATGTTTATGTTACTTGTTTATCAGGAAGTCCTTCACCGTCAGTGACTTGGTGGAGAGAGTCTGTTTTATTGGATGACACCTACGTCAGTATAACGAGTGAGAGGAAAGTAGTCAACGAGCTGAATATTAGTTCTCTACAAAGGCACGATCTAATGGCTGCTTTGAGTTGTCAAGCAAAAAATAACAACATTTCTGAACCTTTAACAACAACTGTAACCGTCGACATGAACTGTGAGTAAGATTCTTTACAAACAGTTTTACAAGTATCGGGAAGGTTGAAAAATTTGGTACTATATGAGGAAAGAATCTCTTATCGTCATTTCATTTAGATTTCACAAGTGAAACTTCAAATACTGGAACAAAATTAAAATGTCTGGTGTTTGTTTCATTAAATTCATAGGACAAACTTATTGTTTAAACTTAGAGTATTGGTGTTTAGAAGTGTAGAAATATTCTGCTATATCCTACGAAGTTCTAGAATATTCTTATAAAAATAACAATTTTCTAAGTCAGTTTAAAATCCTTCTTAGCATTTTATAGACAAACTCAGCTGAAAGTTGTGTACTCATTGTAGGGTGCAGAACATTTTTTAAATGTTATACACTTTGTTTTGATTTTAGCTGATTGTAGGTATTCAGAATGTCATAAAAACAATAAGATAATAATCACAAAGCACACCAGTAGCACAAATAATGTAGAAAACTAGAGGTTTCAATAAAAACACACACACAAACAGCACTGATGATGTAGAAAACTAGAGGTTTCAATAAAAACACACACACAAACAGCACTGATGATGTAGAAAACTAGAGGTTTCAATAAAAACACACACACAAACAGCACTGATGATGTAGAAAACTAGAGGTTTCAACAAACACACACACAAACAGCACTGATGATGTGGGTGACAAGATGTCTTTTCTGAATGGTCCGCTGTTAATTACGATTCATTTCCTTCATAGAATCGTGAGCTTCATCCTGCTAACACTATAAATGCATGTCTTATGCTACTAACTTAACTACTGCATAAAAAAAGTATTTGTTTGGAAGTAGCGTCTTCACACGGCTGCTTAGGTCTATATATGGGATGGAAAAATACTTTTATTAAAACTAATAGCAAAGAAATAACAGGAAATAACTTTATTTGGTAAATCATATTTAGACATATGCAATATCTGTTGTTGTTTTACGACTAACATATTCAATATCTTAATTTTCGGAAACATGTGAGGCAATCTAAATAAATTAAATCATGAATATGCAACACTAATAGCATGACGGCACTTCTGTAGCATGACAGCACTTCTGTAGCATGTAGTGCTTCTGTTTCCCTATTACAGCACATAGAAGTTAATGTAACCACTAATACTGCCTTAGTTTTTATGTGAAGCAGATGTCAAGTGACCAATCGTGTGATCTATTATGTACGTATACTACAGACGTACTTATTCATAAATGATCATTTGGAACTTCAAATTTTGAAGCAAAGTAAATTATCATAAAACGCGTGTCAGTAGGATCTGTCATCACCTAGATAGTGAAATCAGTCGTAAATCATTGAAGAGTGTTTGAAATAAATCAGTCAATGAATTGCTGAGGTACTGGGCACATTTACCCATCAATTTATCAATGATTCTTGAGATCAGATGTTACTGTGAATCTTCTCAGCTTATAATGAAGTTTTTACTAATATGCGACATACACTCTTCTTTCCAGAAGTTGACTGTTAGGTAAGCGGGAGTTCATAATGTCATCCATTGTAAGAAAGTTCTCACACAATTTATACGCATATACAAAATTACTAGTAGCAAAAGGATTGCATCCCTATTTTACATGTCATTCGTAGGCGCATCTCTAGCACACATAGGTTTTAAAGTAGCCGCCAACAGTACCACAACTGCGAGATTTAATCTGGTTTCTAATCATTTCTGCAATTTCAAACATCGTTAAACTATAAGAAAGTCACACGACAAATCTACGTGTTCTTGACGCCACTGAAAATGGGCTGTTTCGTGGCGATGTGTTATAAGAACGCACTCAATTTATTGTTCGGCAAAAAAACAAAAACAAACCGCCACCACCAACAACAAAAGAGGTTGTTTCGTAACAATGGATTAAATGAATGTTATTCGACAAAAAACCAGAGTTATGAGAACTTCTTTCTGATCGTTTGAATGCTGACTTATCTTTGCTTGTTAATTTATTTGTGAGCCTGAAGGCCAACAGCTGATTCGAGCCTACATTGTCAAATAATAGGATTTCTTGCCTTGTTTAGGTTTTCGACGAATAGCCATTCTATTAGCCAAGTGCACATCCTGCTCACCACAAACTGTAGCCGAGTTCACTGCCAAACACTTTTTAGAGATTAATGTGTTTGTCCATATGATAGTGTTCATATGTCATCATTCATATTCCGACACGTTTAACTAACAATCTAGATATTTGTGTATACTTTGCCGTTTGTCAGTTTGGTGATTCTTTAAGTTTTAAACAGCACTGTAATACTCATACCAAATCACCGATCGGCCATGTATCACTTGTTCCTCATAAACACTGAGATCAGCTACATCATGTCACAGGTTAGAATATAGAGAATATATATGTATATAAACCCAATTTCTTATTCATTTTAAGAAGCGCACTTTATTGTGAAACACTTCTTTTACTAATTTTGTATATTAACAGTTTTCCAGATTCAGTAAGATAATTTTAATTAAATTATGGATATAAAAACATTTTGGTGATGGGAATAAATGTTTGCTCTTACGTAAATATATCTGTGTTACCGATTGGTTTGTTTTGAATTTCGCGCAAAGCTATTTGACGGCTATCTGCGCTAGTCACCCCTAATTTAGTAGTGTAAGACAAGAGGGAAGGCAGCTAGTCATCACCACCCACCGCCAACTCCTGGGCTACTCTTTTACCAACGAATAATGGAAATGACTGTTACACTTTAACGTCCTTACTGCTAAAAGGGCGAGTGTGACGGGGATTCGAGCCCGTGAACCTCGGATTACGAGTCGGGTGCCTTAACCACCTGGCCATGCTGGGCCCCTCTGTATGTTACTGATCGATGCAAATATTTATAAATATATTTAACTCTTTTAATCCCATTAATTGGGTGATTGGTTATAAAACTGATAACCCGAATTATGAAAGAATTTTTAGAAGAGTTAAACATTATTACTGAGAGTTTGTTCACCTCAGTTCAATTACGAACATTAAATAATAATAATAAACAGAAAATAAAGAAATGTATCTCAAGATGTCTACCCATATTTAGTTTTCACTTATGTGAAATCCACCCTATTCTCTCGTTAAACCTGTTTCAAAATACGTGATTTAAACATTAGGAAAAAAACTAACTCTTATTTATTAAATTAACAGCTGGAACTCAATGGATTTCAAATTAAAAGTCAGTTATCGTAACGAACTCAGCTTATTTGATTTTCACTTTGCACGTACTGACTCATTTCGGGAAAACAATACGTAGACAACGTGATTAAACACGCTCGTATAAAAACCCGACATGAACAATGTCATTAAATATCATATGTACAAAATATTGTAAAATAGTTGACACGAATAACTTTATTTTTTGTGCATATTTATATAAAGTTCTAACAATACTAAGTGCACGTGTTTCATGTGGTGTACAGTGTGCCAGAAATCAAACCGTGAAATGAATATCTAAACGTTTGGTAAAATATAAATACATCATTGATAAATCTACAAAAATTATCAAAGGAAGGTAGGTTTCAATTCATTTATTTAAGACGTTTAGCTTCCCATTACAGAAACTCACTCGTGTTATCGAATCACTCGTTTTAACTGTTTTCAAGGTACTTTGTTTAATAACTCTATTTCAGAAAATAATGCTTTTTTCCACTGTTTCTTAGTTAGACCTCTGGCAGTAGAAATACAAACGGAGGATCAGATCTTTTCAGCTGGACAGTCTACCCAGTTAGTCTGCAGGGCCATTGGTTCTCGACCTGCCGCAGTGATTAGTTGGTGGTCTGAGGAAACACGACTTGAAAACACCAAGTTTTCCGTGTCGGTTGACGGCAATGTCACTACCAGCTACCTTACCTTTTATCCATCTTCGGAGGATGATGGAAAAACCATCACCTGTCGCGCCGAAAATCCTTTCATAGCAGACAGTGCAGTAAGAGAAGAGAAACTGTTAACAGTTTATTGTGAGTTTTGTAGCTCTATCAGTGTTGGACTCATACAAATATTTAACTTTGTGTATCGATGTGCATAATACGTTGAGGAATAAATAACAAATAAAAATATATAAATAATCGCAAAATAAACCAATTTTATTTACTTAAGCTACATTTTCTTTAAGATTCTTGTTCTGTAAGCAAAACTATGAAATGACAACGTGAGTGAGACGACAGAAAATTGTTTTATTTGAACTTATGTCAGCGAGAAGGATTTGTTCAATCACTGTGAAGTTATATAGATTGTTCTTCAGAATATTAATGACACAGAAAGAACACTAAAGCTATTTAAAAGCGACATCCACTTTTGCCACAATATTACTAATGGAACTTTTATGAGAGTGGCATGATTTCGAGTTATTAAAAACTTCGATTATAATTAGCTGAGATATAAGTTTACAACTTAGTTTAATTATTTTGTATTTTTAGGTATTTACCTAACTTTACAGAAAATTATAGTTTTTGCTTCTTTCAGATGTACCAAAAGTGAACGTTAGCATCCCCAGACACCTGACGGATGCAGTTGTAAAGAGAGGGCATGATATATTTTTTGAATGCCACACCATTGCAAATCCTCCCGTATCAGAAATCGGTTGGATGTTTGAAGGAAGAGAGCTTCATACAAACAAATCTGAGGGAGTTATCGTCACTAACCACTCTCTAGTTCTCCAGGGAGTAACTCGAAAGAAGAAAGGTTTCTATACGTGCGTTGCAACAAACTTAATAGGAAGAGGAGAGAGTGAGCCTGTGATGTTGAGTATTCAATGCAAGTAGATAGGATTTCGCTATTGAAATGTTTCAATGATCCAAACAGCCGTAACAGCCACACTAGTGTATACGTATGCGGATCATGACAGGAGACCATACAAATTTATGTGTGGTCGTACAGCTGGGGATAAAGGCGTGCATGTTCTCCCTTGCGTATGTGTATAAACAGACAAGTTGTATACTAGAGAAAGAATAATGGTTGATAATGTGATACTTGAGCTGCAACAATACACAGTTAAAGTTTTAAACGTGCGGTGTTTTCTATGCAGTACATATTACACGTAGTTATGATCACGCATGCGCTTGTGACAGGTGTGAGTGTAATGGAAATCCTAAGAGATTATTTATATTCATTGTAATGTTAATGTGAGAACTTGCTACCCAGCTAAGTGCTTCTGTTTTGCTTTAACTGTTGTAGTGATTCGTTTGTTCGGACTCTGAATTTCATGGTTTATGTTTAATGGTCCTTTCCGAACTTTAGAAGCCATAATGTTGTAAGATTGACGCCCAAATTACACAATTCGATCAGACAAAAGTAGTCCAAAAGTAGGCAAATAAGGATTTTAACTACTTGCCTTCCTTCAAAGTTAGAAATAGTTATGTGTAAACAGTTTTTGTTACACCTATGCTTGAACATTTTGCTCGAAATAAAGAAGTAACTAAATAAATACAGAAGTATAAAAATATTAAAATTTTTACAGCTTAGGTGTTATCAGGTAGTTTCAAGAGGTATTCATAAAAAAAGAAGTTTTTAAAAAATTTTTTTACGAACACACCAATACAACAGAATTACAATTTATCAACATTCGTTAAAAATAGCGTTGACGAATATTTCTCTTAACAATGCTACATAACTGGTTATTTCAGATTTATTCGCCATGGGTATCGAACTCTGAACGTCACTGTTATAAGTGCCATATCCCACTGTTGAGCCCTCGTGAGGAATGAACAATATTGAGAAAATAAACAAACTAAAATGTCACTTAGAAATATTTTGTCATTATTTTAAAACGCTATTAGTACACACACACACACACACACACACACACACACACACACACACACACACACACCATTGATTCTCTTTAAACAGTTATTTAAGTAAAATACGTTTATTTGAAATTATGGAGCTTATAACTAGGCATGTAACTGAGGTATGTGGCTTAGATCTAATGAAGCAACTGAAATACGGTTATGGTTTTCCATTACATGTTTTACCAAGTCATTTATCTCACTTTCTCTTTTTTTACAGACAATAATAAGTTTAAATCGTATGGCGGTTTTCCTTCAAAATGGTTTTCCTTTCCTTCAGTTCCCCCAGTCTGCAAATCAAAGCAGAAGATTTACGGAGCAATACAGAACGAACCTGTAACCATATACTGTGACGTCAATGCAGAACCACCCGAAGTAAAGTTTCGATGGTCATACAATGGCTCCAAAGATGCTGAGGACACTCTGAATTTCGAAAGTAATTTAACAAGTAGCCTTGCCACGTACATTCCGAAACAACAGCCACAGTATTTCGTCTTGCTTTGCTGGGCTGAAAATGAAGTAGGACCTCAGAAGGACCCGTGTGTTTATAAGATTATTCCGTCAGGTGAGTTACGGACAACGATTGTTTATATTTAAGTCTCAGTAATGGAACTGTAATTGATTTGTGTTTCTGGTGTTAATATGGCCGAGAAAAGTACAAAATCTGTTAATTATGAAATCAAGAATGTCTTTATTTACAGATTAGTAATGAAAATATTTTCCTATAATCACTATAAAACAACATGTTCAACGTAGTCTCCACGTTTACCGATAACAAAAGCCTGAATTTAGCCAGCCATATTGTTCATCACTTCAGTGATTGTATCTAAAAGGATATTCCAAATCTCTCATCCAGATAATAACTTTGAGTTCAGTAATATTCCGAGGGTTAAGGTTAGCATAAATTCTGTCTTTTAGATAAACCAATAAAAAGAAGTCTGGGGAAGACAAAATATGTGAAGATGAAGACCATTCCACGTTCTTATAAAGAGAAATCAATCGTTGTTAATCAAGTTAACTATTGTTAAATGATTAGGGAATTTTACTTATCTGTACTACAGAAATAGTTTCAGTGAAGAAATGGAGGTATTCACATGAGAACACATTGGTTTCAACAGAACGGAACAGCCCCACCTGTAGCCAGAGAAACTTCCTGACCCTTTTTTATGATGTGGTGTTAATAATAATGTAAACCACATGCGGACTAAAAAAAATCTGTTATTTAAAAACGTTTGAGTAATTTAGCTGAAGTATTAAGAACGAAAATCATTCCAAGATCACCCGAAGAAAATCAAAATTACATTAAGTTTTTATATATGTAAAAACGGCTCGTTTCGTTTGAGAAAGTATTTTACGTAGAGGAGCGAACAACGTTTCGACCTTCTTCGGTTATCGTCAGGTTCACAAAGAAAAGAAAAGGTAACTGACCGGAAGCTGACCACATGTTTTAAAGGGGCTGTGCAACTGAGTATCGGATTGTAGAGGGCGTGCTTAGATGTTTGATTATATAATTTTATATTATTTATTTTATTATTATTATTTGTTATATTGCCCACCGGTGGTTCAGCGGTATGTCTGCGGACTTACACGCTAAAATCCGGGTTTCGATACCCGTGGTGGGCAGAGCACAGATAGCCCATTGTGTAGCTTTGTGCTTAATTCAAAACAAACTGTTATATTGTTTTTAATATAGGTATAAAGGTGATCCTTTGTATTGGTTTATTTTGGACTTAAGTTGTATAAGTAAGGCTTCTTTAATTTTGCGTTTGTTTATATTTGTTTCTTTATTTAGTATTTGAGTGTTTTCTATGGTTAAGTTGTGTTTGAGTTGCAGTGTTCGAAAACATGTGAAAGTGACTTTTTGTGTTCTTTGAATCTGGTTTCTATTTCTCTACTTGTTTATCCAATATACAAGTCGTGACAGTTATCACATTGTATTTTATAAATAATGTTGGTGTTGTGTTTGTCAGTGTAGTTTTTACATGGTATAGACCTCAGTTTTTTGCCTGGTTTTTGAATAAATTTGGTATTAACTGGAATGTCATATTTTGTTAGTAGTTTTTGCCAAATGTTGGTTATTTGTCTGCTGATGTCGAGAATATATGGTATGCAGCAATATACGGTTTCGTGATTTTTTGATTCGTGAGAAATATTTACTTTTGTTTGTTGATTTTACTTTCTGTCTGGGTGTGTGCGTATAATGTTTTCTTCGGTTTATGGAGGAAACTTATTGATGTTAATGAAGTAAACTTGACGATGATTACGTACAGTTTTTTGTTTATTCATTGAACTTGGTCAGTCATAAAATTAACGTAAAGAGTAGCATCTTGTTCAGAAGGTAGAGAGCGTCACGTTACTTACTGTGTTTCTAATTTCGTGATAAAAAAAGTAGAAATTATGTACACATGTATACTTCACGGAGTGTTTTCTATTAGCTGCAAGTAACACATGAATTGAGCTTATTTAACAGAAGCCTGTGACATGCAAATAAATTAAATCATAGTGAGAGTGTTACTTAATATCAATATATTTTCTAGTGTAGTTTGATGGAAGGGTCTTGAAGTTTCACTCAGAGTCATTAATAGAATACACTTAATTAAGAAAAAGGGTTCTGTTTATAGCTACATAATATATAATTTCTTAATTATGATTAATTATACATTCAATGCATTGAAATGATCTCTTTTCGATGACAAAGGGAAAGTATAATATTGTATCCAATGCATTATTTTATAAAATATATATTTCTTTACAATTTTTAAAGTTTTGGTTTCGTTATTGATTTAAAAGTAAAGGGTTGGGAACTGTCTCCTTAATAACTTAAATTTTATAAAAAACTGTGTAAAGATATTTTTAAGTATAAAGTCAATCACCTGATTAGTTAAATGTTGAATGCATTAAAGAAATGAGAAAGTCAAACACATTGTACGAGAAACATGATCGCTTTGTTCGAGATTTATCATCGCTTGAACAAAGAGGTTTTTAAAACAGTTTCTGCTTGCGAGATTTTCTATCGAAGTCGAAACGGTAGCAAATAACGAATTTCATTTAATCTTTAATCGTTGCTAAAACTATTTTTGGTAATGGTGTTATTAAATGTCTTATGCAAATCGATAAAACAGACCTTGAGTTGCAACATATTTAACGCTCGTGCACTTACAGATGGAAAGAAATATTTTCAGTTTTTATTATGTAAACTTGAGTCCAAACTGTCCATGTACATTATTGTTATACTTATGAGAGAAAAAAGATATATAAAAGTAAAGTATTTCATAGTTAAAACTTGAATAGTATTTTTTGATGAATAATGTTTAACACATTGCCATGCAATCTTTTTTTACGTTTTTGTTGAGAAAATGATGTTCCCATGGCACAGTGGTAAGTCTATGGATTTATAACGCTAAAATCAGATGTTCAGTTCCCCTCGGTGGACTCGGCAGAGAGCCCGATGTGGCTTTGTATGAAACAAAGTGTTTTGTTAAAGTAAGGAGATAATGCTTATAAAAACAATTGAATGCAAAGCTTAGATATTCTTATAACTTCTTAATTTTTTTGTGATAAATATAAGAAGTAATGGAGCTTTGCAAAATTACATGACATACGGTAATTCTGAATACGACATTTTTGCAAAAGACAAACTAAAATTATAGGTTTAGTTTTGAATAAGTAATGTATATGTCGACTACTAAGGTTTAGTTTTGAATAAGTAATGTATATGTCGACTACTATAACTTGTGCACGGCCTGGCATGGCCACGTGGGTTAAGGCGTGCGACTCGTAATCTGAGGGTCGGGGGTTCGCATCTCCGTCGCGCCAAAATGCTCGTCCTTTTTAGCCGTGGGGACGTTATAATGTGACGGTCAATCCTTCTATTCATTGGAAAACGAGTAGCCCAAAAGTTGGCGGTGGGTAGTGATGGGGGCCTGGCATGGCCGAGCGCGTTAAGGCGTGCACTCGTAATCCGAGGGTCGCGGGTTCGCGCCCGAGTCGCGCTAAACATGCTCGCCCTCCCAGCCGTGGGGGTGTATAATGTGACGGTCAATCCCACTTTTCGTTGGTAAAAGAGTAGCCCAAGAGTTGGCGGTGGGTGGTGATGACTAGCTGCCTTCCCTTTAGTCTTACACTGCTAAATTAGGGACGGCTAGCACAGATAGCCCTCGAGTAGCTTTGTGCGAAATTCCAAAAACAAACAAAGGGTAGTGATGATTAGCTATCTTCCCTCTGGTCTTACACTGCAAAATTAGGAACGGCTAGCGCAGATAGCCATCGAGTAGCTTTGCGCGAAATTCAAACACAAACAAAACCAATGCTCGTGTTTAAAATCTGTGATACTACAAACGTTTTTAAAGACTTTTTACTACCCGGAAAAATAAAAAACCTTACTCTTTTATTGTTTTAAGACTTACAGTTTGTTATTAAAGTACGTTTTAAGTGAAAGTGTAATTTAATTTTAGCTTTTGAGAATAAGAAATTACGAACTAAGTTCTCTTTAAGCTCGCATAATAACCATTTTTCCAAAAAGATATTTCATGATAACTGAAAGGAATTAAAATCCTAATTTCATCAAGAAATAACAACCACATACGAAAAATACCTCGTAAAAAGCACTTATACGAGAAATACTAAATTTAACTTAGAGGAATATCCCTAGTTGGACCGTGTTTTGTTTGTTTTCTCTTGACCTTGCGTTAGAATGGTATAAGTCATTTGTTTTTCATGACCGTATATAGATAACAATATATCAATTTAAATGGTAAACTTTCAGGTGAATAATGATAAAACAGACTGCAGGTTGTGCCTAATGTTTAGTCCACTATTGTACATTGTTGCTTGGTACATATAGAAATGCCTCAGTTCTTTAGTTGAATATTCTTACTTTTAGGTAGCAGTGAAAATAATCCAGGAAATTGTTTTCGTTTGTTCTTCAATCGAACAATGGTACTTCTAAGTAACGTACACACTTATAATTTTATTTAAATATATTTTGTTCAATACGGACGTATTTACGTAAAATTCAAAGACAAAACATGGTATAACCTGTATTTTTGCAAGATTTATCTGTTTTAGTTTGTTTTGGGGTTATATGCTGTGTCCACCATGGGAAATTTAAGCTCGGATTTTAACGTTGCAAGTCTGTCAGTTTACCATTAGTCCATTGTGGGATCCATTGTTCATTCGGAATGCCTTTGATTCAACAGTTTAATGTGATATAAAAGGTGGACAACTTGTTTGTAACAAGCATTTTATTGTATTTTATAGATTTTAATTCTTACATTGTATATTTAAGATTATAATTATTAGAGATAAAGAGACAGAATCATAGCGCAGGGAAAATTTTAGCCCAAGCGTCGAAAACGTTTTTAAATGACTTACTGTTTTTGTAGTTATTTTGAGATACGATATTTTGAACATAAGAAATTTGCCGTCCTATAGAAATGTTACTAATTAGTGTTTCACTGGTGTTTTTACTTTAGGAAATGAAATTATATTTGTACTTAGTGTTCTTGTAGACTGTTTTGTATAGTTATTAATCCGATAAAGGGTTTTCTAAATTATACTCGGTAATTAGAATAGCAGTTTAAATGTACTATTAAAACAGTATTACCTAAAACAATTAAAGCTCATTTTTATATCATTTAGGGAACCTCGCTACTGACGATATTTTCTATCATAAACCCAATAATGTGTTATAAAGTTCAGATATTCTAGAAGGCCTACGTTATTTCTAAATCTATATACTAAGTTAACAATGCAGAATAATTATTGAACTTGAGATTAATAACTTATAGAATAATCGCAATAATTCGTAATAAACATAAAAATGAAATAAGCGATAATAAAACTAATAAAATGTTGTTTATTGTTAGGCATAAAGGTATACTAGGCTATTCAATCTGACATTAGAAGCCCTCACTCAGTCTTGCCGCTTTGCCACTGAGGGGCATAATAAAAGTACACATGTTAAATACGCTAACCAAGAAGTTCTTTGTGTTAATAAAAAAAAGACAACTATTATTTGTAATAAGAGGAAACCATGGTCGTCTTTATGGAGCAACTAACGCCCATAGCAAAATGTTGCTGTTTTTTTAAAGTTTTCCAAATCTCTAGGGTATATAAATATATTGTTTCTTTATTTTTGTTAAGTCGTCACAACACAGTTATTGCAAAAATGAGGGGTCTATAAAAGAGAACCACGAAACTGCAATTAAGACTTTAAAACAGTTATTGTGATAATTGGTGTTGAGTGGTCAAGTGACAAACCATTTATAACTATTTCTGAGTATCTTAGCTTCTACTAAGTCGTCGAAAAGACAATTCTATATTTACCGTTGAGTGGTCAAGAAATAGCCAGTTAATTATAATTAAGTTATGAAGAAGCAAGACAATATAATAACGGGTTGGGTTCTTTAATCCTAGTAACTTGTATGACAAGTGAAGTTAATTTTTGTCACCAAGACTGTATAGCTGTCTTATTACATTTTGGTTTTTGAAGAATTTACACATTTTTTAAAGTAATACAATCATTTTATTGATCAGTTCAGTGTTATATTGGGTTATGTATCCTGAAGAAAAAGTGGAACACGCTGACGATCGACATCAGTCACTACCTTCTAACACACTCGGGCAAAGTATGTGGTTAAAAGTCAGTTAAAGTGTTTTGCTAAAAAGTTACTTCGTTATTTTGTTAGCATGTATACATATATACACACACCATAAAAGTTAATTTACGATATATTTCTATACAATATTTAGCGTGTACGGTCTGTGAATCCGAAAGTTCTTGGTTTGTACTTTATGGTTGTGAGTGCGTAATAAGATGGACAGTCATATCCAAATATTTTATCTGAAAAAAATAATCCAAGGTTTAGGTATTGTTTGTTTACTGTCTCCTCTATAGTCTATCAGTTTAAAACTGGGTGGGAACGGTTGTGCTCAGATAGCCTTTGTGCAGCTTTGGGAAACATTTATATTGTAAATTCCACATAAGGATTGTAAAGGGTGGAATTTTATATTAAACAAACAAATAAAAACAAAGAGAGAGAGCTAAAATCTGAGTATAAATATTTTTGTAACGATTTCTATAGTTGGAATGGTTCTTTTGATTTATTTGAGGGGAAGTAAGGCCAAGTTCAGTTTGCGTTATGATAGCAAATCAATTTCTTCCTCAACGTTTGCTACAGGTCATTTTCACTTGTTCACAGTAGCTGACCCAAGCTCACAAACAACGTTTGTTTTCACTTTCAACATAATTTCCGATGCAATAGCAAATCACTAAGCCTTGCATAACTGATGAACAAAAATGTAACTCCTTCAAGTAACTGATTAGCAGAATAGATTGTATGACACTGAATAACTTTTTCTAAAGTTGAAGTAATTTCTCATTAGCAATGAACTTACGTAATCCCCTCAAAAAATCATCATTGTTATTGAATATTTTTTTTCAATAAACACTTCATTAAATTCTTAATTTCTAATTTCTAATATGTGTAACTAATGTACCCTTATATTAATTTAAATTACTAGATACTTGCCATATGTTTAATGACCAGGCCCCTCTATAAACAACTAAATAATAACATTGAAAATACAATTACTAATAATTTAAATAAAGATTACTGTGTGTTTATTATAAAACACTTAACTGAACACAGGTTCCAGAATTGAGAACTTTCTGTTTGAAGTTGGTTGCACAGACATATTCAAAAATAGTTTGATTATCTTACACATTAATGCTTGTTGCTTTTGTGACAATGTTGCGTTTTGAAAACTTTTAATACTACTTAAGAGTTTGGTTTTGAATTCATAATTATCTTTTTGACCTACAATTTGGATTACAAATTAAAGTAATTTTAATTTGCCAATAATTTATATTACAAGTTAAAGTAGGTATAAAAATAAACTAATTGTGACTGTTTTCTTCAAAGTACATTAAACTGTAAACTTTTAGATTTATTATAGTAGTACAAGATAAATTGAGTTTTCTGTTTGTTGATTAATGGCTATAAGTAATTTATACTATAAATATGTGGAAACTCGTAGTATAAAAAGTTGTATGAGAAATAATAGACATAATTACATCTTTTACAATAATTTTTATCAAGTACTTTTCTTTGTGATACGATGTTATGAAAAATCGAAACAAAATGAAATATCTGCCTAAAACTAAAAAGGAAATTTCGGTAGATGTATTAATATTATTACTCAAAAATGCACACAGCCTGCATGACTCAAAACGTTCCCGTAAATGCTGTAAAATGAATATCTTATTATAATTGATTTTGTTTGAATTTCGTGCAAAGCTACACAAGGGCTATCTGCGCTAGCCGCCCCTAATTCAGCAGTGTAAGACTAGAGGGAAGGCAGCTAGTTATCACCACCCACCGCCAACTCTTGGACTACTCTTTTACCAATGAATGGTTGGACTGACCGTCACATTATACACCCCCACGGCTGGAAGAATAAGCATGTTTGGTGTGACGGGGATTCGAACCCGCTACCCTCGAATTATCAGTCGAGTGCCTTAACCACCTGGTCATGCCTGGACTATTATATCTGAGTTGGAGACGTATACGTCCAAAACATCGATCTCGGAAATTATCGTACCGAGAGTCCAATCATAATTAGGTAATATTTTTACACCAAATATTTTTGTAGCTGAATAATAAATAAACGATTTGAAATTTTGATAAAATAACACGTTGCAGATTTAACCAATACAAATTAAATAATAAAAAGAGGCAAGTTTCAGAAGTGATAAACACAAAGAAATATAAAAAAGAGTGCATTTCAAATATCCCCCACTGGCACAGAATTATGTCTGCAGAATTATGCTGCTGGAAAGAGGGTTTCGTTACCTGTGGTGGTTAGAACACAGATAAACCTTTGTATGTTTTTGTGCTTAATGATAAAAAAAATCCAGTTTCAAATATGAAACGATAGAAACAATCTTAAAAAGTACTTATTTGTCATTAGCGAAAATCCCATGAGTGTTACAACAGAAAAGCAAGGCATTTCCATTAATAACTGTGTTTACATAGAAATACTTTATTGAAATCTACTTTGTGACGATAGATCTTTTCTATAGTTTCAATAAAATCCATTTTTCATGGACGCTGAACATTATTGAATATCATGAATGAATATATTGCCAAACAATTCCAGAAAAGGCCGCAGGCGCGATAGTCTTCCGCAGAAACTGGCAGATATAACTGTCCGGATACCAGGTATTTCTGCTGGTATTTTTAATGAAAGAGTATGTGTTTGCAAGTGAATCTTGCATATAAGAATTATTATGTACATAATGATTAACATAGTAATATAAATTACTAGACGAATAGTTTACACAAGACATAGAGATGTATTTTACAACATCGCAAAATGTATTTTAAAAATATTTCAAACACAAAATCAGAAGACATTTCAAGTAGGTATATTCTATCAGGATTAAGAACAACTGATTATTTTAAGTTAGTTATCCTTTATAAGGTTTCAACAGCAGTTTATTATTTTAGGTGGCTATACTTTATAGCGTTTCACAGCGGTTGATTAGTTTCAAGTAGTTACTTTTATCAGGTTTAACAGCAGTTGAGTAGTCTTACATGGTTATTATTTATCAGGTTTAACATTAATTGATTACATCATCAGACCTAGTCAGAGTGTCTATTCGACACGTTATTCATAAATGGATGTGAGATTGATATAAGTGAAAACGTTCTTTGTTTTCTTTCATAAGATACGCTCCGTGCCCCAACAAAAGTAATATTCATCATAGTGTAATAATTACAAATAACCTAATAGGACTTCTTACGTTCTTTTATGGAAGTATTTTGGTTAATAAAAGAAGATATTTGGATGAACATTTCAGCAGAACAAGTTTAATTGAGTTGTAATTTTAATTAGTTTTAGTTGAGACATAGTTTTACAGATATATTAGAGTTTGAAGCTGAAGCAACAAACTACGTGCTGGACTTTACGTAGCTATCCAATCAGATTAATTTAAGATATTTAATAAGACCAGTGACAAACGAACTTTTACTTGAAAAGACTGTTTAAAAAACAGAGGTTGCAGCTTAAACAAGGGTTGCTGGTTAGAATCTTAGTCACACCAAGCATGCTCGCCATTTCAGCCTTGGGGGCGTTATAATTTTACGGTCAATCCCACTATTAGTTGGTAAAAAGAGTAGAGTGGCCCAAGAACTGTTGGTAGGTGGTGATGACTAGCTTGCACGAAATTCAAAACAAACCAAATCAAAATGAAACTGTGCTTTCAGCTACAACCTAGTGAATCGTGATTATGATTCACAGTTACAAACATTTCAATGCTCGTTACATGTGCGATATAATTTACGATAAAAGATTTATATCTCAACACGAAAAGAGTCGAAATTCAAATGTTTCCGTTTTACACAAAAACACGATAATGTCCTTAACATGAAACATGCAATAAAGTTTTCATTGTATTAAGTACCATCAATAATGAAAAAGAAAGAAAGGATTTCATTATGTTTGTTTAAACATGGAAAGTATGAACACAAACGATAACAATAAATAAGCTGTTTATGGGTATTTTAAAATCTTGTTTTCTATTGGTTAAAAAAACTATGTCACTTTTCTATTTCTTAATTTTCCTAGACGTTTTTGATAATTTTAAAAGGTAAAACATCTGTTATTATACTTATAACTGTTTAAACGAACATCAAATGTTTGTACAAATTACAGAATTAAGTGTTTTTGCACAATAAAATCAGCATTGTTTGTTTGTTTACTTGAACTGTATCTTGCGTACACGATGGTTTAATCTGTCAAGTCAGAGACCTACTTGACTTAGGCTTGGCCATCTGTAGTTAACAAAGGTAGATGGAGGTTATGTTATATTAATTTGTAGGTATGTGTGTTTGTCAGCGAGATTTCTCAAAAATGTCTGAATGGACTTAAACAACAGTTGGTATATATTTGGATTATGGTCCATCTCAGAAATGGGTAGCTTATTTTAAGAGTTAGGATAAGAGTAAGGTCACGAAAAACTGGTTGTTAACATGGGGTCCAACGTTTGACACTATTTTTTCTCATTCAGAAATCATTCAGAAATAACCAAATTTAGTGTAGAATTTTATTATTTATTGTTCTAACAAAAATGATCCGCCTCCGTTGAAAACGACGGATATGCGGACACATTTTTTTAGAGTCAATTATGATCAACGTTGCGTAGTGAAGTGCGTTTTCTACTGAGTGCCCCTCTAGTTTTGAACTGTGGATCTCAGGAAAAGCCCCCCCAGTGGCTCAGCGGTATGTCTGCAGACTTACACGCTAAAATCCGGGTTTCGATACCCGTGGTGGGCAGACCACAGATAGTCCATTGTGTAGCTTTGAGCTTAATTCAAAACAACAACAATCTCAGGAAGGCAACCAATCGCCATTGAATCGGATATATTAACCAAATGGCATAATATTGCTGTCGATCTTGCAATGCATCAGTAAGTGAACATATGAAATTTATTTGGTAACATCACGTCTCGAACCTGAGATCTTAAGGTTCCCAATCCGATTTTCTATTCACTGGGCCACATTGGAGCAACACAAGTGTTATGAAATACAAATTTTTATTACATGGTAGATGTTCGGATGATATATGCGTAAAAAAATGAAATTATATTGAACATATTTCCATTTCTGAATCTAACCTAGACATAAAGATATGTGAAATTCAGCAAATGTTAATATGGGAATTATTTGATTTAACTGAGTATTCCACCCCTCGAAAATTGTATGTGAAGCGTTTCTGATTATCATGGCTACGTAGAATGAGATGTAATATTTCTGGTAAACAAAGGATATTACCAATTCTCTAGAAAGCTTTTGTCTGGTACAATAAAAAAAACAACAACAAAGACAACAACGAAATGCAATGAGATGTATTTACTTTTTCAGATGTTCCAAAAAAGCCTCTCAACTGTACTGTTAACAACAGGACCACAGGCACTTTAGAAGTCGCATGCCCGGATGGATACAGTGGCCGTTATAAACAGCAGTTCATCTTTGAAGTTTACAATACAGCTTTAAAAAAGTTGGAGAAAAATGTCACGTCCTTCGACCCCTTCTTTACTGCTCAAGACCTTCCACCCGGAACGTTGTTCGTAATTTCTGTGTATTCATTTGATCAGAAAGGTAAAACCGACAACTGGACAACTGAAGTATCCACGTTATTAACTTCCAACCAATATATTTCAGGTGAGTCCCAGCCATAATTGGCTTTAAACAAGACTTTGTTTTTGATATTGGATTGATTATCTTTAAAATATTGGAACTTTAAAACAAAATACACACGTTGTTGTAAAATTACAACGTTCTTTTTGTAGTTAAACATGAAATAATTATTACTTATTGGCAACTAGAATTACTATTATTTGAAATATTTGACTTCATTTGAAAGGAATAAAAACAAATGTCAAAAGGCAGTTCTGAAATATTAGACGTATGAACATCACATTTTCCCAATTGAAAACTTATGTTCCTTACGCTTATTTTCTTATAAGAACTCCATTAATTTGGTTGTGTTTTTGTTCTTAGTTTTTCTGAAGCTAAATTGATTTAGCGATCTGTATAAGAACTAAATTATAAATAATCCTTAAGGGGAGTGTTCTACGAATCTTTCGAATATACGTTGTTATATTTATTTTCAAAGGGTTATAACAACAATGAAAGGCAAGTTAGTGATCCATAAGTGTAACTAAACTTTCACCTGTGGTAAATATTCTTAATTTCAGATTTAACACATAATGCTGATTTAAAGTAAAATATCCAACAGGCAGTTTAACAAATATTTAGCTTGTTGTCGTAGATTATATGACTGACTAATAATATTCTGTATTTATTTGTTTGTTTTTGTTTTAAACATAAAGTTGAATTACTGACTACTTGTTTCATACACTGTTGGCAGTGTTGTCAATATAACTTTCAATGGTATAGCTTTTGTATATGTTCATGCAGTGCTGAATAGTACAATATTAGTAAGTGTTGACGATTTAGTTTTTAATATTACACTATTGGTAAGTGGTATCGATATTGTCTTGATTATTACATTGTTAATAAGTTTTATCGATGTAATCCTGAACAGTATACATCTGGTATGTGTTACCGCTATAGTTTTGCATAATATACTGTTATTAAGTGTTATCTATGTTGTCTTGAATAGTACATTACCGGTAAGAGTTATCGATCTAGTCTTAAGTACCCAACTGCTAAGTATTAGTTATCGATGTGGTATTGAATAGCACTGTTTTTAGCATGCGTGTCGATGTAACTAAGTTTTATCGGAGTATTCTTGAATACTGTATGTACTGTTGATAAGTATTAATTACGTGGTGTTAAATTATACAGCCTTATTATGTGCTGTCAATGTAGTCTTCAATAGCACACTACCAGTAAGTACCATCGAGCTTCGTTATATTTCTCTGTCTAACTTATAAAATTCTGTACATCCTAAAGTTTAACATTTGTGATGACATTAATCAATACGCAGCGATTCTCCTAAATTATTTAGTATAATATTAGGACGTTTTCTTTTTTTTTTTTCAGTTCCTGAAACGTATTGGTTCGGGGCTCTTAAGCCTGTATTGGTCTATTTTTTTGCCATAACAGGAGGACTAATTCTTATGATCCAAATAATCGTTCTAGGAGTAAAACTGAGAAAGAGACATGTCAACAAGAGAAAATCAGGTACATTATTGTCCTTCTTAACAAACATGGAAGCTGAACATCGTTCATAGGTTTAAGAGAAGGTAGTTAGTTTTGGGTGTCCCTTACGATAGGGTCTGGTGTGATTAGTATGGTTAAGGCACTTGACTCGTAACTCGAGGGTCGCTGGTTCTAATCTTCGTCACACCAAAGATGCTTACCTTTTCAGCTGTGAGAGCGTTATAGTATGACGGTTAATACTATTATTCGTTAGTAAAAGAGTAGCCCACAAGTTGACGGTGGGTGGTGATGACTAGCTGCTTTCCCTCTAGTCCAGTGATTTCCAACCTTTTTTATGCCCCGCACCCCTAAAAAAAATTAATGTCTTCGCCCCCCTCACAGTAATTATTTATTTAAGTATGAAGGTGAAGGTCGCCAAAACAAATTTTTATAATGTTATCTCGCACACCTGGTTGGGAACCACTGCTCTAGTCTTACACTGCTAGGGACGGCTAGCGCAGAGTAGTTTTGCGCGAAATTCAAAACAAACCACACCAAACCTTACGTTAGAGTGAATCCTGATCGAATAATAACGTTGTTGAACAGATGCTCAACTGTTTCTACAACGGTGCACAGGAACATAAATTCGTGTATCTGCGTACTGAAAACAGTAATACAGCTATATAGTTTCTAACTCTGAGGCTGCTTGCGTTCTTACAAAATATCCTCATCACGTATTTGCTTCTTAAAATCTCTAGTGCACTTTCTGTTTTCGGAAATAAGCAATTTGGGGTCAAAACTGTTCTTGTTGCTCTACAAATCTTCCATTTAATAAGAGAGGAACAACGAAAACCTCCAAATTCTTAAAACGAACATTCATTTGGGTATTTTTTGATTGCACATTATACGAAACGTAATTTTTCTCGAGGTAATAAAAGAAGGGAAAATTGAGTATTTATTAAATTTGTCGAGTACATGCATTGAAATTCTGAAAATATGGATTTTAAATTTTCAAACAGAAATAGTTCTTTATCGAGGAAAACGTTGTATTGTGTGCAAATAGAATTAAACATTCTGTTTAGTGTTATGACATTTAGCAAAATAGGGATCAATCACTAGTTTCAATTGGAATGAGAATATATCTAAAGTTATACTCAGGCGTGTAGTGAGTATACTTAGGTATATTAGATACACAGTAATGTGACCTGTGATCAAAACAACGCGCTGCAGAACGCACGTTACTAAGAGGAATGATGGTTTAGCGATATTCTACCTTCTGTATCTTGGAATTTGGTGATTCAAACTATCAAATATCTTCAGTCAGTATGCTCCACTGGTCTGTTACTTTACATATAAAAATTCAAGGCAATCTATTAAGAAATGCCTGAGATATAACATTTCTAATTTTGATTGAATTATTTTTTCTTATCGCACCAAAAGTATGGAAAATGCATTTGGCAGAAAAACGTAATTAAATTTTATGGATTTTTTTACAGTTTGGTACACTGATAGAATTTTTTCAAACTGGGAGCCTGTTTCATATAGATATAAACTACATGTGGAAAGTAATTCAAGAGAAAACGTTCAAATTTGACGAAAAGTTTTGCGCACGTCTATCTTTAGAGTCGCATGACATTAGCTTGAGCAATTAACATAAATAATGGTGCTTTATATGGCTGTGCCGATTGCATGGGAGTGATGGTAAGAAACGTTAATATAATTTTTATGGCAGTACAATAACGGAAGGTATTAATACTGTTTTAAAGAGAAAAACGACCTCCATATATCGCAAAGATTCTGGTTGGTTCTGTATAGTACAGTTCTGTTCTGAATGAGGTTGCGAATCTAAAGCTAATGCGGGTTACTGTCCAGTGTTGCTTTATTATCTGTTGGGTTTCGTTGGTGTGTATTGACAAAAAGGTTATGATATTTAGTCAAAAACACCTTAGATGTGAAAAAGAGGTGTGGCCAAGAAAAGGATTAATTTTGCGTCTTAAAGGAACGAAAACAAACATGTATAGCATCAATAATGATTTTACAGCAAATATTCGTTTATTAGTTAGCGAGGGCCCCTCAGTGGCTCAGCGGTATGTCTGCGGACTTGCACACTGTGCAGAGCACAGATAGCCCATTGTGTAGCTTTGTGCTTAATTCAAAACAACAAGTTAGCGAGGCCGCATATTTTGTATTACCCGCTATCATACCCGCATTTGAACAAAGAACGCGTCCTCAGAAGCTTAGCGTATTGTTAAATATCCAGAAGCTTAGCGTATTGTTAAATATCCAGAAGCTTAGTGTATTGTTAAATATCATGATCACTAACTCAGAAGCTTAGCGTTTTATTTAAACGATTATGATCACTAACTTAGAAGCCCGATGTATTTATTATTTGCCACGAAGAAAATTATAAAAAAGGTCAACGAGTTTTCAAATTTTAATATTCAGTTTTCTTGCTTAATGTTTAGTTTAATATTACAAACAATTACTGATATCACACATGATAGAACAATCTTTCTAGCGTTATTAGCCATGACATCACTGAAACACTTTTAATAGATAAATTACTATACCAAGAGAGATGTATTATATACGAAATATATAGGTTATATATGCAACATATTAGTAAATGAAAATGGTGATACTAAACTTCATTTACAGTTATGCTTCACTTCACTTTCAATTATTGGCTAGGTTTATGTTACTTTATATTATCAATGGCAAAAATAAACCATGTTTTGCAAGCAATGTCAATATTTAAGTTACCTGTGTGGTACCATTTTTACAGGTATATTTAAGTTTTAAATTAATTTTAGAATAGTTCATCTGTATGTATTTTATTTCGATTTTTTTGTGTTCTTTAAAATTATGGTTTTTACTGTTGTTTTTAAAAATTTGTACTAACTGGCGTACCTGTCCTCTGGACCGAAATTATGTGACGTCATGATTAATGAAAGACTATCTTAGGACATGGAAATTTGATTTCCTTAAATTTAATTTGTTTTAATTTAAATTTAAAAAACGTAAAAGTACACATGAAACTGCAGAACACAAAAACAAAATTAAACATTCGTTTGTACCTACGCATGGAGATAATGATTCCTTTATTTCTTTGTTTTTGAATACGGGCAAAGCTACACGAGGGCTATCTGCGCTAGCCGTCCCTAATTTAACAGCGTAAGACTAGAGGGAAGGCAGCTAGTCATCACCACCCATCTCCAACTCTTGGGCTACTCTTTTACCAACGAATTTTGGGATTGACCGTAACATTATATCACCTCGAGGGTTGGAAGGGCAAGCATGTTTGCTGTAACGGGGATTAGAATCCATGATTTTCGGATTACCAGTCGGGTGCCTTAAACACCTGGCTATGCCGGGCCTGGAGATGAACCCTCTTACAAATTTTGGTGAATGTCCAGCTACACCGTGAGAAGTAACATGAACATACAACAGAGGGTACTATTACGTTTATACAGATTATATTCTTGTGTATCACAAGTACATTACGAGTAGATTGTACAGGGTGGCCCGTAAGTCTCTACCCATCCATATATCTTATATATCCAGTGTATCTGTGTGCTGTCCCTCATTCTCGTTGCATAATATTATGTGACGCCATGTTTTGTGAGACATTTTCCTCAACAAAGCAGGGATTATTGTTCCAAATGCCGCGGCAGCTGCCTTCAACTCATCATTAGTATAACATAATAACTTATGGATGGGTAGGGACTTACGGGCCACCCTACAGTTCTAAAACTTCTGGTACGGAATACATTATTATTACTTTCACTGAGGTCAGTTTTGACAAAAGTATTTAAATAGTTTTTTTGCTTCACAACTTTGAAATTAAATTATAAATATATTTTTAATAATTCCATTATAACTAGGTGAAAAAATGGATATGTACGAGGTGGATATAAAGTAATCAGTTAATTCTGACAAAATACAAAAAAATAAATTTTTCACTTTTATTGACCGATGACATGTATAGTATATATTTGCATTAAATTGAATGCTTATAACCTTTTTTCTCAGTTCTCAACACAAAAGTAAGTTGATTTTGACAAAAGAACTACATGTAAGTTTCGGAATTACCAAAACATATATTACCCGTGTCAAACCAGTGTTTTACTAACGCTTATTTTCGAAACCAGGAAAAATTTATATTTTAAAAATAAATGGACTGTACGTAAAAATTATTGAACGTACCAAAACACTGTCAAACACAATGATAACATTCTAATAAACTCTTTGGCAAAGCTGACTATTGTAAAATATATATAATATAACCAGACTGTGTAATTTCTGTTAGCAAGTAATGTATAACTAATATAAGTAATTTAAGTGAATTGGACATAGCAGTTAAAGATAAGGGATCCTTATAAAACAGAAAATATTTTTGTAGAGTCCTGAATAGAATTAACTAATAAAAACACATGACTTGGAACAATGAAGTAGTTCCAAAACAAAAACACATGTGACTTGGAACAATGAAGTAGTTCCAAAACAAAAACACATGTGACTCGGAACAATGAAGTCGTTCCAAAACAAAAATTATTTTAAACACCAAATCACTAGTCACATTCTGTATACAACATTTCAGGCACAAAAAAGCGAAATCTTAGAAAACCCGAGCTGTTTGTAAGTCTCCGGATTTACAACGCCAAAATCAGGGGCTCGATTCCCCTCGGTGGGCTCAGCAGATAGCCCGATGTGGCTTTGCTGTAAGAAAAACACACAAAAACACACTGAACTGTTTATTTTGTACACACTCATATACTGAGTGCAATAAACTTTCAGTTATTCAGACAACAGATCTGTTGACTTAGTTAACCGTTTTTGTTTACAGTGTCTATGGAATGTATCTAACTTTATCGAATAGATTTCTCTAAGTTGTTTAAAAGATGTATATCATTCTATTCGTAATCTATTCAGTCAAATGCGTTTACTGTTTATCAATAATAATGGTACCCATCGTTTATGTAGATTTTTTAAATACTGCGAATTATTTGCAGATCATCTGTTAGTGTAATTCGTACTAAATTATCAAAAACTGTCATTTCTCACTTTCCTTTACTAAACCGCATATTACTTCGCCACCAAAAGCTCAAACTAATATCTAAAAACGTCCGTGCGTTTCGACAAAAGCTTGTCTTCTCAACCATTTTTTAGCATTGAAGATTTTAGTTATTGGTTGAACAGTTTTTACGTCATTTTTCATTAATGCTTTAACAAGTGTTAAATTTATGTACAAAACGTAGATTAGTGCTTAATGTGAATGGTGCATTAACTAACATAACTTTATGTGAAATAGTTGACGAAAAAGTTAGTGAGATGAAAACACCCATTATCATAGTACATGTCAGTAATCTTTCTTAAGGGCCTCACATAGAGGATAATTCTAAGTTTGTGTTCTGGTTTGGTATTCAGTAGTTTAGTCACGATACTGGGTTTGGTGGAGATATTCTTTCGAAAACTCCTACGTTCTGTGATCTTAAGTCTTAAATGTTTAAATAGTTACGAATTTTCAAATTTGAGTTTATTACCTAGCAACAAATGAAGTTAATTTTAGCTAACTTCACCATTATAGAAATAAAGTTTGCCTGAATTTCATGTTATTTTTATTTCTTTTGGTGACGAAAAAAAATGTTTTGGGGGATCTCTTATCAGCACAAATTGAAGACTGCATGACCAAGTCTTTCGTTATGGTGAAATTAATTACTAAATGAAAATAATTATTATAAAGATATTTAGTGTATTATGAAATTTTGTATATGATATTATTATTCACGTGCTATCTTATTTAAAAATAAGAATAAGTTCAAACAGTGTGAAATAAGTTTTATTCTAACGTATATATCAATAAAAGAACTCGACGAACTTTCTCTTCTAAGTTTTTGGAAGCAAAATTTCGGCATTAAATATGAAAAGAAGGACAGCAACGTATTTTTATTAAAATATCTAGTGGAATAACTACATTAGTGTTATATATGTTATTTTAGACAAATAACAAAACTTTAAGATTTTAGGCAGTGTGTTTGAATTGGATTGTATAACACTTTCAATTTTTACATGACATATCAACTATATTCAAATGAAATAAATATAATTATTTTTAATATTTAATTTGTTGTTAATCCGTTGAAATTAACAGTAACAAAAATAAGAATAGATAAGATGGAACACACGACGCATAACGTTCACAAGTGCGTTCGTCGAGTGTGAAGAACTGAGTTGAGGGTGTGTTTTCGGTGTTTCTCTTTATAGTAAAGCCACATTAAGCTATCTGCTGATTCCACCGAGGGGAATCGAACCACACTGATTTGAGCGTTGTAAAAATTGCGTTGAAACCAGTTATTTCAATACTTTCATTTGAGATTATCCAAACCCTGCTTTTGACGTAAATAACATTACATATAACAAAAACATATTGCAAAAATCTCAGTTATTCGTCATTTCTAGTTCATCCTTATTAAATGTGTAGTAAAAAAAATATTAATGAAGTGTAAGTTAATGTATTATTAGTTAGTTTTAGGCTTTTTTATTGTTTTAATCTTTTTGATACAAGATAAAGTAAATGAAATGTTTTAATTCAATTCATTTACAAATATTTGAAAATTCACATTTCTTGTTTGATAATGTTACGTATTATAATCTATCTCAAATGAGTCGCCAATTTATTGTGTTACATATTGCGATTTAAAACAGCTGTGTATTTTAATTTTATTATAGAGGTTAATTCAGTATTGATTCGCATCAAATTTATTATGTTTGCCAACAAGATTGATTCACATAATGTTCTTACTAAACATAAATATAGTTTAATATACAAACGACAATACAATATACAATAAACGTTATTACAAACAATAATTTACGTACAAAACTTTACAAACTTGCAAAAAATACTGTGTTTTCTGTTTGGTTTGGAACTGAATATAGGGCCTGGCATGGCCGAGCGCGTTAAGGCGTGCACTCGTAATCCGAGGGTCGCGGGTTCGCGCTAAACATGCTCGCCCTCCCAGCCGTGGGGGTGTATAATGTGACGGTCAATCCCACTATTCGTTGGTAAAAGAGTAGCCCAAGAGTTGGCGGTGGGTGGTGATGACTAGCTGCCTTCCCTCTAGTCTTACACTGCAAAATTAGGGACGGCTAGCACAGATAGCCCTCGAGTAGCTATGTGCGAAATTCCAAAACAAACCAGGAACTGAATATTTTCTCGACTGTTCACGAGGAGTGAATTAATTTTATGTTGATACACAGGCACATTTCTCTTGACGAGAAGGAAACTAGCTTCTTCACTCGGGAGTTCATTCTCGACAAAAATATCTAATGTTCTCGTAGAAATACGAGTGCCCAAAGTTAATTCATTGGAGTTTTTAATGTTTGCGATCCATAAACATTCATGCTCAGACATCTTCAGCTTTGCAATTAATAAGCGTTTATCACAATTTGTAGTTTCCAAGGTTTATACAGGGTGGTCGCTAGAAAAACGGAAAATTTGTCAAACAGCTATTTATTTTTACAAAGAATAACTTTTACAAAGTTTTTTAAAGGCATATGTTATATTACACTCATAGATGCTCAAAAATATTAAAATCATGCATTTTATTCATAATGTAAAGAAATCAAAATAGAAATGAGTAAACACGCATTTTATTCATGATCTCATCTGACCCTCAAATTTTCCGCTTTTTAGCGACCACCCTGTAGTATACCAACTGTAGCAAACCAACAATATTAAAACTGTCTCCCTGTGAGGCTGCCTTTCATTTTCATTGGGCAAAATTTTCAAAAATTCAGCTAGCAGTAATACCGGGATTCACTGGTATTACATTACATACATAGTACATTGTTGATTCTTAAGCTAGAGATCGGGAGTTTCACAATACACATTTAACAATAGACGTTATATGTGTTTGTAAATATATGTTAAACTGAAACAAACGTAAATATTAAAATAAATACATAGTACTAAATCCGTTACAATAAATATATATACATGTGTGTGTGTGTGTGTGTGTGTGTGTGTGTTCAGAATAATAGATTGTTACGTATTAATTTTCTTCAATAAGAATTTCATGTGGTAGTGTTCCTAACTGTATATTTTGGCAATACAGTAGTTTCATTGAGTGTCGACGTCAACATACTTTCAGTAATATTTACTTTTCTTTTCTAAAACGTCATAAAAGTTGTTTAAGTGTTAAAATAACCGTGCACTTTTCTTTATGAAAGCTGCCAATAACGGAGATGAAAACAGGTGAGATGTGTAAGAGTTCATTTAACGAAATAATTAATTTCACTAAACAGGAAATCTTTACAGGTAAATTAACTTCTATACATAAATTAATGTACATTTTGCACAGTTATTTGTAACGGAGTGTGACAAATCAGTACAACGATACGATAAACCGACATTGTTATTGATACTCTCTTTTTAAAACTTTCGCCACCAAATTGATATTCCTTCATCATCATGTTAAAAAGCCCATTATTCATGTTCGTGATTTCTTACCTTTTCTACTTCGCCAAACCTTTTTCAAAGAGCCTACTCAAAAATATAGAACGAAACGAAGTTTCTTCCTCGACAACTTCGATGAAAGTAGATATGAAGATGTTTCAATTTCGTACGTCTAACAACAAAAATAATGAATACTAAAACATACATTGTTTGCGCAGTCAGTGCTCTCAATATGGTTATTGAAATAATGTAAGAATAGAGTTAAGTTAAAATTAATGAAAACAGATAAACACACTCTGTTCTTTATCTTCTTATTAATGATGTTTTACGTTTAGAATCCGAGAACTGAGAATTATTATTTTTAATATTTTTAGCTTAACTTTGTTATTACTTGAAACAAGTAGGCTTCTATAAGCAGAATTTTAGTCCAAATTACTTTGAGCAGTTTAACCCGTTTTTATACTTTTTAAAGTGTTTCTGAGACCAATATTTCACATCAAACTTTTCTTAAGGAAATGTCAATTTTGGGAACTTATTTATTTCTACACTTAATGAATAATTTTTTCATTATAAAATAATGACCGATTATGTTCAGTTTCTGCCCAGAAAATATTTGAGGCTGTTTTATTTTTAGTCATATTTCATGTCTTAAATTATAATGTGAAACACATTAACTGAAATTAATTAAAAATGTTACACAACGACGACCTTGGGATTAAAATCTCGAGCTAATGACTGGAAATTAAACGTCTACCTGATAAATAAACAACCCATATCATTATTAATTTCAATAAGAGATTGTAAACATAAGAGTTAAAATAAAATATACTTCAGATTAATTATTAATCGAATGGACCATATAAAACTACATTAATCACCAACCTTTGCTAATTATGTATCCATATGAGATGATTGATATCACAGTGTTCATCTGATGAAGGCATAGATTAGCTCATTTGAGCTAATACATTACTCATCGTAATGTAATACACTCCGACATTACGAAACAATTTTGGTTAATATATATTTTGATACAATAAGTAAATATAATTTTCTATGTTATTAAATCGAGTGGTTTACTTCTTATAAAAAAAAAACAATTCATACAGTTATAATTAATCCCCTTTCCAATTAATTCATTAATATTGTTTAATTATTAACATTAATACTATATGCACCCTCTAAACTCACATCAATAGTCATCTGAATATATTCAGTTTCGTAGATTATAGGCCGAATTTATATTTTTACATCCAACATTTTATGCACATGTTGACTGCAAGGTACTCACTACATTATTATTGAATTGTAATGTATTCAATCTTTTACGAAAACAAAATAAACTTCTTGTTCTGTATATAATTAGGATTTGTTGGATTAATATTACAGTTACATTAATCCATAGCCCTGCAGTAGCTCAACGGCAAATCTGAAAGCTTAACGCTAAAAACCTGGCTTCGATACCCGTAGTAAACACAGAACAGGTAGTCCATTGTGATTAACTGGAAACAAACCAAAGCAGATTAATCGTCTTACATGCTCTTTAATTTTATTTGTATCTGTTATGTTATTTCTCACGTTAAAAAGAGCCTTAAAGTACAGATTTGTCAGTGTTCAAAAGTGTTTCACAAGTTGAATAGTTTTATGTAGAACCAAACATTTACAATGCACCCTAGATCGAATAGTTTTTTAACTCCAATTTTCAAATTATTATAACAAGTACATTTTAGTGAAAGTTTATATATATTTTTCAAAGTGAGGCTTAATTTAAGTTTAGATTTTTCTTTCCCATAAACTATCGCCACAAACATGGAATATATGTTTCATTTGTCTGTATTCGTTTACATCTCATAGTTCTGTGGTGAATTCATGAATACATCAGTCGAACTTGTGTTACTTCTAATGTGTTGTATTCCGAGACAAAAACTTCGCAATATAAAAGAAGAAAATAAATGTATTCCGCTTTGAACTTGGTGATAGTTCATCATATTTCAAAAACGAAGAAGTTGTCATTTGCTTCCGTAGCAGTAAATGTTTTCAATAAAAAGTTTAATTGTGTCCCACGTGAAGCAGTTGAGAGGTTTAGACATTTTGCATTAAATACTTTCTTCACTTGCAAAATAGATAAATATAACAAAAAAGAAAGGTAAACATTATTTCTCCAAAATTAAATTATGTTTTAACTTCAATTCCCACAAGTAATAAACATTAATTTATTAAAAAAAACGCAGCAACTTTCTCACATACTCTTATATACTTTTCTTATTTTAGCCTGCAGCTGTCGGAGCTGTTTTTGTTTAAGTAATGTTAATCAGAAACGCATTAACGTTAATAACAGTCAATACGAGATTATTTGAAATTTAATGAAATGCGCTCGAAACGCTCCTTCTTATAAGGCTGAAAATGTATTATCCCTAAAAAAATGTCAATTATTATTGTAAATACGTAAGTAAGTGTTCAGGTCGAAACGCTTTTGTAAGTAAATATATTTTATTCATTAAACTACGGCGACTTTATTAAATGAAACTACTGATGATGGGATTATTTTAAAACTTTTTTGCGATTTTGAATTAAATATATAAACAACGTCATTAATAAGTTATTAAATTCGTTCACTTGTTTTAGTTAAATATTATTTAATTTTTTAGCAAAATTATCGAATTATATTTAAAATTTGCGTTCAAAGCTCTTGATGTAAAAATATTTAAATGTTTTTTCTCGTTTTTTGTCACATGGTTTCTGAGCAAGTTCCACATAATATTTGTCCTACATACACTGCAGAAAATATAGGCTTAGCTGTTTTGGACCACTGAAATATAGTCGTTTTTGAATTGGGTTATATAAGGTTTATTATAAGGTGCTTATGTCATATAAGATATACGGGAATTCATCGTTTATATTTATATATTATTACTTTTCTATTAATTTACGTGTTTAAAGGAAAGCATCAGAATGATATATTATAAAGTTGGACACCAGTAGTTTAATTGTTTCAAAAAATATTATTCAAACTTCCAGGCCAACGAATTATGAAATAATAAATCGTCATATTTGTCTGTTATTATGAAATTTTAATAGTTATTAATTAAGAAATGTATTATTTTTGCCTTTTTAGGCAATTTTGGTAATTATTACATTATTATTATTATTATAGTCGCTGGTTGCTGTACCTACCACACAGACTGCAGAAATCTGACTATATTTTAATCGTCAAACAGGGCAAAAACAAACTTACCAACATGAGGCTTATGAAAATATGTTGTTTTCTTATTTGATATATAACTGGTACAAACGAGTAAATCTTAATAATGTCATACAGCTTAAAATGCTAAATATTTCCAATATCACCAAATAATTTTATACGCAAAAAACGGCTCTTTTGGGCTCAGAAAACACTTCAAATAGAACCTGACGATGACCGAAGAAGGTCGAAACGTTGTTCGCTCTTCTATTTGAAGTGTTTTCTGAGCCCAAAAGAGCCGTTTTTTGCGTATAAAATTCTCAACAAGTGGGTTTCTCGACATCACTGATTGTTATCACCAAATAATGTTTTTTAAACATCATCTAAGCCTCAAATAACCAAATTTTAATTATCTCGATCAAATTTAAGGGCGATTTTACATTGTCGACTGACACAGAATGTTGAAATTTCTTTGTAACCTAACTCATTACTAAGCCTTTTCCTATTCCAGAAAACAAAGAAAGCCACAAACCAAAACCAAATAAATAAAAACACGTTGCTTTAACGTCAGTTGAAATAAAATATATGTAGTTTATAAAATTTTCAGTTACGGTATGGGTCCATTTAATAATTTACAATAAGCTACATCAAATCTGTCAAACAGTGAGCACGGTTATATCATTTTGAAATAACAAAATTAATATTTCATATTAAAATAAAGTACAACTTGTAGGCATCTTAATGTATTATAATGTTCCTTTTTAAATTTTCTAGTACTAAATATTCCAGTCCTAGTTATAAAGTCTTATATAACCATTCTTAACTTGTTTGTTTACTTAATGGCTTACGTCCAGTAACGTAGCTTTTGCCTATTATATTCTATAAATCGTGAAGTTATAATGTATGACATTTATATATCTTCAGGGAAGAGAGTATAACTTTAAAAAACATTGGAGAGTGTTATACCCCCCCTTCAATGTTAGAAGACGAAAGATGCCCGGATCTTATTCAAGGTATGTTATCAGGATAGGAACGTTTATATTAAACTCGTAATTTCTCAGTTTAGATACAAGCGAACAAGAACTTAAGGAAAAGAAAACTTTACTTTGGAATGAGTTTTACTTCAATGGAAAGTCGGAGAATTAACCTTCAACTCGAAATGGACGAATTGAAGTTTCCATTTAATAGTTTATTAATATTTCAACTAATCATTTACTATAAGAAATGTACACACTGTGCATGAATAAAAAAGATATTTTAATCATAAAATATATCGCATAAGCGATTAATTATAAATATACTTTACTTGAGTGAAATGATAAACTATTTAGATGTAACAGTGTGTTTAAAATTTAATATTTGAAATTGACTCATGTTTTGATTTGCATTACAATGATACGCGGTTTATTTACACAGGACTATTTCAACTACGTTGACAGACAAATATTGCAGAAACAGAAAAGTGTAGCGAAATAATTATTATTAGTACGAAATGAGAAATTGTGGGGCTTCCCTGGGACATTGTCGTTAAGATCATTTAACATTATATAATACCACTAGCAAAAGTGAAGTCAGTGATAAGTCAAATGTTTTAAGCCTAATTTATCAATATTTCTCGTCAATAAATAACATTTATAAGCATGTTGAGTTTTGCTCTAGAAAACCGAAATTAAATCGTTGCAAAGATTGTTATATAAACCAAGGTGTGAGAAGAAAGGCTAGTACTTGGAAAAAGTAGGTCGTTATAATTTTAGAAAGTCCAAAATGTTAAAGTTATTATAAAAAGCCCTTAGGTATGATATTACTTAAGAATTGTAAATGAAATGCTTCCTAATTATCGAAATAATGGCACAATTTTTAGTACAACAGTTTGGTAATTCTCTCTATGCAGTAAAATCATGTTAGAGTGCCCCAAATGTTGCCACATTGTATGTCAGTCGGTTTCCAAATAAACTCCATCTTCTCAGCTGATGTCAGAAAATGTGGCTGCGTAGTACAGATACAATTACGAATGGACCTATGCGGATAAACTAGAAACATACATACTATAAATGTTTCATAGGACATAATCTTGAATTATTGTCGCAGAATAAGGCCACATACACCTCATTCCTTAACACCAATAATGTTTTTTTCCCATTTCCTATACCTCTTTATTGTTGAATTATTTGCCTATCGGTAGGTTTAGGAATCATGCTGTACCATATGTGTTCTTTTAGTTGTTGCAGCCGAACTTCATATGATCGCACTTCAAAAAGTGCTTTTTTTATTTTATAGATACTACTTCGTGGCTTTTATTACTCTTTACGAATGCAGTAAAACAATAGTGATGTTGGTTTGAGATATTTCCGTGTACAAAAATTTATCGAATCTTTCAAAATCATTTTCTGGCTTCACTTTCTGTAAACAAGGAACATTTCTATAAAATTTAGATGATGTAGCTCTTAAGAATTAAATGAAATACAATGAAGCTATTGTACGACCTTCGTTATATAAGATTTAAACATTATTTACATTTAGCTGGGGTTTGTTCAGTTGTTTACACATCTTAAATGTGTGAAAGCTCAAACAAAAGCGCATCAGTCAGTCACATTATGTATTACAGCGTACTTATAATTTGTTTGTGTTCTGTAATGATTAGAATTCTTTAGATGTTATCATACTTCCGTTTAATTCAACGAGATTTTTCTCAGGTTGGATTGTTATTTTCAGAAATGCGGAGTGCCCTAGAAGGAGACAGTTGTATTTTTTCAGACACTGTAAAAAAATCTTGTATTCCAAAAGATACAACTCAACTACGTTGCATATCCATGAACGATTCACGTGGTTCTGGTCAGGTAAACTTATACAATATAAAATGGTTGCATCATTTTATCTGTATTTACGAGGAGGAATGTGACTTTATTGATTAATCAATATTATTTGTAATATCAGTTGGATGTAACTGTTAAGACGTGCAAGATTTTCTTTACATTTTTAACGACATTATTGTAATATTTCATGTAAAATGTTGTATTTAACATTAATATTGCGATCTGTAATGAATAACGATGTTACTACTTTTGGTACATAGTATACAACATGCTCAAATTCGTATTCAAAACAATTTGCTATTCATTTGTTGATTCACTCTCTCCAGAAAACCCAAAAAGACGTCAAATATTAATACCGTATTTAATTCAGTCACCTTAGTATTTAGTAATTTTTACAGATAAACTTCATCTATTCGTCAACCCTTCCTTCCCTGGAGGAACGAAAGCGACCATCTCTTGACAGTTGCGCTCTTCAGATAGCTACGTGTACCGTTCACGGTCGCTCGCAAGAAAACGAATTAAGAGTAAAAGTGCGACCGTCATCGCCTTTCATCAGGGGAATGGTTCCCGGAGAAGTAACAGAATTAGCCATTACTGAAGACCGTAATACGGAGGTCTGATAATGGAGGCCAGGTATTTATTAATTCCTATTACTTTATATAATGAGTTAGTCTGAGTACTTGTTTTATTTTATTGATAAGGCGAGGTGTTCTAAATTATTGTGTTGAATTTATGAGTACTTTGCATATCTGAATGAATTGATTTGCATAAGCAGCGGCCCCGGCATGGTTAGGTGGGTTAAGGCGTACGATTCGTAATCGAGGGTCGCAGGTTCGAATCCCGGTCGCACCAAACATGCTTGCCCTTTCAGCCTTAGGGACGTTATAATGTGACGGTCAATCCAACTACTCGTTAGTAAAAGAGTAGCCCAAGAGTTGGCGGTGGTTAGTGATGACTAGCTGCCTTCTCTCTAGTCTTAGAATATTAAATTAGGGACAGCTAGCGCAAATAGCCCTTGAGTAGCTTTGCGCAAAATTAAAAAAAATAACAAATAACGTTGCATAAGTGGCACCTGACTTCAATGACGTTATTATGTAGTTGAACAGTTGATATGGTAATTATAACCAGGTTTGGCTAATTTACAGTTCAATTGGCATGTGACGGTGTGAAAAATGATAGCTATATCACTAGGATGTTTAAAATTAACTAATCCATGTTTTAGTAATCTGGAATTCGTAATTTATCAAAATTAGTATGACTTAAGAATAGTGGAATTCGTGTAATATCAAATCTAACGTGACTGTCATATGTATATAAATAGGATTCGTGTGTTATTAACTCGAATATAATGAATGTGTCTATAGATAGGAGGATTCCTGTGTTGTCACATCTGATATAAGTTACGTGTCTACAGATAGCGGGGATTGTGTGTTTATTAAAGCTAATTATAACTGGCGTGTCCATAGATAACGGGATTCGTGTGTTACGAAAGCTAAGTGACGTGTTAATAGATAATAGGATTTGCTTATCATCAAAGTAATTATAACTGATATGTCTATAGATAGTGGAATTCCCAAATTATGAAATCTAATCTAGATAACATGTTAATATGATGTTAAATAGTTGTTTTCCTTGAATACAGTTTATACAATTGTTTCAACTGCTTTAATAAAATACCAATAAAAATTTATACAAATGTTATGCTTTTTTGTAACACTCAGTGTTTAAAAAGTGTGGCAAAAGTTTTACATAGAAGATACGCTTAACTTTCCAAGTTTTTTTGAGTTGATTTTTGTGGAAATATTTAAATTCCCACCCAATTCGAGAAGTTCGTTTTCATAGAAAACTTTTGTAAATATATATTACTTTTTAAAAATAAAAACAACTATTCTGCACACGACACCTAATACATTGATATTTGAACTTCAACGTGAAACGTGGTTTCTGCTTAAGCGAAACATCTAGTTTCATTTTGCTCATATTAACTTTGGCCTAAGGTTACTATTTTTAGAAAATTTCTTCAGAAGAGAACTCATTTGACAGTGAAAACGAAAGCATCTCCAATAATAATACAGTAAACAAAAGAGGGTATTTTTTATCTTACTGCAACATTGTTAATTTGACACTTTTTTTCTTGATATTGTAAGCACTTTTCTTCTTTTTTATATTAGGTTTCCAAACATCGTCTCACTGGATCTAAAGTCAAATTGTGCCTAAGAAAAGAGTTCATGTCGTGTAACCCTATTCGTTATTCATAAGTGATGTGCATTATATGCACATAGTTTTCGGTTAAAGCCTAAAAAGTATAAATATAACTTTGTTTCAGATAACCTGTAATACGCATTACACTAAGATATAGTGTGTACGTTCTGTATACGCCATAACATAGTAATACGTTATATATATATATATATATATGTGTATGCACTAGAACATAATGTGTACGTTCTATATACTCTGTGGTTATGTGTTTATGTTCTATATACACTAGGAAATTGTATGGACATTCTGTATACACTACGTTGTAGTGTGTATGTTCTATATGCACTACGGTATAGTGTACGCATTCTAGATACACTAGGACATACGGTGTACGGTTTGCAAACGCTAGGACACAGTTTGTACATCTGAATATATACTAGGACATGGTCTGTACATTATACACTAGGACGCAGTTTGTACGCTCTGTATACATTAGGACATTGTGTGTACATTCTGTATACATTACACCATCGTGTGCATGTTTTTGTACACTTGGATATAGTGTGTACGTTTTATATACATTGTCATACTGTATATGTATGTGCTAGGATATAGTGTAAGTTTGGTGTGTATGTTCTGTATACATTATGTTGTAGTGGGTTCCCATAGATAAGCAGGCATCTTCCTATCTTTATTATATACTATTTTAAAACAGGCAGAGTGTTTTATAAGACGATGGAGAAGATGTGTACTTATGATTAAAAGAAATCATAAAAGATGTGGATGTTTGTCAGTTAACCATCAAAAAGGAAAAGTTTTCACATGTTCTCAAAACCTTCAAATAAACGACCAACACAAGTATTATAATGATAAGAAGCTATAATGTTACAGTTAACCCTTTTTTGATACGATTTTTAATGACAATGCCTAATAAACAGAAGACTAATCTCAACAAAAATTAAAGGTAGTCCAGTATGTTGATTCATATTTGTCTGAGTTTCTCACGTTACATCTGTAGTGGCGTTGTCGTGCGAAGTCCGAATATAACCCTTTCGGTGTAAATCATTTTCGTTTAGATTAAACGAAAAATTATTCTTTGTCGTCATACAAATATCATAGATACAATTTAACAGCATGAGGTTTCAATTTTAAGGAGTTACTGTGAGTTTTAGAAAATTATTCACGATAAATATCATAATATAAACAAAGAATTTTTACTGTACACTAATGACAACATTTTTCTAAATTAAATTACAAATAAAATTGTTTTTTTTTACGCTAAAAGTATTTCATATAATGCGATAAACAACTGAATTTAGAGACAAAAAAAGACGGTGCCTCAGAAATTCAGTTAATTATTTGTGGTTAGTTGTAAATTAAAGCAAGGCCATTAATTTTTAATTATTATACTTTGTTCAAAGCTACAAGGTGGTTATGGAGAAAACTAATACACTTATCGTAAAACTACTTTTCTCGAAGAAGGAACTTTCACATCCTGAAAATGATGTTTTATTCAGGAAAATTTGGTATAAGAGTATTTAAAACATGTTACACCTAAATATTATTATTTATGATGTTGAGTAATTCAAAAACATATTACTGCATACTCAAATCCCATTAGTCACAGACTGGCGTTGTTTTTATTTCTTTTGTTTGTTTTTCACTTTTGAAAACGTGATGTTGGCGATTTAAGTGAAATCTGTGTCACTGTACAGTATCGTACAGTTGCTGCCCGTCTATGCAATCAGAGCAACGCACCAGCAGATGTTTGACTGTGAGGTTTTATCCAACTGTGAGGATCGTTGATCACCATCTTGAGCAGATGGCTTGTGCAGCAGCCGCACTCACAGATAAGTTTACACACTGATTGAAAATGATGGAAAACGTACGGAACATCCTTCATTGAAACACCTTGTACTGTGTTTAAATTCTGATAAATATCATTTGCGTTTCTCAGTATACTTCTGGGTAAGTTCACTTCTTCCATAGCGAGTAGTTTTTAAGATCTGATTATTTTAAATACAGTGATTTCTTTAAAATCAACTTGTATTTTGGACAACACCAAACATTAATTTTGGTTAACTCTTTCTTCGGTTTTTATGACCTAATCATATATCACTTATATTTTGTGTAACACCTAACAGGTAACACAATCTGTGTATTTTATACATACATAAACTGTAATATATACATGTTAAACAGTAAAAGATCATATAGTTTTTAAACTACTTTTTCAGGCCAATAATTATATTGATTATCTTGTGATAAAAATATGGTTACGTTCTTATAAATATTTGAGTTAGAAAGAGCAGTGTTTTTTAATTAAGTGCAAGATACCAAGCAAAGAGATCAAATGTACATAATTTTATTAGTATGTCATATTTAACTGTCGTGTAATTTTGCGACTTGCTTTAAACACTTGTACAAATACTTTAACTATACGTCTCAGAAGTATGGCTGCCAATAATGAGATAAACTGAGCTTGTTTCAGTGCCAACTATTGACAATTAAATAAAACGCAATGAAAATATACACTAAACTCTCCTAATAATGCAAATAAAGGTTAATCAGATAAAGGAAAAAAAAGCATGTGAACATTTAAAAGAAACGAGATTTACAAAGTGCATTTTTACACCCAGAGTATAGAACCTAGCCCAAATGTTGCCATCTTCTATGAAAATCAAAGCTTTGTATACGTTAAGAGTGAATATTATAGTTCTGCTCTAAATGATGTTTCAAAAACACTTAAACTTTACAAGAACTACAAGATGTACCCAGCTAGGTATATTGAAGCTAGCCTTAAAAGATTTTCAAAAAGCTACAAAAGTATGTCCAAATGACAAATATACTGAAGTGAAGGTCCAAACGTGTAATAAGATTGTTAAGAAGGTATTTGAGAAAGCACTAGTACTGGGTGACTGTATGAAGTCTGTAGCAGTTGTTATAAACCAAACACATGTACAAGATTTCGCAGATCCTTAACTTAAAATACAACCACTCATGTATAACTTCAAGGTTGGCCTATAATATGGGATAAATCATTATCTAAATGGCCTATAATATGGAATAAATTTTTATACTTCCATTATGGAATTTGTATACCGAGGATCTGTAGAATGTATCTTTATATTGTTTATTTTAGTTTCAAACCTGATTATCCAAATCCAGAGAAAACTTCAAAAATCAGACTATGAATTACATGTATGAATATGCAGAAAAAACAATGGCAGAATATTAATCTCAAACAGTAGATCTCTTTATACAAATGTTAAATAGGCTTCCTTTAGTATAGTGTGTATACATCAGGGAGAATTATTTTTTTAGGATGATGTTGCATTAAGTGTAATATGGAAAGTTGAAAGAAACAGACAACTACAAAAGGAATTTTTAAACTATTGTGGTCACAGAAAGGTCATTCACCAAGGAGTTTATAATAATTGTGACTAAGTTATTAAGAACTACAAATTGGACCAGCTGACTAAGAATATTCTTGAGAGGATTATTAGAGTCTATGGGGTTAAACCAGAGGATTATAAAGCCGCCCATGATGGACTGCGTTTCATAGTTTTCTCAGCACACAGTTATTGTGAGATCATGGGGAACAAAAGTGCGTTCAATATAACAAAAGGCAATACCTCCCCCCCTCCATAATGAAATTTCTCACATACGAGGCAGTGCGTCACAAAAATTTCAAAGCTATAGATTCACGTGGAATGAGTAAGGTTGTTGTTGTTTTGTTTTGAATTAAGCACAAAGCTACACAATGGGCTATCTGTGCTCTGCCCACCACGGGTATCGAAACCCGGATTTTAGCGTGTAAGTCCTCAGACATACCGCTGAGCCACTGGGGGGCGAATGAATAAGGAAATAATTATTTTATCATTTTCCACATGGGGAACCGGTACTAACATGGCAAAGTTTTACAGAATCTTCCCAAGCCCACAAAGTCATGACAAAAATCAAGTAAACTGATTTTTAAAAAAAGTATTTTAACCTGCTTACGTTCATCATCAAACATGAACATTTTGAGACCGTGAGGACGTCATAAAGTGACGGTCAATCCAACTATTCGTTGGTAAAAAAGTAGCCTAAGAGTTGGAGGTGGGTGGTGATGACTAGCTGCCTTCCCTCTAGTTTTACACTATTAATTAGGGACGGCAACTAGTCATCACCATCAATCTCCAACTCTTGGGCTTCTCTTTTACCAACGAATAGTTGGATTGGCCGTAACTTTATAACACCTCCATGACTGAAAGGGCGAGCATGTTTGATGCGACAGGGATTCGAACCCACGGTCCTCGAATTACGAGTCGAACACTTTAACCCACATGGCAATGCTGGACATACGACTGTTTTAAAGTATGTTTTGTTTCGATTGGAAGAAATGTGAATCATTTGATTGAATAGTATATTTCACAAAACCCAGTATACGTTTACACTATACCTGTGTATTGTGTTTAAAAGGTGAATTATTTTGTTCAATACAGAACTTACGATATTAGTAACTAAATAAAACAGTGGAAGCAATGTATATTACAGCTATAAATCTTGATGGAATTTCATATTGTGGAAGATGGAATTTATACCATGCTACACGTTCTATATGCAATATAATAAGATTAGTTGACATGTGAATCTATGTATTTAATCAGCAATTAAATCGGTGCGAAGAGATTTGAAGTGCTTGTTTCAAACTTCTAGTTTATAATTAACAGGTATATTTCTAAAGATATAGCTTCTAATGGAAAGTTTTTCTTAACTTGATGTTGATAAAGTTTTTCAAGCTCTTTTTTTGACAAATAATGAGAGTAAATTTTAATTATACCTAACATGTGTTTGTGCACTGTTCAACATGCCATATCATTTTCGTTTATTCCGGTTATCTGTATACAAGTTATAGTACATAATGTTTAATATGAGATAAACATATCATATTAACAGTCTATAATGTATGTTAATTAAAGAACTACACACAAATCTATTTTGGAATAAAGAGCCTAGAATAAGCATAGCGAGCATTAATCAAACTAAAATAAAAAATCCCACTCTGAAAAGTTGTTCGAATCCTTCTCATAATTCACAGAGGCATAAATGTGTCGATCATGCGCCTCCATTATCTCTGTTTGCTTGTATTACTACACCAAAGAAGACTTTCATATCCTAAAATAAACCCTTTTAGGACACTGCACATGGTGTCTTAGGACATGACCATGTTTGGTCCAACTAGCGTGTGAAAGAGTGTGTGAATATAGCTTCAAACATGTCGCATCTCTGGGATCTTGAGGTTACATGAACACAAAATCATATGCCATATTCGGGCTCAGTGACCCTGAAAACCTACCCCTCGATCCCCATCATTCATTAATACGGGTATACACAATATAGATGAAACATTCGGAACTCGTCTACCAAATTTGATCCTGCTAGATTTGAACTTTGGAAAGAGTTTGTGGGGAAACAAACAAACAAATACATTACAAATTGAATTAGCGTAAGATCTACTGTTATCCTTCCGTTACTTTTTCTGGAACAATTCTCACGAGTACAACTGCTGTTGGATAGCTCACTCTTTACTTTGATCTCTAATTATCATGTCTTTAGAAATTACATTAATTACTGCATAGCCATAATAATGGCTTGTTCTACAAAGCATGGGTGTTTTTTATGCAAAAACGGCTCGTTTGGGTTGAGAAAATATTTTAAATATTTAAAACTTAAATATTTTAAAATATTTTAAATTAAAAAATTCTCAACAAGTGGGTTTCTCGACATCACTGAAAGCATGAGTGTGGGACGTCCAGTCTACTTGTACACGTTGAAGTAAAAAAGACATTTCGTAGCTAGGTGATTGAACGTACATAAACGCTGTTATAACTGGACAGAACTGTTAACGGACAATCGGAATTTAAAATATATAACTATAAAAGAATAATATTAGTTATAAAAAATGTTAGTCATTCTTTATTTCATTGTTATACAAATCAGCTATAGAATGTTCTCATGTAATCTAAGTGATAAATACCTAACATTTGAGATGATAAGTCGGATTATCCAGAAGGAATTATTCCTCAAGAATTGATTATACTTGAAATAAATATGGTATGTTAAGATATTCGAGAAACGTACACTTGAAGATGAATAACAATTGTTTTACTTAATAATAAACAAATAATAGTGTAAATACACACGCACAATATTCTAAACTGTGCATTAACTGAGACGTATCCCTTATATTATTAGTTTGTCTGTATTACCGAACTTAAAATAAACTCACGAGTTCCATGAGTCGTTAAATGAGTGAGAAATGAACTAGTTTTTAGCTGCTTTAAAACGTTAGAGCGAAATAATAAAACTATCAGGCTATTTATCTGACCTAAAAGCTCTGGAGAATTGGATGTATGAAGATATTTTCTATATCAAGAAAGAATATCATTCAAATTTTTATGGCTCTTAAGATGAAATTTTAAATCAAGGGAAAGTTTCACAGTATGAACGTAAGCCAAATGATTTCACTCTCTGTACTAGTTTAATTCAGCTTGACCCTTCACGTTGTTCAGAGAATATTAAAAAGATAGACAAAGCCCACGTTTTCTCACAAGTGTCTGTCTACGGCAGGGTGATCACAATACAGAGACCCACAACGAAACTTTCCCACTGTAGCTTTATTGTATCTATAAACTACACTTTTGTCACTGAAATGCTCTAAAAGGTTATTTTACTGCACCAAATAAATCGTTCTGACTGACAACATTTAGGTTTCTGAATAAGCCTCTGACAAACTGATTTTCTAGTAGGTAATTTAACTTGTATTTGAGGAGAAAAGTGAGACGGGTTGTCCGTTTCACTTTAATTACAGTTTATCATTCTAAGTTCTATACAAGATGTATCTAAGTATTTATTGTCAGGTTCACGCGATGGGAAATTATTTTTTTTCTTAGTTACTAGCCTGAAAGTAATCTAATTATTTATTTTTTGTTATAATTACTAGTTTATTAGTTATTTTAACTATTTCATACTAATTTGCCGTCATGAGAAGAACTTACTGCAGTTTTGAATATTCCGGAATATTATAACTTGTGTTGTGTTATTCCTTTATCCGGGCTATCATTCTGTTAGAACTAGCTTGAACCAACTAACCGTCAGGGTGTTTTGAATAGGGCTGTTCAGGATTTCTTCACTTGATCGGTAGATTGGCCAAATGTGTTGCTTCTGGTTTTTCCGAGTATTCATTGTATCTCATTATTTTGTAGCTATTTTATTCAATTACGTGGCATCTTGTCTTGCATGACGGGCTACTATACGTAATTCGGAGTTACGTAGAATACATTCTCTACATAGTTCGGTGTTACATAGTACACATACTTTGCACTGTTCGATGTTACATCGTACACATACTCTGCAAAGTTTGGTATTACATACTATACATATCTTGTACAGTTGTGTGTTACATGGTATACATACTTTCTATAGTTCGGTGTTACATAGTATACATACTTTGCACAGCTCGGTGTTTATCATTCTCTGAAATTCTGAATTGCTTCTCCTGAACAAAATACATTGTAATTATAAATCTTGTTCTCGCTCTCGAGTAGTTGATATGTTTCTTAAACTAACCTTTTATTTACTTTAGCTTAGGAAGAGGCAGGTTCGAGATATATTCACTGCATTTGCTAAGTAACATTCACACATTTCCCCTTAGGTCAGAGTTTTACATCATAGGTGAAAATATAAAGAAAGAAGGAATGATATGATATAAGCGTGGTGCGTTTAGTTGGTATATTTGTTTTTAATTTCACGGTATGTAAATTTTAATTAAGTTTTGAAAGTTGAAATGGAGTTAAATACCCTGTGCTTAAACACGTTAAATACATAAAGTCAGTTCTAAAAGAATGAACACAAAAATTAGTTATTATAACTGGTGTTAACAATAACTTCCTCTTCTCGTGAAAACAATACACACAACAGTTCAAAGCAAAAGCTAGAGTTTTATAAATAAATTATAAAGTGTTCTTTAGTTAACAAAATTAAAACATGATGTAAAAATCAAACAGATTTTATTGTCGTAATTCGTAAAAATCAGTAATACCGAAATTATTTTGGACTAATTTTATAAATTAAGATATTACTATAAACTCTCTATGAGACAATTATGTGTTACATAATTTTATTAATATTCAACATATCAATTTCTTTATTGTTGCGACTGTGAAAAGACAAAAAAAACAAACAATTTTCTTAAATTTAGAAAGTTTCTCTCAAAATAATATCCGTTACTGATACATGGAAATACCTTGATAAAAACTGTGTGTGATCTATGTAAAGGATTTTCAACAACAGATTAAACTGATAACTGTGTTCTGTCTACAGATTTTTAACAATGGACTAAACAATGACACAGATATTTGAAAACTTTAACAGTGAAGTAAACCCTGCTAAAATTGTTTACTTTGTCTACATTCTCTTCAACAATAGAGTAATAATTAAACCATTGCATTACAACCTTTTTTTAAATACTCCTATCTACTGTACATTTTAAAGTTCCTTCATTATTTGACAAATGAATCAACACATCCTAACCATAAATTCTACTGATACGACATAACATACTCGTAGTTAAACTGACTATGACTTACTGGATTAGTTTTTATACTGGTAGTATTACTCTGATTAGGCGCTATTTATTATACGTGCCTTCCATTAATAAAAAATACCAGTACATTGTAAAACTCGAAATAATATTTCTAACGTACTCACAAAGATTTTAAGCGTGGAATATACGACATAGATCTTTTTTATTTCAATCTGTCTGCACGGAATCATGGGTGGCAAAATTTGTATGAAAATATGTTGTTTTTTTATTCTGAAAAGCAAAACAAAACATACGCCGAGATATGCGAATTCACCATCATCACATTATCAAGAATAATATGACAATTTATTATCATTTTCCCTTTATTACATTTCAACGTGCAGTAGAGAAAGCGTTATTCACTCGCCAACAGAAAAACTCTCAAGATGATGCATGTAAACAACTAGTTATTCGAGACATGACGAAAGGAGTTTTGTTTTAAAAGGAATATACTGAGAACCCTTTTTATTATTCACTACTCATTCAATTTTTTTACAAACCTCAAGTATTTTAATCTTAACTAACTAATATTAGAGCATTTCAATTTCCAGAAATTTAATGCAAACCTAATTTTTTTAAGATGCTGCTAATATCTTTACAATGTTGAAATAAGTTTGGATGCGTAACGCTTTTTGTTTCTTTTAAAGCCATTTTTGGTTACAGTGGGTCATGTTTAAATCAATTAAATACGTGAATGTTAATTATCTATGCACTAAGATTTACATTTATTATGGTGGATGTGGGAAGAAACGCAGACACATTTCTTTTTACTGATTTCTATTCTATTTTCATAATTTTTTACTAATGCTAAGTTGTTACTGGTTTAAAAAATACTAAAAATCTGGATCACGTAACATTCTGGAAAAGGTAATCAAAAACTGCTTTTCGTTCATCTCATTTTTCATTTAGTTTTACTTAATAAATATATTAAGAGAACATAACTAATGTAAAAACAAGTCAGTGTTTGGATAACATATAGAACTTTTGAAAACATTTAAAACAGTGCTGTTTCAAAAGTATTTTAAATAATGTAAACAAGGCATATGTTTTAGCTAGATGTTTTTTTCCTGTCGGTTTCTAGTGAACATTTCGGTTTCCTCACTGAGGTCTTTTTTAGACCGATGTATAGAAGCCGAAAAGCCGCTCCGCTCTAACGACAGACAAAAGCAAGTAGCCCATTAAAACTAAAGCTCTACTAAAACTTATGCCGACAATAAGTCTGTTTTTTAACGTATAGCATGTCAAAAACAACAAACCAAGAACTACCACCATCCACTTTATTGTATACCTTTATCTCACACTTCCTAGCTAACTGGAATAAATATATATTGCGAAATTACGTATGACCAACAAATAGAGAAAAAAAAGCAGTCGAGGAGGTCAAACTTGGTAAATTGTTTTATGAACCAATAAAAATTACGATAATTTATGAAATGAATTCGAGACGTATTCATAGAATTATTATTGGTAAAAAGACAGTTTGATTAACAACTTTTAATGCGTATATTGAAAAGCTGGTGCGTTTTGGTAACGGTACTTTACAACAATGACTTTATGTCGTATTGCTTAGGAACAAAACAAACGTTAAACTTAATATTGTTTGTAGTCTATGTACTGAAAGTAGAAAATGAAATGTGTGGATATTAAAACTGGGAAAATATTTGTTAATTTAGATATGTTGATTGTAAAGTTTGTTTTTATTAAAAACGTTGGTGATATAGCAGTAAATAGTTTAATTGAGAAACGATTCATTTTTAAAAATTGAATCTATAATTTTCCTTCCATAATGCATTTTATTTCACGTAGCTCTAGGCTATGTAATCCCACACTAAGTCTTGACTTTAGGCGTATTGTACCAACACTCACTGCACTTATAAGGTTTTACGGTACCCTTTCACCCCGTGTCTGAAATCGCAATGGGCAGGCAGTGATTGAACTATTTGATCTGGAAAAATGCATTTTAGCTTTTATAACTCCTCTGTCTGGAGAAATCTTGTATAAAGACAAAAGAAAAGATAATTCATTTTTTATAGTCTTGCTACAATTAAGAATTTATTTCGCTTCAAAGATGCCAAAAGTGAATTATAAATCCTTTACTTTTAATATATATAGAGTATTATGGTTATATACTCAACTTTATAAAACTTCATACTTTAACCTGTTTATAAAACTTGTACATCTGGTGGTGTTTGTGCAGTATTAGAGTATTTCACTTTATGAAATCATTTCAAACTTTACACTGTATATATTTGTTTGTAAAACCTTCTCATCTAGTGTTTGTGGAGTAATAGTTATTTGCTCTACCTACCATATGAAATCATTTCGTGATTTATCCTGTAAATAATTATTATCTGACATTTGGGTAAAATGATGTATTAAACTGTATCGATAAAACTAATACAGGATATTTTGGAACTATATTTGGTATGAAATTGTACTCCATGAAGAAAAGTACTCTAAAAAAGGATAGAAAACCACAAATTAAACGAAATAATTGTTTGAAAACGAATTTTCCTCTTATTTATCTGGACCAATACTGTGCTTCTATAGTTTGTTATTTATTATAGCAAAGGTTTATAATGGGCTATTTGTGATCTGCACACTGCGAGTATGTAAACCCAATTTTTAACACTTTCACACTTATCGCTGAGTCACCGAAAGGAGTTGATTATGCTTCTAAAAATTGATAATATATAAAGCATTTAGAACCCCTGTATTTTTATAACCATATAAAATATAAAGTTTTATCGTAAAGAAAATTGCTAATTGCTGTTTTGGTGTGTTTTTTTTTTATAGCTAAACCATGGGGTTATCTGTTGAGCCCACCGAGGGGAATCGAAGCGCTGATTTTAGTGTTGTAAATCCATATACTTACCGCTGTACTAGAGGAAGATAGTTGTTTTTGTCACAGGTGTTGATATCAACTAAAACAACTACTGTTTTTGAAAAGTCACAAACTTTAATTTCAAATGTATTTCTTACAACTTTCTTTACAACTAGCAAATTAATATAAATGTTCTTCGAATTATAAACTTGAACTACCTTCTGTGTCAAAAATAGTTTAAAATTTACGTGCTAAAATATTTGCTTTGACTGATTACTTCTGCTATTCACAAATTAATAGCCTTTAATATAATGTGCAATTAATACTTGTCAGTGAAATGTAATATTCCCTTATTAACGACACCATTCAAAACAGTGAACAATACGTAATGAAATTCGTATTTCATTAAGAATTCATAACCTAGAATGTAATGTATATTGAATACTTGTTAGTAAAATGTAATACCGTTTGTTTGTGTTTTTTTTTATTTCGCGCAAAGCTATACGGGGGCTATCTGCACTAGCCGTCCCTAAGTTTGCAATGTAAGACTAGAGGGAAGGGAGTTAATCATCACCACCCACCGCTAGCTCTTGGGCTACTCTTTTACCAACGAATAGTGGGATTGATCGTTACTTTATAAAGCCTCCTCCGACTGAAAGGGTGAGCATGTTTTGGTGTGACAGAGATTCGAACCCGCGATCCTCGGATTATGAGTCGAGTGCCTTAATCACCTGATTATGCCAGGCCGAAAATGTAATATTCACACTACAAGAGTAAAAACATATCATAATATATCATTAACGGATTTCTGAGGATTTTGTGAAATATAGATTTTAAAACTTTACTTAATCATTGATGGATTACCATGGAAGTTTCATTATGTTCATCGATTAGTTTTTAGCATTAACATAATAACAAAGTTTAGAAATCAATTATAATTTTAAATTAATTTTGTGTATAATACTTTCAGTGATTATCGCGACAAGAAACGGATTCATAGGAACGTCCTTTAATGCAACGCATTAAACGACTTCTGCGAGCAAAAGATCAATGTAAAGAATACACAATAATATATTTAATGATTTCCTATGTAAAAAATAAAAAGTCTCATAGAATGTCATGGTTAATGAGAACTGTACCTACTGGACATCAACTTCTCGAGAGATCGTGTTTCAACAATCCAACAGAAATGTCATTAAAAAAGTCATACCATTTGAAGCCTTTTCAATCAATGTTGAATCTTTTTTTCTTCAGTTTAAAACGCTTGCGATTTCTGCAAAAGATGGTACAATCAAAACGTGTACGACTTGATTATCAGAAGCTATAGATATAACTAAAGAAAATTTTACCACAACCTTTGGCGTTGTACTGGGCTATTTCCTGTACACGAATAAAATATTGATTACAAAGAGTGCAAAGGAGTCTGAAATATGTCATTTGATTTACCGTTTAATAAAGTTTTTCTATGATTGAGATATAACAGCAGATTTGCAAATATATTCTTGTAGCAAACTTTATAAAGAATATTCTGGATTACAAATATTTATTGATTATTCATTACAATTAAGTTTAGAAGTTTGATTGATAGGTTTTTGTCATGACGTTGAGCTAGAAATGTTTTGAAGAGATAAGTAACGCAATACCAATCGAGAATATTGTAAAATCTCAACAAATGGTCGTCATATTATGAAAACCAAGATTATGTAAAGGTTAAAAACGTTTTATTTTTCAATGATATAAACGAATGTTTGTCAGAATAAATCAAAATTAGTTGTTAACGAGCAGTCAATTCATGGAATGTTGGCATCATTTTAGACTTAAAGTTCTAGTTAAATCTACGTTTTTAGAAAACTAGTTTCTTACCAGAGTTGAGGCGTACTACCTTACTACTTTTCAGTTTCTTTTAATTCTTAGAAAGAATATAACCTCTGCCTAAAGGTGCCGTATAAACATATGTGACTATGTCTCACATGTCTGCGACCTCATACGATGAACCTCAAATTCGTTTACTTTGCTTACAAACACATGATCAGAATGCAAGAATCATCAGAAAAGCTGAAGTTAATTCGCGAGCTGTCTTTTAAGAAGCCATAAATTATATAAATGGATTAATACAGTCAATACAATGTACAATACAAACTTTATAGACAAGTGTTACAAATGAGATTCTTTGTTAGAGATTTAAAATAAATATTTAGTTCAAAGGATGCCACCTAAGTAAAAAAAAAAAACAAGAAGATAACTTTAGTCTGTCATTGTTATAAAATTGGAAACAGGCTAATAGTTACTTAGGGACACAAAATGACCACTCTTAAAGTTCTGTTCGAATACTGGATCAAAAGAACAATATCGCTGATTCAAGTAAAACTGAGTCAGAACATTTGTTGAACATGAGCACAAATTCAGTTAACGTGATTACAACTAAACTACGTTATTGAATGATGCTTAAATGTTAATAGAATCAGGATCGGCACTAGAGCAGCTTAGTAATAGAATATATATTTGTTCAGCGTCACATGTAACTACCCTATTTCACGTAAAACATATATTACGTAATATAATTAATTGCTAATGGAAACATACAAGGACACAATGCTCGTGCACCCTCGTCACAAAACAAAACTTTGTTAAACTTAATATGGAGCTATTTTATTTTATGTAAGAGGTTTAGTAGTTAATAGAACTAAATTTAACGGAATAATGTAAGAGAAACGATGTGCATCTCTACGGATGAAATATTGCTTACAGGTCCAAACGTAGAGACAAGTTGAAAGCTAATGGTTTTTGACTTATGAGTCAAACAATGTAAAACTGATGGTCATACTATCGTTAATAAATTCTGTGTGCAACAGGACACGTAAATTTTCTAAACATTGGTAATGAATAGCTACAGGGAACTGACTTATTAAAAATATTACTATATTAATATTTAAACAGTTATTCGGGCAAGTAATGAATTAAACAAAAGAAAAACTTTATCTCACACAAGTGACGTTTGAAGTTTAACAACACTCCAAAGATAATGTATACGTCTTCTTTCTTCCAAAGAAGTCCATTGGCATGATGAAGTATGTCACCAAAACGAAGTATGAATCAAATACATTCTTCGTGAGGAAACAGTGTATACGTTATGGCAGAAGAATGCAATTATTTCACTATCAGAGATCGAATTTGCTTTTGGTGTCATTTCTCGTCCTATTAGATTTTTACACATGGAAGTTGGGATAGATAGACATAAATAAACAAGTAAAACAAGAAAACAACACTTAGAACAAGTACTCAAACATGCAGCTTTTATTGATGAGTCATTTAGGATGAGTTGTGTTACAATAAACGTATTTAATATTCTGCTGACTGAATAAGTTTTCCTGTGGTAATTAATTCTACTGTGGATAACCCAATACTCAAGTTTTCCTGTGGTAATTAATTCTACTGTGGATAACCCAATACTCTAAAAAATTAAAAACAAATAGACTGTATAGAATACGTAAAAAAACACTAAATAATAATACAATTGAAATTCAACACAAATAAATCGTTAATGCAGAAAAGTATTTATAATAAAGCCAGCAAAAGCTGAAGTGATAGCACTAATTATTATTGGTCAACCTAAATAATTTATAAGTTTATGTTCAAAGATATTAAATGTTTATTGTGAGCCATCAGTAAGTTTTAGCTGGCCAGGAAAGAAAAGAAAAAGTAACCAACTTTTAATGATTTTAAGTTAACTTAATATGTAATGCGAAAATGATCTTGACGGAAAATATCTCTTATTTGTATGTAAAATTGGAAACTTCTAGAGAGCACAATATATAGTTGCAGTTCATACAATATTGGCCACTCCTATAAAGACTTACTGGAGAGATATTCTACTGAGTTACTCATCATTAGTCCTTGTTTGTTTTTGAAATTCGCACGTAGCTACTAATAGCCGTCCCTAATTTAGCAATGTAAGACTAGAGAGAAGGCAGCTAATCATCACCACCCACCCCCAACTCTTGGGCTACTCTTTTACCAACGAAAAGTGGGATTGACCGTCACATTATAACGCCTCCACGGCTGGGAGGGCGAGCATGTTTAGCGCGACTCGGATGCAAACCCGCGACCCTCAGATAACGAGCGCATGCCTTATCGCGCTCGGCCATGCCAGGCCCATCATTAGTCAGTGGAGAAACAATGGTAGAGACATAAGATATATAAAAATACAATATTGTGAAAAATTCTACGATGTTTGTTTGTAATTATGCACAAAGCTATACCATGGGCTCTCTGTGCTCTGCCCGGCACGATTTTCGAAATTCGGAATTTAGCGTTGTAAGTCCGCAAACGTACGAGAAATATTTAATACCACAAGTTGAATGCCACGATCAAAGAATGAACATAAATAGAACCAAGTAATTTTGAGCGATTTAAAAGTGAGAGAAAGAATAAAATCTGCCAAACTAGCTATCTCGTACAATAGCATCAAATTTTTTGCATTAAAACATGAATTTCATCTAGGTATCTCATGGTGACCAATGGCAGAACTTTGAATCAGAAATGATTAGTGAAACTCGCTGAAAACTTATTAGCCAATATAGCCAGTATAACAGTTAATACTTTTAATTGTAGAATAAAATTATATTATATCTATCAGATTTTGAGTCCGTTTTCCTTTACAATGTAGGAATCTAAATTAATCCTTAACATGTATTTACAAAACTACATCGTGTTGAACTTAGAAGTTATATAAGTAGGTGAGACAAAAGAAGTGGGAACGAAACTAAGATCCCTTATTTCTGAGCTCTTAAATTTAGGATACTATTGAGACATTTTTGTCGTCATATTGAGAGTACATTATACAACACTGAGATAGTTTTTATAAGGCTTTCCGGCTGCAATTAACATGTGGCAATAAGAAGGACAGTAACAGTATTAATAATGACAAGTAAATGACACAGTGTCGAAACCAAAGAGGTGAAAAACGTATCGTCAATGTTTAAAATACGACAACATGTCATATTGTAACAAAGATATCTCACAATATCGTTTAGAACGTTCCAAAAAGTAGGTGTGATAAACTAAAAATTGCTGATTGTAATCCACTTTGTTAACATCATGGTAAAACGACAACCTGCAGGAACAGTTGACTGAACCTAATCCACTTTGTTAACATCATGGTAAAACGACAACCTGCAGGAACAGTTGACTGAACCTAATCCACTTTGTTGACATCATGGTGAAAAGACAACCTGTAGGAACAGTTGAATCAACTAAAGAATCCTCAGATAATGCTTGTGTTTGCGTTTTCTTATAGCAAACCCACATCGGGCCATCTGCTGAGCCCACCGAGGGGAATTAAACTCCTAATTTTAGCGTTGTAAATTCGTATACATACCGCTGCATTAACGACGGGCGTCTTCAAATAGAAAATCAAAACAAAAGAATAATAATTCGTGATTATGACTTGGCATCAACCAAGACTATCCTAGATAAGTGAAACTAACAACGCTTCTAGTTGCAGGTGAAAGGATATGATAGGAGATAGTGCGTTGTTGGGTGTATCCTGAAAACAGTGAATATTCTCTCCAGTAATTTATAATTCAACAAAATTGTAGTTTGGTGCTGAAGAATGTCATTATTAGTTGAGAACAGTTTACTACGTCAAGTTTTATAAAATTATACTGCGTTATAAAATGAATATTTGTGTTACAAACATGTCTGATGAGCATTTCGTTGTAATGCTGTAACTGGAATATTCCTCGAATATAACTTCAATCCAATCCTGAAGCAAAGGGTTATAAATCATATTGCTTATAATTATAACATGTCAATGTTATAATGTGGCGCAAATTTTATCACAATATGCATTGTTATTTTAGAATATAATCAGTTTGTAAGTCAGAACATCTTTATAGCTGACAATGACTGTTATTGTTTTTATTACGACCACTTCATAACACACAACAACGTAGTCAAATGAAGAAAAATTAATTTACATTAGCTATTATTGTTTATTCCAGCTTATAAGACATAACAACGTTTGTAAATGAAAGAAATAGCTGATATCTGTTGTTATTTTTTATACCATTACCATTTTATAACACATAACAACGCTCTAATATGAAGAATATTAGTTGAATATAGCTGTTACTGTTTATATCACAACAAATTCACAACACATTAAAACACTGTCAAATGAAGAAAATTAATTTATAATATCTATTATTATTTATACTATGGCCACCTTATAAACTATAACAGCGTTGTCAAATGAAGAAAATTAGTTAACAATATTTATTATTATTTATATCATGACCAACTTATTACACATAACACTGTTGTAAAATGACGAAAATTGACTGACGATTTATAAGACGATTAGTTTATAACATATAACAACGTTGTAAAATGAAGAAAATTATATGATAATAACTTTTACTGTTTATATAACGGCAAGCTTATAACGTATAACAACATTGTCAAATGGAGAAAACTAGATGAGAATAGCTATTACCGTTTGCTTTGTGACCAGCTGTTTAACTCAAGATACTTTTGTAATATGAAGACAATGTAATTCTAATGCACTCCATTTTTATGCTTTTTTATTGGGAAAAAGTGCTTCGGTTTACTAGTTCGGTTCAACAATTCTCTCCTTCACATGTTAAAAATGAAAGCTGCATAGTTCAGCTGTTTATAAGACTAGTTTCACATGCTATTTGTTAAAATAAACTTTTTTTTTCGCTGTTTATAAGACTAAAAATATTAGAAATACGAAGTGGCAGATGAAGAAAAAGCTGAATAATTTTAAACATACTTTTACAATAATGTAAAAAAAATTAGTGTTTTAATATATTATAATGTATATACTAATTAAAGCGTAGCGTAGTTTTTACATATTTTTCTTAAAACCTTAAGGAAATTACAATATATTAAATGTATAGATTTTATAGCTATGCAATTCATATTTTGAGTATGTTTGTTGATAATATCAAAGCTTCTGGATCTAGAATATCATGTTAGATATCTACTTAATTTGTATTTTATAGGTTAAGTTACTTCTTTATCTATACATTCTCTAAACTGGTAGACGCTATTATCTTGTTTTACCACAGTTTGGTCAAAAGTAGGATACACGTTATGGTTTTGGTTTCTTTGTTTTAAGCCCAATTGTTCATGGTTGGTTCGCGTTTTGATAGTGAAAAAAAAAATAGTACGCCACATTGTATATGCTATTTAGTCAGGAGAGTGCAAAGCAGTATATAATCATCTAAGTAATTATCTTGATAATATAGATTTTCGAAGCTGAACCAGTACAAAATTAATAAAGATTTCTGTATCAACTGGAACTGAAAACACTGTTATAATAGCTTTTGGTTTTTAACGTTTCATTTACTGATTGTCGAGATCCAATGGTCGATTATTTTATTTCATCTCGTAATGTTATCTACTAAGGGGATGTTAGATTTTTTCAACCTGGCAAAATTAATTTTTTATGGGATTCCTTGTATAGTGCACTCATCATGATTAATGTAAGAAAACTTTTAACCGTTGCCATGATTAGTGTAATTACTCTTATAACTCTCATCATTAATACCACAGTTAACTTTCGTCGTTCTATAAAAACTAAATGGGATTTTTTATATACTAAATACTTTTTCTTTAACTGCGAGGACACTGCTATCTTACGCACAACGCTCAACTAAACAATACAATCCGTTTTTCTGTGGAACCTATTTTAAAAAGGCAGGTTTTTATGCAAGCTTTGTTTTCCCACACAATAGATAGGCGCGCACATTTTTATTTTATTACATTTATGGTATAAGGCAACCGTTTCGTCATAAACATAGAATATAAGTAAGATAGAATTTTGACTATTCAGTTTATGTAAATGTAATTCTTACCTCTAAGTCATAAGCGTTTATTCATGCACGAAAAAAATATAGTTTTGATGGCGTTTTAATGCATTGTTTAAATTGACAAAGCGCCCCTTGAATGCCTCCCACATTATTGTGTAACGCAATGTTAAACATGTTCCCGGTATCTCTTTTCTAAGCTGGGTTATATGGCCATCTTCACCACTTAAAGTGTGAAACACGATTTCCTAAGTCTGTGAAAATGTAATCTTTTAATGTTTCCAAACCACACTTTGTACTACAAGCGAAATGTTGCGTGAGACTTTTAGTGGACTGGTGCTGCATATGAATCACCTACAAAGACACAACTGACAACTTTATCGAACCATTTACAAAAAACTGCAGGTGCCAGTGACAATATTTTTCATGAGAATGTTTCTAAATTTAAAAATGAGATACTGAAAAAAAATCAAATAGAACAGCTTGGGTTTACTTGAGGACTGTATCATTAGTTTTACATCGTAACGTCTATCATTCAAGTTTTTTTGCCCGGCATATCCAGATGGTTAAGGCACTGGACTCGTAATCTGAGGGTCTCGGGTTCAAATCCCCTTAACACCAAATATGCTCGCCCTTTCAGCCATGAGAGCGTTATAATGTGACTTTTAATCTCACTATTCCTTGGTAAAAAGAGTAGCCCATGAGTTGATGGTGGGTAGTAACGACTAGTTGTCTTTCCTCTAGTCTTACACTGCAAAATTTGGGACATCTAGCGAATATAGCTCTTGTGTAGCTTTGTGCGAAGGTTTTTGTATTAATAATTTTTCAAAAACATATTGAGATAATAACATAAATTTAATAATCTTATTAATGCATGCCATAATAATCTACGACTTTATTTATACTATCATCATGGGTGCACCTCGAAGAGGAATGCAACGGTCTCAAGACCTTGCTAGAAGCCTTGAATTATGATGCGTATAGCTGGGAGGTTATCGTAGACTTCAAAATGGGGGCATTTTTGATGGGTCTCCAAGGAGGCTTTACCAAATTTCCTTGTTATCTTTGCCTTTGGGACAGCAGGGACATTGCAACACACAACAACAGGAAGCTTTGGCCATAATGGACCGAGTTCTCTGTGGAAAGGCACAATGTCAAGTGTGAGCCACTAGTGAACCTCCAGAAGGTGTTGTTCTCACCAATGCACATAAAATTGGGTCTTATGAAACAATTTGACACAGCTCTTGATAAAGAGTCTGCAGCCTTTAAGTACCTTCGAGACTTCTTCCCAAAGTTGTTTGAAGCAAAGGTCAAAGCTGGTGTCTTCGTTGAAAAAAAAGATCCTGGGGTGTGAAGAATTCCCCAAGAAGCTTAGTAGGGAGGAAAAAAACTTAAAGCAGCTTTGTTGCAGTGGTCTGGGGCTTCTTGGGCAATAACAAGGCCGAAAATTATGTTGAAACTCGTTGAGGCTCTGGTAAAGAACTACGGCAAAATGGGCTGCAGGATGTCCTTAAAAGTCCATATCCTTGACGCTCATCTTGCTAAATTCAAGGAGAACATGAGAACATATTCAGATGAGCAGCGTATAACGAAAACATGATGGGAGACTATATTTGAGAGCTGATACGTGAAAACGATTTACATTGCAGTTTCAAATCTGGAAAAACTATTCATTTCTGAACATTTTTGTTTAACTTTAGTGTAAACACATGTAAATCTTGATTTATACGTTGTTTTATTCAAACCTTATGTGAATGAAAATGTGCAAATTTGCCCGTTTTTACCCAGAAAATAGATTAATTTCTGAATTTTATTATCCAGGTCACAAAAGCAAAGTTTGAAGGGAATAATAGCTATTTTCTGTACTTTTACAACATAAGCAATTAAAAAATAACACATATTATCCAGGAACTAAATTTTTGTTATATAGTATAATATAAAATATTATTCCCTTGGTTCATTATCTCAGACACTATAATAATTAAATGTCATTTTTAAAAATGGCAAAGCTAAAACTTTAGGTCATATATCACGACTAAGCAAACACCACATAATTTCAGTCCTTTGGACAGAACAAATATTTTAAAAACCTTCAGATATTATCTATTAATAATTTTGAAGGATCTCAGACAGTTTACACATCTTAAAGGATAACAAGCATCGAGCTTCATTATTTATACTCCTGAGTACAGATTTCTGACTAGCTTGCGAGGCTACACAGTAATTCATTGCATATTTCAGTGACAATGTAGCATAAGACTTTGACACTTGATCTTCGTGGGGATGGAGACAAATTTCCTTTGTCTTCTTAGGGTCAGGTAATAAGTAGTCGCTCTAGTGCTAAGAGTACAATTCTATTTGAACGTCTGTTTTTCATCTGTTTTTAAAAGGTGTTCCGCTGAGAAACAACTTTGTATTAAACAATAAAATGTTGCCTGATGAAGGCTTCCCTAAAATGGTAGAAAAAGTCGAAAAAGCATTTAACACAGAAATAAGTCCGCGTATTTTAATTATATAATTCACCTATAAGTTAAAAAAAACAACTGTTTCCCCACCACTGCTTTAATTAAACAGAACGGATGTAATTTTACAGGAAAACCAAAACACTTAGAATGGTTGTTTCATTATTTTTAAGACTTAATGTGATTTTTTACTGAATTTAATGTCTTGTGTTTTCTTACAGTAAACACAAATGGGACCATCTGCTTAGCCCACCGAGAGGCATTGAACCCGTGATTTTAGCGTTCTAAATCTGGAAAAATACCGCTGTATCACCGGGGCACGATGCAATGTCTTATCTCCTTTATTTAGTACAAGTGAATTTACGTTTAGCAGTCAGAAAGAAAAGAGTTTATAAGCGTTTTATATGCAACTTAAGTATTAATATATTCTATCTCTAATTTAAAATACTTCATACTATAATAAATAAAAGTCAACCAAGTTCTCTAAATTTCGATATAAGTATGATTATTGTAAAGTTCAGTTCCTAACACCTATTGAGACAGTGCTGTAAGTTTTACAACGTTTTCTTTTTAAAATCATAATGTAATTGTAGTGGCCAAAACAAATGTAACATGTGTATCTACGCCCAAGTTAACAGCTTCGGGCTTTAGAAAACAGTGGCTTCTGCTTTTACGTCTGTGGAATGATATTTAAAATATTATTAAAATTTGTGGCGGTTTAAATACTTCGGAAGGTATTGATTGAATAAACCCATCAAGAACTTCATGTAAGCAAAGATTCGAACCAACTTCAAGAACTTCATGTAAGCAAAGATTCGAACCAACTTCAGAATTCACTTAAAACCTCTACATATAATTCAAGAGCAAAAAAAAACTTTCTACTAGACAAAAATAGATGACCTTTATTCATGTATTACAACTATTACAAGAAAAGAATGGAGAAGAAAAGAGAATTCACTTTAAGTTTTGACAGCCATAGATCTGCTTCCTTTCTTTTCCGTCCACACTTCATCACGTTCTGGCTTCTCGACTTTCGCTCGTGCTTTAGAAAATAGATTTTTCTACGTTACGTGCAAGACTATGGGAATTGATTGCCATAACAAGTACTAGAATGAAACCGAAACCTTTCTAAGAGCTGTTTATATACAATCTGATAAACTGTATGTTTGGGTTATGAAATAAGCTCGTTTTCCAACGGCAACATATATGGTAAAGTTCCCTTATCTTAAAGGATGAACATTAAAAAATACGAAAAACACTTTTTATTCCCATGATATGTTACAGTTGTCCAATGTTAGAATTTTATTGAGAAATGTTAAAGAACATTATAGACTTATTATTATTTAAGTGACGGAACTTAGAAATGTATATTCTTTGAAGTCTGGTAAAACTTCTATTAAACTGTTCGTATTTGCGTTTGTAAGATGAGAGGCAAAAAGAATCTGAACTTTAAGTGGCAACAGTAATACCATTTAAAGAGGATTTTCATGATGTCCTAAAAACAAGTAGGTTCAAGAAGTCTTGATAAAAATGAAATAGAAACCCTATAATCCGAGCGCTTTCAAAAGGAGACTCCCAGTTTGCCTCTGAATAAGAAAGGTCCACCTTTTTAAAGCGCTCGGGTTATAGGGTTTATATTTCATTTTTATCGAAAGAGAATTGATACTCATCCATCAACTTACTCTTTTTCAGGCCTTGTGTTAACTAAAAAGACAATCGAAGAGTACAACCCGAGTCCTGCAGTATTATCGATTTTTGTTGTAAAATACACAATAATCAATTATTTATTCACAAAACCACAAGTATAGGAGTCTGCATCCTTTTTCGGTCTCATATATTTTCGAGTATTAACAGCGGTAAGTTTATGGTGTTAAAACACTAAAATCTAGAGTTCGATTACTCACAATGGAAGAAGTCCAGTATGACCTTACCTATAAAACAAAGAAATAATTTTTAGAACGAAAAAACTCATCACCTTTCAGTGTGACCTTCACTTTCTTATCACCTTTCAGTGTAACCATTACCTTCTTATCAACCTTCAGTGTGACTTTCACCTTTTTGTTACCCTTCAGTGTGACATTAATTTTTTTATTACCTTTCAGTGTGACTTTCACCCTCTTATCACCATTCAGTGTTACTTTTACCTTCTTATCGACCTTCAGTGTGACTTTTACCTTTTTATTACCCTTCAGTGTGACTTTAACCTTCTTTTCACCATTCAGTGTAACCCTTATCTTCGATGTACATTTGTATACCATTTGGCTCTTTGAGACGTTTAACTTTTATTGTCAAATTTGACTAAACCAAGTTGAAAAAGTTCTTGAGTTCTCTTGTATGAACAAAAAAGATACACATTGGAGTGGAAATGATACGACCGGGCAGGGTAGAAATGACAAAATATAGGATTAACATAAAATACAAATGAGAGACCCAAGCAGTAGCATCTATGCTTTAACGTATACATATTGAGTAGGCTTTACTCCTCTTCTTTAGGTTATATGTACATACGTATACATATAGGTAAAAGGGTAGAAAAGTAAAAAGATATTTAAGGGTAATAGAGAATAATTGAGAAGATATTTAAGGGTAATAGAGGATAATGAAAATAGAGTGGAAGTTAATTTGCAGTTAGCAACAAGCAAGTTTTCGCTCTTTTTATTTTTTGAGCAAAGGCACGTTTAGTTGTCAGTCTCAAGTGAGAGGAGTCAATCCCCGGATTTTAGTGTTGTAATTCCGTAGACTTATTGTTGACTCACCGACGGATATGAAAGTAAATACAAAGATCCTTTTCCTGTTTGTAGTAAAGAGCAGTTGCATCAGTCTGTTAAAATAATTATATCAATCAGACAGAAGTTGTTGTATTTTGTTCAGCTAACGTATTTAATCATATAAAAGTTCCACCATTCTGTTAAATTAAAGACATCGATTAGCTAGAAGTTGCACTATTCTGTTAAAATAATGATATCAATCAAACAGACGTTGCAGTGTTATGTTAATGTCATATCAATCAGTATGAATCGTAACTAAAATTATAGAGAAATAAATGTAAGAGCTCAATGACTCTTCACACGGGGGAGTGAGAAACCCACCTTGTGTAATTACATCACAAGTGATACAAAGAAAGTGATACTCGTGAAACAGAGTACTTCCTCATTAACATAAAATATAAAATTACACAGTATTTATTTTTTTAATCTATGAAATACCTCAATCTTGACAGTAAAACATATGCAAGGAATACAAAACGAATTATGAAAAAAGTTTGTAAATAGACTATTTTAGTAATTGTAGTATATAATATTCTGTATTTAATTATAAATAACATAAACAAAGCGATAAATAACAGCCAAACAACCGAAAAGTAATCCAACTTTGGAAAAGAAAAACGAATTTCGACCATCTTATCTGAACTACATGCCAAGGATGTATGAAGTCCCTTAACTTGTTATTACTGTATGTCTTCATCTTACAATACTTATAAACCTATAACTCAGACTTAGTGGGACTTAGTTGGACTGTAGATATGAGGTTCCGTGTTTTACACACCAAAACCACGAAAACAAAATTTTGCTTAACACTTTTAGACTGTGAGTGTGTTATAAGAATAGATGTCAAATCCACCTATTCGGTATGATAAAATTCATCAGGAGTTATCGGTGGATCGTGTTCATTAGTTTCCTTCTTTTTCGTCTATCACTTCAAACAAGGGGACAGATAGCGAAGACAGTTCTCGAGTAGCTATGCACGAAACTCAACAAAACAAATAATCCTCAGTCATATATATATTATACCGAAAGGCTCATCGAACGTTATATCAAAAATATTTCTAAGTGTGTATGTTTTTTTCTTACAAAACCTCAAATACTGATTAAATATCTTAATAACATTTCTACACATTTCTCGATACGTTGCGAATGGTAAAGCACCAAAAAAAAAAGAAGCAAATATGTTTTCGCTACACTTCTGCTACATAGGTGTTACGGAATGTGAACCTTATTCGTTGACCATGTACATTAACTCGTTTTATTATCTTCGTTTTGCTCTTTTCCTCTGTCGCAGTTTTCGAGAGACATTCTCTGTGACTTATAGCGCTACATTTACTTAATGAAAACTTATGTTTACAGGTAAGAGCTTACCATATTTTACAGCCATGTCATTAAAGCTTAAATGCATTTATAAAGCTCAACGACACTTCATAAACGTTAATATTTACATGGAGCACGTATCGTCTGCTATTTCAATGTCCGTGTGTGGCAGATCTTCCCGTTTACGTGATGAACAGGCTAGCATAATGTATTATAATTTATGCGTTTTACAGAAAACTTTATGAGACAAACAGTGTTTCTGAACAGTTTGCAAATCGCGATTACTTGCCAAATTTTATCACTATACATTTTATTAATCAGATCTTTTGATATTAATTCAATTTCACACTCTTCTTCTTTTTGCACTGCAAAGCTAGCGGTTGAACTGCTTCTGTGTACAATCGATATTTGGGTGAGGGTGGTATAGAAAATACATCACTTTAAACCGGCAAGTAACATTGTGAAGAATTTTAAAGCTGTGCTTATAAATAAACGGGTAACATTTCTCTTTAATTATCTTTAAAACTTTTTTTTAGTTCTCACTACATTTACCATTCATGGGATGGAATATAGCTTAATTTTAGTCCTCATTTGTATAATCATAATGACTGGCAACTTTTTTTACGCTGCTTTAAAATAATGTAAATTTTACCATTGTTAAAACAAGTCATATATTAGTTTTTTTTTAAACTGTTAGTCACCCGTAGGCGTTTTAACATTATTCAGTCTTACTCATGTTTTTGTTTACTTTTACTAGATTTCCCGTCATAATTCATCTTTAATATCTAAAGCCAAGATATTTTTAATAACCTAGGATTAACAGTATAGGTAGTGAACAAAGCAGCAAAAATAACTTCATGTGTTTTTGTGACGTTTACTTCCAGTCAGTTATATTTAGTCACACAGTAACTGATAACAGATGAAGAATTCGTTTTTTGTTGATATGTTATCATCATGTTTTTTTCTTGGCAACTCGTTGATAAATAGATTGTGAGAAGACAAGACAGGACCAATTATTTTTCAATTATGTCCCTTTGAAATTTTTAAAAGTCAAATTATTTTTTCGATTATACCACTTTTTTATACCCCAAATGTTTTAAAGGCATATGCATGAATTTGGAATTTTTAAAGCTTGAATGATTATGCTTTGAATTTTCATATACATGAATACAAAGATATTTTCTCAGATTTATTTCCTTCCATTTACATCCAATAGGAATTTTACATTTCAGTAACAGCTTATAAGCCCGTGGGGTTTAAGATCAGTCATTTATAATTTCTAACTACTGATCAGAAAAAAAGGGGTAGCCAATCTGCAATGCCAACCCACCGTTATAAGGGTTTGTTTCTACTCTCTTAGCCAAATAACTTGATTGGCTGTTACATTTGCAACGTCACAACAGATGAAAATTAGGATCATTATTGGCGACACCCCGTATTGAACCCTAAACTTTCCAATATACAACCTGATAAACTATATAATAGGACGGTCTCTATGCTCTGTGCCTTTCAATGATAATTCAATGTTAAAAAGTACGAGTTTGATACAGTCCCTGAGAAAATATGGCGCGTATATGATAAACGTATATATTTTGTTCTTCATGTAATTAATTATGCTCATATTAACCACAGGAAAATAGTTCCAATCTATTTATATATTACCTAATATATATGTATATATATATAAGCTAAGTACATTATTTTGTGTATATAAGTATGTAAATATAAATGCATGACTTTATAATTATTGTTTAGTCACTGAAGCACAGAAAGCATTGATACCATGACGATGTTATTTTCCACAGCCTGAAGCCTATACCTACATTTGAAACGAAAACACGAGTAACTTTTGAATCAAAATGTGCTATAAAACAGAGGTAAATAGAACTTTTTGTAAATGCTCATAATAACTCATCGAACATTATTTAACCACTTAAAACATATATATTACAGTAAACCAAATCTGAACAATGAGCGTTTCTTGTAAAAGAGATTTTTGTTTCGTGACGTGCGCGAGTTAGCCCTGCAGTGGAGCTCTGACTTTTGGAACTAGCGCTTAGACCCAGGTTTGAATACGTGCTTTTAGTCCCCATCCTTTAAGTGGTGAGTGAATCGCAGAGGATGACAGACTGCTACTGATCAGCAGTTGAAAATCAGTGACGGCGGCACATAGCCTCAGTAAGTTTGCTTTAAAATAAGAAATATAAATAATATATCAATTGAGAGTTTTGTGAGTCATGTGAAAATTCAACATTTTCTATAATTGTATTACTTAAGCATTCTACAAACACAGGAACTTGTTTGAATTTCTGGTTTTACCACAAGTATTATTAGTTCTTATAAACTCAAACTACTAACAAGTGCATAATGTTAAGTGCATAATTTACAAGCTTTTCAAAATCTAAAAACAAGAATATTATTTATTCTTCGATAGATTGTTTAGGCAGAGTATTTATGATAAAACTTTGTAGAATGAACGGCAACTCTCCACAATCTACCAGGACACTATAAAAGGCCGATAACACTTACACACACACACACTGACTTGAAGACGAAAGGCGGAAGGTTTACGAAATGTCGTCCTCTACATTTATATGCAAAAACGGCTCGTTTGGGTTGAGAACATATTTTACATAGAATAGCAAAGAACGTTTCGACCTTCTTCGGTATTTTCGTCTCAAACAATGTATTTTAACGCATCTAGAAAGGACAATTTTGAAAGGTTTGCTAGTTTACCTTCGGAGACACCAGATCTTCAATTACCCAGACGTATATAGAAATCACTTGACATAAAACTCTACACTGTAAAGCTTATTATAAAAATGATAGCTTCAAACAAAAAATATACAAGTAACTATTTTTCTTAGTTGTCAACACAATTTTTAAAGCGATATAAAACAGGCAGCATATTCTTTATTCAAGATATTATATTTAAATTTTCGTGAGATTTTTTTCTTTTATTAATAGGCAAACTCATGAGTGTTGCATTAGTTTAAAGTATATATACAAATTTACTTACATATTTTCTTAAATACTCAGGCTACCTGTGTTCGGTAACAGATAACACATCATTATAATACATATAGTAGTCTGAAGAAAATTGTAGCTCGTACAATATTTTCTACAGTTATATTGCAGTACACCATCAGCTATATAATATTATAGACTATAGTACAATAACAAAGTAGATTTACAGTCCAATGTAAGAGATAGGTTCTATTGTCGGAAGAGCATCATCCCTCGCGGCTTGAAAGTTCATACGTTGTTAGTCTCCGCTATAGTTGTTAACACAATTTCTCAACTTAATTATTTAGCATTGCTCTTTATATGGCTTTCCTCAACTGAAGCACGAATTGGTAGTTTTTACTTCCGTTCAGTTTACTCAGAACTTTGCCAAGAAGAATAATCTGTAATTCTTTTTTGAAGTAAAATAAAAAAACCCGTAAAAAAGTGGAATTATGTTTGAAAGTAAAAAAGAAATTGCACTATGTTCTTCCTTGGGAGTTGGTTTGATGCCAACCGATGTGAAGAAAAACAAAGTCATTGTTATAACAGATGTAAAGCCCCATTTTCAGGGGATCATGGTAACGTTAATTATATTATGCTTTTATTTTCGATCTTGTCAAAATTTCATATAAAACTCGATTAATATATTTTGTATGATGAAATAAAGTACTATATCACAAATTAACACATAGTATATTGACATTAAAAATACGTTGTATTGCCACAGAATTTAGCTAGAAAAACACATTAAGTGTACCTTTTTTGTAAAATGTCACTTTGGAGACCTTTAAATATTTTACGTAGATTAAGTATTATATCTACGATATGAGATTGTTTAATATATTTAATGCGTAACATAATTAAAATCACTCATGTGAGACTCTTAAAAATTTAATGTAACACACAAGTAAATTCTATGATAGAATACTCTTTATATCTAATTTAGAACTCAAGCAAAATCTATAATGTGAGACGTTTATAGATCTAAGTTAGAACTGAAGTAATGCCCATCAAATGATTTGTTTGTTTGTTTGTTTTTAATTTCGACCAAAGCGATACAAGGGCTATCTGCGCTCGTTGTCCCTAATTCGGCAGTGTAAGAAGAAGGGCAGATAATTATCACCACCCACTGCCAACTCTTGAGCTACTCTTTTACAAATGAATAGTGGGATTGACCGTCATATTATAACGCCCGCACGGCAACACATTTGGTGTGACGGGGACTCGAATTCTCGATCATTAGTGCCTTAACCACCAAGTTATGCCGAGCTTCATAAAATAAGACACTTGGAGATTTAATAAGTAACGACAGTAAACCTACTGTATGAAACTTTTAATGATCTATTGTAAAATCTATTCATGACACTTTTAGATATAATGACTTAGAACACAATTAAAATATATCAATGAAACCTTTGAGATACATTGTAAGATACAGCTGAAATACATCGTATGAAACTGATATATTATAGAAGACAAGTAAAATACACCAAACCAACATTTGGAGATATAATGTATAATAAGCTAAATGTATTATGAACACAATACTCTTAACACCATTACACAATTTCGTTTTTCTTTAGTATATCGTTTGTAAGATATGACGCACTGAACAACGAAACATTCCTTATAATAATCTTTTTAGTTTTAACACTAGCGAAACTTTTTAAGGACGAATGGATAAGTTACTACTGTAGACCGAAAATACCTTAACTTGTGAGATTTTCAACATATACAAGCAAGGGTGTGAAAATGTATTGTGGTTTCTATAGGTGTATTTAAATATTCACCACTCTCTATCTAAATAAACACTTTTGGTAATGTTTATGTATTATAATTTATCTCGGACGAGTCTCTGATTCATTATGCTACGTACAATATGTATTACAATTTCAAATAGGCGGACATTTTAATTTTAATTTAGAAGTTAATTGAATGTTAATATATATCGAATTTATTATATTTGTCAACACGATTGATACGCACAATTTTCTTTCTTAACATAAATATATTTTAATATACAAACAAAAACACCATTTGTAATAATGGTTATTACAAATAATTATAACAAATATTTGGTTTATATACAAGAGTTTTATAAACTTACAAACAATACTGATATTTATATTCAGCCTAGAACTGAATATTTTATCGACGTTCCAGGTACATGATGAACAAATCAATTTGATATTGTTACATCTCACTTAAGCCAATTTGCTACCTTTTTTGGCTTGCCTCACATTCCTTTCAAGCTGACTTTTTATCGACGACGATATTTAATGTCTTCGTAGAAGTATTATAGTCAGAAGTTAATTAACTAAAGTGGAAAGGTTTGCAATGTTCGAAAACTATAAATGTTTCGTGTCATATTTTATAGTTTTCCTATTCAGGACCGTTAATTACAATTATAGCTTTCGAGACACAGTATACTAACTGTAGCGACTAAACAATTTCTGTCTCTTGAAGAGTTGGTTTATATGCTTTAAGGCGAAAGTTCAACAATATTCAAAGATATGATAGAATTTTTTTAAAGAATATAATGTTGATTCTTACACTCGAGGATCTTCTACAAACTTAGAGAACAGGCGGGATTTGTGCACCACAAATCCAACAATATACGTCATATGCATCAAACTGAAACAAATGCAGACATTAAAATAAATAACGAGTAAATCTGTTACAGTATGAACTTGAACTCAATGTATTGCATACTCTTGGTTGTCGACAAATACTGATAATATGTGTTCAGAGTAATTATAAAACACTTCATTATTTTTAATTCAGAAATAACTTTACATTTGCAAATCTATTTGTTTCTACTTTTTCATAATTAAATAATATGAAGTAATGCAGATCACCTACCCTTAAAACAATATCCGCAATTCTAATATATTTCTTCCCTAATCACAAACTAACTTCGTGGTTGAATGGCTACATAGTTATTCGAATCCATACCTATCATTAGTGGCTAGTCCGGCTGCATTCTCGCATGATATATTTACATTATACCAAACCATTAAAGCTAAAAGGACTTCAGTGGCCACATAACTTTCATAAAAGGTCAAAAAGTAAAGTAAAGTGTGTCATTTACATCTAGTGCCTCATGGATGAACCGATCTCTCATGATATTGTCTTTCCTGTGAAATGGATCTATTACATTTTTTTACTACATGTACGTAGACACTTGTGATTGATCTTCTTTCTGTCTCTGGTGCAAGAATATTTCTATATACATTTTAAAGAACTTGTTGTTATAATCCAATATCAAAAAATTATCGTCTATAAATTCTGTTGAAGACCTTACAGTTCAGTGCTGTGAAAATGTTGTTATTTTGAATTAAGCACAAAGCTACACAATGGGCTATCTGTGCTCTGCCCATCACGTGTATCGAATCCTTATTTTTAGCATTGTAAGTCCGCAGACATACTGCTGAGCAACTGGGGTCAGTGCTGTGAAAAATTGGTGCACAATATTCAAATTATTTATCCATGAAAAAAGCGGAATTTCTTGTTGTACAAACTGTCAATTAGAAACACTGTTATAAAATTATATTGCAACTGTAAATAAAACATGGCCTTTTCCAGGAATTCTATTTTAATGTATATTTTTTTTAAAAAGCAAACGAGAGTTTTAAGAAACTCCTGAGTGATTCATGAAGATATTGTAACAACTTATTACTGGAATAATAAATTCTAAATAGGATATTCATCATATTTTAAGAGTTTAGCAGTAGTTTATATAATCCAACGTTTCTTGCTTCTGGGCTTTTAGTTGCATGCTGATTATGTTTGTATGATATGTTTGCAGATATAGCTATGAAAATGATATTAATTTCTTGACGACCTAATACATATAGTGTAAGTACTTCAGCTGTATTTTTTAAATATGTATATATGTATGATTTAATTTATAAAAGTTCACCTTGTATGATGAAATTTGGTGTGCTCTATTTTATGTAATGTTAAAGATTTGTTTGGTATTTTATGTCAAACATTTAATGTTATGTTTAATTTTTATAAAGAGGTTTTATTTTATGCTGTATTGTTTTATTTTTAGAAGCTTTACTATTTATTTAATTCATTTTATATCAAATAAAATGTTTGACTACATCTTTAGAGGCCCTTGGTGGCTTAGTGATAAGCCAGAGTACTTATAACGCTAAAAGTCTGTTTTTAATACCCGTGGATATTAAACAGCCCAGATAACTCATCGTGTATTATGTGCTTAATTAAAGTAAATTATTGGTTTGGGTAAAATCTAAAGTAAGGTAGATGGGAAACTCTGGTATAGGAATATTATGTATCCTAAATTCTTTCTTAGTTATGAATATGTGCTAATTTTGGCACGTGGTTCAGAGTAAAAATAACCATTAAAACCGATTTATTTTCAAGTTCCTCTGATATCTTCTTCCACATGACTTATAACTTTACCAACTCTGGAGACATTGCTAATCTGGTTCAGGTCCTCAGAGAAGATGTTTTCTCCTAGCTGAACATGTGAGATTTACAAATCGAGATTTGACGAATGCGGAAAGAGACTGAACCAGTCACTGGAAGTACATGTCAAACAATAAAAGTATACGGTTTCTTCAAACCGAAATAAGGAGTAGAGGGAAAAGTAAGATGTAAAAACCAAGCTGAGTTCAGGTAAGTTAAAGGTAAGAAGATCTAACATTTTACGTCACAAGCCAGACGCTGACTTTTAGATTTAACATTTTAAGTTATAAGCACAGAAAGTACAGGATCCAACTGTTATGTTTGAGTATTTCCATAGAACATCGACCAAGATGTGACACGCAAAACAACAGAAGGATAAGTAATAAATTTGGTGCTAATGGAAATGTCTTAACAGATATAATACTACAAAGCAGCAATAAAAGTTTATTAATATTAACTCATCATGCTAAAGAAAATGTTGAAATCATCATAGTGTTAACAAGAGTAGAAAATGACAATGTGAACGGAACTATTGTTATGATAAGATGCATATTAACTAGTGTTCTAGTGCATCGTGCCTATTTTAGTGTCTATAGATAGAATTTTCTCAAGACCTGATCCAAGACAAAATTTAATAAGAAAAGGAAAATCTTGGGACATTAGAGCTGTAAAAGTAACATTTGGACAAAACTGTGTCCTTTAATATTCTCAATCCATGAACTCTTTGGAAGAGACAAATATCCAGCTTTTGTTTTGAATTTCGCACAAAGCTACTCGATACTAGTGCAGACAATGTAATACTATAGGAAAACATGGAAGTTTTGTGAGAACGCTGTAAAAAGTAGTTCTTTTATTTAGCGGTATAGAATTTAGTCTGTTAGAATGAGGTTCGAAAACTGATGAGAGTGGGATGTTACTGAAGAGATTTAATTTTTCTCTAGCCCCAAGGAACCTTTGACGATAGTATAATGCAACAGCCAAACAGATCGTAGTACCTTGATATCTGGTAGTTAAAAATACAATTTAGAATTGTTAATAGTCTATAAACACTGTAGAGACACAATTTGTTTCAATTCACCACATTCAACATGGTAAAAGGAGAAGACGATAATTTTGACTAAATTTCACTCTATGTCCCATTTGCAGCAGACAAAGTGAAGATCTGAAATGTAGATTATGCAGTTCTTAACCAAGAAATTATTGAAGCAACAAAGCTGTTTTGACTAGATAGTAATACTTAAGCAGCGTGTATATGCTCATAGTAGATACTGATTAATGTGAAAAATTAGATATACATTCGTACGTATGTAATTTTGTCTGAGATTTCTAATCTATTGTAAAATAAAAAATATATAAGTAGGGCTAATCATTTTTTTAAAAATATAGGCAAAACAACGCTTACATTAATAATAAATGTAAGAAAAACTAAGAATGACCATCGTCATGAGTAAACATCGGCACAAATAAGAGGTTTCTATATAAGCCTTGTTGATTACTTGTTTGTTGTTTTGTTTTAAGCACAAAGTTACACACAGGGCTCTGTCTACTATGGGTATCGAGACACCGTTCCTTGTGGTACAAGTTCGCATATGCCACCAATGTGCAAGACTGGTTGAACTCATTATGTAATTTTGTTGAGTAAAGTAAGCAATGTTTTATCTATATTTTTAAATAACACTTTCAATGCCTATTCATATTTTCATATATATATATATATCAAACAAAAGAGAATGAATTGCATGACCGCGTATTTATTATATTTCTTGAGTTATCACTGCAAACACCAAGAATGGGTATAAGCTAATTAGTTAATTAATTAATGTAATTTTAAATTAATTCCTCATCATTACATTTTCGAGACTTTTTTACATATGATATAAAAATCTTCCAAAACATCATAAAGTCAGAATCAATTCTATTGTTATTTGCCCATAATGAAGCATCTATTTTGTGCAAATTAATGATTACATTGTCCCATGATTAAATAAGCACCTTTATCTCACTTAATGATAAAAGTGCTTCGGTTAATAGACAGTTTCCACCAATGATGTAATCAATTTCCATTAATAGTAGTGTTGACCAGAGCTAATGGTTGCTCTGTGCTTGATGTTGTTCTGAAAATCCAACAGACCCTTCATTCCTAAGTGGTTTCCGACACCTCTGATGCAACACCAACCGTGGGGGCGTTATAACGTGAAGTTCAATCCCATTATTCGTTGGTAAAAGAGTAGCTCAAGAGTTCGCGGTAGGTGATGATGACTAGCTGCCTTCCCTCTAGTCTTATACTACTAAATTAGGGACAGCTAGCACAGATAGCCCTCGAGTAGCTTTGTGCGAAATTCAAAACAAAAAAAGAAATCATTACTCTCTCAGGGTATCTTCCTTCCGCAACTGACTTCCTTTTGAAGCTATATATCATTTTTGTCATTGAAAGTGGCGTTCCAAAATAAAGAAGTCAAGCTCAGTTGTACAATTAAAGAGTTTTAGTTAAAATTAAGGTCGGTACAAATTTTAGCGGAAGTAGACTGTGCAGTATCCTAGTCATGGTATCAAAGCTTCTCATCGCTTATTCACTTTGTGAGGTTCGATCATGATATTGAATTCTGGTGAGATATTAAAAAAACACTTATTAATCGAACAAAAAGCGACAAAAGTGCAGTGTTGTACGGTGAAAGTACGGTACAGTATGTATTTTAATCCAGTGTAGTTTAATGTAATGTAATGCAGAAAATATAGGATATTATAGTATTGCGTAGGAAATTATACGGTAATTTAACACTGACATGTATATACACGTATTCTTTCTTAATAACAATTAAAACTGACTGCGTTACGAAAATTTGACATTTGATTAGTTATGCGCACGTTTCTTTTGTTGCGATAATGAGGGCGGTGCTGGTGCATATCGCACGTGATAACCGTCCTCGAGAGACATCGCTTCACTCTTCTTTTTCACATCTACTGCTTCGACAATCACTTCTAATTTCATTAATGGCTGCATAAAGCTATCTGACAATGTTTCCTATTATTAGTGGGTTCAGGTTCGTAACGAATGCAGTTAGCATAAAATTGACAGACTAGTTGAAAAAAAAATAGAAAAAAAAGGAAGGTTATTTTAATATACATTAATTAATTAACTAATTATGAAGGACACCTTTCATATAATATAATTTTTATGCCTAATCAGAATTATATCTGCAAATGGAATCAACGTCAGGTAGTTATAGTTGTTCATGAGGCCCTGTCTGTCCAGTGTGTCTTTACGATTTAATTAATGTTAACTGCGGTTCAAACCAAGCTACATAATTACATCAAAACTAAAACTTAACCTTTTAATGAATATAACTAATTAAAAATGCTATTTACCTATAGAGTTAAGAATTATTTGCTTTATGAATCATCCTTGCTCCTTTTGAATTTTTTTTTACACTAAACTCATCAGTATCTCACGAGATCCAGACAAATCATTAAATATACATAAGTTCTAAACCCACATAATAAACTAAGAAACAAAAGCGGTCTCTGTTGCAGAATCATATATAGTTGCTTCCTTCATATATCGTTACTGATTTGATGTTCGTTAAAAAACTAAAGTAACTTTTTAAACTCCTAAACAACGTCTTCCGAAAGATGAAAGTCGCACAAACGACTTCAAAGTGTAACTTTGCAATAACCTGACATCTGATAAAAATTACTATGACGCATGTTACTACTTGGCTATAAAATCGTCTAGCAGTAAAATGATAACTTTCAGTAAAAAATAATGCTTACGAAGATAGATAATAATAAGAAATAGCAAGGCGCATGAATAACTGAATATAACATATATATTTAAATTTAAAGATGTTTTGTTTGTTTGTTTTGAATTTCGCACAAAGCTTCTAGAGAGCTATCTGCGCTAACAGTTCCTAATTTAGCAGCGTAAGACTAGAGTGAAGGCAGCTAGTCATCACCACCCACCTTCAACTCTTGGACTACTCTTTTACCAACGAATAGTGGGATTGACCGTTACTTTATAACGCTCCTACGGCTGAAAGGGCAAGCATGTTTGGCGCAACGGGGATTCGAACCCGTGACCCTCAGATTACGAGCCACACGCCTTAACTCACCTGGCCATGCCGTATCTGTTGTTTTAAATTTAACACAATGCTACACAATAGGTAATCTGTGCTCTGCCCAACACAGGTATCGAAGCACGGTTTTTAGCGTTGTAAGTCCGCATACATGCCGCTGAGCAAATTTAAAGAATACGTGAAAATGTCTGATAAATAAACCGCATGTTAAATGCATTCAGAAATGTTTGTTTTGTAATCTCAACAAGAAATGAGCTTCTTATTTCACTACAAATAGTAGGATAACAAATTAAGTCCAATTTTTATAAGCGTTTTTTCACGTCTTTTCCAAATAATGCAAAAATTAATAAGAGTTGTGACGCAGAAAATAAATTTATGGGTATCTAGTAATTATAAAAAATGTAAAAAAGCAACATTAAATATGGCAACGACTACTGTCCCACTGTTACCGTAAGTATTTAATGATATGGTATGATCCTGGAAGTTATCAGTTGCCGAAAGTTTTTAATGATACAGTATGATCGTGGAAGTTATCAGTTACCTATGTATTTAATGATACGGTATGATCCTGGAAGTTATCAGTTACGGTATGTATTTAATGATACGGTATGATCGTGGAAGTTATCAGTAATTTAAAGATTTAGAAGAACAAATGAACTAAAATAGCTAACAAGACATCTTACCTTCATCCATAAAAGTAGACAACGTAACTAATTCCTGTGTTTCAACATGGCCAGGTTGTTAGGGTGTTTCACTCGTAATCTGAAAGTCGCGGGTTCGAATTTCTATCACACCAAATAAGCTCGCCCTTTCAGCCGTGGGGGTGTTATAATGTCACGGTCAATCCCACTATTGGTTGGTGGTGATGACTAGCTACCTTCTCTCTTGTCTTACACTGCTAAATTAGGTACAGCTAGCGCAGATGAACCTCGTGTAGCTTTGCGCGAAACTGAAAAATAAATAAAATAATTCCTGAAGGTCTTACATCAGGTTACCTACCATCATTTTGAGATGTAAAAAACTGCCTCAGGAAAATCAGCAAAATTATGGTAAATATAGGGTCAAATATATCTATATAAATACCTGCAAGACAAAGAACGCTCTCTATCGAAAGATAAATAATAGAAAAGAATAAAAAATTCTTCCAAGATACACACAGCTATTCAAACTTCCTACCAAAAATGCATTCACGTAGTAAGGAAATTCACGTAAAGAAAGTAAATTCACTTATCGCTTTTCAAAACAGGAAAACTCTTAATAGTACGGAAATTTAAACAATACAAACAATATAACTTACACACGTGGCTAGAACACAAATTCCTTTACCAAGCATGTGTTTAGATGCGTCAAAGAATGTATGATAAATTGTATAGCGTTTGTAAAAGTAGTTTGTCAGGCAGGCTAAGAGTTACTGACGACCTCAGGGAACATTTAACTCACATTAGGTAACAAAAAGTAAACATACCTATAAGCAAGTTTCTTACAAAATAGAATAGAATGTCGAAGAATATTTGTCATAAAGCATGTAGACATGATGTGATTGATATTACATATGACAGCTTAGTGACGACCATTAAACTTCAATCCCTTCAGTTCGTATATACACATATAGCTATAGAGTTTGTATATTTTAGAGTAGAGCCACATTGGGCTATCTACTCTGTTTAACGAGGGGAATTGAATTCTGTATTTTGGCGTCTTAAGTTCGTAAAATTACCACTTTCACACCAGGGGGCATGTAGAGAAAGAAAGAAACGGGAAGCATACCAATATGTGTTTAGATTACATACATTTAGTGTATTAGTGTTATAAATTTAGTTAAGGATCCCACCTTGTAGAGTATAACTGATGAACAGCCTAGTGTGGAGTTAAGTAACTGACTTAATAATAATTTATTATGTACTCTTTGCCACACGATAGTTCTAATTACAAAGTAAAGCTCTATCAAGAATTCATAGTGCTCGAGATAAGAATGTTTAAACACAAGTTCTCAAACACTTGACGAGGCAGAATGTAACATAACATTTTTTTATTTCGACAGAGATATCAAGGAATATCATTATATTTGTTACTTGCATCATTATCTTTTCTAATATTTAATCTTATTTTATACGTTGACACACCGGTAAGTTGTCGTACGCAGCGCCTGTAATATGTTTCTGTGTGACTGATCTGTGGGGCGCTGCGAAATTGCTATTTTCGTATAGAAATTCTTGTTGAAATTTTCAGTAGCTTTAGAACTTCGATGCTTTGGAATCTTTATCGTGTCATGGTAATTTTAATAAAAACTCCACATGAAGCTGAAAAGCGAAATATAAAATAATTTTCTGCTACCAAAGTTGAATCATGGAATATGGAAATACCTTTTCCTTTGTCAAAGAATTAGTCACTATTTTTCAAATGTTCAGAAACATAATTAGGATATAAGAAAAACTCGTTTATCTTAACATCTAAAGATCTTTCTCTAATACATGTAATAAAGATGGGAAGAAGCAAGAGAGTCATTCTCCCCCCTACTTTCACAAAATATTGAGCGTATTATGATGCATCGTAATTAAAAGGAATATTGCTATTTCACTATAAACTTGTCTTTTTGGTTAATCACTTAATACATATTTTTTTTAGTTCGTTGACATTATTTGTAAAAGCTGATTCCATACATTCATGTATTAACCCCCCTTGAAATATTTCTGTGGCGCCTATGGTAGTTGTGAGTCAATACATTTGCTTTTGACTTCACGCTTTGTAAGCCACCCCATTAATGCACTCAACACCGCATACTTTCTTCAAGAAATGTATTAGTTTATGGACTAATTTAATAAATACGAATATTTACGTCATCCTCTCCAGTAGTTAATCGCCCTATTTTAGGGTTGTAAGTCCTTGAAATAAATATTCGTAAGTTGAACGTTCCTTACTGGAACATAAATCATATGCAATTTTTCAATTTCCAGAGCTGATATACAACATTTTCGCTATTTTTCTTATTATTTTCTCTTAAAAGTGCCCTAATTTTGGCTTGGTTTGATTTGCTTTTGAATTTCGCGCAAAGCTACGCGATGGATATCTGTGCTAGCCGTCCCTAATTTAGCAGTGTAAGACTAGAGGGAAGGCAGCTAGTCATCACCACCCACCGCCAACTCTTGCGCTACTCTTTTACCAACGAATAATGGAATTAACCGTCACATTTTAGCGTCCTCCCGGCTGAAAGAGTGGGTATGTTTGGTGTAACAGGAATTTCAACACGCGACCCTCGGTTAGGAGTCGGATGCCTTAACAACTTGGCCATGCCAGGCAAGTGCCCTGACAGTATAGTAATTCAAAATAGTTCTTCGTGGTGTGGAAAAATATGAGTTTTACACTTTACATAATTGCAGGTAAAGTGTTGAATCGAATAGAAATGTATTTGAATTGTTAAAATATTTAACGTGCGAGTTAATTTTCGTGGGAATATTTTGACAAATAAATCATAGCTCGAACCTATACAAAATCCCTAAATATAGATTTACATTAATTAACACATTCTGTTTTGGGTGAAATTACCCTTTATGTGCATAGAATGATATTCTGAGGATCATATCTCAGACTAGCTGCTATATAACCCTCCAATGGCTCAGCGGTATGTCTGCGGACTTACAACGCTAAAATCCGAGTTTTTATACCCGTGGTGGGCAGAGCACAGATAGTCCATTGTGTAGCTTTGTGCTTAAGGTAAAAACAACAAAAACAACTGCTGTACTTGTGTTTTGATTAGACATTTTCATTGCTAAAATCGTCAACTTCATGAACTTACTTTCGTTGTTTCTCTACTTGACTGATTCAATAACCACAATACATTTGCGTGTATTGTTCACTGTATGAGACTGTTTCCACAGTAATGAATCTCTGTAAGCTAAATCGAAACTAGTGGTGCAAATAGAAATGTGAGAAACATGACGTCTTATTTTGGTGAAGGTAAAGTCGCTTAGACTTGTCACCCGACTACAGGATCTAATTGTTACCGTACAATGTTTTTGTGTTCACTTGGTGAATTTAATATGTATTGATTTTCTATTTGTATACTCCCATTTAATCACATAGTAATAACATTGGTATCTTATCATAGTTCCATTGAAAATGGCAACTAAACGTACATGCCATTTAGAATCGATATTCTGTCAACCAGAATATATTATTATAACCGAAATTAGATGCAAAGACTTACGTACTTAGGCTCTATTGAAGTACGAAACTTTGCACTAAAATGTTTGTTTTTTTATGGATACTTTTCATTGATAAACTGGAGTCATGACGATTGGTTGGCAGACGCAAGCTGAAAGACACAAACGTTTTATTGAATACAGCGGGTTTAAGGTTCCTTTTATTGATCTTCTGAGCTGGATTCAGAGCTACGTAAGTAGGAATCTATGGATAATGAATTAAAAATATCACTAGCTCGTTCACCTTTTCAAGCCTAAGACCAATACTTTTTAAGTCTAAAATCTTCTGAATGGTATAAAGCTATTGTTAGAAGCAGTTTAGTATAATCAGGTATGACAATTTTAATAAAGAAGCCCATGCGTTTCACGCACAAAGAATTAACAAGTTTTAAACTGTTTACTGTATTATCATTGCATTGGATTTTATTTTTAATAAAGGAGACATAACCATCAATGTACCGACTTGTTTTTATCGCTCATTTCTGATTATATTACTTCATTTTAAAGCTAACCATTAAAGAGCTTGTTTTTTGTACCGCTCACCACCGACGAGATCTATATATTGGACATATTAAATAATTTTATTCTATTCACTGTTACAGAATTCAATGACAAAAAAATGACCAAAACACTTTTTATGTAATATAGGAAGTTCAATCAGTAATTAGTGTAATTAATATTGTTATTGTTTTGAATTAAGCACAAAGCTACACAATGGGCTATTTGTGCTCTGCCCACCAGGGGTATCGAAACCCGGATTTTAGTGTGTAGGTCCGCAGACATACCGCTGAGCCACTGGGGGCGTGTGATTAATAACAGCAGTAATTGTTTGCTTATTAACATAAGAATAATACAAAATCTAAGTATTTTAGACCTGTAATCAGCAACTATATGAACGTATAAGCAATTTAGTGCATAAATATTTCTAGAAAAATGCGTTTCAAAAACAGTATATAACTGTTATAGAAATAAATATTTATATATATACATATACAGTTAATCAGAAAAGGTGGCGCTTCCATTCCATATTTAGTATTCGTGTCTCACAAATTCTTATTCTTCTATCAATTTGCATAACCAAACATTTACACACACCAGTTTTACTCCTTGAAGAAAAAACTCGTTAGTTCTGTATCTGATACAATAAATATTAATTTTAATCAAAACTAAGTCACAAGCGACCATGATACGTCAACTTCGAGAGTGTATGCACATTTTGATGATCAAGAACGTTGTAAAAAATCCTTCATAGCAGATTCTTTTTTTCATTCAGGTTAAAGGGTTATAGTCCATTTCCATAAGTAAATGCTTTACCTAAGCTCCTAGAGATTTGCCAAGCACTTTTTTTTTCAGTGGTGGCTAAAGATTTCTTGCATAGTAATGTTCTGTTTAAATACGCTACTGAATGATCCATGTTATTTGAGGCACTTCTCCTATAGCTGTGTCGAGTGCTTACGTTTGCACAATGCTTGATAACATCTCTTTATATGTATGCACAAATGTTTGATTTTTTACACAGCATCTTTTTCAATTTCTAAAAAGCCTTCTCACCGACCTCATCCCACATACAATATTTTGGTCTTGATTTACAAGTTAAAGCAAACCCAGTAATAAACTACTTCTTGTAATATCCTGCTGTCTCTGTAAGAGATCTAACCTTTCTTATTTTGTCGCACGTTTCTCGCAAACTATAATAGCATTCACCCACCATGTAATCAAGATATTGTATGTGTTCTTTCTAGAGCTCGCATGTACTTGGTATTACCCTTAAAGCCTCTTTTACTCAATCTGTCTAGTCTTAGGTGCTCATCCAAATTATTAATGCTTATGTTAATGTCATCTGTGTAAGCTGTAACTGGTTCCTGTCGGCCTCGTTAATTGTTATCCATTAATTTCTGAAGTGCTGCTAGAGGATTATTTTCTCCAAAGATCATTACAATAAACTCAAATAATCCCTTTTATCTCCTTCCTCTAGCTCGACTTGGAAATAACCTTTCGATAAATCTGTTTTACTGATGTACTGTGCTCGACTAGATTTATTTATCATATTCCCCACGTGACGTAACGAGTTGGAATCGACCAAATATCTTTGTTCAACCTTCTCATGTTACTACACAAACTTATCTCATTAATTTTAGCAATTAACACTACAGCTGATGCACAAAGACTGAAATATATACTTTTTTTTTTCCTTTTAACAATTTCTAATTTCACCTTTTAGAGCTACCTTCCAACTGTATGGTACTCTTCCTTTCAATCATTTTAATGCTGGACTAGAGGTTACATTTATTACCTGCTTAATCAACTAAATGTAACCTGGCCTGTCATCAAATGCATCCTCATAATCTGTCACAATGTCACGCACTTCCTCTTGTTGCTTACGAATTAATCCTTTACAATCTTAACACTCATAAGGTAGTGTTTGGTTCACTCTCGTTTGTACTACGTTCTAAGAAGGTCATCACACAAGGTTTTTGATGCTACTCTAGTGTACCAAAGCTTAAGTATTTTTAAATGCCTCGTTCATCCCATTACGTTTCTTTCTCTTGTCTCTTTTATATGCCAATCAACCAACAAGATTAATCATAGGGAAAAAATCTGCACACTTTAACGCAAAACTATTTCTTGACTAACTGATTCAACTTAAGTTCCAATTTCATGGCAGTCTTATCATATCAGAACTTTTGATTATTCAGGAACACCAAAAAATAAAAGTCACCATCAGCGACTGCACGTTTTATCTTATAGAAACGTGTTCTAGTGATTTCACATATCTAGTTGCAGAATCAACCAACATCAAAATATATTTATTTACTCGTTCTGTTACTGGAAGCAATCCAACAATATTAGTACCAATGGATGTAGAGAGTTCACTAATGACTGGTAAATTACCCATTAAGTTTTTGAATTTCATGCCTCTAGTTATATCTAGCTGACATGCTGGATGGCTCTCTTTGTATTTCTACAGATACTTGGCTGGTAGTAGTTTATACTGATCTTGTCTTTTGTTTCATTAATGCCTCAATACTAAGCCAATGTATGTCAAATTATATATTATTTATATCGAAATAAACATAAACAATTATAATTTAAAGTCAAAGTTAATCATAAAATAATAGTTATCAAAACAATTGAAATTATATATGCAAAAACGAGCTTTTTTGCACATAAATTTCTCAACAAGTGGGTTTCTCGACATCACTGAATTGAAATTATAAATAACATATAAAGCACAGCAGTAGTGAATTAAAATGTTTCAGCTAATTAATATCCTGTCTCTGAAACATTATTAAATATCAACCAAATGTTTCTTCGGTCTTGAATAAACCTTATTGTTTATCGTGTGATCGGGTTAATCGTCAACTTGATGATATAATATTATAGGATATCATAACAATAAAACACTAAATTAAATTAAAGGTAAAAACTTCAAAACTAGCACTTATCATTTAAAGATTTATCAAGTTTTTCTTATAAATGAACTGAAGCTATCATATCTAATGTCAACCCATCTCAGAGTTCAATAACTTTTTAAAGAACTATAGCTGTAACAGCTAAAGACGATTCTTATCCTGCCAAAATTTGTACTTGTGTTCTCTAGACTTTCCGTTCTCACTCTATTAAATATGTTATTAATTACCTTAACAAACTTAAACGTCTTATTTCGATCTACTTTTACTATTCTTTTTTTTTCTTTTCGAAAGAAAAGAAATTCAGAGATTTTAACCTATGATACCCTATTAATCTCAGATATCAGCTTGGTGGCCTTTATCCGAACCATTTCCAACAATTTAATGTCTTTTCCACAATAAGAAGCTCAAGAATGAACACACAAATCCAGATGTGGTGTAACCAATGATGTATACAATAATATAACATCTTTAGACTTTATCAATATACTTGTGGATACAACACCAAGTTCTTTTTTCTTCTATAACATTGTTAAGCCAAATTACATTTGCAATTCAGTTTATGATATCTTGCATTTATTATAATTAAAAGCCACATACTATTTATTCACCCAACTTCCCTAATAATCCAAATTATTTTATAAAGCAGTAGCGTCTTCCACACAGCCAGCAATCACAACAATCAATTTACCCTCTTTAACGTGCCCGGAATGGCCAAGTGTGATAAGGCGTTCGATTCGTCACCTAAGGGTTGCGGTTTCGAATCCCGGTCGCACCAAACATGCTCGCACTTTCAGCATTGGGGTCGTTATTATGTGACCGTCAATCCCACTATTCGTTGGTAAAAGAGTAGCCCAAGAGTTAGCGGTGGGTAGTGATGACTAACTGTCGCTAATTTGGCAGTTCAAAATCAGAGGGAAGGCAGCTAATCATCACCATCCACTGCCAACTCTTGGGCTACCCTTTACCCACGAATTGTGGAATTGACCACTACAGAGTAACGACCCCACGGCTGAACAGACGAGCATTTTTGGTGTGACGGGGATTCAAACCCGTACCCTCAAATTACGAGCCTCAGTGTTTTAACACACTTGGTCATGCTGGACTGTTATGTAATGTATTTTACAACTGTGGGTGTGTGTGTTTCCTTAAAGCAAAATCACATCGAGCTATCTGCTGAGTCCACCGAGGGAAATCGAATTTCTAACTTTATTGTAATAAATTCGTAGACTTACTGCAGTACCAGAGGGGACATTTTGCAACTGTTCAGCCGTATCCTGATTAGCGGAGGATGTACTATAATCTGTATGTTTGAGAATAATACCATCTGAGTTATAAGTGTAACGCTTATTTTATAGAATATTTTGAAACCAGCTTCTAAAAACAACGTAACTTTATGCTATTTGACAACAAAGAAATAAATATATATCACCATTTTAAGAAATGCTCTCAATATGAACAAATAAAATTATAAACGTAAACAAAGTGATTTGTGCTTTTATAATAGTGTACTTATGCATTTTGCTTTAGATGAACATTGCAATAAAATGGCAGTTAACTTTATACAAAACTAATTATGAGTTCATTGTTTACTTCTGAATTTTAAAAAAGTTCTTTGGGCAGTGCGCAACCTACCGGTTAGAATACCGAATTGCGAAACACAGAAGTTAAAGTGCGAGTTTGCGATAGCCAGCTTCATGTAAAGTGAAGTAAAAGGCTCACCGACTATGAAAAATGTTCACTTTCAGTTTTCTCCTATTTCTTATAGGTTCGCCGCAGGGATAGCGGTAAAATTATGGATTTACAAGGTTAAAATCAGGGGCTCGTTTCCTATCGGTAAACACCACAGAGAGTCAGAGGAGGTTTTGCTGTAAAGAATAAGTGTCTTTTCTATCAAGTTTTCACATCGATCGATAAGCAATTTTTAATTAAAAACTCAGGAAAATTAAGAACTAAAACATTGTATTATAGAATTCACGTGCAAGTTAAATGGAGGGGCTTATGATTGGCTGGAGATATTCTGCTAAATTGTATGCTTACGAATGTCGCACATTTCAAAATACTGTAAATCAAGCAACAATAACGAAATGAAACTTTCTTATGTTACTGCTAAGAGTTTTTATATCAATATTTCAGATATACATTAGTGTTTAAAGAATGTTATTAAATACTTTGAAACTGAACGAACGTTATGCGGAACACAGCCGAAACACCAACGTTTCGACAAGGCCGAATTTAATATTGAAATGTTAAACAGAATGAGGGCACTCAGGCGGTTACACCACCGTATAGTAGCTGCTGTTTAATTAATAACAAAGTTTAATGTGTTTTTTTGCCAACGAAATTCGTGATCGGTTTTCCAAAGATCTATCATAAACTTTTTAAACATCTATTGAAGTATCAAGAGGCAGACCTTAACAGCCAAGGCACTTGAAATTCTTTTAGGCGGGATTAAAAAAAGATTACTGTATGAGATTTTTTTCTTGGTATTGGTTATATTTTTGTGTATCACCGATAGCAAGAGTGAGGCGCGCGTGCACTCGATTCGATTCTATTACTCAGCAGGATCTCTACCAGATGATTTAAATTAATTTAGGTACGATTAGAAAAATTATTTGCTGATATCTTGGACATGGTCAGATACGTCAGTTTAAAAGGTTTAATTTGATCTCCTTTAGTCCAAAACTGTAATTAGATCTCAAATGGTCGAGAGATGACGGAACTTTGAGCTAAAAGTTTACAGTTGAAAAACTCAGAGTCATTCTATGAGCTGTACGCTAATAAAAAAAAAAGTTAAATCAATTGTAATTTTAGTCATTTTAAACTGTTTTTTTGACTAATAAAGGAACGTTGTGTCCAAATTTTATTTCCGAAATGCCATAAAATTAAACAAGCTAAGTTTCAATAGAATTATAGGCAAGTTGTATAGCGTTGTTAGCCTGGAAAGAACCTTTGGTGGATTAAAAGCACGTTCACGGACTTACAACGCTAAAATCCGGGGATTGATTCTTCGCGGTGGACAGAGACCAGGTAGTTTGTTGCTTAGCTTTGTAATAAAATGATTTGTCCAAAAGATTTATTAACGGTTGCACTTAAGACGACAGAGGGCAATTAGCCTGCTGTAGATTTGCACTGAAACAGTAAGAATAGTGAGGAAGCTTTGTTAGTGGTTCAACTTCTGTGTTAATAGCACAATACTGTTGTTAACAATTAGAAAATATTCTAAACTTGCTTACTACTGTAGTGCTATTGCACAATTCTCCAATACTAGCTTAGAAATATGAGTCTTCATAAGTTAGTTTAAATTTTGTCCAGTCGTGGTCTAATATTTAGTATGCCCAGACTGTAAATACGAGGGTTTATTGTACATTTCTCAATGCTACGGAATCAAGCTCTATACTGTGGGTCATAAGATTGACTGTCAATTCCTAATTCTCAGCTTGGCAATAGTAGCCACAGAATTAATAGCAGGTGTTATTGATCAGCTATTCTCCTTTATTCTAGTTGTTCTAACCCTCGTGTAAGTATGCGCGAAATTCTAGAGCAATCATTTAAAAATTTGACAGAACAATGAATAGATAAACCTTGAGTAACTTCGCGATTATCATCCAAACAGTTAAAACATTTCATATATTTAACATCTGAAAATGTGAAATCTAATAAAGTTCATACCAATAATTTTTCACAGACAAAACATAATGATGGCGACACCGCTGGAACGGCAAATGTATGAAACAAAATTCTTTATGAGAACCTAAGGACACAAACATAATGCTGTTACAAGAACACGAAGTAACGCACAAACACCAAGTCATAATTTTAGGGTTATTTCAACTTCAAATTATTAACAGTAAGATATTAAGGGATTTTACTTTAAGTTAAAACTATCATTAATATACTATCAAGGGATTTTACTTCAACTTAAAACTATTATTATTGTACTATCAATATATTATTTATCAAGATCTAACTTTTACCCAATGAAATGCCAACTTATTTCCCTTCAATTCTGAAATATTAACAAACTAGCTAGCAAATTATTTTACTCAACTTCAAACCGTTAACAATGGACTTTCAAAATAATTTGTATCAGGTCTAAACCAGTGACCAATGAAGTTATAAATAATTTTACTTTACATTTTGTGCAATGAAAAATTAATTTGTATGATTTTGTATTAATTCTAAAACATTAATTAATGATCTATTTGAATGTAATGTATGAATTACAAACTATTAACCAATGAACCAGTAAGTAATTTACCTCATTTTCAAGCTAATAATAATGACCTATCGATATATTGTTGATCAGATCCGATCTATTAACATAATTTATAATTTTCTTCCAGTCAAGAATGCTATTTATTTATATCATGGCCCGGCATGCGACTCGTAATCTGAGGGTCGCGGGTTCGAATCCCCGTCGCACCAAACATGCTCGTCCTTTCATCCGTGGGTACATTATAATGTGATGGTCAATCCCACAGTTCGTTGGTAAAAAGTAGCCCAAGAGTTGGCGGTGGGTGGTGATAACTAGCTGTTTTCCCTCTAGTCTTACACTACTAAATTAGGGACGGCTAGTGCAGATAGTCCTCGAGTAGCTTTGTGCGAAATTCAAAAGAAACAAACAAATCTTTATATAATGCCATGTTCTGTCAATGTTATCCTTATACACAGAGATTTGTTTTGCGATACTAAATATCATGATATTTCGTCTAACATTATGATAATTACGCAAAATAAAGCACATTGCGTACGTCCTTTGCGTTTGAGAGGCCCCCCCAGTGGTTCAGCGATATGTCTGCGGACTTACACGCTAAAATCCGGGTTTCGATACCCGTGGTGGGCAGAGCACAGATAGCCCATTGCGTAGCTTTGTGCTTAATTCAAAACAACAACAACAACGTTTGAGAGTGAAGTATTTTTTGACATTTAAGCTGGAATATTCGCTTCTTAAAAATTCATAGTGCAAATAAATTAATTATTTAACTAATTATTTTAAGGAAATAATTCTTAATTTTAGACTAAACTTATGCGGTTTAAAACATGTTTTTAAGATAACTGTGGCATTGATATTCATAGTTTCCAAATAGAAAACGAGTAATTAGCTGAAGTTTGACCATAATTCATTTTAAAAATTTGTAAATTACTCACAGTTCTTTGAATAACTTTATAATATTTGGTCTCAAGATAACCATATTTTATTCGTTTAAAGATGAAGGCACGGCATGGCCAAGTGGGTTAAGGCGTTCGACTCGTAATCTAAGGATCACAGGTTCAAATCCCCCTCGCACTAAACATGGAGGCGTTATAATGTGAGGGGCAATCTCACTTTTCGTTGGTAAAAGAGTAGCCCAAGTGTTGGCGGTGGGTGGTGATGACTAGCTGCCTTCCCTCTAGTCTTACACTGCAAAATTAGGGACGGCTAGCACAGATTGCCCTCGAGTATCTTCGCGCGAAATGTTGTTGTTGTTTTGCAATTTCGCACAAAGCTACTCGAGGGCTATCTGTGCTAGCCGTCCCTAATTTTGCAGTGTAAGACTAGAGGGAAGGCAGCTAGTCATCACCACCCACCGCCAACTCTTGGGCTACTCTTTTACCAACGAATAATGGGATTGACCGTCACATTATACACCCCCACGGCTGGGAGGGCGAGCATGTTTAGCGCGACGCGGATCGCGCGAAATTCAAAACGAATTAAATGTTGAAAGATGAATGTCGAAATATTTATTTGATAAAAAACAACAACTCTCTTTTACTGTATATACAATCAATTAAATTCAAATTAAGTAATCAATGAAATCAAATTAAGTAACATTAACTAAAATCATAAGATTATTTTTCCTTTTTTGACAAAAACAGGGATTAAATAATTGAGCGAAGCTTCTACAACGAGTAAGACTGCCCAAAGTGAAAGTTCTAAAAATGTAAGGAAGCTTCGTAATCAACATATTAAATTCCTAAAGTAAACAAATACAAACACAATTTATTTCGTGTTTTGATTTATGCATATTTATGTGTTTGTAATTAAGCACAAAGCAACATAAGGAACTATCTGTGCTCTGCCCACTGCGGTGTGAGTCAGCAGACACTCCGTTGTGCCACTGCGGATGTCACTATATACACTAAGACATATCAGTACTGATTTTATTAGTGTATGACACTCTGCCTTGAAGGCTTGGTAAAAAAAAATTTTCTGGGATTTAAGTAGTTTGTATTTGTAAAATGAATTGTCTACCTCAGTTACAAAATAAGTAATGTTAAATCCATAATTGACAAATATTCAAAAATAAATAAGTAGCAATAACATTTCTCCCCCTGTTTATCGTCGCCTTAAACAGAATCTTATATTTATAAAAAGTGTCATGTGGATGAAATTAGACAGGATAATTTTCTTAAAAAGGGGCTGTATTAAGTATCCACGATATCATACATATATATAGCGAGAGACAAAGTGAGTAATAACAGTGCCAATGCAATTATTACAGAAACTAGTGACAACTCTTTCATTTTACGTTCCAGATGGAATATTTTCTCTTTACAACCCTTCGTTTTCAGTGATTTAATGGATAAATTAGATTTCAAAATCATTAACATAAAATAATGAATCTAAAGTTGAATTCCAATTAAAAACCAAAGGACAAAAATTGATCTGACGTGAGGTAGAGCAAAAACTTATATTTTGCGTTCGATGTACCATGTTGGATAAATGTGTTAACTTTCTGTTTAGTACGTTGTACTATTAACGTCAGAAATGTTTTGTTTTAGATTTTACGTTGCTTACTCTGTCAACGATGGAAAATATTATGTTTAGTATCTTTTTGCTGTTTGTTGTGTTAAGATTAGAGAATGTTCTGTTAATAAGTTAAACTGCTTAATGTGTTAAATTTCCTCCTCCTCATCAACTGTATAGTCGTCTATAATTTATTAGCAACAGACTAGAAGTCAACGCCACCTAACTCACCTTCAACTCTTGAGCTATTCTTTTAACAACGAATAGTGTGACTAATCGTATGATTGTTAAACTGCTTCATATGTTAAAATAAGAAAATGTTCTCTTTAGTACAACATACTGCTTGGGGTGTTAACGTTAGAATGTTCCGTTTAGGAAGAAAAGAGGTATTTAAAAATAAGAAGCTTAATTGACTTGGCCAGTTCTCGGTTATATATTCTTCTTTTTGAGTAAATAATTAAAAAAATATCGGTTTTTAATTTGTTAGGCTTTCTTGTGATTTGTATGTGCATTAACAAATATAAAATGAAAATTAGTTTTTCTGCAAAATCAGTTTTGTTTAACAAAATACGATAATGTTTTTGTGATTTCACACACACATATATATAGGATAAAAATGATTTTCTAACTACCATTAAGTTGTTTTTTTTTTAATTTCGCGCAAAGCTTCAAGCGAGCTATCTGCGCTAGCCGTTTCTACTTTAGCAGTGTAAGACTGGTGGAAAGGTAACTAGTCATAACCACCCACCGCCAACTCTTGGGCTACTCTTTCGCCAATGAATAATGGGATTAACCGTCTTATTATAACGCCCCCACGACTGAAAAGGCGAGCATGTTTGGTGTGACAGGAATTCGAACCTGCGACCCTCTGATTACGAGTTGGACGCCTCAACCAACCTGGTCATGCTGGGCCTAGGATTTTGTTGTGCGTAAACCTTATCCATTCTAGGACTAAAAGCTCTCGGAAATGCTTATGAAATAATAACAAAATCAATAAAAACCAGTCGAATTTGAACTACGAGTCCTTGTGTACACTTCATAATATACTGATTTGTTTTTGATCGAGATATTTAAGAACAAAAAAGTTTGCTTTCTTTTATAAAAATAACGAGAAGTTTACTAAGACAAAAACAATACAAATATCGGGCAAAAATAAAACGTAATTGGCTGTAATATTATTAGAAAACACCTTTTATGGCAGTAAATACTTCCAACAAATAATGATTTAGATTAGTTGTACTCCTATACTTTAGATCTACAGAGGCTCGACAAAAGAAGAAAAGTTTATCTTCTTGAATATGTTCTTCATTTGTTATATCTTTTATTATATATTAGATAAAAAGATATTTAAATCTACACGTTTTTAAAATGCACACGCTGAGACCTCTTAGAATATAATCTTAAATCTAAATTTTAAAACTGGCTTCCTAAAATACCTGAATTTTTTTGTGATTTTAGCTACATTTTCTCATAAAAAAGTTTACTACATCTGTTGTAGTTTTTTAGACATCCATATTCAAGTTAGCTTATAGAACGACAAAAGAAGTTTTTTCTGTAATCGTTGGCTATTATTCTTCCCGAGAATAAAGAAAAATACTCAACTATTTGAAAGCGCTCGAGTTTCGGGTTTCGTTTTAAAAATATTATTAGAGAACCGATGTTACGGAACGGCCAAGCCAGTCATCTGATGTCTGTTCGATTGAAAATTTATTGGCTTAGTTAATCCGATTAAGGAAATATCGCAAGCCAAACACAAAAGATGGACTTTTTGAAGTACTTGAAGAAAGATGACAATAACTCAGAAATATCCATACAAACTCATTGAAACCACGACACATCGATGTAAAGGTGGATTAATATCTGAGGAAATGTCGACTAAATATTAACTTGTTAAACTGGTTTATGTTATTTTGTGTTCATTTTTATGTTTAATTATTGCAGAGAAACTTGTATGATCATTTTATAGGCTAATTGGAATGAGACCTAAGAAACTATACCACGTGCCTCCAAGTGGCTCAGCGGTATGTCTGCGGACTTACACGCTAAAATCCGGGTTTCGATACCCGTGGTAGGCAAAGCACAGATAGCCCATTGTGAAGCTTTGTGCTTAATTCCAAACAGCAACTACACCACGTGCACAACACTTTTTATGAGAAAATGTAACTAAAATCATGAAATCGTTTAGGTATTTACACAAATCCAGTGTTGAAATTAGGATTTGAGATCATATTCAAACACGTCTCGTCCAGTGTTTTCTAAAAACAATTAGTTTTACGTATCTTTTGTTATCTATAAAAGATATAACAAATTAACTGCATTTTCAAGAGGGCCATTTGTTTGTCCACCCCTGTATGTTTTATTTTTTTTTGTATGAAAAATTGTTCAATCATCCTATTATCTATTTAGATTTTTAATAACATATGATATATAAAGCATGAGAAAAGGGTCTTCTTTAGGTTAGTGCTTGTTTTTATCGAGCTGATAACAAAACTCAACCCATGTGAGGCACGAAACTGCGTTCTCTACCTATAAAAAGTGTAAAGATAAATGTTAAAACGAAAACTACACATATTTATCTAATATTAATTAATTATATGGAACGTTTTTACTACATGTAGTATTTTTTAAGTGAAATATTTAATATTAGTAGTAAAAAATTCGTGGAATTCTATCAGGTAATATGTTTTGAATATTATGCATAAATCAAGGGTACACAGAAGTAGAAAGAATTCGTAGCTGAAATTTAAAATGAAAATTTCCTTTTCTCATTTCTAATCATGTTAGCTTCCTATGTATCGAAAAAATATACTCTGTCTCTATTTGTAAGTTACAACAGATGCTTAATGCTTTCATGTTTCAATCTTACCTTTAAAGAAAATTTACACATTACTTATAAAGTAATTTAGGCTATAAGAAAAGTGAAACCAAAACTTATACCTGTTTTAGATTGAGTAATACGTTAAAGATTAAAAGTGTATAAACTTTAGCAAAATATTTTATCCGATGTTGCACTCATATTTTAATATTTTATTTTCCTTTAGGCCCGGCATGGCCAAACGTGTTAAGGCGTTCGACTCGTAATTCGAGGGTTGAGGGGTCGAATTGCGGTTGCACCAAACATGCTCGCTTTCCTAACCGTGAGGGCGTTATAATGTGACGGTCAATCCCACTATTCGTTGGTAAAAGAGTAGCCCAAGAGTTGGTAGTGGGTAATGATAACTGGCTGCTTTCCCTCTAGTCTAGGCCTGGCATGGGCTAGCGCGTTAAGACGTGCGCTTCGTAATCTGAGGGTCGCGGGTTCGCGCCCGACTCGCGCCAAACATGCTCACCCTTCCAGCCGTGGGGGCGTTATAATGACACGTTCAATCCCACTATTCGTTGGTAAAAGAGTAGTCCAAGAATTGGCGGTGGGTGGTGATGACTAGCTTAGTCATCATCATCATCTAGTCTTACACTGCTAAATTAGGGACGGCTAGCACAGATAGCCCTTGAGTAGCTTTGTGCAAATTTCAAAAACAAAACAAACAAACAAACCCTCTAGTCTTACACTGCTAAATTTGGGACGGCTAGCGCAGATAGCCCTCAAGTAGCTTTGCGTGAAATTCAAAAACAAAACAAACATATTTTTCCCCTACCGGGCTAATCTTTAAAATATTGGTTTGCTAACAATGAATCCATCAGTGATATCGAGAAACTCACTTGTTGAGAATTTTACATGCAAAAACGGCTCGTTTGGGTTGAGAAAATATTTTACATAGAAGGTCGAAACGTAGTTCGCTCTTCTATTTAAAATATTTTCTCAACCCAAACGAGCCGTTTTTGCATATAAAATTAACAATGAATCCATTTTTCAATATTGCAAAATGCTTTTATTTTTGTTTTTTGAAGTTCGTGGAATTCTATTTGAAGGTTATCCGCGTTAGCCCTTCTTAATTCTAAAATGATTGGCTAGAACAAAGGCAACATTTCAACCCAACCCAACACATGCTCTTGAGTTACACTTTATTGACGAACTGTGGGTTTGACCGTCACATTATAACTTTCATATGCATGAAAGCGCGAGTATGTTAGGTTACGTATTTCGATCCCGTGATCAACAACTTGCGAGTTGAGCGCCCTAATGATTAGACTGTGCTTAGCCTTCTCGATATGTATCGTGTATTATTCGTTACATACATACTGAAGTCTGTATTTGTCTACTTACATGTTACATTTTAAGAACTACACTTCAAACACTGATTTTACTCAATCGGTCAGAATTCTGTATAGTGTCCACTTTCTGAACAAATCATGAAAAAGTATTAAATATTTTGCTAATGAAAAATATTTTTGAGTTAAGAGATTCTAAAATTATTTTTGTTACGTTTTGAATCATTGCGAATATTGAAATTCGATGTGCCGTTTTGACGGATCAAAATAGCCTGGTTGTTGGCGTTACGGATTGGTCTGTACTACTGAAAAGCTAAACACTTTTGTTTGTGGACATCTTATAAGTGACAATCTCAATCGCTATTCGGTTAAAAATAATTATTTTGGGGGCCGGCGTTGCTCACACATTTCCCTACTTTTGATCAATTAACCTAAATTAAGGCTAATTCTTTTCCACATGTCACATAAGATGACGTTGATGATGGAAATTGTACATATATGTTGAACTCGATTAATATATTTCCTTTGCTTCGGTATTCACTGTACAATACAGGCTGAGCGATTGCCTGAGAAAATAGAACTGATTTAACTGAAATCCAACGTAAAACGAAGGAAACTAGATTTTTTATTTCAAAATTCTCTGAGTTGTCGTGTGCTTTCTTGTTTTGTGGGTGCATACAAGGAATTAAAAGTAAATAGGGTGTAAGTTAGTTTATGCATAGACTTAGGAGATATGCTGCTAGCCAACTACACCTATTGACAACTTGTGAACTATTCTAATAGAATAATTGGATTTGACTGTCACTCTTATAATACACTCACGACCTCAAAGTGTAAAATGCTATATTTTTGTTTTGTAGAACAGTCACTAACATCTACAACTACATTTCAGTACGCTAACCACTAATGTTAGCTAAGAGCCCAAGTGATCAGCATGGGATTGCTTAATGTACTATGAATAGATAAGATTAATCTGTTATGAATATCTAATATCGCAACCAAAATTGAATATGTTATCAGTATCTAATATCTCGGTTTAAGATTAATCTATTACCAACAGCTAACACCTCAGTCTAGGGTTAATCAGCAATTACCAACTCATATCTCAGTCTCAGGATAATCTGTTACCAATATTTAACATATCAGTAAAAAGTTAAATGTGTTATCAATATCTGATATCCCAGTCAAAAGTTAATATGTTGTCAGTAATTTATATCTTAGTCTGAGGTAAATCTATAATCAATAGCTAATATCGCTGTCTAAGGTTAATTTGCTATCAGTACTTAATATTGCAGTGTAAGGTTAATCTGTTAACAATATCTAATATTTCAGTCTAATTTAATAACAAGATAAGACATTTTAAAAAACACTTCAAGTATGTATCATAATAATACTCAGTTCTGTCTGTGCCGGTTGATACGCGAGTTTTGTTTATTTGGCTCTCTGCTGTGCTCACCGCAAGTATTCGAGCCCCTAATTTAGCATTGTAAATCTGTAAACATATCAATGGAACAAATTTTGTTCAAAAACATGTGAACAAATTATAAAAAGTTTTAAACAGGCTTAATGTTAGGTCGAAGAATAACATCAGAAGTTTATTTGCTGATACTTTTTAGTGTGGTAAAGTTTAGCCCTAACTAAACTGAACCAAAGAAAAACATACAAAAATTATAGTGTTAGTTTATCTCTATCGAATATAAGCCGAACTTATGTTAGGTTTCAGAAAAATGGACTTACAGATTTCAGTGTGTACGATTAAACTTAATTTTTATTATTCTAAAATTTCTGTACTGTTGAAATAAAGATACTAATTTGAACGCAAATGCTTTGTGAGTCTTTGTTAATATACACACACATATATATATCATGCGTTATATTTCAAACTGAAACTACGTTTTTATAATTTTTTCTTACTATAACAATAATAAATATATTACAAAAGTAGGAAAATTAGGGTTAGCTTCGCTGTAGATAAATCTTATAAAATTATATGAAAAAGAAGAAATTGTTTCTATGCGGTCACGTAGTTGGTTAGAAATTATTACTTATTTGAGTAGAAATGTTTGTGTTAGTTCCCCTCAAATATCTTGAATATGTTACTGATTCGCTTTATAAAGAAATAATAAATAAATCTGTCTCTATCTATCCATTTATTGTTTGTTATCTCCCTATAAAAATTTTGTAGCTGCAAATGACTTTCTACATTTTAGAGCCTATAAAAATAGGTTTTTATTTTAACAAAGACTTAATGTTTTATATGTATTGTTTTTACTCGCATTTAGTTATTTTGTCTTTGTATCTAAAAAAAGTAATTTACAAGTTGAAATCATTAAATATGAGATAATATTTTAAACCTGTAATGAATTTACTTTATACATTTATTTTAACAATCTATGCTTTCTTCAGTTTAATGTATATTTAAAAATGCATGTAACGTATATTGTTTAATGTATACTCCGAAAGTTCCACTTGTTCTCCAAATGTATACAAAAATCTCGAGCGTATAAATCAACAATCCATATACCTACGCAAATACCAGTATTGTTGGTGCAACTAAACTTTCTATAATACCTCTTCTTAAGCTTATAAAAGGTAACCACCGCAAGAAGCGGATAGACAATTTAATATTGTCGGGTCGTTACAGTCAGTTTACTGTAAATCTTGGAGGCAATAATTGTGATAAACACTTGGTAATTAGAAAAACTAGAAATATTTGACCAGGAACGTTTATAGATTTTAAACATTATAAATAATTTCACTTCAGTGAATTAATTTCGGGCGTTGAGATTTGTAGGAGAACATGAGGTATTGTCTCCGACGAAAACTTACGGGTTCTACAGGCCAGCTAGCTATCAAGCGAAGTTTAGCAATATCAACATAGAATTCTCTCTTTCTGAACGACCGATAAAATACTCATTTCCACAACACATATAGGATTCAGTATTGTATGTAAGTTTGTGAAACTCTTGCATATAAATCATCATCTGCCACTCGATTCCTTAAGGAACATAGAGCCGCAATTACTGCGGTTTCCGTAACAGGTTTTTAAGTGAGTAGGTTGTTAGCCCACTGCACTGAGGCGTCCCGAATTTAGTAGTATAAGACTACAGGGAAGGCAGCTAGTCATCTCCACCCACCGCCAACTCTTGGGCTACTCTTTTATCAACGAATAGTGGAATTGACCGTAACATTATAACGCTCTCACAGCTGAAAGGGCGAACATGTTTGGGGCGAGGCGGGCGCGAACCCGCGACCCTCAGATTACGAGTCGCACGCCTTAACGCGCTTGGCCATCCCGGGCCATATCATTTGCAATATCTATTATTAATGGCCGTTATTTATAAATTGTATTGTTATTTATATACAAAACTTTATTTGTGTTAATAAAGAGAATTGTGTGTACGAATCTTGTTGGTAAATATCATAAATTTTATACAGATTGACATTTAATTAATTTCTGAATTAAAGTTAAACTTTCCGGCTATTTGAAGTCGTAAATCATTACGTACGTAACATAATAAATCAAATCAGGGACTCGTCCGTGATAAATTATGTGACAAACCTTTTATCACAGACAGAAAAAGTATATACATATATATATACTTTTAATTGTTAATCACAGATTAATTTAACTGAAACGAACTCCATGTACCAATAACTAAAGTTTGTTTCGTTTTTAATCACCTTTCTATTTCCCGAAAAAGAGAAATATTTGAGCATGCGCACAAATTAAATGGTTAGTTTTCTTCAATTATTTGTATCACTTGCTATCTGCATCTTTTCTTTCATGTGCGAGCTTGAAACAAACAAAAACAAATCAGAAAAACTTTCGAGCATTACTATCCAATTTTATGAGTAGTCGCTTCAACAAAAGTTACGAAGTATAATATTTTATACTTGTTTCCACCGTCTCTACTTACATTAAAAGTGATACAAGAGTAAAGAGGAAACTCATTCATGGCAATCTTGAAACAATAGTCTGTACTAACTCTGTGGGTTTTGAAAACAAAGTAAGGATATCTTGTTTTCTGTAGGTTTCAAACACAAAACTAAAAGGGCGAAAATGATTAAACAACAATATTGTGGAGCAAAAGAGTGAAATAACAGTATTATTGAATAAAATAACGAAACAGTAAAACTATGGGACGCTAACAGATTTACTTTACTCAGTTGTGGTCTGTTTAAAGTTAGCATGTAATTTTATACTTATGAATTATCATGTAAACAAGTTATTATTGTTATTATTAAATTATTTCGTATACGCATCTTCGTTATTTCTGATGTTCTGCTTGACATACTGTGAGTGTGTTTCCAAATTAAAATCAAAAGCTACTTCAATAATATATGTTCGGATACTGTACAGTTACGAGTTTGAATTAAACTGCACTTGTTATGTTTTTTGCATTATATGTTTCTATTATAATTATGCAACATATACGTTTAGTGTCATTTATTTTTAAGTAAAGAAAGACTCATTAACATATTTTTAATTAAAAGAACAAATTAAAGATAAAATGAAATGGAAGTGTTTAAGGTAAAGTTAAATGGGAACTTTTTCTTGTGTTTGTTAAAGTTTAAACATGTTCACATTCATTAAATTTTATTTTGGATATAAGAAATATTGCGCCATATTTTATAGGGAGATAAATATTTTACATTACACACTGTGTTTGTAGAGACAAGGAAAGCTTAAAACACGGCAAAAGCCTATTTCTATTATCAAGACGTTCATTTCTGAGTTGTGAGTTTTTATCTGTACATTACAGACCCATCCTACAAGCTTCATAGGATTAATTCAGATCTAGAGTGAAACAATTCTTCAGTGTCTTTTGATCTTCACTCACAACCACTAATAGGTTTTATATTATAAAATCATATTAGTGATAATTTAGCAGTGGAACTTTGAAGTTATGTAATTCTTTTATATTGGTATTCGGGTTTTCATTCCCATAGAAATGGACCAATAATATATTTTCGATCACTCAAAATCACGAAGCACGTGATCTGCTTGTAAGTTTCGATAGAATGAAGTTATGAGAAAGGAACTTCATCTCTTTATTTTATTACTAATAATATTTCAAGCTCCGCTATTAAAGCTTCTCAAAAGTGCAAAACTCTGTCTCTAGAACATAAAGTTTAACAGTTGAATTCGTATTTTTTGTAATTATTTACGGGAGTGATTCAAAATATTAAATTGAACAAGTATACGAAAATGGTAGAAGTAATAATTAGTGTCAAAGATATTTGTTTCAAATTTGTTTGTTTGTTTTGGAATTTCGCACAAAGCTACTCGAGGGCTATCTGTGCTAGCCGTCCTTAATTTAGCAGTATAAGACTAGAGGGAAGGCAGCTAGTCATCACCACCCACCGCCAACTCTTGGGCTACTCTTTTACCAAGAAATAGTGGGATTGACCGTCACATTATACACACCCCCACGGCTGGGAGGGCGAGCATGTTTAGCGCGACGCGGGCGCGAACCTGCGACCCTCGGATTACGAGTGCACGCCTTAATGCGCTCGGCCATGCCAGGCCATTTGTTCAAAAGTACGGGTAGTTGCAATTTTGTTACGATTCTTATATTTTTAAGAAGCACAAAAATCGTTTTGTCATATTATTTAAATATATATATAATGACTTTGTTATAAAATGCAAAGGTTTTTTCATAATCAATTAAGACAGTTAAGTTTATGAATAAGAAAACACATAGAATCGAATTGTTGGGTAAGTAAAACTAAAGTAAACCCAATGAAACTCTAAACAAATTCGACAGGTGGATCCATCTTTTTCATAGGTAAAGACGTTTTTGAACTTTAAAATTTACATGTTTTCCTCCAATTTTAAGTATAATAATGACGCACAGTAATTTTATACAATTTTAAAACTAACATATTTTCTCAAAGAAAGACATTTTTACATGTGATAATAGCTTTCAGCAGGTTCTTTAAGGTCTGAAAACCAATACATTTCCGAAAAAGCTAACATTTTTCTTGCGTGTTCAATACGTTAAGTATATAGCTCATCAATTTCTTCAAAAACATATTTTTTTTTAGTTGCAAACACACTGTATGAAAATAATCAGTAATAGTCCACTAACATGACAGTAGATTTTAAACGTAAGGGATTATCGTAATTGTATCGCAACAACAAACGTGCATGAGTTTACACTCAAATTTTAACATTTAAATCTGATTCTTGATTTAATTTCAGACAACATTTCAAACAACATCTAATTCATAGATTCAAGAAACAATTCAAAATCAATTATAACAATTAGATAACTGACAGGATTGAATAGTGAGAAAGATGTTCAAAGAAACAGAAAATTAACAAACGTGTAATTCATGTGTTCCATCCAATTTCCCGTCTCTTGCAAACCGGTGCAACGATATATTCAAACTTTTATATGACCTCCCAACAACATCTGCGTTAAATAGTTGTGATGCACGACATTGTGTAACTACAAAGTTGGAAAGTGAAACTGTACGTATTGTACTGAAAACAACAACTAAAATTTATATAAAGACGCAGAAAGATTTGAAATAGAATCGTAGAATAAATAGCAAAAAATACAGGTACTCTAATTTATTCCAGGTAGAATGTTTGTTTGTTTTTGAATTTCGCGCAAAGCTACTCGAGGGCTATCTGTGCTAGCCGTCCATAATTTATCAATATAAGACTAGAGGGAAAGCAGCTAGTCATCATCATCCACCGCCAACTCTTGGGCTACTCTTTTTACCAACGAATAGTGGGATTGATCGTAACAATATAACGCCCACACGGCTGAAAAGGCGAGCATGTTCGGCGTGACGAACCCGTGACCCTCAGATTACGAGTCGCATGCCTCAACACGCTTGGCCATGCCGGGTCAGAATGTTGTAACACAGCAGCTTGGCTTAGTAGCTTCCTGCTTTTGACTCTTAGTGGGATGGCCTTGAGCAAGACACTTTACCCTATTTGTCCTAATTTACTCAGCTGTATGATGGGTATCAGTTGTTGCCTTGCTATTAACCTGGCATTCTATGTCGGGGGCTGTGTCGCCCAAGTTCCTCACAAATGCATGGAAAGGATTTAGTTTTAACTATTTTAAAATGTAATAAAGATATTTTACTAAATCTTCTATGAGCATGCATAACATGACTTTGATTATCTTCCCGCACAAGTACACACACATACATTTAACTTCCAGAGAGGACAACTGAAAGTAGTAAATGAGGCTTATTCCTGGAAACTAGCTAAATATATATAAATGATGCTTTGAAGAGACTCAGCAGTAAGTCTGCTGGTTTATGACTCTTAAAATCGGGTTTCGATACCTTTGGTGGGCTGAGTGCATATTGTGGAGAAATGTGCATAACCACTACCAAATTATACCAGTATAAGATATAATCAGGTGCGTGAAAATCATTGTAAATAATAAGAGTTAAAGATTAACTGAAACTAATGCTGCTGTTTTAGCCAGTTAATAAAATTTATTGGTCATTATGTATGTTTTAGATAGAATTATCGCATAATAAATTTATCCGTTTATTTATTTAAAGGTTTTCAAAAGATATGGAATTTTCATAGTGCATGAAACAAACGACCAGTTGTTGTTTGTTTTGCTAGTTAACTTCCATTTCTTCCTGTCCCCGCTGGTATAACGGTGAGTCCAAGGATTTACAACGCTAAAATTAGGGGTTCGATATCCCTCAGTAGACTCAGGAGATAGCCCGATGTAGCTTTGCTATAAGAAAACACACACGCATTTCTCCCTTGATTTTTATTTTATTAAATGTATTGGTTAAAATGATTATATAATTGTCTTTACTGTTCTTTTCATTTTAAAGATAACTTTTTCTTAGTATATTGGTTAAGGAAAGTTATGTTTTATGTTAACGGCAAAAAATATCGTAAATTTCGCGTAAAATTACTCAACCGTCTCCAACTTAGAAGTAATAGACTAAACGAAAAGCAGCTGGTAATCACCACTAATTCTCTATTATTGGGTTAATATTTACCAAAGAAAAGTGGCATTAACTACTACATTATGACGTTCTCGCAAATGAGAGAACGAGCATATTTGGTGACGGGATTCGAGCTTGCAAATTGCAGATTGTGAGTTGAGCCGTGTGAAGCCGCTAACAGCGAAGGGTCCTAAATAATGAATCAGTACATTCTAGTCATTATAAGTTTTGACGTATGATATTGTATACTCTAAATCAGAACAGCATATTAAATTAGTTATGTCAGCTACTAAGGAAAATACTTTAGGTAACCTGTTTTGATTAGATATTTATCACAATGACTATTCAATGATGTAAGGATATTATACAGTTGGTGGTCCTGTTATACAACTTGCTCTAACTGTAGTGAAAGATTGAACTGACGGGCAATAAAACTAATGGACGTCTACTTAGCATAGCGATTCATTATTGCCTTAATTATGAAGCCTATAATCAACAGCTTAAATATTATTTAATTTATCGCCAAATTAAATAGGTCTTGTCTTCAAAATACGGTATGTGAAACACTGTTTCTGAAAAATGAGTTTTGTCCACGAAAATTTATCACATGGAACTAATTATATTGTATCTTCAAGCGATGAATATCAAACATTGTAGTATCCATTGTTTCGAATGTTTTTATTATGAATTTGAAAAGTATTACCGGTTAAGTAAAACTTTATATTTGAATGAACATTTGAGCTTGGACATGCCAAAACCTCAAGACTAATAAACATAAAGAAAAATATGCATTTTACGTTGTTAGACTCAACCACTTATTTGAGTAGAACTCCGATAGATGAAAATAAGAAAAGGGAAAATACAAATAAAAAACTATTGGCTAGTCAAAGTTTAAGACCATACTGAAACATATTTAATCGAAAAACACCTAACGAAATTTAGTCATTTGTGTTCAAGCATCAACGTTGTCAACATCTCCAACTAACATATTTTGTGATACATTGGGTAAAAACATGGCAGAGGCTTAAAAATTGACAGAGTTTGAACGTAATAGAATTGTCGAGCTGCAAAAGCAAATTTTCTCTCAAAGTGCTGTCGCTAGTGAGATTGAGCTTAGTAAAACTGTTGTTACAAATTTCTTAAAAGACCTTGAGGAATACGGATCGAGAATTTCAAATGGTCGGCCCAAGAATATTTCGCCGGCGTTGAGCAAGAAAATTCGACTGGTCGTCCAGCAAGACACTAGCCGATCGTCGAACCACATAAAGGCTCTTACGGAGGCAGAATGCAGATCAAGAACAATAAGACGGTATCTATGAGAAAAGGGCTTTAAAAACCGTAAACGTCTTCAAAGGCCACGCCTCCTTCCACACCACGAAACAGCTCGGATAAATTTTGCTGAGAAGCACCAAACATGGGGCGTAGAAAAGTGGAAAATTTGTTTTCTGATGAGAAACAAAAGTAAACCTGAATGGTGCAGATGGCGTTCAACGTTATTAGCACGATAAGAATATCCCACCGGAAACATTTTCTACATGACACAGTGGAGGAGGTTTCAACATGATCTGGGTGCTTTTTCCTTCCATGGAGTGATATAGCTTCAGGTTATTCAGGGGCGTCAAACAGCAGCTGACTACATTGGCATGTTGGAGAGAGTATCCTTATTGACTGAAGGCCCTAGCTTGTGTGGAAATGTCTGGATCTTTCAGTAGGACAACGCTGCAATCCACAATACCCCCAGAACAAAGGACTTTTTCATGGCGAATAACGTGATTCTTTTGGATCATCCAGCATGTTTGCCCGAACTGAAACTAATTAAAAATGTTTGGAAGTGGACGGCAAAAGAAGTCTATAGAAATGGACGGCACTTCCAAACAGTGCTTGATCTTCGTGAAGCCATCTTCACCACTTGGAATAACATTCCAGCCAGCCTTCTGCAAATGCTTATTTCGGCCGTGCCAAAATGAATGTTTGCAGTTATTCGCAATGACGGGCGTGCAAGTCACAACTGAAACCTCTTGTTGGGCATTTCCTACCCTGTTTATGACTTCTTTTCGGTGTGGTTTTAAACTTTTTACCGGCTAGTATTTAGGCTAATTTCATAGTATTCACATTTTCTCCACTAAATGCTAAAAAGGCTTTTTTTTTCTTATTTTCATTTTTCGAAGCTCTACTCAAATAAGTGGTGAGTCTGACAATGCAAAATGTATATTTTGTTGTTATGTTCATTGGCCTTAAGATTTTGACCAACAGTGTATATAAATGTTGGTAATGTGTTTAATTTTCAATAAAGAGCTTTTTCTTTTAGTAGTCTAGAGGGAACTAGTTCTGGTTGATAAATTCATTTGGTTGTGTCAAGAAACTATTTGTAACTTGGAAAATAATTTGTGTTTTTGTTTATATCAAAGCCACGTTAAGCTACCTGCTGTGTCCGCCGAAAGAAATCAAAGCCCTAATTTTAATGTTCTGAATCCGCAAACTAACAGCTGTCCTGTCAGGCCTGGCATGGCCAGGTGGTTAAGGCACGTGACTCGTATTTTTAGGGTTACGAATTCGAATCTCCGTCACACCAAATGTGCTTGACATTTCAGCCATGGGGGTGCTATGATATGACGGTCAATCTAACTATTCGTTGGTAAAAAGCGTAGCACAAGAGTTGGCGATGGTTGATGATGACTAGCTCCCTTACTTCTCGTCTTACATTGCAAAATTATGGACGGTTAGTGCAGATAGCCCTCATGTAGCTTTACGCGAGATTTAAATGTTAAAGAAACAATCTGTCCTGCCTGTGGATATGGGAAAAATAATACTATCTTCAATATACGTCTGTCTACAAAAGCAACCTTGTTATAAAGGTTTCGTATTATGATTGCTTGATTATGAATGAAACGCTAAGTTGAAACAAGTGTACATTTGCAACATGCGGGCTGAAGTAGCCACACATGGTTACTTCCTGTGTTTGCTGGAAGACAAGTTGTTGAATTCTATAAATGTGTTACCAAGTAAACAAATATATGCAGTTTCTAAGAATTAGTTTATCATGATACAATCATACTTTTATTTTATTTTCTAGAAGGAGGATTCTACGTCATTAGATTTAAATCATACTCTTTATTTATGCAGTGGCTAAATATCCGACATTCGAAAACAATTTTTCAAGTACAAATAACCAACAGTCCAAAGTTTGAACAATGATAAGCTGCAACAACAACAATAATAAATAGTAATGATAATGACGATAACACTAACGATTATTCAAATATATGTATATGTATACATATATTATCCTAAATTATATGCATATAAGTTGCTATATTAGAAAATTATCAATATTCATTGTAGTGAAATTATGAAGTAGCGGGTATCTGGTAATTCAATGATCGTTCCTGACAGCATGTAGCAACACACTCGCTTATTGGAAAAAGACAAGAATGTTGATCGATGTTTATTTCCCAGTGGAAAAGTTTTATTCAAATCGTATCATCGAGTTTCAAGACAAATCAGTCTTTTAATTTACTTTTATTTATTTCTAAGTCAATTGTGATGTGATCTTAGCTCATAAATATTTGGACTACCAGGTGTCACTGCATAAGTTTTATCAGTTAAATCACCATAGAAACTTCTGCATTTGTCTCTTTGTAGCAGATTCATCCAAGTAAATGTTTCCGGTAATGAAAGTAATGTAAAATTAAATTACAACATAATATTTTTTGTGTGTATAACTAAAGTTTTAATGATTATATCAAAAGACAGAAATAACTTGAATGCTCAGAATGAAATTCGAAACTATTTCAAAATGTCCGTAATTAAAGAAGTGCTCCTAATATTATTTTTAAAATTTCACCTTTTGCCTCATGAATCATTTATAAAATATAGTTTTTATGCGTAGCATGTGTCATAGCTTTGAAAGTATTTCGAAACGATTTTATCATGATATGTTTATTTTGTTTTGATTGGCGGCCTGGCATGGCCGAGCGCGTTAAGGCGTGTGCTCGTAATCCGAGGGGCGCGGGTTCGCGCCCGCGTCGCGCTGAACATGCTCGCCCTCCCAGCCGTGGGGGTGTATAATGTGACAGTCAATCCCACTATTCGTTGGAAAAATAGTAGCCCAAGAGTTGGCGGTAGGTGGTGATGACTAGCTGCCTTCCCTTTAGTCTTACACTGCAAAATTAGGGACGGCTTGCACAGATAGCCCTCGAGTAGCGTTGTGCGAAATTCTAAAACAAACAAACAATTATTTTGTTTGTTTTCATTAGAGTAAAGCTGGGCCTGGCATGGCCAGGTGGGTTAAGGTGTGCGACTCGTAATATGAGGTTCGCGGGTTCGAATCCCAATCGCACCAAACATGCTCGTCCTTTAAGCCTGGGGGCGTTATAATCTTACGAGCAATTGCACTATTCGTTGGCAAAAGAGTAGTCCAAGAGTTGGCGGTGGGTGGTGAAGGTTAACTGCCTTCCCTCTAGTTTTTAACTGCTAAATTAGGGACGGATAGCGCAGATAGCTCTCGAGTAGCTTTACGCAAAATTCAAAACAAACAAACAAGACCAAAACTACACAATAGGCTAATTGCACCATGTACACCGCAGGTAATTGACCCCAGATCTTAGCCTTGTACTTAGAGCTAAACTTATCTGTGACATAATGGTGTAATAGATTTGCCGTTGAACGTTCAGTTTAATATATACGTTAATTTTAGTATAGTTTTTATGCAAGTAACATATATTGTTGGATGTGTATTGCGTACGTCCCGCCTGTTCTTTAAATTTGTAGAAAATGTTCGAGAGTAGGAATCAGCAACATTTGTTTTACAAAAATGCTTGTGTATTTGAACATTGTTGAACGTTCTAGAATCTATCATGATTAGTATAAATGCAGTTAGCCGAGAAACAGTAATTTATAGTCTATATGCTATAGGTTTCGGAAAACTATAGAATTTGACCAGAAACATGTATAGATTTTCAACATTACCAACAGCAGTTTAAATTTAATGAAATAACATCTGGAGTTAGTATTTCAAAGAGAACATTATTGTCGCCGGCTGAAACTTACAGGTGTTTCAAACGTGCTAGCTCTCAAGCGAAGTGTAACAATATAAACATAGAATTCTTTCATCGTGAACTATCGATAAAATATTCAGTTCCATAGCAGATATAAGACTCAGTATTGTTTGTAAGTTTGTATAACTGTTGTATATATATCATCATTTGTAATAGCTATTGACAATAATCGTTATTATAAACTGTATTGTTGTTTGTATATTAAATTATTTTTGTGTAAAGAAAGAAAATTGTGTGCACGAATCTTGTTGACAAATAAAATAAATTCGATAAATATCAACGTTCAATTTACTTTTAAATTGAACTTAAAATTTCCGGCTGTTTGAAATCGTAATACGTAACACACGTAACGTAATAAATCGGAAACTCGTCCAAGATAAGTTATGATACGTAACAGAATTAAGAGTAAAGTAATAATTCATTCAGTTTTACCTGGTTTTTGTGTTATGTTCATTGTCAGCTCACGATTTTTTATGAGATAAAAGAAAAAAAAATGAAGATGAAATCACTACAACGTTAACTACCTACAACAACATTTTTCTTTTATTTCTTTCAACAAGTACCACGAATAATTTACTACACGGAAGTGTTTAATGGTTTTATGAATCCTGTTTGTGATAGTGTTGTTTATGAAAAGATTGTTTACTGTAGGCGTTTCTGTGTATTCTTTGTTTCTCTTTTTGGGTCTGTTGTCCTTATGATATTTTTGTTTTCATAACTTAAAAACATTGTCGATGTAATATTCTGGTTATCCGTTTCGTAAGAGTTGTGTTTTAAACTCATTTTGTGCTGTTTGTTTGACATTCTGTTCAGAGCAGTTTCGATTATTATCTTTAGTTCTACTGCTATGACTCGTTCTGGGTGGTGTGATTTGTAATGGAGAAATATCGGTTTCTTGCATTATTTGTTATGCATGGAGCTCTGTATTTGTTTGTCTCGATTTTTTAGAGCTACGTCTAAAAATGTTAAATGTCCTTCTGTGAGGGGTAGTTTTAGTATGAACTTGACTGATAGGTAAAAGTTGTTTAAGAAATAGTAAATCTGCTATTGTGATTTTTCTATGATTCCAAATACCAAATATACCATCAATGTATCTGTACCATACCACACTTCTTATATTAAGCCTGTCTTTTATTTATAGGCGTCAAGAGTGTTGATTTGTAGTGTATGCGTGAATATTATAGCAAATTTGACAGGTACTCCATTATCCATTGCTACTTCGAAACTTTGTATCATTTTGTTTGTGTCAAACTAGAGACATAGAACATTACAACCATTTTTATTATTCAACGAATATTCTAACTGTTGTTTGTAATTAAGCACTAAGCTACACAATGGGCTATCTGTGCTCTGCCACTCACAAGTATCGAAACCCAAATTCTAGCACTGTTAGCTCTCAGACAAAAAGCGCTTTGCCACTGGTGGACGAATATTCTAATATGAAACAGTACATTAAACTTGAACAAGATGCAAAGACAAAACGTTGGTTCAAATAAAAAAATATATGTTTTATATTTATCTAGAGTGTAAAGGTAACTTTTTCTTGATGTTTTAAAGATGAATATACAAGAATCTGCAATTTATGTGATTTTAATAATAAAGTTTTTCTCCATTTGTTTCTTATCTTTCTCCAGTTTTCAGCATTTAAATCTGCACTTGTAACTATGATACAAGGTTTAGCATATGGTTTTTCCATCAAACATAAGTGCCTTAGCAGGAATTGGATATAAACGGTACCTTTTTGTATGGGTTGGATGTGTGTGTGTGTTTTGTTAGAGCAAAGCCACATTGGGCTATCTGCTGAGTCCATCGAGGGGAATCGAACCTTTGCATGCGTCGGATTTTGATGACAATAAATTTCGGCAATAAACAAGCAGTATACCGTCCAGTTGTTTCAAAATAATATATAAAAACAAGTATTGTTGTTTTGAATTAAGCACAAAGCTACACAATGGGCTAACTGTGCTCTGCCCACCACGGGTATCGGAACCCGGATTTTAGCGTGTAAGTCCGCAGACATACCGCTGAGCCACTGGGGGGCTAAAAACAAGTGAAACGTATATAAAATGTTTATTACACCATTGGTTATCGCACTTGTATTCATATCTTTAAATAATTATATATTTTTCGTCAAAGTTTATAAAGGTAGGTTCAGTTACTTTAGAATATAATTGGCAAGATGTATATATATTTATTTTATTCTTTTCTACAATGTTATTGTAATACAATATGTGATAATTTAACTTTCAAAATCTCAACGATAGGTTTTTATCACATAGCTCACAGTCGTGCAGTCTAGATATATATCTCGAACTTCATATTCGACCTATGATATTTGTCAGCTTATAGGTCAATATATTAAACCATTTAGAATAATAGTTATTTATATTTATTTTCTATATATTGAAAAATAAGGTCGTATTTATTTTTCCTTTCTTTTTAGACTGGTATAACCTGTTACTGAACATGGTCAGTATCTTAGTCATTGTTACGTCACGGTGAATTCTTATTTCTACTGGTAAAAGTGTGTACGGAAAACTACCTATGGTTGATGCTGTCTACCGTTTCGAAATTAGGGGCGGCTAGCCCAGATAGACTCGAGCAGTTTTACATAAATATCATCAAACGAACCTTTTTTAAACAGTGTATGAATATCAGTGAAATCCATGTCTTATTCACATTAATTCAAATTATTATATTCTAAAAACAAACAAACATAATATAAAAATTAAAAATAAAATATATGGACGAATACTAATATTCTTAGTTTATAAAACTGAATAATAAAGTTGTTTTAGTGAAGTTTAATCATCAGTGATGTCGAGAAACCCACTTGTTGAGAATTTTATATGCAAAAACGGCTCGTTTGGGTTCAGAAAATATTTTAAATAGAAGAGCGAACAACGTTGAAGGTCGAAACGTTGTTCGCTCTTCTACTTAAAATATTTAGTGAAGTTTAGTTTGATTGTTCAAATGCAATCAGTAATTACAAACAGAAATGTGATTTGTGCATTGCTTTTGAACAACTTCTGTATGTTTTCATTTGATTGTATTTTGATTCATTCGATTTTGAAAGAAAAACATGTTAATATTTTCTTTTATGTCTCGAACTCAATTTTTATCTTTATAGCGTCGAATTCGGGGATCATAAACGTGGAGAGCAGAACAAAGATAACTCATTGTGTAGCTTTGTGCTCGACAAGAAATAAACACAATTTTTAATGTTTTCTTTTTAACGGCGATGTTATCTTATCCTATTTTATTCTGCATTTCACAAAAAATATTGCTTTTACTTTATACTGTCAAAAATGTTGGATACCTTTAGGGTATTTAAGTGAAAATCTAAATTTGTGAATCAATTTAAATACAGTGATATCTAAAGATATCCTATTTGCTACATATATATGTATGTGAAAAACAATAAAACTGGTATGAGGTACTTCAGTATCGATTTTGTTTTCGTGCAGTCGCTCGACCTGGACAGAGGCAAGTCTTCAGATTTACATTACTAAAATCAATGATTCAATTCCTCACAGTGAGCTTGGTATGGGCGGATGGTTAAGGTACTTGACTCGTAAACCAAAAGTCGCGGGTTAGAATCCCCATCACATTAAACATGCTCGCCCTTTCAGCCGTGAGGGCGTTACAATGCGACGGTCAATCCTACTATTCGTTGGTAAAAGACTAGTTCAAGAGTTGGCGGTGGGTGATGATGACTTGATGCCTTCCCTACAGTCTTAAACTGCTAAATTAGGGACGGCCAACGCTGATAGCCATCTTGTGCCTTTGCGCGAAATTCTAAACAAGCCAATCCTCTCGGTGAACATCACAGATATATTAAGTGGCTTTACTGTATAGAGAAAAAAAACTTTTCGCGTTATGGCTGATTAAAATATTCTGAATATTGTTCATATTATTTAGGATTGGATTAAAGAAGAAATAAATATTTACAATCTTCTTAACTTTCTTTTCAAGAGATAGTCATTAAATTATCGAACATATAAAGTATTTTAAACAGATATTTGTTAAATAATAAATTTATTTTTAACAGTGAGATTTGATCACATATAAACTTTGAAAGAATTTTAAACGATTATGTTTCATAATGGCTTTTAAAATCATGCATCTTAACATTAAAAGATAAGACTTAGATATACAAAAGAAACCATAAATCTAAACAAAATATAAAAAAATATTTATTGGAAATGATTTAATTACACGGATAGAGAGAAATGTTAATTAATCTTGTTTTCATGTAGGCTTAATGATCATTTTGATTGCAGGATCGACAGGTGAGATGTAACACGAATAGTATTAGCTTATTGCTATGCTAGATTTTCAAAAGCATTTTTTGATTATTGCAATTGCATAAATCTAAATACTAAGTAAGCATTGGTGTTTTCACTTTCAAACTACCACTTGAACTAAAAAAAACAGGTTTCTGCTGAATTTTCAATTTGTTCATAGATGCAGGCTTTAAACGAATTTAATAAAAGCTGGCAACGAATGCATGATCGAGCTTACGAAAAATGTTAAGAAAAAACTACCATCACACTTCAGATAAATGTAAAAGAATATATTTTTATTTAAACCAACGTTTCGTCTTTGCGGCTTCTTCAGGGTTAACATAGTTAACTTTTTCTTAAATTAAAGTGTGTAAATCCCTCCAGTATTCACTACAAATTTCGAAAGAGCTCATGAAAAGCCAGAAAGAAACTTCAAGTGAATTAATGGATATTAAATAAAATATTTCGTGGATTTATAAGACTTTTCTCTTGCTGTAAACTATGTTCTCTGTGTTCTAATAATCACAACATTGACGGAAGAGCAGGATAAAAGTGTTACTCAAAATATGCTCGTAAGAGTAATTTAGAAAAAAAATTAAAATATATAAATTCATAGAAAATTACAGATGTTAATTTTATAGCTTGCTTTTTTAAGAATAAAACCTTGTTTTACATTTAAAAACGACAATGCTTAAGGCTTCAGAATAACTGTTATTACCTCTTAATAAGAAAACATGAAAAATATGTTAATTAAATGATATTATAATTTATGTTTTTGTTGTTATTAAATTTACTGCTAATGTGTGCTTAATAAGTTTATTGAAAGTAAAGAATTTTATTAATAAATATTTCATATACTCGTTAATGATTTATGGCCACGTATTGATATTTTATGTTATACAAATTATAAAGATTACATAACTGAAATTTCACCAAGATAGAGTATTAAAACTGAAATATGAATCTACGGCTCTTTCAGAAAACTTTAAAATAAAATATAAACAATACAATCTGTTTCTTAACAAGTATACTCAGTGATGTTATGTTGTTAGGCTCATAAAATGTTCTACTTTATTACCTGCTTATTTAAAAAATAATATTTCCGTCAGTTGAATTTCAGTTATGAACGAGTCAAATTTATGTGTTTGGTACAAATGACATATCAAAGATTGATAAAATATCAAATAAAAATGTCATAAATCTACTTGAATTCCTGATTAGTCTGTTTTCTGTCTTATGCTTAAAAGAAACATCGCATTTTCACGTACTTATTAATTAGTCATTGTTTTGCATCTCATTAATTTAATCAATTAATTAATTTGAAAACAATAAACTTACCATCCCACATTTGGTTGAACGGAACACAGAACTAACTTGTGAATAAATGATTTTTCGTTCAACGTTCATTTTTATATACTTATACTTCATTACTTAACAATATTTTATCCTAGTTGTATGAACCAATTAAATAAAGTGTATGTCTCTAAATACAGACCACAGTAACATCTAGAAAAATTTAAAAAACGAAGTGTTTGAAAAGCTCTTTTAAAGTCTAATTACCTTTATCATATTTTACAGTTCAAGTTACACATACACAAACTCAATAACATTTTTGTTTTAGAGATAAAAAATATTTTTGTTTATAGTCTTACCTGACTTAACTGTTACCAGTGGCAGATTAGTTAACAATGTGAAACAAGTGTTACCGAAAACACTTATAACAGATGGCAAATGGTTTGTAAGTGGACATGACGTATGATAATGGCTGATTTGTTATTTCAAACAACAAAAGCAATTAGCATAAAATTGCGATGAACATTATAATTTATTTCTAAAATAGCATTATTTCGAAAATAAAAATTAACATACGAAGTGTATTACTTTGAGAAGGCTCGGCATGGCCAAGCGTATTAAGGAGTTCGACTCGAAATCCGAGGGTCGCGGGTTTGAATCCCGGTCACACCAAACATGCTCGCCCTTTCAGTCGTGGGAGCGTTATAATGGTACGCCCAATCCTACTGTTCGTTGGCAAAAGAATAGCCCAAGAGTTGGCGGTGGATTGTGATGACTAGCTGCCTTCCCTCTAGTCTTACACTGCTAAATTAGAGGCGGCTAGCACAGATAGCTCTCGAGTAGCTTTGTGCGAAATTCAAAAACAAAAAACAAACAAACATACTTTGAAAAAAGTAAACATTTTCAGGAAACAATCGATTAAACGCCCGTAAGAAGATGGCTTTCACTACTACCGATAGTCACTATTCCATAGATAAATCGTTCTTCAAGTAAAATAAAATTCACAACTCTTTCTTTTACAACTTTTGTCAAGTCTGTAAATATAGACTAAAATATTCCTAGTGTATATCAATGTATAGCAAGTCTGTAAATATAGACTAAAATATTCCTAGTGTATATCAATGTATAGCAAGTCTGTAAATATAGACTAAAATATTCCTAGTGTATATCAATGTATAGCAAGTCTGTAAATATAGACTAAAATATTGTTAGTTTTATTTTTCGTAACACAGTAGAAATGTGAAGTTCAAAAATTAAACGTAGAAATTAAAACACTCAAAGTATGTACTGGTCTTAGTACGTACGAATGTTCCATACTGGTAAGTTTTTATCATGCATCCGCTTATCTCACGTATGCAAATCATACTTTATTATTTCCACTTATGAAAAAAAAACATTCACTTTCTTAATTTGTGTAATCTATGATAATGTGTTCCGAATGCAGTTAATTCATGTTCGCTGGAGATAACTCAACAAGCTAGAAGTTTAGGAACATTATCAATCAACACCACGAAGTAATTTTTATATATATTTCTGGGTGTGTTTGTATGTTTTCCTCTTTTTTTTTGTACAGAACTGGTAGATACGAGAGTTGACACTCGCCGGAGAATTCAGGGATTTCTAAAGATTACGAGAAACACGCACGCAGCTCAGATTGTTAGCACGTTTGTCTTCCGCTCCAATTCTTAACCCCAAAAGTCACATAATGTTTTATTTACCAGCAGCTTTACGTAATAAGTGTCCGTCGATAATTAAAGTGACTCTGGAAATATTTTAATTGCATTAAACTTCACAAGTTTTCATATTAATAAAGTTATCAACATTCTTTGAGCTGTTTTAACTATTACCTGCTACAAATTCATTTAGTTACTACTTTTACAGACACATACAAATATCACATGTTATATCTGTAGGATCTCAAAATTACAACAACAGAAAATCTATTGGGTCTTACTCTAGTTGAATGTAAAAAATACAGTCACATATTTCTTGAGAGAATTGAATTGCACAAGTTAGGGTAAACATAAAATATGTTTGATATCGGTTTTAGCACAACGTCACGCTAGTATACCACATGTTTTATGTCCGTTGCGAAGATTTGTGTTCCGAATTTTAGCGTTGTAAATCCGTAAAAAAGAATTAAAGTAACTCAAGCATATCGGATGATATAGTTTTATTCTTCAAGAGTAGATTTTAAATAAAATATCGTAGCTACCTAGAGAACCAAAATTAATACTACGCTACTTGCTAGATGAATAAATACGTACTGTTTGGAACTTTTCAAATATGAAACTGATATTCCAAAATAAATATTAGAATTTCTTTTTCTTGTAACAAAGCCACATCGGGCTAGCTGCTCAGCCCACCGAGGGGAACCGAACCCCTGATTTTAGCGTTGTAAATCCGAAGACATACCGCTGAGCCACTGGTTTGCACATAGCGGTTATCTCGACAGACTATCCTTAATTTTTAACTGATAATCTACAGGAAACAGAGGTAGTAACGGCGCCTACCTTTAATTCGTACCAATGTTTTACAATACTGAATCTTCTATAAAGTCTGAAACTGAATATTTCCTCGACGGTTCACGAAGAGCGAATTAGTTCTAACTTACATGCAAATTTTTACAAACAATATTAAGTCCTTTGTTTGGCCTGAAGCTGCCAGCGAGCTCAATTCTTTACACGTGAGTTTTTCCCGACGTAAATATCACTATGTAAAACAAATTTTGTTCCTGGACAGCATGTGTTATTTCTTAATTGGTTTTGTTGTAAAAGTACAGAAAATGGTCATTATTCCTTTCAAACCTGGATAATGAAATTTAGAAATTAACCTATTTTATATGTAAAAGCGGGCAAATTTGCACATTTTCATTTGCAACAAAATGTTTAGAAGTGTGTAGTTTTTTCGAGATTGGCGACTGTAATGTAAATCAATTTCACGTATCAGCCCCCAGATATAATTTCCCATCATGTTTCGTACAGACGTGGCAAAAGCAGAGCTAATCTTGACGAGTGAAATAGCTTGAAAAATGTCGGTAACGCTTTCTCTGGCTTGCAGCTTGCACAAGTCATTGAGGTCTCTTTGGTTGGGATAGTTGGGTTTCTCTCACTCTCTGCATCTCTGAAGTTGTAATCTGAATCTTCAACGTCTACCCCGGTTCTTATTTGCTGTTTTCTTCTAAGGATGACTGCTTTCTCTCTGGTGGAGTGGGTACAGGAAGCTCAGGGCAGTGTGGCACTGGGGTGATGGATGATGGAAGGTCTGGATACGTGATAGCAGATGCATTCTTGCCAGCCCTAGTTGTGGAAGGGTCCACATTCAAAAGTAGCAATTACTTGAGTGGACAGTGGGTTCCTCGCCAAATTCTTGGAATAGCAAACTTCATGGCTCTCTTATTCCTTCTGTAGCATCCTGCAAAATAGCAAAATAAAATATTTATTATGAAAAATAAATTTATTTTATCCACTACTAATGTGTAATAGGTTCATGCAAATATTTTATATTTGTGATATTTTTCTATACTATTGGAAATTTAAAGAATAGTAAATTAAAAAAATATATTTAAGTTTTAAAAGGTCTAAAATTTGTATAATATAAAATCTTATTATTCAAGCAAAAATTGTCCGTCTTATCTTCCAGAGTGTTTTTGCAGTGCTCGCAGGTAAAATGAGGTGCCCAGGGTTTGTCTTGATCCTCGACAGGTATGCCAAAATATGTCTTGTAGGCTTCATACATTTTAGCAGATGGTATTACAGAGTAATTTTTGGCTCTTGTCTTGATAAATTGGCCACATACATAGCAGAATGCGCCTGGAGAATGCTTGCGGCTTCTTGATGCCATCTCTGATAAAATCAGATTTGTTTATGTGTTCACTTAGGCAGCTAGAACTAAACTGAAATGGTGGGTGGTCAGTCCCTGTGTATATACATATTACTATGAAACGTTTTAGAAAATTCTGAAAGGTACTTAAAAATTCTTGTAAGTTCGAGAAAATTCTCCATCAACGACTCAGCACCGAATCCAACTGGAATGTTCTGGAAAATGGGTAAACTTGATAATTTCTTTATTAAGCTCATAAAAGCAAAAGTTTGAAGAAAAAATAGGCCTTTCCTATTTATTTTAAGCATAAGCAAATGGAAAATAACGCATTCTGTCCAGGAATAATAAAAAGTAAAAAAATTGTTACGTAGTGTATCTAATATCCTCATAGAAATATATAATGCCCGCAGTTAATTCGTTGAATTTTGTAATGTTCAAAATCTGTTAACGTTCCTGGTCAAATATCTGTAGTCTTCCAATTAATAAACATTTATCACAATTATAGGTTCAGAGGCTTAAAGTAACCCAACAAGATTAAACTGTTTCTTGGCGTCTCGATTTATAATCTTTCAGGGTGAGGTTTTTAATAGTTCGGTTGGTAATAATGTTTGAAGATACGCTAGTGCTTTTGTAGAAAATATATTGTTGATTCTTACGCTCGAGAATCTTCTACAAATTTAGAGAACACCTAGGACTCGCTCAATACACTTTTAACAATGTACGTTACATACACATGTAAATATATAAACAAATAAACAATAATATTTAGTTTGTTATTCTACCTTTAGGAACACCGGGACAATTATTAACCCTTAAACGGCAGCCATCATCAATTGGTGCTGCTGCCTACAAGATGCCCGCTGTTTGATGGTTAAAATATCTACCCAAGACTGTGGCTTTATCATTTTACTCATATGGTGGATCGGCGGTAAGCTTACTAACATGCAATGCTAAAATCCGTAGTTAAATTATTCGAAGTTAAAAGATCACAGGTATTCAGTTGTGTAGTATTGCGCTGAAATAACAACTTACTTCTCAATATAATAGTTATTATAATCTGTTTCAAAATACAAAACACGCTGTCAATGTAACAGAACACAAAGGATAGTGAGAGAGGAGTGAGGGAAAATAACTTGTAATTTCTGATTCAGTTGTTAGGATTTCAAAGTGTGGATCATAAGATTTGTTTTGTTTTGAATTTCGTGCAAAGCTGCACAAATGTTATCTACATTGTCTTTCCTAATTTATCAATAAAATAATAGATTAGAATGATACTATCTAGTCTGCAGCATTTGTTTCCAATTCTTCAACAACTCTTTTACCAACAAATAGTGAGATTAACCGTTATATTATAACGTCCTCAGATTGCGAGTCAAGCAATCTACATATGCGACTCATATAATAAAACAGGCTCTATGGACACCATGAACGATGTATTAGTGTAGCAAATACTTATGTGAGACACCTATTAAAAGGTGTGTACTTCAGCATTTCATCTATCACAAGAAACCTTACCAAACATATATAATAACAATACATAACAGTAAATTATTATAAATAACGTTTTCAAACTTCTGTCAGTTCAAATTAAGCATTCAGCGCTCTAATAATATCTGCAAGGCAACGCGGAATACTGTTGATGTGATTTTTGATGCAATCCACCGTGGTGGCATTGTAGCTTGGCCATAGAGGGCGCTGAAACTCAAATATAATAGTTGTTTTAGGGTAGTGATTAGCAATCTCTCAGCTTAGTTCTGGCTAACAGTTATCAATGTGATTATATTCTGGAAACTTTGCTGGCCATGAAAAACTTGTGACATTCTACTGTTCGAGATAATTCTGTATAGTGTGCATACTGTGAGCACTGGCATTGCCATTCTGTAACATAATGTTATTGCCAAGCCTTGCCTTAGCATATGGCAAACATGTTATTTTCAGTTTATGCTTATAAGAAACGCCATTGACATTTTCCTGGTGGAGATGAATATTTTTTTTTTTTTACCATGATGAATAGCTGGCCAAACAGGTACTACACCACTTCCTATGTGTTCTGTGTTTTCTAGGAAAACGACTAACACTAATTCTACTACCATCTTTAACAAGCTAGAAGCAGGACTGATCTGAGAAGATGACATTTCGCCAGCGTCTACTTGTAAGTTGTCATGTTGTCTTACAAAGTAACATGATGATTCTGGTTAATAATGATATTCTTATAGCCCTTCTTGCAATATGACGTTTGAAGTTACTTGGTCAGTCTCTTGGTCACTGTTCTTCTGGATACCCTGAAATGAATGTATTCATGCTATTCCTATCATAAGGTATTGCAAAACTTTTTTGAACTTAACGTGCTAACTGAATCAAAACGCGGTCATCTCGGGCTGTAGCTTTTTGGTGTCTACCAACAGACTTTCTTAGAACAACGTATTCTGTTGTCCGATCTGGACAAAGTACACTGAAGATCCTCTATTGTTCTTGTAAAGTCAGTTTGCTTCATAGCATTTCTGGACAGTCGAAGAACTTGACGCCTATAACTTCCGGTATGTGTCAAAGCATGACTGTACATTAAACAAAAAAATGTACCAACAAAGCGTTTTTTTTTCTGTTTAGAAAAATAAGTAAATAAAAAGCACACTTTTTATGCTAAAAATTGTGTATATGTGTGTTTTGACGAAATGCCTAAAACAACTTATACAGATTAGAATGACAAGTTACATGTTGGTCCGATTATAAGCTGCTTTTTCTTTTATTACTAGGGCATTTATTCTACAACAACTCCACGCACTTAAACAATAGCAACAATATAGAACAGTATGCAAACATTTGGGCAACGACTGTATGTATGGGTATAAATATATTAACGTTTTATTTCATTATTGAAAAAAAATAGACAGGATAAGTTAAGACATTTTATGTTATTACTTCAATGTAAATTTCAAATACCAAGTCAGGAATATTTTCGTCATGTGTATCTTGAAAATTGCGTCTCATTGAAATTACTTTTAAAATCCAAAATCATTACACTTTCTAAATTCCCGTTATTAACGAAAACTTACAACATTTGAACATTTGTTTTGCATGTTTTAGGTATTTCTGGATGTTCCTAATTTTTGGCAGATTTCAGTTAAACAATTCTGAATGAGCAAATTACAAGCAAACTGATAACTGCAATAAGTTTCTGTAGAATGGAATATATCAGAATAAAGTTTTGACGTTGCTTAACGTTATTCAGGCAGTGTCATGCCATCAAAATTGAAGAATATGTAACAGTTCTTTCCGACGCAAAATATTTATACACTTAGTTAATAAAAATGTATTCAGATTAGACAGTTGGAATTTCCAAGAGAAGGATAACTATTGTACCGAATGACAAAAGAATCTAGGTCAATGTTAGTTACCAGGACCGTCCAGAAAGAGAAGTACAGTAAGTTGGTACCAAGCGTGGTAAGTCACAAACACATAAGCTAGTTGAAAAAGTCTTCCACGTACTTGAAGCGACAAAACAAAGTATGATAAAACTTTTCTCTGTCTGAAAAGTGAGATTACGAAACCAGTTTAAGGTAATTTACTCAGCTTCTGTAAGCTAGAGAGAAACAGCTGGTTAATAGCACAAAACACAGTTCTAGGATTTTTTTGTCTAAACGTATCCGCTGCCCAAAATACGAAGCAATCGCATTGGCACGTGATCCACAAATCCTTACATTCACAGGATGGCCATGCAAGACCACACTGGGCTCTTGAACAATTTTGCAGTTTTCATTTGCTGATATTGTTGAAGTGTATTCGTAATTTATTGTCCGAAAATACACTTCTAATCTCAGTAAAACTGGTCAAGGTAAACACCACAATTTTATGCTAGCGTTATAGAGCTGACATATGCATGCTACTGGACTTTCAGACATTTGATAATGATACATTTATCTTTAATACATTTAAACACTTAAGGCGTGAAATAAAAGTATCTTTAAACTTCAAAAAATGGAAGGTAGAATTTTATTTATCAAACAAAGAAATTGGTATCTGATTTCACAAGGCTTTTGCTAGTTCGCCAATGAAGGCTAATCTTACATGAAATCAAACCCTACGAACACAGTGAAAGCGGGCAATGTTTGCCTAAAAAATGAACTTCAGATAATGGTATGGCTGTTGTATTTGCTTTAAATCTGAAGTCTCAAGTTCTGTGCAAACATAAAAGTGATTGATAAGTTTGAACTGTAAGAGAAGTGACTAGTAGTTTTCGAACATGATCTCATTTATATAATTTTTTCGAAAAAACGTTTTGTATCACAAACACTGCGTGGAACGCTGTAGTATGTCATTCTCTAGTGGTTATTCCAAGCCTCATAGTAGTTATTTAATTATTCTCAGTGATTTCTGAAAATATACACTGAATCACATTCATGTTCATGCGGTGGTATTTGCGTTACTTCTGATGTAACACACGCAAAAATAAATAAGCAAATGTGCGGCTCTTTTGAAACGGTACAGTTTAGAAATAGCGAAACGTAAAATCCTTCCACAAGGTGCTCTTTACGAACCAATACCACCAAATTTAATTAATGGGTATTACTTTTTTTCCTTTTGATCTCTCATGCTCAAAGTTGACTTTTATATATAATGAAAATGTTTATAGTTAACATTATAAAGTATTCTCTAGTTCTTGCACTGATAAAACATAAAACATACAATTTTAAAGAGATAACTTCGCAATTATTTTAATCAAATTAATAGATAACTTAGCGGCGTTGTGAAATCTCGTGCAAGTGTTCATATTTGTACCTCAACAGAAAACGAAGTGTGGGTTATTAACATAAGTTCGTATTTTGTCATTGATAAATTACTGAAATTACCCACAGAGAAGAGCTTAATACTGATATTCTAATTTTAAGTTAACTGTTTATTTTATATCATTTTACTGCGTTTGATCTGTTTAAAATATATATTTTATCATTTAAGTGACCAACAGTTGTTCATTGCTAAGAAAATGACGAATTGTGACTTTTGGATGATTATCAAAATATCTGAAATTTGCTTGATAATATATTGTTCTCACATTCTTGACTTAGTAAAATAATATTAACAAGTCGGAGGCTCTGTATTATGCCATATAAACACTGATGTTGGATACTTAAACAGAAACTAAAGATCTTTAGGTTGTTGTTGTTTACTCAAATTCTGACAGTAACCCATGTAACCTGTAACCTATTCTCTCCATTACTCCCATGTAAACTGTAACCTACTCCCTCCATCACTCCCATGTAAACTGTAACCTACTCCCTCCATCAATCCCAAGTATACTCTAACCTACTTCATCCATCACTCCCATGTATACTGTAACATACTCCCTCCAATACTCCCATGTAAACTGTAACCTCCTACCTCCATCACTCCCATGTAAAGTGTAACCTACTCCCTTCATCACTTCCATGTAAACTGTAACATACTCCCTCCACCACTCCCATGTAAACTGTAACCTACTTCATCCATTAATCCCATGATGGTTCAAAACAGGAGGTGACATTTTTATTCCATCATACATCAACTTATACTACTGGAGAAGAATAACAAGAATGTTATTTACACACTAAAAAAGCGATGTTCAGTATGTATAACTTATAAACTCTACGTAAGAAATAGATATTTTATATACTTTACATACTATACTGTTCGTGCAGTTTTGTGATAGGTATTACTTCCAAATCTAGGGACTGCTTTTCTTCACAGAGATCAAAAGATAATCGATATCAGATTATTTTTTTCTGGCGAGCAGTTTGTTTGTTCGTTTGTAGTTAAGTTTGAAGAATGGGTCATCTGTGCTCCGTCCACCACTGGTATTGAAACCTGGTTTGCAGCTTTGTAGTCCGCAAACACACCGCTGTGCCACATGGAGAATTCTGACAAGCGTGAAAAGCATAACCGGTAATCAATTATCTTCAGTTTCTCAACTATAAAATATTCTTTCTCTGTTTAAAAACGAAATAAAATAACTGCATAGAAGTAATATTGTGATTTAGAACTTCAGTTAACACAATGCAATGGAATCTTCTATAAAACGAACTTAGTTGAGAAACGAACGACAGTCTTCTAAATATATTAAATGAATAATTCTAAAGAAAGACACTGATAACATAAAGAGAAAAAAATAACCCCATATTAAAACTGTCTTATTCAGTGTTTACAAGTTTCAGGTGACTTAACTATATGACATTAAATTGATATGATCTGTATTTAGTATGTTTAAGACAAAGTTTGTGCACTTTAGTCACTACTTCCTCAGGAGTTATATTTATCTACATGTATGATTATATATATATATATTCCATCAGACCTTTCAGGAAATGTAGTGCTAGAAATTTTGATATTGTACTCGAATTAGGGAGTTTTTATTATGACGCGGAAGGTCAAATGTCTCTACCCATTACATGCCTTAACCTTGACTATTAATTGTTTAGTGTATTTTAATTAATAAATACTGTTTAACTTCAATGTCTGAGGTTTGTCATTAACCTCCCATTGTTAAAGGTTTATAAGTTGCAAACACTGTTTCTGCTTGTGAGGTATTTATGTTTAAGAAGGAACATTTGAGTAGAAATGTTTGTTTGTTTGAAGTTAAGCTCAAAGCTACACAATGTGCTAGATCCAGGTTTCTAGTGTTACTGCTGTGCCACTAGGTGGCACTGAAATTTTTGTATTTCAATTTTTACGATGATAGTATTAATGATAGAACTGTATTTATAATAAAACTGTTAACATTAGGTCTGTATTTATTATGGTAGTACAAACCATAGAACTGTTGTTATTGTGGTACTATTAACGATAAGTTTGTATTTATCATGATAGTGCTAACGATAGAACTGTATGTATCATAGTAGTATTAATGATGGATCTGAATGTATCATAGTAATATTAACTATAGATCTTTATATATCATAGAAGTATTAACGACAGAACAGTATTCCAGTATTGTTGCATCGCTAAGCTCTGATGTCCATTATAACTTTGTTTAATCCAGCGAGCGAAGTATAAGCTTTTAAAGTGAAGAAAGAAATCACGAAAAGCAACCAGCGTTTCTGACATCCTTGGAGAGCTACAGATGTAAAGAAAATTAACTATGAAATAAATGTTGAGTCAGGCAAATAAGGGAACTACTCTGACAAAGAAGCTTGTAACTTCTATCACATAATCCATCCAAAGACTATCATAAAAAACAAAACAAACATATTCCATCTGCTTTTGACTAATGCCATTATTTATATCATAGACTACTCCTTTGTAGTTTCCTTCTGTCTTTATATACAAACCATGAATTAGGAACAACTTTGTATCAAAAAAATCGACATTAGCTAGTTGTATACTCAAAATGTTTTTGTCTAAAATAATCGTAATATTATTAGCCATTGACACTACTTATGTTTCGAGCTCTTATGTTATAAGTTATAACAGAAAACAACACTACATTGTGTATAAGATATGATGAAATATACACTAAAACCTTCCTATAATAAAATTATTATACGTTGCTATTTATTTATGGAATATTTTTTTTGCTTTTCGCCAAACATTGTAAGTTGGTGGTTTTTTTTTGATTAATTAAAAAGTTCTAACGAGAGCGTCGTTTAAAAATTGCTTGAAGATATAACTTTTTGTTTAGTTTTAAGAAGTAGAAACATATATATATATATATATATACATATAATCTATCTTCTTAAATAATTTATTATTGGAAATGCAATATATTTATATGAAAACAGAAAAAAAAAACTATATGTAATTAAAGAAAAGTTACTCCATGGATGGAACTAAATCTCGCTAAGCCTATAACAAAACACTCAGAATAATATTATCTATCATTGTTATCCTGATTACACTTTTTTGTAAAAGATAGAATAAATTTATTCTGCTGTGATTCATTTTCTTAATGATAAATGACGTTGACAAAATGTTTTTCTGGTTCGAAAAAAACAATATATATATTATTAGAGAGAATCATAATTAAATTTTATTAAAATCAGTACTGGTTCAAATAAATGTTGGTGATGCGAATGTTTTCTTATTATTTACTCGGAATATGAAATTTTAAAGTGTTAAGGTGACAACTTAAAATTACGCATACAATTCATAATTCACATTTTTGTGCATAGAAATCTCACTTGTTTGGGCCCGGCATGGTCAAGCGTGTTAAGGCGTGCAACTCGTAATCTGAGGGTCTCGGGTTCAAATCCCGGTCACACCAAACATGCTCGCCCTTTCAGCCGTGGAGGCATTATAATGTGACGGTAAATCCCACTATTCGTTGGTAAAAGAGTAGCCCAAGAGTTGGCGGTGGGTGGTGATGACTAGCTGCCTTCCCTCTAGTCCTACACTGCTAAATTAGGGACGGCTAGCACAGATAGCCCTCGAGTAGCTTTGTGCGAATTTCGAAAACAAACAAACTAAGTTGTTTGTTTGGAATTTCGCGCAAAGCTACACGAGACCTATAAGCGCTAACCGTCCCTAATTTAGTAGTCTAAGACTAGATGGATCGCAAAGAGTCATCACCACCCACCGCCAACTCTTGAGCTACTTTTTTGCCAACTGTTAGAGAAACTAACCGTCACAGTATAACGCCTCCACGGCTGTAAAGGCAAACATGTTTGGTGAGACGGGAATTCGAATCCGCGACCCTCAGATTACGAGTCGAGTGCCCTAACCACCTGGCCATGCTGAGCCCAGAAATTTCACTAAATCTATTCTAACCTACTCATGGAAACAAATGTTTAATCGTCTGATTAAAAGGCACTGTTGTAAGTTTCTTAAAGAAACTTCTGCTTAACAGAAATTGTTACCTGAATATTGATGTAAAATCTATATAAGTAAAAATTAATATTATAGTTTTCAATTAACTGCGGTGTTTAACTTCCACAGAAGTTTCATTTTTTTAGTTTCAGACTTTAAATAATAAATTCGCGTCATTGTAATATAAAACTTCTTTATAAAATCAACTTTTATGCTATAAAAACATGTCTGCCCTTTCAGCCGTGAGGGCGTTATGATGTTTCGGTCAATCCCATTATTCGTTGGTAAAACCGTAGCCCAAGAGTTGGCGGTAGGTGATGACGACTAACTGCCTTTCTTCTAGTCTTACACTGCTAAATTAGGGACGGCTAGCACAGATAGTCCTCGAGTAGCTTTGCGCAAAATTCATAAGAAACAAAAAACAATCATGAACTTTTCATTAAATCAGTATTTATCTTCTAACTTTATTAAAAACATTCCTCGATTCTTATCGTTCTAAAATACTAATACTTAAAATAAATAGAAGCTTGGTACAGAATTTTAGTTTACCCCCGTGAATTAGCGGTAGGTTTATGGACTTATAATGCAAAGGTCCGAGGTTCGATTTCGTACTGTTGGTAGAACGCAGGTACAACATTGTGTATCTTTGCAATACCAAACGAACAAGCACAAATTAAGTAACCTTAACTAAGAACAGTTTAATTTGATATGTAATATGTTAAACCTCTGCTGACTCACTTGGTAAGCTTGAGGTTTCATGTGCGGGGCGCTGTTCTTGCTCTAAGTTCAGCACTGAAAGTCCACTGTATTACATTTTCTATATTACAAACAAACAAAAGCAAATTTAATTAATTCTTATCTTTGAAAGATACGTATTTCAGCGTATTCCATTACTACTGTCCTGTTATTTTATGTATAATATTTCAGGAAAAGAAGTTAATATAATACTACGACCATGTTCCAGTCATTAAATCTGCTGCCGTTGTTTGATAAGAACGTTAAATAAGTGAAAATTTACAATTGCAACAACCCATGCTTTAGTTAAATAAATTATCACAATATTTTTCAAACTGTACACGAGAATATGATAAGTAATTCATGTCGGTCAACCTAATCAGAGAAGTTTCAAAGTTATTATTATTGTTATTTTGAATTAAGCACAAAGCTACACAATGGGCTATCTGTGCTCTGCCCACCACGGGTATCGAAACCCGGATTTTAGCGTGTAAGTCCGCAGACATACCGCTGAGCCACTGGGGGGCAGTTTCAAAGTTAAAATATATAGTAGTTGTTGTTGTTTTCTTATTTTGCACAAAGCTACTCGAGGACTATCTGTGCTAGCCGTCTCTAATTCAGCAGTGTAATACAAGAGGGAAGGCAGCTAGTCATCAACACTCACCGCCAACGCTTGGGCTACTTTTTAGCCAACGAATAGTGGGATCGACCGTAACATTATAACGTACCCACGTTTGAAATTGCTAGCATGTTTGGTGCGACGGGGATGCGAATCCGTGACCCTCAGATTACAAGTCGAACGCATTAAAATACATGTCAAAGAATAGTCTCTGAAAACTATATACAAATTATCAAATTGTTTTTCCTGTCTCAGTATCTAAAGTTTTCTTAAATTTAAAAACTATTTTCAATGGATTTTGTTCTGTTTGTCTTTGGTATGGAGAAAACATAAAAGTTGAATTTCCAAGAAATGTTATGATTTCGTTACATTTTATATTCTTGGGAGGCCTCACTTTGCTATTCCTTTCCAAATAAGGGTCGTAGTTTTGTTACATTTTGTTTTGTTAGAAGATTTTAACTTGCTGTTCATTGTTAAAATAATGGCGTTATTTTATTATATTCTATTTTTTTGATAGACGTTAATTTAGTTATTCATTGTGAAAGAAATTTCGCGATTTCACTGCACTTTGAGAAAGACAAATGGACACGTTTGTTGTTCGCTGTAATTTTTTCGTTCGGTTAAATTCTAACAATACGACATTTCGCTTCATTGCTGATATAAACTATGTAAGATGATGCCAGCAATTAACATTGGAAGAAAAATAAAGAGAAATGAGTGAGCTTGATCGTAAGAGTCTAATATCAACGTGTGTGTGTTTCTAAGTTACACTTTGTCTTGGGCCAACATGGCTAGGTGGTTAAGGAACTCGACTCGTAATCTGAGGGTCGCGGATTCAAATCCTCGTCACACCAAACATGTTTGTCCTTTCAGCCGTGGGGGCGTTATAATATGACGGTTAATCCCACTAATCATTGGTAAAAGTATAGCCTAAGAATTGGCGGTGGGTGGTGATGACTAGCTGCCTTCCCTCTAGTGTTACACTGCTAAATTAGGGACGGCTAGCACAGATAGCCTTGTTGTAGCTTTGCGAAAAATTCAAAACAAAAACCATTTTGTTTCCGTTCTTCTCAAGTTATTAGATAATTTGATTTTTTTCACTTGATATTTTAATTTTGTTTTGATAGAAATAACATGTTATAGGAAATCTGCATTAAAAGGTTAAACGAGCTATTACTTCTCTCTTTATGTATGTAATAGGTCATACCTAATTTTAAATATGTTTATCCCCTTCCAGGATACATTTTACCCATTTTTCAAACAATATATTTACCTGCTTGCTGCGAAAGTTCCAACTGAAAATATTTTACGCTAAACAGTGACCATTCTTTGTGAAACCTGGCAAAAGATATTTGAGTTTAGTTTCTTTAAATACTTTTGGTGCTGCGTCAAGTATTTTACGAGGTATGCGAAGAGTATGATAAACAGAATTAAGTGCATTTTATAAATGCTCTTTACATGTGATAATACAGTTGGGTGTCGCCAAAAAAGTAAGTTATGGCGCCATGGGAGACATGTTTAATACTGATATATTTTGTTCACAGCAGCTTTCCGATTGGCTGTCTGTTCAATATGAAGAGCGATAGGTTTATGAATGAAAGATTATATTAGTTCACACTAACGCTCCATTAATTTGAATGCATACGTTTTAAAGGCGACAATCTATACTAAACAAATGATTCAGACAAGTGGACATCAACACACCTATGGGAGAATATACGCCTACTTACACATACGCAGGCTCTATTTCTACAGTCTGCCACTAACTGTCCAATAAAATTTCCCCCACCATTCCAAAAAACAAAAACAGTAAAAAACAAATTTTGCTAACAAGCTGCGTATATCTCAGTCAAGTGTACACAGGGTAGCTTGTAATGTCTTGCCAAAGGTTAAGAAGCAAAAATCATTAGTGCGTAAGCCGTTTCCTAAGCATACTAAGAGAAAAACACAAGAAAATAATATAAAAATCTGTGGAACGGAGGACTATAGTTATTATGAAAGTAAAAACTGTGCTTTTTTTTACATTTATTTTCCTTATCGAGTAATAAAATTCCACAAACAACAACAACAAGAAACGGCCTAGAGAAGTATTCATCACACCAAACGAAGAAAGATATTGAATTTAATGCTCGTTTCTCGGCAGTTCATAAAAAGAAGAAATTTTAATCTACATAATAGAGCAGCTGGAAGAAGATGAAATTGGTATTCTATGACGATTAAAGTTTGAAATTTGAAATAAAGACATGCAAGTTCAATATAAACTAGTTTGTTTATAGAAATTGTGGAATGTTTCCAAATAGTTCCTTTTATTTGATACGCCATTGCTAGGTGATAATTATTGCCTATTTGTAGTGATACACTTCAAAAATTGGCTTAGTTTGAACTTTTCCTATCGAATGCTTCTTTTAAGCAAATCAATCATGTGAAGCAAATAAACAACAGATGTTAACCACTTTACATTATAATAATTTTATAGCCTCAATACGTAATTACTATACATGTCCTCACGTCTACTTATTTTCTGACTGAAAGCTGTTCATCTTGATAATAAACCATGAAGAAGGGTTTTCATTGCAAAAGCTGTGATATCCAAAGCACGCTATCCCTCACTAATTCTGAGCTCTACTGGTTGTGGAAAGTTTCTTTATGTGTAGTTAATATCGTGAATATGAAGGCAGATTATTTCACATGCTGCTGAAATGTTTAACACAATAATATCGTCTGGTAACTTATCTGATACAATTTGGTCTGTGTATGTTGTTTGAAAAAAAATTATATATATAAGTATAGTACATAAGACAGCTAACTGAGAAAGCTCTCGAGCAAATTTGTGCAAAATCTCAATGGTCTGTTTGTTTGTTATTAACCACAAAGTTGCACAAAGAGCTATCTGAGCTCTGCCCACCACGGCTATCAAAATTCGGTTTCTAGAGGTATTTGTCCTCAGACATACCACTGTACCACTGGAGAGGGAATTCCAATATTAATGAATTTCTCCAGAAAACAGCAAAAAAGCTAAATTTCTTTATCTGGTTTATGTGGAACATAAATAAGTTTACTTTTCCTGTTTTTCTCCTGATTTACTTGTGGAATAAATCCGTCATTTGAATGTATATATATATTATTTTTAGTTTTGAAAGAAAGAGTTTAGAAAAAAAACTTATAATAATTATTATGAAACTATCTGTTAATAAAGTATGATCGCAGCGAGAGAACGAATTCTAGGGGTTTTACCAGTGATTATAGGTGTCCGGTCGGTTAAATGTTGACACTTGAATCTTGTATTATACTAAAGGCTCGGCATGGCCAAAAGTGTTAAGACATTGGCATCGTAATCCGAGGGTGGCGGGTTCGAAACCCGATCGCACCAAACATACCCGTTCTTTCAGCCGTGTGGGCTTTATAATGTTTCGATCAATCCCACTATTCGTTGGTAAAAGAGTAGCCCAAGAGTTGGCGGTGGGAGGTGATGACTAGCTGCCTTCCCTCTAGTCTTGCACTGCTAAATTAGGGACGGCTAGCGCAGATAGCCCTGGAGGAGCTTTGGGCGAAATTCAAAAAACAAATAATCAAATTATACTGAATTTTCAAGCTGTCTTGAATAGCTACAATTTCATTTACCTATTAATTGTAAAAAAACCTATTTATTTAAGTTGTGATGTGATAAAGATACTTTACTGTAATTATATGTTGATGATATTACGTTTTTATGAAGACATTTCTTACAGTGTTAAAAACTAATACAAAATTTAATTACAATTACCAAATATTCTCGTTTCTTCAGCCGATTGGACATTATAATCTTATAGCCAATCATTTTATTCGATTAAATAAACCCAGCAGTTGGTAATGGATGGTGTTAGCTAGCTGCATTCTCTCCAGTTTATCACTTCTAGTTAGAGATGGCGAGCATAGATAGTCCTGGAGCAGCTTTATGCTAAATTCGTTAAACAAACAAAATCTCGTTTTCCACATCGAAATCTAAATTTTTAGTCAGTAGAGACGGAGAATGAAGCAAAACTAAGAAATATAAACACAAATATGATATAAAACACTTAACAATGAAACAACTAATATAAAAGTTATATAGTTAGGCCTAATAAATATTTTTCTCTTTAATTCATTTATATAAAGATCTAGTCACAGAAAAAGATATCAGAACCTAAGATAAAAAGGAAATGACACTTTCTGATCTTAATCGAGCCTATGACATAAGACTTTGACTCATTTCAGCATCTAAAAAAGAAGATCAAATAACTTGATATTCAAAGAGAATGGTAAAAAAATTTAAGTTTTTATCCTGAACATTTATATATATTTTACTTCTTTCAATGATATAACGATAATATTTTGTACATAATTTCAATTTAAAGCGATTTTAATGGTACACAAAACATAAGACTGAACTGAAAGATAGACCAAATTACAAAACATTTTTAACCTACAGAGGTGAGGAAATAGTTTGAACATAGGTAAAAAAAGAGCTTATCTTGCTTATAAAAAACTCTTTCCTGATATTTTGAGAAAGCAGATTTATTCTGCAGGATGAGAGGCACTGATATTTCTGTTGTATTATTTGAAGAACAGAGTTTATGTTACTTAAAACCTATTTAGAAAAGTTATTTTTATGTTTGAAATCAATGGCGTGTTCTTCCCTTGATTCGTTGTTTTAATAAAGGGGACGAATTGTGTTTTCTTTGTAAGAAATCTATAATATATGTAGCAAGTTTATTTTTTGCATCTAACTTAAGCGAGTTTGAATAAATTTGCAAATATAGAACAAATATCACCATACCATATATGGACATATACTGAGGTATTTTTGAAGTACATGTAATTTTATATCCATTAATTCTGAAATAAAGATACCACACACTGTGATCCGGAATGTGTTTCATATTATTGTACAAGAATATATGCTTTCATTTTGCAAGTGGTTTATTGTGATGAATTTTCAGATAATATGGTTTCTGTTCCGAATCCCATATTCTAGCATTTATACTAAATAACATTGAATGCAACTAGGATACAGGTATTTTATCACTAGAACTGAATCTACAAATAGATTAATCCTTGTCTTAGAATTGATGTCTCGTACGTGAGTTATTGTGTGAGTCGTTCATATACTATCGATATTTGTCCAAATCGATGAGTATATATCTTAAGGATCACTTTATGAACTTCTATATGAATCTTTAGTTGAAGTATACTTAAGGAAGCTGTTTTAAAATAAATTATTTATTATTATCTTTGAGAAGAAATCAAACTTTAGAAAATTGTGAAAAGCAGTTTGTTTTTCTTCACGTCTAGTTTTGCTGAAATACTTTAGAAAAAACAACATTGTTTGCACATATTTCCTTAAAACCACTATGCTCACTGACTGTTAGCTTTATGAACTAAATGAATGTATTACAGAAGTGATATAACTTTACGGCGCGAAGTTATATAAAAGGAATTGGTGTCAGAATAAAAAGAAGCAGAGTTTCTGAAGAGATAAAATTGATTCAGTCTGTACAAAACTTCTCATCAGAACGTTACACTCAGCCAAGTGTGAAGCCGCGTTTCTTTTGTTTTGTTCTATCAGCATATTTTGATATATTGGAGATTTGTAGGGCCCAATATCATCTATGCTTTGTATCTATTAATCAAATTACATAAGTCTGAAGACAAATTTTAAGTTATATTTGTACTAAACAGATTAATATTTGCCTAACTTCTCTTTCCAATCTTTATGTATCAATATATGAAAATGTTAAAATAAATAGAAGAAAGATCTTTGGATAGATGAAAACTGAATATAATTGAAGATGGTGGAATGACAACTATAATTCACAAGTCTTGGATAAGATTTTCTTCTTTCTAAAAAAAAAACGTTATCAAAATATAAGAGTTTAAAATATTTTATACAGCCTTTGAATAGATCATTCTTTTAGAAATTGTATACAACCTGAACAGTAATTACAGTTTTATTTCTATTATGGTTCGTTGTTTGTTTTTTAATAATATAAAAAAATATTTGTAACCTTCTGGAATCCTTATTATATGTATAAATCTTCAGTTACCATAGTGTTACTTAGTAACATAATACGCCACAGAAGGTTGAATTATTTGTTTTATAAATTGATGACTTATAGCTTTGGTGTTTCAGGAACAGTGATCAGCTAGTTTCTTTCATTCATTTTAAATTTTGACCAATGAGCATGGTAATTGTTTAGAGACTGTAAAATGATTAGCAAAAGCAAGTCGGTGAACTGTTTGCAAATCGCGAAAATAAAACTGTTTGAATAAACGTTCAGATTCTGTATGAAATGTTTTGGTATATTGGGTTATCTTGTGTTTGCACAACCGATCTGGCAAGGGTATGAGTTACATAGGATGAACTGCTATATTTGTTCAAATATTTGAAATCAGAACTCAAAAGAAGTGGAATTTAAGAAATGTTTGTTTAACTTACAGACTACTTGGTTGAAAGTGGTAGAATACGCTGAGAATCTTAACAAATCATGATATTTTACTTTAATACAAACATAGAATACATTTTATCTCTAAAATATTACATTTGAAATCCTAACACATACCATACTAAATAACTAAAACTTGCTCAAACGAGTTAAACTAATTTTTACTCATTATCACAAAACAATGTCTGTGTTGGGATGGCTTGGATTGTTTATCGCAATGGTATTAGAACTTTATAACACTATATAGTGAGCTCCGGCATGGCCTTGTGTGTTAAGGCGTTAGACTTGTAATTCGAGGGTCGCAGGTTCGAATCGCGGTTGTACCAAACATAGTCACCCTTTCAGCCGTGGGAGCATTATAATGTGACGGTCAGTCCCACTATTCGTTACTAAAAGATAAGCCCAAGAGTCGGCGGTAGGTGGTGATGACTAGTTGCCTATCCTCTGGTCTTACACTGCTAAATTAGGGACGGCTAGCGCAGATAGCGCTTAAGTAGCTTCGGGCGAAATTCAAAAAACAAACTATATAATATTTCCTTTTATAAAGAAAATCTATGTAATGCCAGAGTATCAAGTTCTGTGGAGGTCTGTAAATATTATGAATTTAGTTTCAAACGGCGTACCTGTCTTTATAAGTAGTATTAATAACTAGTTGTAATTAAAAACATAACAATTACAGTGTAAAGAATGTTATCATTACCCTTTGAAGTTCGCTTTCTTTCAGAATGTTGGTGTACCTTTGAAAAGCTTAAGTACACAATGAATTATGAATTATCAGCTAATAACAGATGACCAATAAATATTACAGCTAGAACCTCATTGTATTTAGAATTTGATTATAAACACAACAGTCTTATTTCTGTAACACTGCATTAGAAGAACGACAAGGAAATAAAACTTTCTAATAAGAAAGTAAATTTTCAGAATGGCTAATACCAATTCTTCAGATACAATGCAAACAACATAGTAGTGATGACGTTTGAATAATCCATACAGGCAAGGATTGACGTATGATATTATATACAATTAGTCAATCTCAAATTAACTGAATTTATTCTATTTTTGTATGCCACATACACTACATTGTATGCCTGTGATATTATGATGTGATGGTTATGGCCGTATTATGGTATGAGTCTCCTTTCGTCATTAATATTACTAAGTATTTGTTTTGGTATTTATATTGTTCTATTGGTATAAAGCCTTCTACATATAAAATACAGGCTCGTCAACAATATTCGTTTTTACTCTTGATACGGATATATAGCGGGCACACATGATCTATTCACTTTATATTGTATCATAATCTGATAATGTTATGATAAATCAGGCGTTTATTTGGTTGTTTCTAGATGAGCCTTTTATAAATGCAAGTAAATAACAAACAGTTCGAGAAGATTGTTATTTTGTTCTTTGAAATATTGTTCTTTATATTACATCAGAAATCCAGCATTATATTATGAACAGGGCTTTCAAGGGAATATTTTTGGATTGACAGATGACTAATTATCTTATTGAAATTGGTTCATATGCAACAAAACGTTTCCATTGGACATTTTCTAAATCCAATAAAATAATTAGCTAACAATTCACCTTATTTGTAGACTTTTTAAAAGTAGTTTTGCTCCAATTCAGTAACAGGAGTTAACGAGTAGAGCTGGGCGTATCTCACGTACAATAGGTAACACCAAACAGTTATCTGATAATTTGTATTTAAGACAAAACAATGAATGTTGCAACCGAACTATCTGCATAAGAATCGATTTTACTGATTCATACAAAAACAAAAACACAGCAGCGGGACCATAGTCAAACTTGTACATACGAAAACAAAAACCACAGTAACGGGACCTCAGTAAAATTTGTACACACAAAAACCCCAGTAGCGAGACCTTAGTTAAACGAATACACACAAAAACCACAGTAATAGACCTTAGTCAAACTTGTACACACGAAAACAGTTTACGTTCTTCGTAACTTGTGTCATTTGCTACATGAGCTGCTTCAGATGAATTGTTTTGTTTGTTTTGAATTTCGCACAAAGCTGCTCGAGGGCTATCTGTGCTAGCCGTCCCTAATTTAGTAGTGTACGACAAGAGGGAAGGCAGATAGTCATCACCACCCACCACCAACTCTTGGGCTACTCTTTTTACCAACGAAACGTGGGATTGACCGTCACATTATAACGCCCTCACGGCTGGGAAGGCGAGCATGTTTGGCGCGAATCGTGCGCGAACCAGCGACCCTCAGATTACGAAGCACACGCCTTAACGCGCTAGGCCTGCCGGGCCCACACCAGATGAAAGAAATTATACATCAGTGAAACCTCATGCAAACTAGGACATGGATTCCATAAATTTCTTCAAAAATAAAACAAAAATCTTGATCTTTCAATACCTACATATCTTTACATAAACGGCCATTTCCTTGCTAATTAATGAATATTAACATTCAAACGTGTACCACTTGAGAGATCAAAAGAAAAGGAGACAAGCACATGTGTTTTTATATTACACAAGTTCTGAAAACACTTAACTTTCGTATATTTATAATAAGCCTGACGAAACTCAATTGCTCGAAACATCGCTATGTAAAATATGTGTCACTATTTCAACGTTGTGATTTTAATAACGACATCACTTTGGGGATATCTTCCACCGACCCTAATTTCGAACTGCTAATCAGATGGTAGATATACTGCATACATGCTAAGATATTGGCTATTAGGTCTTATAATGGCATCCATAGCTTAAAATCAGGGAACATTTTGTAACATTTCATGAACTTGAACAAGGCTTGCAAAGACTCAGTGCTGTATTACAGGGGTAACCCGCACACAAAAATGTAATAAATTATCCACGCATGCAGAACTATCAAACATATTACAACCATTTGAATTATATAAATTAAACTGAATTATTTTTTTACCTATTTGTTTACTTATTTATTCGTTTGCTTGCTGTTAATTGCAATGTTTCACAATGAGCTGTCTGTGTTATGTCCATCAAGGGTATCCAAACACAATTTTTAGCGTTATTATTTTTCATTCTTAACGTTGAGCTACTGAGAGGGCCAATACATAAGAGGATTAAATATATTTTTTTAGTCAAAAGATTTTTAGGTCTAATAACTAGAAGGTTTTTTTGTGTTTCATTGTGATCCGATTAAAAATAAACAGTAATATTGTTAAATAAGATTTTCGGAGCATTGAAAAACTATGATTGTTTTTTTAATTTTAAAAGAGAAATTAATATTTGTAAAATTACCCCCCCAAAAAAAAAATTTAGTATTTTATTGATAATAAGTTTGCCATATCGTAGTGTGTCAATATACTGTTATTTCATGACGTCATAAAGAAGAAATGGTGGGAAAAGTTATAGTGAGTCAAATTCAAACTTAACTGAAGGGCTATTTAAAAATACATTTTATTTGAAATATGTAATGAAGAAATGTACAGAGACGTGAGAAAATTTCGCTATAAGTTGATTCCAATGCCCCTCGGCTTTCCTACTTTAAATCTTATTCTACAACTCTTATTTAAAATACTGAAAAAAATGAATTCATTATGTGTGTGAATAATACGCTGAAGCAGAATACACAACATTATAGACGAAAATAGAGAAATCAGAAACTTGAAGAAGTAGTTTTTAAACTTAAAAAAAAACACGAGATTTAAGCTGTTTCCAACATTTCTCTTCTGCTCACAGTCAGAGTTACCTTTTTTTTTTTTGGTTCGGCTGATATCAGTCATGACTCTCACGTTTCGAAGAAATATGTTCATCTCTGAAACCCTGGACATTTGGTGAGATGATGATGTTGAAATCGGTTTCGCTGACACACACATCAGAAAAATCAAATCAGACCTGGAATAAAACAATTTTCAACATAGGTACATGTCAGGAAAAATATTATATACAGTTGTAACGTTATAAGTTTACTGAGATAGACATAGAGAAAAAAAAATCAAATTATGCAAAATTTATTCATTTCTTGTTAACCACAAAACTTTACAAAGGTTACTCTGAACTTACAGTTGAACTATCAGTGGACACTTTCGGGGGACTCGGAGTTTTTAGAATGCATTGAAGCTTTACGATCGTGAATTTTCAAATCATCTACTTTACTTAGCAACCGTTTAGTTGTGTGAGGATTATATAATTGTTGTTGTTTTGAATTAAGCACAAAGCTACACAATGGGCTATCTGTGCTCTACCCACCACGGGTATCGAAACCCGGATTTTAGCGTGTAAGTCCGCAGACATACCGCTGAGCCACTGGGGGGCAAGGATTATATAAAGATTTTAAAACGTATTTTTAGGATTGTTTGTTTGGTCACCCTTTCCTATTGTTGGTACTTCATACGTTGTGGATAAATATAATATAGTTTAACTTGAAATTTTGCTATTTCAAAGTCTGTATAACAATTTTTTTTAATTTCGGATTTTGAATTACGATTTTCATTTCTGTTGATTTTGTTTTCATTTGAGATTTGGATGTTTCTATATTCTTTCAAACAGGTTTGTCCGTTTTGACTATCTGTGAAAGGAATTCGTTCATTAGATAATCATATACAAATCAGAATAAAGCTTTTCATAACAAGCACTAGAAACGTTATTACAGGGTGGTCGCTAGAAAAGCGGAAAATTTGTCAAACAGCTATTTATTTTTACAAAGAATAACTTTTACAAAGTTTTTTAAAGGCATATGTTCTATTACACTCATAGATGCTCAAAATTATTAAAATCATGCATTATATTCATGATGTAAAGAAATCAAAATAGAAATGAGTAAGCATGCATTTTATTCATGATCTCATCTGACCCTCAAATTTTCCGCTTTTCTAGCGACCACCCTGTATATACTATTCTATAGAACTAAAATGATTGTAGTGCCTACAAGCTGGTCAAACATGAAAGGTATGAAATTCAACGATAAGACAAACACTTTTCTCAAGCGACAATGAAGTCACCATTTTTCATTTTTAAGTACAGTGCTAAAGTCTGAAATAAAATATTTCTAGAGGGTTGCAAGGAAAACAATACACATATATTATTTGACTTGAAATACGTCTGTAACTTCAGACAATTGTAAACTGTTGAAGATAAATATATCATACAATGTGACTTATAAAATACAACAATTTTTAACTTATATGCATGCCAAAAACGTTTTAAAATATTATATCGAGGCGTAACGTTATAAGTTTATTGTCTGAAGAATCAATGAAATCAGACTCTATAATGAATAACTCACAACATTCTTGAAATTTGAATCTAAGTATTGTAACCACTACGTAGTGTAGTATATTTTGTGATCTGTAAAATGTCAAGGAAATGCTCAGACAAATGTTGATATATATATATATATATTAACCCGATCGATCACCTTAGAACCGGAGATACTGTTCTAATTGCTTGTTGTTATCTACTCATGAAATGCCTCTTATCTACCTGACTGTTCTCTTTAATAAACACTTATGGTATATTTACGCCTCTACAGTTGAATAAGGATGTTGAAACTAGGATTCTGTACATGGAACTTCACGTAAAGTCTTATGATTACTCACATGTGAGTGAGTATTATTTCAGTTTCATATGGTATCCCTTCTACGCACCGTACAAAAATTTCTGTGACACTTAAGACAATAAATAAAACAAATCCTCTTTCCAGCACTTTGAGCTAATCCTTCTTGAATGATTTTGAGTAAAATATGCAGAAAACTCTAAGGAAAAAGATTGTGTGCGTTTCTTTCACTTTTGTAAGTCTTTTATATGGTTATATAAATTACCAGAACTATCCATATAAAATATATTACAGTTAAGACAGAAATTGTTCGTACATCTGCGATCCGAGTGTTTGTTTGCTTATAACTTAAAAAGTATCTCGATTAGGCTAACAGAAGTAACAGTTTATTTGTTGTTCAATTTACATAAAAGCTTATGTAGATGTGTGTTTATTTAATATTTATAACATACTATACTTTCATTATCCTACTCGTGATACTCTTTAAGTTATGAGGAAAAAAGTACTCACGATGCAGGGGCACGAACACTTTCAGTCGTAACTGTACGTATGTATACCGGGTCATAAAGAAATGTTTAATGATAGAATTGAAAAAAAATCAAGACAACTGTACCGAGTTTTTATTGAATATGTTATATAGTCGAAACCACGATCGTGAATAAATATTGTTTTGTGGAACATACAATATACGATTCTTCCCCATTTCTGTAATTATGGAGTTTCACCAAGTATCGGTGATTTCAAGTGTCGACTATATATACATTTAACACAATGGATGTTTTCAAATAATTTAAAGTAATGAGATAGACAGTTTGATATCAACCAATCCTGGCAGCGTGAAGAGTCTTTTTTGCCAGTTTTGGGCGCTCAAATCATCGAGAACTGTCGCTGCCTGACGTACTTGAACTGCATTGTCACCCTACTGACAGTGGACAAGGGCGCTGACTATTTACCTGTTGACTTTGACAACTCTCCTTAGTGTACGACGTTGGAGGAAGCTGATTTGTATTCTTGGGAGTGTTTATTTACTTATTGTTTGACTTAACTAATACGTTAAATGAAAATACTAGTAATGCCTGACATCTTTGAGATGTTAGAGTAATTTAAACCACGAGATATTTAGAACTTATAATCACCTGGACTGTACCAGGTAACCTGTGTAACTTCAACAGTTTACTCTGACGACACAAACGAGCTGTTTTGGGGATATTTTAAATGTGAGAGAATTTTTAAATGCGGTTAACGATAAAGAAGTAATGTAAGTATATTTTGTACTTTGTTTCCTTATCCTTCACAATTCATCTATTCTTCACATTTATGCAATTTTCTCAAATCTTACTTAAATGTTAATCAATTTCTTTTTTTTCGCCCATGCTTTTTATTTTAAATCATTTCTGAAACCATTTTAACTTTTTTGGATAATGCAATTATTCCCTTAATCATTTTGTATATTTGTTTTGTTTTTGTATTTGTATTCCCAGGGTCAATGTCACTTCCGTAGCATTAGTTTTGCAAATTAATATTTATTATTTCACTTTGTAAAGGTGACCTCTCATACCCACAATAGGTTTATGCTTTATATCTGATGCTTAGAAATCGTTTTATTTTCATCGATTATTGAGAACATTTGGAGTTGGCTGTCTTCTTATTTTAAAGTTTTTATCTTATAATCCTGTAAAAAAGTATTATGGAAGTAACTATTGAGCACATCACCTTAGCTTGTGGAATAAACGTTACGTTCACTGGAATGCTTAATCCAATCCTATAAACGTGAGAAATTTCATTTTTTTTTTATTCATAATTAAAGAGCATTTGGTGATACTCAATGTACCAAGTGTTAACTCCTATACATGTATGAAAACGTTAGTTATATAAAAAGATTAAAGGAGTAAAATTAACACGTGTGAGGAATTATTGTCTGAAACAAAAACCCACTTGTAGAGAAAAATATATATGTAAAAACGGCTCGTTTGGGTTGAGACAATTTTTTTACGTTGAGGAGCGAACAACGTTTTGACATCCATAGCTTGGGCATTCTGCAAATATGTAACATCAGCTCATTCATCAAAAACTCTTTTAATTTCAAGTCTAATCTTAATCAACTTAATCATAAAACCTTAATGGCCAGTTTTGATGTTCTATCCCTCTTTACAGAAGTTTCAACCGCTGAAGCCTGCAAGATAACCTTAAAACTCTATATCCGAGACCCTAACCCAACTATAAACATTCCCAACAACCAATTAGCAACCCTCATAGAATTCACCACGATGAAGACAAACTTCACGTTCAACAACCACAACTGTATAAAAACAAATGGCCTAAGCATGGGCAACCCAGTATGACCAATTTTAACCAATATTCTTATGACACAAGTTAAAACACAAGCAATTAACACAGCATTACATCCACCACTATACTGGTACAGATATGTAGATGATACGGTTGTGGGATTCAAATCTACAGAACACATACTTAATTTTTTCAATCACATTAACTCCATACATCCCAACATTTACTTCACATGTGAACAGGAACAAAGCAATCAAATTTCATTTCTTAGCCTCAAAATTATAAGAACCGACACACAATTTAAAACCGAAATCCACCGAAAAATCACCCATAATAAACTATACATTCCTTGCGACTCAGCACATGAAACAAAACAAAAACTCAACATACTAAGAAACCAAATAAACACAGCCATAAAACTATGCTCACCAGATAAAATTACTGATGAATTAGACAAAATAAAACAATACTTCATCAACATCAATAAGTTTCCTTCACAAACCGTAGAAAACATTATACACACACACACACACCTAGACAGAAAGGAAAAACAACCAACAAAAGTAAATAAATCTCACGAATAAAAAAATTATGAAACCATATACTGCTGTATACCATATATTCTTGACATCAGCAAACAAACAACCAACATTTGGCAAAACTTGTAACAAAATATGGCATTCCAGTTAATACCAAATTTATTCAAAAACCAGGCACAAACCTGAGGTCTATACTATGTAAAAACAACACTGACAAACACCACACCAACATTATTTATAAAATACAATGTGATAACTGCCAAGACTCCTATTTTGGAGAAACAAGTGGAAAAATGGAAACCAGATTCAATGAACATAAAAAGTCACCTTCACACGTTTTCGAACACTGCAAGTCAAATAAACATAATATAACCATGTAAAACACTCAAATAGTAAATAAAGAAACAAACATAAACAAACGTAAAATTAAAGAAACTTTACTTATACAACTTAAGTCCAAAATAAACCAATACAAAGGAACACCTTCATACCTATATTAAAAATAATATAACAAATAAAAATAAAATAATTAATATAAAATTATCTAATCAAATATCTAACCACGCTCTCTACATTCCGATACTTAGTTACACAACCCTTTTCAAACATGTGGTCAGCTTCGGGTCAGTTACCTCTTTCTTTCTTTGTGAACCTGACGATGACCGAAGAAGCGTTGTTCACTCCTCTACGTAAAAAAATTTCTCAACCCAAAAGAGCCGTTTTTACACATATATTTCAACTGTTAAAATTATGTTTTACTATTTATAAGTAAAATAGACTTTTGATTTCATCTTGAACCCCTTTTGCTATATTACAAAACTGAACGAATATTTTATAAAAATATTGTTCAATTCTGTCATTGTGGTCCCAAATCACCATCACCGAAGAGCAAGAAATAAAAATTATACTTGTAAAGGAGTGTATCATAAAATGTAATTTTCTTTGAGAGAAAGAAATTGTAAACCATCGTCATTTCTTATTGAATTGGAAAAAGAAACAGTAGAAAATGCAAGTAAATGAAAATTATTCAGTAAATTTTAGGCAGATACCTTTGGTATTTTGACACTAAATAATTCCATACAGGGCTAAACGGCCAGATCAGTGACGAGGTCGGTAATATACAGCTGCAGACAAAAGAAAAAACAAAGAATCATAAGCTTTGGTCATTTATGTGTTCCCCTAAATCCAATAACGGGAATAACTGTAAGTTTTAAGCTCCGGTATCTCAAAATGCCGAACGAATTCATTATCGGGCTTTTTGTTGAGAAGTCCAGCAAACAAACCGTAAGATCGTTTTTAACCGGTATCAGAAACAAGGTTGTTTGTTGCAGGTTTAGAAAGTATGCTTAATATCAGGGGGGGCTTTAAATCATTTTATTAATAATAAATAGATAAATATTATAAGCAAATGGAAATAATACATATGCGCTGAAGCGAAATCAGCCTCTTTGTAACTGAAGATGATTTATAGAATTAAGTAAGAATCATGTTAATTTTGCTTGATGGATCTGCCAGCATTAAAAAAAAATCAATTGGTTACTTTTATTGCGTTATTTAATGTAGCTTCACGAGAACAGAAAAAAAATTAATGTGAAGGAAAACAGAAGAAATGAAGCCCAATTAAATATTTTTATTGTATTTAAGCACAAACCTCTAGAGTGGCTTATATATGCCTAACAAGGGTATCGAAACCTGTTTTCTAGCGTTATAAGTTAGCAGACACACTGCTGTATCACTGGAGGCATCAAATAAAAGACAAGAAACATTATGTTGGAAAAATAAAGTACTTACTTCCTTTATATTTTCAACGTAACTACAATACAACCAGTATAACTTCGTTTGAATGAAATACAAACCCTATTACCTAAACATGGTTTCTGAGATTTACGTTAATTAATTTCCAAGCAAAAAGTAAATAGCGTTTACATTGAACTCAAGATTGAACATTGAAGGTGGTATTAAGCTTGGGTTTAATAGTACTCAACATAATAATTTTTTTTTTGGAATTTCGCACAAAGCTACTCGAGGGCTATCTGTGCTAGCCGTCCCTAATTTAGTAGTGTAAGACTAGAAGGAAGGCAGCTAGTCATCACCACCCACCGCCAACTCTTGGGCTACTCTGTTACCAACGAATAACGCCCCCAATGGCTGATAGGGCGAGCATGTTTGGCGCGATGGGGATGCGAACCCGCAACCCTCGGATTACGAAGCGCACGCCTTAACGCGCTAGATCGTAACAACATAATTATAAGCAGCACTCAAGCTAATGATAAATAACACTTAGTATTACTCAAATTAATGTTAAAGGACACTCAAAACAGTGTTTACTGTTACGCAAAATTAAATTAACGTTATATAAAACGTAACTTAATATTAAACAGCATTACGATGATGTTAAGTAATATTCAATCTAATATTATGCAACACTCAATCTTATTTATTTAGAGCTTATAATTTGAAAAAAAAAAACAGTTTTTATTTATGATTATTTTAAAGGACATTCTGATTGAAAATATATGATGAAAAGTAATTTCTAGAAAATCTTACAAAGGACATTTACAGTGAAAATTTTATTTTCATGTAATTTTGAGATTCTGAAAAATAACTTGCTCAAAGGACAGTAGCAAGAAGATCTTTCATGTACTTTCTGTCAACTTAATGTTTTATTATTGAAATTTTTCATTTCATTGTACACATACGGTCGTAAATAAAAGTATTAAGGTAATTATAAAAAGAGAAAAAACGCAAAAAAGACCAATGCCATTTCTAATTATTTAAGAAATATAAAATAAATTATATTTAAATTTATACTAAAACATTATTTTGTTATATAAAATGCAGGAAATGAAAAACAGTGTATAGAAACTAGTCCAATATTTTGACAAAAGTATTTGGGCAATCAACATGTTTCGTATGAAACGCATTCGTTGACAGTGATTGACAGCTGTCACAATTATGACGCAACATGTTATAATAGTTGTAGGATAAGTTACCACATGTACATTGGGTGGTGAGAAATAAGGTTAAATTTGTAATAAAGAAAAGCAATAGAAAAGATTAAAATTAACAATTACAACAATGATTCCAAGCAACCATAAAACAACAAAATGACTCAGTTTACCAAAATGACTACTGAATGGGGTATTATTAAGAAACACAGAATAACTGAAACTACTGTGACTAGCTTTGGATGTGGGAAACCGAGCATTATGTCTTTAAGATCTAAAGGAAGATTTGTTCTGCCAGTTCGAAATTTTTCTTATTGCTATAAAAACTTTACTCAAGAATTTAGAAAAGATGGTCGAGAAATTCATAGCAAACAATTTAACGACGACCAGGAACAAGAAAACAAGATGCAAGCCTACGTAGATACAAAACAATACACATAAGAACGCTATTGCAATTTTCTTTCAATACTTAAAGAGTTCTGGTAGTTTTTCAAGCACAGTTTAGGGTCAGACGATTTCGAAACAGAACTTTTTTTTTTAAACCAAAGAAGCAATAATATTTGGGAGAAAGAAGAAAGAAAGAAAAACTTGATGTTAGTTGTGCGATGGTGTGAGATTTTTTTCTCTTTTCAGGCACTAATAACCTATTGTATTTTTATTTGTTACCTTATGTTAGACGGATTAATGAGTGGAATCTGTATTCCAATAGGATAATGACGGTGAATATCCTATTAAGTTTAAAAGGAATTTCTGGAAAGAAAAAAAAAAGATCCAAGTCGTAGTTTATCAACCTCAGTTTCAAGTTTCAATCGAGTTGTTCTTGGAAGACTTGAAGACTTCTGTATCAGAAAGATAACCAAAACTGATTACATTCAGCTTTTAAAAGAAATCAATTCAAGTAACGTGTATATTTGGAACATTTGTAAATCGTTAATATATTGCCACATTTTTATTCATTGCAAAAAAATCGCATGCAATTTCACATTCCTCATTGCTTTCTTCTACATATCCACCTTTATTCAATTTATGCTTTTAGCATCACTGATGCTATGTTTTTGGTCTTGTATCAGAAGAAAGCCAGGTGTTTTCCCAATTGTAAAGGAAATGTTGCTACCTTTTCACAATTCCATTATTGCTGTTACTGGAAAAAACTCAGGGAATCATTAAATTATTCGATGAAATGCTTGATTGTGTAATTTTTACTAAAATCGTTTAATATATATATATATTACGTATGATTTGAAGAGCTCACAAAAACGTTTATTTTCCAAAAAAAAAAAAAGTGTCGAAAGATGTAGATAAATGATTTTCAGATGATCTAGGTAGCTAGTATTAAAATAATAAGACAAACTATTTTTTTCTTTGTTTCATTATTAATCTTACAATAACTGATTTTGTACAGTTTACTATCGGTAAGATTCGTTTGTTACATTACACTGACTAATTTATGTTTTTCCCTGATACATGCACATGTAAACGACCGAAAAAACGTTGATTGAAATAAATTCATAGTGGGACTAACAACAGTCTTCATGATACTTTTGTTTTAATTTTTTGTGTGACTCACATGTTATTTTGTCAAGAAAGTCAATATCCCCAAGCAAATTGGTGCAGAACCGGTTTAGTTAAGTATTTTTATACTTGGTATTTTTATCCTGACTGTTCATTTCGTAACATGGTACAAAACGTCATCTTCTCTTCTTGCAGCATTGATTTAAAAAATTCTTATATGCAGGAATTGGACAAAAAAAATCGAGCCTCTTGGAACTATTGTTAATTTATTTTATCTTTTATTAGACAACAGAAAAATACATAAAAGTATTTGTTTTTAGAACACAATTGACAAGATCTGTTGAAATATAATTTAGAATCCTGATTTCAACACTGGCTCTTATAAATACCTGAACGTTTCGTGACTTTAGTTACATATCCTCATAAAATGTTTTACATATTTTTTCTGTTACATAAGAAAAGACAAAAACAAATTAACATTTTCAAGGGGGCCTCTTTTTTTGTCCATCTTCTCTATTTCACGATTTACAAACAACAGAAAAGGAATATTTATTAAATACACTGAATGAAAATTCTACATGGACCCTCATCTAGTGTTGGGTTGGACTACTTTTTTTTATAATGATGGTCTACAATGTTAACTAGAAGTCAAAATAACGACCATGTCATCTGGTGTTGATCAACATTAAAACTTATATTAAGCAACATTCAAGCAAAATGTTAAGTAATGCTCTTTCTAGCTAGTTTTTAGAAACATTAATTGAGATGTTTAAAATTGTGTAATTTTACTGCTAAGTACCAAAAAATTCAACATTATTTTTTTACCTTACGCAAAAAAAATGTTGATGTATTTGTTTAAAGCACGACTTTGAGTCTTTGATATTATAGGTTTAATCCAAATTGAGTTTTGTAACGCATTTGACACAGCTAAAAGATGTTTATTACGAAAGTACTGTATTTTCAAACATGTGAAAACACGAACGAACTAAGAATTGTAATATTTCAACGTAACACCAATTATTTGCTAATTATATGCGTTTGAGAGAACTACAATACTTATTGTGTTTAGATGGAATCCATTGTACATTGCAGAATAAAAGTCCGCAGATGCAGCTTTAGCTTTCAAGTAGATTGTTTATTTTTCTTTAACTTGATGTTGCGACCACTCATGTGGCCATCACGAGCTTTGTTTGTTTGTTTGTTTGTTTTTATTTTCACGCAAAACTGCATGAGGATTATATGCGCTAACGGTCCCAAATTTAGCAGTGTAAGATTAGAGGAAAAGCAACTAGTCATCACCACCCACCTCCAAATCTTGGGCTACTCTTTTACCAAAGAATAGCGGGATTGACGATAACATTATAACGCCCCACGACTGAAAGGGCGAGCATGTTTGGTGTGACGGGGATTCGAACCCAAGATTCTCAGATTACGAATCGAACGCCTCAACCACCTGGCCATGATCATCATTTTATTGCAATTTAGAAAACGTACAGGGTGACACCTGTGTTTTCATTTAAAATATATTTTAGTTCACGAATAATGAATGTTTTTTATTTTTCTTCCATTAATTCCTTTCACGTTGCATAATATTGTAAAGTTAATGTTAGTGACATGTTGATCCGTATTGCTGTGTTTGTATGTGTGTGATGGGGGATCGTTATGTTTTACGATCTCAATGTTTATATAACGTTTCGTTTCGCCTACATGAGTGCTATAGGATCGATAACTTTGATATTTGTAGATACTTCTTTCGTCAAAGTTGTCAGTATAAACCTTCCTTACATGACTTTTGAATTTTGTGCTACATTTTTTAATAAGAGTAACATTTCTGTGTATAATGTGTTTTTATGCTTGTTCCCAAATGTTTATAATGTTTCTGTTCATATACCTATGATACAGTAAGACACCTATTAATCTGTCTGCGTTTCTGGATTTTCCTTCATGGAGATTATGCTGTTTATCCTTTCTGTCACTGAGTTTGTTTTTATACTTAGCTGAGGTTGTAGTGACAACATGTTCAGGAAAGTGACATTTGTTAATAAACTTATCAGATTGATTGTAGTTCTTGTTACATAACACTGCTGCTGCCCACGTTAAATGCTGTTTACAGTTTTGACGTAGTCTTCATATATATAATAATATCAAAAGATGAATCAATAAACTGAGAAATGATATAAAACAATTCCGACAAATTGTATTAGAATCTGGGCTTAGAAATTTCAAAAGACTTGTTCCATTTTGTGTCACATATCAAAGTAACGATTATGAACAAATAGATGGCCTATCAGAGAAATAAAGGTAAGATAATTGGAAATGCAAGTAAATAAAACTTATTTAGTAAATTTTATAAAATCTGAGATGCTACGTAAATACTTTTGGTATTTTGACATTAAATAATTCCATAAACCAAACATGCGGGCCAATAATATTACCTGAAGATAATATCAAATATGTTTCATTCTTTTTAACAATACTTCTTGAAATATTCACTTATGACCTTTATGTATTGACATTAAACAGGTAAACTGCTCCTCGAGTACAGTATTTATTACTACCTCATCATATTTAGAAAAAATTTCGAATATTTCTTTGTCATTTGTGATACAGTTGCTAATGATAAGTCTCGCCAGTATTTTGCTGAAATACATTGCAAATATCAAATAAATTAATTAATAGATTAATCTCGTCTTTGCTGATTAATGTCCATGTTTTATCTTTTTTATCGCCACAGTTTTCTAGTGCACTGAAAATAATAAAATATACAGATTAGGCTGCACCAAACAAGATTTAAAAGCAATAAATAAACATTATATTCTCATCTGTCTACTCAGCTTGTACATTCATAATTGGATTTGTATTTCTATGTGACGTTTTCTTTATTATTCCCAATAACTGGAACTAAAATACAAACAATACATATTTCACAGGCGTTTAATAAACATCAAATACACAGAAAAAGAAATAAACTTGTATTTGGACTTTGTGAACATTACACTTCACTTAGAAATCTGACACAAACCATGGAAGTAGTTTTCAAAGGTTTGCTATCATAAACACTTGTTAGAGTACTAAGTCTGTCGCATCTCATTCGGCCTGAGGGCTGTTATTATCAAAAGGCCTCGTCGACACCTGATGTGGACGATTTGGTTGTTTTAATCAGATTTATTATTTATAAATAAGAATACACTGACATTCCACTTTATGTTATGGAGGTCCAAGAGTTGGTGATTTACAACCCAACTAATCTGGATGATGGCTTTCTTACTTGTTACGTACAATTTACGCAAATCAATGTTCCAAAATACGACAGGAGTTTTGCTTCTCTGTCCCTCCCTGGGGGATCAGTGGAGCACCTGATGGCTTATAACGCTAAAAATAAGGTTTTCGGGAAATTAAAAGTATAAATATATCAATTTTGCAGTTTCACGCTTTACAATAAAAAAATCATGTCTGTTTTTTTTCCACCCATTTTATCATCCATATTATTGACTTGAAGTAAATTTTTGTCATGTTTTATTGTTGTTTTGAATTAAGCACAAGGCTACACAATGTGGTATCTGTGCTCTGCCCACCACGCGTATCGAAACTCCGAGATTTTAGCGTTGTAAATCCGCACACATATCTCTGAGCCACTGGGGGCGTTGTTATGTTTTAAAAATATCCTTATTATTTCAACTTCTCTTATTGCTGATGTAAGCGTAAGTTCAAAACTTAACTTTATTTTCAGTTTCAACTGAATTTTTTGTATTCAGGAAAACATATATTGGTCGTGAAAAATTAATCCATTACATTATGAAAACAAGTTTACATATATATTTTTCTATAAGTAGGTTGATTTGATTATCACAAAATGATTGAGGGATATTAAAACGTAATGATATTGATATTTAATTATTTTCATTTCAGAAGATAAGAGTTCCATTTGTTTTAGTTTATTTTGTAATTTAGTTTCAACCTTCAATCTCATTCCCTGAATAGTAGCAGTTTTAAATTCCCTTGTATTTTACGTTACATAAATATGTATATATATATATATATATTTATATGATTTTGTATAAGTACCAATAATACATAGAAAATACTACCCTCTCAAGTAACCTTATAAATTCGTCAGAAAGCTTCTTTCAATTGGTTAAGGCATCGTTTTCCTTGGCTTGAATTCCTAGATGAAGAAGTTAGTGGTTGTTTTGTTTGTTTGTTTGTTTGTTTGTTTTAAATTTCGCACAAAGCTACTCCAGGGCTATCTGTGATGGCCGACCCTAATTTTGCAGTGTAAGAATAGAGGGAAGGCAGCTAGTCATCACCACTCACCGCCAACTCTTGGGCTAGTCTTTTACCAACGAATAGTGTGATTGATCGTAACATTATAACGCCCCCACGGCTGAAAGGGCGAGCATGGTTGGCGCGACGGGGATGCGAACCCGCGACCCTCGAATTACGTGTCGCACGACTTAACGCGCTTGATCATGCCGGACCTATTGGTTATTTATCAAAACAATTTTAAGGTATTGCCATGAATATTTTAGTTTACTTCACGAGTTTGATAACCGAACGAACAGAAAAATAACTTAACTGAAGTGTTGTTATAAAGTAGATCAAAATTTAAGCGCATAAGGGTAAGTGGTAACAACAATTTAAATACGAAAATATACTTTATTTTTTATCCTGTATGATGAGGTAAGTTGAGGGGTTCGACTAGTAATCTGAGGATCGTGGGTCCGAATCCCCATCACACCAAACACTCTCGTTCCTTTCAGTCGTGGGGGCGATATAACGTGACGGTCAATCTCACTATTCGTTCGTGAAAGAGTAGCGCAAGAGTTGTCGATGGGTTGTGATGACTAACTGCCTTCCTTCTAGTCTTACACTTCTAAATTAAGGACGGCTAGCACAGATAACCCTCGAGTTACTTTGTGCGAAATTAAAAAACAAGGAAAATCTTTATTTTTATAGTTATTATTGCAACAAGTAAGTTTAAACATAATTCTTCTTGATGATGTTCATTTGAAAAACAGGACAGTTTTTTAGTTTATTTAATTGTGTCAAACAATTTGTGTTTGTTTTGTCCTTGAAAATACGTGTCGACCTCCATGGGATTAGTACCTTATTGTGTTAATAAAGCGAGTAGTTGCTTTTAAATACATGTATCAAGTGTAGGTCCAATTAATTTTAATTATTTTTCTTATTACATGTCGAACATGCTGAGCTAACGTATGTTTTGTTTTTAAATAAATTGCACGTTGTTTTTATCGTTTCTGTGTTAGTACGTACTGTGATCTTTGCTTTATGGGCCTGGCATGGCCGAGCGAGTTAAGGCGTGCGCTCGTAATCTGAGGGTCGCGGGTTCGCACCCGAGTCGCGCCAAACATGCTCGCTCTCCCAGCCGTGGGAGTGTATAATGTTACAGTCAATCCCACTATTCGTTGGTAAAAGAGTAGCGCAAGAGTTGGCGATGGGTGGTGATGACTAACCGCCTTCCTTCTAGTCTTAAACTGCTAAATTAAGGACGGCTAGCACAGATAACCCTCGAGTTGCTTTGTGCGAAATTCCAAAACAAACAAACTTTGCTTTATAGTATGTGATATCTCGAGACTAAAGTGTAAATGTAATAAACTGCAAAATTACTTAATGTCAGATTCCTTACGAGATTCATAAAAGTATTTTTGAATCATAGAATAAGAGTTACCATTATATATACACACAGTACGTTCCGAATGACATTTTTCTATACATTGCTTTTTCTTCCTCACTAAACAAATGAAAAACAATAATATTACATGAACAACAATACAGTAATAGTATTATTTCGTCTTTACGATATATTTGTTTGAACTAAAATAGGATAATATCAACGAGGCAATTTTTGAAACAAAGAAAATAATACTATCTCTTTGAGAAATATACAAGGGAACCAATGGTTTGTAAGGTATACGTTTCTTTCTAAGTAACACAAAGATTTGGCTGGTCAGAGATACCTCTCGTGAAAAATTGTTCCAAAACTCCGTTTAAGTAGAAACTATATGCAGTATTCTGAAGACAGTAAATTAAACTAATGACAAAAGTGGGTGAAGTAGAACACGAGGAAATTCAGGAAATGTTCTTCATGTTAATTTTTTAGGTTCATATTTCATGGCAGATTTCGTGGTTAAAGGCTAAACCTTTTGTTCATTCCTGTCAAGATTTGCTATACTGCTCCTGAAGTGACATTGGTGATGGACGAAGTTCGGAACTACTGATTTATCAATGTCAGTTTCTCTGCAAGACATGTGAGGAAGTGGTAGAACAAATACAATGAGTGAAAGGTATGTGTGTACAAACCCATCATTATGCTTTATATATTTTTAAACATTATAATTCTAAACTGAAGTACAATAGACACATACAAGAAGTTCCACTATGATGTTGTGATATATTTGCTCTAAGTATTTTATACACATAAATTTATGTCTTTAGACTGATATTACGTGCATTCATTTATAATATAGAGTACAGAAACTTATTTTGAGAATGAGAAGAGAATACATATGACAAGCATATGTTATGATAATGTTATCCCGTCTTAATGTAAAAAATAAGCAAACCAGAGTACTACTACATGCTTATTGCCTTGTTGATACCCAAATAACCAAAAAACGCCAAATTTTTATGATACTTTTAAGTTTAATGTTCTGAACAACAGTTTGTTTGCGCATCGTATATAAATAGAATCTTTCGGTAATAGGACTAATCTTTGGACAACAGTTTGTATAATGACATACAGAGTTTAGCTCTCGATAATATGATTATGCTTTCGACAACAGCTTACTTAGAATAAAAATCATACATACATAATTAGGTAAAAGCCAAAGTTTTAGCTCTCTATAAATAATTGTTGCAGAGCTCGGCGTTTCGGTAGAAGCTGCACATGAGACTCTAAAGCCAATTGAACTTGCATGATTATAATAGAAGTGGCCACTTTTGAAATCAAAACTCTTCAAAACAGATATTAAATATCTTATATCTTTAATAGTTAAACAACGGCAGAGACAATTTTTTGTCTCAATAACAGTAAGATACAAATTAGGTAGATTAACTTCATACGATGCTAAATAACGTAGTTTTTAATGGAAACATAAGTTCTCCAGATCTGCAACCGTTCATATTAATGCCATCATTTACATTAATTTTATCCATTACTTTTTTTTTTCCTGAGATGTTTCCGAAGTTTTCAAAGTCCTCGAAAGAACGGATTTTTCCTTCATGACATAAATAAAATATTACTTTAACTTTAGCGTTTAATTCCACGTTCTTTGAAACTAATTAGTGGTTATTTACTCTGCAAACTATCGATTCACCTTCAGTCGAGCACTCCATATAGCTAGCCTTAGGAAAAGTAATTTCAACTTAAAACTGAAAAAGTACACGAAATGTTGATAGAAATATAGAATTTTATAATTAATTCCTTCTGTTGTAAGTCTAGGAACATAAGTGTTTTCGACAAAATGGTTAATATTATATTCAGTCAGTAGAATATATAGCATATATCTGAAAATAGAAAACAAAACGATTTATAATAAATGTAATACAACAATAATAACCCAAATATTTTGTCCACAATTTAGTCAAACAGCATACGCGTATTTAACCCATACATAATATGATAAAACCTTTGGAAACAAATTATATATGTATTGTCCACATATGATATGGTTAATTTTTATTCATTTATTCTATGCTGTATAAACATAAGACCAACGTTTCTTTTTTTTACGTTTTCATTGTGTTGTTCTACTGAAAGATCGTTGTAAAGTATCATCATTGTATATTGTATTTTTTATGTGTTTAGTTTTACTTTTCCATTATTTTATTTCTAAAACTCTTCAGGAAATGCTGCCATTGTATGTTGTTTTTCTAATTTTTTGTTGAAAGCTATTTCTGTTAAAAGCTCTTTATATTGTGTATTGTGAGTTTTGCAGTTTTTTCATTACCTCGTTCTTTTAAAATATCTTCACGAAGTATTTTCACACAAGAGCGGTAGTTGGTGTGCTAATTATTAATACCACTACAAAACAGAGGAACTACAAATTAATCTACATTTTTAGAGTATCATACTATCCGTAATTTATTGACGACTGCTCGTCTGTTTTGCCTATGACCTCCATGTATATTATGGTCATAAGATTACTTGTTAGTCATATAAATAATTAAAATTTTCTTAATTTCACTGGTTATTTTGAAAACTATAATAACGTATTTTATTGTTTATGCAAACAAATTAAAAGTATTAAATTCCAGGTCTGAGGCTTTAGTAACTCCCGTACGTTATACACCACAGTAACGTGAACGTATACGAAATATATTAATTTGATTCTACTAATTACCTGTTGTTAAAGTAAGTTTAGGTTTTTGGTATCAATTTTTAACCCCCAATATTTATATTTTAAAAGAATAACCTTCGCAAGCTGTGCAACTCTGTTCACACGATTCACGTATCACTCGTTTATAACAGGCTCATAAACAACCCGAAAGTTGGCAGAAGAAAGAATTTAGAAAGCACCACTTGTATTACATGGTGTGTTTTTTTACCATAAACGCCCCTATAATTGTGAAACAAAGTTTTATTGACTCCTTTATCAGTGCGATGCACAAATCATAAACAATTTTTATTCGTAATGTTTAATTTGCTCGTTGAATATCAATATTTAACACTCCTTTTTTTGTTACTTTCAAGTACAAGACTATTATAAAAAATAAAATCATCACTTATTCTTCTTTCAAAAAACAATTTAACTTTATAAACTTTCTTTTGTTATTTCAAAAAATAACAATAAAAGATGTTTCCTTCTTTTCACTATTAAAAGTAATGTTTGAATAGTTCACGTGACACGTGCTATCGTAATTTATTTCAAGCATAAAAGCTTGGGCCTTGTCAGTTTGAAGGTCATTAATATCCATATCAAAGTCATACATTGCCTTCAAGACAAACTTGAAACAGGAATAAGGCGACAGTTTTCTTTATTGTACGTGCACATAATTCTGTATTAAAAATGGGTAAAGCGGATAGTGACTTACTGATGCTATCAGTAGTTACAATGATGTGTAAGCTTCCTTTAGTAAATGCATCAGAGGAATCTTTAAGCTATTAAACCAATTTGATATTTTTTTCAGTTGAAAGAGTGGATACCTGTGTGTTTGAATAAATACGTATTATAACAAACAATAGAACGGTATTATACATTCTGAAAGATACACAATCGGTTTTTAACGTTGAATGTAACCTTAACACTGACCCATAGGAAGACTTCAAAAGAGAAGTAGTTTAAAGTAAAGGAAGTTTTACAAATAGTGACTCGCGTTCCAAGGAAGGGCATACTAATGGCTGGGGGCTGACCATTTGGTAAAAGAGTTGATGTCCACGATAAACTGACAAAACCATCACTTCACTCTCAAATTTGTTGTTTTGTTTTCGCTCTCGCATATACTCACTGCTAACCAGCAGTTTTCCTTTAAAAAATCTTAAAACAGGTAAATAAAATCTTGGTTTTACTGTTATCGTTTCCAAAATTATTTAAAATGTGAGGGGAAAGGCGAAATGCCCCGTAAATCTTTACTGAGTGAAGGAGGTGACGCTAATTAAAGTTTTGAAAACAATGTACGAATTTTTTTGTTGTTCTTGTTGTTGTTTTGAATTAAGCACAAAGCTACACAATGGGCTATCTGTGCTCTGCCCACCACGGGTATCGAAACTCGGATTTTAGCGTGTAAGTCCGCAGACATACCGCTGAGCCACTGGGGGGCAAGGGGGCATGTACGAAATAGAAAGAAATAAGTCGCTTGTATAAATATTTGTATGGTTTGTTTTTGAATTTCGCACAAAAGGCTCCAAAATAAATATTTCTGTTTCTTGCTTTTGAAGTTAATATGCCAGTCTATGTTGTAGCTTACAGAGTTATTGAATAATTATTATGACTTATGGAATGCGCGCGTTTCGCACACATCACGACAGTACAAATTGCAGCGCTAAACGTCCTTTATGTGGCGTTATTTTAGTGTACATTGACTAACTAATAGACAAACTACTACTGTATAATGGTGAAAATGATTAAAACTGGTGGCTCATGCAGGCGGCTTTAGGTCCCTTTTTTGGGGAAAAAGTAAAATCTAATGGGCTCAACAAACTTTGTTGTGTAACACCAACAAACTATTGAAATATGTTTGTTTGTTTGTTTTTGAATTTCGCACAAAGCTACTCGAGGGCTATCTATACTAGCCGTCCCTAATTTAGCAGTGTAAGACTAGAGGGAAGGCAGCTAGTCATCACCACCTACCGCGAACTCTTGGGCTACTTTTTTACCAACGAATAGTGGGATTAACCGTAACATTATAACGCCCCAACTGGTGAAAAGGCGAGCATGTTTGGCGCGACGGGGATGCGAACTCGCGACCCTCAGATCAAGAGTCGCACGCCTTAACACGCTTGGCCATGCCGGGCTTATTTGCATGGAATAATACATGGAGTAAGACCAACTTGCTTATTTCCATAAAAACAATCAAATCATTAAGTTATTTTCTTCTTTAGACCTATGCTGAATTTAATGGAATGTACTTCGATTCAGAAACTGTTAAAATAACGAAAAACAGTTAGACTTACGACGTAAGGTTTTTTGAATAAGAATTATTTCTGTTTCATATTATTATTATTATTATTATCTTTATTGTTTTGTTTCAAAGATAAACATAAAGCTACACAATGAGCTATCTGTGTTTTGCTCACTACTGGTATCAAAGCTCAGTTTCTAGCGGTGTAGGTCCTCAGACATACTGCTCTATCACTGTTGGGCTCTTTAAGAGCATCTTACTTTATCTAAAACCGAAACACTTTGCAAGTAAAACTTTACGATGATGGAACTTACAAGATTCAGTCCGTTTAGCAAATTTAACTTTTACATAAAAGTCTAAAGATACTTTGAGAGGTGAAACATATTTTTAGTTCAAGCGCAACGAGTCTCTCGAAACAATCGAGCTAAGGTTGTATCATTCTTAACATGATATTGATTTAAGGAGGCTATAATGTTGATTTTTGTTTTGTATTTTAAATATCACTTTTGAATTCCCATATTAGCTGTCTCCATTATATTTGTATATTTATTTGAAGTAAGTTCACTATTATCATGGATCTCTTGTAATTCAAATTGTTGGAATTTTTTATATCATTTCTAAAACTAGATTTGTTGATTCATCTTTCTGTATCATTGTATAAGTGCAGACTACATCAAAATTGTACATTTTATAACGTTTTTGAGAAGTTTTAGAAGACCTTCTACCTTGTATTTATTGTAGCCATGCAATTATTTGATCAGAAAGTATAGGAGTTTTGAAAGTTCGTGGTTACAGCAACCATAAGTTGAAAGGATGGGGCGGATATCACTTGGATTTTCGTGAATCTTCAGAGCGTAAAAAAAGGGATACGTGTATTGATGTATCATATGTTTTCCTACATGTCTTCTGTGATCTCACTGCACTGTTTACTTTAAAAAAAAACTATTCAGTTGTCTTGCATAATATTTGTTAATGCTTTTGAATAGTCTTTGGATCTGGTTGAATTATTTAGGTGTTTTTTTTTAAACTCTCTTTTAATCTTTTATTTCCATAATTACAATTTTACCACCTTCGTCAACCTTTACTATAATAATCTGAGAATTATTCCACGGTTCTTTTAAGGCTAATATTTGACGTTTTGTTTATTTTTATGGTTATTAACCAGGTAGCCTTTAATTCTACACAGTATTTCATACATAAATCTTTTAGGTTTTGATTATAAATTCGTAGTAAACAACATTCTGTTAGCCTTACCTTGAAATCTATACCTAGTTAAGCACTCTAAAATGCTGTTTTATTTCTTAGGTTATCTTTGATTGTTTGCTGGACTAAATTTCTAGTTATGCTTTTTATTCCGGCTTTGGCTTCTAAAGTAGGAACGTTTTTGTGTATTAATGCATAGTTTAGAGTTTTGTATGGAGTCTATTTTTGCGTTCATGTTAAGGATGTTTTTGGCATTGGTGATGTTTTGGCCAGCAAAAAACATTAAAGATTTTCAAAGTGTAACGTTATATTTGGGCCTTTAATTTTCTGTTGTTGTGTTTGCTATCCGTCAAGTTCCTTCGTCTGATTAATTCAACCATTTAAGTATGGCAATTTTTTATTTTATTTTTTTGGTTTATCCAGTCTCGGTTGATGAGCGTGCGTGAGTTGTCTCACGTGATGCTCAAGATTAGGAGGCTACGTGTCTGATATTCTATTTCAAGTTATTAAAACTTTTTATTTTTGTCTAATTGTTGCATTTAGAACCTTATTTTCTGAATAACATTTTATTTTGTAGTTGATGGTTTAATTTATAAACTTTGGAATAACCTCTTCTTGTACGCAATTTTTTAGAAAAGTAAGGCTACGGGTCGTTTTCTTCAAACTCATATAATTTGTTTGCATTTTGTTAAATAGAGCTCTCGTGGTGCCATATTTTATTATTGGTGCTGTATGTTTAAAGACATTTTTCTCAGGTGGACGGCCCGGCATGGCCAAGCGTGTTAAGGCGTGCGACTCGTAATCTGAGGGTCGTGAGTTCGCATCTCCATATTGCGCCAAACATGCTCGCCCTTTTCAACCGTGGGAGCGTTATAACACAGAGAATATGACACTTTCAGTGTCCTCTCGGGTGAGCCAGAATAAGTACTAAGGAACCAGAAGCAATGATGTTTGAATTCTTTAGACCTCAAGTATCATCCAGGTTTTTAAGAGACCGACGATATATAAAACTTAAAAGAGAGACAGAAAATAATAAACTTATATTTAAATAGCCAAATTAACAGAAACGTATTAATATTAAACTTGTTCGATCTGAAATTATCCAGGAAAGTTCGAGTGAGACAGAAGGTCACCACGTGGTGGGAGTTAATTCATTAGACTTGGTGTGGTTGTGATTGGAAAGAAAAAGTTCTTACAAAGAGAAACATCTTTAAGTTTTGATACCCAAAACTTCATTGTTTATTATCTAAGTAAAGTTATCCAGTATTAGTTTCTCAGTATGGAGTGATTCCACTGTGAAGATTATGAAACATGAGAGACTCATCATAATAACTCACTTATTTACTTTTGGTATCGACTATATCTGTTCTGTCCGCTATGGAAAACAAACTGCCGACTTCTGCGTTGTTAGTACAAAAACTTGTCGCTGACTCATCATTGGATATTTTCAAAGATAAATAAATACACACATACGCATATATTCGTAAGCAGTGAGTTTATGAGCTTCTATAAGAGTTGTGAATATTCAGCATGAGTTATTGTGAGTGAAATAAATGTTTCTTATAAAGCAAAAACTTCAAATGAAATTCAGTACTGATGTTACTACTTTGCTTTTATTGGAATTTTAGTGAGTAACTTTGGATCAGGAAAAAGTGAAGACTTATTTAAAATATTTTATTAATCCAGTAATAAAAACTGAAAGTTATCTTTTGAGACATATCACAATTTATTTGCACTTTATTACTTTATAAAGCTCTATTTAAAAACTGTAACAATTAGTTTTGTCTTCTTCTAACAGTTGTGTCTATATACCTAGATTGATGGTGGAATAAGTGGATCCTATTATTCGTCCTTTCTCCTGCTCAGAAGATTATGTTAAGATAGAAAATTTTTATTTTGTCATCTTACAATTTGGTTTGACCAGTGATGATCGACTCATTCATGACTGCGTCATGAGAAATTCATTATATTCGAGTAGTTGCACACGCCAAAGTGTAACGGGCGTAAGGACATAAGTCGTTGGGTTCGACTTATCATTCATTACAAAGATACGTATTTGGATTTCGTATCGTACTTTCGCGAGTAGAGCACATAAGCTACCAACTTGAGGAAGCTTACGCGTGGAGTAAAGAACACCGAATACAAAACAAATATTTGTATACACTGTTGAAAATTTAATTTATATCAAAACTCTCAAGGTTATTTTGAAAAAAAATTAACTCTAAATTATTGAGATCTTCGTACTTAAGACTTAGATGTTCACTAACAAGGCCTTCTATTATAACCAGTAACACTGGCATAACATCAGTTAAGTTGTCAACTTTTCTCTCAGTCATAATCTGTACAACTGTAATAACAAGTCTACAGAAATATCTTTCAGTGATGATAACACTTTAAGCATTATAAAATCTACTATTTCTTGAGCTCAGTTAACGTTCTTTATTTTCCTTTCTCATACGTTAATGAACCTTAAGTGAATTATTGTTGCAGTAGATTAGAAACAGCTTACTTACAATGAGTTTGTGCAGCGAAATTATTGTAAATTCTGAATTATTACCATCTTACGTCTCTTGAAATCAGAATAAATTTCCAGAGCAACTTAAGATAAGTGCGTAAAAGGGACCTTTAGAATAGGAAACACGGAGTTATATACACGCTATTTAATGTTTTTTTCCGATTATTCAAAACTTTTAGCAGGCCTACTTTTAAAAGTATCTCTTGTTATTCGAATGGTGGGACCTTTCATGAACAAGGAGGGTATCCCATCAGGCTGCAACCTGTTATTGGTCCTCATAGAAGGTGTTTTTGTCCCTTATTTTGGGGGAAATCGTCCAAGACCATTAACTTAGGCTGCAACTAATGTCTCTCCACTAGTACTAATTTGCTAAGTGATTTTCCTCGCCCTCCCATTAATTGTTTTAATAAAATTATTTCATTTTATCAGCAAATTTATCTAAACGATAAATTAGTTGATATGCTGGTTCACTACAATCCATGTTTATATAACTTTTTTATTTACTGCTTTCTCAGTACTATAACTTATATACATTAAAAAATTACACATACTCTTCAAAAGGGACCGGCATGCCCAGGTGGGTTAAGGAACTCGACTCGTAATCCGAGGGTCGCGGGTTTGAATCCCCGTCACACTAAACATGCTCGCCCTTTCAGCCGTGGCGGTGTAATAATATGACGGCCAATCCCACTATTTGTTGATAAAAGAGTAGCTAAAGAGTTGGCGGTGGGTGGCGATGACTAGCTGCCTTTTCTCTCTAGTGCTAAATTAGGGACGATTAGCGTGTAATTTTAGGAAAAATTCAAAAACAAACAAACTCTTAAAAACCTTTAAATGTGTATATAATTAGTATTTGTATGGGCAAAACAAAGCTAATTAATAGCGTAAAAGTGTATTGGTTATTAAGAAATACATTTAGAATATTCATTAAAAGATTGATTAAGAAAGCCATTTTCAGAAGTTGTTGTTTGTCAGGAAATGAAAAATAATTTTATTTTTAAATTAAATCAGTTAGAGTACTTGTAAAGTTCACTTTTGAATTGTTAAAAGCAAAATTGAGAATTTTGTGAAAAAGTCTACGTATTAAAATCAAACATTTCATAATTGCATGTTGCTGAAGCTGAATAATAATATTTAAGACAGATTTGTCCTGAATCTCCAAAAAACACAATTTACCTGAAAATTAGAAAACAACGATTTTTTTCAACTCTCTGTCTGTTTGGCTGTTTAGAATTAAGCACAAAGCTACACAATGGGCTATCTGTCCTCTGCCCACCACGGGTATCGAAACCCGGATTTTAGCGTGTAATTCCGCAGACATACCGCTGAGCCACTGCAAATACTAACTTATTGGTATTCACAACTGTGAATCCAGTTAACGTCAACTCACGTGAAAGCTAACACATGTTCGATGCATCAATATGTTTGTTTGTTTGTTTTTGAATTTTGCACAAAGCTACTTGAGAGCTATCTGTGTTAGCCGTCCCTAATTTAGCATTGCAAGATTAGAGGAAAGGCAGTTAGTCATCACCACACTCCGCCAACTCTTGGGCTACTATTTTACCAACGAATAGTGGGATTGACCGTCATATTATAACGCTCCCATGGCTGAAACCGCCAGCATGTTTGGCGCGACGGATATGCGAACTCGCGACCCTCAGATTACGAGTCGCACGTCTTAACACGAATGGCCATGTAAGGCCGCATCAATAAAAGTTAAAAAATATTCTGTTTCAAATTTTGTTAAACTGATAAGATAAGCATATTTTTTTTTTCATTCTTTCATTACATTTTTACTGAGAGGAAAATATAAGTATTGAAAAGATTTCCACTGCCATTTCTGAAGCAAAAAAACAGCGCAGACTTATCTTGTAACGGTGAGCAGTTTTGTTGTGTATTAAGTTTTCTCACAGGAGTTATAGTCCTCATTTTTAATTTATTTGTTATCCACGTGCACACATATGACTGCACAAACCAATTTTTTTCGTAAAAATTATACATTTATACTTAAATGAAAAACTTGCAAAAAATCGGATTCTTGTTACGTGGACATTTTTTCACATTTAGAAACAAACTTAAGAATGAGAGCTACTTCCCCTCAATGTCTTATCTCGCTTTTTCTTTATATCTTTTCTATTCCAATTTAAAAAAAAATCATATTAGAATAGTTTGAATTTATTCATGAAGCTAAACCATTTAGCTTTACAGTTTGTTTTTTCACGCCTTTTCTTCGTCTTGAGCTCGAAATGGGAGAAATATAAAAACTTTCTCGTCTGCTGCTGGATCGGTTAAAATTAAATTTAAAAATAGTAGTAAAATAAAAATGTGTTTACTTTTTCAGATGTTGATTATTGTTGATGATCAGTGTTGTTATTAGTGTTAGTTAGTAGTTTGTTAAATGTTTCATAAATAAACACAAATCGCTGTGTGACTAAAAAAAAAGGTATATTTATGTTAAGATTAATGATTCAAGTAAATTAAGAATTAACGAAAATGCTATACAAAAATTGCTAATTTTATAAATTGTATTTTACATCTAGGCACGTGATGCAGAAGCTACCAACGTTAGTTCGTCTATATGGATTTAAACAGACTGTTGGAAGTGCTTGTCGACCATTGCACAAGTAGTATTTGTTTTACTATCTTGGATTAAAAAAATATAATGAGAAGTTCTTACCAGACAAGAACAATGGCAGGATATGAAAAGATACAAGTTATAGTACTATGAATATGATACGCACAAATTACATGGAGATGTAAGGTCTAGCAAACCGCTAATACATTACAAAATTAGGTTTTCAGAGAAGTAAGTAATTATAACTTACCAAATTACGTAGTGATATAGCAGGGCATTTTCCGAAATCTGCCTCCCATTAATCATAACAAATGTATGTCTAGGGAAACCAAGCCTGTTTTCTATGTATGCTTCAATAAACAAACCATCAAAAGCTACTTTAAATACTAATACTAATATAATTGTGGTCAAACAAAAGGAAAAACGGGTAATTCGTGTCAGTTGAACCATCTTTTATAAGACATTCTTTTAAAAGACAATTTTAATTATAAAGAATCATATAATACTAGAGCCAGGCGTGGTCAGGTGGTTAGGTCGTTCAACTCGTGTAATGAGGGTGGCAGGCTCAAATACCCGTCACACCAAACATGCTCGCCCTTTCAGTCGCGACGACGTTATATAGTTAGAGTCAATCACACTATTCGTCAGTAAAAGAGTAGCCCAAGAGTTGTCGGTGGGTGGTGATGACTAGCTGCCTTCACTCTAATCTTATACTGCTAAATTAGGGACGGCTAGTGGAGATAGTCATCGTGTAATTGTTCGCTAATTAAAAAACAAACAAACAAATGTATTACCAACATCATTTAAAAGGCTCTGCATGTTTTAACATGACTGAAAGTAAAAAATACAAACAAATAATTCACATCTAATTAGTGAAAAACAAGCTCAAGGTACTGCTTTAATTAGTAAAAAAAATAATTCAATGTTCTATATATTTTTGATAAACTAATATTTTTGAAGGGCGTTGTTTCAAAAATATAAACAAGTTTGCTATAAATGATAAATGGGATTTAATGTTTGTTTATAAGAGGAAGAGATGTTTAAGAAAAGGACACATGCATGTATGAGGATAATGTCTAAGAAACATTTAAACACGAAATGATACTAAAGGCGTCCATGGAAGAGTTCAAACAAAGAGTGAATAGTGTGAACATGTTAAAACTTTAAACCTTGCATAAGATTTGAAGAGTGGATGAAACAACTGGCTTTGGTTTAAAAGTAACGTTTATAGGTAAAACAAGGAAACATAACAGCGTTCGACTGTGGTGTAGAAAGCAGAAGGTATTACGAAATAAGAGAAAAATCACAACATCCTAGGTCATCACGCAATACCGAATAGTGTAGTATGAAGTAGTAATTGTTATTGTTTTGAATTAAGCACAAAGCTACATAATGGACTATCTGTGCTCTGCCCATCACGAGTATCAAAACCTGGTTTTTAGCGTTGTAAGTCCGCAGACGTACCGCTGAGCCAATGAAGGGGGGTAGTATGAAGCTGGTCACAGAGACACTGATCGTTACAAATGTAATGCTTTGCTGAACAAGAGCAATAAGAGAGAATACATGTCCTCATCCGCCGCTGTTTTTCGAGATTGTACGCATTTATAATGGACAAACTGAGGCACACTTTCTTTGTATGGGTCATGAACTTGAAACATTATGGAGGAGTGGTGGACAGATGCTGTGTTACATAACTTTCACATAATGTATTTATAACATAAAACATTATTATGGTATTCATTAATACCTCATCCAAAGTTTTGTATAACCAATAAGAATTCAAATATGCATATACCTTAAATAGGGTTTCCCCCGCGCGATGGTCAGGGTGACTTTGTACAAAGATGTAGCAACTAAAGTACTGGCTCAGGGGTACTTGTTACCTGCTTTCAACACCAAACTCTTAATGTACTTTCACACTTATTCACGTGAGTAATAAATTGACTTATTAGTTTAAGTTGCAAGATCACAAGTCAAAGTAGAAGGTGCGTATCACTTAAGAAACGGCTCTGTATATCATTGTTATTGTGCCTGTTATAGAAAATACTCATCTGAATTTATGTATTATTACAACAGTGGCAGCCATTTTTTCATTGCATTCACCCAACCAGGGTACTAGCATTCTTTGAGATGTATAAGACGTTAATGTTCCTTCCCCCGCACTGTGTATACGTTGTGTTATAGAAAATTTTTCTTTGTTTGTTTGATGTAAGAACATCTCTGAATGCAGTTAACGTCAACTAATGTTAAAGCTAACATGTGTTCGATGCGTCGATAATGGAGTGGAGTGGTTGTGACCCTCCTGTCCATTAACATGACCCTTGCTCCAGTCTGTCATCCCACATGGTTTGGTTCGGATTGGCCCAGCAACTTAAGAGTTGTTAATTAAGAGACAAACAGACAGACAGACATAGTTTTGCGCCTTCAGCATTAGCAATTTTATACGTATATGTCATATTTCACCTTTGAAAACCGAAAAACATTCAGGATGACCAACAATCTAGATTGTTTTTGTGATATTATTAGGAATCTCAACTAATCCTATTACGCTTTATATACAGTTATTAACCAAAAAATACAATGATTCACTATCTCCTCATTATCAAAAAAATGCTTCTAAGTATTCCAGAATCCGTACTCCGATTTGTAGCCTTACAGCACTTGAAAAGGATTCTTCAATACTGACTTCCCATCTTGTGTCAAATATTCGTATACATCTGTCAATTAGTTTTGAGATATGCGCGGAAACATACAGGGACTCGATTGCAATATTATCGCCCGTGAAAAATGAAAGACGGTAAAAATAATAGCTATTTCGAAAAGGAAAAAGCTGGTGACATGAATATTATTAAAACAATGTATATCACAAGTTGAATAGTAATACTGAAAAAACTACTCAATTAGTAACTGATAACTTTGAAAAGCATTACATCAGAAATAGAATTGTTTGTTTAGGAATTTCGCACAAAGCTACTCGAGGACTATCTGTGCTAGCCGTCCCTAATTTAGCAGTGCAAGATTAGAGGGAAGGCAGCTAGTCATCACCACACTCCGCCAACTCTTGGGCTACTATTTTACCAACGAATAGTGGGATCGACCGTCACATTATAAAGTCCCCACGGCTGAAAGGGCGAACATGTTTGGCGCAACGGGGATGCGAACCCGCGACCCTCAGATTACGAGTCGCACTCTTTAACACGCCTGGCCATGCCGGGCCTCAGAAATAAAAGGAAAGAATGGTTGACAGAATCGGATCATAGTAAAACCAGCAGCTTTGCGCGAAATTTAAAAGAAACAAATAAATCCTCTCGGCGCATAAAACGAGATTCACTCGTCAGAATTCATCATGTTGATTGGGCGGCAAAAAACAAAGTAAAACATCAGTCAAAACACTGCTTATTATAGTCATTTATGAAATTATCTTTCATAAAGCTTATAATGATAGTGCTAGAGAAGTGTCATCAGTTTTTCAGTAGATTGTAGGACATTACGTTACAGTAATACTGATAATTAATTTCAAAACCTTTCTTTGCAAGCTCTTTATTATTTCCCAGTAAGAAAATCATAGTAACTTTTCAACTGTATATCATACGATTCGTTTATTGCTACTGGATGTGTTGTTTTTTTTTATCCGCTGTAGTTCAAATCTAGACAATGACCTTGTTACAAGTGCTGCTAGCTAGCTGCCTACCGTCTGATCAGGAATTCAAAGTAATGAATGGTTGTCTGAACGCTATGTGTCTCTAACCTGATCGTTTAGTTGATGTGTTACATCAGGTTGTGAAATACTTGTTTGTTTGTTTGTTTGTTTTTTTGAATTTTGCAAAAAGCTACTCGAGCCGTCCCTAATTTAGCAGTGTAAGACGAGAGGGAAGGCAGCTTTTCATCACCAGCAACCGCCAACTCTTGGGCTACTCTTTTACCAACGAATAATGGGATTGACCGTCACTTTATAACGCCCCCACGACTAAAAGGGCGAGCATGGTTGGCGCGACGGGGGGATGGGTACCCGCGACCCTCAGATAGGAGTTGCACGCCTTAACACGCTTGGCCATGCCGAGCCAAGTTGTGAAATACCAACAGCGATAACTAGTTAACTACGTTGCCACGTCTTACACAAGAGACAAAAAAGGTTTTGATAAATTAATAATAACAAAGCTATAAACTTTCCAGCCGTGATGGCGTTATAATGTTACGGTCAATCCCACTATTCGTTGGTAAAAGAGTAGCCCAAGAGTTGGCGGTGGGTGGTGATGACTAGCTGCCTTCTCTCTAGTCTTACACTGCTAAATTAAGGACGGCTAGCATAGATAGCCCTCGAGTAGCTTTGTGCGAAATTCAAAAACAAACAAACACAATGTTGACCAACAACAAAAACAAACAAACAAACAAAATAATGTCTAACGGTTTTAGTAAACAACAACAAAAGGATTTCGTTAAAAAACCTTGGTAGAAATGATAGTTCATAAATAAGTTTATCGAAATCATTCTCATATAAACTAATGATATGGGTGAAATAGATTACGTTAAGAATAATGTTAGTTGACCGACACTTAACACTTTGTCATATGTTAAATGTGTCTGTTGTATGCTAACTGTCAGTTGTGATTCTAAATCTATTACAGAACATTACTTAAATTCTATTATATATCTGTAAAACGTTTTGAGCAGTTAATGATAGCAGTAGCGCTGCGTTTTGCCTGTGTTTTTGATTTAAGTAGAAAATGAGTCCGTCTAGGACAATAATCACAACTTGTTATCTTTTACCACCGTTTGCCACCGACAGTTCATAAACGTATGATGGAATAGGTCGCCACTTCTATTGCAGAGGAACTTCAAGTGTTATGATAGGGCTTATCTTACAGATCTTGCAACTGGGCTCCAAGATATCCCGAAATAGTTAAAATATATTTAACTTTGGGCTCATGGATAGCAAAGGAATATCCTCAATTTGGTTTTTCTCATATTAATATTGAATTTAGCGCTTGATACAATATGGTCATTATCACAATACCTCTGGATCCTTTGCAGCATTATAAGATATATATGGATCCTTTAACTATTAATAGTGGAAAAAGGCCAATTTGCAAAATCATATTTACACTCATACTATCCCTGACTCATTTTACTGATTGAATGTTGCATACATTTCCAAATCGTTCCATGTATATATGATCTTTCATTCTAAGCAAAAGCTAAGTAGTGTAATCCCTGGCTTTTCGTATTAATTTTACAACGCTAAAAAACTCAAATTCAAAAATCCAGCGATCACGATGATCGACAGTTACGATTCAGTTACAATGAGTGAATTGTAAACTGTGATCCGTTTGTTAAACTAAAGAGCTTATTTTTCTGTACAACATGGAAATGATGGCCAAAATTTCTGAATGTGCGTTAATGTCTCAGCAGGATGATTTAGATCAGATGTTCTGTGCTGGCTTAAAATAAATAGATTGGTGAACAAAGAGAAATATATATAAAATAACACCTGAAAACCTTTTATTTTGTATCAACATATGATAATAATAGACTAATTCCATAAATATATTCTTGCAATTTTATCCACATTGAAGTGTAGTTAAGTCCTATTGTATCAATGTTCAGCAGGTTTGTCCATACTATCTAGAGTTTTAAAAAATCATGATTTTGTTTCGCTTTCGAAGATTTGCATACAATATGTCTTCAGATAAAGATGAACAATATAATTAATTAGTTAAACATTTAGACAAGTTGTGCCATTAAATTAGTGAAACATTATTGTTGTTTTTAATTATCTAATATGGAACTAAGGTTTCAGAAATGCTCTAATAGTTCTAACAAGTTTCTTCTTACTTGGTTTGTTTTGGTTTCGCGCAAAGCTACACGAGGGCTATCTGCGCTACCCGTCCCTAATTTAGGAGTGTAAGACTAGAGGGAAGGCAGCTAGTCATTACCACCCACCGCTAACTCTTGGGTTACTCTTTTACTAATTAATAGTGGGACTGATCGTCACTTTACAATGTCGTCACGGCTGAAAGGGCGAGAATGATTGGTATGACAGGAATTCGAACCTGCAACTCTCAATTTAGGATTGAGTGCCTTAACCATCTGGCCGTGCAGGGCCATTCTTCTTACTTCAAGCTTTAATGATTTAAAACCTCTGAAAGTGCGCCGGAGCAGATTCGGCTGATCAATCAGCAGCTGGACCAAAATTTTGTAACAGTAATTAAAAGGCTTTTTAAACTTGCACGTCAAAAATTGTTTATAAATAAATAGATAGAGGTATAATAGTATGTACGAATTAGCATAACAATGTAATTGAATTACATATGTAACCTGCAAGTGTACGTGTTTCCAGTATCTTATATATATGGTGATTATAAGAACCAGTGAGCGACTATTTTTGTGAATCAATCATAAAGATGTATTTACATATGAATAATATTTTTAATAAATTACGTAAAGTTAGCAAAGAATTCATTCTCATACTTTTCAAATTTTTCCGGAGGGGACATGTCCCCAGAAATCCCCAATACTAGTACGTTTTGTTTTTACTGTGCTCAGTTTAAAAGCTTTCATATAATTTTCGAAAAATCATAGGTTGCACAACTGAAAGATTTTATTGTGAAAATAGCTTTTAATCACATTACTATTATTTATCATTTGCTAAATTTGTTCCAATTGTTTCTGGCCCGGCGGTGACCCAACGGTTGGCGTGCCGGACTGTCAAGCTATAACTCCGTAGTGTGAGTCTCGTAGCCATAAAACACTGCGCTCCTTCCTTTGTAAGTACCGTCGCATTACAAGAATTCCACTTCTCGGTCTGGTTAACCTCCTTCCATCTGGTGTATAACTTCAAAGGTAGGGAAGGTAATACGAATACCACTCATGAAGCTTTGCGCGAAAACCAACAAACCAAGTAGTTATTTCTTTGAAAGAAAACGGAGTATAAGCGAGAGAATAATTTTTTTCCTGTCATTGCATTTTTTGTTTTGAAAACAAGATTGTATCTCAAGGGCAATAAGATAAACTAATATGTTTTGTGTTCAGATAATAACAAGAAGAAACCTCTTCTTTCGAGTTAGTTTTCACTTGATAAGTTAACTCCTTTATAGAAAAAAACAACATGTTTCATTCCTTTGCTTTAGCTCAAAGGTACACGATGGGCTTTATGTACTCTGTCCCAGAGGGGATCGAAATACAGATTTTAGCATTGTGAGGTTGTATACTTGCCGCTAACTCAACGGAGTCGGGATGATGAAACAGAAGTATTGAAAATTCCTCACATTCCTGAGAGGAGTAAGTGTTGAAATACACATACAGCCCTGTATAAAATGTATTCTCTTTCGTGTGTCCCCTATTGCTTGGCGAAAATTTTGAAAGTTTATAATGCTAAAAATCGTGTTTCTAGATCCGTGGGGAGCGAAACACATGCAGCTCATTGTGTTACTTTTCGTTTAACGAATAAGTCCAATGTCGTCTTTGTTTTGTGAAAATATATACCAATGCATATACAATTATTTTGCAACATTCTTTTGCTGGTAGACATTGGGTTTTGAACAGCAGTATATATATAGCTAGCGCTGATGAGATGGTTGTTGTTACACACGAGTAACAAAACCGATGTGCCACAAACACAAATTCTAGAAGATGGAAGATAATTAATTATACTTCTCGTGAGACATTAATTATTATATTTCTGACATAGCATTTTTTTAAAATTTATTTTCCAGAAAAAGAGGAAATAAGAGTATTTCAATTATTCTTTCTCCATAATGTTTATGTATATGTCTGTCATTGTCGTATACTAAATCGGACGATATAGTATTTGTAAAAATTATCACAAACGAATTACAAAGGTAGTTTCCTCAGGAATATTGCCTGGATATATATATAAATCTGACATTATAATATCCTAACAGAAGTGAATTCCAAAAAAATGGAGATTAATATGAGAATTCATAAAAGGAAACTCAGTTTGTGTGGAATAGAACAAAAATACCTGACTTGAAGCAGACGTCAAGGTTTCATTCATTTTTCTGTCAAGAGTCTTTTATTTAAAACAGTTTATAACTAAGCTGTGATAACATGTAATCCATACTTAATAAACTACTCAAAACATAGGCTTACATTAAATAATGATTTTACTTGTTATCTGTTATCTCACAGTGCTGGTCAGCTAGTTTACTTTATCCTCAATTCGTTAGTAAAAGTCTGATATCATGTTTTCACACCTGCAAACCTTCTGCCGTATTGTAGTTATTGTCAATATTTTCCATGTATTTAGATGAGTATTATAATTAACTTGTATTTTTATTGAAGTTTTAAAATGGATATTTCTTAGAGTGAGTTTTCTTATCGTGAAGCCTATTCAGTACTGTTAACCATACACAGCCCACCATCTTCTTGTTGTCTTTCTTAAAATAAGAAGTGAACAACCAAGCTTTGTTTTATTCAAGAATTTAGATGCAACAATACAGCTTTAAAATGTTTTATCTACAAAGAAGGATGCTCCTACTTTATATCTATATATGCAGGTGTTGTTAGAAACAAAAGATCCATTACAAAGACAATAGTAAAACTTTGTATTATTGTTAACAATATCAGTATATGTATGTGTGTGTGTGTTCTTAATCAGTTGCTTCGTTTTATAAATTCTAAATGGAACCATAGAAAAGAAATATTGATGTGCGCGTGATATATTTTATTATACTTCAAATTTGATTACATTCAAGAATTCAAATTCAAATAGTTATTTTGATTCTCATAATTATTTATGGTGCTGAGAACATTTATTGTTACTCACTGAGAAAGAGTAACGAGTCTAGTGTGCAAGGTTATTGACCCATACAGAGAAGTAATCGCTTCTCAGCTAACTTTATTCAAAAATGGGAAATCTTTAAAAATCAGACACACGGACTTAGGTAACTTTTGACGCTCTATTTGCTTTGAAGAAAGTTATTATAGAATTTATTTGACACTCTACACCTCTAATGACTAGTATTTTTAGAACTATAATAGAAAATTGTCTTTTTTATCATTACGTGTCAATGTATGTCTCATATTCATTCTTGGTGGTACTTTTCGATAATAACGAATCATTTTTCACTCTCTTAACCAAAATATGTCAGTTCCGCCTATTTAAATTTTAGTTCACAAAGTTTTCTGATTAAATTTGAATAAAGTTAGAACCTTTCTGTAAAATAAGCTCAGCTGAACTTCCAATGCAGTTTTAACGCACGTGAAGTTCCATAAAAATACCAATTTATATCCCAGTTTACTCTCAATCCTCATCTACTTCTATTCAAACAGTGTGTGTGTGTGTGTTTTTGTATTGCAAAGCCACAAAGGGCTATCTGCTCAGCCCACCGATCTATTCAAACATAAAATTTTCTTGGCGCAAAATATTTAAAATGCACAAAAGTACCCGTCTTCAATGTCGAAAACGTTTAAGTTGAACTATCATTTTAAATTATTTCATGGACTATGAAAAAAAAAAGATGAATTCTGAAATACTTATACTGTCTACCAATAAAAATAATTGTCGAGCATTTCATTCACGCTAAGAGCCACTCAACGATAACATATGGCAATTCTGTATTTTTATTCTTCAAGTTACATCACATTTTGAAATGTGAACGATAGGTTGACTGATTCCTAACAGTTTACTGTAGAATATACTCCTTGCTAAATAAATTTATCATCAACATTATTCTTCCCTGTTCTTCCCTCATTTCTAAAGTGTTTGTGTTTTTAATTTCGCGCGAAGCTACACGAGGGCTATTTGTGTTAGCCGTCCATAATTTAGCATTGAAAGACTAGAGGGAAGGCAGCTTGTCATCACCACCCACCGCCAACTCCTGGGCTATTATTTTACCAACAAATAGGGGGATTGACCGTAACATTATAACGCCATCACGGCTGGAAAGGCAAGCATGTTTGGTGCGACCAGGATTCGAACTCGCGACCCTCAGATTAAGAGCCGAACGCCTTAACACACCTGGACATCCCAGGCCACATTTCTGAAATGGACGTTGAATTTTGTCTGCGTGCGCAGTTTTTTAAACAGGAGACAGACGAACGTTCAGATAGACACCACGATTTGAAATATATATATGATTACAAAAGTTTTGACGACCATGTAACCTGAACTGAATCTCGAAAGAGTTTTACTTTTTTTAAGATTATAACTTCTAATTAACTCTGCAGTATGATTATAACACACACACACTCGCCAAGGACAAATATATTTGATCTTGCACTTCGGGAATACACAATCGACAAATACATTATACGCTCTAATTATCGTGTATAATCATTATCTTACTTAGAGAAATATACACTGAGTGTTGCCACACTAATCGTTTCATCAAATATATTTGGGGAATCAAAACATATACTTATTAAATATAACATCATTCGTTATACCACCTGGGAAACTTAAACATATTTAATCGTGAAGAATCATATTAGTCATACAGAAATTAAATGATGTATGCCCTTATTAATTATATTTTATCGTAATTATGTACAAGGTTTCTCTTTCTACAGCTTTGGAAGGGATACACCTGTTGAATATGAGCCTTATTTTATGATAATAATAAGTTTTGCTACTACAAAATGATCTACACCGTCGACAAATATTGTTATTCTAAAATGTAGCTTAAAATAATTTACATAGCTTTCTCTGCTCAAAAATCATTTGTTTTTGTGGACTGATATTATAGAATTTCTTACATAATATAATCTGTTATTTCAAATTTATGTCAGTTATTGGGAGTTACTTAGCCATTTCAAAACTACGTTATTCATATAAATATATCGTACAACTTTTTGTAGTCAACAGAATCTTTGCGGTCTTAGTGTAGATACTTCTTGTTTTATAAAAGATTTACTTAACTCCTTACATCGAGAAATCTCGCTATTTTATTTCCCTCCATCACTGGCACAGCGGTAAATCTGTGGATTTACAACGCTAAAATAAGGGGTTCGATTCCCTTCTGTGGACTCAGTAGATGGGCAGATGTGGCTTTGCTAAAAGAAACACATATTTATTTTCTGTCTTCGTTTTGTAAATGGAATATTCTAATTGCGTAAAAACCTTATAAATATAAAAAGCCCCCTCTATTGTACTCCAATCATCTTTCACAGCTCTTACATTCGTATTTTGAGTAAAGATATTTTGGTGTTTGAAAATCATTTCCTTTTTAAGGAAAAAGTAGTTTTTATTAGTTTATTTCTATGTGTGTAAAAAACTTCTCACGATTATAAATAGTCTTATTTTTTCAATTATAATAACAAATATTTAAATCTGATAACGACAAATAGGGATCAATGTATAAGTAATATAGAATATTTTAATGTTATAAAAGTACTGAAATAAAAGAAACAAATTACAAAAGTGGTTTACGTAAAAACATGAAAAAATCTCAAGTTGAAAAATTACTGTAATTAGGCTACTTTGAGGTAAAGTAGAAATTTTTTTAACGTTAAGGAATTTAGGTTTTGTAACTTTAACTTTCTTGTTTCAAAACCTTTCGCAGTATTAGCACTTTCTGATTACTAGCACTAGTTGTTACTTACATATCGATCCATACGTTTCATTAAAAAATGTAATTTATTTTTATTGTACTTGCAGGCCTGCACGCAAAATGTCTGAGAGGAGGTTCTGATTTGTGACGTAATAAGTCAACGCAATAAGCATGAAAAGGATTCTGAAAGCTTGTTTGTTGGTTTGTTTTTGAATTTCGCTCGAAGCTACTCGAGGGCTATCTGCGCTAGCCATCATTAATTTAGCATTCTAAGACAAGAGGGAATGCAGCTAGTCATCACCACCCACTATCAACTCTTGGGCTAATTTTTGAACCAACGAATAGTGGGATTGACCGTAACATTATATCGCCCCCACGGCTAAAAAAGCGAGCATGTTTGGTGCGACGGAGATGCGAACCCGCGACTCTCAGATTAAAAGTCGAACGCCTTAACCCACCAGGTCATGCCGGACCGATTCTGAAGTTATGCGATAATTTTAAACCAACAAAATGTTGATGCTTCATCACACGAATGTAGACTATCTAGAAAACTTTAAACTCCATAATTGGATGCGCCATAGCTATATAAGCATATTATTTTAATATTATAAACTAAAAGGTTCGGCCCAAATACTCTCTTTTCCTAAGTACGCATGTGACTTATTTATTTCCTTTTTATTATTCATAATTTTGTACGCAAGCATTACAAAGCGCGAGGCGCACGTTTACACGATTGGATTTTATTACTCCTCGAGATCTCTACAAACCACATCTGAAATCTAATTACACGCCCAAAATAGCACGTTGTCAGTTTTATCTCGGTAGCTCACTCTTTGATCTTCAACTGCTTACTGCAAAGACTCTAACAATTGGACTCATTCGGGAGGTTATGTTTACAAATGGCGGTACCGTACTAACCCACAAACAGAATAACCTACAATTCATTGTTAGTAATTCTTGTGTTACAACGTAATTCTTTGGCTTCAATATTAGTTTTGGAAACTCAGGAGCACTCTTCATATTCTAGTTTGCAATATGTAACAATCTACCATCTTATATACCCATTCAAATAACAAAACTGAAAAAGGTCGAGAATTATAAATACCTAGGCAGTATCTCAAGTAAAGGATTCCTGCATATAGGTAAGTTAGGCCTTAGGAAGACTCAGCACTGAAGTGCTCAGCAGCATAATATTAGCTTGTTCTCCAAACTTACAGTAAATAATAGCGGTGAAGTTCGTCTTATATATATGTGTGCAAAGTTTGGATCCTATAATAAAACTTGATCAGTTCCTGAGATCTTTCATGAATATAAAATTGCAGAACAAAGTCACAATCATGTAACTCGTGGAAAGAACCAAGAATACCAGCATAGAGATGATGTTACTCAAATCACAGTTAAGGTGGACTGGACACGTGATAAGAATGAAAACTTTCCCAGACAGATCATTTATGAAGAACTGAAAGAAGGAACGTCAACCTAAATGATATAAAGATTGTGTGAAAAGTCATCTTTAACCGCACAATTCAAAACCATCAGATACTAAACCGACCTTTCTCATAAGATCTCTCTACTAAAACCTTGTCTTCTTAGTGTACCAATCGTGTTGCTTCAAAATAATAGCATATATGGGATGTGTTAGTAGTCAATATCTACCCTCTTCTTTTAACGAGACATTTCTGCTTCCAAATCATTCATGCTGCTTATAGAAACTTCGCTATTAAAACATAATCATATATTCATAAAGAACTCACTGAACCATATCACAAACACTTCTTTGTAGCAAAATATTTTCGATATAAAGTTAATGAAATAATCATGTGGCTTCATAATCATCGGTTTTTTGTTTTTACAGAAAGGTCAAATTGCACTGTTATCATTTCTATTATATACAAGATCCTTCGTGATTCAAAACCGAGCTCAAAACTTGTTGTGCTCAGAATATGACTTCAAAGATTTATAGTTTTCAGCCAATTGCTGCGTCTTTGGGCGAAAGGTGCATTGTAAAACTGAAAGTTAAATCCTAATATTTAATAAGATAAGAGTATTACACTAGTTAGCAAAGAGATATTTGTCTTTCTTCTTCTGTATCAATTGATAGATAATAGATAATGCTACACCCAGGATTGCAGAAGTGAAAATTATATGTGTAATTACATTTAATTTCGAAATATCTTTAATGCTTCTATTTTTTTCAAGGTCTCGTGTCATTATTGGATCGTTAAGATAAAACTACAAAACGTAATATCTTGCTCAGGTGCTGATATTACTGGAAAACGTCAGCAATTTATCTTGTTTTATGGATTTACAAACTAGCTGTATATCACATTTTTAGAACATCTGCATAACAAAAATATCATGTATGGTGGAACGAAAGGTGCAGATTGTCCTTTATTTCGTATCGTTAACACTGAGGAAGGATTCTGGGTAGACCTCTGGATTTCGAAGGTGGCGAATCTGATTTGCATCCTTGCGATTTTACAAATAGTCTCTGATTTCAAGTTTATAATATTGACAGTTGGTATCTCAGGATGGATGGTAGTATGTTGTTGATTTGCTATTTTTACTTCCCTCAGACAGTAGCTCAAAATTAGAGAAAGTGACAATTAGCTTTAGTGGTTCTGCTATTAATACAAAATAATACAGGTAGTTGACGTTGCTAAAGAAAATGGTATATATATATATTAGTATATACGTGACATTTTCTGTATTTTATTAAATACTGAAGTTGAAAATATTAATATTTTTTGTATAAAAGTAACATATGTTCTATTTTTATTGCTATGAAGAATAATCAATATTTTGACTTTACTTCATAAACGTTGTCAGAAAAAGTTAGTATTTACTTAATACATTACAGATACTTTTTTTTAAAAGTAACTGGTCAACGAACTACCTGAGTTGTGCCCACCATGAATATTGAAACCAATTTCTTGCCTTATAAACCTTCTGTCTTATCGGTAAGTTACTGGGGAGCCTTATATGTAAAATAAGTTCTAATGGAACATCTTGTATTTATATTCATAGAACCACACACAATTTGATTCAAATATAGGGTGTTCGAAAAGTCACTGTGCACTTTTATATTTATTAACATACAAAACTGCACAGTGACTTTCCGAACACCCTATATGATAATTTTGAACTAATCAGAAATATGAAGAAGATAAAAATATTATTTCTTACCAATTTAAAATGTGCCAGTAATGTATCACTTAAAAAAAACAACAACATTGATATGAATTTTCATGCTTATTAAAAATGTTTCAATAAAGAATTTTGGAACTTTCTTTTATTGTTTGTCTGCGCGTTAACAAATTAGTCTAATTATCCATTTGCATAATAAAACAGATTTTTAAGACAAACGATTTGCTGATCTAAATACCTGAACAAACCTGAAAAGTCGTTTCTATGCGAAACACGTTCATTACATAATGTTGTAGGATAAATCAGGGTATTCAGTGCACAAAATTAATTATGATTGATTAGAAGTGAAAATTGTGGAGCAGTTGTAACAGTAGTTGCACTACACTTTACATCTTCTTCCTTGTTTACATACTAGACGAATGAGATGTCCAGTATGTGATAAACGATTCACTATAAAATAGAAAATAAAAGTGTCATGTTGTTAGCACCAAGCAGACAAAATAACAAGACCGTGTAAGCCATTTGGTACTAATATCACCCGAAGAAAGTTGCCTTGGCAATAATTTTTTTATTTGACTTCTCTATTCTTTTCTACTTTTCTTTAGATTTACAGATTGAAAGGAATAATAAAAAAACTGGATGTGAAAACTAAGCTATCACCAAAAAAAAACAAAAAAAACTAATTTCAATGGTTAATTATTAAAAGTGAAAGAATTAAGTATTTGTCTGTTCATCGTATTAATAAAATTTTGTAATACATTAGACAGAACTCGATAAACATGCTCAAAAAGTTTTGTGATGTGCTCGCAATCTTTAATTTGCCAATACAGTAGCTTAATTAGTAAGTACAATTTTACATTTGACAAATTAACTATTTTTTCGTGTAATCATACTTCATAATTAAACAGAAATTAAAGTCATTCAAGATTCAACTCAGGTCAGATGGTTTTTCAAAACTTTTGCAATATTCTGTATAAGTAAATCATATCTGAGATTTAGTAAAGGTATCAGTCATTCACAAATTATATTTTTATGGAACTTCATGTGCGTTCAAATAAATATATTCTAGAATCTAACTCCAGATTTCTAGTGAAAGTCGATAGTTCTAACTTAATTCAGTTTTAAAAACACAACTTAGTAAAATAAACTCTAAATAAACTGCGTTAATGTATTTTAGCTGATAGAACGAAAAAAGTGACTTATTATTATCGAAAAGTACCACCAAGAAGGAGTATGAGACATACATCGACACGTAATGAAAAAAAAAAAATCTTCCATTATAGAGTTATTAAAACACCAGTTATTGGCGTGTAGAGTGTCAAATAAATTCTATAATGACTTTCTTCAGAGTAATACAGGGTTAAAAGGTACCTAAATTCGTGTGTCTGTGTTTGATATTCAAAGATATCCCATGTTTGAATAAAGTTAGCTGAGAAGCGATTACTTCTCTGTAATGGGTCAATAACCTTGCACACCAGACTCGTTACTCTTTCTCAGTCAGTAACAAGAAATGTTTTCAGCACCATGGATAATTTACCGTACAATAACAATCAAATTAATTATTTAAGTTCTTAAGAAGCTATGTGAAATGTAATTGTTATTTTATTTTTTACTCAAACATGTAACCAATTAAAACTGAAAATATCTTAATAGAATATATCACATACACATCAATATTTTTCTTTCTAACATTCTGTTTAGAATTCATAAAACGAAGCAACTGATAAATAACAAATTATATATATATATGGTGATATAGCCGACGAGAATATATATGTTTTACTATTGTCTTTATAATGGATCTTTTGTTTCTAACAACACCTGTCTACAAATAGATATAAAGTAGGAGCATCTTTTTTTTCAGATAAACATTTTAAAGCTGTATTGTTGCATCTAAACTCCGAAACTAAACAAAGCTTGGTTGTTCACTTCTTATTTCAAGAAAGACAACAAGAAGATGGTGGGCTGTGTATGGTTAACAGTACTGAATAGGCTTCACGATAAGAAAATCACCTTAAGAAATATCCGTTTTAAAACTTCAATGAAAATACAAGTTAACTATAATACTCATCTAAATACATGGAAAATATTGACAATAATTACAATACGGCAGAAAGTTTACAGGTGTGAAAACATGATATCAGACTTTTACTAACGAATTGAGGATAAAGTAAACTAGCTGACCAGCACTGTGAGATAACAGATAACAAGTAAAATCATTATTAAAATAAGGACTATATATTTGCGTGGTTTATTGTGTAAGGATTACACGTGATCACAGCTTAATTAGAAACCATTTTTAATGAAAGACTTGACTAAAGGTTACAGGAAAATAAATGAAGCCTTGAAGTTGCTACAAGTCAGGTAATGTTCTTCTACACAAACTGATTTTCCTTTCATGAAATCATCTCATTAATTCCCATTTAATTGGAATTCACTTCTCTTAAGATGCTGCAATGTCAGATTAATCAAGACACGTGATGGTGTGTCGTACGGGTTAAACAACCTACTGCAGAACATACTGTTTATTATAATCTGGAATGACAGTTTAGGAATTTTCCACCTTGTGTATTTTGGTGTGTCATCAGACAAACTATTTAATATTTTCAGTGGGTGTGCTCTCCTTCATTCGTACTTCACATACTGAATTTCAAAGCAATTTATAAAAATATCTGAGACATAACATCACCAATTTTGATTGAGTTTGATTTTAATTTTAGTTTTCATTCGATTTGTTTTGAATTTTTCGCGCAAAGCTACACAAAAGCTATCTGCGTTAACCGTCCCTAATTTACCATTGTAAGACTAGATTGAAGGGAGCTTGTAATCACATTCACCCCCAACTCTTGGGCTATTCTTTTACCAATGAAAAGTGGGATTGACCGTCACATTATAACGCCCCTTCCGCTGAAGGGTCTAACGGTGATTCGAACCCGCGACCCTCAGATTACGATTCGAGTGAATTAACAACCTAGCCATGCCGGGCCTCTTTTTTATTCGAACCAATAGTACGTAAAATTTATTTGACAGAAAAACACTCAACATTTTTCAGTTTATTTCATATTCCATATACGGATACAATCATGTGAAAAAATTAGGACACCCTATGAAAGCCTGTGTACTTTGTAACATTTTTAGATATATAGATATTTAATCTCAATTTTAACAATACTGAGATATTATAAGAATATAACTAAACAATTAAAACTAAAGAAAATACTTTTCAAGATCTTCTGTAAATGTACTTCTACAAAAATGCATATTCTAACTGTTAGGACACCCCCACATTTATTCCCATTTAAAATGGCTCAACTCACACACACGTGTGTCATACCAGGTGCACATAATTAGAAGATCATTACTCAACATTCTGAATGAGGCTTGCCCTATTTAAACTTCAAACATTTAATTTGGTGTGTTCCTGACTGTTGAAGTGAGAGTGAGCACCATGGTGAGAGCAAAAGAGCTGTCTGAGGCCTTCAGAAAGAAAATTGTAGCAGCTTATGAGTCAGGTAAGGGATTTAAAAAGATCCCAAAAGATTTTGAAATCGCCATTCTACTGTCCGGGAAATAGTAAACAAGTGGAGAACTTTCAAAACAACTCCCAATATGACCAGGTCTGGTCGTCCATCCAAGTTCACCCCGAGAGCAGACCGCAAGATGCTAAAAAGAGGTCTCCAAACACTCTAACATGTCATCACGGGACTTACAGTAGGCTCTGGCTACTGTTGATGTGAAAGCACATACCTCTACAATCAGAAAGAGACTGCACAAGTTTAACTTGTATGGGAGGTGTGCAAGGAGGAAGCCTTTGCTATCTAAGAGAAACATCAAGGCCAGACTGAAGTTTGTTAGAGAGAATGTAGACAAAGACCAGGATTTCTGGAATAATGTTTTTTGGACAGATGAGTTCTAAATTGAATTAAACATTCACCCCTAACAATTGCCAATGCTAAAAATAGGTTGAACAGTCATTTTACACAGTCTTTAAGAGGACGAATCTCAACGTAAATTGGTCAAAGACATGAAAATGTTTTTAAAAGGCCATCAACTTCGTAATGTGTTCCTGAACTTATATCACGTTCACTGAGTGCAATAATTCTTTCCGAAAGGTTCACATAAGTGGACTGTAGATAAACTGATGACGTCGGAACAAATGACATGTCATAGTGGTAAACAATTGGCAGGTGAAGGCTATGGAGGAACCTGTTCTATAGACTTGAATTTTGTGGTAAATTTTAAACTCTTTAATACTGCACTGCGGATTAAGTTAATGCTGAAGACCGTATTTGAGAAAGTTCCAAATCAGTTCTTTGTTTATCATTACAAATCCATGCATTATGTAACCAGGCATTACCTTGTACCAGGTTAAAGCTCAATCCGATTATACCCGTAAATGTAATGCAACTAGGTTCAATATCAAATTATTAGTTAATTAGCAAGTTTGTAAATCAAAAAGAAACATATTGAGATCCACAGCCTCTCATATGACGTCATAAATAAATAAAACATCGAAACAGTTATTTTCACAAAATATGAAATAAACTTATTTTGTGTCAATGATTCTCTGACACCGTCGGTCAATAATAGAAGCAAAGAAACCTTGACTCGTCTGGAATATAGAATACAGATACGCATTAGTATTGTTGCTTATTTTTCAGAAAATTGAAATGAGTTGTGTAGAACATTGAATTGAAGAATTAAGTAGGATGTTCTTAATCTGAGCTCATCAATTCTGTTCCTCACTGTTGGCATATTGATGACCGTTACAAACGTTTAAGTTCATATCGACTTCATGGGTGGTGGAATGGAGGTTTATGATTAGGTAGTAGTAGGTGATGTATCGCGACCTTTTATACAGGTTTTCTGCTAGCGTGTCGCTTAATACACCAAGATACATGATAAATGAGTTGTTACTTGTACAACTACAACCAGTTGATAAGCCATATCTATCTATATTACTATTTCAAAGTCCAACAATTTACCAGCTGAGAATGTTATCAAATAATTTCCTATAAATTATGATGAAATCTACAATAAGCTACCTAAATAAGAATGGTGTCTCTTCAGAGTGTGTACCAAAAGATCCTGTGTCCATTCAGATTAAGACATAATATACACACATAATTAATAAGATATGTTTGGAATCGCTTTCAGAAGTAATTTCCTATGTCGTATCGTTAGTTTACACTTCGGCTTTCTTTTGGTGTACAAAATGCGTATTTTGTATAAACTACGTGAGCGCAGAGGCAGTACTAAAAAGAAAGCTATCTTCATGTGGTTATTTTCAAAAGATATGAATATTCAGTTTTGTTCTTAACTTATTGCGTTAAATGTGTATAATATATAAATATATTTTCTCTCGTCTCATTATTAGTGAACTTGAGGGACGAAAACATAAACGTCCCATAAGCATAAAGCTGATCCGTAAAAATCCCAAACTAGTTCATGCTTTTCAATAGAAGTTTTAATGTACATATCGGTGCATGTTTTATGTTTCCAGTATTACTATGTAATATATATTTATATATATATGTAGAGAGAAAATATTTTTGCTTTGGATAATTTTATAAAATTCAGTACATTTGTGTCGAAAGATTCGAAATGAATAATAATCGTCAGACTCTATAACGTTTTTGAAAAACATGAGTTAGAAACTGCTAATTTAGTTTGCATGGCCTAACCAATATACACGTATTTTAACATCCTTTCACTTTATAATATTTCTGTTATACATGAGTCGTCTTTAATCCGAACGCGAAATTTTCGTTAAATTTGAGTCTCTTTTTTTTCTTGAATCATATTGTAAATATGTCTTAGATTTATATTAAATAGTGTGAGATTAGAGGGTTTGTTTTGTTTTGAATTATCTATAGGTTTCAAAGGGATAATTGATCCATTAGACTGTTTGTTTTTGTTTTTGGAATTTCGCACAAAGCTACTCGAAGGCTATCTGCGCTAGCCGCCCCTAATTTAGCAGTGTAAGACTAGAGGTAAGGCAGCTAGTTATCACTACTCACCGCCAACTGTTGGGCTACTCTTTTACCAACGAATAGTGGGATTGACCGTTACATTATAAAGCCCCCACGGCTGAAAAAAACGATCGTGTTTTGTGTCACGGGAATTCAAGATCGCGACTCTCAGATTGCGAGCGCCTAAGCCACCAGGGCTTGCCGGATGCAATATTTCTGACTAACGTATTTTGAAAGTATTAATTAAAATTTCCTTTTGGTTACTCTTCAGCTTTGATTTTGCGGATAAGGTCACGAATAGATACGACCCAATGTATAACAGAATACTACAACCTGTGAAGTACAATGCTTTGAAGACGAACGCGCACACGTGCTGACTAAGAATATCCCCAAATCCAGATATCACACGTGTGTTATAAAATTAGCAATATATAATGAGCTATAAATATGAAGGTGTAATTGCAGTTATGGTTGAAACAAAAAGAAACAGTGAAGCCACTCCTGCTCAGAAAAGTGAAAGCACAATATCAACAGTGTAAACGTGTTATGGATATTGATGCGCTCTTTAACCACTTTAGAATAAACATTGCGAGACTCGAAATTAAAATGATAATTCCTTCTGGGATCCTATTTACTCATTTTCTGCGAATATTAAATTATATTATATGAAAGATAATTTTACTCCTTTTTGCTTTTTCTAGAAACGGCGATTGGGTTTGAAACTACTAATTAATAGCTCATTTTCCTAGTTCTCTTGCTGTACTTACTTCTCCGGTTTCTTCGCAGTGGACTTAAAGAGATCTTCTTATGAATCAACTTCTGTGTAGAAAAGCCTCTTCAACGTTTTCCAATTTATCTGTCCCCCAGGAGCACAGCGGTATGTTTGCGGACTTACACACTAAAAACAGGGTTTCGTTACCCGTGGTGGGCAGAGCACAGATAGCCCATTGTGTAGATTTGTGCTTAATTCAAAACAAACAAACCAATTTATCTTGCGAATTTTTCTTTAAATGGGTTAGTGTTAATGTTTACAACTTCCAAACCCAATCTCAAGCGAACCAAATTGCACTGTATTATATCACAGAATTTAAAAGGTATATCATGGAACACAATATTTGTTATTCCGGTTTGTTTATTTTTTTTCCACCCTTCCATTGAAAACCAATGCTGACAGTTTGTTTACTTTTGACTTGCGAGCCATCTTCAACATAAGATTCTTGTTTATTAATTTTGTTAATGGTACTAGGTGGATGAACACAGCTTCATTGGAGTGTGTTTTTATAATTCAGGTCTTTCGTAAACTGTTTGATTTAAAATGTAGTTTCTGAGCTCATTGCTGCCCTAAACATTAAACTATGCGAAATATTTGCTATAGTGGAGAGTATTGAAAATTCCCTTTTCCAAAATATTGTGTTATTTCTTTGACTCTATATAATTTTAAACTAAACGTGCTCGCCCTTTCAGACATGAAGGCGTTATAATGGTACGGTCAATCCCATTATCTGTAGTAAAATAGTAGCCCAAGAGTTGGCGGTGGGTGGTGATGACTAGCTGCCTTCCCTCTAGTCTTACACTGCTAAATTAGGGACGGCTAGCACAGATAGCCCTCGAGTTGCTGTGTGCGAAATTCCAAACACCAAACCAAACCATAGCTTTGCGAGAAATATAAAAACAATTTCAGAAGGTGAAACATGATTAAAGCACAAAAATTTATTTTAAAAAATAGTGAAAATTTTAACATTTATACAATTAAACGTATCTATTTTCTGTGTAATGTTTATCGCCAAATGTAAATCATCCAGATGAAAAAAATGGACGTGCATTCCTACGATTACATGAACATTTTATAAAATATGACGAATAGCCTGAAAGGTTGTGTTAGTGCCATCTACTGACAATATTATTGCATTACATGAAAATTACTTTCATCAAAAAATCTCTCATAGTAAGTGTATTACAGTGGATTCATTAACAACTGAAACATAATTTTCTTTTTCTCGTAAATCACAGTTTGGTTTTGAAGTAGTTTACGATAGACTGTGTCAGATTAAATAAATTTTGTAAATTAGTATATATATTATAATTGTTAATATATTGTTATATTGAGGGTATTTTGGTCAGTGTAAATACGGCTCAGTTTTCGTTTCTGTCTATTTTAGAAGTGGGATGAGGTTATTGCTTCTACATTGAGGTTAATCTTAGGAACATTTAGTAGAGAACCCAAAACTTAAACAATAATGTACCAATTATATACACTACTTTACAAAAGATATTTAATCTGACACAGTCTATGGTAAACCATTTCAAAATCAAACAAATCATACTTTGACTTCTTTTATAGTGTTATAGGCTTGTATACGTAACTCTACATTTATTAACCTTGATGTTTTCATTTTAAAACTTAGATCAGTAATTTATGGAAATATTGTAGAGAGAACAAGCTATCTAACTTCAATGCATAGATAGGTCTTCGAGCATTAAGGCCTGAGTATAAAAAACAACCCATAATTTATGTAAAACATTCTAAAAGTATTTAGTATAACGCGAAATGTATGGATTTGAAAATGGTCTGTGACCTGGTAGATTAATGTCATTGTCTTTTTGTCTGGTGAGTCAGCCGTAAGTCAATAGAATTAAAATGCTAAGATTCATGATTCGATTCCTTGCAATGGACAGAGTGCATATAGCCATTTTGTAGCTTTACACTAAAGCAACAACGTCATCTCTGGTTTTGTTGCCAAAATAACTAAAATTAAAATACGCAATAAACAACACATACAAACATACATAATCACTCAAAACAAAAATAAAAACATAACGAGCTTAATAATTAATCGTTTACTTTGAGATAAATCTGTTGTTTTTATCAATTTTGCTCTGGTATACCTTCTTTACAGACGGCACCAATTAGATACCCTGGTACATGTGTAATCTTAGAAATTCAGTTTTGGACAAGCTCAAATTAGTGAATATACAATATACATATATTTTTGGAATAATTTTTTAAATATAGTAAGCTATACAGTTGCGGAAAACGACTTACAAAATATAGTCTAAAACTTGAGAAAAGTACAATATATTAAAATAATTTCGAAACGAATGTTTTTATTTTCTTTGTTTTTGAATTTTGCACAAAGCTACACGAGGGCTATCTGTGCTAGCCGTCCCTAATTTAGCAGTGTAAGACCAGAGGGAAGGCAGCTAGTCATCGCCACGCACCGCCAGCTCTTGGGCTACTATATTACCAACAAATAGTGGGATTGACCGTCACATTATAACGCTCTCACGGCTGAAAAGGAAGAGCATGTTTGGCGCAATATGGAGATGCGAATCCGCGACCCTCAAATTACGAGTCGCACGCCTAAACACGCTTGGCCATGCAAGGCCAATGATTTTATTCAAACATACGTTATCAGTAATACACATAATTTAACCAGTATTAATATAAATACTACAAGATTTATCTTGAGAGAGGATTGCAAAAAAAACTAATATTTAACATGTTTTTTTCAATCCTAACTCGAAATATGGCTTTTTCTTTTCATAACAGCTTAAGAATAGACACACAATTCTAACTGCTCTGTGAATCCGTGTATATATCACAGCAGTTTTTTGGAACTGTACAGCACGCTACACTGAACGCTGCGTGAAACTCTCCATTATAAGGCAGTTTTCTGAAACTGTTTGGGTAGTAACCCTTGTGGTTACTGAGTGGCTAGTGACTCACGTTACAAAGGTCGCTCTATGAAACTGATTCCATTTTAAATTATGTTTTGATATTTCTATAACAAATAAATGAAGAACCAACACGCTTCCTCTATGTTAAAGTTGATTACAGGTTTATTAAATTTTAATATGTATATTTTTTCAAAACATAGATAACATATTTCAATTACAGGTCGAACTTGTTATTAATATATAAAAATGGTGGAATATAACAATATGTTTTCCTCTCCTTTATTAAATTCTTCTAGCGGTTTCGTGACTTCGAAGGTAACTCTTTAAGATATAATTTTACAGTTTTCTTCTGTAAGCATTAATAATAGCTTTTTGTTAGTCGTAAAGTACCTATTCTTAAAAAGTGTAACAAGCGTAACTAAACGGCAAATGTAGAGTCGATTTAAATTATCGCATTTTGCACAACCCCTTATAAAAATGTCAGATGCATCGTTTCGTGAACAGGGGTATTTGTTTGTTTGATTTTGAATTTCGCACAAAGTTACTCGAGAACTAGAGGGAAGGCAGCTAATCATCACCACCAACCACCAGATCTTCGTCTACTCTTTTACCAACGAATGGCAGTGGGATTGATCGTTACTATATAACGCTCCCACGACTGAAAAGGCGAGCATGTTTGGTGCGACCGGGATTCGAACCCACGACCCTCAGATTACGAGTCTAACGTCTTAACCCACCTGGCCATGCAGGGCCTACCAGGAGTATAATGGCGTAACTGTTTAAATTTTCCGCTGACACTTCTTCGTAACGGAGAGAGGTGTAGTGTATGAGTAACATAATTTGCTCTTACGAAGCACTAAAAAGATATACTTTGTACCATTACGGAGAAACACGAAATACGATTTCATGACATATGGACTTTATAAGAATAAACAATATTGAGTTTATACGTTGAGTTTATGGTGAACGATAAACAAGCAAAGGAAAGGTCCTAATGTAGCAATATAAACTCAGCACACATAGAAAGAGCATTTACTTTCTTACACATGATAAAGCGACCACCATAACTCTATGCAGTTGTAATAATGTGTATATAGTTGGAGGCTGGTCACATATTGCCACTTATCATTCTTGGCTGGAGGCGAGGACCTTACTGTTCTTTGACGGAACGGAGAAGTTCAACAGAATGTTTGTATGGACTTTCAGATTAAATTACTAGATTCACGATTGGCAATTCAATAAGAAAAGGCCAAAAGGAAACTCATTCAGTGAAAGCAGTGTTGTCATATAAAAGTTGAGAAATAGATTTTATTTGATTTAATTCATACTAATCCTACAAAATAATTTTGTTAAACATATAAATCCTCAAAACAAAAAAAGCATAGTTCTTGTTGGTGCATTAACAAGGTAAAAACTACTCTATTTCTGGGGAATAGGGGGGCCCTGCATAATTAACAGCGTAAGATTAGAGGGAAGGCAGCTAGTCATCACCACCAACTGCCAACTCTTGAGCTACTCTTTTATCAACGAATAGTGGTATTGACCGTCACATTATAATGCCCCCACAGCTTAAAGGGCGAGCATATTTGGTACGATGGGGATTCGAAACAATGACCCTCGGTTTACGAGTCGAACACCTTAGCCAACCTGGCCATACCAGGCTGACTCTAAAATAAATGTAAACAATAATAATTTGTTTTTGTGTCACTTATTTCAACATTTAAATTAAATGAAAAATATTGCATCAAATCATCAGTAAATAAACAAATACTTTTAAAGACAAAGATATGATAATCGAATAAAATTAACAAGTGTTAATTAAATAAAGCGACCTCTAATATTTATAAACCACTTCGAAATACTTAAAATGTTTTAAGTAAACGAATTTATCTTCAAATGTGTGCACTTCATTCAAAGATAGAAACAAGTATGCATTAAATTAAAAATATATATATATTTACTAAGCATTGATCTAAGTAAATCAGGTAGTATTTATTATAAAAATGATTTCTTTTACCGTGCGAGAGAAAGTTGTACATCATTTTGTTCAAGATAAATATTCCTTTTTTTCTGTTTTGCTTGGTTTGTTTTGAATTTCGCGCAAAGCTACTCAAGGGCTATCTGCGCTAGTCGTTCCTAATTTAACAATGTAAGACCAGAGGGAAGGCAGCTAGTCAGCACCACCCACCGCAAACTCTTAGGCTACTCTTTTACCAACGAATACCAACAGATTACGAGTATTACGCCTTAACCCATCTGGTCGTGCCGGATCTGTTTCTGTGAGGTAAATAAACCAAATAAAGAGAGTTAAATAAGTTACATTAAAACGATTTTAAATTCCCAAACTAACAAGTCAAGTAACAACCACAGCTGATATTATGAGCTGGTGAAACTGTATGTATCAGAACTACATTACGATAATAGTGTGCCTTACATTGGCAGTGTGATACTACAGAAAATTGAATGCTTTTGGGAAAGGTGTGTAACAGCTCTTACATAAATAAAATATTCACACATTCAGATTATAAATACGTGTTCTGATCAGATATTCCTTCCACGTCTCAGACAATATCACTTATTATAATGGAAAATGATTACCATCTGGATGTGAGGCCAGCAAAGGGACTTACTAAGATACGTATTTCCATTCACATCTCCTATTGAAACATCACGCGTTTTAAGAAGCTGATGAAAGAAATGGGTATTCATGCTTTTCCACAGAAAGACACAAGCTGGTCAAGTCACTGCAAGAAGAGCCTATCGATTTCTGTATGATCAGATTCTTGAAATGGGTGCTGAGAAACAGTTGTATTGAGACATTAGTGGATTATAGAAATCATGTAAGGAGTGTATGAAGCGCCTTACACAACACGTAGGGCTCTTACCAAAATATACACAGTCGTGAGATTTAATCTGACACGAACTACTGATATGAACTATAAAACTTAACGAGGCTCCAACATCGCTTTAGTATAGTATACTCAATATCTCTAGGTATATTGCGCACGAAACCACAAACAAGCCTAAAAATAAGGTTTAACAAGAAAAGAGAACGAGAACACAAAATATGAATAATTTTCACCACATTAATGTGTCACCATCATGAGAATTAACCAAAAACGATTTTCTAGTAAACAGTATAAACGTATCTGAATTACTTTTAATATATTTATATTACGAATGGCGTATTTAAATAGGGATTGGAGACTAAGCCCCAGGATCCACGGTTTTAATTGATAATTTTATTCTATGTAATATTACGTGGGACGTAGAGCCCACACAACCTTACATCTGCCACTGCGAACAAATTAATATTATGCCAATACAGATTGCACATCTTCTGTACTTCTGAATCGTACGATAAGTCACTATTGAAAATGAAGAGGCCGCATTCCAAAATCTAAAGTAATTTATATTCATATTATGATACTTTCAAAAAACCCATTGTTGTGAACAAATGCAAATTGTATTTTAGCCTTGAAGCATATCTGGTAATACCAAGAACATTTATAACATGGAATTATTGTAATCGATCTAGTTTTGTTATAAAGTTGTAAAGAACGTCCACACATTTTGAATTTCAAATCCACAATTCTTCAGGATTTCGAAATATTCACATTTATTTATCTACATATTTCAAATTTGAATAACAATAATTTAAAAAGTAAATGGTTTGTGATGAACATGGTTCGAGAGTGTAGGTACATTCCTCTCCTGCTCCCCTAAGAGGAAAGATTAAAGCAAAAATACATGAAAATTATCGTATCCAACGTTTATATAATACAGAAGCAACTGTAAAAGTAAATATAATAATGAATATTCAGTTAAAAAGATGTTAAAAATAATAACACATTAGTATATGACTAAACATTAAGCAAAGACAAAAATGTTTAATCACATGTTACTATTACACTGAATAAAATTATACAATTACTTAACTTTGATATGAATTATTACAGTTAAGATAAGAGAAGCAAATGGATAAACACTTCAGTCTATTTCCTTAGTGCTGTAAATGATGCTAAACTGAGCAGGAAGATTAGTAGCAAAATATATAAAGCTAAACCAAATAAAATAACAGTAAATGCAATACTTAGCACTCATACTTTGCATGGAACAAATGGATAAAATGTTTCAGCTCAAAACAGGGACAACATTGGTAGGTAGAAAGTTTACTATTATATACAGTATACGTATACTGTATATTTTCTGTGAAATTAGTATCTTTATTTCAATGTAATTATTTAAATACAGGATTTATAGAATAATGCGAAAAAATTATAAACGCAAACACCAAAATATTCAAGTCCATTTATCTTAGGCCTAATATTAGTTAAGTCTACATTAAGAATGGCTTACATTATACATAAAAAAGATAATTTAATGCTGCAAACTTGTGTACGTTTTTACTTTAGTTTAGTGAGGACCAAAATTGACCATACTTAATCCAATCAACAAATACACTTGTAATGTTATTTTAAAGCATAACATTAGACCTTTTTAACACTTTATATAAGCATTTAATATATCATTGTACAAAATGTTTACTAAGTTACACTGAAAATACGTTTACGATGGGTACCACTTCCTTTCACTTATATAGCTATTCTCGTTCAGTGCTGCTCTCTATATGCCAAATATTTTTTCACATGCCACAATCCTTTTTCTCTCATTCTCCCAAGATTATCGTGATTCAACTGCATCTCCTACGCAAACTATTATGCGAAAACCATCCACCAAAAGGAGCGCGACACACCTTCCTAATGCATGTGACTCCCTCTGTTCGATTATACCGCGCTATCATTTCGAGTCCAAGCAAATAAGGAAGCAGTAATTTTCAATGGGGAAGATGAGTGGAAAGTGTGCTATATAAAAATATACCTTCAGTAGAGAAAAATTATGACTTCCGATATGATACAATACCTCCCATCTTATATACAGCTACAATCCTACATTGAAGAGATGAATGGACCTGTGCAAGAGATAAAAATGAAGCATCCAAAGAGCACCTTATACTGATGATCTCCTTAGTAAAAGAATAACACATGAGAAGCTGCACCACTTTTGTACCAGGTAAACTCTTTGTTCAGAAAAGGACAAGAAAGAAGTAAATTGAATCAAACGCTGAACCAAAGTTGTAAGTGTTGCAGAAGAAAGTTTGCCAGGGAATGAAAAGGCAAAAAAAGAATCATGGAAGGAAGATATGCAAACAAGGTGTACCAATAAAGAGCGTGTACAGAACATAGGAGCCTATAAAAGTGAAAGATGGAAGGAAAGTAAATCGGCAACAAGGAAGAATTAACTTGACAAGCTGTCGAAGGATTGTGATGGAAAGATCAATCCGGATGATGGAGAATATATGAGGAATGGTATAGAGTGTATGAGACATTGATGGAAATTATACATGTCTGATGATCTCTATAGGTTATTAGGAGTAGAAAGTAGGTTCTAAAAAACAAGTAAAACAAAGAAATGTAAGAAAAAGGTTTAAACATAGAAGGAGTAAGGCACTGAAAGACCAAAATGACATCCAAATCTGGAAGAACCATTCAACTAGAAGGTCTTAAAAGCCAGGAAAAGCAGAAGTTGTGGAATAAAGTTGCTGAATATCCAGATATGGACGAGACAGAAGCCTAATGATTGAACAGCCATATGACGAAATTTGTAATAAGATGTATGGTAGATCGAGATGTTAAAAACGTCCAACTAGGAGATTAATATCAGAAGACATTCTGCTAACATTGATAAACTGCCACGGAGGAATGGCAAATGGAACACCTTTAAAAGGAAGTTGCTGCTGTTATTAGGTGAATCTCCTTATCAAGTATCTGATAAATGCCAGACTGAATGTAGAAGTGTGTGAATCGAATACTGATAACTGAGGTTGATCAAGATAAGATGAAGTGAAGGAAGAAAGATGATCTGTTATAAGGTTAAAATAAAAGCATCCAAAACATGAGGCACCACATGACTTATCTTAAGTGTATGGGCTCAAACTCAAATATCTACAAACTTCAAAGTGAACAAGAATAGGTGCCACCTTGAGGATTGATATAAGCTATCACTGTGGAATTATTGAAATGCATTGTGTCAAATTGATTCCTGACTATAGAAAGTAAGTTATCCAAAGTCTGTCGTACTGCTAGAAGCTCCAAAGGTTTGATATGGTAAGATTGTTCAGGTGTAGACTATTATATAAAATGCTTCTGCTTATTGCTCTTGCCCCAGCCATGTAAGAAAGAATCTGTGAAGAAATGCAAATCAAGGCTGGGATGAGGAAATGGTGGACCATACAATGTGTAAACCTGGTTCAACTACCAATGCAGATCGTCAACGAAAGAAGGAAGAAGGGTGATGCAAAATCCAAGGGATATATCGAGTGAGATTTCATTTGTCATGTAGGGTCCACAGAAAAAACTGTACATGTACCTGTTCCAAGAGGACAATTGCTTCCAGAGAAGCCCACATTACAAAATATGAAAGGATCTCGAAAGTAGTAAAAGAGAGAGCATCAAGCGTGTGGAGAACTAAAAACGTCACTGAATGGAGTCGAAAAGAGGGTTTAGCTCAACTACGATGGAAGTTTAATAAGACCGTCAAAGTGGACCAGATATTGGGTAGGGGACAGGAAAAACTTCTTCAACTTTATAATACAACCTACATGAGCATGTTCTGACAGAATGAGATGAGTGCGACACGAATACTTCAATTTCGAATGAGCTAATAAAAACCAGTTATCCATGTAGTGATGGAAACATAAGCCCCAAGCATACATAAGTTGAGCAAAAGCTTTGACCATCTGACAAGAGACATACAAAACCGATGCAAGCTGCAAGGGTAAGATGAAAAGCTTATACAAAACCCCTTGATGGACAAAAGAAAAAGAGTCTCTGCACTGAGGAAATATAGAAATGTGTATATAGGCGATCAAAATCCCGGAGAGAAATCTCGCATTAGAGTGAAAAAAGATTATACTGTAAAACAGGGAAATACAGAAGCTGATTGAAGTGGGATAGAACAATCACAGGCTAGCAGTCTCAGGTTTTTATGGGAGAATAAAAACAGCCTGTGGAAGGATGACTGATAGACTTGATAACTCACCGTAATAGAAGAGTCTGTACTGTCTCTGACAGACATTAACTGGAAGTGGAATTCTGAGATAATAAAAAATATATGGAAATAAAAGAAACAGGGATTGAAAAAGGAATTGTATGACAAGTCTGATTGGTATAAACTTCCCACCAGAGGGGAACAAAACAAAATTAGTCAAACAAGCTCCAGGTGGACCAAACCTTACAAGAGAGTCACTCTGATGAGCCAAAAACACTCAAACCTCCTAATGGGAAGAACAGGTCAAGGATGGGAGAGTGTCAGAGGTGGAATAGGAGTAGGAGGATTGTAACGGCCAAAGGTAAGGAAAAGAAGCAACGAAGGATAATAGGGTTGAATACTGCCTCACTGATTCCAAAGTTTTAGGAATATTCCCAAAGAGAGATCATTGGAAAAAAGGAGACATCCATAAGTTCTCAAGTTAAGTGGACCATAAACTAGCCTGGGACAAGACAGCATCCCTTTCCAGGATATCCTAACAGAAAGGAAACTATGCATCTTCTTTCTGAGGCAATCCATCAATCCACCGAGAGATTTTGAGGAGGACCGATTCTCTCCCCCACTTATGTATTGGTGCATTTGTTCTCCTTAGCTCAATCTCTCCATACAAGTAGAAGGCGGGAAAACTCAGTCTTGGATAAACAGATAGAATTGCCAGAGTCAGTCCTCTCTAAGAATCAAGCAATAAGTAATCTGCGTGATAGTAAGTCAATACAAATTGGTCTTGAGAAGGGTGAGGCATGCTTGCACCAGCTCACAACTAAGTAATAGGAGGTAAAACAAAATAGTGGAAGGAACGGGTATCATGTAATAAGGTGTGTGTATGTGTATTTCTTATAGCAAAGCCACATTAGACTATCTGCTGAGCCCAAGAAGATGAATCGAACCCCTGATTTTAGCATTACAAATCTGTAAATTTGCCAGTGTGCCAGCGATGGACATATAATAAGAAAGAAACAGTATTGTAAGAAATCGAGGAAATGGATAAAACCTCAGAAATCGTGTATAAAAAACAAATAAATTAGGCCTAATAGATTTTGCAGAAGAGGCAAAGTTTAGTTTGGTTTGAGTTTCACACAAAGCTACTCAAGGGTTATCTGCAGGAGCAGTTACTAATTTAGCAGTGTAAAACTAGAGGGAAGGCAGCTAGTCATCAACAGCCACCATCAACTCTTGGGCTACTCTTTTATCAACGAATAGTGGGATTGACCGCCATATAAATAACACCCCCACGGCTGAAAAGGCGAGCAGGTTTGATGCGACGGGAATTACGTGTCGAACGCCTTAACCCACCTAACCATGCCGGGCCAGAGGCAAGGAAAAGAATGGAATAATTCAAAAATGAAAAAAAGGCTGCCAATGTCCTCATCGTTCAGAATACGTTGAGCAGTTTCAGGAGAAAGTCGAGAAAAGAAGATTGATTCAAAGTATGTTCAATCTCTTTACGAATAAAAGCTAAAATACTTCAGTCAAGCACCCGAGACCTGTGTCCATCATAAAAATGAAAATTTGAAAAATTATTGAAATAAAAATAGCAAAGGAAAGTTGTAATTGAAAACCCACGAAGAAGCGCAAGATGTCATCCAATCAGCTTCAAATATACCATCAAAATAGCCATAAGAGTAATAATAATATACTTTCTGATAATGTCTGCATATCTTCTGGCAGATTATTAGTAAACATTACAAGGCTTTCATACACAAAATTTTAAGTTTTTAAGTTCAGAGTTTTCATTTAAGATTTTTTCCAGAATATTTTCGTTCAGAATTTTGACGACTTAACATGCAAACTACTTTTGATTGTAAGTTTAAAATACTTTTCTTTATTTGTAAATTGTCAAGCTTAATTTGCATATTTCTGTATCCTTCTAGATAATCATCAAAGTATTTAGTGTAAAACTTTATATTTATTCTGTTAGTTTATCATTGCTAACACTATATGGTGTTTGAAGATTTCACTGACCTCACAGGATATAAATCCAAATCACTTTTTTGTTTTAGAATAAATGCAACTTGTAACAGGTAAACACGAATATTTATTCTGAATCTCGTTACAGTTTACACCATTTATATGTATTAATTATTGTTTTATTGACCTTTGAACACTCTTTCACTGTAAACACTCTGAAACAAGATAAAAGTTATACATTGTATTTGGAACTTCTGTTATGTATGGAATAGCGTAATATAACGCACGAGATGCTAGCACATGTGCATATCCACGAATATTTTTTATTATTTTTCTTTCATTATCTTATCTAATAAGGTTTGTTTGTTTGTTTTGGAATTTCGCACAAAGCTACTCGAGGGCTATCTGTGCTAGCCGTCCCTAATTTTGCAGTGTAAGACTAGAGGGAAGGCAGCTAGTCATCACCACCCACCGCCAACTCTTGGGCTACTCTTTTACCAACGAATAGTGGGATTGACCGTCACATTATACACCCCCACGGCTGGGAGGGCGAGCATGTTTAGCGCGACCCTCGGATTACGAGAGCACGCCTTATCTGATAAGGTTCTATTTTTATAATTTAATTGCTTTTATTGTAACAAATTGTGAAAATTAATAAAAACGTCTTTTAGTAATATATTGGTTTGGTTTAAAGTTCACGCAAAGCTACACGAGGTCTATCAGCACTACCGGTCTCTAATTTAGCAGTGTAAGACAAGAGGGAAAGCAGCTAGTCATCAACTCCCACTGCTAGCTCTTGGAATACTCTTTTACCAACAAATAGTGGGATTGACTATTACTTTATAATGCCCCCACGGCTGAAAGGGCAAGCATGTTTGGTGTGACAGAGATTCGAACCCTCGACCCTCAGATCACTTGAGTGCCTTAACCACCTGGCCATGACGGGCTTTTACTTTTGGTAAAGCTTTACGTTTTAGCTGGGGTTTTTTTTCACTATAATTTTATACTTGATTCTCCAAGTTGTAAGCAAGCAATCAAAGTACAACTAAAATAAAGGTTGAGATGTAAAATCAAATGTGTGGTATTGATCACAAAATTCCAAAGAAGTTATAGTGAAAGTTTACTTTTTCGACTTTTCACACTTATTTTCTGTAGTTATTTTACTGATAGCAGACGGCTCAGCAGAAGAAACAAAATGAATAGTACTTTCTGTCGTTTTCGGTATGAACCACGAATTTCCAAGGTAAATCTCCCGAGTTTCTTCTAATCTTTTTACATCTATTTCCTATGTTTATTCTACTCTTAGCGACTGAAGTAGAAACCTGCCGAATATAAAGCAATGAATCACTATTCCTGTTTAAATTTTAACACAGTTTGACTCAATCAATATCAAATAATCTTTTTTGCGGCATGATTCCCAAAACTTTCCCCACTTTAACAACAAAATGAGTGGGATTTATCAACTTGTTAATAGCATAATGTTTACAACGATAACTGTCTGAAGTATTACACAATGCTTATGCTTTGACTCTGCAGAAAATCTAGACCGATCCAACGTTGGTTGATAGATGGACATTCCAAACAGACTATTCAAATCCTGGATCTGGAAACACGGTGAAATAACATGTATCAGCTGGTTTACACAGTGCAGTAGTTGTAACAAGAATTGTGTAAAGTATTTTATAAAAGTGAGAGAAAGTATTTATGATATGGTTCAGTGCAAAGTTGTATCCACTCTAATAAACTTGGGTTTCCTATTTTACAACGCTTACACAGAAATAAATTTTTAAAGTACAGTGAAGTTTTGGTTGCTATATATCACAGAATATATATATAGTCATCAATATACTATCACTATTTACAAATAAATATTTAAATTTCAGTCATTTTTCTTAAAACATAAAATAGTAAATGAAAACTATTTGGAAAACAACGATTTTCTCTTCTTACAAAGTGTGTTTGAAGTTAAGCACACCGGTATGAAAACCTCGTTTTTAGCACTGTAAGAGTAGAGACATAACGCTGTGCCATTGGAAGCTCACATGTCGATGTAGACAACTTATTTTTCTGTAGAGTTTATATGTGCATTTTCGATGCCAAAAATTATGAATTATTACATCGATACTACTAAAATATATCACAGTTTAAAAGGCTTCCTAACTATACTGTATTTGGGTCTAGAAAGATCTAATTTCTCTTGGGAAAATATCACTTATCATAATGTTTCGATCTTTCCATTAATATAAGATCATTTCTCTGGAACATAAATTATAAAGCCTAATATAATTACGTAGAAAAAATGTAAAGCCTTTGATTGATTATAAACTTATAAATAGAGCTTCTTTTTACGACAGTAAGCACTGTTATAGCCTAAAGGCACCATTTTTCATACTGCAAAATGGAGGGAAAGATGACCAAACTTGAAAGAGTAAAGTAAACGAATATATGAACAAATCTTTTCTTCATAAAAAGACCAAAGAGAAGTAGAACTAGAACAGTTACAAATGACAAAATTTAAAGAAGTGTGAAAAAGTATTGTTTGTTTGATTGTGTATACGTGATTATGTCATCATCAGTGAAGTATGAGGCGAGAGGTATCTGTTAGGACTTGCATGCCTTTAATAAGAAACATATGTGGTCACTGAATCTAACACTTACAAGACACGATTGCTATCAGTTGATGTACGATAGTGATCACACTGATTGATAGATTTCATCTGAGCAGTAGGAGGCGAGAGCATGCCGCGATAATGTAATACTGAGTTCAAAGACTGCTTGGGACTGGAAAACAGGTGACCATAAGCCGAGTTGACCAGTATGCAGAACAAAACTGTACATTTGTAAAACATATAATATCACATAATGTATGAAGAGGAGTGATATCGTTAATGACACAGAAGATTTTCAGCTAAGTTACATGCATATACTTGTATATACATGCATGAAGGTCTCAGATATAAGTTGTTTTGATCTGACATGCCAAGTCAAGTGATACCAGTTTGACCAGATGTGTGTCTCTTCTGCTATACTTTGCTTTTACGGTGAATGGGAGTTTATATAGCTTTCATTACATCTTGATGTAACGTATTATAATTTATCTCAGACGAGTCTTCCATTTATTGTGTTACGTACAGCATGTATTAAAATTTCAAACAGTTGGAAGTTTTAATTTTATTTTAGAAATTAATTTAATATCAACGTGTATCAAATTTATAATATTTGCTAAAAAAAAATGATACCCACAATTTTCATTCTTAACAAAATATTTTTAATTTTCAAAAACACAACAACAAACAAACAAAATATAATTTATATTAACGGTTATTACATATAATTACTTTTATACCAAACTGTTGCAAACTCTCAAATTGTTTGGTAAAATTATGAAGCATTGGCATGACATATGAAAGAAGCAAATAATTAATCAATAAGAGATAAAGAGTAATATACATACAAGGGCTTACAGCAACAAATTACAAGTACAGAATTTATATTTGATCTAGGATTGATGTGTTTCTCCAAGAATAATTTGAATTGAGTTTGGACTTACAACAGCATGATTTGAACTTGTACAATGCAGATTAAAATATTAAATCTGTTGTACAGATATTTAAAGGACAACTGATTCCTGATCCATAGTACCAAAATGCCACAATGGCTGCAGAAAATCTCCACTAGAGTTTCACTTCACAACGAAGTTTGTTTTTTGTTTATCTTATTTTTTGGAATTTCGCAAAGCTACTCGAGGGGCTATCTACGCTAGCCATCCCTAATTTAGCAGTGTGAAAATAGAGGGAAGGCAGCTAGTCATCACCACCCATCGCCAACTCTTGGGTTACTCTTTTACCAGCGAATTGTGGGATTGATCGTTACTTTATATGCCTCCACGATTGAAACGCCGAGCATATTTGGTGCGACGGGGATTCGAACCTACGACCCTCAGATTACGAGTCGAACGCCTTAACCAACCTGGCCATGGCGGGCCAATCACAACAAACATTGCAAAAACCATTCTCGAATTAACTTGAAAGCTTTTTACAGAATCTTGAAAAAAACGATCAAAAAAGATTCGATGATATTGAAAATGGCGATACAGCACAATGTGCATGTGATGCTCACTTAACATTCAGCAAGTTGGAGGTCAGAAACTTATCAATAAGATTCCAGCTGAATGAAACAGATACGGTTCGTTGAATTTGTCAGTATTTCATCAAAAAGATGGTTCCAGATAATTGCAACATCTGAATCCCGCTCTATATACTATTTCCATTTCTTCCAATGAATATGAACAAGGGTTTTCGGAGATGAATTTTATTGTCACCCCAACCATAGCTTTGTTGATGATAAAAACCATTTGAGCGCTTTTTGTTGTTAAACTTGCTGGATAGTCCCTTCCATATTTTGACTTACAAAAATACGTAATGATGGTTGCTTCAAAAACGTCACTCACCAGTAGACACCAAAAGCAAGAAACAAAGTCTAGATATTGCGTCAGGTGAGAAGACTGTGAAATTTTTGAACTTTTCATTAAAAAGTTTCTTTTCTTCATTTCTTTTATATATACTTAAATAAAAAAGCGTTATTTTTACAGGTATACAAAATTATACATTAATAAACAAGTATTCTCATATGATGAGTTGGTGGGTGGAGCCAAAATGGTGGATTCTATAAATATTATGATATATTAGCAAATATAAAAGGTTCTTTTTTATATTCCAGCTTGCAAATTTCGGAAATTTGAATTTGTAATTCCTATAAAACTATAGACATTGTATTGTGGCCATTATTAAGCGTAATCCGACCTAACCCAGAAGATGACATACCAGTGTGACATAAAACAATCTATAGTTAGCTGATTTTTTATGTTTATTTCAAATTAAAAATTAACTAATCTATAATTCTAAAATGTTGAAATGAAATTTACAATTTGATACTAAGTTTATTGACATACATTCATAAAATAATACTTGAATAAAATTCTGAATGAAAATCTGGAATCATGATGACATTCCCTCTGAATCCTACCTGTACATATCGATAGGTCTAAAAAAACAATGGTATAAGATACAAATGATCCCTCAACTTTGTATGAGAAAATTAAAAGAAAAACACGTGAAAAAGGGACACTATGAACACGTTTTGACTACAACATAAAACAGAGGGAGTCTCATTTTATATGCAAAAAACGGCTCTTTTGGGCTCAGAAAACACTTCAAATAGAAGAGCGAACAACGTTTCGACCTTCTTCGGTCATCGTCAGGTTCACAAAGAAAGAGGTAACTGGCCGGAAGCTGACCACATGTTTGGAAGGGGTTGTATAACTGAGTGTCGCAATGTAGAGGGCGCGGTTTGATGTTTGAATATATAATTTTATCTATAATATTAATATAGGTATAATGGCGTTCCTTTATATTGGTTTATTTTGGGTTTAAGTTGTTGTATGACCGAAGAAGGTCGAAACGTTGTTCGCTCTTCTATTTGAAGTGTTTTCTGAGCCCAAAAGAGCCGTTTTTTGCATATAAAATTCTCAACAAATGGGTTTCTCGACATTACTGAGAGGGAGTCTCATGTATCAAGATGTGTCACACCCTTATTGACAAAGGTTTTTCGCATGATGACTGATGATTTCGGTGCAAGATGCGGCCAAATATTAATAATCGTGGGTATGTGGGAGTACAAGGCTTGTGGTATGCGAAAACATTTTACATATATAGGGTAGCACTGAACGAGAAAAGCTATATACATGAGAAAAGCGTTATATGCACAATTATACGTGGGAAAACAAACACAAATTTACTAAAATATGAAGTTGATTCTATGATTAGATTTGGTGTGTACTGTATACTTTTGAAAACGACGCTCCTGGTACGTCAGAATTAAATAAGTAATTAACTTTATATTTTTGTAACTTTGTAGTTGTTTTTCTTACTACATTTATTCTTGTAAAATATTACTTTTATAACCTTATAGATAGCACGAGATACTACATCTGCCTTTTGTTTACATCTGCTTAAATGAAGTACACCTGAAAATGTGCGTGTGTGTATGCATACATATATTTTCAGGGCAGACAAAAATTGACCATTACAATAATATATATATATATATTAAGGAAATCAATCCTGGAGTGACAAGGAGCATCAATATATGTTTTGGGGTAGCAAATCATTTTTACATTGTCAACATTTTATTATATATGACAGTTAATTTTTGAGCATTAATGTGTATGAATCTGAAATGCTTCAACAGTATATAGATTCTAAGCCTTTTCATAAAAAATACTGACAATTTTGAAGTCAAATGTGAAGTTACAATAAAACATTTTTTATGAATAGTTGTTCCTTCCTTTCCTTCCTCTTTGCCAGCCTAAAATATATGTACGTATATATCTTATATTTTGTGTATTTAAATATAAGACTACAACGGCGATACCAATTTTTATATGAATGACTAAACCAGTATGAATGGGCATCATTATTTTATCTGGCTATTTTCATGAAAATATTACATTTTACTCTTATGATGTGGTCATCACGTTTATAACGATAACAATTAATAAAAAAGTGTGAACTCCATAAAGTAGATATGTTCTGAAATCTGTGAAAGAGAAATAATTGTATTTAATCATACAAAAAGAATTAGTGTTGCTGTCAAACTTTCACAAGTTATAAAGTGTATTTTTCCATAAACTTTGTAACTTGCTCATATAATTATTTTAAACATGAAAGGTGCAATACAGTTTATGTCACCTATAAACGACTTAAAGTGAAATATTAAATCTAGTTATCAAATATAAGCATACACTGGCATGAGAAGTACATATAAACAGCTCATAACTACCATCAATTTCTGGTAGTTTAATGCTAGTTTCAGCTATGAATCTATCAAACTTTCCAAAATGATCAACTGCTTCTCGTCTTCACTTGGAAAACTGCATCGCTGGAAATGATACTTAATTTGATGAGGCCTAAGTTCTAAGATATTTTTTTCGCAATTTCTATAGCTTGCAAATGTAGCATGCATTCCTGTATTTGCTTTTCATCAAAATGGAAAAAAATACTTTGAAGATACAAATGTTATTTTAAATACACAAATATGTAAGCAGTTTAAAGGAAAACAGGTAATTTAAGAGAGATAAAAACTCACAAAGACATGTTTTGAAAATAAACAAGGAAATCACATTTAGTTATTATTGAAAGCATACCTGTATTGAAGAAACAAATCAAAACACACCTGTATTTAAATCATTCATCACCATCCACGTGGACGTGCATTTTGCTCATTAAAAATCCTTGATACATCATACTTGCAACAGGTTTAATTTGACGATTCTGTTCCATCTCTGTAAGTGCTAAAGTGAAAAACAATATATATATATTATGAACATGGAAGAACTCTAAAGAAAAACTTAAATATTTCAATAATTCATAAGAAGGGTATACGAGCAATCAGAATATACTATGTGAAGCTCCTTTCTTAGAAGTTCTAATAAACATTAAATTAGATACAAATAAAAAATTGAATATCATGTGTTATGGAAAGGAAGAAAGCTTGTTCGTTTTGTCAGACATGTTGTAGGAATATATTTTGCACCTACAAACAGTGAAAACAATGAATATATTTTTAAGAAAAGCATTGTTTTGAATAAAAAAAAAAACTACTACCATAACCAAACAACAGAAAAACTGAAGCTCACTTTTGTGTATGTTGTTTATCAAAAAAAAGGAGAAAAGAAAAAGAGGTATCTGTGTTCTGCCCACCATGGGTATCAAAACATGATTTTGAGCAAGATAAGTCTTCAAATTTACAATTCAGTTACAGGGAAGTTTCAGTTTTGTTTTTACAATCATATGCATTTGTTGTGGAAGAAAGTGAATAGCTACAAATATAAATCACACATAAAAGAAAAATGCCAGAAAATAAAGCACTGTAATGTGTAAAGGTGTTTTAAAATGATTAATTATACTGAGATTAGTAATCATACTGCATAATAATTTAGTATATTTTACTTAGAAATTCCTCTGGTTAAACTGTACACTAACAGAAAGTTAATAAAATTCATAACTCTGCCAAGCAATAGAAAGTAAACAGTTCTCTAGTGATTGGCAATAACTTTGAGGGCTTTGAGACATAAATTTCAGGTTTATTCCAATGGTAAATGCAGCACAATTGTATTGCTAAGACAAATAAACTTAAAATAAAGAACAGAAGGAAATAAACATGTTGGAATAGTGACAGATAACTCATTAAAGTTTCCTCAGTGAATGAATACTTATTTAATATACAATCTCTTTGTTTACAACACAGCTAATAACTTATAAAAATACTCAATAAATTTCAACAAAATGTTTATATTTAAATATCAACAATGAAATGAGACAAAATAAGTTACTTGCAGTAAGGTTTACTGAGTTTGTGATTATTTAGTTTATACTTTAATAAGTACTGCAATAAACACATTCCACACAAAAAAATTAACAAAAACACATAAAATTCATGTCTTTAATAATGTCTTTTTATCCTTTTTTTTGCTTGAATACAAAAAAATATTGAAAAATGTTCTCTCTAATTAATGCTTCATTATTAATTACAGATATTATTTTTCACGTGCTATTTTGTGATTTTTAAGCATGACCTAGATATTGCTAAAGAGTTACTCTTTATTGTACAATATGTTTTATTGTTAGATTTTTCTGTTATACAAGTGAAATATTGATGTTTTATCAAAAAAGAAAAACCAAATATATTTAGTTGTAATTTATTAATGTTATGAACAATATTATAAAACAATAATATAAAATAGGTATATTTCTTAGAGATAAAAGGACCACTTATTCTTTCAATAAGTGTAGAAACTTGTATTTGCCAAATTTCTCAAATTCAACTGTACCTGGAAGTTTATGTCTGACATTGAGAGCCAGATTTTGTCTTTCAGAGTTAGGATGGTCACACTTTGAGATAGTTTCAAACCTAGGCTGATGGTGGATAGAACAGTTAGAAGTACTAGAAGGGTATCTCCATGATCCTAAAAGAGAATTTTGAAATAAACCTTTTTTTGACATAATTAAGAAATTTAGTTTTCCATCTCTTAAAAGCATTCTCAACTTGATTTTATGATGATTTATTTCTAACTGTCTGTTACAATATATTCAAGAGTTCAATAAATTAAACCTTTATTTTCTCAATACTACTAAAAGCTGTGATATATGCATAGATTACAGTTGTTACAATGTATAAATATATCTGAAGCTTCACATTTAGCTTTATAAATGTCAATTGAATTTTTTTTCAGTTATATTAAACAAAGCTAATTAAACTGGTGACTGAATGAGTTTCTTTACTTGTAACTTTATGACTAATGTTAAAATTTAATAAAAATGCAAAATTACTGCATTGACATAGTTTACTTAAGAATCACAATTGAATAAATAATATACTAAACAGTCATAATACTTAACAGTGATATTGCTTTATGGAGGTTTCAATACAAATGCTCTATGTTTATCATATCCAGAGAAAAGCAATGGTAAAACTTTTAATGAAAAAATAACTCAGTATAATAATTCAAGAATTTACTCGTGCACAGTTATCTAATCTCTACAAAACAGTTTTGTATACTTAATACATGAGATGAAAAGTGTCGTGATTTGTGGACTTCAGTTGAATGAGGTAAGCCATGGTTTTGAACTTTGAATAGCAAAAATACTTTATTTTATGAAGAAACTAAGTGTGTTATGATTATCGTGGTGCCCTAATGCATACAAATGAAAGGAAAGAGGAGAAAATTATGGTAAATTGTATTTAGTGGCTAAATAAAACTAATCCATATGATAAGCAAAAGGGACAGAAAAAATACCAAGACATAAACAAACTTCAGAGCAGAAATAAGCCAAACTGAATCTCTTTCAAAGAAGTGCCAATATTTTAATCACTAAGCACATATACTCTTCAGATGACCACTAAAAACAAATATACAGGCAGCGAAGTGTTGGAGATACACATTCCACGTGATAGTCATAAAGGCATCCTGATTCATAATACAATGTTTTACAAAATAGCAGACAAGTTTCTTAAATGATTAAGCTACAAATAAGTAACACCTTGGATTCAATTTTTGCACATGATTTTAACCAATTTCAATATGTGTTTGAATATTAAAACTTTGAAATTTAGAAAATTTTGTTGGTATGAAATACAAACTTTGGGAGAGTAAGATAAGGAGTATTTATACACTACATTAGTAAATTTATTTGTGACAAAGTGAAGAGTAACATGCTGGTTACATTTTGATATTTTGCAGGGACTTATTTTCAATAAAGATTAAGGTATCAGTCAGTAGCAATGTATGCTCAGAAATCACCGATTTTTCATTGCATGTTTTAGGTAATTATACTTCAATTGTTCAAAAGGATTTTAATGATGACTGAAGGAAATAATTAGTTAAGTGTTCAAACTCAGTCCAATGTTAACCTTGTAAAGGTTAACAAGTACAATGTTTCTTACCTTCCCGTTCTCTCCTGTTGTTCACAGAATTTTCAACTTGTCTGTGCTGTATTTCTAGCTCAAGATCTTGAGTGCTGGCATAGTGAACTGTATGTGGTACATCTGATTGTCAGAAAATAACAGTTTTTAACGATAATTAAAATCTAAACATTATTAAAAAACAGTCAATTTGGAAATATAGAAGACAAGACTATCATTAATTATTTAACACATATTTAGAAGTTATAAAATTAAGTTTTTGTGTGATAAAGTTCACATATTGTTATGTAAAGCGAATGCTAAGTGATTAGTCATGTGGTCTATAAAAAAAAGTTAAACAACGATATGAAGGTAACAGAGTCTAGAAAGGAAAGTTTAACCAGAGGTACATAATTTTGAAAATTAATTTAGAAAGAAAAACAGTCTTTACACTTCAGATAATTATAAGATAATTTTTATTTTAAATAAGAGTTAGAGCATAAAACATTTTGATAATACAATGTTTGTTGACTTATAAAACTCTTTCTGATGTTCTGTTTCTCAACTCTGCTCTAACATGCCTCTAACAATGTACAGAATACAATTATTGTTCTACTACTGTGCTTAGATTATTAATTTTATTTCTAATATGCTGGTATAGTTACATTACCAACTATATAGCTATATTAACAATGACATATTACTTATATTAATTAATTATAAAATCTTTTCTGATTAACTACATAAACAAACCAATGTTAAAATGCCACAGCCATTATCATAGGACACCTACTCATTACAATTAATAATTATTTAAGATACCAAGAAATGCAATCAGTATAATTTTCGCACATTCCACAACTCAAAATTTACATAAGAGAAACAGAATTAAAGTATGTATTAACAGTAGAACAAAACAGCAATCAAATTCTGTTCTACTGGTTAGCATAATAAAATAATAAACAACCATTATTTTACAGGTTTGTGTAACAAATTAGTTATTAAACACTATTTTAACAGCCAGTATAACCAACTAAAGACAATTAAAAACAGATGTATATAAGATGCATTTGTTGATGATAAAAGGAAACTTATTACTGCACATACTCACTCACTCATTATTTAAGGTATTTTTCAGAACTAGTTAACACTATTTCTATATGTAATTTTACAAATTAGGTTTTCTCTTCTGGATCTCTTCCAATTCGTTATTATTATTATTATTTTTTGATAATGTATATCAACAATGCTATTTCTCTGAATATTTATATTTGTGCTAGAGGTCTTTAGTTATAAAGTCCTGGCAAGACACTAATTTATTAATTATTGATTTCTGAGACTTGCAAAATTTTAATTTGCATTTCATTACTTTTAACTTGTTAATATGGTTTACTAATCCATAATATTAATAATGTGGTTGTTTGATACATTACTTTGCTACCCAAACAGGAGACATTTTTCTCACAGACTAGGGTACTTTTGAGACAGTTGAATGGTTGATCTTGGATTTTTCACAAATGAGTATTATAATAATAAGTTTAATAAGAGTAAAATGTAGTGAAATGTATTATTCAGAGTAGCATGGAGATCAAAAAAAGTTTTTGTCTCAAGTTTGAAACAGTCTATCACAGTTTTGACTAAGTAGTTATATATATTAGCACACTGAGTAACAGGTCTAAAAGCAGGAAATAGATATTTCCTTTCTTCCTTATACTATCTCAAACATTGACATTATTTCCATCTAGGAACTATCTGTCAACAATGGGAATCCATGAGAAAACCACTTTAGGTTAATGCAATAAATCTCCACCTCCAATAGTACATTGGATCTTACTGTTGATGAACTTACTAAAAGTTTGGAAACCTCTTTTTACAGGTGTGAAATAACTGAGAGTAGATGGGTAGAACAACATCATCTTGTTTAAGAAAAGAGCCACTAAGTGAAAGATTTAAGGTGGTGTGAGCCAAGGGGCTAGTAATTTTTGTGGGTCTTGCATTCCATGTAATTTTACATGGAATAAAATTATCAATGAGTTCTCATTAAGACTATGAGCTCTGAGGTTGATACCCCTTTTAGAGCTCACCTAAATACATCTCTGGGACCATTAGAATAGGAAAAATTACCAGGCTTGGAAATGGTTTTTGAAAACTTACGATAATTTAAGGTCAGCCTATTTATTCCACACCAAGCTGTGTTGAATAAAACTGAGTTTGTTCAAGAACTGTTCATAAAAAGTATCTTTCAAATACACAGATGAACACAGAGAAATAGTAATTTTTGATACCTAAACAATGTGACAATCATCAAGCATTGTAAAATATTATAAATGTAATCAAAGAGGCCACCTATTTATGAATAGTCCAAGTAAATGTGTACATGTAAAAAGGAAATCCAGAGATAATTGATAACAGTTGGTAAATTGGGTAGGAGTTAAATGAGGATGTTTTTATCTCCACTAAAGTAAAATCCTCCTTAAATTGTATAACTAAATAAAAACTTATTTGGCAAATCTAACAAATTAAGAAAAACTACCCAAACCCTCTATTACTAACATGTGAGGAGTGAGAAATGTGTTTTGTCAACAGAATATGACTAACTGTTAACCTTCAGGATACTTTATAGCAAACCTGTACAGTAGCAAATAGTATTTTGGACCAATTAACTGCTGTTATAAAAAACTGGGCAATATGCTGTTTCATTGGCTTAAACTTTATCCAGCAGAAATAGATTGGTCATATGGACATTCTAACAAACATCATTGAAATAAATGTGCTTTTTTCAGACTAACTTTAAAAACTTATTAATCAATGAAGTGCAATGAATGTGAAAAATTAAGAAACATTTTTAGTAATATACTTGGTCTTATCATAAAAGATCAAACAAATGCATTACAACAAGTTCTGGAAAAGGTAAATTCTAATGTTGAAACAGCTCAGAAACAACAATGATGAGCATAGGACCAGAAGTAGCATGCAGTGATTTGTAAAGTAGCTGATATAGTATTAACAAGAAATCATTCTGTATTTTCTCCAGTAATTAACATCTTTATAAACTTTTTTCCAAGGCTGAGGGAATCTGTTGAAATTATCAAGTGTTTAATTCCTTTAAGCTGTATGAACTAAAAGGTCCAAGATCTGGTGCAACTCTAGGATGATTTCATGTTGCTAATATAAAGTAAGTTTTATTCCTTTTACAATTTTAGGTCTCCTGAAAGTTATCAGTACTTTTCACATTTAAGGTCAACTTGTCATTTTGAATAGAGAATAATTGACTGGATTCCACCAGTGAGATAGAAGACTCTTTTAACTTATGAAATGGTCTTACTTTCTGCTAAATATGCAGATGATAGTTAGATACTGGTAGTCATAATGTTTGGTACTTTCTGTTCAAATAAACTGGAGGACCTTACAACCATATCTCTAAGTTATCTAGAAATTGGCTAGTAGGTTTCTCACATACTGGAAAGAACTAACATTGTACTGTTCAAATAAGCTGAAATTGAGATGGAATGAAGAAAAAAATCAGACAAATTATACCTTCAAAGACGAGATTCTTTCAGTTATGTGTATTTAAACTTCATAGGGATTTTAATGTTGAAAACTGGGATTTCTATACAACATAACTATTGCTATCACTTCTTTTTTTTTCAAATTGAAAAAAATTCAGGTTATTTAATTATCATTTTATTTACAGTGTGTGTGTATGTTTTATCACTAATTTCAGTTACTTTTTTATTTGTCTTAAAAACATTAGCTCATATCTCTCTTAGAGTATAATGAATCAGTCATCATACCATAATGGAACTCTTGCTTATATGATACTAAAACAATCTTTTTATTACTTGATGTACAACCCACAATTTTCCGAAAATTTTATCCCGTGTGCATGTAAATTCGCAATAGGAGCCACGATTTTCCTGTTTTGACTCCATTTCCCATCACAGAGAACTTTATTTTTCTTCTTTCTTAGGTTGTAGATATGATGTCATGAATCCGTCACTTGTTGATTTAATGCACTGGCGCCATCTATATAAATATAATAGTACTGTCTGTTGTATGTCCATGAAAATACTTTGTAGTGTGTGGATGTATCTTCACCAGAATTGGTATGGAGGTTCATGAAGTCCATGGAGAAATACATACAAATATTCAGTTTTGCATCTTGCAGTGGAGGAACATTGAAATTTACAGTTTCACATTTTGTGTTTTGCTGTTTGTATCAACATCCATGAAACAGGAGGAAAGTGGTTCAAATGGAGGTACAGTAACTAAATGTAGCACCACAATATTGTCCCATTCTGGAACAGCAGGATGCCTTAGAGAGCAGTGTATCTAAAAGAAAAACATGGGCATGGTAAGAATAGGGGAAGTAAAAAACTTTACAGTATCTGTAAAATCAAAAGGTATGGAATAAGACTACTCAATAGCTAGAAAGAAAGGAGACCAAAGACCTTTGGTTGAAGAACTAAATAAGAAATTCTGCTACATGAGCTAGAGCAGGTGTGTCAGCAGGAAACTCTCTAGCATTAGACCTACTATGGAATACCTTTCACTTGCAGTAGTATACCTGCATGGAAGATGAACAAATGGAACTAGCTAACAACAAAGTGACTCACTTTATTAACCCACATCATCTCACAAAGGACAAAGAAAAAGCCAGACATGAAGACCAATGACGTGAGGATTCAGAACATGTGATCAAGAATGATGAAGGAAAGTGGAAGAGGGACAAGGGGGATAGAGACAGTTGCTTTAACCTTGGAAATTAATGCTGAACTGACCAAGAGGGAGTAACCAGGATGACTTGATAAGGAGTGGAGTGGACAAGAGGAATCACCTGATGAAATAATTAGATGGGTGGGTAAGCATAAAGATACTTGTGTGACCAATCCTGCCTAAAGGTGTCAAGTGCCAGAGCTTGAGGATAAGGTGCAAGCAAACAAAAGAGATGTAACTTGATATTGAAGCCTATAGCAAAGGCATTCAAGTGTGAAGAAATCCCAGTGATGGAAAAGATCCATAAATATAAGGTGATTTAATGCCCATTATGTGAGATGTATTTGGTCAAGATATGAAAGACAGTTTGTGACCAGATTGAAAGTACCTGGCACATGATATGCAATAATGTGAATGTGATGTACTTTGAATCAGTGTAAGAGATCCAATGTTCAAAACATAGATCTTTGGATCAATTGCCCCTCTTGATAGTTGAAACATGCCACTATCATAGAACTGCCCAAATTAACCACTGTCAGACAATGTTTGGGGAGAAGATGGTGCAACACCTGACACATGGCATTAAATTTTAAAACATTAATATGAAAAGCACTTTAATCTGCAGACCAATGGCCCAAAGCTTCATGGTGATTGACTCATTTTCCTCATCCTTGTAGGGATGCATTCATGAAAAGGTGTAGTGAAGTGCTCACTGAAGATATTTTACATGGGCATGACTGAGAGGAACCACATTCCCAAAAGTGCCAGACACTCACAAACAGTAAGTGGCTGAGCTGACAGAGCATGGTGAACCTAAAGGTTCATTCAATGACGTTGAAGAGAGGGCAGTGCTCAGCTGGTATTCCTTTTGAGAAAGACCCCTCAATGAACAAGATTTTAAGTTGGTCTCAGGAAGAAATTATCCAATTTGATCAATCAACCCACCCAAGCCATAAAAGAAAGTATCTGCTGAATATGCTTGGCCAATTCCTCTTTGAAATGAACCAGAAGAAAGAACTTTTCCATGTAATAATGAGCTTGCAGCCCCACAGCATACTGGTGAATTACCCAGAGATGGAAAAATTGAAATTAAGAATGAGACTGAAGTGTTATCGGTATATGTAGGTAAATATTGGAGGCATCCATTTTTGTCATCTACAAACATGTACAAAATGCCCATCTCAGAGTAACAAAACACTTTATGGTAAACTTGGGTGGTGATATGAAGTGGTTGAGGTGAGATAAATTGATTACTGGTAATCAATTCCTGTTTTTTTCTTTTTAGATAATGAAAAGGTGGAAATAAAAACCCTTGGAAGGTGGGGAACAGGCCCAATTGCCTGCTGCAATAGTAATTCAAGAACCACTTCTGACAGATGCTGGCTGGCCATGGTATCTCTAGGAGTAGGGAAGGAAATGGGGAAAAGAAAAACTGGAGGTGGGGAAAGAAACTAGACAGCGATTCCTTGTGACAGAACCTGAAGCACCCATTGATAGTCAACAAAGAAATGCCAGCAATAAAGAAACCCAAATACCTGAGCTTCAACTAAATCCAAACTCACTGGGTAGACACCAGTACTATTGAAGATGGGGTGCATCATCAAGGAAGACTATGAGAAGAAGTGTCCCAAGTAAAAGAAATTACTAAGAGTTGAGAAAGTAAAGAATGGGAAAAAGGAATTGGAGGTATACGAGGATCTAATAGAGACAAATGGACTAAAATATTTATTTGTAAGAGTGGATTGTCAGAGACCCAATTTTTTCCAGGACTGTATCAAAGATATAACATCTCAGGCATGGGGCCATATGTAAATACCTATGTTATAATGAGGCTAATTGGACTTGAGCAAATATTACATCAGAACCTATAAGGCCCAATGACAAAAACATGAATGTAAAGCCAGAACCAACAATGATATGCAGGCTTAACTGGAAGAGAAAGTAGCAATGTTATCTGTAAAAAAACCTTTCAGGAATTCTTTAGAGAGCCCCAGAAAGATGTAAGGAAAAATTGATATCGTAGAGGTTGGTAATGGTTAGACACAGGTAAGATTGATATGTGATTTGGAAGCCACCCCCAAACAGATAACAAGGAACCTAACGACTGCTGATCTAAAACTAGATAGTCTGCACAATAATAAGAAAGGGTAAACTTATCAGAAGTCCCTGGAACATAGTACTTTAATCCCAAACTTAAGTGTGAAGCTAACTAATCAGCATGAATCCAAATATCAGGGAAAGGAGAAAAATAAAAAATATTCTTCTTGCAATAAGGAAGAATGAGGTTAATAAGATATAGGTGTAAGGGATAAAACATCACAAACCTGAGACTCAAAATGCATAAAAAACAGCTTAGGAGTATCCTGAACAATGTTTGGGAACAATCCATGTTCCATGTAACATTTGATCTCTTCATGTGTAAAAACAGATAAATCCAACCTCGATTCACCCACACCTTAGGCCTGAAAATAAAACATTGGTCGCTGGTGTAATCCCCAAAGTGTTAACGTTAATTTTGGAATTTATTGCATGGAAAAAGGTTCACCACAGTTGATTGTTGAAATAAAGCAACTAGAATAGATTGATAAATACTGATATAGAAATAAGGTTGAATGAAATCAAATTAAATTGTAAAATAACCACTTTTTGAAGATAATAAAGTCAAACACAAAGCATTAAGCATATAAAAGAGCATGTCCAGACTCAAACAATGCAAAATGAGAAGTGATAGTTTGGTGGAGGAGTATAGAGGAAATCACATGTGTTATTGGTGAGGATGTGATACATGATGATTTACATGAAAGACATGATGGAATCTTACAATTCCTATAAGGGCAAGCAGAAGGCTTGTGACATGCGTAGAGAAAACGTTTGCATATGGAGGGCAGTAGTGAATGGAAATAGTTAATTTTGTGAGAAAGGTAAGTACTCTATTGTAAATTTCATTTAATTACCAGCCCAAGTAGATATGAGTAAAGAATATCTTTCCAGTGTCATTGATAGAAAATGGATTTCAGAGTTTTAGGAGCTAAAAATCCTAGCCTTACACTTTCTCTGGAGTGAAAGTAAATGAATTAACCAATTATCTTTATATGCAATTTGAGCACCAGGTGTTACTCTCATATTATGTTATATTCTAATCTCATCAGCTGAACAGAAACAACCAGTCACTATTGTTATGTTCATGAGTAGCAACTGTATCTCAAGTAAATGTAGCTGTGTATCATATACGAAAATTGGACACTTAAGCACTATGTCTCATGAATCATGCATGTGACACAGATGACAGGGATAAAGTTACTTATGGTTGCAAGCTTAAAGTTAAAATAAATAACACTTATTAAAGTAAAGTAAATAATCCATAACACTTGAAATGTCTGTTTGCTTGTAGGAAAAAAATAAAACAACTGTTAGCAAGAGCATACAGTTCTGAAAATAATTTATTCTACCCAAAGTGCATAGCAGATTTGTTTTTCTCAGGCACGTGTGAGCACTATTCAGGCCTAACTTGCCCAAGGTGTGGTATGAAAAAAATAATTTTAGTATACAATAGGATAATTAAAAATTTTATCAAAGTGGATTGGAACAAACATACAAGTAGACACTGTAAAAACATGCATCTAGAAAGCTAAGAATATATATGTAATTTAACATTTCACTACCAATTAATTCACATATTTTGTATAAAGTCTGTTTACAAATAATCCTAAATACAATAACAACACTATTTGTACTGATTAGTATACATATACAAAACTACCTACCTACAGACCAAGCACTTGAGCTTTTTGGAAACTGTTGCTTGTTCTGAAAAATTCCTCTAGAATTCTAGAAAAAAATTATGATATTCTTTACATATTACATTTCTTTCATGAAGAATAAACAAAAAATCAATGCAAAACACACTAACCAAACTGAAATTTTAATTCTCTTTTGTTTCTAATTTCAAAGGATTAAATATTGGTAACCATTAGTTATAAGATCTATGTCTAACCATCAAAATTGAGTTATATGATCAGTATGCTAGTTAGTTTGCATGTTCTTTCAAATAAACAAAATAGCATAATATTTAGATAATAATCATAACTTTTGACATAAAATTTTATAAAGTGAATTAATTAATAAATTTCTTAAAGTTATAACTCGATTTCTGAATTTAATAGAACTTATTATGAAAACATTAACTGCGATTTAGACTAAACTAAAATTGTATACCTTAGTATCAGATGGTTTAGGAAATTCCTCTATCTGTGTGTCATATCTTGTCTCAGTGTGAAATGTTGCATAAGGAGAAATATCTTCACTGGGACCTACAAGTAAAAATTGTACATAAATGTTAAAACCAAATGAATAAATTAACCCTGTTTTATTTTTCCTGCCTCAAAATAATGTTTCACCTTTTTACCTTAATAATACAGATTAGTAATTTCAAACCTTTTTCCAAACTAAAGACCAACCAGTTCCAATCATTACATTTTGACCACTTAATGTAATATTAACTTTTCAAAAACTTTTAAATTACAACATAAAACAATGTCTTCTGTAACTACAATTTCAAACAGTTTCAACCACCTTGTGGACTTGCTGAAACATCTCTGTGGACCAACAGAAGTTCATGTACTGGTGATTGGGAACCAAAGACACAGAAGATACATTTACTGTTTACTATAGAGCAGCTTAATATACTATTAAATAAATGTATTGTAAAATAACATATTCAATGATTAATAAGTAATATATTATTAACTAGATAAAAATACAGCATACTTAGCAACTCCAGTGCTGTTAAAAATACACATATGGTTTTTTATGTTTTCCAGCTCAAAGATTAACCTTAGAGTATTCAGTTAGTGTCTGTTAAATGGAGGTTCATGGAACTCGAGTTGTGAAATATGTTTCTCCATGAACTCTACTGAAATTTGTTGCAGAGAAAGAGATTGTACAGAAGTGCACAGTTCAAAGGAAACAGTTATTGTACACTGAAACAAAAAATACAATATTCAGTGGATGCGTAATAGCAATGGATATGTGATAAACCTTTAATAGCTTCTCAGTTCATAACGCTCCACCTTGTAAGTAAAGTAGACATAAACCAACTACAATAAACACACTGAAATAAAAAAATAAAACAAATCCAAATCCTAACTTTTCTGAAAGTAAATTTTCTAAACTGTTCAAAAGCTTTCCATATTGAAGGCTAAACCAAAAGGTAGACATCTGTTAAAATCTGTTTATACTGAGTAAACTTGATTTTACATACAGAAACATATCATTAAACAAAGCCAGACTTGCACATGATTCCACAATTTACAAGTATCTCTATGTATTCAGTGTTCTGAGTGCAAATAGCATTACAGTCCCTAGTTATTATCAGATCGGCTAAAAAGGATGTTAATTAAATCTCACAATGCTACAAATTACTTTTCCAATGAAAGAACACAGATAACATCCAAATGCATGAATGAATTTGCATGTCATAAACCTTGGAAAAATGGTTGGTTGGGTAACTTACTTGAGCATCTCCCTGAATATTTAATCTAAAAAGTATGAAAATTCAATTAATCAAAAAAATTAAATAATTTCTGAGTAAGCTAATATATAATAATTCCACACTGAGTAGCAACTCCAGGGTTATTACATAATTACTTGGAAATAAAACACAAGATTATTAAACAAAGTGAGAAGATAAACAAGAACCAACTCATACTATAATATCTCCAATACCATCTGCAAACAAAGGAAAAACTCAATAATTAAAGAAAAGAACATTAAATAAGGAGAAAGCTAATGCATGGTACATTTCTGTACTACATTAACAACTCCAAGGTTATTAGGAAATTCAATATACAATAACTCTTGGATTCTTTAAAAATACAACACATTGATAACTTTAAGATATATAATATACTGGTAAATACATAGTTAATAGAGAATGCAGCACAGGATTATTATATATTATTATGTATATATGAACCTGTTTGAATTTATAAGATCTCCAACATCACTGCTAAGATACAGTCCACACCAGAACTGACTCATTTGAAGATGTTATACAGTAACTGTGATACTATACTATTCTACTTTCTATGATCGAATAAAATATCATTTATTGTTACCAAATAATCTGACTTTGGATTCTGGCTTAAAAAATGAACTTTTTTACACCTTTTCTCACTGCACTGTTTGAAGTTAGAGGCCAATACTATCCATCTGGTTTGGCTACCTATCCTAAGCAATGGTTTTTTTCAGCAGTTTAACATTAATTGAAGTCACTTTGTTTTTGTGTATCTTACTGTATTGGAGGTAGCCTTCACATTTTTCTTACAACTAGGTAATTGAAAAGATCTTTACAGGGCTTCCATTTATTATATAAAGTTAAATTAAAATAATTTTTTAAGAATATGGGCATTATATCTCACCTTATTTTATTATGAACAGTAATGGTTTCTTGTTAACTTTTCAGGAGTGTCTGTACAGCTCTTACAGAAAGATGAAATATTTCACTTTGTCACATTTAGTATCTTCACCAGCTGTAACTTTTATTTCAGTCATTTATCAAGTAGCATATCTGTCCTGGGAGTACATTCTCACACTATATTTGGGAAAGGTATGACTGCCTGTACTTTTATAGGTATTATACTGGTGTGACACTGTCTGATTCAGTTGATGACAGCCAATCATGGTGTAAAGTATCAACAAACTCTGGCACAGTTAATTTTCATAGAATGGAAGAATAACAATCACATAACATTTGCATTTTATTAATTATATCCATAATTATCTAAAATACTGTAAGTGTATGTAATATAGTATATATTACCATAAGTATCTTCTTTTGGTGGTAATAACGCTTATTCCAAAGTTATTATTTGTTTGATATATGTTCAGGTTTTTACATAAGAAAACTCTTAAGCTGATCATGTTTCAAGTTACCTGTATTTCCTTGTCAAATTCACAGTTGGTAAAACATTTTACTGTCTATTGAAAGAATTACTTACAACAACTTTATTTCAGAAATTTACAGCAATGTCTTTTAATAGATACCATCTAGAGGTCATAACTTCACTTTTGCAGAATGAAACAAAAAACCAGTACCATGGTACGGCATACTAGGCACACAAGGTTTTGTGAAGAAAAAAACCTCTCATTTAGTTAGCATTATTTCAAGTATGATCCAAGCCTAAGCCTGTTTTTTGACTTGGTAGAAAAACAGCCATCCAATATTAAACAAGTACACACTATTTACTTGTTTAAATGTATAATAAAGATTATTGTCACTGTGTTTTACATTTCCATTATGCTTACTCATTAGTATTAACTCAGCCAGTATATGTTCAGCACTGTTTTACAGAACTTTATCTTGATTGAGTCTCCTGTTTGGTGAATCTATCTGATATGCTATAAATATTTTAAGTTTACCTAAGAATATGATAAAGTTGACAAAGAAACCTGATGCCATGTACACAGGATATTATCTACTGCAGACTTAAGTGGTTGATGCTGGAGTATGTATACCCTTAGCTTAAACTCTTTGGTTGTGATTGTTAAAAAAAAAAAGCAACCTACAGATAAATTTGGAACTTGATAGAAGCTGGAAATTAGCTGCAAAATGCATGTCAGTGCTCTGTACTCCAAATTCAGAAACCCACTTCCAAATGAAGTGTCAGCACAATTGAATACTCTTACAGTGTGGAGGTGACAATGTAATGAACTTTGTAATCAGGTGATAATGAGAGGTCAGCAAAGAAACTGTTTAGTTATGCTCACTTGTCCCCATGGATGAAGTTTAAAAAAATCACTATTCTGATGTTTAAAAGCTTGCAAAGGAGTATATGAACTGATTTTTGAACTGTTTCAGGAATTTATCTATACAAAACAGATGGACTTTAGAGTGGACTGTTCAATGTATAGTGTTGAGTTTCTATGATCCAAATTTAAACTTGAACAAGGATGTGGGCAAATAGCATTTACAAGACTATAAGAGTCATTACCAAGTTAGTTCAAAGGTTTATCAGGTGGAAAAGAATGATTCACTAAGTCAACTTGAAGGCTCAAACAATGGGATTTATAGAAAACTTAACTACTTACATAAATGAACTTTATCATATAAATGGTAAACTTTCCTGTGATGGTCTTAGTATATTTTATGGATATTGCTTTTTTTTGTATTTTTTACAAATTCGTGAAAGGCTGCCATTGCTGAGTGAAAGGATTCAACAATACCAGGGTGAGAGAGATGTTACTTTTTAATGGGGGTAGTTTTCGTTAGAATAAGATACCAAGTAGTTAAGTCAAATGACCTACAGGAGTAGAAGAAGAACTGTAACAGCAGCTTCAATGGGCTTGACTCCAACAGACTGTCGTCTCTGGACTCCTGTGTCATGTCAAAGCTAATGTCAGAAATGGTTAAGCCAACCACTTATGTATACTGTAGTTGCAATGGAGTCACACATGTTCTCAGTGAATGCACACCATTGGAGTTATCCCAGCTTACCCTTTCAGTGTACATGCCACAATTTCTGCTGGTATCTTCATCTGAACATCATCCTAGTTGGGAAGGTTAAAGCACATGATTCCTTTGGGGTTTGGGCAATTGAATCACTTTTGAGTGAAATTCTTTTACCTTTTTGTGTAGCAAGACAGAGTTGGTTATAGGTTTTCAGTGATGAGAAAGAAGGTTTTCCAAGGTAAACAGCAACTGGTTAATTCTGTAGTTGTATCTTTGAGAAACTAAAGGAATCCAAATTGATTTTGCCACTGAAACATTTTCACTTTAAAATGTGATGTTTGGCTAAGAAGTTTTAAAGCTAGTTGGCCTTGGTATGTTTTTGCTGGTATATATTGAAAAGAGTTTAGAGTTCCTAATAGACTAGGCCCAGAATGGCCAGGTAGGTTATGCATTGCACTCGTAATCTGAGGGTTGTGGGTTCGAATCCCTGTTGCACCAAACATGCTTGCCCTTTCAACTGTGGGGATGTTATAATGTGACTATCAATCCCACTATTCATTGGTAAAATAGTAGCCCAAGAGTTGGCAGTTGGTGGTGATGACTAGCTGCTTTCTCTCTTGTCTCAAACTACTAAATTAGGGATGGCTAGTACACATAGCCCTCATGTAGCTTTGCATGAAATTAAAAAACAAACAAACAATCCTTATAGACACAGCACCAGAACTAATGATATATGGGGCAATCTGCACAAAACAATGGACAAATGCAAAGGAATCATAATTTGCAAGATAAATTTATATATATATATATATATACCAATTTTGCAAAATCTTTGTAGATAATTAACTCTAGTATGGCTAGCTGACAGCTCTCAGATTAGAGATAGCACCAAAAACAAGATTGCATATAAAATTTTACAACTAAATAAAAATAGTAATTCTTAATTTTATTTCAACAACTTATTTACTTTAAGTTGTTTACAAGTTGATATTTTGTAACTTATTATACTTATTTTCTTCAAATTGTCTACAAGTTGATATTTTGTAACTTAATTATACTTATTTGTGAAAATTGCAAAGAAAACTTAAAAAAAAAAAGAGTCAGAACTTTGACTTATGTGCATTTCCAAGGGTTTTTTCCTATAAACAAAAACTTTAAATATTTCTTTGGAGTTTTTCTATTAACCCCAAAGTATAGGTTCATATTTATCTAGACCTCAACATTCTTTATGAACAGACTTCTCTAAAATTTTGTTTGTTTTGTAAAAGTCACTTTAACTAAACAATTAATTCACATATGCTATCTTGAGAAGCTTTTATTATGCTAAAGCAAGTGAACTAGTTCGTAAGTAATAAATATTAGGCTACAAACCAGGTAGAACCAATGACTAAGCATGGCTGAATAGAAAACATAATTTTAAACTAAATATCACTGGATAAGCTTACTGAAGCCTTAATGTATAATGTATCCTGAAGTAATTTAAAAAATTCTCATGGCTGGTGACAAAGGATTGTAATACAATGATTACAAAACTAAAAAAACAAACCACAGATGTAGGATTTATTTACAATTTCTTGTGAGAATGATTTTGTCCCTGATATATATAACCATTTTTGTTATCCTTGTTTTAAAACCATAGATACATTCTTCCAGGAGAAGACATAAGGTAAGGATAGTTAAGGTTGCCAGTACAGTATGGTAACAGTTCTTTGACAGCAAACTATTCAAATAGTAAAAAAGCTTACTTATTTGTGTATTTGTAAACTATTATTAATCTAATAACACATAACATATACAAGAACTCCTCAGTTATTGAAAGTAATAATAATAACTATAATTATTCAGTAGAAACTGAGAAAAAAATATACTTGGTAAAATACTGTATACATCAGTGTTAGCCTTGGGTACAAGTTGCACTTATACTGTATACATCAGTGTTAGCCTTGGGTACAAGTTGCACTTACTCTACACTACTATTTATCAGTGTTTCTGCTATTTTTGCACTTACGCAACTGTGTCTACAGATAACAAATATAAATAACTGACTCAAATAAAACAATTTAGCCTAAGTGGGTTTATAAAATGGAACATTCTAATCAGTAATATCAAAAAAAATTTCGGTTTTAAATTCTTTCCTTCATATTTAAAATAGTTTTTTGTGTAAGAGCTAAAATGAACAAAAAATTAGTAAAATGTTCTTAGAATAACCAACACAAAAAAAATTAGTTTTATTTAAAATATAACTTTTTTGGGTAGAATTAGGTGACTTTAGGTACACAATAAAAACATAATAACTCTAAGGGGGCAGGAAATCTTTTTATAAATATCTCTTCAAAACCAAATTTCAGAAGATTCACAACCTAAAGAAAAATGCAACTACCAAAAAATTATAAATTTTTTCCATCACAAACTACATAATACCTATAAAGTTTTTATCAATTTGTATGTAATAACTACGTACTTAAAGTGAGAACAAAGCAAACAGGAGTGATAGCTCATGCATCCATTAGGATAAGTTATGTTTTTGAAGAATAAATAGGAAAATACTTTCATAATCACAGGGTTAATTGAAAGGGCTTTAATACGTACTTAAGCAAGTCATCTGAGTTTCTGAAGGAACCATCTTATTTGGATGAGTAATACAGCTAGAAAGTTGGTTGCTTGAATCAGAGTTTAGTTTTTTCTCTGCACTGGTCAGAAAGGATAAACCTGAAGTTAAATCGTCTTTTGCTGGTTGACCTGAAGAGAAAGAAATTATGATAATTTTTCTCAGTACTTTTCAATAAATCTATTGTTAAATCATTTATGATAGCTGACCTTAAAAACAATAAAAAATAATTACTTTCACTTTTACGAAACTTAGGTTTTAACACTTTTTTACATGCTTCTAGTTAAATATACACGATTTGAATAAAAACTATTAATATGTTCAAATATTTTCTTATAAAAATCAAATTTATCCTTAGAATTTAATAAAAAGTGTTAGCCTTGGTGTTGAATGTAAAGTTAGGTGTATTATTACCTGTCAATTTCTAGTTTATTAACAACTAAAATGAATAAACACAATAACTTGACGACTTTTATGTGTATGTTATTTAGATAATATACAGTAGATTATATATATATATATATCACTGAATAAACAAAATATATCCAAACTTTAATGCACATACAAAAGAAGCTATTTACAATACAAGGTATTATCTACTTTTTTCACACTTTTAACATTGTAAGCCATTAATATTTCACATGCTAAAAATAAATTTACCTTAAATATCATGTGCAAATTTTAGCAAATGAAACATTTTCAGAGAAAAGCAAACAAAGTATGCAACTAATCTCATATAAGGACACATACCTCCATATTTAATATCAGGGGACTGTTTTCTGTGGCACACAACTAAGGCTAAAACAACAACTGCTATGATGACTACAGCTGATGTTACCACAGGAACAATTACAGCAGCATCTTCATAAAATGCTGGGGGTCCTTCTGTGTGAACGATTAACTCTGGAATCAGTGTTGCTAGAGAGAAATTAGAAGTGGTAATCAAAAATATGGAGCATTTGTGTGTGTGCAACAAAAATCCTTAGATAAATAGAGAAAGGTATATCTTTAGTAAATATAATATTCTAGAACAAAAAATACCCAAACGTCTATCAAGCAAAGATATAATTTATGCATCTTTATAAACATATAATATGAATATTTTTAGTGAATTCTTGAACTTACATAGAGCTAAGTAAAAAGATGCAAGTTGATAGTGTTAGAAAAATTATTAGTTTTCTATCTTAAAAATATATTTCTAATAGGAGATTACATCATATAACACCTGAACTGCCCTCTATATGCATAAATTTTATTTCACATACTGCAAGCCTTAATTCCCATGTACCACATAATCAATGTGGTCCAACTGCATCTTATACATAAATCACCATTTGAAAACCTTTCACCAACAGAAGTTTAACACACTATCCTGAACTACCACTTGAAGAATAGGCAGGAAAGAGAGCATCAATTTTTAGTGAGAAGAAAGGGTAGAAAATATGAGTGTAGTTACGTTTCTATTGTAAATACATCTTCAGTATAGGAAGATAATTTCCAGTGTGGTATTTTCTCTTCCCTGTAGTTTATAGCTAGAATCAAACATTGAACAAGTGAAAGAACCAGCATAAGAAATAGAAGAGTGAAAAACCCTTAGGTGGAGCATGAGAGATAGATAGATTTTGTATGAAAGCTGTATGCAACACCAAACTCTGCGATCAACCTCACATAAGTGTAGTGCATGATTGGAGGACTGAATACCATCTACACAGCACAACAACATCACCCTATTCTCAACTGAATGGAAGCAATCATATTCAAAAGGACTCCTCCATGGTCCATTACTCCAGTGGCTCAGAACTAAAAAATGGTAAAGACTCACATATTGTACTAGAAAAACAAGTGTGAGGGATAAAATACAGGGGACAGTCTGGAGGACCAATGACACTTATGAAAATGTAATGTATGGCCATGAAAATTCCTATTTTAAAATTCAGAACACCCTGATTTATTCAATTGAAGGAAAGCTATCTCTTTATACTTTACCTGTATCACCACAGGTGAGTTCAGTCTGAAATTGGCAATATTATGTGAGAACAATATTCTAAGGCAACCTACTAGCAATCTTCTGGAACATCTCATCTCAAAAGTATGTTCAGATTTAAGAAATAGTGAGTATACCTGAACGGGCAACATTTGTTAGAGTGGAATTCAAAATTAAAAAAGAAACTGCCACTGAAAGAAAAATTATATATACATAAAATAAAGATAAATTCTGGAGTGAGATGGATTATTAAAATCACCCTAGGAAAAATATCAGAAGGAAAAATAAATATAAAGTTGGTTCCATCATAGCTGAGAGTATCCACAGCTAGGGCCTGAGGATGATGAAGTCCAAGAAAATGGTAACTTGTTTTTATAAAAATTGGTAAATGCATCCTGATGAGGTGTACTTCGCTGATTGCATAATGATGGAAAAACCTGAGGGTCAAAAGACCACTCTATGGAGCAAACTGTTTATGGTCTGGAAAGGTAATTACCCCCAAAAGGAGATCCAAGGTTCAATAGCAAATAGAATGGGTGTTCTTCTGGTGACTGATATAGGCCACCACTGGAGAACTGTTTGAATGGATCATGAAAAGTCGTTTCTGCACAACAAGAAGAAAAGTATTTAAAGCACAATGTACTGCCAGATACATTAGCATGCTGATATGGTATGAGACCTAGCTGTTGAAGAGCATTGTCTGGAACCCTCTTGCTGATTGATAAATGTTCTCAACCATGAAGAAAAGCATCTGTGAATAGAAGGAAATAGTGACTAGGTTGAGAAAGTGATACACCAAACAAGATGTTTAACCATCAATGCAGATCATCTAAAAGGGATGGAGGAAGGTTAATGAAAGAGTCTAAGGGATTCCAAGCAAGCTCCCATTGGTCATCAGATTCCATTGAATAGACTGCATGTGTGCCTAAAATAAGGGTACAAGTGCCTCCATAGAATCAGAAGTCCCAAAAAGCAATAGTACCTTATGAGTAAAGAGGGAAGGAACAGCAAGAAATTGAAGAACTGAAAACTCTATTGAATATATTCAAAATGGAGAAAGATTTGCCTGACTGAGGGGGTTATTGAAAAAGACTTCTCCAACTTGATACTCCAACCCACATAAACTACTTGTAGTGGTAGAAATTTAATCCCCAAACAATAAAAAGTCAGACAAAGGCTTTGAACACCCAACAAAAGACAAACAGAGCTAATGCAGGCTCAAATGACAAGGCATAAAACTGACACACAATCCTGTGGTGGCTTAATTGAGGATAGCATTGTGACTAATGCAAAAATGGAATACAGAGATAGGCATTTGGTATCTTTAACTTAGTTATCCACAGTTCTAGAGAAAAATCCAAAAGGTACTTGAGGCAGTACAAAAGAGAGGAGGAGGAATCATAAGATAAAGGGAAAGCAAACAAGAGGTAAAATACATGAGAAAACATGTTCAAAAATGCAGATAAAGGATGAGACAGATCAAGAGGTTTTGAACAGGAAGGAACAGCATAGGTAGGAGGTAGAAAAAGGCTCTCCAAATCTTCATTTACATGGACAGATTCTCCAGGTAAAGAGAGATCCAATCACAGTTCCCTGATAGAGTTAGCTGAATGACAGACTTTAACTCACAATATACCAAGGCCAGGACTTCCTTCACTGATAGTGTGGAATGTCAAATCAAGCAGTAATGAGAGCACTATATACAATGTAAAGAGAGTCAACTGTGCTTGGAGGGTGAATCATACTCCTGTTAGAGGTGGGTTGTCACATGCTCATTTGCATATGACCGCACAACTATACAATGTAAAATCGATTCCTGCTAAGTGAGAGCATCAAGGTTAGTGGACAGTGCAAATTGCACAAATAAAGAGCAGAACAAGTAAAAAACTTAATATTATTATTCAATAAGGTTCATATCAGAAATCAAATGTAACTTCCATATTTGATCTGATTCTTTGTTAATCGAAACTTTCACATAAGAATCACCATAAACATTTTATGTAACAGTTCAAAATTATAAAAAAGTTATTTTAGTTGTATCTTTACATTTCAATCAAACATATATAATAGTAGACTTTATTAGACAAATACCTCTAGTCCCATGAAATGGTGGTGTCAGAACATTGTATTCAGCCACTGTGGTACCTGCACTGTTGTGTGCAGTTACTTGAACACTATACCAAGTCTTTGGTTTCAAATCATGAAGAGTCATAGCCCCATCTTGAGGTGTCAGTCTTGTGGCAACAATTGTCCACTCTGATGAGAACTGAATTTTGTACTTAAGTGACATTTTAGAAATAGGGCATCCTTTGTCATCCCATTTATTTAGGTGCAAGGTAATGGATGTTGAATTTGGAATGATAAAAGATTCCATCCTAGGTGGCACAGGTTCTAAAAAAAATTTTTGTTATAAAAGTATACAGATAACTGTTGAATTTTTGTTCCAGAAAAAAACCCCAACATAATTTGATGTAAATGTAACTCATGTTTTATATGAAAATAAAACTTATTTTTGCTTACACTTTCTCATCAACTGTGGATTTACCCTTTACATAACAATAAATTCCTTGAGATGAAACATGGATGTACAGAAATATATAAAATATTTTTTTACTACTGTTGTTATAATGCCTTTAAAATGATGCATTTAAAACACTGAAAACTTCAAATTTGTAGTATCTAGAAAAATAATCAAGAATCTGTAAAAAAATTGTGTTCTACAAGTCAAGAATATTTAGTATAAAAAACCAAAATGTCCATTAGTTAATTTGAAGACGATGAGAGACATGAAAATTTTAAAACTTCTAAAAAATTGTTTAGTAGTATATTTATAATACAGATGTATACATATTTTATTTTCTCTTTACTTGAAGTGAAATAAATCATCAAGTAAACATTATAACTGACAGTGTAACAAGATACTAGAAATACATTTAAATTTAAAAACAAGCAAGTTTTAACACTATTATGAAACTAAGCAAAGTTAGAAACTGAAAGTAAGAAAGCTTCAACAAAATTTTAAAATCAAAACGTTAAAAACCTGGAAGTATGAGAGTTTCAACACTGTGATAAAATCAAGTATTTATCTTTGAATATATACATAGAGAATGTAGGATTTTCTTATCCACCATCTTCAAAAACAGGACTTTCTTTCTTTCTCTTTTTTTTTTTTCTGAAAGTAATCTCCTCCCCATAAATGCTTGCAAGCATTGACGTTTTATAGATATGGGACATTAAGGGCTTTCTTACCCACACCTTGCTCTTTTTATCTTATTTTATTTTTTCACATTTGCTCTCCTGTTATTATTATTTTTACAACATATGAGGCTTTGGGAACAGAACTTGAGACTTATAGACATTGTATTTTCCTTTTCCTGCAGTTATCTTAAAAAATAAAGTCACCAAGACCTAGATTAGAACTTGTGTCCTATTGTGCAAAGTTTTGGTTAAGGCTTACTTTGTATTATGAAAATGTTAGATGTGCTTATTGATAATAACCTATTATAACACTAAAATATCAGCAGTTATTCATCTAAAACAAACTTAATATAACACGTACAGTATACATTTTTTTAGAATTTTGTTACAGAGTTATCTTTGCTATTTAAATTTTACAACTAGAAAAACTCCAAACTCAGAATGTAAGGGTTTCTGCTCACTAACAATAATTTTATTCAATGCAGATGTGTTAGAAACTGGATTTAATTGGAGGTAAATACGTCAACCCCTTACACACCTAAATGAAACTGAATGAAACACAAATGGAGCAAAAAGCCTCATTAAAAACTTGTTGATGTTAGTACTGAATAATCTACAACATTTATGAAGCTCAGCTTTATAAAACTCTGACATAATGAGTACATTTATCAAATTGGGTAATTAATCAATGGAGCAGATTTTCTTCCTGAAACAAAATTTGATAATTAAGGTTACTTACAGGCTTTATTTTTTATCTCAGTGAAAAGGAAGATGTCTTTGTGTTAAAAGAGCAGAAACAATCATCATATTTATTACTATTCAGATCTATCCTAAATTTTAATTACAAAACTCTTCTATATAAGCTAATAAAGTACTTAAGCAGTCATAATATATTTTTAATGTTTTATTTCTCTCTTCAGTGCAGTTTACGTTTAGACTTCTGTGTTTTTATAGGTTCGTCATAAAAATATAGCATGTGCTATTGTATACTAGCACTGTTAAAGATTGCCCTGCCACTTGTTAGAGGCATAATTTCTAAGCCTAACATGCTCTTGTATAAACACCAAATGTTTGAGATCACCATATCTCATATATTATTTTTGCATACTTTTTAGACATAACATGCTGCAGTATATATACATCACATAGGAAATAGTTCTATCTCACTTACTTGTTGGTAATTTTTAAGCATATTATTCAACCATATACACACTACTGTTATGAGACAGCTCCTTCTTACATTTTATTTTAATTTTAAGCAAAACATGCTGTTGCTATGTTAAGATTTACTGTATGCTTCACATATTTGCTAATTATATTTAAGTCTTAGATGCAAAATGTTCAGATCTAAAATAATTTTTAATACTTCTTGAAAAACATAAAATTACTTCATAAATCAGAGTTGCATTAAAAATTTAACAGACAATTTATTGTATTCAGGCCGTAAATTCTGTAAAATCTTATTGTTAAACAACTCAAACATAAAGCACTGCAATATCTTGGTAAACGTTGCATTAGTTCATATCATTCAGCAAAAAGCAATGAATAAATACTTATTTTTATTTATAGTACTAGTTTTTATAGTGTTCATAGCATGCAAAACTACACTTTTTTTTAAAATAAAACTGCACATCTATACATATAACACTAGTAGAGGAAATTACCTTTATCATTGTCACAAATCCTGGCCAAGTATTTTAGGATATGTACATTCAATTTTGTTCACAGATGTTTCAAAGACACATTACGTATAATGTATTAGCAGAAGTCGTGTAATACTCCTGGAAGCCTGATGCATTTATTGTATGTATGGTATTATCATGAAAGGAAATATCTTGTATTCAAAATCTAATTTTAACATCTGTGAGACCAGTTTAAATAAAGAAAATTCATGCAGAACTAATAATTTCAGATTACTTATGTTAGTAACAATTTGAATATGTTTATGTTAAGCAGTAATCAAAAACAATAAGTGATTGACGGTATGATTAATGCTTGTTTAAATGTTCTGTATGCAATTTCTACCATTCTCATGGACACCCTGGTTCTGGTAGGTAGAGAATTCATGGGAAATATCCTCAAGTTTACTCATCCTTCAGTAAGTTTGCTTCTTCTTAATATAAATAGATTTCACCTATTTCCATACAATAATAAAAATTACTAGAACATACATATCATTAATTTATGGTATTTCTAGTGGCATTATCGCATTAACAATTTTGACATTTATACCGCTTTGCACACTTCTTGTCTTGCCAACATAAATATCTTTAAAACAAAAACTACTTTCATTATAGATTACATATATATGATAAGTATTTTAAAAAATCTGTATATTTTAAGTACTTACTACAGGGTATTTGGAAAGTCACTTATATATTTATTAACAGATATGTTTAAATATAGAATACAGGAGGTAAATATGAATGACAATTATAAACAATGTTGAAAGTAACCCACTTTGGCATCGATACAGGCCTGGATCTTTCTTGTTTTGTTTCTAAACACCGCTATCAGTTGCTGGCTTGAAATAGACTGAATGAAATATGATAACAAAACTGCACAGTGACTTTCCGAACACCCTGTATAATTATTATATTATTGTTTATGTATTTTAATCATCACATATCATAAGACAAAAACATTACACCATTTTAATGCTTTGGCATCTCTTCTTCAGTAGCTACAAAAACCTGACACCAAGTCATGAGGAAGAGTGACAATGTGGATGCTGGACATTCTGACAATGGCTCTGCCATTGTACACAGGGGATCACAAACTGTCATGTTCTCTGACGTTCTGAGAGTTTGGCTTAGAAAAAACATTTAATAGCGGGTGTGAACTAAACAGCTTATTTTTATATTCATATTATATTTTTAGTCTTTTAGTTGTGTCATGGCTCAGCACCATTTTCAGGTAGCAAACCAATGTTCTAGTGTGTCCCAATAGTAGTAAATTTCTGATAAGAAGTAGTATCTTTATTATGAGTTTAACATCATAAGATACAAGTAGTTTATGCACATACATGAACTCGTAAACTGTATGAGTTGAAATTATAGTAAACATGAGATCGTTCTTTATTACGTTTGGTGAAAATGGTTTCCAATTTTGCCAGGTTTCTCCAATGTAGAATCTTGGTAAGTTACTACATGTTTCTGCCAAGCTACAAACTAAAATTGTTACTTATGAAATAACATAGAATTACATAGTACCAACTCATTTACAAAATAACCTGTAATAACTGCTAAAAATTCTACATAAAATAAACTGGAAACCAGAGTTGCTACACATAATAATAATACCCCACCTTCACGTTTACTACAATCATAATTGAAAAAAAATCAATCGTATAACTATTAAAAACACTGTAATTTTAAACAAAAACAAACATCAACAAATTCAAAACCAAAGCCATCTTAACTGAACAAAACATACTGTTTAAGTACTCTCTAGTTGTGTGATCTCTTTTTCCCATACTATAAATAAAACTGTGTTGAGGTCTTGTTTGATAGATGGAATATTTCCAATGTGTTTAGATGTTACTGCCACTGACATTTTCCATTATGATTTTAGGATGACGACAAAGAATGATTAAGGAAGAATAATTTTCAATTTTGATCTCATTATAATGCTGTTTTTGTTTTGTAATAATTCTTTTTTACATTAAATCCAGTTATTTAGGTTAACTGTCTTCTCACAACTGATTACAGATGCATCAGGAGCTGATACATTGTGGGGTTCAAGTATTTAAGTCCCAACCTTAACTGATGCTCCTTAGTTGCTCATGAGTTTGGCAATGGCATTGAAATTTTGTCTGATAGATAGGATATTCCTAGTGTATTTGGGTGCTATGGCCACAGACATTATCCACTATAAGATAAGGATTACAATACAAACTGGTAATGGAAGAATTTTTAGTTTTGGTCTCATTATAACGTTGTTTTTGTTTTCTCTTAAGTTCATAACTGTTCTACCATGCTGAGTTTAAACTCTTATGGACATATTTAAAAGGATTACACATACATACATGTATATATTCTTGTGTTTATGTAAACAGTTTGTAACTTCTGGGTGAAATAAGCTTGTAAAAATATTGTACATTTATAATGGTAAGTTAAACTGAGGATGTATTTCCAGTAATACTTACCTCCACTAACATATAACTATTCCTCATCCTTCACTTTGTTTCTCTAAACAACTGTCTCACTTGCTCCAGTCTTTTGTACCACACTTAAATGCCTTTGGTAATTTTGGACCTTAGTTCATATATCAAGGGTTGAAGAGTTCATAAGTAGTCATCATTAAAGGCCAGCCCCAGATAGTTAATGTCACACAGCTTGAAGTTGGAATTAATGGGTCTTGCTTCCTATATCCCACATTGGTGGCTAGGGAAATTAGACTGCAAGGTTATAAATACATATCATACATATACATAGGTATTCTTTTGATTGGATCCCAACCGATAGCCATAAAATGTGTTGTCTGAAGCACGATTTGAAAGTAAGCAACACTGAAGTGGGCACATATTCTCCTCCACCTGAAGAAGTCTGAAAGGCAACACTCTAGGCCTAGAATGATGCAACTGTGTATGTAATACTCACCAAAAGGAACAGAACTCATCCAGTCTGGAAGTCTGAATATTTATCTTCACTTCCTTACTGAGTAGGCAAGAAGAATTCCACATGCCCCCCAAAATTATGAAGAGGATGTGGAACAATGTTGGCAACCAAGAACTTAGAATGAAACCATGTTTCATTTGGAATTATGAAGGAATAGTGGACTTTATTCCAATAAAAATACTAAATTAACATTGATCAAAAAACAAAGATCAGATACACCCTCAGCCAGATAACTTCGCATCAAATCAAAACTAGTATTACAAGTGGGCTCCCATAGAGGCTAGTGTCTCTCCTACAAAAACATCCAGGGATCCTGGAGATGGGGGAAACTCAATGTTACCCTATTTTTCAAGGATGAAGGAAAACACTCAAAAATTTTGGAGGAGAAGCCTTTGTTCGCCACAAATGGGTATAATTAGGATATACTAGCTTCATTGGTAGAAGATGGATGAGGTAATCTTGAGAAACAATGCAACAGGTGAACCAAGTTTCCAAATTTTGAAAACAAACTGATCACATTTTTATTTAATCCTATGATTGGCATCGTTGGGCAGGATCCCCTTTACATTTACTTATGATAGTCCATGAATGGCAGTCCTGCACCTGGTGAGCTCCAAGATGATAATATGGACTATCTCATTTCTACATAGCCTGTTGCAGCCAGTAGAACATATAGTTAAAAATGGTGCTAGTATGGAACTGGATTGATAAAAGCAGACTCACTATAGAGGGGAATTCAATTAACAAGAGGTAATGGATCATGGATATAATCTAGCAGGTGTAGCTATAGGGGTCATAAACCATTCAAAGAAGAAAGTGGCAGATTATGTAAAATATTGTGAGAGATAATTATTCAGGAAAAAGCTGCATATCAGTCCATATTATGTTCTCCAAAGGTTATTGAAACTAGCAGTAAAAAACATAGAAGTGTGAAAAAATCAGATGAGATGCAACTCTCTAAAGGTTCTCCACCTATAAAAAGTGTCCAGAATAAGCAACAGGCATATCTGCAAATACAGCTTATCAGAGAAATTAGAGTTAAATCTCTGGAAACCAAAAACTCCCAATGAATATAGAGTCGAGTATTATCATTCTGAAAGGAGTAATGTGAGCCACATGCTACCTCACGACTCTGATTGGGCATAAAAAAATGATCAATGAGGTGAGAAATAGCTGACAAAGAATTTAGGAGAAGGATTTATTCATTTCCCTTGCTGCTAGAAATTACTAAGAAAGGGCCTATAAAGGTATAGCAGGATCAAAGTGGTATGAGAAAAAGTCCTGTGTACACAATTCCAACCTATAATAGTCACATGACATAAACAATAAAAATATTGTTCAAGAAAAAGGTGATACATGGTAGATTAAGTTAGAGTTTTAAATGGATATTGAGTTAGAGCATGCAATACCACCCTAATATTGCAATTAATTAAGTAAATAAAAAGGTCATTTGTGGAAAAAGAGCTCTAAACAACTAGAGAAGGATGGATAGAACTTTCCTAGGGTAGGCATCGACATACTCAGTGCCAGTAAGCCCATGTAGAAAGCCTTCAAACTAAGGATGGAATCTATTCAGTGAATACATAAAGCAAGGAACAGAAGCCAGGGGTTGGGGCACAGGAGGTTTAATGGTGCCTGACTAACAGTGAAAGCCAAAGAAAGTTTAGAGACCAACAACAGCAAAGAAAAAAACAATAATTCATTATTTCAGCATCTCTGGGTTGTCTGTGTACATCAAGAGATGAAAAAAAGGAAACTTATGTAACTCACAGAGGGTTAAAGCAAGTTGAAGAACTTCCTTAAACAAGGTATTTCTATGACATAAATCACAACAACATACAAGCTACTGTACCAAAGAAAGAACAGAATGTGGCAATATTACCAAGGTAGAAGTCTTTAAAAGATTCAATTCGTCTTTAAATTGAGGTGGGGCCCTTGATAGGTATCCAAAAAAAATGTTGGAAAGAGAAATTTATCAGATCAAGAGGGAGGGTTAATCAAAGCATGAGCATGGCATGGTGAGGAGGTAAGGGTGCTCTGAGGGTCATGATTTTGAATCCACATGACACCAAATGTGCTCACTCTTTCAGCTATGGGGTCACTATAATGTAATAGTCAATTCCACTAATCATTAGTAAAAGAGTAGCTCAAGAGTTAGCAGTGGGTGGTGATGACTAGTTGCCTTACCTTTAATCTCACACTGCTAAATTAAGGATGGCTAACACAGTCATCCCTCTTATTGCTTTTGTAGAAATTCAAATCAAAGAAAGAAACTGTTCAAATTAACACAGGGTCCAGTCTGAAACCCTGTATATCTAAGAACAGATTTGGTTTGTGGAATCGAAATATACATCCACCTAGTGGTAATAAGCAAAAACATGCAAACGGACAAATTGGGTGAAAGTTCTATCAATTCCATCCCATAACGATAAAGTAAATATCTTATTGTAAAACAACAACATCAAATGAAGGATGAAAAACTATGTAATCCTCCTGCCCTTTCTGTTATCCATAAAGCATTAAACTCAAAGAAAACTAAGGAAAGCCCTATGTTCCCACCACAAACCTAAGCGTTTAACTAAAGAAAAGAAAATGGTTGATCCAAATTGATATTGTGAAAAATGAACTTAGTAAAGAAAAATATCCTGGGTCATCAGGAAACACACCACTAAGATAAATCATGGAAAGCCCAACCAAGTGTGACTCCCCTCCTCAATTGTAAAGAGATGCTAGATAACAAATGAGGAACAGGAGAGGTTTGATTAACTTCCACACACACTAACAGTTTCACAAGTACTGATGTCAGAAAACAACATGTTAATTTTTTAAAAGAAACGACACATGCACAGAAATCCACAAGAAAATGCCAAAATTGCAATGCAGAATATAATGAACCATGGTATTTGTGAGAGAAAACTGTAAAGAAATGCCTTATCAAGAAGAGGTGGTTACATTATTTGAGTGAGGTGTTTATACATAGTACCAGGTTAAAGGGCACATTGTCGTAGATGGAAAGTGTCACAAGACAAAGAAACACCAAGAGAATTTAAATGAGGTGAAAAAGACTGGAGAAAGCAAGACCAATGCATAGATGGGAAAAAATGAAAGTTGAAGAATAGTAGATGACAAGTATGTTTTGGAATAAAGGTTTTTTCATTATCCTTTTAAGCCATGTACAAGTTTTATTGGTCTCAAAGTGGGTTCTTCATCATCTATATTGTTTATGTCTTAAATATTTACCATAAAAAATCCTTAACAGTGAGAAATCAGAAAGTTAAAAACCCAGGAATCACTATAACATTTTCTCTATTTTTCTATCATCTGTGTGAATAAAACAATAGTTTCAATGTTATATTGTTGAAATACCAGCAATTTTCAGTCAAGGGCATTATAGTTACTATCAACTCCCACAAATATCAATACATAATTTATCTGAATTTTTGGTGTAAAAACGATACAGTTTTCAGATAAATATTAACTAAAACGATAGTTAAAGCTTTATAAACATTTACTCTGAAGAATTCATATACTGGCCTCCCAGCAAAACAGTATCATGAAAAATGTGGCAATTTGGTGTATGTTTTCTTATAGCAAAGCCACATCGAGCTATCTGCTGAGACCACCGAGGGGAATCGAACCCCTGATTTTAAGCATTCTAAATCCGTAGACTTACTGCTGTACTATCGGGGGGGCGTAGCAATTTGGATAGATGGTCTATTACACCAATTGTCTCAATTCCCAAACAAAAGAAAGTTATTTTTATTGTGTGTCACTTCAGAACTATAGATATATTTATTATGGCCTACTAAGAAATGCTTAATATTAATTAAAAGCTATTCATGATTTTATTCAAAAAAGTACAATTATATATAGCCCATTGGTTTGTTACATAGTCAGCAATATAGAAATCATTACATATGCAGTACAAGCATTATTTAATAATTTTCACCAGCTTCAAGGGTCATAACTTTTAATGATTATGCCTACCAAATAGTTTGTTTAAATATATAGATAAAAATTATGTTATTTTATAGCTTAAATATTTTAATTAAAACATCCAAGGTACCACAGAGAATTGGGTAGGTCATGATTACCATTTACAACTTACCTCCACCTTTTGTTCCAACTGGAAGAATGTTGCCAGCTTCACTTTGACCAACTTTGTTGAAGCTGACCATGTAAATCTCATATTGTGAGCCACAATCCAGTCCACTTATAGTAAAACTGGTTTTATTTCCTGGGATATTATCATGCAGCCAATTTCCATTCTTTTTGTAATATAGTGTGTATCCTTCATGCAAAAAAATAAATAAATATTTGATAAGAAGTTTTTAATGAGTAATAAATTTTTTCAGACATGTAATTTTTCAAAATGGAAAGCTAAATGAAAAATCCATCAACTGATATTGACACAAAAAAGGTAACAACTCAATGGGTTATTGGTGTACAATAAAACTAAATTTAAAATATGAAACAATTCATTTAAGGTAACTTTTAATCCACATCTGTTGGATAAAAAGGGTTTACTTCAGAACAGACAGAGATTTCCGAGTATGTGTTTAAACTTGTGGCAAGAAAGCTGATCCTATCAAGTAATCATGTAACTTACCAATAATTGGGTTATCTTTTATATTGCTTTTTCTCCAAGTAACTGTAACTGATTTGGTAGTAGTGGAGCCAATATAAAGAACTGGTGGAGGGGGCAAAACTATATAAAGTGAAAAGGAAAAGATCTCTGATCAATATAACGAACACCATGAATCTAAAAGATGCTAATTTTGACCACTCTTAAGTAAGGTACAACATGACACATAGAATATATGTGGTTACTAACCAAAAGCAAGTGAAGTACATAACTTTCTGAGATAACAGAAGTTTGGTTTACTAGCTATTGATCAATACATACTTGAAATGAATAATATGTACTATTGCAAACTAGAAGAATATAAATTTACATATAAAATGTATCATACAGTATAATTTAGAATAATCTCCATGGGTAAGAAAAACACGTCAGTAAATTAGAAAGATACATATGAAGATATCTTATACTTTATACAACAGAAGTAAATATTACAATGAATTAGTGAACTGTACTGATGTAAGAGTTAAAGTATTGTTGTGTATACATAAATGATGGGAAAATAAATAATCTAAAGAAAGACAATTTGTTAGCATTGTAAAGAAATAGGCTTTTAATTTGCAGACCTAATTCAGAAATATGATGAGACAAAATGGCCCAATTAACAACAATATACATACTCATATAAACTTTAGACTCATACATTTTCCAGGAAGAAAAAATATCTCCTATTCTTTAAAAATAACATAAAAAAGATATACTTACATGGTAGTTTCTGGTTCACTGAGAGCATACAAATATAATTAAAAACAAAAAGCATTATATTAAGCAAAGTAACTGCATAGTATGTACACATTACTAGATTTAAATTATAAAAGCCTTTGATCCATTCCTTGTATATATGAGTTATACAGAGGTTTTAAAGGGGTAAATATATTTATATACCATTAAATTAAGATTTGTTTTGTTCTGAAACCTTTAAGGAAATGTATGATGAAATTGCCCTAAAACATGTTGGATATTGTAAATGAAATTTTCTAAGAAATTAATATAAACACAAATAACTATGCTTTCAAAAGTAAGAGCTGATTTATGTAGCACCCATGCAATGTGTTCTTTCGTTTGAAAAGCTTTGTCTGTAATATGCTGCCTTTTGTTAATCTAAATGTTATATTAATTTAACAAGTTAAAATTAGAAGCTTATTATTGGATTATTAAACAAAATAAGATATTTCTATTAACCAAGCAATAACCTGTTTTGTATTTAAAGCAAAATTCATAAAATAGTTATAAATCACAATTAAACATGGTTATATTCTGATCAAACGATTAAACTCCAATTTCCAAGAGAAAGAGAGGAGAAAATAAGAAAACATTAAGTAATTTTTATTGAACAGTTACATAAAATTTCTTACTGAAAAATATTTCATTTAGATAATATTGGTAATATTCAATTTCTTTTTAACTATTACTTGCAACAAAGCTTAATAAATATAAAAAAAAAACTTTAATATAATCTTAAGATGCAATTCAACACAGTAGTTATAATGATCCATAATACATTCTTTCAATGATAAACCTTTATATGCAATAAAAAATTGGGAATAGTCTTATATTTCATAAAATCAAGAGTTTAAACAACTCTATCAATTCACCTTCTACATTTACAAAATAAACTATCTCATCAGATCCATTCATGTTCCACACTACACAAGAATAATTTCCACTGTCCTCTGGCTGAGCCTTCTCAATTCTCAGAGTTCCAGTAGGAAGAATCTTCACTCTTTTAGTTTGGTTTAGAAGCTTCCCCCTGTTTGATACACAATATGTTATATGATTTGAATAGTTCTACAATCAAAATATTATATCAAATTATATATACATACACACCTAAATATGTATGTTTTATTGAAGTAAGCCATTTCTAGATTATTAAAAATAAAATCTGATCTTCTGGTATTTTCCTTGTTTGTTAATCCTAAAGTTCTTAATAATGATCTCAATGCTTGTTAAATTGCATCAAATTACTTTATTGAATACAGTTCTGAGCCCAAATTTACAGAATCTTGTAACACTAACTAGAAGGTGAAATCAATATGGTAAAGACTTATAAGTTGGGAAGATTATTTTAAAATTTTACAAACAGGAGGTATTACATCTGAAAACTTTATTTTTGAATTAAAATAACTTTATTCAAAGCAAGTATAATTTGTTTAAAACATTTCCTTTTAGAACGTTAAATAAATGTCAACTGATAATAAGTTAAACTACACATTTACCAAAATTTCCACTTTCTAGAGGGGGTTGGAAGACCAACTGCTCTGCATGCTAATTCTATATCTTGTTGTTGTTGGAATACAAAATGGTCACCAAAAGAAGATATTTTTGCTGGGGCTGTAAAGAATGTATTTGAAATAAATAATTTATTACAGCTTTTCTTTCATTATAAGTGAATGTAATTTTATAAAGTTTTAAAAGTATTTAGTTGACAGAGTAAAAACTCACATTTCTTATAAACATAGATGAAAACAATTTTAGGTAACATCTCAGCAGCTAAGTGGCCACAGAATACTGTTTTTCACGTCTGTATTACTTAAACTGTCATTGTAATTATTAATTCTTTTGGCCTGGTATGGTCAGGTAGTTGAGGTGCTCAACTCATAATCTGAGGGTTGCAGGTTTGAATCCTCGTCACACCATACATGCTTCCCCTTTCAGCCAAAAGGATATTATTATGTGGTGGCCAATCTTACTATGCATTGGTAAAAGAGTAGCTCAAGAGTTTGCAGTGGGTGGCAATGACAAGCTATCTTCCCTCTTATCTTACACTGCTAATTTAGGGATTGCTAGAGCAGATTGTCCTCATGTAGCTTTGTGCAAAATTCAACAAACAACAAATCAATTGTTTTTTAAGTTTAAAATCATAGTAAAGTACATTTCTTGATGCCAATGTAATGCATCACCATTTGGAAATACTTACATTATATGCATTAAAAATAATCACTATCATTGTAAAAACATGCAATACAGTTCCGTTTAACAGTTTGATGGTATATGTTTTACTTAAAGTAACTCAAACGTTTTTCAACACCACATAAAATTGGATGAGATTTCACAGACATTATGAAGTCATTATTACTTACTGTTTATTATAACAGCTTCAAAAATGTGGCATTTAGTGACAATATAGTTCCCCAATAACTGGAGAAAAATTTAAAGGAAAAATAATTAACTTTTGATGTTAGTAAAGTTTAATTCAAGTTAAGTTTGTTTGAATGATAGTCTGACTTAAATCACAGGTAGAAAATACTCTTAAATTAAGAACAATCTCCTTTATAGTTTGTATAAATTTATCACGTGTGTGCAAACACAATCTAACTTATGATACTTCAAAAATGAAAATTTTATCTTAGTATTGTATAATTAAACAATGATAAATGTGGATGAAAAATAAACAAAAAAAGAATTTGAATTTTTGGAGATAACACACAAACAACACAAAGATTTTTACAGCCATTATATTAATTTCTACATCTTCAATTATGTTAAATTAAAAAACAGAGACACATTTTAAATGCTATTTTTTTAAGTCATTTCATTACTTGTGGAATATTTCACGATACTATTTCTTCATTATAAAATTACAGTAAAACACAAATATATTAAATGAAGTAAAATGTCAGCATGATGACTAAAAACAATAAAAGGAAATAGCCTCAAACGTAAAAGAACACAGTCATAAGACGAAAAAATGTAACAAAGTATCAAGGAAAAGAAAAAAGCCATAAAAAATGGCAGATATTACTGGACAACTACTCACGAATGGTACATAAAAAAGCAACAAAAAAAGACAAAGAAAGCAGCAACAGTGGTGAAAAATGAGGCAATTAAAAATTCGTATGACAATATGGAGACACCAGAATAGTAGAAGGTATATTGAAAAGCCAAGCAAAGAGAAATGGCAAAGATACATCGCATGATCAAAGTAATTAAGGTCAAAGAAGGAAAACTCTTGATGAATGTAAAGGCAGTAAAACAGAAATGGAAATAGAACTATGAGAAACAATTCAACACCAAACATGAAGCAGACAAATTAGAGGAGATACCACCAATATTAGCCCCAGTATTGGATATTGGTAGAGTAGAGATCAAAGAAAAAAAATAAGAAAAACAAAGAGATACAAGTTGGAGGGTCCATCAAGTATTTCATTGTGATAACCAAAGCATTAGAACGTAATGGAATTAGGTGTAAACATCTGCAATAAAAAGAAAAAAAATAAGAAAAACGAAGAGATACAAGTTGGAGGGTCCATCAAGTATTTCATTGTGATAACCAAAGCATTAGAACGTAATGGAATTAGGTGTAAACATCTGCAATAAAATCCAGGGATCCATACAATAAAACTAGAAAGAATATGCTCTAAAGTGTGAAAACTATAGAGAAATAAAAGTAGTAGAGCATCTGCAGAAGTTGAAGGAAAGGTTGATTGATTTAGTGTTTTATGGCACAAAGCAACGAGGCTATCTGTGCCAGACATCCGGTAAAAAAGTAAAAAAGAAGTGTAGTAAGAGACATAAATGGAAATGAAGGTAAAACAAAAAGGTATAAAACCAATGCTGACACCTAGTCTACAACGTTAAGATAGAAGGCAGAGTATAAGAAGTTGTAAGGTATTTACTCTAGCAAAAAGGTAATAATCGTAACCCACCAAGAAGACTAACAGGTAAGTTCAAAACTCACCGTCAGTCACCTGAAGTTGGTCTTTCCAGTCCTGGTTCCGGGTTGTGTGTCATAGCAACCAGTATCAAAATGTTAAAGAATAGAAGTTTTAAAAGACACATAGCAAAATCGCAACAATGAGTAACCAAATGTCCAGTAAAAAGATAAAAGTCAAGTAAATGGAGTAAAATTTCTAAAAGTAAATGAAGGTAAAAACAAAACAGCAATTAAAACAGAAAATGGTGTAAAAACCAATGGTGACATCCAGTCTTCAAAGTTATAAACTATTTACTCTAGCAAAATGGTAATGATCATAACCCGCCAGGAAGACTAACAGGTAAGTTCAAGAACCTCTGTCAATCACCTTAAGTTGGCCTTTCCAGTCCTGGTTCCGGGTTATGTGTCATAGCAGCTATTATCAAAATGTAAAAAAATAAAAGTTTTAAAAGACACTCGGCAAAATCGTAATAATGAGTAGCCAAATGTTCAGTAAAAAGATAAGAGTCAAGTAAATGGAGTAAAATTTGTAAAAGTAATTGAATATAAAAGCAAAACGGCAATTAAAACAGAAAATGGCGCAAAAACCAATGTTGACATCCAGTCAACAAAGATGTAAAAAACTACATGTAGCAGAATGGTAATGATCATAACCCGCCAGGAAGACTAATAGGTAAGAATAAAAACCACCGTCAGTCACCTGAAGTTGATCTTTCCAGGCCTGGTTCCGGGTTATGAGTCAATATGGCCAGTACTAAAAAGTAAAGTAGTTAAAGTCTGAAACGATATACAGCAAAAGTATAATAACAACTCGCCAGGACGACTAACGAGTAGTTCAAACAGTAGCGTTAGTCACCTGAAGTTGGCCTTCTCATTCCTGGTGTCGAGTTATTTATTGTTCTGGCCATTGTCCAATGTCAAATTGAATGAGAGAGATTAAAACTGTAAAAAAGGAGCCACAATTAAAAAGGTGTAATGAATAAATATGCGACCCTTAAATGAGATTAAAAAGATTAATGGTCATTAAAAAATTAAAAACGTTATCAAGGTGGACAGAGTCACCATCACCAATAACTCTGTCCAATGTTACAGACTGACCCTGGGAAAAAAATATGTTAAAAATATTGCCGTAGTTGAGAATTGTAACGATGGCAAGAAAGTAAAACGTGGCTGATAGTGATATGAGTGTTACACAAACCACACATTGGTGCATCAGTTCCAGATAAAAAAAAATGATGACCTAAAAAACTGTGACCAATGCGTAGCCTAGTGAGAACAACTTCCTCCTTCCGAACTTTACGGAAGCTGGATGGCCAAACTCCAATTTTGGGTTTGATTTGAAAAAGTTTGTTGTTGCGTTGCTCACTCCAAGTGGACTGCCAGCTGGCACGGAGCTGAGCCTTGAAGACAACACCATAGTCCATGTACGGAATAGGCATAGGGGTGACAGTGCTGAAGCAGACATATTTAGCTGCCATGTCTGCAAGCTCGTTCCTGCGAATACCAACATAACCTGGTATCCAGAAAAACTGGATTGAAGTAGCTTCTAATGAGAAATGGGCCAGTCGGTTTCGAATATCAGCGAGAATAGGATGTGAGCTAACGTGTAGCGATTCCAAGGCAAGTATAGAACTAAGCGAATCAGTATAAATAGTGCAGTTGGAGTACTGCTCAGCTGCAATATGATCCAGGGCAAGAGATATGGCATACAGTTCAGCAGTTAACACAGAAGCTGTAGAGGGGATTCTGCGCAAAACTACTGACCCATAGCAAACCATAGCAGAGCCCACTGAATCACCTGATTTGGAACCATCTGTATAAATGGGAACTGAATGATTGTTTGAAAGATATTCATTGAATAAAAGTCGGTACTTCCAATCTGGAGTATCTGCCTTTTTTAGGTGACTGAAAGAAAGGTCACATTTGGGGGCTGTAATAAGCCATGGTGGGATGGGCTGACCTGTGGATTCTGTAATGTTATCCAAGAACAGACCCAGGGATGTATTAACGCATAGGCACACGAGGCACGTGCCTGGGGCGGCAAATTTTGACCAAAAAAAAGAGAAAAAGAATGGACCCCATTTTAAAATGTAGTCCCTGGTTATTAATTCCCCCTGCCATTTATGCCGCCCCAATAACCTCTTGAATCTGGACCCCCCACACACACTCACTATTCCACCACACCGTCGGGTCGGTCACTTCAAGTTTAAAAGATTTCTAACCTTACCTCCCTAATACACCTCGCCCCCACCCCCACATCATCAAACCATCCGCCCTCACCTCAGTTATTCATTTGTGTTTTTCAAAATCCCCAACAAGTTTTTTACTCATGTTGACACACCAAACAATGAATTACCTGCTACTCAGTGTGCTACGCCTACATAAAAAAATATTTTATCATGGTCTAATAACGTATTTTGTTTTGTGAAATTGCGTATACGAAAATTCGGATTTTCGGTTGCTTCAAGCTATTAGCTGGAAAAATATATTTTTAAATATTCTTCCTCATCATTCACAGTTTAGCTCAATTGATTATTTTTAATTGATTGATTGAATATGCACTTGTCTAGATTCCAATGTAATCCTTACAGAATAGTTCCTTCAAATTCCCTAGCAATTATAGGCATTTGTTAGAATAAAGAAGGGGTAGTAGCAGACTCCAGAATACCAGAACAGAAAGGCGCACAGTCACTAGAGCAGGTGAGCGTCGGCGGAATCGGCTGCGGGTGTCACGCATAATCGTTTTTGCAGACCGCCGACCGCGTTCTATCAATGAAGTTGACTCCCAGGGGACGCGGTTGTACCGCACGGGGTCTGGATAGTTTTGGGCGATACAGGTATTTGTTACTGGTAGTATAGAATTTGAAATAGTAAAGTGTGTTAGAATTTATAATTTGATTGTCAATAGCCCAGCACCCGTTAACATGGATACATCGGCAGTAATATAAATCAGTAGTGCAGAAGCTCCCCTTTTTCGTGTATATTTTGTTATGGACTTATGGTTGCAAGTCGATAATTGTTTTACCAACTACCATAAAACTCATTATCTGCCGGACGAATATATGGTTCACCAACATATTTACAATATAATCGACAATATAGATAATAACGTGGTAAGCGATATTGGTGTCAAAATGTAGAGTTCGTTATGCTTTTACTTATTCCTCCGTCACCCAATATCTTACTGTAAGTTATATCGTGTTGTCAGTGTCCAAACCTCCACAAGAAGCACAATTCTTGTGAGGGCGAGGGTCACTGGGGGTCAAACGGCTCACGGATCTCTGTGAGGTTCGCGCGGCTGCCATAAATCGCTCGATCCCACGAAAATGACTTAAATCCTGATGATCTGAGATGTGAAAGTAACAAATTCACTGTCAATACTCAATATACGATCAGTGGATTCTAGTGATATCGTCATGAGTAACATACGCCGAAAGTTGAGTGGAGCAGCTTATAGGAAGATAGCAAAGTTAAAAAACGAAAACACACGTGATGTTTTGGATAAGACACCGACGATGGAGGCCTTTTTTGCTAAACAAAGGCAAGAACAGCCTACTAGTGATGATGTTCAAACCAACAGCGATGGAGGGAATACACATGATGGACCTAGCAGTAACAGTTTTGAACAATCTGAACGACCCGAACATATCAAACTGCAGCTTGAACAAGTGACGTCATCAGCAGCAGGCCTAGTAAGATCTGCCGGTTGCATGCCTGAAACGTCAATGGTTCCAGCAAGTTTTTCAGACAAAGTAAGTTCAGATCCAGCAGAGTGGATAATAGATGATTACACAAAAGTTTATATTGCCACACATGCCATCCTTCAAAACGATGACTCGGATTTCAAGAACTCTGTGAAAAAGGACGGGGAGAAAATCAGATCTGTAACCAAAGGCATGTTTGAAAGAAAACTACAAAATGGCGAAGAAAGTAAGCGGACATATTTGGTTTATTCAGAGAGCAAAGGTAGACTGTTTTTGCTCCTTGTCGTTTATTTGATTTTGAAAAAAAATCCAAACTGGCTGACGAAGGCTTTGATGACTGGAAAAATGCTACTGTCCGGCTGAATGAACATGAAAACTAACCTGAGCATCGGTCTTCAGTTTTATCTCTAGTAGCAAGGGGCAACATGTTGGGACGTGTAGATCTCCAGATGGCCATACAGCTGCACGACGAAATCAAATACTGGAGAAATGTACTCACTCGTGTGGTAGCTGTAGCGAAAAGATTGGCTTCACGTGAGCTTTCGTTCAGAGGTCGGGATGATAAGTTTGGCTCAGTACACAACGGCATCTTTATGATGCCGTTAGAACTAGTTGCAAAGTTTGACCCCTTCCTTGCTGATCACATTCACTGATATGGCAATGCTGGCAAGGGATCCACGTCTTACCTGTCTTTCAGTACTTGCGATGAATTCATCCAGCTTATGGCAGACCTTGTTCTAAAGAACATTTTAAAGGACGTCAAAACTGCAAAATATTTCTCAATCAGAGTGGACTCGACGCCAGATATATCCCATGTTGACCAGTTGGCACTCATCATCAGGTACGTGAACAGTGATGGTTCACCTATGGAACGTTTCCTGACTTTTATACCCAATCCGGGCCACAAAACTGAACAGCTGGCAGAAGTTGTACTTAGCCTGCTTCAGTCATATGAGCTTGACATTTCTGAATGTCGTGGTTAGTCTTACGACAACGCCAGCAACATGTCTGGTCAGTACAGTGGTCTCCAGGCTCGTATCATGGCGAAAAATCCTTTAGCTGTGTATATCCCATGTTCAGCACATTCATTAAATCTTGTAGGAATGTGTGCTGCTGAATGTTGCAGAGAAGCATGTTCATTCTTCGAACTCTTACAAAGTCTCTATGTTTTCTTCAATGCTTCAACCCATCGTTGGAAAATTCTACAAAAACACCTGTCTGCAAATAAAGAAAGTCTCTCTTTGAAGAAACTCAGTGACACTCGGTGGTCCGCTCGTGAAGATGCTTGTCAAAGCCTCAACAGAAACTGGCAACAAGTGTTTGATGCCCTCACCACCATGGAGGGAAATGCTATGGAAAAACCAGCCACTAGAAATGAGGCCGCTGGACTTCTTTCCAAATTAGGAACGCTAGAAACAGCTGTTTTGTACACAGTTTGGGGAACAATACTGGAAAGATTCAATGCTGCCAGTAAAAAGTTGCAAAGTGCTGATATGGACATCGGACTTGTAGTCGAGCTTTATGCTTCCTTGCTGCAATTTGTGAAAGATTCAAGAGAACTGTTCGATCATTTTGAAGACAAGGCGATGTTGAAGTCCAGCATGAAGACGTACGAAATTAAGCGAAAAAGGAAGCAAACATTTTCAGATGGTGACACCCAGGCAGTGGAAGAAGGCAGAGAGGCATTTAGAGTAAATGTTTTCAAAGTGATCATTGACAGAATTTGCTCAGAACTACAGCGAAGACAAACCGCTTATGTAGAAATCCACGCAAGGTTTGGATATTTGTTCAAGATAAAAAATCTTGAACCCACTGATGTCATCAGTCAAGCTGGAACACTGTTGAAACTCTACCCCAATGATTTGGAAGTGAGCTTCGTAGATAAATGTCTACATTTCCGCGCACATCTTGTGAGTATGAAAGTGCAAAATGATGACTCTTCTGCGTTAGCAGTATACAGAAATCTGCGAGCTAAAGGACTTCAAACTGTATATCCAAACCTGGATATTGCTATGCGCATGTTTCTGTGCATTCCAGCAACTAATTGTACATCAGAGAGATCTTTCTCGGCTCTCAAACGTGTGAAAAATTACTTGAGATCAAGAATGGCAGAAGATAAACTAAATGCTCTGTCACTCCTCGCCATTGAAAGTGATATTGTTTGTAGAATAAACTATGACGATGCAATAAATATGTTTTCGGAACAGAAGGCCAGGAGAAAGCCTGTATATTCAGCCGCAGAATAATATTTAGTGATAATTGATTTTGATGTTTCATTTTTATTGTGTCAGAAAATAAACGTTGTGTTGATTTTGAATGATAACAACTGTGTTTGTCTGTTGTTGTGATGGTAATGCTTGGTGCAAGTTGTGGCACAGAGGGGGGGCGGCAAAAGTATCAACCTAACCTTGTGCCTAGGGGCGCCGAAATCCTAAATACGTCTCTGAACAGACCCAATTCATCCAATTGCGCCTGGATGCGGAGGCCAAAAGGAGCAATGGCAGATCGTCTGTTTTGAAAAAGTACTGCCCACCGAGGAAGGAAAACACATTCCCAGGTGGGATGCTTTGGTAAGGAACGAAGTTTCGAAGTATATTGTATAGATAGTTGCAAACGGCGAAGGTGTAGAGAAGGTTCATGAGATTCAATGTATATGCTTTGAACTGGAGAGGTAAGGAAAGCTCCAGTGCAGAGTCGAAGTCCTTGGTGATGAATGGGATCCAGCATCTTTAAGGCCGAGGGTCTGGCAGAGCCATAGACCATTGATCCATAGTCGAGTTTCGATCTAATAAGAGCACGATATCTCTTCAACATTGAACAGCGATCTGCCCCGACTGGTAGAAGAGAGGACACGGAGGATGTTCAGTGCTCTTGTGCATTTGACCCGAAGCTGCTTTAAGTGTGGTATAAAGGTCAGTTTACGATCAAAGATAAGCCCCAAGAACTTTGTCTCCGGGACCACTGGCAGCAAAACTTCACCGATATGAAGTTTAGGATCAGGGTGAATACCTCGTCGACTGCAAAAGTGTATGCATACAGTTTTGGAGAGAGAGAAATTAAAGCCGTTCGCCAAAGTCCACTTCCGTACACGATTGAGGGCAGTTTGTAGTTGCCGCTCAATATATCTCATGTTTGACGACTGACATGAGATGTGAAAGTCGTCGACATACAGCCCATTCGCAACAGTGAGAGGGAGTTTTTCAGTGATGGCATTTATCTTTATACTGAAGAGTGTGACACTCAATACACAGCCTTGAAGGACTCCAAGTTCCTGTACAAAAGAACGGGAAAGTGTCGAACCCACACGAACTTGGAATATCCTGTCCATTAATTTTTTTTAAATAAACATGGGTAGATGGCCACGTAACCCATATGTATGGAGGTCTCGCAAAACGCTATACCTCCATGTTGTGTCGTAAGCCTTCTCTATGTCAAAGAATATTGATACAAGGTGTTGGCGGTTGAAAAAGGCATCTCTGATAGATGTTTCAAGACGAATTAGGTGGTCTGTGGTAGAGTGCTGTCGACGGAACCCACACTGGGTGGGCGAGAGGAGGTTGTTTGATTCAAGGAACCGAACAAGACGAGCATTAACCATCCTTTCTAAGGTCTTACAGAGACAGCTCGTCAAAGCAATTGGACGATAGTTTGAAGGAATCTTCGGATCTTTCCCTGGCTTAGAGATAGGTAAAATAATAGCCTTGTGCCAGGCATCAGGAAAAGCATTCTCCTGCCAAATCCGGTTGAAGACAATCAGAAGGACATCAAGAGAAGCAGGAGATAGATGGTGCAGCATGTTATAATGAATATCATCTGGTCCAACAGACGTACTGGCAGATCGATGAAGGGCCATTTTTAGTTCCACCAGGGTAAAGGGACAATTATAGTCAAAGAAACAGTCAGTTTGAAAGGAAAAAGGTGATCGCTCTGCCCAAGTCTTGATGGCCAGGAAGGTGGAGGAACAAGCAGAAGTGCTAGATACCTGGCAAAAGCTTTCACCTAGAGTGTTAGCGATGTTCCGGATATCAGTCACCTCCTGACCATCAGAGAGTATGATCGAGAGGGGGACAAAATTGTAGTGCCCATTAACTTTTCGAATCCTGTCCCATATGATCTTGGAACTGGTGGTAGAAGATATGCTGGTTGTGAACTTAATCCAAGATTCCTTCTGGCTTTGACGTCTTACCCACCTGGCATGGGCAGGAGCCTGTTGGAAAGCAACCCGGTTTGAAAGTGTGGGATGTCTACGAAAAGTATCCCAGGCCCGTTTTTGAGCCTTCCGTGCTAAGTGGCAAGCAGGATTCCACCATGGACGAGGATATCGTAGAAAACGTGTCGAGGTTTTAGGAATACACTGAGCAGCTGCATGTATAATACAGTCAGTTATCGCTGTTACACAGTCGTCTATTGATGGATGATTTACGATGGCAGGATCAAGTTCTGCGAGAACAGTGAAAGTGGACCAGTCTGCCTGATCCAGCTTCCACTGGGGCACGCGTGTAGGGTGGCATCGACCACGGCCAGTCTCTCTCAAAAGGATCGGAAAATGATCACTGCCTAGTGGATTACTGTCAACCCTTCATGAAAAATGGGAGAATAATGAAAGGGAGCAAACTGAGAGATCAATAGCGGTAAAGGACTGACTAGGTGCATGAAAGTAAGTGGAAGAACCAGTATTGAAAAGAGAAAGATTGTGATCAGAGAGCATCCGCTCTTCAGATCGACCCCTCCCATCAATAAAAGCACTCCCCCAGAGGGAATAATGTCCATTAAAATCCCCCAGGATTAGAAATGGAGATGGCAACTGTCCAACAAGATTATCAAGTTCTGATTGATTGTATGTCTCTCTAGGGGACAGGTACAGAGAACAAACATTGATGGTATGACCCAAGGAAACACGGATGGCTACGGCCTCCAAAGGTGTGTTTAGTGACAAAGACAGAGTGGGCACACATGTTGATCAACCAACAGTGCCACCCCTCCATGTACTCGACCATCACACAACCTGTCATTTCTGTACAGGGAAAACCGCCGAATGGAGACTGTATCAGCAGATTTGAGAAATGTTTCTTGTAAAGAAAGACAAACAGGATGGTAGGAAGCAATCAGCATTTTGATATCATCCAGATTAGAACGTAAACCTCAATAGTTCCATTGTATCAAGCTGGCCATTTTTAAGAACGGGTAGGTGAAGTGGCTGGAGAACCCTTCGGTTTACGACCGCGTCTTTTTTCTTTACTGTCTTTAATCTGAGGAGGTCTATCAACTCCCATGGATCCTGCTCTGGGTCGAGTCGGCAGGTTTTTGTTATTGGAAGAGGAATCTAGTGACTGAGGACGCGAACGAATAATTGTTTTGTCTCTTGTGGTTGGAGAAAACGATGTATTAGAAGAAATGTCTGTATTTGAAACTGAAGGACGTGGATCTTGAAGTTTATTGGAAGGTATGGGAGGAACAGAGATGGGAATGGAAGTCGATTCATCAACTTTTTTAACCACGGAAGTCAAAAGGCTTTTCATTTGTTTTGAAAACGATTCTCTTGGAGGCACAGAGAGATTTGTTTGCACTCCCAGTGTAGTTGTGGAATGAAGTGCAGCAGCATATGTCCGAGATGGAGTTGTGGACAGCAATTTCTGAGCCTCAGGATAACTAATGTTATGTGTCGTTTTCAAATGCTGCACCTCTTTTTCCTCCAACCATTTTGGGCAAGAATGAAAGTAAGAGGGGTGAGAACCATTGCAGTTTACACAATGTGGATTCCTGTCACAGTCATAGGCATCGTGGTCCTTGCCTCCACAACGAGCACATGTCAGGGAACCACGACAAGAAGTCTTTGAGTGGCCGAATCTCTGACATTGGAAACATCGAAGAGGGTTTGGAATGTATGGCCGAACCCTGCAAATGAGATAATCTGCCTTCATGTTGGCAGGTGCACGTGGTGAAGTAAATGTTAAAACGAGGGTATTTGTTGGCAGTGTTACTCCATCTTTGCGAGTGGAGATGCGCCTTACTGCAGAAATTCCTTGAGTGGAGAGACCAGCAAGAATCTCTGACTCGGGAACGTTCTTCAATTCCCTTTCAACAATAACTCCTCGTGAAAAATTCAAAGTAGCATGGGGTGTAACCTCAATAGGTATATCTCCAATTGCCTTTGAATTCAAGAGAAGTTCACTGTGTTGGGATGTGGATGTTTCAACCAATATGTCACCAGAACGAAGCTTCTTTACTGACTTTGGAGAGCGAGCAAGTCCCTTTTGAATAAAAAAGGGGACATTTGCCCTAAAGGTTTTTCCAAAAAAGAATGCAATATAAGAAAATGAGGTACGTGTGTTACTGATGTTGAAGATTGTTGTTCTGAGTATTCAAGACGTGGTCGCTTACCCATTGACTGTTTTTTTTACAATTTTATTTAAATTTTTTGGAGAATCCATAGGAAAGAGGAAAAGTTTCGGTATCCACTGACTCCACCCACCATGGGGACGCACTACAAAATCATGCAAGGACAATGCAGCAACGCCAGGGTTTCGTGAGCACTATACCCAAACACCAGCATCAGGCACAATGTCCACAATACCCATTGAGAACTTCCAACACTGGTACTTGGTTGGCTTCTAGCCCAAGTGGACCAGCCGAATGACCCAAGGGCCGCCCGTCTACAGGAATCCGAGGCCAAAGTGGTGTGTTAGGGTTGGACCCCTCAACCACCAGGTTTCTCTCCTTCCCTTCACGGGTCGCCACGCACGGCAAACACGTGGGTGGATGTTTGGATCCCAGAGAAGGTAACCAGACAGAACAGAACCTTCCCTGGGAGGTCCCCTCACCATGTACAGAAATCCACATCAAAGGGTTGAAGGAAAGGGTACAGAAAAAGAGAACAAAGGAAATCACAGACATTCAAGAAATACAGTTGGTGTTTCAACCTGTAAGATAAATAACAGATGTAATAGTTGCAGGAAAAATATCATATATGAAACAAAATGTTACACCATGCATTTATTTGGAAAAAGCATATGATAGGATGCCACAAGAATTAGTAGAACAGTTCATCCTAAAGAGAGGAGTGCAAAAAGAGTTGGTTGGACTAGAGCGAGACACTTATGAAGGAGCAACAACAATTTTGAAGACAATATACGAAGAAGTGGAAAAGTATGAGTAAATGTTGTGCTGCACACTAAAGGTCAGTCACTAACCTCCAACTATTCATCACCATAACTGATGTTTTGAGTAAAGAGTGCCTGTGGGAGCTTTTAATCACAAATTACCTTATCCTAACAGCTGACTGTGAGCAGAAGGTTTCTATACAAGTTAAAGTGTGGCAGAAATGTTTGGAAAGAAGTTATTTTGAAAGCAAATTCCAGTAAAATGGAAGTTATAGCAAGCAAAAAAAGTTGTAAGAAGAAGGTGAAAATATCATATGTAAACAAAAAACCAGTGGAGTAGGTGGAAGACTGTAGGTATTTGGGAAGTACAATCCAAAGTGAAGGAGGAAGTAAGAAAGCTGAGCTGTGAGTCATAGAATCCAGTGTGGTTGGAAAAAATGGAAAGAAATAGCCACAATCGTCTGTGAAATAATGTTATCAAAAGCATTGAAAGCCAGAGTATGAGACCATGATTAAACTGGTATTGCTCTATGGAGCTGAGAAGTGAATCCTGAAGAAAAAAGTCTTGTTGATAAGAACATAAATCAGGACATTGAGATGGCTGTTGAGTGTTACTGAAAGAAAATAAAACAAATAAGAAAATGGCATTAGTTTGTGGAATCAAGGACAAAGCAACTTAAATGAGGCTCAGATGGTTTAGTCATGTGAACAAAAGAGAAGAACAAGCAGAAAAGACAATGTTAGAGCTGCTAATAGCTAGCAAGATAAGACAGAAAAGATGAGTAAAGCATTGAAAGGATGAGATTAAATAGGACATGAAAAAGAAACAAACTGCAAAAGACTTGGAATGATGACTTCTACTAAAGCTGGTAGTTATTGTGCTTAACTGTCCAAACATGTTCATCTTGTAATGTTGCCAACTGGACCAGCCACCTAGGTGTTAAAATTCTTGGTTTACAAAAATACCATAGTCCCCAAACTAGATAAGATTAAATGTCATAATGACAAAAAATGCAAGTTATGTGGTTGAAAAATTTGATCAAGTTTAAATTTATAAAATAATAACTTAACTTCAAACTACAGTATTCTGAATTTCCCATTATAAGTAAGATTGTTTCGTGAAAAAGGTCCTTATATTAACTAAGGATAATGAAGACATCTAACTTTACCTTTATTATCTGGAATTTGTTCAATTATCTCACTAGAATCTCCTTCTCCCTTGCTTGTTGAAGCAGTTACCCAGAATTCATAACACTGTCCACGAATAAGGTTTCTTGCTTCAAATATTAGTTGATTTGAAGGCACAACAATTTTAGATACATTCTATAAATATCAATAAATAAGCTATGTGAAAGTGTAATGATATGCAAGCTCAACAATATCAAATCTGTCTATTGCAATTATAAAAACATAATTAAGTTCACTGAAGCAACAGTGAAGAAATGCATACTCTAAATCTTAGTTCATCTAATTCAATATTCATATTCTTATATTGATTTCTACTAGATAGGTGTTAAAAAGAACTAATAGGTTGTCCAAAAATAAATGTCATTTTTGAACTGCAAAGTTTAGAAAAGCATAAACAGTGTTGTAAAACGTGCTTAATTAAATCAAAGTAAGCACCATTTTATTCAATACATTCAATAACGATGCTCTTTATGCCTTTGGGGTAGAAATCAGAGTTTCTATGGTCAATGAACTCTCTAAAAGATTCTTCTGCAGCTGTCCGGTTTTGAAAGCGTTTATTGTCCAAGTGCTTGAAAGAATGAAAACCTGTAGAGAAAAGGACTGAGGAATAAAGTGGATAAAGCAGAACATCGATTCCTAATTTGTTCAATTTTTGGAGTATCATCCTTGACAGGTCCCATAATGCCAATTTTGTTGATCTTCAGTCAGCTCAATCAGAACCCACTTATTTAACTTTTTGTCTTTTGAATCAAACTCAGATAGTTGGCAATGGTTGATTTGCTTGTGCCTAGCTTTTCTGCAAGCTCATGTATTGTTGTGCAAAGGTCTGTTTCAACTGCTTCCTCTTAATGTGTTTACATCTAAAAATGGCTTTCTTCCATGGTCTTCCAGACTTTCTTCTCTGTGTTGAAATCTTATAAACCAAAGCAGAACTTTATGTTCAGTAACAGATCCATGGCTGAATGCCTGGTTGACGTTTTGTGTAGTTTTGGTAGCTTTTCATCTAAGTTGCAGAGGAAAATCAGATGAAAGTCCTTCTTGTCCATGCTGCCTTGGGGATTGGAAAGCTTATTCTGAGTAGAGTTTAAACAACAGACCATTAAGATATTTTATAAGCAACAAACGTTGGATTAAACCAACTAACCTCTAAGAGAGAGTTCCAACATTTATTTCTGGACAAACTAATAAAATTACTGTAAGATAATCAGTGATGGTCAAAGTTGTAGAGAATGAAAACTGTACTGATTTTACTTATCTGTGAGGTTTTATATAATGATTGATAAAAACTATTAATCAGAATTTGTACAGTTTTTCAATTGAAAAATAATGTCAACCTTCTTAAGCTGCAGATAATATCTTCAGGATAAGCTAATTTAATAATACTGCAGGATAAAAACTATGATGTAACCACTCTAAAGAAAAAATAAACAGTTATAAATACGAACTGCACAAGCTATATATAATATTAAAAAGTATTACCTTCCTTCCTTCATTTGCTGTGCTCAAGTAAACTGTGTACTTTACAATTTCACCATTTGGTTTTAAAGGTGGTTTCCAGCTTACCATAATAGCATTCTGACCCATAATGAATACCTTAATGTTTTCTGGTTTTCCTGGAACTGAAAATGTAAAAAAACAAATTACTTACTCACTTACTCTATTTGTAAGCTGTTATTTATTCATATGTTTATTGTTTAATAAATAAAATAGTGAGCAACTGTGTAAATTATTTATGATCAATAAACTATGGACTAGTCAAAAACAAAATGAACATTTTTAAAAACTCTCTCTGCAAATGCAGGTGCATTGTAAATAGAAAAAAGTCAATAAGACAAATAACTTAAAACGATCTAGTGCTTTTTTCTAGATCTAATTAAGTTAACTGATCTACCTCTTTAGTTCTTGAACTATGAAACCACAGGTAAAAAAAAAGGGTATGTGTGTTTCTATTTAACAAAGCTACCTCCACCAAGGGGAATTGAACCCCTGATTTTAGCATTGTACATCTGTAGATTTACCACTGTTCTAACAGGGGACAAAAAGAAATGAACTGGTTACAACATACCTCCTTCATGTGTTTTACAATATACAGGGTCACTAAAAACACCATTTCCAGTTCTGGTGTATGCTGCCACTTGAATAGTATAATTTGTAAATGTTTCTAATCCAACAAGATTTATGAATAAATCTTCAGTTTCAACTTGAAGACTTTCTAAATTATCTGAAAAAATATTTCATATATCAATCACACAAAGAATTAAAACAACGACATATGAATTTGCTAAACAGTTTTTAAAATATTCAACTACATAATGCAAATAAAACATAAACAGGCCAAAAGTATTATTCAACATATTGACAAAGTACAATTTCCACTGCTGTAGAATAAAAGTAACAAATCGGTGTTATAATTTTTGTATTACACTTACATAAAGTATGTATGGCATACATACACACTCATATATTAAACATAAATTATTTTATATTAAACATGCCTTTTTTAGAACATACAACTGAAACTAGATGAAAAATTGAAATGTTACACTACTTTATGTAAAACAATAAATTCATTGCACGTGCTGTTAAACAATTTTAGTTGTTTTTAAATCTTGGTTATCTTACTTCAATATGTACATTAAATAGAAAGAAGTATCTAATGAAATTACTAATATATTTAGCCAATTCATGTGCAGTGCCATTAATATGATGTAAAACTATTACATGAACATAATAGTCCATATTCATAATGATGAGAAACCCACTTGAAGTAAAATGCCTTCTTGAGACAGCTGGTATGGGTATTAGAACTTTAATTAAAATAAATACAGAACAACGTTTTGACATTCTTGGGCCATCTTTAGGTTAATAAAGAGATTTTGCAAACTACTGCTGATAAAGCCTTTCTTTCAAATGATATTTTTCAAGTCACAACATAATACTGATTTGAAAGTTTTGTTTGTAGTGGTATGACACAAAATGTTAGTACACACTTTTCTTACTTGAAACCCAATTATGAACAATAAAAAAAGTATAATTAGAACCATCAATCTTAAAATATTAATGAAAAGCCAAATCTCCCATACATTTTACCAGTTGTCACAGAGAGAAAACTCCATTCCTCATTACTGAACTCAGGCAAGGGCAAATTGAAAAAAAAAAGACACAACTTCATAATACTAGTGGAATGTATATTACTTGTACGTTATCACTCTTACTGTATCACTTTAGCAATTACATCAACAGTCAGTATTTATTTTAAGTACATCCTCAAAAGTTTAATTTCATTTTAAATAAGTGCAGTTCTGTTATTTCGAAAATTTTGTTTGTATTTTATGACACTGTTAAAATTCTTATACTAAAATATATGCATTAAAGTGATTTGACTAACTGTACACCAATCAAAATTAAGGGCTGGCCAGCACTTTCTATAGTGACTTGTACAGCACAATATTCTAAAGTTGTAATTTATAAAATTATATTTAGGTTAAGGAATTACAAACATCGTTTTTATAACATGTTACTCCCTGGCTATGATTTGTATAAAATGAAATATATACTTAAATTTGTCAGTCACATACATAAATGCAAGGGGGAAAAAGTGACTATACAGTTTTTCTACTTATAACAACGTGTAATTTCTAAAACAGAAAATAATTAAAGTGGTTTCAATCACCTCTGTAATATTTTCTTCAGTACCTTTAGTAATATCCTGTAAACCCCATGTTACTTGTACCTGTAAACAACAGTTTGTTTGTTACAGTACTTTTTTAATATTAATTACCTGCCCATTTGATGATTGGCTTGTACATGACACAGAAACCAATCAGAACTCCATTAATTGATATTACTGGGGGAGTTCTCCATTCTACATGTAAAGTCTGAGAAGATAATGCAGAACATGTTACACCATGTGGAGGTTGATCTGGAACTAAAATTATTTAGATCCATGAGTTATAAAAATATTCACCTTAAATGACATATTATAAATTTCAAGAACTTATAAGTGAAAGTAAATAATATGCCAACTACACCATATCTGTTGTATCCAGGGTTAACAAGACCTTTTGGTCCAATACAGGACCTTGTTAGGCTGGCTGAAATATAACAGACACAATAGTGGCCAAGATGCTGTTTTTATCATTGATTATTTGAGCATCAAATGTTCTGATTTAAAATAAGTTAAGTTCTTGAGCTGTTATTTCTAGTTTATTATTCATTACTCAACAGAATTCATGTAACAATTAAAGAACAAGTAATAAAATATTAATATTGTATGCAGCTTCTTCAAGTAAAATATTCATTACTTCAAAAAACATTACACCTGTTTCCTGTCCAAAAGTTGCACTTCCTTAAGGTAAATAGTATTTTATCTACATATTTGAAGAAAACATTTCACATTGAAAGTGTAAAGATAACTTGAAAATCTTGCAGTACAACTGCGAATGAAAATATGAACTTGAGCAAAACATTTTTTTTTTACTCAGATATCAACAAAACTCTATGACAGATCAAAAGTGTATACTTTGCATTTTAAATCTTCAACTCTAATGTAGTAAGGAATAACACACAAAAACAATAAAAAGAGATAAAAAGGGTAATTATCACATATTTCAGAGCTACAAATTAGGTTAGAATGCTAAGAAAGGAAACGTATGCATGCATTGTGAATAAAGTTTCACAAGGTTTGTATATTATAGCAACAGTAATTAGGGTGAAAAAACTAGCACACTATGAGAATAATTTAAATAAGTCACTATCACAAGTTATTTACACACCATACATTATTAACATTTGCCTTTGATATTTTATATATATAATGGTTATACAGTAACTCACTTCAAATATGCCTTTTAATTTTCAGAACATAAAATTTTCTTAATTTTGTACTCAGAAACAGCACAAACTTACAGAGAAAAATAATTTGTAATGAATATACAAAAGATGTATCAGTACTGAAAATTCCTTACTCAACTTAGCATCTTGTTCAAGTTATATATCACAACAAAGGAAACGTTTAATTACTTTAGCACTTGAACACTAATCTCAAATTCTAATTATCGAGAAAACATTACCATCTTCTTCAGTTAATACTAAAACTTCATCTGATCGAGGGCTTGCCCCCATAGAATTGTATGCTTGAACAAGTACATTGTATCTTGTAAACTTCTGTAGGTTTGATAATATACAAACTGTTGTATCTTCTGAGTAAACCTCAAGGTTTTTGTAGTGGTACAGTTCTGTGGAATTATGGACTTTGTATCCAATGTAGTATCCCTTAATTTTACCATTCTGAACATTCTTAGGAGGAGGCTAGATGCAGCAGAAGGAAAAATACAGAAATCTTAAAATTTTAAAGTTAAACTGACAATCTTTTTCAAAATACATTTTTACTGTACCTTATTCGAACTTCTTAAGAGGCACAAATTCTTGGCAAATTTAGTTTCTTAAAAATAAAATAAATTATATCTTCTTTTAGGTAAAATTATGAGCATTATGTCAATTTGTAAAGTTTCTCAATAACTTCTATTATCATCTGTCTGGTTTGTAAGAATCTTCTTATATTAAAAAAAATGCATCTTCCATACAATCAATCATGAGTAACCATTTTTTAGTACACTGTTTCTCAACTCCATCTTACGTTGTTCTATACAGAAGCTTTCCGAGCAGATTATAGAGCCTGATGGATGATTCAGTACAGAGCCTGAAACATTTCTAAGCTCGCCAAAATCAAGAGCAGTTCGAAGAAACTAACTTTCTAACTTAAAATACTATTAGCATGCATTCAGTTCATATGGAAATGAAATATGTAAATATGAAGTACAAAGTACAATTAGCCACTTTTGGATAGCTTGAATTAGTTGGAAACTACAAATTCATATTGACTAGCCAGTGTATACTTTATGAATTATTTAAAGGCCTTTATGGTTTACAAAGATACCAATATACAGATTGAAATGCTAGTTCTAATATACACAATTACTTAAACAGCTACCCCAGAGGAAGGTCTGTATCTCTAAACAAATCCCATTAATCCACCAACCAAGGATACCTGAGAATCTAAGCATTTGATCTCACTATCTTGTTCGTAAGAGTACAAACACTTTCACACATGGCACACATGGCATTCAGGATTCTGCAGCCATGAAAACCTACTCTTAGACACTCTTTATACCTGGGTGACTATATAGGCATGTTTTAACTTCCCTTTCATAAGGAAAGTGCTATGCTACATAGATATAGACAACTGTCAAGTCACTTGAAGTCTTTTACTAAGTTTGGTCCTGTTAGTTACAAAACCATGGGAGGAGTTTGCAGGCAAATAAACACACTCACAGATACAAAGCATGAATTAATAAAGAATGATGTGGCTGTTTGATATGTTACATATAAAAGATCAGTATATTAAACTTATTCAAAGCCCAATATCTATAAGTAAAATTATCATCATGACAACACATATTGAAAATCTTATTTTAAAATTTTTATTACTCTAATTCTATTTTGTATGTCTCTTATACTAGCTCACAATTGTGGGTCTAATGACTCAAAAACCAAACATGATGTGCTTTGATATTGCTAGTTTCAATGTTGTAACACTGTAACTGTGAAACACCAGTTAAAACACAGATGTTTTCTGTACCTATGTCAGTATAAAGGCACCTATGCAAACCATTATAAATTATTTTTATTTCAGTTTTTTTTACTGTCCTTCATGTTGGGATTCCTACTGTTATTTAACAAAAGATCTAGTAAAAAGCATTACCTACTTTAAACATAATTCTCAATGTTTAATAAGTGTCGATATAAGCAATGACTTACCTCCCAGGTCACTTTAACAGATGACGAATTGAGTGCTTTGGCTTCGACTGACGTTGGTGGTCCACCTGGCACTAAAACAAACAAACAATTTAAGTAAGAAATACTCAAAATATGCAGTGTTATATGATAAACATTAGCAAGAACTAGATAATAATATTTACATGAAAGAAAGAGAGCATTATAATATTTTTGTCCAAAATTTTTATTCATATCTACATGAGTATCAACTGCTTATATTTGCTTACTACCAACTTTTGGGATGGTTTTGTCTGATCAATTAATGAGATTTTGACTTTAACACATGTAGCACGTCTATGGCCGTGAAGTTCAGATCGTACTTCTGAACTAATGGGGCATGACCTTGACTCCTTGTACTCATAGTTTAGTAAGCTAATCAACTTGATCATAATATCTGTCATACTTCTTGTCCTGCTTCAGAAATGAATAGCAGTAATGCACCTTAAACCTATGAATATCTGTGCACACAATTATTCTTTTTCAAGCACAGATGCCATCCAGTGGCACAGTTGTACATCTGCAGAATTAAAGTACTAGAAACCAGGTTTTGATACCCATTGTGAGCAGATCACAAAGAGGTCATTGTGTAGCTTTGCACTTAACTACAAACAGCAATAACAAAGTATAAAATTTAAATATAATGGTTTCACTTCTCTAGCTGCATGCTAATGATATCATGACAAGACAAGTCAAAAACTATTAAGCCTTTTTTGAGATAAATAAACTGACGTATGTACATATTTTATTAAGCACAAAGCTACAATATGAGGTATAATTAATATGCCTAAAGCTGAGCTGGTCTCAAAGCTGGATTTTTTAGCATTGTAAGCCTGTGGACATACCAGTGAGCAACTAGGGGCTAAACAGATTGGAAATAAAACAACTGGATACTGTATATCACATTCAATAATGCATATACGTCTTTACACACTCAGTGTCAAATTGATCCTGTATGTTCTACAACCTATATTATTCACACAAGTGTAAATTAAAGGTGTAGCATTTAACGTCACTGTGTATGCTTGGATAATTTTCAGAAAAAGCGAACAACATACTTAAGAAACAGATAAACATAATAATGATAAGTTTTCTTTGCAGAACAGTTGATGAAAATATTGCATTTTTTGTCACAAAACAGCCTGACTAGTTAGTATAGCATGTTGAAAAATTCAAGCTTAATGTTAAGTATAATTTTAGTTGGTAACAACTATTGTTATTAAGTATTATTCTAAGTGGGTGGCACCCATTTTAATTTGGTAGTAGATGTTCTTATACCCTGCTTTATCCAAATTAGGTGTTTTATAAAACATATTAATAATGAAAATATAGAAAAAACTACAATTTGTTTGGGCATGGTATCACATAATTGTTACATTGTTAATGGAACTCATCATGTTTATACATTTTATAAAAATCTGACTTATTAACATGAAGTTTGAAAGCCTAATAAATTAGTTGAATTTTTGTTTCTTTAATTATAATTCTATTCAATAAATGTTATCCACAATTAAACTATGAATCAAGATTTTGTGCTTTACTGTTATGAAATTGAATGAGAATACAATTATTTAAAAAGACAGGCATTAATCATAAATAAGCAAAAATAAATAGAAGATTAGTACCATAGTGGGAAAACTCCACTGCATCCAAAACAGGTGTGCTCTTCACCTGAAACCTAAATCATGCATTGCAGGTGGAATTTATGTGATCTGTCCTTGTCAAGCCCTAGTCACTTAGCTGAGGTCCTACTGTTAGGTTGAATTTTAAGATCATATCTCATAAATCCCATGTTGGTGGGTGGAGTATTTAGATCACACACACATACATGCATTCCAAACCTCCTGTTATCAAGACAAGGATGTAGGCAACAATGAAGAGGTCAAACCCTCTCCCCAACCTGAAGAAGTCTGAACGGCAACGCTCAAAAATCAGAATGATGGGATCCTTTATGTTATACTCAATCTTAGGAAACAGAGCTTATCTTGTCTGGAATTATAAACATACAATCTCACTCCCCAACCATGTGGACAAGGTAAATACCACTTGCCTCTGGAATTATGGGAAGGACCACTGTGTTTGAAATTATAAGACAGCCAAGAATAAGCAATATGGTACAATATTCCTATACATTCTGTCAAGATAACTGAGGATAAGTGCCAGGAAACTGCAGGGCTATAAATGAATAGAAGGCTTTTATGTCCAATAGCTGGACATAAAATAAAACCTATTGGGATCTTATTGGTTACATAGAAGATAAATAACAGTCATATTGATCCTAGGAAATTATGATTTATTTATGTTGGCCATAGACTCCATTCTAGAACACTACATTTCCAAGGGTAGATTTATTATCTGAGGGTCTGAATATGCTTATGCCTGGAAGTTACAGGCTAAAAGATATTATTCTAAGAAACGTGGTGGACAAGGCATATTTGTTTATTTACGTAACTAAGCAATAAACCATTCTGTATGAACAAAAATACCAGGAAAGTTTCTTTATTAACCTGAAGATGATCTAGGATCTAGGAAGGTCAAACATTGTTCTCTCCTTATCAATAAAACTGTTAATACCCATATCAGCCATTCTGAGATACAAAAAAGTTTTCTGTTTAGAAACCAAGAATATTAGCTCAGATGAGGGGTAAAGCTTCTGTTTTATTTTCAGCAATTATAGATCATCAATTATCATGCTTCATGTTGGAATAGTCTTTGGCAAGCTAAAAGGTGTAAATAACAAAGTTTAGAATTAGTTAGTGTTGTCTTTACTGCACTACATATAAATATGAACACTTGATTACCAACACATCTGAGATCATTAGCTAAGGATTGTGCAGATAATAAAGATTGGATGCAACATTAACAGCTTATTAACCTTTTAGCTAAATATGTTGATGCATATGTGGGACAAGATATCTAATAAGATCAAATAATAGACACACAATAACACATAAATATAGGTAACCTACTTTCAATAAATAAATGCCACACAGTATTCCCTGGACCACTAGGAATGTAACTAATGCTAAGGTGCAGCATATGTTAAAGAGAGGGATCATCCAGCTTTCTGAGGATGCTTGTTTGCCTTTGGTGTGTTTGTCAGAAATAACCAAGGTACACCCACGATTTGTATTAATTTTAGATGGGCACACATGGTGACTGATTTGTGCTATCATCTTCATACTGCCACAAAGAATTAATATCTGGACATATTAGAAGGATCCAATGGTTCATTTATGAAAAATCTGATATTTGCATGTTAAAAAGTCAATCCTTTTAACAAGAGCTGATCTAAGACTGCTTTCAGTACAAGCGATGGCTTATACATGTTTCAAAAAATGTCATTCAAATTGTGTAATGTGTCTGCCACCTTTAGGAGATTAAAATGTGAAAAGTATCTGTTCTATGTTGCCTGTATATTAGTGTTTGGTTATCCTTGAAGAACATGGAATCCCAGTGGATAAAATAGTTGGGTTAAAACTTAAACCAGTAAAATCTGCATTTATGTGCATGGAAGGGGAATTTATTGGTAATGTTACTGGAAAAAATGGAACCTGTAGCGATGTGAAGTTGATCTCAACTTGTGAGCAAGTGAGAAACCTGCAGTACACTTTGGGTTTTGAGACTTATTTTTGAAAGTTTATGGTCAACTCTTTCAAGATCGATACACTACCATGAGCCCTTACTGAAGTTTAAATGTACTTCAGATGGAATAGGGAGTGTGAGGAAACATTTTACTTCCTAGATCATGCTTTATCAGAATCCCCAGTGTTGAAGTATGTATATATGACATGACTGTGATCTCTTGACAAGACCTGTGATTATGGAACTGTAACAGTGTTATTGTAGTTGCAGACCTAGTAGAGCATATAATCCTATAAGTTAGTCACATGCTTATGACTCCTGAGTACAGATACAAAGTAATGAAAAAAGAACAACTAAAGTTATAATCTTCATTAAACAGTATCAACATTATTTATATGGTAGAAAGTTCACTATTCAAGTGAGCCATGATGATATGTACAAATGGGGTAATAGTATGCTGAATGAAATTACTATAGGAACATAATTTAGTCACATGGTATCATTCAAGCCCACAACATGAAAAAAGATGAGCTGATTTACCATACGTGGAGGCATTGTCCATTTGCTGAATGTACAACCCTAAAACACACTGTGAGAATTGAAACTATTTCTGCCATAGTGGTGACAAGCCATGCAGTACAAGATTCTAATAATTGTTAGGTACCATGACTAATACTTTAGGAGTTCTAGAAGAAACAAGGAATGACCAAGATCTAGTGTAGGAGTTTCTTGCTGTATTATAAGGTTTAGCACAACTAGATCAAATTGAGGATTATACCACAGATGCATTTAACCTATGGTACTGGTGTGAACAGTTGTGAGTTCAGGAACACATTCTGTACTGTTAACATTAACCACCAAGCTGTGGTTCTTAGCCTGTATTATAACTAATGATCTCCAGTACTTTGAGGCTTGAGATTCTTCTACATTTCAAAAAACAAAAAAGGAGGGCACTAGATTTACTCCTGAAAAAAATGAGGTTATCTGTAGTTACTCTTGCCAACTGACAACTTCATGAAGTGGACCAAAGTTTATGGGAAATAAATTAGCACAGACTATGGCTGGTGCACTGGTGAAATACTAAAAACCATGTTCAAAGCATCTGAATGGATCCACATGGATCAGAGAATTAACTTTACAGATAAATATTCTGTAAGTTATGTAAAGCCTTGGGTGTGGTGAAAATGCACAGACTTCATCATATTACTTCTAATATGATGGTTTAAAAAAATATAGTAATATAGATTGTCATGTTCATGCTTGCTAAGTTTTTAAATCCCTGCTAAACTGATTTGGACAAGTATCTACTTCATATCATGATGAGGAACCAAACAACTGAGAAAAGATGAGTTGGTTGTTCTCCAAAAATGTTAAAGTTTTGCTCCCTGTAGACACAAAATTCGGTCCTCTTCTTGAGCATACATCCAACAGTGTTCAAAAGAATATTTACAGTAGTTAAGGTTTGCATTTCACAATGAATGAGTTTGCATGTAAGAGCTACAAACAACCACCATATTAATAGAAGAGATGCAATGATACAATAGTGAAAGAATGAATGTATCAATGTGGAAACTGGGTATTGACTTTGGGTACACAGAAGCAGCTTGGAAGCCATTCAGCTCCAGCTTGATAAGACTTCATTTTATGCTCTAACAACTTGGTTCATAGTATCTCAGCTAAAGCTATCATGAGGCAAGTTGATGCTTGTATTATATTGTGTTGGTAAGTTACAAAGTTTGTCCACAATTTACTGGAAAACTACGAGTGCTGTTTGATCACACTCTTAACTAGATAATGAGGAGGAATAGCTGAGTTTACTGATATAACACAATGTAACAAAATTTTGTCTTTTCCTTGTTTCTGAGCAGAAAGTGTTATTTTCCAATTGCTATATGTCTAAAGATCTATTTTTCTCTTCAAACTTTGTTTTTGTGGCCTGGGAGCATATAAAGAAAATATTTCTAAACATTTTTGTTTAGAAGTGTATAAATACCTGTAAATTTTGATTCATATGTTGTTTTATTCAGAATGTTCATATGTTGTTTTTACAAAGAAAATAGGTTAATTTCTAAATTTTATTATTCAAGTCACAAAGGCAAAGTTTGAAGGGAATAATGGCCATTTTATGTACTTTTACAACATAAGCAATTAAGAAATAACATGTACTATCCAGGAACAAAATTTGTGTTACATAGTGTAATCATCCATGACAAGATAAGAAACATATCTAGAAGTAATGAAGATATCTGAGGTTGGTAAAAAAGCTGACAATTTTCCCTACAGTGTATTGGTTTTCAATAATAATTTAGGGGAAATAGAAAGAGCTTAAGAGTATATCTAATGAAAGATGCAAACTCCAAGCAAAGAAATAACTGAAGTTGTAGGTTTATATATATATTGTACTTCTGGATGAGATAAGTAATATTTAAATGTTTGTATAGTTTAAAAATGTTATTGCAGTTAATTTAGTTGGGATACGACATTTGCAGGTTTTAATACTAGAGGTAAGCCTAAAACTGAATCTCATGATGAAAGGAATTTTTTTAAAAAAATTATTTGAAATACAAGGCTGTATGTTTTGTCTGATAGAGATATAGGATGGAAAAAGGGGAAGGCATGATAGTATATGTAAAATGATAGTTACAGTGTGTTCAAGTTCTGGATTTCGAACATGACAGCAATGAGATTGAATTTATTTATGTTTCGTTCACAGGTTATAAGAGTTGAAGACTTTTAGCAAGAATTTGTTACAAACCACCAGATGAAACTGATGAAAATTAACGAGTATCCGTACAATGAGATAAGTAACTCAAAATTTAATGAGGCTATAATTATGTGAGATTTTTATTTTAGGCATACATGTTAGGAAATTCTAGATTCAACTATGATGGAGACAAGTTTTAGAGAGTATTCAGGATGGTTTACTTCAACAATTGGTTAAGAAACCTGCTGAGAATAATTATATTTTAGATTTATATTTCATCCTAAGAAAATAGCTTAATTTGTTGAAGAACCTGATAAATATTCAAGATAGACGTGGTGCTTGTAGATTAAAAAGGGTAGCTTAAAGTGAAAACAACTAGGTTGGCTCAAAAATCATATAAAATTAGAAAAAAAAAATTACAGATATAAGAAATTTAAAATTACTGCAATTATGTGAGATCTGAAGAATTATAGAAGATAAACAAAGTTAGTAAAATGGGAAGTTAAGAAATTTAAAAGTACGTCAAAAAAGGATAACTAAAAATGTAAAACTTAAAAGTAAGGATTTCTTTAACTACATAATATGTAAGAAAATGATAGGATGTGAGTAGAGCTTTGAGGGGTTATACACAAAGACTTATATTTGATGTTATAGGATGGTTGAGTTGATAACTTATAATTTTTTCTTCAGGTTTTATTAATAAAGATTTAAGAAATATTCCTCATCCTGAACTGATACTAGATGGAAAGAAGATTGAAAAAGATGACAGATAAAAAAAATAATTCTTCTACCCCAAATGATAACTACCTATGGGTTTTGAAATAGGTTAAAAATTCAATAGGAAGCCTTGAATAACATACAAGTGTCAGGAAATTGAGAGTTAGCTAATGTTATTCCTGTTTTCAAAGGAAGTGATAAAATTATAGACATATTAGTCTTAAATCAGTGGTAGAAAACATTTTTATTCTTCTGATAAAAGATTCTTTGAAAAATCATTTAATAAAGAAAGAATATAAAATTTTGTTGGATAGTCAGGATGGTTTTACTAAAGGGAAAATCTTATATTATTAATGTCATTCTTTGAAGAGTTTATTGCTTATATAGATGAGGGAACATGTGTAGGTTTGGTGTATTTAGATTTTCAGAAATCATTTGACATATTCCTGCACAAAAGACTTTTTATAAGATTACTTCTGTCAGTTTAAGAATAGGTTGGTTCATTCTATAGAAAATTGGCTAGGTGGAAATAAACAGAAAGTTGCTGCAAATGGAGTGCAGTCAAACTGGAGTAGTCTCAGGATTTGGATACTTCAGGGTTCAGTTTTAGGATTATTGTTCTTTTACACTTACCTCAAAAACATAGTTGAGATAACAGTCAAAAGATTATTCACAGTATTAAAGTCTAAGGTGTTGGTGGCTGTGAAGTGTATGATACTGCTTCTCAAAAAGATTTTGAGTATTTTTTGTGTTAGATAAATAAATGGAATTTTAATTTTAAATATAATAAATGCAAGGAAAAACAATTTTAATTATTAGTTTAATTTTGATAGAAATAACCATTATTGTGCTATGGAAGAAAAAGATCAACGTATTCATGTTGATCAGTCTCTTAAAACATCTAAGCTGATACAAATGGCAAGGTAAATGGAGTTTTAGAATTAAGTACATCAATCATGCTGATTAAAATATTTTGTAAGCAAACAATTTTTAAATATATTATCAATGTAGCTTCAATACAAGGTACAGTTAAAAATATAGGAAAATGCATGTTGTAAGTATTTTGAGTGTTGGGGCAGAAAGCAATACCATATGGTGAAACTTTGAAAGTTGAAAGGAAGAGGTAAAGTACACTGTAGTGGATTATAACGGTCAGAATTATAGGTTGGCAACTGTTAAAATTAGCTGACTCGTGTGTATAGGAACCAAATTTGTAGCCTCATCTCAATCCTCATTCCTTTCATACTGCAATTAGGAGCTGTTATGTAACAAGCATATGGAAGTGGTGTGAACCTTCACTGGTAATAGGTAAGATGTGATGTCCATTTTAATGGAAATGACAGCAGGGGACAATATAACAACAGGTATTAGTCAAGTAAAACTCCAATGAAGCCTAAGAACCAAAAAGGTCAAATATGTTATTGGATGAAACTTTTACGAACAAGAAGGGTTTAAGTGCATCTGAAATCGAGATGAATGTCATGTGACCAAGATATTGCTTAATTACTCTGTCTATAAAGATTCAAAGGAATATTTAGAAAAAAAGGTTTGGTTGTAAATGGGCAGTTATTATGCTTGTGACAACTTGCTCATCTGACTGATTTTCCGATCAACTAGAATTCATCTGACCTTATATTTTCAATCCAGACTTTTGTTATTTAAAGCAGTTTCTAGATTCTTTTGGTTATGTTTTTCTTCACTTAATCAATAATGTTCATCTCATTCTTGTGTGCCTGAACCTCCAAGATTCTGTGACATCTCATGCTCTCATCAGCTCATAGTATTTTTCTGTGATGTACATGCATATTTATTAACATCAAAGAGTTATAACTTACGTTCATGTTGTTTAATTACCAAAGGGTTTTATCTTATGACTGAGGTTTGTAGACACTTTAAAATGGTTATTTTTGGAGTTCAGTTAAGCTAGATTAATGTTACAAGTGGGTTACCTGAAAGCTCAATGTTTGGACTTTAGTTGTTTTTTATTCATATCAATGACAATGATGAAAGGATAATCAACAGATTATTTAAATTTGTTCATGAAAACAAAGTTTTGGGTTTTGCTGGTTGTGAAAATGATGCTACCTACGTGCAAGAGGAGTTCACTTATTTGGTAAGTTGGGCAAATAAATAGCAAATGTCTTTTGATGTATGTTAATGCATGTAGGATATCACAATTTCAAATATAAGTATACTTTTGATAACAATGATTTTGACAGTGTTATGGAAAAGAGGTCTAGTCATCTTGGTTGATCAGACTCTTAAGCCATCCAAACAATGTGGTGTTGCTAGTAGTAGAAAAACAAAATTTTAGGTTGTACCTGAAGAAACACTGAATACAAGTCTAAAGAAGTTATAATATCATTGTATAGCCCATTGGTTATACTACATTAGATGTGTGGGCTCCTTACCTTAGAAAGAGCATTGAAGTATTGAAAAGGGTTCAAAGAATGGGTACTAGGTTGATACCTGGGGTGAATCATCATACACAAATAGGTCAAGATTTCCGAACTTGTTTTATCTTATAAAAGTAAAGATTTAGAGGGGAGTTGACTGAGGTGTTAAGATTGTTGACAAAACTGATAGTGTTGATGCCTTATATTTTTTGTTTTTTGTATTTAATGGTGAGAATGATAAGACTAGGAAATACAAATATAAATTTTGACAGGGTAGGACTCATCTTCAACTAAGACAGTTTTATTTTTCTAACAGGATGGTTAGCCATTGGAATTGGTTGTCTTTGGACATGATGGATGCTGTTAACTTGAAGAAGTTTAAGGGAAAGCTTAGTAAATGTTATAGAGATAAGGGCTGGCTTTAGGCTTTTTATTTATTTTCATGGATAGGACTGCCAAAATGGTCTAAAAGGTCCGTTGTAGTTTTTTAATATTATAATAGATTAGTGTATAATGGTTTGTCTTATAGGGTAGCTATATTTTATTTTTTCAATGTGTGAGGGCTTATTGAGTATTTCCACTTTATTTCATTTTCTTTTTTATTATAAGCTTACAGCATATGTATTTGCTGGTCATTTCATATATTTTGTAAATGGTTTTATTTGTGTATGTTTTACATATTGTTTGATTCTCAAACAAAGAAATATTAAATTGGAAAACAGCAATGTTGTCAAAAACAAATCTCCTGGTATAATAACAATGGGTAAGATAAACTAATTCTGTAAGATTAACAAAAGAAAAATGACATTAAATAGTAAATAATAATGAAGCAACTACTTGTAATAAACTTTATCACCTTTAATAATCAACAACTATATCTTATGTACCATACAGCTGTCTGTATTTTCCTCATGCTGAGAATTATCATTGGATAAAAAGACAGACAACCTTTCTGGGTACATTAGACATTGACAGCTCTTCTTACTGTATGTTCAGTACCTGACTTCTTGAAAACCAGATAATTCTCTTAGACAACTAACTCCCCTCAGCAGTAAATGCTCCCTCTTGATAAGTCTTTCTTGTTGTGGAAAATGCTACATCCTTTAAATTTGAGGCACAAGGGTTCAAGTAAAGGACATTACACTGTTAAACAGAAATAGCAAACCCTGCAATATGATATCCTGCAGTCACAGAACCAAACTTTCTTCTTCTATCCTATTTGCAGTATATCCAGATAAACTGTAGTAACCTTAGAGGAATGAGATATGTCTGTTTAATGACAGGAGATTTATTCAAAACACTAGTTATGAAGAAATGCAATCTCTGAATAACTGATTTTGAAAACAGGTAAAATAAAGAAATAGGGACACCAAGTGAAACAGGAAATGAGAATTATCTATTATATCACACATAAAACACACACAATGTGTGTAATAGTTTTATTGTCTTCTTTACTCATTCATACTGGATCTTCTTTGTGTTCAATTGCTCAAGCTAAATCCATATACCAACCTACATAAATTCATCATTCCTTATTTTGATTCACGTTATCCCAGAGCAACTATGCTGCCTATATGAGTGGTCATTCTCACAGAAACACAAGTGCATCTGTAATCTAGAGACATCACATAAATTACTACTGAAGGGCACTAATGTTGACATCTTTGCAGGGTATGCAGTACTGCAGCAATATCTTCCATGGGTATAACAGTTACCATCCATTTTGAGAAGAATAAGGAACAAAGGTAGCTTAGAAAGAAATACTCTTAATGATTTACTTGACCACACGTTGTATGAAATATGTGCACATAATATATAAATGCTAAATTTAAAATAAACACTGTAATATTGCAAAAAATAGAAAAGAAATGAGTGATATATTTATACAGCACATTGTTCTCATCAGCACTGCTTAACTTCCAAGCAGAAATAACTTATTTTCTTTTCAGACCACAAGGATACATCCAACAAGAGTTAGCATTTGCTTTATATAATTACATATGAACATTAGTATCCCTAAACCTTTGCTAGGGGAGCCTCATGCTAGGAACTTCATATAAAAACACTTCATTGAATATACAACATACACTAGAAGGCAGGAGAGCTTGCATTTTAAAAGTCAGGTATATAACGATACAACTGAAAGAAAGGACATGAAGAAAAAATACGTGGATAATAAATAAATCAGAAAGCTGAAAATAAAACAGAAATTGTTATTTCTTAAAGCATCTATATTAAGTTGAAAAAAAAAATTCTATACTACAGTGTATTTAAGAAAAAACTGCTGTTACGACTTAACAAAAACAAAACTGAAACCTTACCTTCTTCATCTGTTGTGATAATAATGGCCTTTGATGGTTCACTGCTTCCAAGTGCATTTTGTGATAAAACATAAATATTGTAAGTAAATGAGGGATGTAGACCTGTTATTATTCTTTTGTTCTCAGTGGCTTTTACTGTTATATTTGACAATTCTTCATTTCCTTGCCCTAAAAATACAGACACAAAAAAGGTTAATATATTTAGATATATTAGGTTGGAAATTATTGTGGTCTCTTTGTTTTATAATTTTTGTTTATGTTTTATTTTTGTATTTTTAAATTAGGGAATGAACAATTATATTTGACTACTGTCCATTCCCTTGCCCAAAAAATACAAAAATAGAACATAAACAAATTACAATATTTTCTAACTTAATGTACATAAATATATTAATATTATTGAAATTTTGAATAAATATAAGTCTCCTACAAGTAATATATATGATAATTTCACTCATATCACAACAGTTTGTAAATCTTAGATAATACCTTGAGCCTTAAATCAAAAGAACTTCAGACAGCTCTCTATTGAAATGTATATTCGGAATTATTATTCCAGGTACAAAATTGGTTCACGGATTTAAATTGATGCTCAATTACCTGATTCATTTTTTATCATAATGATGTAGCACAGGAGAGGACTATTTCCATCATAAGGTGTGTCCCACTGTATTGTTATTGACCTACTTCTTGTTTCTAGAACTTTGACCTCCTGGGGAGGACTAGGAGACTCTAGGTGAGAAAACAAAATGTAAAAACTTAACTAGACTTGAATACAACAACATTTACTGAAAAGAGTAACTTTTTCTCAATGATATGTCTAAAAACTTTTATCAATATTTTGAAATCATATTAATTAACAACTTTTTTACATTTAAAGATTTGTTATCCTCAGGAACAATATTTCTACCTCAATTGGTGCTAATGGATCTATTTAATGCAATAAAGTTACTTGTGGTATATTAATATAAATGTATCAAATGTGAGTGATGTATTAAGCACCATAAATGCGAATGTATAAAAAAACATGACTAGAAGTTTCCAGAAATATTAATTAAATTATCTAACAATGTGCATTAAGATATGATACATCAGTATTAGCTCAATAGTTTTTCATCACTGTTAGACCTCAGAACAAGTGGGCTGTAACAACCAAGGAGACAATACTAAAAATACAGCAACCAGAGTATAACTGTGAAAATTACTCAATTTATTTGCTTTTCAAACTCAAATATATGAAACAAAGCACTTTAGTGTCTTCTAAGTTATTTTTAGTTACTTTAAAGGACATGTAAAATGTACAACATTAAAAGCTTTACGAATAAAAGACTTATGTCCTTTTAGATACCAGTTAAAACACAACCTTTCAAAATACTGTTTATTATATAACTCATACCCTTTAATTTATAAAATCACTATATTTTCTAATGAAGTAAACAAAAATCAAACATATACAGCAAACTGTATTATTCTTGTACTACTAGTTCAGAGTCATACCTTGTACAATAAGCTGCAGTTCCATATAATCTTGGCCAAAAACATTTGTTACAAGGCATACAAAGCTTCCAGTGTCACTTCTCTGGACATTAGTAATGGTGATTTCAGATATCATTCCATTTCTCGTTAATTTCTCATTCAGAGCATACCTTAAAGATTAGAAAATTCGTGACAGTTGATCTAATAAGGATTTACTTTAGTAAATAAGATTAAAACATGTTTTAAAGCTATTAAATTGGTAAGTTAGAGATTGTAATAGTAGAATACTATCCTTCTATGAAAAATGTACAGAAAAACACGTCGTACATTTTCAATAGAGAAGTCAAAATAGTATTTAATATTAAAAAATGTTTTGCATTTGTTAATTAATTGCTTGAAATGAATTCAATTAGATTTTAAATAACACCTTTTACATTTAATTTTCTCATACCAGTAAAGGTAAAATGGCAGCAACTTTACAGTAAATAAAATGATCTATATCATATAGAATTATGTATAAAATATGGAGATGTTTAACAAATTATACCTTAGGTATAACTGATTATTAAAATTGGTTTATTATTACACAAGTAGTTTTGATGTAGAATGACAAAGTAGATAACTTACCTGTCTTTTAATGTTGGGTTAAGGAGATAATCATTTTGTTTCCAAACAGTGGCCATAGGTTTATCTCCAATAGCTTTACATAACAGTACAGCTCTCTCTCCTTTCATCACAGTTACTGTCTTCTTTTTCGTCTCAAAATGAGCTGGAACTATAAAGAATAATAACAAAATTTCTAACATATATAATAAACTAGGCTTTGGAAATACTAATATTTCATAATAATTATTTAAACATCAGTTTGGAAAGAAAATTAATTAAAGGACTTAAGAATATAATTGGAATGAAGAAATAGCAGAGTAAAAAATTTACAAAAATACTGTAAATCTTCATTTTTAGGTTAAAATGTCATAAAATAACTACAATGTAGTAATTTAATATGTGATGTGATTCTCTTTTCTTGTGATATTAGAGTTTTTATTGGTTATGCACATGTGCACTCTTCTACATAGCATGCAATTAAGAAAGCTGTTTGGTTGATTTACTTCTAAGTTATTTTATTTTCTTTGGTGTCTTCAAAATTAATAATATCTATTACTGCCTAGGATGATATCGATCAATATGACATACGGTGCAAGAATGACAACACCAATATCCTTCAGTTGCTATTCATATGATACTTAGAGACTATTACCCCAAAAATGATGTAATGAGAAAAGCCAGTCATTTTGGTAGCATTAATCACCCTGAAAAAATGTGAGGTTTCTTGGATAGTAAATAATGTAGCTTTTAGATATTCTGGTTTGATCCAACTGGTAAGATAATCCTGTGCAAGTAACAGAAATACACACACATGCATATGCTGTGTGTGTATGATGTTTGTTTAGTGTTGTAATAAAAGTTATTCAACTTTTTATTACAGCTTTTATTCTGTCTCTTTACTTCACTGTACATCAATTCATTGAGATAAAAATATTAAACTTTCATATTCTTAAAGAATTTTACTTTTGAGAAATTTCATTGTTTCAGTTGGCTTTCCTGGATGGGAATGCATGATCCATTTGTATTCCTTTAGTTATGACTAACGAATGTTAATGTATTGTATGGAATAAATATAAAAAAACAATTCGGTAGCAAATTCAGCAGTGTAAGGCTAGTGGGAAGGCAACTAGTCATCACCACCCACCAACAACTCTTGGGCTACTCTTTTACCAATAAATAGTGGGATTGACCTTCACTTATAATGCCCTAACGACTGAAATGGCGAACATGTTTGGTGGGACAGGGATTCGAACCTGTTACCTTCAAATTACAAGTTGAGTGCCTTAACCATCTGGCCATGCCAGGCCATCATACCTAGTTAAAACAAAGATTGGACATTAACCATTTTGAGATACTGAAATGAAACATGAACTTTTTGTAATTGGAACAGTTTTATCTATAAAGTTGGATAACCCTGCCCCCCATCTAACTGATAACAAGTGGAATTTAAAATAAATGCTACATTCAATAATTACACTGAAATAAAATAAGTAATCATTTAAATGTTCCTGTGAAGGATCAGGAGGTTTGTGCACCATACACAAGTTGCACATTATCTACTTAAGTTGTACAAATGAATGTGGATACAAGTTTGAGGTAACATCACAGATTGAGATAAAAGTCTGACAGAGATATTCATTACTGATGTAATGAGGGTGGGGTTGGGGTTTATGTCATTCTAAGTTATTCATTGGAATGTGATTATACATTATAAAAACAAAAATCAGTAAAAATTAACCGTCTTCCTATTGTGACATATTCCATTGTTTGAAATCAATATAATGAAATTCCCAAAAATATCAGCTTCTTAACCATACAGAAACCAAAGTGTTTACCTTAGATTAATGAGGTAGATAAAAAAAATTAAGTTGTGTTTTGATTATTCACACCTACCCATCTGCCTGTGTAATTATGCAAAAAGTCGTAAACAGTAGTGATAAATAATTAACACTAGTGTTGTAACATTACAACTTGTAGTACAAAAATATGTTTATTTTAACAAAAGGAACTACCAAACCATGCTTTGTTTTTCTCAAAATTGTCAAACATGAGAGTGGAAATATAATTATAATTTATAGTAATTTTGCAAATATGAACAGTTCATACAAATTAGAAACTTATAAATAAATCTCCATTTAATACCCTATACACTATTAGTAAAATTATCCCAAAGTAATCCAAATTAACTGAGACATATATAAAAATGAATTCACTAAATACCTTAAAGACAGCTTGTGGATTTAGAGAACTCCACTCCATAAAGGAGAAATAACATTTTACAAATATGTTTTTTTCATAGTTATACTGTGGATCAATGTTATCTGTTACTCTTTTAAAAGTGGTCAACACTGTCATAGTTATACATGGTCTTTTTTGAACTTGTTGTAAAGACTTTTATCACAATCTTAGTTATAAATTATTTTAAAAGATAAGAAAGGCCCCTAAATCTCACTGATGATTTTGGTTAGAAAAGAATGAAACTTGCAAATGAACAATTACCTGCAGTTTATCAAACCTTCCAGAAGAGTAAATTTGATAAATATATGCTATTCTCAGTTTGTCCTGAATTCCTTCAGAGTGGCCCGGCATGGCCAAATGTGTTAGGCATGTGACTCGTAATCGGAGGGTTGTGGGTTCAAATCCCGGTCATGCCAAACATGCTTGCCCTTTCAGCCATGGGGGTGTTATAATGTGACCATCAATCCTATTCATTGGTAAAAGAATACCCTAAGAGTTGGGGGTGGGTGGTGATGACTAGCTGCCTTCCCTATAGTCTTATACTGTTAAATTAGAGACAGCTCACACAGATAGCCCTCGAGTAGCTTTGTGCGAAATTCCAAAACAAACAAAATCCTTCAGAGTAGTGTGAAAGAACTTCATAAAACATGAGAATTCATCAGATAATTTATCACAGGATAAAAATTGGACATATAGTTGTAAACAATCAAACTTTTTAATATAATGTACTTGAGGAAATCAGCTAGAGAAAGACAGAAAGCTTTACTTTTTCACCATTGCACTTCTAGCCTCTATTAAGCTAAATCTGAAATTGTGTTGATTGCAATTTCAAGTCTCTATAATAGCATTTTGGCAAACAAATAATCACAAAGAACTTATATCTCTGAAACAAATTTTTTTTTTCTCAAGAGCAATGTATAATGAATCTCCCAAAATTATATGTAAATCCCTATATGCTCTTTATATCAATATGGGAAACAAAAACATTACGTTATATATATAAAGTTCTCTCTTCCCTGGTGCATTCGTTACCCAAGTAACTGATGACAACTTTCATGTTAGTAATTGATGTCATAATCCTTGGCAATCATATGATTTAAATTCAGAAGAAACCATTTCTTTTATTCACAGCATTGTTCACACCACAGTAACCTTCTCCAAAGGAAAGTACATTTGATAAACCTTAGTAACTCATATAGTTCTGTGAATAGCTAAAGTGAGATAAATATATTAGTTTCTTTCAATGAAGCATTGTGCTAAAAATAAACTTTAAAACTTCAAATAATTATCTATTAGCTAAAGATATACCCACATCACAAATACAACACACTTTCACAGGATATTTGGGGCAATATTGATAAGTAAAGAAGTGAAAATTAAATAATAAACACAATCAAATATTGTAATGATTTAAATTTAAAAGAATCTAACGTAAGGTAGGTGAAAACTAATCATTTGAAAGAAGTCCTTGTCACAAAAAACTTTCTGGTGGAAGTTTATATTGCAAAACTACATTGTGCAAAGCAAGGTTAAACATTGATGTCTTAGACAAATGTTTGCAAGACGTAGTTGCCAAAATTTGTGATAACTTTGAACACATATAGATAGTTTTATATTATTAACTTAATCTTATATTGATAAGAACAAAAATAAAAAAACAAAATAAAACTGTGGCACTTTGGCATAAATCTACTGAGATTTATAGACTTGCAATACAAGAAAGCACTGAATAAAATACAATACAAGAATGGATACATCCAAAGAAGTAAAATTAGCACTTACACAAGTTACTTCAAATACAAATAATAAATTAATAAAATTAATACACTGAATTATGGAAAAATAAGCATATGTTATCATACGTATCTGCTGCAAAGTAGAAGTTCATATAAATGATGTTCTAAAAGTACTGTTATTATTATTGTGAACTTTTTTTTTCCATAAGATTTAAATTATCCAACTACTTTTATTTTTATATGCAAAAAGAGCCCAAAAGAGCCGTTTTTTGCAAATAAAATTCTCAACAAGTGGGTTTCTCGACATCACTGATTACTTTTATTTTTATTACTGTCATGAATTTTAAGTGATGGAACTGGTCACTGTGTTGGTGATCTTTCATAAAGTAAATTACAAATTGTGATAAAATCATTCATTTTGTAAATAAAGTAGGAAGGAAACTTCAGTTATGATTATGTGGTACTAAATGTAGCTTTTACACTGAAATTATATATATGCAAATTATATATTGCATATTCAATTTGTAAATAGCATTATTATTTAGAAGTTCACAAGTTAACTGAGAAAAGTATTTGTTGATTTACAAAATGTACATAATTAACAGTTTCATTAGTTTATTCAACCACTTTTTAGATTTATAAATTGTTGCGTAAATGTAAGAACTGACATGTAGTTTATCAAAACAAACTTTGTTTTAGTAAAGTGTGACACAGGTTTCATAAATCAAAATTTAGCTTTAATAAATAGATAATTAATTTTTATAAAGTGAAGATGATAAATTATTATGTATATTTAATAAATTACTGGGTGTGTTTCTCAGAAAACTTGTCAATTTGAAATAATACCAACATTCATGAATAAGGAAGTTAATAATTTTCTAGAGGAAAAGAAATGAAAAGACTGAACTGTGCAATGTATATAAATTTTACTTATAACTTAACCTAAATTGCAAACTGTTTTATTTAAATTGTTATGTTAAACTTAATGCCTCAGACAACTAAATGGATTAATTTTGAAATAATTTTTAATTTTCTTTTTCCCCTGACTCATATGTCATTCATGATCTTGTAGCTGAAAAGGTCAAGGACTTGCCACAAGAAATCAGGTACATAAACAGATTAGATAACATATTTAATGGGACTTCATACAGACCTTACTAATAGTTATTATTTAAAATGGCAGTACTTTATAGCAGAGATTGACAAGTTTCATAAATAATTCACGTTCCAAAAAAACATCCTGTTGAATTTCTAAGCAAAACTGCAAACATTCAAAATTATTGGTTACACTATATTATGAGCATAAATATTAACAATAAACTGAAAAAGTTGCTAACATTTCCAGCATAACAATTCAAAAATTTACATACTAACTTTTTCGTCAGTTATCTACCTAATCACGTCAATGCAGCTAGCTCTAAATAGCTTTGACTATTGCTGCAAGAATTCTCCAGCTTATGTGACAGGTTTCTGGGTATTTGCTTTTGATATTCCAATAAATATAGGCAGGTTTTTGATAAATGGTAAACATATCATGCACTACGTAAATGTATTTTTACCCAACAGATGTCAATGTATGCTAATGGTAAAAGTATGTACTTACACAGGCATAACATTAAAAGTAATAAAACAATATTATTAATATGAATTTTAAACTGAAGTAAGAATCCGGTTATAAACAGCAATGAAAAAAGTATTAATACCACATCAGAAATTTATAAATGTTATCCCTCCTTTGGCAGTTTTATACACTTACTTGTTTGTAGCCTAAACTAAGGATCACATTTTATAAATTTGTGATTGTGGTTTTAATTTTTGTAAAAGTTGTAACTATACTAAGATTACAGGTGTTCATAAAATGAACACAAAAATTCAATAACTAAACTGTCATAAAATTAAAATTTTAATAGAAAGTAGGAATTAATAATTATTCATAGAATTGCTATAAGTATCCAAAATAAAATAAATGCTACAATAAAGCATAGACAAACAATGATAGAGAAGGATAGTTTTCGAAACCTATTTTCAATATGTATTTGTGTTGACACTGTGATCCAACATTGAAATTTGCCAACTTTGGACTGTTTTATTTAGCTGTACAGATCACAGTGCCAACTGAAGTCGGGATTAAATATCGTTTTAAAATCTATCTAATTGCAGGGATTGAAAATCGTTTGAAAATCTATCTACTTGTACAACTTTACTTATTATTGTGATTCTTATTACAACATTTATTTTGTTTTAGATATTTTTATAGAAACTCTATGAATAACTAATGATGCCTATTTTATTTAATATTTCCATATATAAGATTAACTTACCATGGACTGTAACGTGAACAACCTTGCTAAGTCCAGGCCCAATTCCATTGTTAGCTTGACAGAGGTAATTTCCCCTATCCTGAAGTTTTGTTCTGGCAATTCGCAAAGTACCATTCTCAAATATCTGGTAGTCTGGTCCACTCAGAATTTGTTTGTAATCAGTTCCACTGCCAACTAAAACAAACACTCATATTTACAAAGTCACAGAGTTATTTTGGCAAAGTGCTTAATCCACTTATATTTCTTTCATTAAAAATATATAACAAAAGAAAGTTGTTACAGTAGACACTTGAATTAAACCATTAAAATATTTAAAAAGCAGCATTAATATTTAAAAGCAAAACAGTTTGTTTGTTTTTGGAATTTCGCACAAAGCTACTCTAGGGCTATCTGTGCTAGCCGTCCCTAATTTAGCAGTGTAAGACTAGAGGGAAGCCAGCTAGTCATCACCACCCACCGCCAACTCTTAAGCTACTCTTTTACCAACGAATAGTGGGATTGACCGTCACATTATACACCCCCACGGCTGGGAGGGCGAGCATGTTTAGAGCAACGCGGGCGCAAACTCGCGACCCTCGGATTACGAGTCACACGCTTTACGAGCTCGGCCATGCCAGACCAAAAGCAAAACAGGAATGCAGTATCCTACAATAACTTTAATAAAGTTAATATAAATTAATAAGAACAATAGTCAATGCAGTATTCCCATATTAGAAACATACTTTTCAACTTTTAAGTACTGTAAACTGCTAACTTCTTGCTAATCAAGCAAGTCTAAAAATGCCAATTACCAGAAATACGACATAATAATAAAGTAACTATTTGCTTTATATGTTTTGTTTTTGCAAAAAAAACTTATATGATATTTCTCATTAAAATTAACTACCTTTATCTCTTTTCCAGGTAATCTGAGGAGCTGGATATCCCTTGGCAAAACAGTCTAAAGTTCCATACTCATTCAGTATAACATATTTATTAGTTGGTTCAATCATCCAATAAGGAGGTACTATAAACCAAACAACAGTATTGGGGATCAGTTTATCCCATACTGACATAAAATACACAGTTTGAACAAAATGAGTTACAAGCCATAACAAGTGGAAGTTTACCTTTTATATTGTCATATACAGCACCAGTACTTTTGTTTTAATGTATATGTAGCAGGTTACTCAAAAGGATTTCATATAAATTACTTTGTTTATAAAATGCTAAGTTGAGCATTTGTATGTTTTAAACTAGATATTAACATAAAGCTAACTAGTATTAACAAGCAGCATACATTTGTGAGCTACTGACGAATTATGTTGAATATTGCAAAATATCTCTTAACCTGACCACAAGTACAACATAGAAATCAATAACGCATTACAACTGCAAAAGCATTTCATAGTTGCATACAACTATTCACTCGATGAAACAAAACAGTCAAGTTTTCATGTTCTCAGTGTTATCTATACAAGTTTTTAAAACACCATTTTAAGAGCTTGATAGAGTTAAGTATGCTTGTATGACTTAATTGGCGAATAACTGGATTCAAATATTCTTAGTTTTTAGTGTAAATATAAACAACTATAAACTTGTTTATATACAGAATAGTGAGACTGGGAGCTTCAGTTACAACAACTACACAAGTGAATGTGTGGAGTACATTCAATAACATATTTTTGCTCTAACCTTTGACTTTCTGTTTTGCAGCTGAACATCTCACCCTTAAGCCACACCTATTCTAATATGTTTCTTCATAACAAAATGCTCAAACAACTTTTGAGTTGGCAAAGAAACAATATAAGACAAAGTATGGAAAGAATCAATATGTAGTCCACAACTGTACAATTATAATTAAGTTGTTAACTAGGTTGTCACAAACAAAAGTTTAATTAGAAAAATTAAAGTGGTACAACAAAACCTTAGAAACTGCTCAACAGCTTGTGAAAAAAGTGAAAGGATGAGAAAATTAAATGCAGTTATTAAAAATTTATCGAATTATCTATTAATCAATATGTTACTATGAAAAAAAAATAAATTCTGGATTCTACCACGTTGGTAGAGTGAGTAAACCTTTTTAATTTATACTTTACCATTAACTACTAGTTGAGCAGTATATTGGACAGTTGCTGCTTCGTTGGTCGCAAAACAGGTATAGTTACCATTATGAGTTGGTTTAAGCTTATCAATAACAAGAGCAACAGAAAAGTTATCAATCACTCGAACAGATATTCCTAAATCAGTTAAGATAGGATGCCCATCTTTAGTCCAGTAAATAGAGATTGGCTGATCTCCTTGTGCTATGTTGCAATAAACTCGAGTTCTCATTCCTTCATGCAAATCCTTGTCAAACTCAAACCGTCCAATGAGAGGTGGAACTGAAAGTAAATATTATTAAGTGTAAATAGCATTTCAATCATACGAGCTTTTCTTAAAACTTAAGTCACGTTTAATGAACAAGATACCCTTGATAAATGAGTATAACATACATTAACATAAAATAACGTTTTGCAACAACATGAGACCTATTGGTTCATCTTGGCTGTTCCATTCTGTAAAATAAAATGATTAAACAAAATAATTAAAATGTCTTAAAGCCAGTCCTTATCAGTTATATAGTTTAAAAGCTTTTTGTTAAACTCACTTAAATTTACTGCCTCCACCACATCCAAACACAACTCATTTCAAAGGTCAACCATCCTGTTTGATAAATGAAACTGTCTTAGCTGAAGATGACCCCAACCCTGCCAAAATATATATTTGTGTTCTCAATGAAAGCATTACCATCATCTGTGATAAAAGTGCCTGAGAAATTCCACAATGTGTGAAAAGTTAATAAAGTTTCTTACACTGAAAATGTATTTCTGATAAACACTAATCTCACACAAATCTGTTTCAATCATTTTCTGCTCTCTAGGCAATGCTACAAAAATCTTCAAGCTCAGCACACTAATCTGTACAACACAACAGTTATGCATCACTACTGAACATTTGTTACCATGTGACTACTCTCCATTGAACGTATTGCACCTCCACATACTGGTGCACTAGCTCCCTCTGGTTTTCCTGCTCCATCCTCGCGTTTAAGAATTGAAAAAGACCTAAAGAAAAAACATGTGTAGTGGGAAGAAAAAAAACTGAGAGTGTGTCAGAGAAGTTAAGTACCTATCAAAAATACATGTTCAGTGTAAGAAAATGCTAACTTCTGATATAGTGTTATCTCTTTACACACAAAGTTAGTATAGCACATTGCAAAAGTGGAGGAAACCAAGTAAAAATTGACTGACCAGAATGATAGGGTGTGCTTCGAGATGAACTAAAACGTACACATAGGGTATCACACTACTTATGAAACAGGCATACTCTCTTCATTCTAGAAGAAGGAAATGAATGTGATACAGGCAGAGAAAATAAGGATGTTGCCGTTGCTGAAGCGTTATTCATTCTGAAGTGCAATCTGCAGTAAAAAAACAACAACATCTGACTTAGCTATGGAGATACCTAATCTTAACCATACAGGCATGGTTAAACATTTCAGTACCTGCATAAGGAAGTTGGGGATCAATCAAGTATGAATATAGAGTAATAAAAACATTATGTATATTATAATATACACACGAATGCCAGCTGTAAGTAAACAAAGTATCATATGCCAAGAATCATGAATCATAAAGAAGATGTTGGCATGCAGTAAAAACTGAACAAACTCCCAAATCCATCACAAAAGCAAGAAGTACAATAAACTTAACTAGGCATTATAGTGTTATCATTGCTTCAATGCAAACATAAAAACAGAGCAATATCTATAATCAGTATTAAGAGCAGAAATCTTAACTTACCCAACTGTAAATGCAGGGAAGATGCATCCTGCATCTATAATTATGAGGAGGATATGGAACATTTACTAAATAATAGGAATAGTGTACATACATACTGTTGCCTGTATTAGGAGGCAGATACAGTCTCAAAACTCAACCATATGAGCAAAGAAGGAGCCATGTGCAACCAGAATTAATGAGACATGAAGCCTATATTGCATATAATTGAAGAAACAAACATACGTCATTCTAAATCAAGTCTTGCAAGGAGGATGCAAAATAATTTGGAAAACCGTCTACCTTGGAATAAGCATTGAGAAGAAAGTAAAGGAGAGAAACCAGCTTTACTCTCTTTTGAAAAAAGTTGATATATAAAAAGTCTGTCAGTAAGTAGAGCATGTTTAAAACAAAAGATGAGAATGCAACATCCATTACAGAGTGGGATCTCACAAGCAGTGGTAGAAAGTAATGTTTTTGAAAATATATTAAATCATACGATAAGACTTACCCTAGTCAAAGACAAATGGACACATCTAGAATCCCCATGGGAAGTAGATAATAACAAGACTGTGCAGAGTATGGGCAATGTAAGTATTGGAAGTATCCATATTCTAGCTTGAATGATTTTCTGCAAAGAATTACAAAGGCAAGAGGTGAAAATCATAGCAATAAGATGAATTTGATTAGAAGGAACACTATGAAGATCACAACTCCCATGGGCAAGTCAGAATAAACCAGGTCAGACTAAAGAATTGGTGAACCCAAAGAGTTAGTGTGACACAAGATAACTCATTGGAAGCAGATAAATTTCATGGAGGAAATAGTCAGAAATGTGAACCCCAAAGGGGGACAGTACATATCACATGATACTGTAAGAAGTGAGCTGCACACAGATGCTAATTTGGATTAGAACAGCAGTAAAAGTGGGAGGGAGATAGTAAAGAAATAGATCTGGAAACCATGCAGCCTTCACAAGCAGCATAGATTTTAGGAAAGAAGCACTAGGGTGGATATAGGATAAGTGGAATGGTAGAGGATTAAGAAGACATTAATAGCATAAATATTTAATTGATGATATCTAGAAACTGGGATGAAAATGAATTAGGTTTTGAGTGAAAAATGATATGTGAAACACATAGAAAAATATTCAAAGAGATGACAGAAAAGGGCATAAGGGACCTCACTGAAATCTTAATCATGCAATTCAAAGGATCATAATATGAGGAAAATGATAAGGAAGACAAAACCTTACAAAACTTTGAGAAAAAGGTGTTTGAAGAGACCACCCATTAACTAAACACATTTGAAATGGACAATTATTTAAGAAAAACCAGGTGAAAAATGGAAAAGTAGAAAGGGTAAAATTACATTAAAGAGACCAAATATGGAAAGTAAACCATCACCTCAGGCAAATGGACCTGGAAGAAGGTTGCATGTGTTGAGAAAGGAAAGATGTAACAGGTGTAGTCAGTCCCTGGACTGAGACAATGGACTTGAAAAAGGTATGTGTAAAGGTGAAGGGTAGTGACATTTAGATTGAATGATGTCTGACTGAGGTTGGCAGAGCAAAGACAGAGTAGGGAAGGCTATAGAAGTAAAAGCCAAAGCAGTAGAAACTATGTTATACTGGCCAAAATGAAACCACCAGGATGGCTACACACAGAGTGGTTTAAATTAGGAATAGAATTATGAAAATGACTCAAACAGGAGGGTAAGCATAGATGTGGTGACAACTATAATCCTGACTCAATACATCAACTGCCAGGACTAGTATATATGAGATGGAAGATCAAAAGGAAGTTTGTTGTTTCAGTGGTTAAGAAAGCATTGATATGAAGAGTTTCCAGTTAAGAGCACACCCACTAAAAACATGTGGATGAAGGGACCTCTCCATGAGAAGAATTGGGATTGTTCAGGATAAATGATTCACAAAACCAGGAACATGGTAAACTAAAATTACCATGTGGTGATCTGAGGTATATAGAAAAAAAGAGATTCAAGGTGTAAAGATTTTGGAGTGTATGTACCATACGCACTTTCCCCTGCAAGAGAGGAAGGAATTGACAAACTGCCATTGTTATGGAAAAAGTACTCCTCAGTTAACTAGAAATAAACTATTTGAGAGTTGAGAAGGGCACCTCAACCTTCTAAAGATATGTTCGTGAACAGGGGGAAACCTGGATGAGTATTAAGGAGGCAGAACACTTGTTGTAGCCTGGTCCTTGTCTAACCAAATCAGATTAGCACTGAGGTGGTGGTAGGGCAACAGGGATCCAAGCAGAAGCCCTACCACTCAAGGATCACCCACTGAATGAAATGCATATGATCTCAACCCATTTGAATGAAACAAAGCTCACATCCCCCAAAAGACAAAACTAATCAAGCTGTTAATTAATGTCAGATTAGAGGCTTCTAGATTGCTTGCTCCATATCCCAAAGACCAAGAAGAAAAGACTGGGCTTGACTGAGTCTAGAATTGAAGTAAATTCTTGAACAAATAACGTACTGAGTGGAGATAAGAATGAACCTCTCCACTTTTATCAGAAATCTAACCAGTGCCACCTCTTGGAGTAGCAGATGACTTTGGTCTTTGGACTGTAAATGAGACGAAGAAAATAGGAGCCATTCATCCATGTAATGATGAGTGTAAAGACTATCAAGTGATGATACAGGACAAAAGTTTGTACCACTTAACAAAACACATAAGAAGCTGACATTAGTCCAGAAAGCATTGTCTTGAACTAGAACACCTGACCTTGATGAACAAGCTAAGCAATGAAAATATAATGACAAGCATCCATCATATTGAAGTTAGTTATCCAGAGTCTTAGAGAAAAACCTTATTGAAGTGAAAGATAGAGCTCTATAATGAAGTAAGATGAATAAAAAAAGGAATTATTTACCAGACCTTATCAAATATAGTTCTCCAATCTTCCCTCTTCTTTTGGACAACTAAAACACTGGTTATACAGAGTAAACTCATTCAATAGCCTCTTTGAAAAGTAGGTCCTGGACAGCCTTGGTAAGATGACTAGGAGATGTAGGATTCTTTAGAGGTAAGAAGGATACAGGGGGAATGGGCAAATGGAGGTGGGGATTTTGACTGAAGTCAGAGATCTCCTAAAGAATCTGTATTAAAACTACATGTCTGTTTGGAAATGCTCCCACATGACAGAAAAGTGGAGCAATTTAGTTTCACTCATATAGATACTTTCATATATCATCTATAAAGCTGTCATGAGTCAACTTACGTTCAGGAATAATGAGGACAAGGTCAGGAACCTCATAAGGAAGACAAGGGCCCGGGCAATAAACGAAGAGAGTGTGAAACAAGTTTGGGCAACTCATAGAAAGAAGGAGGATGAGATTAAAGTGTGGCTATAGAAGACAAAGAATAATGTGATCTAACTACATTAATCCTTGATTTCCAGGAATCAGTACAACCTCTAAATACAGTATTGCATAGAAAGGGAGCCAGACAAAGATCACACAGGGTTGAATAGAGAAACTGTGTTCCAACAAGTACTACCTTTTATCTTAACAAGTCCAAACAGAACATGAGTAAAGTATTAAGAGAAAGAGCAAAGGCAGGAAAATGAGCCATAGTGGACCAAAGAAATATGGAGCTCAACTGCAAAATCTCAGGTAAACAATAAACGGCCTCTGCCAATAATTTGATGAAAGGCAGGTAACATAAAAGGGAGGAGAGAAAGAGGCAAATCCTTGAGAATGGAGACCAATCAAAATTAACATTTCCTTCCAGATTCTAACCCCAAAGGGAAAGTAGAAGATCCAATTGCCAAGAATCCAAACGTGGATTTGAAAAGTGATGGTATGCTATAAAGCATGTTGATTTGACAAGTGATGGAGTTTGGGCATACTAACACCCCACTGAAATTGGTCCAAAAAATCATTGAGCACGAGCCTTAATGTTGGGTGAAGTAAGAGAAAAATAAAATTCAGAAGAAGAAATTTCACCCAATGAGGAAGGGGAGTCATCATAGGTAATAGGAAAAGCATGGAAAGATATCACATACCCAATTAACAATCTGTAAAAAAAAAGGGTGTTAGACAAAATTTATTGAAGAAGTACAGATTGTGTCCAACCAAAATAAGGTGGTGGTAAAAGAGAGCCCAAACTGTTTTCTCCTTAACCGTATTCTTTTTTCAGAAAGATCATCAAGTTGAAAAGAAGAAACCACTGTCTAAACATAATCTAGCTTCCTGCAAATTAAAGTCTATACTTCCTCTGCAGGTAAAATCACATCTGAGTCTTGGGAAGTGGTAGCAGTAGCTTTGGCAACTTTAATTTATTCTGCATTCAAAATATTGAACCTGAAATCCATACTAGACTCACTTAAAACTTGGAAACACAAAAACAAATACTGAAAATTGTTAAAACAATTGGATGTAAACATAGAAACTGAAACTGTTGGATAAATGTTTCTAAATGGCAAAGAAACACAATCAGAAATGGTAGCCACAAAAAAATACTTCTAAATGATATAGTGCCAATTGAGAAAGTGCAGATTGAGTGGGAATTACAGAGAAAGCTACAGAGGTGGTACAATACTATTGGTGAAAAGTAATCACATGCGATGCACATTTTAAATCGTGGCATGAAATTGGTAGGATATAGAGACTGGTGTACTGAGCATGAAATAATTTTTATCAATGCTTAAAGTGCATAAAGAAGATTGAGGTAGCTCTGTATGAGAGAGGGTGCCAACATATCAGAAGTGACCTCCAACTTATAATTTGTATATGCGGTTTACAAAGTAAGTGCTCTAAAATTCTGAGTTACCTGTGTGTCAAACCACTATTTATCTTATCTCTTACATTGCACTTCAAATCCAAATAAAACAAGAATATTTTTATAACATGTAACTTTTACAATATAGTTATGAGGAAAAAGTTGCATTTAGACATGTGTAATATTGCTGGTGGAACCACGTATGCTATGTATGTACATAACAATTTAGATGAATTAATATATTTTTATTTTATATATTAAAAAATAAATTGATGAATTTAAATATGCACAATATGCTGCAAAAAAAATTGTGTAAGATTAGGAATGTCTGGAACAATAATAATGAAACCAATAGTTTCGCTTGGATGTTTGTTGATTATTGGATTGTTTGATTTTATTAAGAAGACTTCTATGATTAGCACATAAAGAAAACTTTATTTTAACAACCAGATTCATATTTTATCCCTGGAATAAAAAACAACACATATTAAGAAAAGTATATTGTGCATCTGATCCTTTACTCCTCCAGCAGACATGAGTAAAATATGGACCAACAGTTATCTAGTTTTACACTAAGTTGAATATATGAACAAATATAATCAGTATTTCCAAACCGAAAGTAGCAATGCTAAAATACAAATCTAACATTAACATAAGAAAAATAACAAAATCCTTATTAATAAGTAACCACACATGTAAGTAATAACTATGGCATATTTAATTTAAATACTCAGCTTACTCACTGTTGCGTTATTGATTTAAGCACACAGAAATTGTATATCATTATAACCTATGTGCCTAAATATGATTGCATTATTGATAAAAAATGTCAGGCCTAAACAAAAAAATGTAAAAGTCATAACTTATTAAAAATGTCTATCACCAATACATAAACTCAAACAGTAACACAGAAATATAAACATACACATGTGCATATCTGTGTGTGTCTCTCTCTCTATGCATATATATATACACACACACAGTGCATAGTCAATAGGATAGAAGATTATTGCTGTTATTCTTAATATTTACGTATTTATATTCAAGTAAAAATAATGTTATTAAAACTGTTTACAATATAAAAATAACTGAACATGCTTAATATAATTTAAAATACATAATAATCTCACCTCACCTTTGACATCTACATAAAAGTGAGATCTTGCACTTTGACTTTGGTTACTCCTAGCAACACAAGTATACATGCCTTCATCTTCTTTATCATCAAGGTTTTCAATTTCTAAGGTTCCATTATTATGTACTTTTTGTCTGTGGTTGAAAGGTAAACGCTGGCTGTCTGGTAACATTTGAAAATAAGGTAAAAGTTTCTGTATTTTAAATGTATTCTTATAATTTTCCATGAATGTGATTTTATATAAATCCTGTTGGGTTTTATATCTTCATATTAATGCAGATTTCTGCACCTTATATGTAAAAATGTTTCCACATTTTATGAAGTACAAAAATAAAACCACATCTCCAAGGCTAATAAAGTTAAAACTTTATCTTGAATAGTTCCAAAACAATAGTTATGGAAAACTAAATTGAAAGATACATTAAATATTTACAGGAATCGTTTTATGTGTGTGTTTTTCAGATACATAGTTTTCTGATCTACAGATATAAGTGAATGAAAAATACTACAGAAACATATATTACTATTAAAATATATGTTAAAATATATATACTAAAGGCATTAAAACATCAAATTACAATGCTCACAGAAATATTAAGCTATTTAAAAAACATAAATGTTTTTACATTATGCAAGCTAAGGCTGAAACAAGAATGTCATACACATAATACAGAAGATATAAGCATCACTGAATAAACATGTTAAATTTTCTTCAACAAGTACCTTTTTCCCAGTGAATGGAATCTATAGGATATCCAGTAACATAGCAGTGAATTGTCATTGTTTCTTTAGCAATAGCTGTAATATTTTTAAATGGACGAACAAATGGCAAACCATAAACATCAATTCTATTGCTGTGAGTTGCTGTTCCTGCTACATTTTGTCCTAAACATTTATAAACGCCTCCATCTTCAACTTGGACACTTGAAATGTTAACAAAACTCACAATTTCACCATTTAAGTTAATAAAATCTGCAACAGTTACTCTTCCAGTTTGAATGACTGCTGTTTCATCTAGATACCAATATATTTGGGGTTTAGGTGTTCCTTTTGCTACACATTTCAAATGTACAAAGTGTCCTGGTTCTAAAAGTTTCTTGGAAAATGTTTCAACAAGTTCTGGAACAACATCTACAAAAATTAAAAATATAACTAAAGCACATAATAAGCAAAACGATTTTTAAATTTAATCAACATTTGTACAAAGAGAACAAAGATAAATAATTTTTTTATGAAACAGTGATCAACCTCATAAATGTATTGAAATTAGAGTGATTCAATGTTTTTATTTTTATTATTTTTATTTTCAAGAACATGTTTGTCTTCTGCGCAAACTGTAAAGATAGTGTTACTTCCAGCCCTAAATAATGGCATACAAATGCACGTGTATTATATGATTTCAGAATATATACAAAAAAACAAACTTTCTCATGTAACAGAAGACTGATCAGTTACAATAGAAAATGGAGACTTATGAAAAAAATGCCTATTAAATGACCCATAGAAATTACATTCATTAGAAATATTTGTAATAAAAATAAAATCAAGTTGTAAAATTAATTGAGTTTTAACTTTTGATCTCTGTGACCTAGTTTATAAAACAGGCTATCCCTATACATAACTTACATCCCAATTTAAGTTCTGAAGAGGACTGCACACTTTCTAAACTGTTTTCTGCAAAGCACTGGTACATTCCTTGGTCATCTTTAGTGACATTCTGAACTGTGAGTACAAACTTTGAAGAACCTATAAACCACTTCTGATTAACTACTCCATCTTTCAACCAGGTAATGTTAGTAACTGGATAACCTGAGACTGAACAATTAAAGGCTGCTTTGGCTCCAACATCAACAGTTTGACTTTCTGGTGAAATTGTAACATCCAGTGGTGCTAAAACACAGTATTGTAAATCACATCAAAATTATAATAAAATCAAAAAGGCCAACATTTTTTTAACATAAATAATATCATACATTAAATCTATCAATGATAAATTTAGAAATAAACAGTTCTTCTGGCATAAGTGTTATTTTTGGATACGTAATAAAAAAAATAAAAAGCACATCTTAATATCTAATTACTTGTATAAAAGTTGAAACTTCAGGAGGTTTGAAAAAAAACAACCTATTCATTGTGGTGTTAAAAAAATTCCAAATTCACATATGGTTAATGTTACTCTTTTAAATATTGCAACAAAATCATATAACGTATTCTTTGTATGTGCCTATAGCAGGGAGAGAGAGTTCAGTAGTCTAACAGGTTTGCTTAAATATCATCAAATTCAACCAAAAGTTCAATTAATTTCTTTAACCTTACATTGCAGAAATAAATTACCAATGTTAATGATTTGTACTCGAAAATAATTCCAAAAGATAAAGAAAATTATATAAAAGAAATCATATGAATGAAACACAAAAGCTGGGGAAGAAATGCAAACCCATATTATTTTATACACAAAATTGTTTGCACTACTAGAAGAATTTATTGCATCATCCTCAATTTTAAATTTAATGTAATGACAAGTTTGAGAAATTAAAATGTAAAGTATATGCATTTTTGACTTCAATAACAATACTAAAATGTGAATAAGCTTGGATAATTTAACTTCTAAAGGTGATATTACAATATACAAAGGCCTGGTGTATGGAAAACCTCCAAAGTTCTTGAGCCATGCTCTTGACGACCATGATGCAAATGCATAGCTACATTTATACAGCTTTATTTCATTTCACTTCCGAACTCCAGTTGATAGTATTCAGCTTTCTACTATCTACTTTCATGCTTATTAATCTTCCCTTTTATGTGCTTCTTGAATGTTGTCCTCCCAGGATACTCTCAGCTCTGTAATAATTACCTGCTTTCTAATAGCTGCCCAGATGACAATATCAAGTCTAAGACTTGTGATATTGCTGTCTCATTTGGGAAGTTTCCTTTCACTTTGAGATTTACTATTTATTACCTTTGAATCATTTGCAACGGAGTGTATGCTTCTTCAAGAAATTACTATCAAAATTATCTGACCAAATTCTCTCTTTAAAAAAAGATGATTAATTTTGATTTTTTTCTTAGTAGTTCGTATCTCCACAAAATTAATATTCTGCATTCTCTCTTTAACTATCTAAGCTATCACTTTAAGTTTATTATTGTGCCATCAGATGTACATGCAGTTGGGCATGAACTTAAAATTTCTTGCAAACGTCTATTTCCACCACAAGCATGGTGACAGTATACTTTACTATCATACGAGATGCTATTGTTGGAAGGTGTGGGGAGCAAGTTATAAGTAGATCTTCACAGAAGTGAAATCCTAAAAGGCTGTATCTTTCATAACACATTCCATTGTTTTAATCTGTCATATCTCATCTATGCACCTTGCTTTACTGACTTGGCTGTATTTAGTCTCTTTTTTTTTAACATCTCAAAGTTCTAATGAAACCATATTTATTTGTTCTCTGTTGTTAGAAGATGATCAACATCTCTTTCCTTGTTACCCTAAATGGTCCAACAACATTCTTTTGCTTGAGACTTAATTCTGTTTCACTGACTGCTTTGTTTCAGCTGTTCACTTTTCACTGGATCTAACATCAGAATGGCTGTTTATAACCATTGGATTTTTGTAATTCTTTAAGATCATGAAGGATCTTTCTTTTGCCACCTTGAAATAGTTCATGAAACATATCACTAATAAAATTAACTTTGCACAACTGTACATGGGAACATTAATTATTTGGAACTCCGAACTATCTGTTAATATACTTGTTCAACTGATAATCCATTATGTTTACATGGTTAGTGGCTATCTCATACATGATAAGCAGCTAAATACCACCTTAACCACCTCCTGAGGTCTCCTGGTGTCTTGCGGCTTTTTGTATTCCAACATCAAAGACTCTTATAGTTCACTATAAATAAAACCACTTTATCTTCTACTTATGGTCAACAGCTCCCATTCTTAAAAATCAGGCTTCAAGACTTTTTGGTTTTGAACTTTATCCTACATCAGTCTATCAGTACTTCAAGTCTAGTCAAGATTACCTCTTAACTCAGTCACATCGTTCTAAAAGCATGTATTTATTGAAACTGTTCTCCTTCACTTAATGTCATTTCCCAGTGGGTCAGTGGCAAGTCTACGGATTTATAATGCTAAAATCACGGATTCGTTTCCCTTTGGTTGACACAGCAAATAGTTCAATCTGGCTTTGCCAAAAGGAAAATACATATACATTTAATGCCATTCCTGGAGCAGCCCTTTCCGTCACTCTTAAGATCAAATATTTCATTTACATTTTAAATTTGGTACTCAGCCTATTGATGTTCTGTTGTTTCAAAATTTCTGTCTGATCGTGTCGAATTCGTCACACAAGTCAGCCACATTAAACATAAGTCATTGGTACATCACAATACTCATCAGAATGTGTGTGTACATATATATTTCTTTTCCCTATTTACTGCACTGATAATACGTCACACCATGCTAAACTGCATAGTAGCTGTTGCACTACTTTCCAGTACAGATTAAGTCTACTGGCTTGCATGAAAAACGTGTGAACACTAATAATAAATTTTCAACACTGTAAATTATTAGTTTCATACCAGCTTCTTGTTTCGAACGCTTGACTTTTATCAATTAGATTCTGTGACCTATCTCACAAACCGTTTAATGTAGTTACGTTTTAGACACAACTGTCTTTTGCCAACCACAAAATATCTTTTAAATATCCTCTGATACTAGTTGCCCCCCAGTGGCTCAGCGGTATGTCTGCGGACTTACACGCTAAAATCCGGGTTTCGATACCCGTGGTGGGCAGAGCACAGATAGCCCATTGTGTAGCTTTGTGCTTAATTCAAAAACAAACAAACAAACAAAAACTGATACTAGTTAATATTGGAATGTCATGGTTTCTCACGGTGTACACTATCATGGTAGCAAACCACGAAGATTACCCACATATGCAATAAAAATAATGAAAAGTAACTGATAAAAATCTAAACTATAGAGAATAGAGATTCTTACTTATCTCAACGTTTCAAAAGAACCGAACGACTTTAAATGTTGAAATAAATGACCAACATTACTACCTGTTTCTTTTTATCTGTTTTTGTCAATTACATTTTAGCAAGTTTATCCTAGATCTGTCTTTAGTTTTCTGCACTTTACTCTTGTAAACAGGTTTTGTTTCTTTCCAAACAGTTTGATCAATGTGTACTGTAAAGGTTGAGCATCAATTTAAATGTTATTTACCAATGACAGCAAGTGTTGTTTCACTTTTCGCTTTACCCACATCGCTGGTCACTGAACACAAAAACTTCCCAGCATCAACATGACTCACTCTATCAATAATCAGGGATCCACTTAATTGTCGTATGCGATTTCCAACTATTACAGGGATATATGCTCCTTTGTAATTTTTAAACCATCTGAATGTAAAAAATAGAATATATTATTAGCGTGTTATGTATTATATTCGGTTAAAACATGACTTCAGCTCGAAACGCCAAATATTATACTTTCAAAAATACAAATTACTTTTTATCTTGTACATTTTTTTCATTTAGGAAAAGAAATAAACAAAAATTATTAAATAATAAAAATTATGACAAGAGCCAAAGATGCATATTATTTTTCCTTTCATGTCAGAATCACCCTTGTCCTTATAAATAATCACATCAAACATGCTTGCCCTTTCAGCCATGGGGGCGTTATAATGTAACAGTCAATCCCATTATCAGTTGGTAAAAAAGTAGCCCAAGAGTTGGCGGTGGGTGGTGATGATTAGCTGCCTTCTCTTTCGTCTCACACTGTTAAATTAGGAACAGCTAGCGCAGATGACCCTTGTGTAGCTTTGCACGAAACTCAAAATAAACCAAACCTTATAAATGAACAGAACTTTAAGTCAGTAACCTGAGCTACAGCGTTTATTATTTTTCTCAAATGTAAACAACTTCAAATCTCTATTTGATTCTAGATTCTGTTTTTTTCTGCATTATTATTTAGCTCTTTGTTAAGGTAAATATTTGATATTGTTAGATTCAAAAACGGGTTAGTTAATACGCAGGTCAAACATGGTGACTTTGAAAAGTCTTTGGTGAAATATATTAAGAGTTTTGTAATTTTTCAGCGTCTTTGAGCTTTTTGACACAATTTACATTTATGTTGAATTAAGAATACAATTATATCTAAATGTTGCGAGCTTTTGGTGAAATATTTATACATCAACATCTCCCCTGTTAGTTTGATTTTATAAAAATAACATTATAGGTTTTTGAAATTTGGAAATTAAATTCATTGGTCTTGGATCAACAGTTTAAAATCAACATTCGCTTTAGATCTTTATGAACATATGGAATATAAATGTAATTTTATTTGTATTTTACAGTGTGTAAAATTAGGTTTTGGAACAGAGATGGCGTTTCAATTAGGTCTCCGTTGGTACAGCGGTAAGACTGCGTCGTTACAATAATAAATTCATGAGGTTCGATTACCCTCGGTGGACTCAACAGATAGCTCATTGTGGCTTTGTTATAAGAAAAACACACACGTTTCGATTAATGGTACGATCAGACACACGTGTTTCTGCAGTAAAGTAGGTTTAAGTATTTAAATCAACAGTCAACTGGTGTGGTAATTATGTATTGGGTGAGTGTGTTTTCTTGCGAGCAAAGCCACATTAGGATATCTGCTGAGTTTACAGAGGGGAATTGAAGCTTGGTTTTAGAGTTGTAAATACGTCGACTTACCGCTGTACTAACAGGAGACAATGTGTTAGGTTGGAGAGCGGATTCAGATTTTAGCTGAAAAGATGAGGGTGAAGGTTTGTATTCCATCAATTCTTGAAAAACTTTTAATATATTCGGGTTTCAGTCACATTAGACTTTTAAAAAAAAACTGTATTTCTCAGCAGGGTCAGTAACTTTTTTATTGGAGTCAATCAAACACAATACACTGTTAACAGAAGATATTTGTTTGGCAGTCTTTCGGAAATGGGAGAGAGTGATTCGCCCCTCGAATTAGAGAGAAATATATGTTATTTTGTTAATAAAAGAAAATTAATAATTTTCGGATTTTTTTTAGTGAATGAATGACTGTCTCTTGAAAGTTGATACAACTTTTATTGAGTGGTTATACTTCTAAGTTTTCATATGAGAAGTTATAAATCGCTTCTGAAGATTAATATGAAAAGTAATTAATTTGTGTTCGAGCAGCTCACTATTTAACCAAAGAAAGTAGTTGTTTGAGAGTTACTATCTTTCAATGTTTTGAAAATAAATTCATCACGAGATAGCAGCACAGTCGCTAAATCGTTTATCGTAATTGTTTTGTTTTTTTTAATTCCGCGCTACTCGAGGGCTATGTGCGCTAGCCATCCTTAATTTAGGAGTTTAAGACTAGAGGGAAGACAGCTAGTCATCACCACCTACAGCCAACTCTTCGACTACTTTTTTACCAACGAATAGTGGGGATTGATCGTATCATTATAACGCCCCCACGGCTGAAAGGGCGAGCATGTTTGGTGCGACGGGGATTCGAAACGAACGCCTTTACTCACCTGGCCATGTCGGGCCTTTTTATCGTAATTAGTTAATCAGAAACAATACCACTACCTACTTACTGTAAGAATCTCAAGCTAAGACTCTTTTTCCTTTCTTAGTTTCAAACACTATGGCAGTTTCTGTTGTTATAACTTTAATGGGATAAACATAAAATAATAAACGAAATAATAATAATTTACACTATCTTGTTCGTGTTTCTTTGGATAATTTAAATTTCAAATTTATTTCAGTTTATAAAATTGGAGTTTTAAGAAACTGTGTAACATCCACTGATGTAATGTTTTATGCACAATGACAGATATGCAAAAGGTACATCAGACTAAAAGTGTTAATGAAATTGTATTTCATCGATAAAAATCAGCATAGAGTGCCAGGGACTTTACAACCTTTTTTCTTATTAGGTTCAGTGCTCGTTGATACATGTGAACGCTATATTTTTCGAATACAGAGTGTTTCAAATTATTGTCTACAGAACATTGGTGGTTCGAGAGTTCCCTTAGGTGATTTCATTATCACGGAAAATAAGAATTTGTAAATCAGAGTGATCACGACACTTGATATCCTGCACAATTCAGCTAAACAAGCGGAAAGAATATGTAAAAATTAGATGTCAGAATCTAAAACTCTATGTTGTATAGGTTTTGTTAACAAAGTAGTTACGTTTTCTGTTTCCATTTTCTATTAGTGCCCACAGGAGAGGGGATAAACATCAATATTATAATGATTTCTATGGGCTTACTGTGTTTTGTTAATTATACGTTTATTATGTGGTAAATAGTATGGACACTACCTTCCTGTGGCCATCATGACCAGCTGGTTAGGGAGCTTGATTCGCAATCTGAGGGTCACGGGTTTGAATCTCTATTACACTAAACTTTCTCGCTCTTTCAGCCACAGGAGCACAATAATATAACGGTCAATCCCAGTCTTCATTGGCAAAAAGTATCCCAAAAGTTGGCAGTGGGTGGTGATGACTAGCTACTTTCCCTTTTGTCTAATACGCACCTAATTTAGCATTGTAAGACTAAAGGAAGGTAGTCCTCGTGCAGCTTTGCACAAAATTCCAAACAAACCAAACCACTACTTTTCTAAAAAAATTACGTGGTCCGCCAAGAAACACATTTGGAAATCATTGCTTTATTTGGAAATTTCACATAATAAAATTTTAACAACTGTTTGTGTCTTCATTAGTGAAAGGCGTAACTTTTTAATATCGATTCGAATATGATACTTTTTTACGTTAATATTAGTTACAGAATAAAAACCAACAAAAAGTTACCATACTTGTATTCTGGGATAGGAAAACCTTGTGCAGCACAAGGAAGCTCTACAAATTCTCCTTCCTTAACAGTAACTAGATGGTTGCTGTCTGTAATTCTGGGAGTAATACTAGCCTGGGGTTCTGAAAATATACAGTGAGAAAAATATAAAAGTGTTAATAAGAACTACTTGTTAATTTCTATTGTCAAATTAAAATTGTGCCTGCTAATATTGCAGAAAACTAAGAACATTGTGTTAAAACTATTTTGAATATTTAACTCAGAAAGCGAGGTGAAAACCACAGTTAATAGAAACTAGTAGTGGAACGGCGTTCATCAAAACTACATTTTGAATTTGTTTGAAGTTTCCCAAGTATTGTATTTAACGGTATTGGAAAATAAAAGAAATATATCGTAAAATTTTAGCGGAAGAGCATGAAATTTGCCAGAACTCAGTTGTTGGTGTATGTTCTTAAAACTTCTTTCATTGCTTTGACACCGCAATATGTGTGTATGTATTTAGAGAATATTCTCACAAAATTTCTCGCATATTCGTTTCTGATTTTGAAGAGGACTGACAGCTACAGAGGTTGAATCCATTATATTAAAACAGTCAAAGGCGTCATGTCGGTTACCTTGACCACAGCCAGGCGAAAAGTCCTGTTGTCAGGCTACAACGTCAACTGCATCACTCCTTCCTACTAGCTTTCCATAAGCTAGTTTATAAAGGTTACGGTTTTTCATTGCAAGCTTCAATAGTCCGATCGCATATAAATCTATAAGCAGTAGGTCTAATTACTAAGTGATATATGTATTATTTTTATGGAATAGTATGAATATCTTTTTGTTCTTCAGCTGTTTGAAGTTTGTGACAACTGAGTTGGTGACTAAAACTTTCATCTTATTAAATTCATATCCTGACGGCCTCGTTTCTAGGCAACTTCTTAAATATGTTGCATGATGTTGCCTATGGTTCTGTTAACTGATCTTTCTTCTTGGGTTTAAGTCTGTTACAAAGTGCCGAACTTTGCTAACTACAGCTGGGGTATGACGTGTTGCAGGCCTCTTTCTTGATAGTCCTGGACCTCACGTTGATACATATTCCTTTCTTTTCTAATGCCATTAAGTACAAGGGATATCTCTGTTTTGAAAATTATAAATTTCCAATATAAACACATCTTTAGGATGTAAGTATATAAATTTTTTGCGTTGGAAAGGGCTGTTATATATCACGTGACTTAATGATTTGCATGATATTACATATTCATCCTTGTAGTTAACATCATCCATAGCTAAATTTGGTATTACTCTTTTCAAATCAAATAGTGTGTTTTGATCATCATTCTTTTTTATGTTTCCACGGCCCTATTAAGTAATACTTTTCAACAATCGTTAACACCGTTTAGAAATTGCGGTGATTATACTTTAAAATATCTTTTTAAAATAAAATGATTTTTGTTACAGTTTCAAAGTATTAAGAAGTTCTATGGCCTAAAGCAGCTAACTACATTATTAAATAATTACGATGGATAGAAATATAATTTCTATGGCTGTAAGCAGATTTGAATGTGTTATATCTTAATGAGATATAACAAGATGTTGTGTTGATTATAGTCTCAAAACTGTACTTTAACATGATATGTATAAAAAAAGACGTAGTCTGATTTAGAATTGTCGTTTGTTAGTTACGAAATTACACTTGAGTGCAAAGTGGAGAAAATTCTAAATTGAAGAAAAAAGGGTGTGTTTAAATGACAAGGCGTGAAGGATGACATTGCATGTTAATATTGTACGTGTCTCTATTGTGGACAATTTGCTCCCTATTTCCTAAAGAGCTGAGAAGTATGAGGAACATGATATACAAATCTATAACAACGTAAATATCGTTTACTCGTAGGTACAATATATTTTAGCCCATAAAGTATCTAACAATAATAGAAGACAAACTTAAGACTTGGATAAAAAATGCTGTCGTTTCTTTCTGAACTAAGGAAGATGCAGAAGCGAGTTGAAGAAATTAGGAAATCCTCACAGTGTTCTGTCTATATGACTTATATATCGCAATGCCATACTTTCTGTTGGTACTTATTACCTCAAGCAGAGTTTTTTTTTTATAACAAAGCCACGTCGGACTGTGTCTACCAAGGGGAATCGAATTCCTGATTTTAGGTTTGTGAATCCGTAGACTTAATTATCACTGCCCCAGCAAGGGACTAGTTCAAACAGACAAAGCTGTATACTCAGGAACAATTGTTGTGTCACAAGCATGATAATAATCTGCTGCAGATCAGTTACAATTCTCTCATGTTGCAATAAATGTTTATGCTTCCTATTGATTACCTAACAAGTGTGTCTGTTGATCACACAGAATGTGACTAGTGTTGCAAGTAATGCTCAGAGCCAATAACAACGGTATGTTTGGGTTATATTCACCTGAATTATGGTAGACAAATCAACACCGTCACATCACGAACTTGATGCAACTAATCAGATCTGATATCCAGAGAACAGCGATACATGTGATTTGACTGACTGAATGTCAATACTGTAGATTCATTCGAGAGGTGGATAGTTGTACAAACAAAAAATAGTTTCAAATGGGTATCATGTAATTCACCTGACTGTTCTAGCCATCACAATGAATTATGATGACGTAAATATCTACTTATCATTAAATGAGTTAATAAACAAAATGAGAAATAACCATGAAAATGGTGCATAAAAACACACAAAGAAACAAATACTACAGGAATACAGTTCATTTATAGCGTGAAAATAGCCTGCACTAGACTACAGTCACAAGTTGGTAACTTACACTATGATTGATGTTATTTAGTTAGTCATAGGACATACATAACTACAGGCAGTGATGGTTTGCTTAGCATTGGTGTTGTATATCCAGTATTGACTTCGCACCGCATAAAAATCGTGTGGAAATTAAAGTTTTGGCTTCTTGTTTCAGTAGCATCTATATGCAATAATTTAAAAAAGAATATGTGATACTAGCAGTGTTTGAAATTTAAGGGTTTTGCTTGTTTTGAATTTTTGCCCAAAGTTACAAGAGGGCTATTCGCGCTAGTCGTCCCTAATTTTGCTGTGTAAGTCTGAAGAGAAAGTAGATTGTCATCACCACTCACTTCCAGCTCTGGGGATAACTTTTACCAACAAAAAGTGGGATTAATCGTTAATTCTAACACCCTCATGGCTGGAAGGGGCGAGTGTATTTGCTGTGACAAGAATTCGAACCAGCAACCCTCAGATTAAGCGTTAAGTGCCTTAACCACTTGGCTATGCTGGGATCTAACGAGGCTTTCTTTTTCAAACCCCCTAAATTCTTCAGTATAATATTAAGTATACCAAAGTATGTTCTTTAAGAGATGGAGGACAGACAAGTAGAGATCTTGATGTAAATATAGGTGTAAATGTTACTACACGAACGATAATATATACATTATTAAAGAGTGGTTTCAAAGGAGGTTTGGCTTCTCGAAAACTGTTGCAAACAAGAGACAACCAAACTAAATAGCTGAAATTAGCATCAAACCATAAAAAGTGAAATGATCAAAGCTGAAGGCTTTGATTGTTAAAGATTAATCCATGATCAAATTGTTCTGCAATAATCAATCACAGTTTGTTTGACGACGGAAAAAAAAACGATGCTACGGTCAATATGCGGTGAAGCATCGTAGGAAATAAGTACAAGTTTGGAGCTACTGTGATAGTGATGTACACAAAGTTGATGTTACCGTGACTGATGAGATGTGCAGTCAAATCCTGATCCACTGCATCATTTTTTAAAGAATAAGCCTCAAAATGCGTAAATTGATTTTTCAGTGTGAACTCGATTAATACAAAATACGGCATAATAATACGTCAACGGTAGAGATGGTGATAAATCACTTACAGCCATGACGTGGTGTGGAAAAAGTCACGATAGGAACAACATTTGCGAGGCTGTAAGGTGGACAGAAAATGTAATTGCGAGGAATAAATAATACAACACATTTGGAATGTATTTCCACAATTACATTAATAAAATGTAAGCTTGATGTAATACTATGTAAAGCAAGGGGCTTACATAAAAAATACTAAATAACAAATTTATTCATTTTTCATTTGTATTTTCTGTGATAATGTTTTATACTGTTAATAAATTCGCCATTACTCATTGTTCATGACTCTTATATGTTTATTGTTTGTGTGTTTCTATAATTTCAGTTGTTTTTGACAAATATATAACTTTTTATATTTACTTAAACGGTATCTAACCTTGAAAATATCTTTTTATTTCGTAGATTCAAGCATGTATTGCATATGTCAAAGACCTCGTTGTACACTTTTACTACCACTCACGTGCTACTTTCATTGTACGCTTTTACTACCATTCACGAGCTACTTTCATTGTACACTTTTACTACCACTCACGTGCTACTTTCACTGTACACTTTTACTACCACTCACGTGCTACTTTCACTGTACACTTTTACTACCACTCACGTGCTACTTTCACTGTACACTTTTACTACCACTCACGTGCTACTTTCATGTTATGCTTATTTTTTTACAAGTCTAACTTTCTTCTAGTGTGGCACAGTGATTAGTATGTCGGATTATAAATGTGAAGATCCGTGGTTCGTATCCCATTAATAAATAATAAACAATAACTTTCACGCTTCACACGTTGCCTTAATTTGTGACTGTTCCAGTCAAATCTTACTATTTGACCTGACAAGAAAAATCCAAGAGTTGGCGGTTGGTTGTGACTGGTCAACCATCGTTACAAAAATAAATCACCCTTCCTTATCTTATATTTTCGCTTACTGTCTTTCTTTCAGAGGATCGGCTCTCTGTGACACCAGCTTCTTAAATAATTCACATGAAAACGATTCTTATACATTTTGTCATATTTCTGACGCTTACGGCAGTTATAACTTGAAATTCTATTTCAGACGGACTGTAGAAAGTACAAATAATAATGATTGACGAAGACTAAGAGTGTATAAACTAATAATTATGCTAATTTAATTATCATTAATAGAAGCTGTTTATTATTCACACGGAACATTTCTGTAATATTGGTTTGTTCTTTCTTTCACTGCTTTAGATTACAATGTATCGTGTTGATCCACATTGAGAGACAGAGAAGAAACAACAACACATGGCTTTATTATTGCTTTCTAACGAGTGAAATAATTAACACGATTTTTAAAACACATTTGTTTGCAGGACCAGTAGATATAATGGCAAAAATCTCCTAAATTTAATCCTCTGACCATCCAAAATATTCCATTTGGATGTTTCAAGATGTCTGTGACTCATAAAAGATGGCGTAACTAGAGATCTTACTCCTTTGATAGGGATAAGGTGGAAGAAATTGCAAGAGTCAGCCAGTCTTAGGTTCAGCCATTTGTATGGCACTCTCAAAGATTACTTAGACAAAGGACCATATGATGGTTATCATTCTGCTTGTTATTCTATGCGTCCCAGTAAAACCCTCTTAGAATGCGTTATGATAAACATAATGTCTCCAAAACAAACTAGTCTCCAATCTAAAAGAGTGCAACGAAAACTTTGGCCAGCAATATATTTTACATATTATAATTTTGTCTGTAAACACACTTCCAACTCGAGAAAAAACCAAAACCAAAACACATTACGGCAATCAAACTTTCTCCTTAAACGTATATCCATTAAAGAGAAATAACAGCGTGTACAAGATTAAGTGTTATCATTAAAAACGAACTGCTTGACTACCTAAGAATCACGCTTGTCACTAGTTATTTTTCTTCTTCACATACATTGACTTATGACTGGGGGATTTTAAAGACAATTAACACATAATTCATTACACATGGAGCGTTATGTATTGTAATAACTTTTTAAAATATCAGCACAGCTATATGCTAAAACTAATTTCACATCTTTGACGTTACCTTAGCAGGAGTAACAAGAATAATCTATATGATTATTTTTCACAGATGTAGAAGCTTAACCCAGTAATTATTCGTACTCTTAATATACATATTAGACTAATGATGTTGTAATTATTTATTGACAATAGTTTCTTGTTCAGTGTATGCTAGATGAGAAAAACTTTCTACGAGGTTTTAACTCCATTTCTTCTTTCTTTAGCTTGAAGACTTAAAACAACAGCATTAGTAGCTTTATCCCTCTGTTAGTTTAGATAACTCAAACAATCCTTTGTGTAATTTCGCGTTTTAACAAATTATTTGATTTATGTGTCTATCTTGCGGTTATAGCGGGCAAACATAAAAACTACGTGAATTTTGTCTTAAAGAAACTGATTGAGTTGGGCATTTTTAACATTTGTGAGTATGTTTACCAACATTCAAACTAGGTTCACGTTTTGTTTTTATTCTAAGTTATTTAATAGTAAACACTCAGTGCTTATTTTTACAAAGTTTAGCATAAATGGCTGAACATCCTAGTTTATAGTTAAGCTATGCTTGAATGGTAGAACAATCAAAGAAAAAGGCGTGTCAAAATGAAACTTTACAAATAAAACAAGTTGACAGAGAAAATTCTCTTACAATAGGTTTCGACATTGTAATTTTTGTAACAAAAAAAAATTGTACAAGATGGTGTATTGAGGCTATTAAAAATTTAGGTATTTCACGAGAACATGTGATGCCAATCTCGTGAGTATTTGGTAGGTTTCAAGTATATTTCACGACTGTTCTTGGACAATAGAGCTAATTGAAACAAGTATGGAAATTGTCATTTTGAAATAAACCAAAAGCTTTAACTGCAACAAAAGTTTTTATTTCTATTCTACAACTTAAAAATAATTTACGGAATTATAAAAATATTGTGTTCAAATTTAGCAAGGGTAGTCTCTCCATGTTGCACATTGCCTGTGTCAACACGTTATTCAATAAAAACACGGTAAAAAGTTTAGAAGACAAATGTATATTGAAAAGATTGAAGATAATGATTTTAAAAAAAAACAAGATAATTGCATTATTTTTCAAAAAGTCATAATTACTCATTTCATGTAAGTTTGTCGATGCAGTGTTTCAATGTAAGGTTTATAAACATTTAAAAATATTGCCTTAGTTAAAGGAACATGCAGAACCAGTAGTTGTTGCTTTAAATACTTAAGACATCCTCAGTTGATAATACTTGATAACAATAAAGCTGGTCAGCGCCATGTTGATCTCCTCCTCAGTGGCACAGCAGTATGTTTGCGTACTCATACCGTTAAAAATCGAATTTCGATACCTGTGGTGGGCAGAACTCAAATAGCCAGTTGTGTAACTTTGTGCTTAATTCTAAACAAACAAAATAAAATTAATGTTATCTAGGGACAGCACGTATACCAGTACTGTTAGAAAAAAAAAGAACAACCAATGGTTAATATTATCTTAAACAAATGTAACAGAGAATCAAATGAAATAATTGTAGATTATAGTGTTATGAACAAAACGATAGACACTAAATTAAGTCAAGATAAACGAACAAAATTAACTGATTTAAATGAATAGCGAACTGTTACGAACAGATGAAAAACAATACAGACAAAGAAAATCGTAAAATATTAATTGGTACGACCAAGTTGGAGGAAGGAATAGAGACTGGTGAACGAAATTGGATCAATACGAAAGGTTTGTTAACCAAGTCTTTTTCACAGATTAATTTGTAACATTTGTTTGTTTTTTTGTTAAACACGAAGCTCTGCCCACCACGTGTATCGAAACCTGGATTTTAGCGTTGTAAGTCCGTAGGCATACCGCTGAGCCACTGGGGGGGCTGATAAAAAGTCAAACAAGTCAATGTAAAGATTTTAATGAAAATGATGATTTAAGATATCTCGATTTAGAGAGTGATGAAGAGATTTTTCAACTACAATCACCAAAATCATATTTCTAAATTTTGGAAATAAAGTTAAATGATAGTTTAAAAATTGCAAGTGATTCTGAAATATATAGAAAGCATAACAGGGTTGGTACTCCAACTAGAAAAACGGAGAGAACATAATGTTAACAAAAAATATCAGAATAACGGAAATAAATGAAAATAATAATAATTATTATTTATCTAAAAAAATGAAATGGAAAATTTGCGAATTTAACTTCATATGTGTGTATATTATTGGTGGCTAATTTACATTCTAAGCTTTTCATTTCCTTCTTTCTTTTTATGGAGATTGTTTTACAGATATGAATAACCGAATGGTTAAAAATGATACTATGCGTCATGATACAGATATTATTGCTTATATAGAATCTAATGTTGCTGTAGAAATACAGTCTTTATTATGGAATAATTCATTTTACATAAGTTAACTAGGAGAGAAACGACATTTATCTTTGAATGTATTATAAAATCCAAATATTTAATTTTTTTAATTTTACGTTTATTTAACACGGTTATTGTAAAACAGTTTCATGAAATACAAAACAATGATTTGGTATGTTTAGCTGGAGATTTCAGTGTAACATTATATACAAAACTAGATCGTACACCTTTGGAAAAACATAAATTTAACATAGTTGATAGATTAACAATTTGTTAAATAAGTTTGAGTTATTTTTATTCGATGTTTTTTGATGTCTTTGTTCTAAAAAAGAAATATATATATATATATATATATATTTGAACTGGATAAAGAGAAGGCATTATATTAAAAGCTACATTGGATAAGATATATGTTAATTTTACTATATTGATTGATAAGCATTTTCGAGCTGCCACATTTAAATACGTTCCTTTCTGGTTATGAAGCACTAATTGTACAATATATAGAGGTTTCCAGTCTAAATTAGAAGGGTTGCCCTGATTGCCATTTTAGTAATAAATTATTGGGAAATACCAAATATATAAGTGAAAATTATCAAATTATAACAGATTTTCAGACACAAAGAAGAATAGAACAATTTGAAAACAATAGGTCGAGATAGGATAATTTGAAAGGAATATTAACGGATTAACTAAATTATTTAGAAAAATAACGACAGTTAGTGTGTCTAGAAATATCGTTATATCTATCATTCCAGACTAACAATATAAATTACATGTACAAAAAAACTTAAAAAGAACTTCGTGTAAATCGAGGCATAGACTGTGCAATTTATGAGAAATTTAAAAACGTATATTAATAAAAAACAGTAAATAAAACTAACGACTAATGAAATTTTATAGAATGGACGGCACCTGGCTGGTGTGGAGACAAGTGTAGAGGACGACGTTTCAAAAGTCTTTTGCCTTTCGTCTTCAGGCGGAAGAATTTCAAAACGTTGGCCTCCACAACAGGCAGATACCATCCATTCTACGAAGTTTTATCATGAATTCTCTGCCTACACAATCTATGAAAGAAAACTAACGACTCTTTCTTTGAAGCCTTACCGAAGCTACAAAAACAGTACAGTTATTGTTTTGAATTAAGGTACACAATGGGATATCTGTGCTTTGCCACCACGGGTATCGAAACCGGCTTTTAGCGTTGTAAGTCCACAGACACACCGCTGAGCTACTGGGAGTTCCTCCAGCTTTCCACTAAGTTCAAAATCAAACAAACAAACGTAAAGTGGGTGTCGTGCGTATCGTTTAAAGTGTCGAATACTTACGTTCACACCAATTCTAACGGTTGTTTCGTTTTGTAAGTCATTTTAACTGTAAAAACACTGATTTTGGAAATCTTAAAACGGGTTGGGCATGGCTAGTAAGCGAAGTTAGAATTATCTAAAGTATTCATAATATTAAGTAGACGTATCAAAACGTTTTGGAACTTAGCTCCTCGTGATAATTTCGTGACTGTGCCTTTGCAGTCATTTAAAACGTAGTACATGAAAACTGATTTTTTTTAACAATATCGGAACTGTGTCACAACTGAATAAGTTATGCAAGCAACTAAGTTAACTTTATTATCACACACCCACACATATATATGTACAACTGAAAATTTTATACAGCTTCAACTATCAACTAAAGAGTACCCAGAACCCACTGTAATAATTATAAATATGTCACTTACAACGCGATGTTTCGTTGGTTACAAATCTTATCGCTTTGCAAGAGCTTCAATGTATTTTAGCCGTAATCATCAACCCTCTGGTAGCCCAGCAACAAGCCTGAAATTAACGTTAAAAGCCAGATTTTGATATTCGCAACGGTTTTTGTTTTTGAATTTCGCACAAAGCTACTCGAGGGCTATCTGTGCTAGCCGTCCCTAATTTAGCAGTGTAAGACTAGAGGGAAGGCAGCTTGTCATCACCACCCGCCGCCAACTCTTGGGCTACTCTTTTACCAACGAAAAGTGGGATTGACCGTCACATTATACACACCCCCACGGCTGGGAGGGCAAGCATGTTTAGCGCGACTCGGATGCGAACCCGCGACCTTCCAATTACGAGGACATGCCTTAACGCGCAAGGCCATGCCAGGCCTGTGAATACGTGCACGTACTAAGGTAAGCTGGAACAGTTATAAGTGAGAAGTTAATTAGTTTGTTTCGAAATACGAAGTTTATTCCTGGTCGAGTGACCAGGATTCGAACCCACGACCCTCAGATTACGTGTCGAACGCCTTAAGACGCTTGGCTATGCCGTGCTCGTTTCGCAATCGGCAGAGAGCAAAGTTCATTGTGTTGCATTGTACATAAAACTCATTTTTGCTTCTTTTAGCACATAGCCACACGTTGTGCTGTCCGCGCTATATCTATCGTGGGGAATCGAGCCATGAATTGTAACGTTGTAAGTCTGTAAGCCTACAGTTAAGCCACTGGGCGCCACTTAACAACTTAATTACCAATGCAACATTGCTATAGCTTTGTTTGTAATATTTACCGGTAGTTCTTACAGTGGAATAAAATGGTAAACTAATCGTGTCTTCATATAATTTGATTATAAGCAAAAACATTACACACTCACACACTTAATACCCTCCAATAACGAATATTAAAATTAACAAGAGTAGTTTTGTTTCAAGTTGTAAACTCAAACTGCACTTTTATTCTGACATCTCCAGCAAAAGTCAAATCTTAAAATGTATGTAGATGGAGTGAAAGCACACATACACAGAAGTATACCAAATTTATATATATTTTGGGTAAATGTTTCAGTGGTCACTAACTAAGCCCACAAACACAAACTTCATTTTTATTATCATATATAGTGCGGTATAATAATTCACATTTGTAAGGCATAGAAGGAATAGTTACTATGTGTATGAAACCAAGCAACACTTAAAGTAAATATATGATAAACATCCCTTGCAACATATCGCAAGACAAGACCATATAGCAATTAAAATAAAATTATTCACTTAATGTGTACAAAAGTTATAACAATTCAGAACCGATGGTCGTTGCTGTTTCAAAATGCATTCAGAATACGTTAGAGAAAAACTCACAAGAACAGGTAAATTAATTATTTTTTTTAGTTTAATTCGATAAACTAAATAATTCAGATTAACAAAATGGTTTGTAATCGATATAATAAGCATTATGAATTGCTGAGAGATGAGGACGTTATCAAGATAATGGCTCCTGATGCTCCAGAAATATAGGTAAAATTCGGAGCTTAAACCTTAAAGTGGGCACAGAGCAAATAGTTTGTTGTTCAGTTTTGTCACCAAACAAATAAAAGGAAATAAATGAAATTGGTTTGGACTCAGCAATGTGTTGTGACACAGTGATTAAAAGCAAAGCGCAATGCAACGGTAACTTTCTGTCAGATGAGTGTAAGGCTATTTTGTTTGTTTCGTTTAAATTTCGCGCAAAACTGCACGAAGGCTATCTGCGTTAGCCGTTCCTAATTTAGTAGTGTAAGGCTAGAGAGAAGGTAACTAGTCATCGCCACCCACTTCCAACTCTTGGATTACTATTTTACCAACGAATAATGGGATTGATTGTTACATTATAAGCTGTAAGAGCGAACATGTTTGGTGTGACGGGGATTCAAACCCGCGACCTTCATATTACGAGTCGAGCGCCTTAACCACCTGGTTATGCCAGGTAATAAACTTTCTGTGTCTGAACGCTCAATCAACTTGAGCATGATGAAAAACTCCACAAAGTTATTAATTTATTTAAACTAATAATTGTTAAATTAATAATTTTAATTTTTTTGTCCGTAATATATATTTTCGAGAATTTTTATTTCGAAAAAATGATAAACATTAGGAGTTCGTTAAGATAATGTTCTACTACAGTTCATGATATATGTGACTTATTCTATACCACTTATAAAAAAAACGTAATTTATGCTAAATAATGGCATACAAGGATTTGTGTAACGTCGAACGTTTTTCAAGCAAGTTTGGAATACATCTTTCTTATGTTAGCTTTTCAGACATGTGGACTTCAGGCATTAAACCTTTTTTTTTGCGTGGCACACATTTTGAATAGCTTCGGAAAGAATGACTTTCAGCGCATGTAAAGCACGTGTTCTCTCTCTAGTGTCCCAGCTGGTACAGCGTTAACTCTACAGATTTACGACGCCAAAATCAGGGTGTTCGATTCCCCTCGGTGGACTTAGTAGACAATCAGATGTGGCTTTTCTATAAGAAAGCACTTTATCACTTTCCTAGGACTGTCGCCTGGATTCATATCGTCCTTGTTAAATTTTATTCAATTACTCTTTTTGTACATCCTGTAGTTATAAAGCTATTCATTTTCCGAAAACTGAAAGCAAATAGAACTATTCTCTATGTAAAAAGGGTCATATAAATTACGCGCATCTCGACACTTCTCTGTTTTTTGAGTTTGTCCCGGCATGGCCAAGTGTGTTAAGGCATTCGACTCGTAATCGAAGGGTCGCGAGTTCGAATCCCGCTCGCACCAACCCTGCTTGCCCTTTCAGCCGTCGGAGCGTTATAATGTGACGATCAGTCCCACTATTCGTTGGTAAAAGAGTGGCCCAAGAGTTCGGTGGGTGGTGATGACTAGATGCCTTTCCTTTAGTCTTACACTGCTAAAATAAGAACGCCTAGCGCAGATAGCCCTCGAGTAGCTTTGCGCGAAATTCAAAAAGCAAAAACAAACTTTTTGAGTTGATGTTCGTAAACAAAGTATTTCGTGTAGTTTTCCCATTATGACTTTTCACAGTATTGTTATAAAGTGTATAACAGTGTACTAAAGAGAGGGTAGGAAATGAAATGACTTTACATAATGCTTGAACTATTTTAAGTTCTAATATCTTGTTTGAAATCTTGGAACAGTTAAAAATAATGAATGATAAATGGCTTGTTTGGTGTGTTTTAAATTTCCTGTAAGTTACACCAGGGCTGTCTGTACTACAGTTCCAAATTTAGCAACGATAGATTAGGGGGAAAGCAGCTTGTCAATACCGCCCACTGCAGACTTTTGGAATGCTCTTTTACCACCTAATAAGTAGATTGACCGTCACATTATAACGTATGTTTGAAGACGGGATTAAGAATCGAGCGCGCCATAACTGCCAAGTCATGTAGAAGAAAGAGAAACCGAAAATCTAAACATTTTCTGAAATTTGTGAGAAAAATTCCTTCGGTTATTCTCATATAACTTGGGTGAATTGCGCTGTAAATAGTGTAAGTTAAACAATAATTGTCATAAGTAAACTTAATAAAAAACGTTTGTTTCAGGAAGGTGTATGATTATGACGTAACCTATTGAAACTAATATCAGTACACATGAGTGGGGTGAAAATGATTATATACAATGTTTCAGATGGAACATCGGTGAATTCAAACATCTCTATTACTCTTAAATAACTAATTATTATTAAATTGGTTTAAATCGTCTTAGCAATATGTTCAGTACTAGATGTATCAAGATGCCTCACCCTATACGGAAACAAAACATGAATTTTATCCAGAGTATAAACGACAAAGTTAAAGAGAAAACATAAATCTGATTCAGTATGTATAACTTCGCACAAAAACGTCACTCTAGTCAAATAACATGAAAAATGTCCGGTCGTCTAAAAACGTATTATGTCGAGGCGTAGTGTTTACGCAAGAATGATTCCAGTCAAAATGATTTAACAGTGAATTCGCAAAGAATAATGAATAATAATTATAGCAATAAATCACTGTAAGGAATAAGTTAGAACGTTTTTTTTTATTGCTAGCTTTGAAACTTTGACACTGGATCGTACTTAAAACTATATGAAAATATGGCATTCTGCCAAATGTGTATATCAGGTATCTTTTACACGCTATTCGCAGGCTCAAGTGTGATTTCACGGAAGGATTTAATACACTTTCTCGTAAATACATATTAACTTGTTCTTAAAACGAATACCATTCGATAATAGACAATTGTTATTAAAACAACCAAACCAATTTTTAAGAGGAAGCAAAAACATGCATTCATTAAATTAATTACATGAACAATTTATCACTATTATCGGTAGATATCTAAAACTATTATGAAATTATTGCAAGTGGGATTGATAGTCACATTATAACGCCCCATCGGTTGAAAGGGTGGACATATTTGATGGGACAGGGATTCAAACTCGCGACCCTCAGAATACGAGTCGAGTGCTTTAACCACCTGGCCGTGTTGGACCCCTACTTTACGTTAAGAGTAGGGTTGCATAACTCACTACATTTTTGACCCTTAAATTCAAAATGTTTAACGCTGTTTTGTTTTTTTTAACAAGACAGTTCAAACTATAGAAAGTCATCAAGAAATTGAATAAAGTTTGAATTCTACTACTCTAAATTTAAATGCGCTCTACGGGATTTTCTGCAACTTTAATTAAATCCATTTAGACTAACCTTTAAGAATTAATCTGCCAGCCAAATTACTGGTCTTCAATTCTCCCGTCAATCTGTTCATGGTCTCACATTGATAACTACTGTAAGCATCGGAAGTTCGAACATCACGGATGTGAAGGACTCCGTTGAAGAATGTGCTGTATCTTCCTGCTAGAAAATAATCAAATGATCCAGATAAATGTTACCATGGAAACATGTATCGGCATGGGATAGGGCACAGCATTCTATGACTGAGGCTATGGATCAAGACGAAGAATACTATAATTCAGAATTTCAAAGACAAAAACTTACGTTTCAGCCATGGAAATTTCGTGTCAAAGATTTCAAAAAAAACAACCGTAAGAAAACGCGTGGAAACATACACACGACTCATCTAAATTACACATGATGCACAGAAACACATTACGTTAAGAGTTATTCAAATGTTTATGAAATCATTACAGCTTTGCAAAGTGTGTTGTTGTTTTTTTAAATTTTGCGCAGAGCTACACGAGGACAATCTGCACTAGCCGTCATTAATTTAGCAGTGGAAAACTGGAGGGAAGGCAGTTAAGTCAAAACTACCCACAAAAACTCTTGGGCTAATATTTTACCAACGAATAGCGGAATTGGACGTTCTGTTATAATGACTCTACGGCTGAAAAGACGAATATGTTTGATTGGATGGAAATTAGAACTTGCGACCATTAGACTACGAGTCGAGCGCCCCACCCACCTGGCCATGCCAGGCACGTACAAAACAGTACTATTAAAACATTTAAATTATTACGTTAAACAACCTGATGATTTGAATGAAATAATTAACGTTGGTTTGAAGTACAGTTCGAAGGAGCTATTTATAAAAGTAAACTTTTGTTGTTGTTTTGAAATAAGCACAAAGCTACACAATGGGCTATCTGTGCTCTGCCCACCACGGGTATCGAAACCCAGATTTTAGTGTGTAGGTCCGCTGAGCCACTGGGGAGCTAAAAGTAAACAGCAAGTTTTGGCTTATTATTGGTTGCAACAGTAACCAGGGTATATTTAACGTTAGATTCATTAAGGAAATTTTTTGTATCAATTTGGTTGTCCTATTTACTAAATCAAACTAAACTCTAAACTTTCTTTCTTAAATTAACTATATCTACAAGATCTGAAGGCAACACATATTACTGTTAATAAAAAATAAAATTATCTAAGCTTAAGATGGCTCCTATCCTGTTAAAATTTACATTTGTGCTCCAATTTCAGTGCTAAATACGAAATTTAAGATGATTGATATGCACCATCAAATACATTCTCAATTTTAAACACCTAAATCACAACGTAATTCAGAGATATCAACCTATACCTGTATGGCAATCTTTTCAAGGTAATTCAGATATATTAACTTATCCTTGTATGACAACCTTTTAAAGGTAATTCAGAGATATTAACTTATCCTTGTATGACAACCTTTTCAAAGTAATTCAGATATATTAACCTATCCTTGTATGACAACCTTTTCAATCCAGGTATCATTTTTGTAGTCCTTTCCTAAACCAACAACTTTATGTATTTTTAAGGTCAAGAACGCAAGACTAAACACTATACTTAAATGTGGCCTGATCAAATATATATACAATAAAATCTCTTTAAACTTATATTCAATACTTCCATAGATACAGCCAAAATTTTTATTTGCTCTGCTACTAGCAACAGTATATTATTGGGATGGCTTAAGAGACTCATGAAACAGAACACCAAGTTCTCCTTCTTCCATAGCATTGCATTTATTGTAATAAAAAGTCATCTGCCTCTTACTTGCCAAAATAATCAAATAATCCAAACACTTTTGCAAAGCAGTAACGTTCTTTTCACAGAAAGCAACAACTTAGACTTAAATGTCATCAGCAAATACAAGAGAAGTGTTGACCATTTCATCATCTATTTCATAGCTGTAAATCAGAAAGAGCAAAGGTCCTAAAACTAAGCCCTAAAGGACCCTACTTTGTGACTAGTCTAGTCTGACTGAACACCATAGCTAGTAACCTTTTATTTTCTTCCATGTACTTGTTTTCTATTTAATGAACCGAGATATCTCCTACAGCTAGACATATTTTTTCAAACATGTGTTTTTGTGTGACACCTCGTCAAATTCTTTCTGAAAATTCAGATACACTAGATGCACTCCCTCATCTATATATGCAGAAACATCTTCAAATAATGTCAAAATATAAGTAAGGCAAGACTTCCCATCAGTGGAACTAGACTGATTATGTACAAAAAATATTAATGACTTTAAATGACGTTGCAAAAACATCTTTAATAATACTTTAAAAAACGTTTTTCACTAATGATGTAAGACCAACATGCCTATAATTACTAGGACAATTTTTTATCATCTTTCTTGAAGTGAAAGGTAACTTCAGCCAACTTCCAATCTTCTGACACTTCTCTACTATTCAATAACTTAGAAAACATAATAGTAAGTGGTTTCAATATCTAATCATTACTTTTTTTTTTAAACTATTGGACAAATCTTATCTGGTCCAGAAGCGTTGTTATTCTTTAAATTTCTTTCTTAACATACTAAGAATTGATGTAATGATAGTGTTTATACAAAAACGTATTATTGCGCAGTATGAGGAATGGTGCTAAAATTTTCAGTAATAAAACTACAAAAATAGGATTTGGTAACTCAGACATCTAGTAATTATCAGATACTAACTTTTTGTATCATACTTCAATAGCTCACTCCTATCCTAACAATTTATTTAGCCTTAATATCTTTGAAGAAAGTCTTACTATTCGTTTTTAAATTTTCATCCCACATTTTCTTTATATATATATATACATATCATAACCGTAATTTTTAAAAGCCTAAACAAAACACATTAAAATTAAAGATTAAGCAAAATAGCTGTAATTTTATAAAAGATTCTAGGGTACAAGCTACAATGTGAGATTGCAAAATGTATCCTATGTATTGGAGGTGACTACGAAAGTAGAATCTACATTGAGGTAAGGATACACCGTCTATTAGTCTTAACCTCCAGTTCGCTAGTCTCACATAAGAAATAGACACAGTTAGACTAGAAATTAGGAGAATGAGATGTGGGTGTTCAAGCCTATAACATTCCACATCTAATCACCCTCCACTGCCTGCAGACAATTGTAGGAAGGTGACTGCTTTCTTAAGTTAAAATAAGAACAAGTGAAAAATAAAGATAAAAATGAAAATAAAAAATAAGAAAATCTCCCTCTATATATTTATTTCCTCATTTTCCAAATAACCATCTCTCTTGGTCTTCTACAATCTCCCAAGTTCTCACCGTTACAGTCAATTTAAACTTACACTTACAATGCTTTTCTTTAATTATATCCTTTATAATCTTTGTAAACCAGCCTAGCTTTTAACTTTCAGTCACATTTTTAATACATAAGGAAAATATCTTTCATGAATATTTAATTTTTTTTTAAAAAAACGTTTTCTATGTTTCATCAGTATTTCTTGCTCGCTCGGTTTCTCAATTCACAGCAGATATTTCTTATCTCACCTCTTTAAACTACGTTTTTGAAAATTGGAATCATTACTCCTTGTTTTCATATTCGACAAAACATCGAGTCTAATTAAGTAATGACTACTTGTATTCAAATGTTCCCGAACTTTTATCCTACTAACCATTTCTGTATTAGAAGATAACAATAAATCTAAAATAGCATTGCTACAAGAGGTTCCATGACGATCTTGAACAATTTATAAAATCCTGTTTTACTCATAATTAAGCTTCAACATTTTTCATTCTATATGCCCGATATTAAGACTTGAAGACGAAAGGCGAAAGACTTTCGAAACGTCGTCTTCTTCACTTGTGTCTTCACAAGAGGCATTTGTCGTCCATTCTACGAAATTTTATCATGAATACACTGCCTTAACAATCTATCAAAGAAGGTATGTCACATTTATAACCTCATTAAGAGCTTAAATACAAACCTCACTCCAGAGTTTTTCTTTAATTTTGGTCAGCTTAATTAGATTAAATTTCGGTTAAAATCTTTCCTTGCAGTCATTAACAGAAAGCCAAGCAGATTAAACGTCGTTGCAATTAGATTTCATATGCTGACAATTTTCATATGTCAACAAGTAGCACAACGATATGTCTGCGGACTTAACACGCTAAAAACTGGGTTTTGATTCCCGTGGTGGGCAGAGCACGGATAGTCCCTTGTGTAGTTTTTTTTGATACTATATCTCTTTCAAACAACTTATAGCCTTGTACTTCAAATGAATTTATGCCATCAAAATTAACTACATCAAGTCAAGTTTCAGTTATTTACATTGTATAAAACTCATCTTTTCTCACCAGTTATCTAAGGTTACCAGTTTTATTTCTACTACCTCTAACATTGCAAAAATAACAGTTTAATATACCATTTAAAATTATCTTCGTACCTTTTTGCCTTTCCATATCTTATTTTTTCTACATTTTTCTGTTCTTTTCTGCTATGCAATCGTAGTTTAAAGTTGCCCTTACAGTTAAGTTAGTAGCCCGTGCAAAAGATCCAGTCCTTACTCTATTTAACTGAAAACCATCCACTCCAAAAAGCTCTATTTTATTATTAAATTTATCCTACTAATTCGACCATTCAACGTGTTCGGCCTTACTTAATCTTTACCTAGCGTTCAAACTTAGTAACCTACTTATAACTTTTTCCTCTAGTTAATTCTTGACACTATCTCTAACAGATTTAAGTTAATATAGCCATTTTATTTAAATGATTTTATTACAGCTCTGTACTTACAATAAGCTCGTATAACCTGTTCTTGTTTAAAATATTAGCCTTACAATCTTATACTCTACTAACTGCTAACACTCTACTATATCACTCGATCTGTCAGTTATATACTCCACATTTGCCACTGGATACGAAAATTCTTTTCCACTTATTAACCCCACAAACTATTCCGTACACGTGATATGCTGAAGAATTTCCCACAGCAATGATCTCCTTAGGTTTTTCGTTATCATCCCTATCTGTTCTTTTTGTTATCCTTCTCCCCTCAAATTCATCATCTGCAGAAACTAAAGGCTGACATCTGTTACTTCACAAAACTTTTCATCACAATAAACTTTTCTACTACTTTGACACGGGATAATCGTATTTAAATGCATTTGAATACAACTTTGGGAGTATTTGTACTTGTATTCAAATATTTTAGTAAAGAAAATCAAAGTATTTCTACATTCGAATTTACTGGCACAGTATTCGTATTCGCTGAAAGATTCAGTACCTTAACAATCTGGTCACGCTGGGCCATTAATATTTAAGCATAAAATTTAAAATTCACAATTTATTTTACTGAATCGTATATCTGCTCTGCTCTATTCCAACTCGTATATACATCACACCTATATATATCAGTTTCCTTTGTATGTTAAGAAGTACAATACTGTCCAATCATTTATCTGTACTTTGCTCACTGCGGGCATCAAGATCCAGTCTTTAAAGTTATATTATGCGTCAAGAAGAATCTGTTTCGCTTTCTTTCTGCACCGGTTTTAGGCTACTCGCGAATTATAGATTAACTATTAATTAATTAACTATCAGTTGTCAAAATACTTCCTGTAAAAGTAGACGTGGAATATTTATTTCATGAAAAAATTCACACAAATGAAAAAATCTCAAAACATCCTGTTTACTTTAAGCTGATATCTCGATATCAATCTACATAACATCTCGACATTTTGAATTTAAGTAGACATTTAAACTGTGCAGTATTAAAAAAAAAAAGACAACGTTTATAGTTTTATCTGGACAGTGCACAGTTCACATTTTCTCGTCTAAACAATAGTCATTTCGTTAATATGATAAAACAGAGGTCTTAAAAGCACTTTATGCATTTATCCGGATTTTACTTAGTTCAGACATATTGGAACTGATATTTGCGAATTTATATTTTATGTTTTACTGGTTTTGCGAAATATTTTTAAATTAGAAATTAACGCACAAAAGCTAATTTCGTTTCCAACTCTCTATCTGTTCATCAGTGGCACAATGGTATGACTGCGGGACTCACACCGCTAAAAACAGGGTTTTGATACCCGTGGTAGGCAGAATACAGATATCCCATTTTGTAGCCTTGTATTTAATTCTAAACAAACAAACCTATCACACACACTCACATATATAAATATATGTATATATCCATCAGGTAATAAATTCTGATTTCTCTTTTTTGTTTCACCAAAATTCTGGTTTCGTTTATAATCTAATATCTGACTCATATGACCAAGAGTAACTTTGAAAGCTGTGATTAGATTTTTTAGGTAATTTGATGTTATTTACTGGAGAATTTCGTAGAGAATACTGAATGGTTGTAGCGTTTACAAGTCACATTTTAATATAAAAAAAGAACGAAACAATGTCGTCTGTTGATATTTCGGTTAAAACACATATAAATATGAAGCCTGTAACAGATGTATTTGGTTAAAATGTGTATCCTAGTTTGTTTAAGTTTTAAATCGTGTTCTTTATTGATGTTATAGTACGAAATAAGATACTTGTAGCCTTCAATTGTTTTATTGAATTTTTAAATGTACTCGAAAGAGTTTTTTTAATTATCAATCTAGTGAAGATGAGAAAGATTCATATACGACTAAAAGGATTGTATGTGAGACAGTGGATATTACATTACTATTAATAACTGTACAAATCTCAAAAATAAGATAAACTGGAAAAAGGTACAGACTCTACATCCAAGGATATGCCTGCTAGCTGTAAGATCATTTGGTCTAGACGACAACCATAGAACAAACCGTGATGGAATCGCTTCCTGTGTTTGGTGTATTAAATAAACAAAAGTTTATTTTCTTTATAAACACGTGTAAAATAATAATAAATGAACCTTAGTGAAAAAAACAAAGTGTTAATGTATTTACCAAAATTAAATGTTCATTGCGAATCAGACTTAACTTTTTTAAGCTTTAAAAACGCAAGTTATATAAGAGATCCATCAGGGGAAAAATCTGCTGTCTGTGACATTGAATCAAACAGATACTTTTTATTCACTCTAGCAAAACAATCAATTTAATTATCGAACCTTTCTTTCTAATATAATTTACTAATATAGAAGTAAAAAAGTGAATAAATTTGAGTTCACTCATTTGTTATTTTTTTCGAAAATAGAAATGAATAAACATCATCGACACTTGAAATCATATTATAAAAGTATATGTGTAGTTAAATCACTAATGTGGTTATGTTTTAGTTCAAACATTAGAAAGAAAATTGAAATGAAGGAAAATAATATCGTCTCGCCAATGATTTTAATCACCATCTTGAGAAACATATTAAATGCAAGACATGTTTAGGAAAATAATTTTCTTTCTTCTCTTAAATCAGCTGTATTTCTTTTTATAGCTCTAGATTGAATGAGAAGGTTTCGAACTTAAGCAGAAGTAACAGTATTTGTGTTAGGTACTATCATTAACTTTTTCATAACATTATTCCATCATAATATTTCTCAAAAGCTAATCTAGGTTTTATCTTCTATCAACATTTTATAGTCTGGCTATCTTTCAGACTCCGCATATTGATAGATTAAGTCGATTACAGTTTCAATAAATAATAATTAAAGTTAGTATTCTAAAACTTATTTAATCTCGAAGTCTAGGTTCCAAAGAAGTTCATTCAAATTATACTTTGATCAACATGTGCAATTGGGTTATACTAGTTTTGGAGAATTATATTCTAGTAGCCCTAAACACAAATTAATTAAATGGGGATAAGCCGAACCTCTATGACAGTGAAAATCATGATCTGAGTGTAGATTGAGCTGCACCTTCCTTGAACTTAGATTTCGAGATTAAATGATTTAAGGAACATGAAGTTCATTTATTACGTCTGATATTGTGCGGCTATGTAATGACATAGTTGGTAACGGTACTTTCACTTCATCTATCCAGTGAATAGGTTGTTTTTTTAAAGTGATTACGAAGCACATTTACACCAATAGTGTGTAGATTATAATTTTTATGTTGGTTTTCGTAGATTATAGCTTTGCTTAATGGGAATCTAGTAGTTTACGAATTTATTTGATGTGGATTTCTTATAGATTACAACTTTGTCGCATGGAGGTATTTAGGTTGCTTGATTAAAACTTTGTTTAATGTGGATTTAATAGATTTTAAGTTTGATTAATGTGAGTTTTGTAGATTACATCTTAGTTTAATTTATTTTAAGTCACTCAATCCTTTTTCTTTAATTCATCTATAGAGTAGTCTTTTACATACATATATTTGCAAGTCAACTTACGATTAAAGAAACTTAAACTGATCTTGAAGGAAACGTTTTAGAAAATACAGTAGAAAACAAAAATATTCATTTAACTATAGTTTTGTAGCTTGATGGTGTATTGACTACTACAGGGTGGTCGCTAAAAAAGCGGAAAATTTGTCAAACAGCTATTTATTTTTACAAAGAATAACTTTTACAAAGTGTTTTAAAGGCATATATTATATTACACTCATAGATGCTCAAAATTATTAAAATCATGCATTTTATTCACGATGTAAAGAAATCAAAATAGAAATGAGTAAGCACGCAATTTATTCATGATCTCATCTGACCCTCAAATTTTCCGCTTTTCTAGCGACCACCCTGTTTTTTCAAGGAAACATAAATTCTAATGCCAGCTTCATTGCTGATGAGCGTGTGTAACTTGAACATAATAGCATGTAGGAATTAGTAGCTTTGGAAGCTTAACCGTATTTTGGCGCAGCGCAACGACGTTAGTGCTCTACCATTTTAAAATGGCGTAATCAGGATGTAACAAATAAGAAAAGAAACAGCAAACCATTAAAGTAAGGAGTAATTTTTATTCTAACTGTAAAGAAAACGATGATTAAAAAAACTAGTTTAACTAGCATATGGTGGATACTCAAGACGTGATAAGTGTTAAAAAGTAAGAAAGAGTGATAAATTACGAGTCAATAATGATACGCTGTTTATAGAAAATATTTGTCAAAAAGGCTTTAGTTTAGTGATTAAAGAAAAGCTATATTCAAAAGAATATCGATTATCTTCTGGTGTGAAAAAGCTTAAGTTTTAATATAATTTGCAATCTGGACTTTATTTTATCGGTGAACAAAATAATGATAATGTTGCAAAATTATTATTAAAATATTCTGGGATTAAAACCTTTTTAATTTTATATAATGGCAAATAAAATAAACAAGTAAATTCAATATCGATATTTGGAATAATCGTTTAAGCATTTACATATAGTATTTCACTTTATTGTTTTTAATGTTAAATCGTTGTACACAGCGTAAAAATTAAAAACTTTCTCTATATATTTTGACTCGTAATCTGGGGATTGCGGGTTCGAATCCCGCTCGTACCAAACATGCTACATGCTCTCCTTTTAGCCGTGAGGGCGTTATAATGTAACGGTCAATCCCACTATTCGTTGGTAAAAGAGTAGCCCAAGAGTTGGCGGTGAGTGGGGATGACTAGCTGCCTTCCCTCTAGTCTTACACTGCAAAATTAGGAACGGCTAGTGCAGAGAACCCTCGTGTGGTTTTGGGTGAAATTTAAAAACAAGCAAAGAATCGATGAAATACTATCCCAACACGACATTTTCTGGCCCGGCATGGCCAAGCGTGTTAAGGCGTGCGACTCGTAATCTGGCCTTAGCCACCCGACGACGCCGAGCAATCTTAAAAAAAGATCGTCCTGAATATTTTTTTATTTTTTTGTTTTAATGCACGATATGTTTTAGATATTTTGCCTACGAAACGTACCGCAACGTTTCGTTGTTCATCCAACTCTATGCCATATACACATTACAATTTATCAGAGTCAATTACTACATTAATTTTATGTTAAAGAAAACACACCTGATTCTTAATAACCTGTATTATCGTATAAATAATTCGAAAACCATTCAAAGTCAGGTAATGTACAGCCAAAATCAAGAAAACAAAAACGTTTAATTTAGAGCGCTTACCAAGTTTCGCTGTTGAAGTAATGCGTGTGATGGAGTCCTTAATCCACGCGGTGACAGCTACATAGTTCTTTACAAAACTAGGTATGTTACATTTGAACACTCCAGTATTTCCACGTATCACGAACTCGTCGTATACTTGTGCTTCATAGGGCTGTTTGATAACTACACGAGACAAGCATTTATGAGAACATGTTCATAAATCGAACAGAAACACATACACATGAAGTACATTAACTTCATAGCACAAATATGTTATATGTTTAAATGTAATTTTTTTGTGTGATTAGTGCCTATACTTTGATCACTGATAACATGCTGTTGGAATAAATAAAGGTGTACCTGCAGTAGGAAATAATATAGTAAGCTTTTCTTCTATTGCCACGCTTTCACCACAGAGGTTTAGCAAATAAGAAACTGGTAGATGCGGTGAAAATTAATATAGTAAATTTGACTTTAACCAACCAGATATATTTTAAATTCATGATGTTGTAACACATGTTTTTGAAGTCAGAAACTTGAGAAATGAAGTGTGGATAAAACAAAATCCTCTTTACATTAATAATACTATTTTTATTTCACATGTTAATAATCTTAACTTTACATTAATAGTACTATCTTTATTTGGAACGTTAATAATATTAATTTTACATTGATAATACTATCTTTATTTCAAATGCTAATAATATTTATTTTACATTAATACTATCTTTATTTCAAATGCTAATAATCTTAATTTTACATTAATAATACTATCTTTATTTCAAATGCTAATAATATTAATTTTATATTAATAATGCGATCTTTATTTCAAATGTTAATAACATTAATTTTACATTATTAATACTATATTTATTTCAAATGTTAGCAACCTCAAGTTGAGAGTCGTTAAAGCGGTATTTGAATGAATGAATTAATTTTCATATGTTTCTATTTCTATTATATATATATATATATTTATGCACTGCAATTGACTTGGACATTATTATTAGTTTTAAAGTGTAAATTATTTTTTATAATTTGGGAAAAACATAAGATAATAAAAAAATAGTGGTTAAATCCGGTAATCACTGATGAAATTTCTTATTTATTTTACTAGGAAAATGTATGATTTTATCCAATTCTTTGACCAGTTTTTTTCACAGAATGTTATCATTGTAGCAAGCAAAAACAAGAATATTCCACATAAGTCAGTTTGTGGACCTTACTGGTATTTGATATTGAAATACAAATAATCTACTTGCTTGTACAGTAATTGTTTGGTTGTAAAACAATTCATCGGTTTTCAAAAGATTTCGCGAATATGAATTTAGAAAGAAAAAAGCACAAACATTTGTTGTAGGGTTGTACAAATGTTTTTCTACCATAATTATTTAATAAATATTTGGGTTGTTGACGGCTGCTTTTCTATAGAAGCTATAATTATGTAAGCTTAATTAGCTAAATAAATGACATAAAGTAAGTGAAATGAGACAATATCTACCCGTTAACAACTTACCAGCGCTTACATGAACTGATACGCTAAGAATAGATCCAATGACATTACTTGCAGTGCACTGATATAAAGTATCGTGAATATCCTGTCTGTAGGATTCTGACGGAAATGGCGGGAAATGTAAAGTACCATTAGCAAGAACATGCCTGAGACCCGGAACGTGAGTTACTTTTATTCCATTGTTTGTTTTCCACAATATACGAGGAGATGGATAGCCTGTAGCAGCACAATGTGTTGAGCCTCCTGTGTCGTTCGAAAACTCCATCAAATGACGAGGCTCCATAAGAAACTTGGGCCCGTGCTTTTCTATAGTTGTAAGTAATCCTAAAATAAGACGAATACAATATATAAACATATCACACACAGTAAGAATGCATTGACTCATGAAACAATAACTATGAAAATTAGCGAAAATATTCGTTCATCAGACATTATAAAACATGTCTACAATTTTACGTCAAAATGTGGACCTTTCTTGCAGTAAAGAAAACTGATGAGCTAAATGGAAATACAGATACAGAGCAAAATATTCTTTTTCAAAATTAGACTGACAGAACTATAGATGTTTTGTCTGAAAATATAAAATGTGTCACTTTAACAAGAGCGTTTTCCTTAGAAATATCTCTCTTCATTCTGAAGTTGCTTTGGGCTGTGAGACTGAGTTTAAATTATTACTAAGATTGAAATATCAAACCTGTAAAAGTTTGTTTTTTCTAACAATGACCTTTATCATAAGGAGAGAGAATAGTTCTTGTATTAGCTTTCCGATTTCTTACTGTATGACTATTAGTGATAAAAGCGAAGTCTGTGCACGAAAAACTAATAAGAAACAGAGAAAATACTGTTTACTTTTAATTTTCTGTTTAATCCTTCTTTGTTAGAATTAGAAAACTGGTGACTTGTAATTTAAATGATCAAAATAACAGATGGTTGAGATGGGTTTCATGGCGTTAGACAGATATGATATTGGCTTGAAACTTTGTGTAGCCTTTCGGAAAATATTAAGGAACAAATAATCTCTATATAATTGCTTTCATAATTTGAAAATTAAGTTTTACTTTAGTAACTAATTTTCAACTGTCAGAAAGGACGTACACGTGTTCTTTAATTCGCTTTAAAAAAACAGTCGTATTTTCTCGTACTAGCTACTAATTAGTTACTACTTTACGTCTTACATTTGGGCTTATAATCCACCATTGTATTCACAGAAGTCTTGAAAAGTACTTGTGAGACTGGACCAAAGTAATAAGTTTCACCTACACTACTTAGACACGTCGGAAAAGTGAAAGAAAATGGAGAAATACATTGTGAATATATTCACTAGGCTGTCTTCAAATTATTTTTAATCTTATGATAAATATATGAAAAAAATCGTATAACAAATATTTCTAAAGAGTATTGAATACTATTTTCACATAATATATTCAGATGATTGAACGCAGAGAGATAAATTAGTACAGAAAATATATGTTAAGTATTATGATTATATATATATGTTGTTCCCATCGTGTATTAAGAATGGTAATTTGTTACATATACAACAGTTTTGTTGTACAAAATAACAAATAAAAGGAGAAAAACACAACAACTTTTAACTCGTGAGATAATCATCTATTTTTTTTACGATAGAAAGTAACATTCTTTCCAGGTTTCCTTAAAACAACTTCTTCTGTAAACAACTTCCTTCTGATTATTGAGACGAGAAAGTTATCGTTTCGCTGTATCTAATCCTCCCTGTGGAATTCTAGAGGGAAGTAAGATAGATGAGGAAATGAACACATTTCAGCCTGGTATAAAAGGCTATTGATTGGCAATTCCACTCATTGTTGACAGTCGAAGACAGAAAGAAAGAGGTAATTTGTCTTTTGAAGGCTTTCTTAGTGACTCGGTTTACGCGCCGAGAAAGCTTTCTTGGCTGGATTTAAGACACCCTGACAGAGTGTATCAAAATATGATAACATACCAACTACGCTTTTTCCTGAAGATCAGTGTATTATAGTTCCATAAAACTACTAAATCTAGAGATTAGTAGCAATGGCTGTACTGGAAGTACCGAATTCAGTAACTTACATTCTGTGTTGTCAAATCTGTCTTTCTAATATGCACTTTGAAAAATCGATCTATGTATATGTATTACTTGTGAATGTGTACATAAGCATGGTATGAATATGATTTGTATATGTTCTATGTACTTGTTTAGGTGTTCGACTCGTAATCTGAGAGTCGCGGGTTCACACTCCCGCCGCACCAAATATGATCGCCTTTTCAGCAGTGGGGGCGTTATAATGTTACGGTCAATCCCACTATTCCTTGGTAAAAGAGTAGCCTAAGAGTTGGCGGTGGGTGGGACGGCTACCGCAAATAACCCTCGAGTAGCTTTGCACAAAATTTAAAAACAAAGACAAAACACATGTGTACTTGTATTAATACACATACTGACCTTTCTTTTTTACGGTTATGTATGGAAAGTAATGTGAAAGTGTTTGTGTTTTCAATCACTCCCTAAATTACTTATAGAGTCAACCGGTTCCGAGTTATTTTGTGAATACTTTTTGGAAGCTGGTGAAACATGTTTATAATTAATTATACTCATCATAAGACATTAGTATTAGGCCTATTATGTTTTAATGTTGCATTCTTTATCTAGTTTCTTTATCAGTTTTTCAAAAATTAGATTCTATTGGTTCGAGCCCTCTCACTGAAGATGCTCGTCCTTTCAGCTATGTAGGCGTCATAGTATGAAAGTCAATCCTATTTTATGTTGGTAAAAAATTAGTCCAAGAATTGGTGATAGGTGGTTTTAGCTACCTGCTTTCCCTCTAGTCTGTCATTTCTAAAATTAGGGTCGGCTGGATAGTTCTGTTGTTCAATATCAACAGACAAGGTTCAGAGGTAAGTATGAATACACTTACATCGTCAAAAATTACGGTTGGCTGGCATAGATAGTTCTGTTGTTCAATATCAACAGACAAGGTTCAGAGGTAAGTATGAATACACTTACATCGTCAAAAATTACGGTCGGCTGGCATAGATAGTTCTGTTGTTCAATGTCAATAGACAAGGTTCAGAGGTAAGTATAAATACACTTACATCGCCAAAAAAGTTAGATTTAGACGTCTGAGGTGGGCATAACGTAGTTTTGTGTTTGTGTTTAATAATAAAAAACAGAAAACAAAACCTATAGAACCGTCATGGCCAGTTGAGTTAAGACGTGCGACTCGTAATCTGATGGTCGCTGGTTCGAGTCCCTGTCACACCAAACATGCTCGCCCTTTAAGTCGTGGGGACATTATAATGTTACAGTCAACTCCGCTATTTGTTGGTGAAAGAGTAACCCGAGAATTGGCGGGGGGTGATGATCACTAGCTGCATTCCCTCTATACGTACACTATTAAATTAGGGACAGCTAGAGCAGATTGCTCTCAAGTAGCTTTTCGCAAAATTCAAACAAACAAACAAAACCTACATTCTAATATGATATGTCAATGGCAAAATAAATTATAAAAGTGTTTTGAAATAATGGAAAATTGAATTGTGCAAAGAAAAATATTAAAGGGCAATATTATTCGTTAAAAACCGATTAAGGTGGAGAAATTGTGAAGATTGAAAATGAACTTAAAGGTTGATACGGTATCGTTAGGAATGAATTTCATATGCAAAAAAAATTATTTTTTTACCATATCTAAACTTATCCTTTGGTATTGATTTTATCCATATTATTTTGCAGTTTGAGATGTAAATTATTCAACAAAATGAATTAACTTTATATTTTATTCATTTTTGTAAAAGCTTGAATAGTTTTATGTATGGTAAATAACTTGGATTTAAGAAGCTTGAAAATTTTTTTGTATACTATGTTTGGAGTTACCTTAGGAAAAGGAAATTTGACACGTGTTGAACCTGAATTATACGTGCACCTCTGGGTTATTATATAACTGAATACAGAATAAATATTTATACAGTACATTAATTTACATTCATTATTAACGGCCCCTCAGTGGCTCAGCGATATGTCTGCGGACTTACACGCTAAAATCCGGGTTTCGATACCCGTGGTGGGCAGAGCATAGATAGCCCATTGTGTAGCTTTGTGCAAATAACAACAAAACATTATTAATGATATTTAAAAACTTTCCTTGTTACTTCTTCCTCAAAAGAAACTCTCTTCATAGATTAAATTCTTCAAGCACTACCACAGTTGTTTGTCTATTTTTTTAATTTCGCGCAAAGCTACACAAGGGCTATCTTCGTTAGCCGTCCCTAATTTTGCAGTGTAAGACTAGAGGAAAAGCAGCTAGTCTTCACCATCCACTGCCGAATCTTGGATTACTCTTTTACAAACGAACAGTAAAATTGACTGTCACAATATAACGCCCATACGGCTGAAAACGCGAGCATGTTTGGTGTTATGGGGGATTCGAATCCGCGACCCTCAAATTATGAGTCAAACGCCTTAATTTTCCTAGCCATGCCGGGCCACGAAAACATTTGATCTGTACATAACTAAATTTCAGTGAAACTGAATTCAAAGTATTTGCCTGAATCATTGCAACATATTTTCTTATTTTTATGTTTCAAAACCTGTTTGAATATATGCACGAGTAGTTTTGTTAACGAGTAAAATGTTGGATGTTTTCTTTTTGTATTGATTTTAAATCAAAGAAACTTTGAAGGCTTCGATGTTTTTGATGAAAAAGTAAAAAAAAACAACAACTTAATCTTTACGCTTTTCGTAAATGATAGTTATTATCTAAATGAACCTTAAAACTAGTAGTAAATAATTTTTCCCATTGCACGTTGTTTGGTGTCTGCCAGGCGTTTCAAGCATGTTTCTCAAACATAACCATTAGATTTAATCAGCTTGTTCACTAACATTCTAGAAATTTCTTTCTACTTTGAAATAAAAACTATACATGAAAAGAAGTCATTATCGTCTGCTGTCGACATGAAAACTATGATAAATGATTGCAGCGCACTATACGGACCTGCTTAATGCAGTCATATATGGCAAGAGCTGAGCATTTAAAAGGATGGAATATCTGTCAAAAGTTTCTGGAGTTTTGGCTATTGCGCTTCGGAGGGTTAAATACGCTTCTCCATTCTATCCTTCACACACATTACATTACCAATTTGCACATTTATTCTTGAAAGACTGAATACATTTTTGCCGTCTTTGTCAAGTAATGTAGATGAAGAACTAATTTCTTGGCGAGTCATAAAACACATCTTTACTGATAATGGTCACTTAAAGTCCAAAAAGATAAGGTTCCTTTAAAATCATATGGTAACTGAATACTTAAACGACAAGCAAAAATAAAATTGTCACAATATTTTAAGGTTTTAAAAAATAATTAGACACTCAAATCACCCTATGCTATTCCACTTTATCTTTCTAAAGCGACGTGGCATCCAGTGGCTGACAGACAGACGCGTATCGTTAATAGGGAAATCAATAGAAATAGTAGGAAGTATGGTATTCATAGGGATTAAGAAACACACATACTTTTTAACACTAGTAGGAAGTACAAATAGAAACAGACACGAATTCTGTAACGAGCAAAAGAATGCGCTGGTACAGCGGTAAATTTGCGCATTTACAACCCTAAAATTAGCGGTTCGATTTCTCTCTCCCTCGATGGATTCCGCAGATAGCGCGATGTGATTTTGCTATAAGAAAACACACAAACATGTAATCTGTAAAAGGTGAAAATTATAAACCTTTATATGTATAAACATATTTTTAGTGATAACAATTGGTATGTGTACTAATTGTATATGAACTTTGAGTAATAAATTTAACTTTCAATAATACTAGTTATTAAAAGCAAAATAAGTTGCTAGGTGACTGTTCTTTTTTCTTTTAACTTTTGTTTAATAGATTGTCATGGACTAGCGGATAGTATGCTGGTTCGTCGATCCAAGTGTCTCTAGTTTGCGTCTCCTTGTATCAAAATCGTGATTCGTACCTTGGGGTCGTGGATACTTCATAAGACGGACGGTGACAGCTCACTTTTCGGTTAAAGCAGCTCAAAAGTTGGTGGCAGATGATAGTGACTAGCTTTTTGCATTTAATCCTTGAGCAGCATTGTGCGATATTTAATCTAATCCTTGTGCAGCATTGTGCGAATATCCGAAACAAACTCACTTTTTGTAGTAATTAAAAAGAAATACTATATCCCTTACTTCAGAAAAATACTGAAAATAGCATGATGCTTTTTGAAACATGGCTGACTCTGAGAGCAGCACAGCATTAGAGACAGAAAACTTTCAAACAGTGATGAAACTGTTGCGTTTTGAAATTGAAATTAGTGAATCACGTGTTGACTACACGTCTTCAATAAGTTTCCGTACTTATCCTGTCACGTTAACACGGTTACTCAACTCACAATGTGTGGGTCGCGGATTCGAATCTCATGACCGAATATGCTCGTCCTTTCAATCATGAAGGCGTTGTTTGTGACATTCAATGCCACTCTTTGTTGGTAAATAATAGCCCAAGAGTTGGCAGTGGGTGGTAAAGATCATCTCTTGTCTGTCACTTCACAATTAGGAATTACTAAGCAAGATTGTTTGCGATTAGCTTTACGCTAAAAAAATAAATAAACAAAAACATCTTACTAACCTAATGGATACAATTCACCAACACCTCAAACATTTACAAAGATGGTAAATAAATAATAACTGAAATATCTTTGAGAATTATATTTGGGTATCTGTGCTCTGCCCAACACAGGTATCGAAATCCGGATTTCAGTGGTGTGAGTCCGCTGAGTCACTGGGGACCTTATTATCTTAGGGGTAAAAAATATATGCAATATATATAATCAAGCTTCTCTCACAAGCTTTATTCTAGCTTTTACTATTGCGATATTATCCATGTTTAGTGTATATAAACATAAAAATTTCTTACACATTACCATTCCAACTTCAAAATTTTCTGACAAAAAACCTGCATGAAAAAAAAGGCATATTATTTTTGGTATTCTATGATGATAGTAATGTGAAAAGGAAACATAAAGAAAACTCGAGTTGCTCTTATGTCTTCAAGAGAAGAGTGGACGGTAATGAAATATCAATTTCATTAGATTTATCATAAAAACGTTTTAGAATATTTTTGCTGGCTTTGAAATGAGAGGGGTTAAATATGAACAAGATAATTGTCCCAGAATGGCCAAGTGGCGTTCGACTTGTAATCTGAGGGTCGCGGGTTTGAATCTGCATCAAACCAAAGGTGTTCGTCCTTTCAGCCTTGGACGCATTATAATGTAAAGTTCAATCCCACTATTCTGTTCGTCCTTTCAGCTTTGGGAGCATTGTAATGTAACGTTCAACGTTGGTAAAAGAGAAGCCCAAGAGTTGGCGTTGGGCGTTGATGACTAGCTGCCTTCCCTCTAGTTTTACACTGCTAAATTAGGGACAGCTAGCACAGACAGCCCTCAAGTAGCTTTGTGCGAAATTCAAAAACAAACAAACAAGACTGGTTGATGTATATTTCATTTGTTTTTATTGTGATGGTTAGTCTAACAGAAAAACTGCTGTGTTTTATTTTTGATAACTTAAATAGTTATTAATTTGCTTCCAATTTTGTTAGGGCCCGACATGGCCGAGCGCGTAAGGCATGTGCCTCGTAATCTGAGGGTCGCGGGTTTGCGTCCGCGTCGCGCTAAACATGCTCGCCCTCCCAGCCGTGAGGTCGTTATAATGTTACGGGCAATCCTACTATTCGTTGGTGAAAGAGTAGCCCAAGAGTTGGCGGTGGGTGGTGATGACTAGCTGCCTTCCCTCAAGTCTTACACTGCAAAATTAGGGACGGCTAGCACAGATAGCCCTCGAGTAGCTTTGCGCGAAATTCAAAAACAAAACAAACAAACAAACCAATTTTGTTAATACTTATTTCAAACCAAAGCTCGAAAAGAAATGGGTAAATAAAAGAAACAAAGCAAAAAATACTTTAATAAAACGTTTTATTAACACTGTTAATAAGGACAGTAGTGGAAATATCTTACTACTCATTACTGTCATTCTGACGAGTACTGTTGTTTTTTTATTTAGTGTCAGAATTTTAAGTTTCCTGTACCAATGGGTGGAATTTAAACTGGGTTCCTCTGTATAACTTAGCAAAGTTGTAATTGTTTCTTGAGAGTTAATAGATATGTTTGTAAGTTTACTGTTGTCTGTGTAAATGATCTGTGTTTACTGTAAACGATATATTTATATATACTATTAATATATAATTTTGTAAGTGGTTTTGGATGACTGGCAGGATTTAATTTTAATTGCTTAAGTTTTACTCACTACTGAAAATTAGTACTAACTACTTGTGTGCCTAATGTTAACATTAGCAATGATGTTTTGTTGTTAAGTACACTAATAACAAAAGGTACGATATCTAAACCGTATATCTAAACAACTCGGCTGTAAAAAGAAGCGAAAAAAGGTAAACTTTATTTGCTACAGAAGCAGCGACTGAAATGATTGATTTCAGGATGCGGTTAAGACAATACTCCTTGTAAAAAACGTAGACTGTGTTCGGTTTAGAATTATGTTATTGTCATGTATGACCAGTTTATTAACCATATCTATAATACGAATTACTTGTGATTTGGCCGGTTTTGTTTTTCGTCAATACTGACATACATCTTTTTATACAAAAATATGTTCAGACACAAACATCACGAGCATTGCCTTAAATATAAAGCTTCATTTGATGTCATTACATTTGCTCTTGAGGAGGAAACTTGTTAAACATCAAATCAGTAAAAAATTAATTAAAGTATTTTGAAGATTAAAGAGGGAGCAAATTTTTGTGTATATTCATTTTAACCTATGTGTATTCTAACATTCTATATGAAAAAAATTATGTTATTTTATATACAAGAAACTCCTGTGATCAGTTATTACTCTTAAACGTAGTTTGCAATAAATTAAGATGAAAAAATAAAGTAAAAACACTATATTATTTTGTATTGCTGGTAATTATAAAATAATTATTTTCTTTTATGCTACGTTTATCAAACTGATGTTCATATAAATTAAAGCATGGACTTATTCGTATTTTAAGATTATTTGTAAGAGCACTAATGTATGTTTCTGAAATATATCGAACATTATCCTCTCTTAACTCAAGTTAAATCGTGAGATGATAAAGTTTGGCAACTATTTATACAATGAACTTGAAATATTTAAAAGAACATCTTGTAAGCAAAAATTGTATTTGCCACAAAAGGATGTTTTTAAGAAGCTCATGCGTTAACTTTTCCGACTAAAACTACTTTCTATATTTCACTTTATTAACAGGAAGAATATCCCACGTGCACTAATGTGTCGGGAGGTGTGTAGAGAAGCATTACGATTTTTTTTTGGAGTGTGTGTGTGTGTGTGTTTTCTTACAACAAAGCCACAAGTGGCTATCTGGTGGGCTTCCCGAAGGGAATCGAACCGCTGATTTTTTGCGTTGTAAATCCGAAGACATACCACTGTACTAGCGTGGTGCTTTTCTTTTGGAAAGTTTATTCAAAGGCTTTAATTTTTCAATCCTCGATATGCTGAACAGGAAAGGCCCGGCGTGGTTAGGTGATTAAGACACTTTACTCGTAATCTGAAGGTCGCGTGTTTGAGTCCATGTCACACCAAACATGTTCGCCCTATCAGCCTTGGGAGCGTTTTAATGTTACAATCAATCCCACTATTGATCAGTAAAAAAGTAGCTCAAGAGTTGGTGGTGGGGGGTGATGACTAGCTGCCTTCTCTCTAGTCTTACACTACTACATAAGGGATGACTAGCGCAGATAGCCGTCGTGTAGATTTGCGCGAAATTCAGAACAAACTAAACCAAACTGAACAGGTAAAAAAAATGAAAACATGTTTTGTTAAGAGTTTTAAAGTCCAATGTGATGTAAAGTAAACTTTTGGATACTGCATCAGTACGAACGTTCGGGAATATGAATAGATATGCAACTCATAATAGAAGGCACGGTTAAGTAGAATGAATAGAGATGACTATACCAACAGGCTAGCTCGGTGACAGAAAGGTTCAAGGTAAATCCCGTATCCTAATTTTCGGTGGGTTTTGAGATTTCTGTCCATTGTTTCGTGCTGTTTTTGAATTACTACATCAAGAGGATATCGATATAGCACTGTAAAATAAATACACCATATATAAATACGCAGAAAGCTTTAGTTTTAACTATAAAACTAGTGATCTCGTAATTTATAACGTGACATCATAATTCTTCAACATTGGAAAATTATTAATTAAAGCTCGCAAAGAATTATGTAACAAATACATTTTAGTCATTTAGCTGTAGACGTCGTTGTTTATTCTCACTGATAAATAATGGAAAGATTAGGGTATTTTTAAAGGAATGCGCAGATTCATAATCATATTATAACCAGTGAAAATAACTAATTGATGTTTGAAAATAAATAAACAATGATATTACCAGTATACTGTGACTTCTCGCGTATGTTTACTTTTAAGTCAACGCAGTGGTAGGGAGTCAAAATAAGGCTTAACATTTCATGTCTTGTGTGCGTCAGTAGCACGCATCAATGTATTTTATGCGCAGTAGTAATTTTTCATCACCTTTTCTTGTGATCACTAAAGGTGCTGTTTAGTAGAAAGAGATTTTGGAAGAGGAACTAGTTCTATGTTTTTAGATATCTGGTGCAGTAAGAAAATTATTTTGTCTTAACAAAGTCTGGAGCGTGTGTTGAAATTGACACACGGTTCAATAACGTTTTGCTCTGTTGCTGTTAAATGCCAACGTGCTAGTCCACGTGTAGCGTGTCACATTTCTCAATGTTGCAATTCCGTAAAGTGTTCGTAATGTTTCACGTGCTTCTGCAGATCTCCTAGCGTAAGAGAAAAACAAGTAGGTAACAGTTAACCAAATTATAACACGAAAGAGGCGGCGCAATGAAAAATAGGTATATTAATCATAGAGTAGTACGCGACGTGAAGTGTTATTACGTTGTTTTCGAAATATAACTCGCTAGTTATCAAAGCTCCTTTCTCGCAAGTTACCAACCTGAAGTGCGGCTAATGACTTTTTAAACTAATTATATCACCATGCACAAACTGTACTCAACAAAAATTCAAGGATTGACACAATGTATAAAGTAAAAATGCTTTAGAGAATACAAGTTCTAGCATTTAGTGTTTTTGATTTCACAGTAATCAAACTTTGATACATAACAGACAATTCTTCACCCTAAAAAATGTAAGCCTAGCTGTTAATAATTCTCTTTCTATCCCATTTTTTTCTAGAATTTTATCTTTAAACAAATCCCAACTAGTTGTTATTACGACAAAGTGGTTGACCTTCAATATAACCTTGACAAACCTCTGTTCCAAATGTGATCAAATAACTTCGACGTGATTTTTAAATTTCGACTTTCATTCACAACATTTAATCAAATGATCTAACGGGAAAACTCCATTTGTACTAAGCTTTGACCACAATCTGACGAAAACGTCTTGAGTTACACTCTTCACACACACACTCAATACTGAAAATAATGTGATATTCTCAGATAAACAGATTTTACTACAAGTATAAGATACGTTTGCTAATAACAGGAGGGCCTAACAATAATTTTTTGAGCTCTCTAAATCTGAAAACTCAATTGAGTCTTTAAATTGCGTGAAAAATAAATTGGACGAGGTCAAAAGACAGCGGGAGCAACCTAAACACAAAAAAATAACAAGTGTGCATAGACAAGAAGACAATAACTTCTGTTGGATCAGAGAAAAGATTTTTAGCTTGTTTTCATTTGAGATTAATGTTTGTAGAACCAGTCATAATGAAATCCATGTAAGAAAGGCTCTGTAAATCAAGTTTCATGTTCGCACGAAATCATCCGTTTCTATGTCTTGCGATAACGTCAACACGTTACCTACCACAGTTAATAAAACACGTTCACACCAACCGTATGATTAATTATCTTAGACACATCAAAATGTTCTGTTCAGCCAGCAATAACAGAGGAACCAAAATTTGGTATGAAAAATGATAAAGCACATCATAACAAAATCTCAACAATCGAGTAAAGGTAATTAACGATGTACTTGAAAAAAATCTTCAAAAAATACGATTCTCTTTCATTTATATATATGTGTTTCTCTTATAGGAAAGCCACATCGGGCTATCTGCTAAGCCCACGGAGGGGAATTAAACTCCTGATTCAGCATTGTAAATCTGTGTTTAATTTAGAGAAAAAAGAATAAATAAATAGGACTGGTTTGTTGTGAATTTAGCGCAAAGCTACACGAGGGCTATCTGCGTTTGCTGTTCCTAATTTAGCGGTTTAAGACTAAAGGGAAGAGGGCTAGTCATCACCGCTCACCTCCAACTCTTTGGCTACTCTTTTACCAATGAATAGTTGGATTGGCCGTCACATTATAACACACTCCTGGCTGAAAGAGCGGGGATATTTGGTGCGACGGAGATTCGAACCCGCGACGATTTACGTCGCGTAAATTACTCAGATTACGAGACGAGTGTCTTAACCAACTGGGCATGTGGGGCCTAAATAACGTGAAGCAGGATAATCTTCTGAAGTGGATGCCCCCCGCTAGTACAGCGGTAAGACGGACTTACAACGCTAAAATCCGGGGTTCGAGTCTCCTCAATAGGCTCAGCAGAGAGCTCGATGTGGCTTTGCTATAAGAAAAACACACACACTCTATAGGGAATTTTTATACATCACAAAATGTTGTTCACGAATAATATTTCAGGACAGAAAAGTTTCTAACTGTTATTTATAGTTAATAAGGAAATAACTAAACAGAATTTTGTTTGGTTTGTAGAGTTTTTGTTGCACCTGCGACATGCGAATAGCGATTAACAGTAGTGTTTGATTGATATATTTTTAAGCTTAAGTTTTAAGATATAAAACAACACAAACCTGGCACAAGAGAATAAAGAAACAAAGTTTATTAACAGGAAGAATATCACACATGCACTGATGTACTGGGAGGGGTAGAGAAGCATTACGAGGTTTTCTTGTATTCAAAGACTTTGATTCCTGATATGTCGGACAGGAGAGCCCCGGCCTGGCCAGGTGGTTAAGGCACTCAACTCATAATCTGAAGGTCGCGTGTTTGAATCCACGTCACACCAAACATGCTCGCCCTTTCAGCCTTGGGGTCATTACAATGTGAGGTTCACTCCCATTATTCGTTGGCAATAGCACAAAAATTGGCGGTGGGTGGTGAAGACTAGCTGCTTTTCCTCTAGTCTTACACTGCAAAATTATGGACGGCTAGCGCAGATATCCCTCGAGTAGCTTTGCACAAAATTCAAATCAAACATGTTATTCATCCACTGCAATTACACTGGTTTACAAAAAATATTTTTTGTCTGAGGCAAGAATGTGAATAGATGTTTTTTACTAATTTGGGTGTGCTGAATTTAAATTTATAAAGTTTTGCTCTATCACCTCTAGTTTTCTGGCTTTTAAATAGTCTCATTTTAGTATATACAGAGTATATACGTGCTTACTTCAACAGTTGCAGCAGCTTAGTACAGATAAAACAGGATAGATAAAGAACATTGACGGAATAAATATATTTGGATGACACAATGTACACAATTCATAGTACCGCAGACAGTTAGAAGTGTGTTTTCTTAGATGATCTGGAGTATTTTGCCTCCGGGATGTCACGCAAGAGCATCCAGCAGAAGTCTCCCATCATGCTGGGGTTCCACTTGCCTTGGTAGTTGCTCTCCATCTTCGTAATGTCTTGGTGGAATCTTTCTCCGTGCTCATCACTCACTGCTCCAAGGTTTGGAGGAAAGAAGTTGAGGTGGGAATGGAGAAAATGAATTTTGAGTGACATTCGGCATCCCATATCCTCATAAGTCTTTAGCAACTTCTCAATACAGGTTCGGTAATTTGGTACGCGTGTGTTACCAAGGAAGCCACTACAGACTAACTTAAATGCTTCCCATGCTCTCAGTTCCTTTAAGGTAAGAAGCTCCTCAAAATCAGTATCCTTCAGCACTTGTCGGATTTGAGGTCCGACAAAGATACCCTCTTTGAGCTCAGCAGCACTGAGACCTGGGAACACAGTAGACAAGTGTTGGAAGGTAGCACCATTTTTGTCCATGACCTTCACGAAATTCTTCATCAAACCAAGCTTGATGTAAAGAGGAGGAAGAAGCACCTTCTTCATGCCAACCAGAAGATTCTATTTGACGCTGTGTTCGCCAGGAACGAAAGTGCTTCTAGACCCCTAGTCTTTCTTCTTGTGATGCTGGGATACAGCTCGATTATCCCAGAGACAGAGAAAGCAACAGTACTTTGTGAAGCCCGCTTGCATACCCATAAAAAGACCAATGACCTTGAGGTCCCCACACAGACTCCACTGGTACTGGTTGTACTTAACAGCTTCTAAAGCTTCATATTGTCATAGGAATTCTTTAGATGGACAGAGTGTGCAGTGGGAATGCTGGGATATTTATTCCCGTTGTGCAGAAGCACAGCCTTGAGACTTCGCTTGGAAGAGTCTATGAAAAGACGCCAGTCTGAAAGATTATGTGGCAAACCAAGGAAAGTTAACAAGCTGGGTACATTTGTGCAGTAGCACAACTTATTTTCCATGTCGAAAAATGAAGCAAGGTCTTTGTTCCGGTTCCTGAAACTGGTGATCCGTCTTGATATATAGCTATATATATATATAATGTAATGCTATCACTTACATCTATTGCATAATAACTAAAAAAGAAGACATAACTCACACAATATCAGAAATTAACCCTGAATGCATATACGCCTTTATGTACAGTATGCATATCTAAAAAACTAGTGGTGATGAGTAGAAACGGATTTCAAATCTGAATTCAGAACCCTCAAATTAGGTTAAAACAGCTATTTTTGTGCTTGCCTCAATTTCTTTGTAAACCAGTGTTATTTCCTCTGGTAATGAAATTTATAGAATTATACTGAAGTTATAAGTGTTACATACTGTTAGTTTTTGGTGATTAAACTCCTGATTGTTTAGTTGATTTGGGACACATTGTTGTAAATTTGCTTGCTGAATAGTTATTATTAATAGCAAGCGTCTGTTAGGTAAATTTCCTAGAAGTTCCCTATAAATGGAATGTTATTGTTTTGTTTCTTTTTTGGAATTAAACACAAAGTTACACAATAGGCTGTCTGTGTTGTACCCATTACGAGCATCGGAACCTTTGTTCTAGCAGTGTGAATCAACAGACATGTCGCTGTGCCACTGGGGGATGAATATTAAAAAGGCCAATATCTGCCACGCAATCCCAACATGGTCAGTTTTGACACCAGAAAAGTATAAAACTATTTATATTTATATCACTACTTTGGTCCATCAAGAAAGTATTTTTGTATCAAAACATTCATAAGTTGGACGACATACATATGATTGTATTACAAAAACCTTGAAAGTAAACTTTTGTCAAGGAAAATTGAGCAAAAAAGAACACACAAAATTTCCAAAACTGTCTATATCTTTGTTTGGGATCTGCAAAGCATAGGCTTCTCAGTGGCACAGCGATATGTATGTCGACTTATACTGCTATAAACCGAGGTTCGATACCCCAAGTGGGCAGAAGACAGATAGCCGCTTGTGCAGTGTAGCCTTATTTCTAATTTAAAACAAACAAAGTAATTTTGTACTAAAGCCCACGTAAAGTGGTCGAGATACGGCTAAATAACTTAACAAAATCCCTAAAATTATGGGTAAATCTAATTTTTGATCCCCCCAAAATGGTCAAAAATTGGACATATCCCAATTTTTGTTTGTATGTCTACGAGACACGTAAAAACTATTTACGTAAGATGCATGTGATCAGCGAGCTCCATCATACTTTAACAAACTAATTGTCTGTTAGTATGTTTTCACACCGATTGCCTTTAAGAAGCTTACCACACAAAAAAGGAAAAAGTCAAAGGGTGTTATGAATGAAGAGAAACTGTTCCCCTGAGCTTCTTAACTTCATTCATTTACATGAAAATTATTATGAGGTCTGACACTGTCAGGATTAACATTGACTTATTAACACGATCGCTCATCGACAGCAATTTATTGGAATCGTTAGAATCAATGTTTATGAAAAATAATATCTAGTTTTGTTTCTTTGTAAAAAATAAAATTTAATAAAGTGAACCAACTAATACCAGTAACAGAGTCACTTTTACAAAAGGTAATAGTGTCACTAGATAGCGAAACTTTTCGACTGAAATATCTAATAAAGATTGTGTCTTTCACTGTACCAAAAATATCTTTCTTGTTTTTTTATTCTTAATATATGAATATCCTTGTTTTTCATTCTTAATATGTGAATATTCTTGTTGTTTATTCTTATTATTTGAATATTCTTGTTGTTTATTCTTATTATATGAATATCTTTATTGTTTATTCGTATTGATTACATGGCCTTCTTCAAACCAGAATGATGTAAAATACATTTAACTACAATGAAGTAGTAAGATTTTAGTAAATTATAATATGTATTTTTCTGTATTTTATTAAAAGTATTTGGAATTAATAATATACTTTCCATATGTATGTAGATGTTATTTTGTTGGTGAACCATTTCTTGAATAAACATGTTTTCGTGTTTTAATAAATACATATGTTCTTCTGTGTAGATTCCAGTGAAATATTTATTTTTTCCTCTTCAAAGGTTATGCTAGCCGAATATAACATTTGTTTTATTTCAGATTTATGTACCATATCTGTGTTACTAAAGAAGTCTGAAACTGGCAAATACGTAGCAAAAAAATGTTGTTTACTCGGAGCTGAGTCGGCATGTAACAAAGACACATCATAAGACTGAAATGTATATATAAAGCCACTACTGCTGTTGCATTTAAGTATATATTATGTAAGTCCATGAGGAAATAAAGCTGTTGGATATGCGTGCACGTTGAATATGCTAATGTTGTAGCGGCCACGAAGGAAGTTCTATGGGATCTGCTTGTAGATTTAGTAAAATGTTGATTTCAAAGCAATGCGGTGGGCAGAAGTTGGTCGTCTTGATACGTTTATCATGCAATCTTTTTCATCGTCATTTCTACTGAGGCTTAGATATTGTTAGTACTTTAGTGATAAAAACTAGTGATTACCATGAGATTTAATTCAAATTTCCATGTAAGTGATTAAAAGACTTCAGTTATTTGTCAGTTGTGATTGAAAAAAGTTAACGTTTTTGTTTGTTTGGTTTGTTTTGAATTTCGCGCAAAGCTTTTTATGGGCTGGCCGTCCCTAATCACTGCGCGATATCAGGCCCACAGTAAACATTTTGTTTGCTTACATTTTTCGTCCTATGGATACAAAATCTATTTTTGTTTGTCACGTGGGTGATGTTGACTACGATTCATATATTGCTTCTCGACAATAATTGAATAATTCATTTCCTCTGGGTTAACCATTGTAATTTTCAGTCGGCTGAACCATCGAGGAAGAAAAAGAAGACAAAGGATCCACGCACACTGATATCTTGATTTTGAAGCTTCATTCTTGTAAATTATAAAATGATATTTTTAAAGGTATAATTAGAAGGTAGCGAGAAATTAAAAGTTATTGCTAAATAAGGAAAGATGAAATAGATTAAAAGTTAATTTAATTAGCGATACATAAGTCAGGTTGTCGACTTCAACCGTATTTTTAAACAGTTTTCAGCTGTGTTCAGTTTTTTATATTTAAAGAGTATTTTCATTTTTTTCATTTCAAGTACCAGTTCGTAGTTCACTTCACGTAAACCACCATAAAGGTATTGAATTAACATTCCCAATCTTAACTCGCATTAAGTTGTAGTTGTTTTGAATTAAGCACAAAGCTACACAATGGGCTATCTGTGCTCTGCCCACCACGGGTATCGAAACCCGGATTTTAGCGTGTAAGTCCGCAGACATACCGCTGAGCCACTGGGGGGCAACTCGCATTAAGTGTTTTTAGATTTTACGTTGCTTTAAATCTTTCAGTTTATTTTATTTTCATTGTTGTGTGGCTTTAATATCTAAACCATTATTGGATTCCCCCGGAAATACAGTGGAATGTCTGCGGACTCAAACCGCTAGGAACCGGGTTTCGATATCCCTGGTAAGAAAAGCACACATAGCTCATTGTGTAGCTTTGTTTTTAATTTTAAACAAAGAAATGAACAAACTCAACGATTATTTGATAACAGTATGTGTGTGAATCCGCTTGAAGCTGGCAAACCAGCAGAGTGGAACCCATTAAATATGGCATGTATCTAAGAGTTTCCCAAAAACAGATATAGAGGGGATCGACGTTTGGATCTTGTTACTGTATGTCACACTCGTGTGTCCCCATTTTTCCTCATGAACTGAATAAGTAGATAAGTTCGTTATATTTAACATTACAGTGTTTTATCTAAGCTCGATATTTAAGGCTAGCAAAGACACCACAACAAAAATACCCGCCTTCCTAAGGACCGTTTTTCAGCCAAAAAAAAAAGTCATTACAGGATATACAGATATAAGACTGACAAATCTTGCTACAAAAAATTAATGAAAGACGAAGAATTTGTCAGAAGTTATGACATTGATTAAAAGTTTCCAGCAATTACATATTTCATGTATTGATCAATAGTATTTTTTCGATGTTAAATCGTTTTTTCTTGGGTAAGAAGTGTATTTTTTGTAATTTATGCAACTATATCCTTATGTAATGATTGATACGTTTATTATTTTTTCTATAAAAATTAATTATTTTAAAGGACAAAAAGAATACGAATGGAAGAACTGGTAGCTATTTGTGAATATATAAAAAATTCAAAGTATGATTAATAGCTTCCCACTCTAAACTGAGAAGAAAGAAATGGATGACCACAACACATCCAATACATGTGCATAGATCACTACTCCTGTAATATATAGCTATACAGCTAGATCACAACTTGTGTACTATTTGTATTCAAATGAACTCAAATTCGTATAATAAAGCTAAAGGGTGAATTAACATCATCTTATATAGTTATTTGTATAAGCAACAACTCACATAATGAAACTTTGCAGAATGGACGGCAACTGCCTGTTGTGGAGACACAAGTGTAGAGGACGACGTTTCGAAAGTCTTCCGCCTTTCGTCTTCAAGTCAATGTATGTATTTTATTATTATTTATTTCATGGTAGTCGTTTTGGTTTCAAAGACCTTCGGGGTAAAGCCCCGAAGGCAAACCAAGGGCGCTCAAAAACTGTTGTTTCTCTTCAGCCCCGCTCGTGTATGTTAATTTGCCAGAACTTAAAAGAAGGTATTTAGTCAAGAAATTGGTTTTGTTGTGCAAGAGCGGACACAATATGGTCATTTTTGGATTAGTCAGAACAAGCTGCCACGAAAACCAGTAGACCTGAGCGAGGATAAAAAGATCAAGCTATGGTTGTAGTAGAGAATCATGACGTCGCTTGCAAGGGGAAGCAAAGAGGGCATTTTAAAGAAGCGAGTTACTCTAGGAAATGAATTATAGAATTGTAGAAATGAGGAGAAGTGTAAGAATAATAGAGACACATGATAACAGACCTCTTTTCAGGGCTTGAAAAAATGTGCTCTTGAAGGAAACGGAAGAACCCCAAGAAAAACCCACTTTCACGTTCAGGGCGCCAAATTCAATGTGTGTGTAAACGCATAATAACGTGACAGGGTTTAGTTTAGAGAGAGAGAAATCTAAAGAATTCTCTCTCCAACTGGGCTGATCAGGAACGTTGTGGTTTTTCTTCGTTCCCTTACGTGAGAGATTATTGTAACTTGCATGGGGTTTTTGCCTTTCTTTTATTTTGACTCTTCAGGTGAAGGAGTGAGGTTGGTCATAATACTGATGAGCGAGACAAAGGTAGCATCGGAAAGACCAGCCAGGCCAGAACCTAAAAAGTAGATGTTAAAGTAAATATGAACATGAATATAAACGCGTGTTGTGATTAATTGGATTATCATTGTTTCTGATTGGAGGAGAAATTTACCGTAGATTCAACGAAAGGCAGCCAAAGTTACTCACCTCTAATCAGCACCTTCTTAGAACATCTCAATTTCGTAAACAAAATAATCCACTTCACTATGGAAACAGAGGAGCAAAACAGTCTATAGTTTCTTGACATACACATCAGCTAACAAGCAACACAAATAACCACAACTGTATAGAGAAATTCCTCCCACACGGACAGATACCTATACTTCCACTAATATCATCCAACATCGATAAAATATAGCATAATCCAATGCCTAAAAAAGAGTGAAAACATTTGTGACAGTATATCCTTCAAAGCAGAACGCCAAAAGATCGTAAAGAGTTTTAAACAGAATGGTTACATCTCCTCCTTCATCAAAACTTCCTAGAGGAAGACCACGACAAAAAGAAGAGATCAGAAAGTCACCACCAGTACCACCATTTACCCACCATACCTACAATATTTCAGTGAGAAACTTAAACGCACATCCAAAAAATTCAACATAGAAATCCAGTGGAAATCCTAAAATACCTAAAGGTCCATTATGGTAAAAAACAAACAGTGACCAACCAAAGAGAATCTCAAAAACACCATCTATGAAATTCCGTATTCCTGCAACAATACATACATTGGAGAAATGGAAAGAAAGATCGCGACAAGAATAAAAGAACATAAAGACTCATGAAAACATAAAATTCAGCGATTGTAGAACAGGTCACGTCAAACTGGACACAGAATAAACCTGGATAAAACTAAAATAATCGAAACAGACAAATTTTGGAAGACAAGAAATATAAAAGAATCATTTCATATGAACACTATTAAACCTTCATTAAACAGAGATCCCGGATTAGAGTTGAGTAACTGTGGCTGTCATTGCTTGAATATACAGATAATCTCTCCTCCAATCTGAAACTGTGATAATCCAGCCAATGATAACACTCTCTCCACAATCCACCAGGACATTGTAAAAGACCGACAACACCTACATACACACTGACTTGAAGACGAAAGGCGGAAGACTTTCGAAACTTCGTTCTCTACACTTGTGTCTTTACAACAGGAAGTTTCCGTCCATTCTACAAACTTTCATCACGAATACTCTGCCTGAACAATCTATCAAGTAATTCACATAATATAGTCACCAGAAATATAGACCACAACTCATGTATTGCAATTGTTCGAATGGTTCTTAACTTATTAATATGGTTGTCCAGGTGGAGTAGAGGTCATGGAAAATTTTGTAGAGGGACAAATCAGTGAAGTTAGGTGATTATTGTCCACTAGTAGTCAACAGGTTGTGAAGGTTATGTTTTCGTCCCTTCTTATGTGTTTGTGTGTTTTTCAGAAAATTTCTCGAAAATGGCAACACATATTGAGACGAAAGTTGGTATACCTTTTGACTATAACAAACCTTACAAGTTATTGATTTCTAGAGGTCAAAATCAAACTTAAATGTCAAATCAAGTCCACAAAAATTAAAAATATATATATCTATGAATCAAAATGGTGACTGTTTTTTCTTTCTATTTTTGTTCTGTAACTCATATAAATATATGGATCAAAATGGTGACTGTTTTTCTTTCTATTTTTGTTCTGTAACTTATATAAATATATGAATTTGATGAAACTAGGAGGACCAATGTAAAATATTATTTCTCATTGTTCTGTCTAATATTATCCGTATCCTTTTATAACGATGGACATATGGATATATTTTATGGCCCAAATATGATCAACGCTGAGTGGTGGAGATAGGCGCTTCCTTCCTGTGTATGTACGTCTAGTTTTTTAAATGATTTCAACTTTTCAAACATTTCTATGTCTGATGCAACTATATTGTAGTCTTACGATATCAGTTTCACCAAAACTCATCTCATATCTAAAACTCTTTATCCACAAAAAGTCTCATGGCTGAGTGGCTGTTGTCCATCTAATTTACCATGAGTGAACATGAATTCTTATAAAATAAACAAGGAAAAAACAGATGTAAGTTTCTGTACATAAGCACGAATTTGTTAACAAATAAGGCCTAGCCACAACTTTAGAAAATTTAGATCGGAAGAATACTAATAATGCTAGCACTTATACCTTAAAATTAGATTTGTGATGCGGAAAGAGCATTTCTTGTTCCTATGGTAATAAGGAATTGGGTAAACACCGAAACGTTGGTAAACCTATTGTTTTTCAAACTAACTATTGGATGTTAAGTGTTAAATAAAATTATTTAACTCAGTCACTTCCCCCTCCCCATCAGTATGAGCGTCAGTTGCAAATTTATACACATCAGACCTTCGGTCTTCCGAATACAACCTAAAATTGTCACATTCATCTTATCTCACGCTATTTGTATTTTTGTTATAGTTATTTTACAGTCAACACGGCCATTATTAAGACTTCTGAAAATTAAGGACATTAGATAGACAAGATGCTAACAGCCTTTTGTATATAAATATCTATATAAAATATTCTTATCTTGGGAAAGTTTTGGCGAAGATCCCTGGCAGTTAACCTTGTTTTTAAATATTAAATATTTTGTCTTAATATCATATAGATAATTTTAAAGGCAAACTGATGAATTCTTTTAATTATATCAAGGGAATTCACGTATAGAGAAGTGACTAATGAAATCTATGACAAATTACATAAACAGTCAATGCGGTTCAGTTATCAGTTACTAAAACTGAAATTGTAAAATCGAGTGATTGCTTATTTAGTCAAGAATGTTATTTCCATTTAAATTCTTGGATATTTATATCACTATTTTTCATAGGTTTTTTGAAGCAAAGACAAGGCAAGTAATTACTAAAACCAATTGTTCTTGCAAGCCATATATAACAAGAGACATCTGTAATTGAGAGCAAAGAAGTTTATTCATAAAGGAACTTTTTAATGTTTTGGGAAGTATGCTGGAGAAACAGCTTCATTCATGAACTTGATGCGCAAGTCGGTGTTATAAAGTTAAAGTTGACTGTAATTACCTTTTCAATGTGAGTTATACACATAGAAAAGGACTACAGTAAGCAATAATAAAATTATCATTTTTATATTGTGTGATATATACATTATTGGTTGTGTTTTTGTCCGCTGTTAATCAGAAAACTATGGAATGAACTGTTTGTGCTGTACCAACAACAGGAATTGAAACTCAGTTTTTAGTGTTATAACCTTTCAGAGTTACAGCTGAGACACCTGGTGGTGTGTATATTGTAAATACGTAAAGATAAAATTATAAATACTAATAAAATCGTGGCCAATTTAAATCACCGTTAATTCAAGTCCTGCTTTGAGAACTTACTTTTTTTTTGTAATTTCTTCTTTACGTGCTTCTCTTCACTTAATATTTAGAATTAAGCTCACTTAAACATCGAAACCAAATTACAAACAATTATATGATGGTGAGATAGTTGGTTACAATGATCAATGATCTTAAAGTGCTCCGAATGTTCTTTTGAAAACTTAGCATGGCTGAGGTACGACTTGTTAGACATCTCTTTCTTGATGGTCTTGGTTCTCCGAGTTAATGCTTATTTCTTTATTTTCTAAACCCATCAGGTACAAATCTGTTTCTAAATCTCCCATCTGTAAACAATTTTATGATTTGAATGTATGAATATTTTACAACAGAGAGAACTGCTACATACCCTTCCAGAAAATAACTAGTTTTCGATGGCATTACACAACAAACGCAATGTCAAGAAATGCCAAATGTCTGTTTCATTCTGTTTCACCACGACGGTTGGGAAACCACTTGTTGTTTCATAATCAAAATCGTTTTAAATTTGAACTATTCAAAACCTGCTCAGACACCTGTATGCAAATATATAAACCATCATTATTCACCAAATATCCCACACGGAGGGAAAAAATACACAATGTAAGTTATGCTTAATCGTTTCGTTTATGTTAATAGCATTGTCGAAGAGTGAGTTCAGTTTCACGAATGACGGCGCGTAATAAAATAAAATGTCATGCCACTTGGTAAGTTTGAATGCCACAAGTACGTATAAAAACTGTATACATTTATGTTCCACGTAACATATTTACTGTTGTACATTTATTTTAATATCTATGTTTCGTTCAGTTTAATATACATTTAGAAATACAATTAACGTATACTGTTAAATGCGTATTGCAAATATCCCGCCATTCTCTAAATTTGCAGAAAATTCTAGAGAGTAAGAATCAACAATGTACAATGAGTGTGTGTGTGTAAAATACTAGTGATTGTCTGTATTATTGCCAGCTGAAATTTCGCGAATCTTGCCTAATAAGTATAAAAGGTAACCACCAAAACAAGAGAGGAGACAGAATATTGTTTGTCCGCTACAGTCAGTTATTAATAAGCCTGGGAAGTTGTAACAGTAATAAACTCTTATTCATAGGAAAACTACAGATATTTAACAAGAAACGTTTATAGATTTCGAACATTATAAATTGTTCAATTTTAAAGAATTAATTCCGGTTGTTAGTATTTCTAGGAGGACATTAAATATCTTCCTCGGTAAAAAGTGAGCTTATAAATAACATTAGGCCAGCTAACAATTTAACTAGTTAGCTTTTCCGTAAACAAAAATGTACATGTGGATCCATATAGAATTAATTATCTCTCCGTGAAATGTCGATAAAAGATTCAGTTTCAGACCAAATAAAAGACCAAGTGCTATTTGTAAGCTTGTAAAAGAATTATATGTAAACCATTATTTGTAATAACCGTTTTTATAAATTTTATTGTTGTTTGTATATTAAAATATATTTGTATTAAGAAAAACAATGTGTACAAATCTTGTTGGCAAATATTATAAATTTGATAATACTATAGGCCCGGCATGGCCGGGTGGGTTAAGACGTTCGACTCGTAATCTGAGAGTCCCGTGTTTGAATCTCGATTGTACCAAACATGTTAACCCTTTCAGCCGTGAGGGCATTATAATGTGACGGTCAATCCCACTATTCGGTAGTAAAAGAGTAGCCCAAGAGCTGGCGGTGGGTGGTGATGACTAGCTGCCTTTCCTCTAGTCTTACACTGCTAAATTAGGGACGGCTAGCGCATGTAGCCCTTGTGTAGCTATGCGCGAAATTCAAAATAAACAAATAAAAATTACCTTTAAATTATTCAAATTAAAAAGCCCAGCTATTTGAAATCGTAATACGTAATGTACGTAACATGATAAATCGGAGAATCATTCAGAATAAATCATAATACGTAATAGCTAGTACATTCTTCACCACTATTTGTAAAATATTATTTTTAACTGAAGCGATTACGAGCTGTTATTAAGTTAAAATACAGCTTTGGCCTAATTACTCATTGTTAAGTTACATTCAAAGCGTTCATTGTTGAATTTAACAGAAAATACTGAAACGTTGCTAGATATTACTCAATAAAAATTATGTTATAAATTCGTACTTTTTTTAATGGTAGGAAGCAACGTTTCTGATATTTTTTTGCAACAGTACTGTTTCAGGATTTATTTTACACCAATTAGCAACATAAAGTTCGGTACTTCGAACTGTTAACAGTCTTAAAGTATAAGATGAACCAATACTGACAAAATGTCTACTGATTATATGAGCCAAGCATGATTTGGAGCCTACCGCGTTGGATTGAAGTCCATCATAATCGAGCTGTTTATGTGGCCTAGGCATGATTTAGTCATTAGCGTTTCATAAAGAAGGCAATAAAAATTCCAACTTTTTGTATGGATTGGGCATGATTTTGTCACTAGAATGTCGTAGTGAAGGCCATTAAGATGGGAATGTTCGTATTGGCTTAGCATGACTTTGTCAATAACGTGTCGTACTTAAAACCGTCAAAATCGCTGTTTTTGTGAACTGAACATTACTTATATTTTGTCACTTGCTTGTCAAATTGAAGGCCATCAAAATTACGCTTTCAAGCTATGGAAGCTTTATAAGAGTGACAATAAAATTCATTATCTAATTATAACAGTCCAATTGTGTGTGATGTTGACTAGCAATCATTTGCCGATATATGAGAGTATTGTTTTTAATTTCGCGCAAAGCTACTCGAGGGCTATCTTTACTAGCCGTCCCTAATTTAGCAGTATAAGACTAGAGGGAAGGCAGCTAGTCATCACCACCCACTCTTGGGCTACTCTTTTACCAAAGAAAAGTGGGATTGATCGTAACATTATAACGTGCCTACGGCTGAGGGCGAGCATGTTTAGCGTGACTCGGATGCGAACCCGCAACCCTCGGATTACGAGCGCATGCCTTAATGCGCTCGGCCATGCCAAGCCTGATATGAGAGTAATAATTTCATAAATACAAGTGTTTCTATAACTAAAACACTGTATAAGAAGAAGTAATTCTTTCAGAACATAATATTATTATTTTAAAAATGTGACTTTCAGCATTACGAGAGTAGTACAGTGACATTTATTGTTGTTTCACAAATTAATATACAATAACATCTCACAGCAGTACTTGATAATTTGACTTAAATTTTTCCAAGCGTTTCACATCACTGTTGTCGGTTAATTGAACTCAGAACAGTGTGAAAATGAAGATATACTTTTTCCACTTCAGAACAAACCACTCTCAGTATTCAAAAACGTCTTAATAACATAATATTAAAGGCAAGGTATCCGATGGCACATAAACTACTTGCTAATGTTATATTATTACTAAACGATATGATTCAATAAGAAATATTCTCTAGCGATATTTTTTTATTTTATTCGAAGGGTATGGCGAACAGTATCGCTGTTTCTTTTCAAGTTTCGTTCTTTTGAGCTTAAATTGAAGTTCCTTTTTGTGAGCAAGGTATTAGCTATTCTCTCTTCAACGGTTGCACTTTGTTATACATAGCTTACGGAAGTTTAATATCACCTCTATACAAGGCGGAAGAAGAAAGATAGCGCCGAACGAAGTCTTATGTCATTATAATGGTAACAATTGGTTCAATGCGGTCCTTTGTATAGTAAATAGAAAACACTTCTAAAGCTCGCTGGTTGGAGTAATTTTGTGAAGTTATTCTACTGATATTGATTGTGTTTATTCAAGTATTCTTTCATCATTTAGAGAAAAAAGGAAAAATGCAGAAACTATTATATTTTCCAGCCTCTTAATAAGTTCTTGAATTATAGAAGTTAACACTATCCAAAGTAAAACTGGATCTAAAGTTAACACTATCCAAAGTAAAATTGGATCTGAAGTTAACACTATTCAAAGTAAAACTGGATCTAAAGTTAACACTATCCAAAGTAAAATTGGATCTGAAGTTAACACTATCCAAAGTAAAACTGGATCTGAAGTTAACACTATCCAAAGTAAAACTGCATCTAAAGTACGATACAGAGAACAATCTTTCAGATTACAAAAAAAAACTATATACTCTATCCGTTAGTTTAGACATCAGTTTCGCCATCTGTACAGGTTTATCTATGTTACAGAACGGAACATATATTACAAAAGGGTGTAAATATATGTGTTTTCATGATTTTATGGCATATCTCACACAGAAGCAAGAAAATACACGGTGCAGTTACACAAGGCTGCATTTCGTTTATGTGACTGGTAGTGTCGAACAGCAGGTTCAATTTCACGAATGATGGCGCGTAATAAAATAAAACTACTTGTCATGTTGCTTGGTAGGCGTGAATGTCATAAGTACTTCTGTGAAACAAAATACAATAAATGCAATGAGTAACTGTAGTTGTTGTAGAACATAACATAGAAATGGTCTAATAGAGACGACTTTTTCCAATTGCAAGCAGAACGGCAATAAAATACCTACTTGGTAAGGAAGCGATGTATTGAAAATAAATATATAGCATACACTATTGATAAACGTTTTTGTAACGTGTGGTATATTTGTTGATGTTATTCATGCAAGATTTGCTTCTGTGAAATCCAAAATCTGCTCTTCAAGAATACTGAAGAAAAGCATTGGGTAACTGGAAACAAAATCAGGAAATACATGGAAAACTCATTGTTTTTATGATGAACTTCATTAACTATGCGATGCTACGTTTTGCATAGCATAAAGAAAATAATATTAATTGCCAGTTTGTTAAATATACAAACATTGTTATTACTGTCAAGTTGAAAAAAAACTAGTTGACGTACCAGTTCAAATATATGGGGTCTCCAGAGGTACATAAAGGGATTAATTTCGAAGGTCGACCTGTGTATCGCCAAGGGGTAAGGGTGCAAACCAATTTTTAAGATAATTGAAGTTAAACGAAAATACACATGTAAAATATAGTGTTGTTGTATTTGAATTAAGCACAAAGCTACACAATGAGCTATCTATGCTCTGCCCACCACGGGTATCGAAACCCAGTTTTTAGCGTTGTAAGACCGCAGATATACCGCTGTTTGTTTTTGAATTTCGCACAAAGCTACTCGAATGCTATCTGTGCTAGCCGTCCCTAACTTAGCAGTGTAAGACTAGAGGGAAGGCAGCTAGTCATCACCACCCACCGCCAACTCTTGGGCTACTCTTTTACCAACGAATAGTTGGATTGACTGTAACATTATAACGCTCCCACGGCTGAAAGGGCGAACATGTTTGGCGTGACGGGGATGCGAACCCGCTACCCTCATATTGCTGTAAAATATGAAAAATATGAAAAAACAATACGTGTTTTAAAGTCAAATCATAAATATTTTGTAATATTAAAAGTTTTGTTATTTGTGTTATCTGAATTGGAAGTGTTTGCTGTTATGTGAAAATTGTACATTTTTACTGAAAAAAAACAACATAATCTTATTCCATGATGAAAATAATAGACTTCTACAATATTTGTGATTCAAATTATTCAAATTACGAGTAGTTCTTAAATAACTTTTCAGTTTATAAAGAAATTTATGCTTGTTTTCTATCTCAAATACTGTTTGTTTTTTCAATTTCGTGCAAAGCTACACGAGAGGTATCTACCTTAGCCGTCCCTAATTTAGCAGTGCAAGACCAGAGGAAAGACAGCTAGTTATCACCACTCAATGTCAATTCTTTGGCTGCTCTTTCGCCAACGAATAGTGGGTTTGACCGTCACATTATAACGCTCCCATGGCTGAAAGAGCGAGCATGTTTGGTATGACAGGGATTCGAACCCGTTATACTCGGATTACGAGTCGAGCATCTTAACCACATGGCCGTGCTGGGCCGGGCCTCTCAAATATTAAGTACTAGCTCGTGTAATTTCTGTAAAACCAGCATTTTTATTGTCTTCTGTAACAGCTTACTGAAAATAGTTTGTTGATATTTTTCAACATAAGTTTACCAATTTCTTTCATAGACCATATTAATCTAAGCACAGTTTTACAAACCTGTAAGGCCGAGCTTTACTCATGGTACTGGAACTCGTATCTGTGGTTCTTCGTTTGCATTCCGTTACCATAGTAATCATAAGTACGATATAATGGTGATATTTAACTCCTATTAACTGGTAAGAGAAGAGCAGCGTGGTAGATCAATGGTGCAGTTCCTTTCCCTCGAGCAGATCAAGCTTATAACGAAACCAGGTTTCGGTATTCGTGGCGGGCATAGCACTGTTTAACTTTGTGCTTTTACTACAGATAAAGAAACTATGAGATTATAATTGTGGAGGGCTATTGCAGGTTGCTCTTGAGTCAAAAGAAACCAGTAAGAAAGATCGCTATCTTCACTCTCTACGAAATATGTTAATGTTCTTTTATTCTTTCCATGCTTAATAGTAACCAAACGCTATTTAATTTTCTGTATAACGTAGTCTCTTATTGTTTATAAGTCAAGGTGCGGTGAGTAATAAACATAACAACTTGGTTTTTGTTATGATTTATCAACAAATAATTTATATGAAAAATGACTCTACTTTTATATTCCCTCGGTGGACTCTGCAAATAGCCTGATATAACTTTGCTATAAGAAAAGCAAACAAACAAACACACCCATAATGGCTTTACATACATGTAAAAACTACTAGAATGCAAAGATATGATTTTATAATTAATTATTTAAGCTTGAAATTACCCTTATATGATAATTAAATATAACACAATAAGGTTTTAAACCTGTAGAATAAGTTGCTCTTGTTTACGACTTAAATTGAAAATTTCTTGCTTCTGCACATTGTTTTAAAAATTCTACAAAGCGATTAATTTAATGATAAACAAAATGAATTAAATTTCCACCCAGAATTAGATATTATCTTGTGATCCTACAGTGCAAATACGCAAAGAAAGATCACTTGTTATATCGTTTAAAACACAAGCTATGAACTATTTTGTGAACGTAAATCTGTAATAGTTTTAACCCATGATCATTCGAAGAAGAGTGTCCCTTCCTGAAATGTTATTCAGTATTTTTAAAAATCCTGTACGTATAGTGAGTTCTTTTCATGGCGTTTATTTAGCTATTTATTATTGTAAATTATGACTAATTCATCTGCGTTGCCTAGAGAAAAAATAAGGTTTGAAACACCCAGTAAGGAGTATTTAAACAACAATGTGAATAATTGCTGTAAATAAATAAATATATTTGAGATTTTGCAGTTTTGCTCTAATACGAAACATTTCAGTGTGTACCTTTCTCAAAATTGTGTAAAAAAAGTTAGTAACATTTTGTTTTATTTTTATCCTTTGCATTAACTTTTAGCCCGGCATGGCCAGGTGGTTAAGGCACTTGACTCGGAATCCGAGGGTCGCGAGTTCGAATCCCCGTTACAACAAATATGCTCGCCCTTTCAGCCGTGAGAACGATATAATGTGACGGTCAATCCCACTATTCCTTGGTAAAAGAGTAGCTCAAGAGTTGGCGATGGGTGGTGATGAGTAGCTGCCTTCCGTCTAGTCTTACACTAAATTAGGGTGGGCTAGCTTAGATAGCCCTCGTGTAGCTTTGTGCGAATTTCAATACAAACCAAATATCAACTTTTTATTACAAAAAATAAAACATTGTGGCAGATAGAAATAATTTCTTGGTGACTCAGCGGTAAGCTTTAAGGCATACAACTATAAAATTCAGATTGAATCCCGTTGGTGAACACTTGGCGTTAAAAAAGCTTTGTGTTAAAACAAATACAACAAAAAACAAACGGTCCGGAATAAAACGTGGTATGGTAGAAGTTTCAACTGATCCAATTATTATGTATAAAGCGTTTGGAATGCCATGTTGTTGTTTATATTATTGTTTCGAAGTTCAAACCAATAAAATATGTTGTTATTCATCATAGAAATTTCTAGAATTAGGTAGATCAATCATTTGTCTATAAATAGAATGTATTTTGGCCTGGTGTCTGTACGAGCCTCGTGCAAAAACAGGCATGCGCAGATTACTCTGGAATTCTGGGAAGTTACGTGATTGTTCGAGAACACAGTAGGCCTACTAGTATATAAACAGACAGCGATGCGAGGAGAGTCAGTCAGTCATTCGTTTTCATTCGATTCAAGAGATGTTGTCGTCGTTTGAGAATTTTTCAACGTTCGCTGTGTGTTTATTTAACTTGGATTTGTGACTGGAGCTAGATCTACAAAAACTGCGATTTTATTTCGTCAATCTTTACGATTCATTCGAATTACTGGTTATACTGAAGGTCAACACGTATAAGACTATTTAAGGAAGACCGGGGCAAGTTGGAAAACGACAAATTTGAGACATTCATCAAATTTATTGGATTGTGAATTGTTTCTGGACTTCTCCATTCAAACTTCGGAATTTCTTCGTTGGACCAAATTCACACCCTAGACTGGAATTTTGGATTTCTGATCTGGACTTGTGGACTTTCATTCTGGATCATTATATTGGACACAGGCCAGTACCATTTTGTATTGTAATTAATTTTGAAGGTTGAAATTGAACATCTGTCATTGTTATTATATAATTTATTTTATATCTGTCACATATAAAATAGTTTATTGTAATAAATTATATAAGCTGTTATCTGTGTCTTTCTGTTGCGTCCAGTCCACATAAAAAAAACGTAACACAATAAAACAATGTTGTAAACATTCCAACTGTTTCAATAAAACAATATTGTGAACATTCCAACTGATTCACTAAAACAATATGATAAATATTCCAAATGATTCACTAAAAAAATAATGTAAACATCCCAACTGATTCAATAAAACACAATATTGTAAACATTCCAACCGATCTAATAAAACTGAGAGATTAAAAACTTTGCTTAATTTTGTATTGTTAACTGAATTTGTTTTGACAAAATAAGTCACAATTTTTCATAACTTTAAATCTTTGGCGATAATTCTTCTTACTTAACGACACCATATGATGATAAAAGAATACAGAGTCATATAAGGGAAGAGATAGTGGCAGTTATAATAATAATGAGTGAAAAGGTAGAATGAAATACAATAATTTTATTTTATTTTTCTTTATTTGAATATTAGTTTTCAAAACAACAAGAATAACAAAAATTAGAAGCTATTATCCATATAATTGAATATTTTTCTTCTTCTTTAGTAAATATGCGCTAACTTGATGAAATAAGATTTTGGATAACATATGAATTTATCGAATGAGCATGAAATATTGGAAGAACACAGTGTTAAGAACCACAATAATACTTTTCTTAGTGTAAAGTTTGTACAACCAAATACACGTGTTCTTGAAAAGTGATTAGGTTTATAGTCCATAAAAGTTATCATTTTGGTTCAGGGACTAATAACACATAACGCAAGGTACTCAAAATCTCACTACCTGTGATTATTTTCTCATACACTGTAGTTTTCTAAAAGGTTTTGTTTGATCGTTTGCTGTTAAGCATAAAATGAAGCAACACAATAAGCATTATGTCCTCAACCTACAACAGGTATCAAAACCAAAAGTGCCTTCAAAAACTATACATCACATGTAAATAATTTAAAATTAGACTGTTGTTAATTTTGTGAGAAATCTTCATTAAAACTCATTAATTATAATTGGTGTCTCTCAGGTTTCTCTAACTCAGTTTTTAGGTAAATGCCAACATATTAACCCCAGACGTTTATTTTTGTATCATACGCAACAACTTTTTCAGAGTAAACACTGAAACTGATCTCTTTTACCAAAAACAGCATTTGTCATACGATAAAACACAATATATAGATGGCTGAATCAATACCATTTTATTTTTGACACTACTTAACATCAGTTTTTAAAATATTATTATTATTATATAAGAAATAGTCCTTATAAATGCTTTTTAACAGCAACAGACATTTATGTTATTTGTATTTTATATTTTTATATGCTTGAATAATATAAATTTTTAGCAGCAACAGACATATTTATTATTTTTATTTTATGATTTATATTAATGTAATTTTTAGCTGCAACATTTATATTATTTTTATCAAACATTTCTCTATATTTGAATTATATAATTTCTTTTAATAATAACAAACATTTATGTTCTCCAAAATAAAAATACATTATAATTAGTTAAACATTTTTTTTCACAAGAACATTTTTGTTATATTGTAGAAGAATACTGAAGTATTTGCAAGAATTACCATAATGCGGATATTTTAATGTTTGTCTTTTTGAATTTAGCACAAAGCTACAGAATGGGCTATCTGTGCTCTGCCCACCACGGGTATCGAAACCCGATTTTTAGCGTTGTAAGTCCGCAGACATACCGCTGATTTAAATAAGTCTTGAATTTTGAAGGTATAATGAGAGAATCTTACAATTTATTAGGAAATAATTGAAGATTTAAGTTATCTGATGTATTAAAGATAAAACGAGAAAACTCTACAATTTATCAGCAAATAAGCTCACATATAGCTCACATATTAATATAACATCATATATCGATCCTTTCTTTCTGATAATTTACCACAGATACATTTCATAGGAATTTATCATTTTAATTGCACTAAAATTAAATATATGTATATATTTCTGCTGTGCATACCCATTTATCAGTCTACCAGACCCTGAATTCGAGATTTCATTGTTCGCACCCTACACTTTGGGGTACATTGTACGAGTGCCGGTGAAATCACTATTCGATTAGAGTAGCCTAAGACTTGGCAGTGGGTGCTTTGGATTAGCTGCCTTTACATACATCCCGTTGTGCGAAAACTGTGGGGCGCTTTCTTAATGAAAGGTACAACTATGACTATAGATTTGTTGTTTTTGTATTTCGTTACAAAGTTACAAGAGAACTCTATGCTCTAGCTGTCCCTATTTCAGCAGTGTATGACTATAGAGAAGGCATCTAGTTATTAGCACCCACCACGAACTCTTGGGCTACTCTTTCACCAGCGAAGAGTGAGATTGACCGCCACATTATAATGACCACAGGGCTGAGATGGTGAACCCCTGTTCTTCAGGTTACGAGTCGAGTGTCTTAACCACCTGGCCGTGCCAGGCCTCAGAAAGAAGGAAGTCCATTACAAGATTTGACCTTCGCTGATGTTTAGAATTACCGTATTTTCCGGTTAATAAGCCGAGGCCAATTTTCAGCTCTAAAAATGAGGGTTTTTGCTTATTACCGCCCAATAATCCGAAGCAATTTTTAAGAAGTGACAAGTTTCTTCAAAATGATTTCTTAGTCTCGTTCCAGCGTCAGCATGCATGTTGTGTGTGATCATTGGCGTTCTGTAGTAAAGCATAACGTGTCGTATTGAGACAGAGATGGAATCAATATGTCATTCGTTATTGGCTCCACTCACTGTAATTAGGTAACCAATGAAATTCCAGAATTTTTACTTAGTAATTAAAATCACTAACCCAGGGTATAAATACCAGGGGTATGTAGTGGGAGTTTATCATTGTACCGTCAAAAGCCAAAGATGTCTACACCCGCAAAAAAAAAATAATGCGTTATGATGCTGTTTTTAAACTGAAGGTCTCTGCCGAGGATAGGAATCTATTATTATTTTGACGATGAAGATGATGAATTTGATGGATTTTAATAAATTTCTGAGATTAAAGTGTGTATTTTTTATGAATTTTGTTATTTCTATAAATACATGTCATTCGTAATGTATAGACCTTTTTCTATTAATAAATAAAGTTTATTCAACTGAAATAACTCTGCCATAACTGTGAGATCAAATGTATGATTTTGGGGCCGATTTTGGTCTTCGGTGATTTTTGGTCCAAAGCTGGTGATCGGCCAATAAGCTGACCCCCAAAAATCAGGTCCAAAATTTAGGGCCAGAAATTCGGCTTATTAGGCGGAAAATACGGTAGGAACGGCTAACTCAGACAGCTCCTATGGTGTTTCTCTGGAATTTCCAAAACAAACATGCATACGACCAAACTTTCTGCTATAGAACTTACGGTCTATTGAGAAGCGTTACATATAATGTTAATATATATACTTTATGAGAGAACTGTATACATATCAATATTCTTTTAATGGAAACTACGAACATTTTCGGACAGCAATTTTGTATTATCACTTCAAAAAAATAATTAAACTTACGTGAAAGATTTCCTACATATTTCCATGAATATCAAATTCGGTTTTTGAAATAATGATACTAAATGTTGTTTCCACTTATAATTAGGCCCCAATTTTAGAAAGTTTTTTGGGAAGTTAAGATTCCTGACGTTTGCAGAAAAATAAGAAAAGTGGAAGAAACTTGAAAAATTTAAGTAAAAAGTTACTTTATGTCTTTTTTGTAAAGCACATTGTCATATAACATGAACAAGTGCTTAGAAAAAACAAGAGGTTTAAGCGTAACTGAATTTTAAACCATTTTTTGTAAAAATATTTAAAGAGAAATGAGAAATACTTAATAGTTATTTTCTGTTTAAGAAGTTGTTTCTAAATTTAAAATCCATAATTGTGGATTTTGAGAAAAATTTGCAGTCCAATACTGTGAGTAATTTTCAAGTAGGAACATGTATAATACCAAAGCATTTCGTTCAACTTTGTGTTATAATTAATAGTTTATAATGAACCCATACTTTCCAGTGACTCTGAATGACACTATCCAGAGCCCGGCATGGCCAAGCGGGTTAAGGCGTTCGACTCATAATCTGAGGGTTGTGGGTTCGAATCCTGGTCGCACAAACATGCTCGCCCTTTCAACCATGAGAGCGTTATAATGTTACGGTCAATCCCACGTTTCGTTGGTAAAAGAGTAGCCCAAAAGTTGGCGGTGAGTGGTGATGACTAAATTAGGGACGTCTAGCACAGATAGCCCTCAAGTAGCTTTGTGCGAAATTCAAAAACAAAAAAAAGACAATATCCAATACAACTACTTAACGTGTTGTTTCGTCAAGTGTTGCTACCTAATACAACCACTCAGCTTATTGTTTTACTTACTGATACTATCTAATATAACTGCTTACCATATTGTTTCACGAAATTATTATACTAATACAGCCACATAGAGTGTAATATCCTATATAGTTATTTCTTATGTTAAACAATCATGTTACATTCTGGTTCATTTGTTGATTCACCTAAAAAGCAACATTGTGTATTATATTATTTACTGGAAGTACGTTATTTTTAAGTGAAACCAGCTATAATCACTCTTTTCTCTAGATACTTCCTACTTGACAATCTTAAAAAAAAACGAGAAAACAGTTATTTCTTACTTATTACGCATGGAAATAAATTAGCTACACGTTTAAATATTTTAATATTAAATTCAGAAACATGATTCAAGACAACTCTTGAGGGATACGAGTTCTTAAAATACCATGTTTGGAGTACTTTTTAATATTACATTTCATAAAGATGAAACTTTATATTTATAGAAATTAGGGTATTGTGATTAAATATTTTTTTGTTATTGTTAACAGCAAGATGAACATTTTTCATAGTATTTTATCAACTGTAGTAAAAGTTTTAAATCAGGTACGATTTAGTTTAGAGTGTACAACTTTGAGCAAGATGAAATATATTTCACATATTCATGTTGTGCTAAAAAATATACCAAGAAGTCTTGATAAAATCGAAATAGATACCTTTATAATCTATATAATCACATAAGCATACTTGACATATGTTGTCAGCCATGTTGTTGTTTTAAATAAGGTATGAATAAGTTTAGATTATATAGTTTATTACAAGAAGAAATATCTCTAATGTATTTTATCATACACGTTGGACTTTCAAATTTAGTACGACAAAGTTTTAAGTACATTGTTTACAGCAGAATGAAATATCTTTAACACTTTAACAATCTCGTTGCAGTTTCGAATCAGGTTCAATTAAATTCCAAGTACATTACTTACAACAAAATGATATATGTTTAATGTATATTGTCAACCATGTTAGAGTTTATAGTCAGGCCTATTCATGAATGAATATTTTTACGTTTTTCTTTACTGTTACGGAAAATAATAAACATGCATTGCACAACTAGTTTACGTGTCATTACATTTATTCATTTTTGAAATCCATAATTTAGCTTAATAGAAGAATAATACGCATCTGTTAGATTCACAGGTGTGACTTATCATCAAATATAAAAAAAAATATTGAAACGCAAGCATATATGCAAACGATTAAAACGACAGAATATGTTACAAAAATGAAGCGATTCAGTATTCTGATTTATTTGCAAAAAACAATCGTTAAAAACCAACAATGAATTTCGATAAAAAGGAAATATAATGTTTTTCTTCGATGAAGTTAAAGAAACCTCAATACTTAAACACACTCGACCTAGGCACGAATTATTTGTCTTTACTTTAAAGACACTGAAAGTGTTTGTTAAAGGGCAAAAACAGAAAACATAAAGAAAAAAAAACGATTTATCATAGGATTTAGAAACGAAGCAGATGGTAGCACTGACTACGTAGGGATATCACGGATCATTCATCGAAATGTAAATATCTCCTCACAATTCACAATGTGTAAATATCTGTGGACAAACGTGTTAATATTTGTCGACAAATGTGTGAATATCTGTGGACAAACGTTTTTCTTTATTTTACTGTAAGCTTTTATTTTCCTATTCATGTTTATTTTAAAAACATGTTATTCATGACCGAACATTTTTCTCCGTTTCTGCCCAAGTTGTGAATTAACACGAAAAAGGAACACTCAGTTATTCTCCATAACCTATGACATTTCGTTCACTCCTAACAGTAGTCTGTAATTTATTTACGTGTTTTTTGCTTTCATATTTTGACTATGAACTGTTTTTAGGAAAAACTTTCAATTTTGTGAACACTAATGTTAAGAACAAAATCGTATAACACGTTTTGAAGTGAAGACTATTTTCGTTTGGCACATGATAAGGGAGTGAATTGAATATTCAGCATTAGTTTGTTACAACGTTAGATTAGCTTATTCTATTTAAACCTAGAAGTTGTATGGCTCTTAGTGTTTTGTCTTTTATAATATATTTGATTTGCATATGGTCTCTCTTTTGGCAGGCCAGTTATTCCCCATCGAGTTTGAATTTCTTTCTTTCTGGGTTCAACGTCAATGACCTTTAGTAATTAATTAAATTATTTATACATATTTTAAAGTTCATATTTTTAAATATTTGTATCAAAATAAAGAAATTAAATACCTTCTCAATATCTTACTTCTCATACCGATCTAATTTCAATAATTTTTTGCTTATTAATTACTACACTACAGACTTTTTTAGCAAAAGAGATTCAAAAAGTTTAAACACTGTTCTAATTATTTATTCATATGATACTTTTTTAAAGTTACTAATTCTATCCACAGCGGCCCGGCATGGCCAGTTTGATTAAGGCGTTCGACTCGTAATCTGAAAGTCGCCAGTTAGTATCCGCGTCGCGCCAAACATCCTCACCCTCCAAGCCGTGGGAGCGTTATAATGTAACGGTAAATCCCACTATTCGTTGGTAAAAGAGTAGCCCAAGAGTTGGCGGTGGGTGGTGATGATTAGCTGCCTTTCCTCTAGTCTTACACTGCTAAATTAGGGACGGCTAGTACAGATAGCCCTCGAGTAGCTTTGTGCGGAAAACAAACAAACAAACAATCCTTAGCATGTACTTTTTAGTATTCTAATGAATGAAAAGAACTTCTTGTTACTCCCTATGTATAACGGACTCATGTACATTTGTTAAAAAAATATATATTATATGTATCAAAATGAACGAAAGATGGAAAGCAAAAACAATTGTAAACGAGATTAAATTATTGTGATTTTATTTACATTATTTCTGGTTTCTGTAGGATATCTATTATTTATTAGTGTATCCCTTACTTCAGCCAAGTGAGAAAAAAATATGAAGAAAAACGTGCACCTATAATATTACTCATGCACACATGATAATAGGAACTATGGTTTCGACAGAAACGAGCGCATTTTACTAGATTATGATAAAAGTACATCAGTAAAATTTATAAAGTATTGTTTAGGATAAATAATAAGATAAATCTTTCCTTTTGGAACTTTGCGCAAGGCTACTCGAGGGCTATCTGCGCTAGCCGTTCTTAATTGAGTAGTGTAAAACGAGTGGGAAGGCAACTAGTCATTACCACCCACCGTCAAGTCTTGGGCTACTTTTTTTACCAACGAATAATAGGATTACCGTAACATTGTAACGGCTCCACGACTGAAAGAGCGAACATGTTTTGTGCGACGAGGATTCGAACCCACGACCCTTATATTACGAGTGGAACGCCTCAACACACTTCGCCATGCCGAGGACGATAATTTCTCCCACAATATATTTCTTAGAAATACGACTTGTCCTGCACATAACATTACCCTTAGAATGTTTGACATAACACTTGGTTGAAATGTATGTGTAACAGATGTATAGTTGGATACAGTGACTGTTATAAGTATGGCATAAGATGTGCTTTTTATTAATCAAAAAATTTGTATTAATGTTTATCTAGTCCTTTACACATATATATGCAAGTTTATACACATTAAAATTCTGATATGCGTCAACAAGAAATTTCAGTTTGTTTCACATTGCTGTATATTGTATGTGGCGGTATTTCGAATCATGAAATATTTATAATTTGTGTATTATTACTATTATTACTGATATATATCTTTAACATTTGCTTGATTAATCTCCTGTCTATCTATTTATCTGTCTTTATTGTTTCAAAGATAGATACAACCAACAATTAGAGAATATCTCCTAAAGGCGAAGAAGAAATTCAAATAATCGTTTCAAAATGAAAATCAGAGCTCACCGTATTGATTTACTTAAATAAGTATGCTTGCAATTGCAAAAAGCTAGAGTTTTGTTTTGGGGGCGTTCTTTTTGTTTTGTGTTCGACAGTTTTCCTGAAAGTAGCATATTAACTACCATTCTAAACACTAAATTGAAACCCGTCGATTCTCCATAAAAATGAATGCACATGTTTATTGCCTCTAAAGAAAACAATTAAGTAGTTGGGTATTCTATACTGAGCCCCTTCTCTGAAATTAAAGTTAAAAAATCATTACAGTTTGCCCAGAGAAAATCTATATTAAAAGCATTTTTATTCTATGATATAAATAAGTTCCATTTCCTTATGGAACACCTTAAAATGTATTTGAATACTCTTTCAATTTCTTTATAAGGAATGAATAAAAATTAGAGTGAAGGTCACGTGCGAAAGCTTTCTAAGTATTGCTTTGCTAAAGTAACAAAAATCGGAGCTGCCAGTCAATTGTAGAGCAGAAAGTTTGAATTAATTATACCTCAGGCTTTCTGTAATTAGAAAATCGAAATCAAGTTCTGAGAAGATACTGCAGTGAGTTCTATTCTATAATAATCAACTGTAATCTATCTCTAAAACTGATGGAAACGAGTAATAAAAGCTTCACTCAAAGGTCATGGTAGGTTTGTTATGTTGAAGCAGTAACAAGGAGAAATAAAAGATAAAGAACTTGAAACACGTGAAGAATATTTTGTGTTCTATGACACAACATCCACCAAGTTACGTGAACTGAAGATCCTTATTATATCGATAGAATATATAATACAGAAGCTCCAGAAACTCTAGGTATAGATTTACGCTCTTGGAATAACAGAACAACATAACAGACCTTTTTTAACGCTTGGAAAGAAGAAGAACATAACAGATTTATATTCGCAGTAGGGATAAAAACTAAAAAAATCTAAAAAAAATCCCAGATTTCTGTTTTGTTTTAAATTTCTTGCTAAGTTCTTACGGTTTGTTTATGTTAGCCGTCTCTAATTTAGCAGTAATAAAAGCTGTTCGGCACTACCCGCCGCCAGATCCTGGGCTATTCTTTTATCAGTAAACAGTTACGACTGCTCACGGTTGAAAGAGAGAGTATATTTAGCGTCTGGATTCGATCCTGAGAACGGTATATTGCGAGTCAAGTCCAAACTTTTAAATAAATTCCATTTTTCTTCCTGAAGAAGTTACACCGGATAGGACCTGGCATGGCCAGGTGGGTTAAGGCGTTCGACTCGTAATCTGAGGGTCGCGGATTCAAATCCCGGTCACACCAAACATGCATGCCCTTTCAAACATGGGGACGTTATAATGTGACGGTCATTTGCACTATTCGTTGGTAAAAGAATAGCCCAAAATTCGGCGTTGGGTGGTGGTGACTGACTGCCTTCCCTTTAGTCTTACGTCGCTAAATTAGGGACGACCAGCGCATATAACCCTGGAGTAGCTATGCGCGAAATTCAAAAACAAACCAAACTTTTTTTAACGACGTAAACAAATCTAAAAATGACTTCAGTATTTTAGGATACAACTATTGATTTTTGAGGAAATATTATTCCTCTTTGGACAAGAAAAAACCTTTTCAACACCGAAATTCTATTTTCTATTTATTAGTTTTGTCATCTTAAAATTTTATAATTATTACAAATCTGATAATTAATAGGAAAAGCGTGTTATATTATTAAAACACTATCATATTAATCTAAGTTCCTTCCCGTTAGTGGCATAACTGTATATCTGTGGACTCACAGCACTAAAAATCAGGTTTTGATACCCATGGTGAGCAAAGTTAAAATAATATATTTTGTAGTTTCGTGCTGAATTCCAAACAGTAAGCTAAAGATCTAAATAGATTTTTTTGCGCAGAAGAATTTAGTAAAATCAATAAAAGCTGTAGTTTCCTATGCAAATATCAAACCAGAGCCTTCAAAAGTTCACCTTTACAATTGTCAAGACAAAACAAGCCAATGAGAACACAACTTAAACTGGCTTGCAGTTAAATATGTTTTATACTCCATAGTTTAAATTAATGAAATAGGCTTCTGATTTTTGACTTAAATATAAACCAAAAATAACAGAATGTCAGATTTGATGTTAAGATTATGCGTATTAAACAGAATTGTTTCACATGTTGTTAAATCACACTGCCGAAAACAATTAATAGTTAATTGTATTTAATAATACTTCAGCGATATGGCAAAATCTGTTGTTATAAGAAAATTCTATCAATTAGCTGTTTGATTTTTTTAACAAGTCAGATGACATACACACGATATAAAAACACAGAATTCTCATAAATCATCTTATCTCTAATCAAGTAATGGGCAGCTTACAAATTGTTTATTTTTGTTTGTTTGTTTATTTTTGAATTTCGGGTAAAGCTAAACGAGAGCTATCTGCGTTTGCCGTCCATAATGGCGAGCCATTACAAAAAATAAACTTGCTTTGTTCCATGTTACTTTCATCAATAGATTAAATATTTTTATTCGTTGTTTAGACCGAATGAATCTAAAACTTGAACTAAGAGATATATATTTTTAATAACACAAAAGTTATACTTTGTTAACACAAATCACACAAACAAATAGTATCCTGTGTGGTTCTAGTTGCTAGTACTTCTTGGACGGGGGTGAGACTGACATTTTAACCTGTGAGAAAGCATTTGTTCCTCTGAAATATGAGAAACATATTTTTTCTTTATTTTTACAACAAAAAACATATTTTTTATTCAGTTCACAGTTTAATTTTTAATTTTTAAATTTTAATTTTTTACTATACTTTTCTCTATTGGTAAAAAAAATTCTGTAGACGCCCATGGCTGTCAACCCAGAAAAATTTCTTAAGCCCAAAACTTAACTATTTCTTTGAACCTAACAAATTCGGAAAAACCAGAACGTAACGCTATGAGACCATAGAATATTTAAGGTCAGAAACAGCCGTTGGAAGTAACCAATCTGTTCCACATAACATGGCTAACATTTGAGCTCAAAGATAATTATTTTACACTAACCAACCATTTGTGACTAAAAATAACCCTTTAAGACCAGTGATCTTTTGAAAGCAGCTAACATTTGGGGACCAAAATAGAATACTCTGAATCTAGTAGTATCTCTTTCAGCTCAAAAATAATCCTTTCTTGAAAGTCATATGAATACATTTGATATTTGAAGCTATTAGATAAGGCCTGGCATGGCCGAGCGCGTTAAGGCATGTCCTCGTAATCGGAAGGTCGCGGGTTCGCATCCGACTCCCGCTAAACATGCTTGCCCTCCCACGCGTGGGGGCGTTATAATGTTTGGTCAATCCCACTTTTCGTTGGTAAAAGAGTAGCCCAAGAGTTGGCGGCGGGTGGTGATGACAAGCTGCCTTCCCTCTATTCTTACACTGCTAAATTAGGAACGGCTAGCACAGGTAGCCCTCGAGTAACTTTGTGCGAAATTCCAAAAACAAACAGTCTAATGGATCAATTATCCCTTTGAAACATAGAAATAATATATATTGACACCATAAACAATTTTTTGAGATTAGTAGGTAAGCTTTGTTTCAAGAAAGGGTGGCAAAGTTATTTTAACTCAAATACAAACCTTTGAGGTAGAGCAGAAATTAGATTAATAGATAATATTTATGCATCAATCATTACTTTAAATCGAGGAGAGAACGTTTTTACCTTCGAGATAATCTTTAGAAGTAATGTACACATTTAAACCTAAGAGTTAACTGTTTGAATCCACGAGATAATCCTTTGAAATCAGGAAATATAGCTAACATTTTTAAACAAAATAAATTCTTTAAGGTGAGTTAATGTTTTCAAATTATGAATAATTAATCTGAGCTTATGAGATAGCCTTTTAAGACTAAATAACCATTTGAAACAAGGCAGTACGTTCTTGATCGCAAGAAATACGACTACTCGTTTTTTGACGAATAAAATCAGAAAACATGCTTTGAGACCAAGAGACAGAAACTGTATATGGCTGACCTCTTTGAACTCCAAAAACAATTCTTGAACTCAAAAGACAATTCTTTAATATCAGGTATATCTTTAGGACCAAAAAGTGGTCCTTTAAGAACAGAAAATCCCTCACACCACAGACTAAGTGTTCTTTCAAGTTCAGATAAATATACACCTGGAGACAGTGTCTGGAGTTTAGAACAATTTTTATGATGAATAAATATTCTTTTAAAGCTCAAAAAACTTTGAGTTCATAAACTGCTCTTTTAAACTGGAAATAATCTCCTAAATGAAAGAGCTAACTCTTTGTGATTAGAAAATATTTTAATTTAGAATACAAGTGAAACCACGCACTTGAGATTGAAAGCCACCGTTAAGTTTTGAAGATAACCTCTTGAGCAAAAGGAATAACTTTTTGAAGTAAAGTTCTATCCCATTGAGTCCAGTTAACTCAATAAACTCAACACATAACTCTTTGAGCCAAGAAATTATTCTTTAAGACCAAAAATAACCATGTAACCCTGGAGACAACCTTTCAAATACAGAATTTTTGTCACGTTTTTATTTACATATTAACTGTATTTTGGAATCAATAAACTCATTTTTATCAATATTACCCTTGGTATGCATATTCAAGTTGTGATTTCATCAAGTAGTTTTTGATATAGTGTTACTTTAAAATTCAGTTTGAATCTCTTAGTCATGATAATAATATATATTTATTGAAAAGTTACTTACTATCCCATGTAAAATTTAAGTATTATCTTGAAGATATTATACAATCTGTTAGTTACCATTGTTTTTAGACTCAGAGGATTCTATTTTATGTTCAAAGAGTTTGTTTGTTTTTACAGAAAGTTCATCCAAGTCTCATGACATCAAAGAATTATCTTATGGTCTCAAAAGGAATCTATTTCCTGGGTTAAAAGGATTAACTCTTGCACAGAGAGTTGTCCCTCTTTTTAGCTAAAGGACTCATCAACATAGAAATAATTCTTTAATGCAGTTTTGTAGTGGACTCATGAATTTTAAGAATTAGGCACTTGATTTTTCTGTCGTGAAAATAGGATTATATCAAAATTAGAAAAAAAAACAAGCAAGGCTATGCAATGGATTATTTCAAAATCGACTTTTTCATAAATAAATAACAAACTTAAAGAATTAGCTATTATATTAGTAATCGATTGAAAAATCACAAGAATAACGTAAAAATAAAATATACGTATTTTTAATTATAAAAATATGTTGAAGAGAAAATAAATAGATGAAAATCTTGTTTGAGTACACAGGTTAATCTATGTAATAAATACCATAAATTGTTAGAGAATTAACTATATTTCATTTTATTTTTTAACAGTGGCACTAAATGTTTAGTTAATGTTATATAGTAAGCAAGAATAACCGGTATTTGTTGAAATTCACAGATATGTGGTTTGTTTTGAAATTCGCGCAGAGCTTACGAGGGCCATCTACACCAGTTGTTTCTAATTTAGCAGTGATAAATAACTAATCAACACTACCCACCACGAAGTCGTGGGCTGCTCTTTTATTAATGAATAATTGGATTGACTGTTACTTTATAACACACCCACGGCTAAAAAGACGAGTATATTCAGTGTCGCGCATTCAATCTCACAAATTGCACATTGTGAGTAGAACTCCTAATCAACAGGTCATTCCAGCACTGCTTAATTGTCCGTTATCTCAGCAAAACCTTCTAAACTATAACATAAGCAAAAAGAATAGCACGCCAACCTCATAGCTATATGGCTCAAAAACTGTAACCCTGCATTAATTCTTATAAATTCAAATAAAGCCATATAAATGAAATTAGCCTTCTAAGGAATCATAAATTGGTTTCTGCATGAAGTGTAATACAGTTACAAAGTTTAAAGTGCAAATTAAACAAAAAAATACTTACCAATTTAAGCTCATAAATGCAAAATGTTTACAATACTGCGAACTGAAAGTTCAAAAGTTTATAAAGTCATCCTTCTAGAATATATCCAAGCAATTTGACAAATAAACATCACAAGCACTAAGTACAACCTTCAAATTCAAACCTCATACCACAAACAAGATAAAACCTAAGAACACATGGCAAAACATAATTCATAAACAACCAAAAAGCGATAACCACTAATCTAATAAATAATATATTTTCAAAGTGTATCTAGCAAATCACATATATACACCAACAATAAAACGACCAACCAAAACTCCCCATATCATACATTATGATCGTACTGACAGTATCTCAATAGGAGTAAATTTTTACAAACTAGCTGGGGTAACCGAACCCTGGACGGAAGTTGCGTAAATTCATCATTAATAAAAAGTTTTCTCAAAACATGAAAATTTGTTTCCTTTATACATAATTTTAAAGAACTCCAAAACGCACATAAAAACAACAAAGCATAAAATATGAAACCGCACATTTGCATGTATCTCTTCATGGACCCAATAAACCTTCACGCCAAATTAGGGGAAAATACATTAGAAGAGGCGATGTAGGTGTAAAAACAAATCAAAAATTGAAAATTTCTCTGTATTTCTACATGAACCTAATGAAGAATACATGGACATTCAACAGACAACACTTTTATATGCTTATAGGTAACGCCAGTGCATTAGAAACGCATGTGACGTATTCATGATCTTGAAAAATGGAGAAAACTAAAATTTTTTGTAACAGAAAACGGATACGCAACGTAAAAATCGTGAGACCCCTATTACAAATATATATGGACAAAAAATAAATATTTCACGAAGTTGGAGGTTGAATATCGTGTAATAAAATTTTTTTTCCAGTATCATATAAGCAAGAGTTCTATTACAGTGTGCTATAAATACAAAGAAGATACACAGAGCAAACTAAATCCTTATAAAAATACATATCACATATCATCTTTTGTCTACAAACTCATCAATACCAATAAGTACAAAGTACAACCCGGAAACACGTGCTAATAAATACAACACATCCAATTGTCATCCAGAAAGTCAGTACACCGCAAGCTCAAAGTGAAGACTACAGTTCAAGCACAAGTATAATAAACGACTCATAGACTTCATTACAGTGTAGCACAAGTTTAACGCATAAAGTTTAAACTTGTAAATATGATACACCGATAGTTAGGCATACAATTTACAGTACTCATACACGTAAAGTATTACGGCATATTATAGTTAATCCACTTAATAAAAATACAGCTTTAAAATAAATATTGTGCGTCAGAGACCTGAGACACAACAGTACCATTATCAAGTAGATCAGAGCAGCTCAATAAAGTTAAAAGTACAATACACAGCACAAGTACAAATTTTAACCGAAAACAAAATACAGTAATAATGTGGTACAAGGACAATGAGCAGCTGTAAAACACAGCAAAATATAAGTATAATGTGGTAAAACGACAAAGTACATTTCTAAAATACAACAAAAATATATCTATAATTTGATACCAGGTCAAATTTTATCCTTGTACCACATTATAATTATATTTTATTGTGTTATGAAATACAAAATATATCTATAATTTGATACCAGGTCAAATTTTATCCTTGTACCACATTATAATTATATTTTATTGTGTTATGAAATACAAAATATATCTATAATTTGATACCAGGTCAAATTTTATCCTTGTACCACTTTATAATTATATTTTGTATCTCATAACACAATAAAATATAACTTTGTGTGTGTTTTTCGTATAGCAAAGCCACAAAGAGCTATCTGCTCAGCCCGCCGAAGGGAACCGAACGCCTGATTTTAGGCGTTGTAAGTCCGGAGACATACCGCTGTGCTAGCGGGGGGCAAATATAACTTTAATGTAACACAAAGACAAAATGCATCTTTAAAACATAATGAATTATAATAATAATTTCGTACAGTGCACATTGCATATTAATAACAATTATAATGTGGTATAAGAATAAAGTGCATCTCTAAAACACTACAAAATATAAGTATAATGTAATACAAGGATAAAGTGCATCTCTAAAACACTACAAAATATAAGTATAATGTAATACAAGGACAAAGTGCATCTCTAAAACACTACAAAATATACCTATAGCATGGTGCAAGGACCAATTGTATTTCAACAAAAATAGGTATAACGGGGCGCAAGAACAAAGAACATCTAGAAATCCTAACAAAATAAAACAAAGTGCAATAATCAGGCTATAATAACAAAGTGCAACAATAAAGTTATACTAATAAAGTGCAATAATAAATTTATAAAAAAAATCAATTTTCGAACGAATATAAAGAGTAACCACAAATGTTATTAAAAACGGAGCACAAATAAAACACAACATACTGTTCTTTTCTCTTCCTTTCATGAAAGCACTAGAACAGTACACCGAAATGTAATAAAGCTAAGAACAGCTACTCTCAAAATGTATAGAACATACACTGTAGACTGAAGTTAACAATTTTAATCTTTGTTGAATGAAATGTAGCTTTGTCTTTAAAACTGACATTTTGTGAGCTTTTTAACTGACTTAGAATGAAACGATAAAAATTAAGTGAGTTTAAGATATATATATTTCAGCAGATGGAACTGACAGATAGACAACTTTATCGGTAAAATATTACACTAGTTTTTCTTCATGGTATCTTACCTGATAACATTCTAATTCTTCTGTATATAACTGCTAACTGTTATCTAGTATAAGTATATTTTACAACCATATAAATAAAGAGTTAAAAGGAGTAATTATTAACGTTACTTACCTTCTTCTACAGACATTAAAACAATTATGAGCACAACAGCTGGCAATCGACCTGGTTTTCTTTTCTGAGCAAGATTCATAATTAGAAAGGATTTTAACATTTATTACATTTACTAAGATTTTGTTAAAAGCAAGAAATGCTCTTAAGTTTCCTCTTTCGATATAGGAACAAATCAGAGCTGTAATACGTAAATCAGTTGGTCTCTATATTAACACAGCTTTTGCCTTTTAAGCTTTATCTGTTCTGGAACTGTTGAAATACGGAGTTTTGGATGCTTGCTTCTGTGCTCGCCAACACTCATGCTGTGTCTGAATAAGCTACCGTACACGTCTAACGTAGCAACTAAATACGGTCGCATTGATCTGAGCCACAAGAAATTGGAGCGTTTTTTTTTCTTATCAGCGCAATTGGCGGGATTCATGTAAAGCCACAGACGATAACACTGGAAGCATTGAGCAACTTTGTAATAGAAGTGGTTCTTTATTTCTTTAGCCAAAGCAAGAACGCAATATACCTAGTATTTAATTATCATTTTATCATTATAGTCCTTTGCATTTCCGTTTAATATTTCACAGCCTAGTTTATTTCTACAAGCAGTTTATTTGGGTAACAAGTACATCAAATTCTGCCAAAATTATTATTATCGAACATTTAACACGCATCAGAGAGAGCTTACAATATAATTCAAGTAGCTTATGAGCAGTGAACAGCGAAAATGTATTAAATTATCTTAAATATCTGGTTTGAAGTTCAAATGTTTAGTAAATTGTTAAATAATTCAAAAAATTTAAGTCAGTGAACCATTAACGGTGGTTATCTTAATGCTGTTCTGAATTTTGGCTCTTTTATAATAAAAATATGCTAAACTGTTTGTATATGTGTGCGATTTCATTTAGTTTAACAAACAAATGACCATCTGAACCCTGTCCACATAGTGAAATCAAACCTAGGACTTTAGCTTTGTAACTTCTCAAACTTACGGCTGACCCACTAGAGAACATTTTAAGGTGTAAAACTTTACTGTTTACGTTAGTGAGACATAACTTGTGACACTGTTTGATGTTTTAGAGGAGACATTACTTGTGGATCTTTTCCGGACTTTAGTCAATAACCTATAACCGAAAAGCCCAGTGAAAACAAAGTTATTACATTAACTGAAAAATTACGGTTCGACCTATCGAATTTCCAAAAAGGCCCAGCACACTTTGATTTAAGAAACCTTTGATTTGACTTTTGGACTAACCCTTTGGCTCACAATATTGCTTTTTTAGGCACATCAATTTGAAAAAAAAAAAAATTTAGTCTTGTCAAGCGATAATCTATCTCAAGAAAAAAAGTAAAATCTACTATATATTATTTTCTTAGCTACCAGCATGCCACTATTCTTAACAATTATGAAAATAGTCATTTTTCTAGTTAGACTTTAAAAGCCACTCATTTTTATCCGTCTTTAAGGCATCTTCGGAACGATTCACTCAGTTTTACTTTTAAACCTTCCCCTATAAAAACAAAATCACAGAAACGTGTAGGATAGATGAGGATATAACAACATGTTTCAGAGCATGACGCTCTTTCACAGTGACGCCCATACAGGTAAGTCTATGAAAATAAATCACCAAAACCGTGCCCCCCAGTGGCTCAGCGGTATGTCTGCGGACTTACACGCTAAAATCCGGGTTTGGATACCCGTGATGGGTAGAGCACAGATAGCCCATTGTGTAGCTTTGTGCTTAATTTAAAACAACAAAACAACAACAACAACACCAAAACCGTATTAAGTTTGGTGAGTGGTATTCCTTGCATTTAACCTTCCTAGACTGACAAGGAATTGCAGTTATAGTCAGTTCATATGTATGAATGTTTGGAGTTATCTTTGTCAAGTTTCGAATTCTTCTAGAGCTAAAAACTCTATTCTGCTCCCTTGTAAATATTCCATACCAGTAGTTATCAGATGAATATGTCATGCACGAACCTACGTTTTCGTCTGAACGTTCAAGAAGACATCTGCATTGAACTGACACTGATGCACGAAACAATATTTTTATTTAAGGGCTGATAGGAGGTTCTGTTCATGAAATTATCTAATATGAATTTCATGTTTCAATTTAAAATATTTGTGAATACATTATCTGTTTTGGCAAGAAATATGAGAAACGTCATTTATTAATAATTTCACTAAGCAAAAAACAAGATATTACTTAAAAGCCTCCCAGTGATATGTCTGTGGACATACACAGTTAGAAACCACGTTTCGATACTCGTGATGGGCAGAGCACAGTCATGTAGCTTTGTATATAACAAAACAAACTGACAAAATAACCAATACATATTACTGGAGATTCACAGTTTCTAGTCTATTCTGCTTAAACATACTTGTCGGTGATGTTTAAACTGCTAACAAACGGACAGATAAACAAAGACACATGTAACATATTTTTTTTGAACATGAATATTAATTCCGTTACAGATTCTTATCAAACCTACGAGATTATATGTCTAAGGATATACAGGTTTTATCCTTCGATTTGTGTTTGTTTTACGCTGTAACCAAAAAACTTGGAACTTTAATTACACTGAACAAGAGGACCCATTTTTTTGAAAAGTATAGAAAGTTTTAAAATATAAGACGGAAGTTTAGTCCAAAAACAGACTAACCAGGAAAAGAATGTTTATAATGTCTGGCGCACTGCTGATTTAATAAAAAAAAAAGGATGTGATTTTATTAGAAGAAAGTTTTATGATTGCTTCAAACAAGCCCCCCAGTGGCTCAGCGGTATGTCTGCGGACTTACACGCTAAAATCCGGGTTTCGATACCCGTGGTGGGCAGAGCACAGATAGCCCATTGTGTACCTTTGTGCTTAATTCAAAACAACAAAATACAAATATATTCAAAGCAAAACGAAACATTCACAAACAGCACATCAGAACATGTCCAATTCTATTGAATCTTTGAAAATAAGAAAAGCAAAATGAAGCAATAAGTTACATTATAAACACACCTCCGAAATGCTACACGAGGGCTACCTGCGCTAGCCATCCCTAATTAAGCAGTGTAAAACTAGAGGTAAGGCAGCTAGTCATCATCACTCACCGCCAACTCTTGGACTACTCTTTTACCTACGAATAGTGGGATTAACCGTCACATTATAACGCCTTCACGGCTGAAAGAGCAAGCAAGTTCGGTGCAAACGGGATTCGAACCCGCGATCATCTGAGGGACGCGAGTCGAACGCCTTAACCCACCTGGCCATGCCGAGCCCTCAAAAAGTGAAAGGTAGGAAACTATAATTTTGATATATTTAACTTCATGTATAATTCCTGGATTAAAAAATTGCTGACAAGTCTTAATTTTTCTTCAATTTTGGAATAGCGTAGTTACTACTGGGAAAGGGAGATCTAAATGTGTTTTATCAGACAATGTAATACAAGATACCAGAGTCCTTAATAATTCATAAGTAGTTTTTAACTTAATTTCTTTTCATGAGTTTCTGATCATTGATATAAAATGATAAAGATTAAAGATTATTGGAAAATGGATATTATTTTTATTTAGTGTAAACATGCTTTTGAGGTATTATGCATAACATTTTCTGTTCTAAAGAACAGAGTTAACCATAATGTCAAATAATACTTTCTTTTTTTACACACATAAAGTTTTGCACAAAGATTAATTATCTGATAAAATATGCTATTGATTATCTTGTTTTGGTTTACAGCCTAGAAGACAGAAAGAAAACTTATAGGGCAAAAGATCTCGAGGTATGGTTGCGTAGCAACGTACTTTCCATTTTTTGTTGTAGCTTCATGTTTTAATTACCCGCACCTCCCTCACGAAATCATTGCAATGTCAGTCAAGGACGAAAATTCTTTGGAAACCCAATTAAAAGACTCAAGGGATATTTTATTTACTGATATGATAAAGCGTTAATTGAAGCATTAATCGGGCTAAATTGTCGCACTACCAACTAAACTTTGGTCTGATAGAAATAACTTTCAAAGTCCTGCATATTCTACCATATCGTTTTATAGTAATGCGGTTTCACCATGGTAGTTTATATCATTTCGTACAACATTAGTTTTAGTTGTTTTATCAACTTGCTTGTACAGTGGTAAGTCTACGGACTTACAATGTTAAAATCAGCGGATCGATTCCTTTTGATGGTGTCAGCAGATAGCCAGATGATCTTTTGCTATAAGAAAAACACACAAGATGCTAAATATGTAAAAAATATATTGTATTACCTAAATCAAAGAAACTTTAAGCAACACATATTCAGTAACTTTGGTAATTTTGGAAAGAATCAATTTAATAAAAAAATGTGAATAAAGTGCATAAATATGTGCGACAAATATGTTTTATAAGTAACAACAATAACGTTGGTTGAGAAACCATATATTAATAAAACAAACTTTGACAATTCCTAATAGAAACTTGGAAATATGCCTTTTATTTAAAAAAAAAAATTAAAAAATATTGTTTATAGACGCGATTTCAACGAAAGCGCCCAATGTAGTCTGTTGTACTATTGTGAGAAAATACAAATAACATAAATACAAAGAAAAAACATCTTGGGTGTAAGAAGTTTTAAATAAAAACTAACAAAATACAGTTCTTTGTTTACAACTCCCATTCTTCAATTTAGTATACTTATTGTAACTATTGTACTGTGGAAACTACTTTTCCTGCGTAAGATTATTAATAACAAGAAGGCTTAACATTGAAAATATTTTGAAACTTAAACCATTTAAACGGCTGATACAGCTGAGTTATTTTTACGTTTCGTTACATATAGAAAAAGATTCATAAACTATTTCATCAATAGTTTAGATAGAACACTTGTATAACAAGCAATGCTAATGTAGGTGGCTAACTAGCTGAAAGTAATTCGTGTCAGGGAAATGAGGCATTATCGACTATAGCAACAGTTGGAGCGTGTACTTACACAGACATTCATGGAATCAAGTAAAACAGACACGTGGCCAAATACTTGTCCTCCAGAACAACTGAGCTGGTTATAAACTTTCTTACGCCTCACAAAGCATTTGCAGGAAAGTTCTTCCCCCGCGTGAAACGTGGAACTCACATCGATGTATTACAAAATTGTAAGTCAGGCGTTTTCTACCTATATGTCTATCTTTCCGTCTGTCAACTTCTCCAGTGGTCTGCCAATCGTAAATGCTGTAAATTCTGCTAAATAACTTTAATTCTTCTAAGTACAGTGTACAGTGCAGGAAAAGTAATGTGTAATTGCTGCCAACAATGCGAAATATCATCACAAACACAGTTCCTCTCCTGCGACGCCCCCTAGTGGCTCAGCGGTATGTCTGCGGACTTACACGCTAAAATCCGGGTTTCGATACCCGTGGTTGGCAGAGCACAGATAGCCCATTGTGTAGCTTTTGCTTAATTCAAAACAACAACAATCTCCTGCGATATAAAACCGCCACAAAATGCATAGTTAACCTGTATAAAACCACCACAAACCACAGAGTTACCTACAACAGTGATATCATAAACATTTTACAAGTTTATACTAAGTAAGTTGTGTTTCTGCGCAGAGATTCGATTTCCCATTTTTCTAACAAAAAGATATATAGTCTTGGCCAAAATGTTTACATACTGTTCTATATTGATGTTATTGTCTAAATTCCTGGAGTAGTTATTTAGCAGTTAAAGAGAAGGTAGATTATGATCTGACAAACATGTATAAGGTGTTATTCTTATCTGTATGAATTACTTTAGGAGTTTGTTTGTCAAAACACACATACACACAAATTTTGCATAAAAGAGGGAGCATTTGGTATAATCTTTTTGAGAAAGAGATCAAAGCGTTGTTCAGATAATTTCTCTGTAGTTGGTGTGGAGTCAAGCCTCGCTGCGTCCCAGCACTCATAGGTCGTCAACTTATTTGACTGTCAAAAAATGGTATGAAACAAACCGCCGTTAGCATAACAGTATGGTACCAACAGTGCGTTGTTTCAAAAATCCTGACACTTCATGGGAATATGGAAAACATTGTCCTGGGAAAGTTTATTGGTAGATACTCAAAAACAGCTGCCCAAAATGAGAAAGTTTTGATCAGAATAATAGATCAAGGTCGAAGGAAATCTTTCAACATCTTACAACAGAAACGATATGAATACATTTGTTTCAGGGTATCCATGAAACCAGTGAATAAAAGACTAAACGAACAAGGTTGTTTTGGAAATGGGCTATTTCAAACTGATATTTGGAGTTACTGGTACAAGATATATGCATGTCAGTTTACAGTTAGGACATTGGCCACGTGTCATCTTTTCAGTTGTCATGTCAAAACGGTTAAATAATTTTTATTCGTTGTTTCACTGGAGAATTGATGAGAGAAGACTGTTTTTACCAGAAGAAGTTGATGAGTACATGTTAGAACAGATACTCATCGTGATGGAAAAACTGGTCTTTATACTATCCAGGTAAACATCTTCAGTGGTGCAGCCTACAGGCATAAAATATATGTGTGCTATACTATAGAGTAAGGTTTGGCAATAACTTTGTTTCCAGGATCACAATGGAACTGCACACAGTCAGATTATGTCCAACTGAAAGACATTGCAAGACTGCCATGACCAGTTTATAATTTGTAATCACATTGAGCAGAAATTAGCAGATGAAATTACTGTATATCATATCTATAACCTCATTGATAGCATACATTTTACCTTGTAGAGGTTATTAGATTATGAGGAGAACCAATAAAGTAATGAACGTTTAATATGAACTGATATAAAGCTACAAAACCCATTTAATTATTCAAATTACATACGTAGAATTTTAACATAACAAGCATTTCTCAGTTTGACAGTACTAAGTGTTTTTGAATTAATTTAAGTAATAATGATCTTATTTGTTAAAAAAGTATCCAAACGTTTTGAGCAAAATGATTGAAAACTATGTATAGAATGACTCTGGTGAGGATTTATCGAGCTTCTTTCTTTTTACTTTGCACAAACTTTCGGTAGTTTTCATTGAACCACAGAATGGATTGTGAACACACATCTTACATATGGTGTACATTTGGTTGTAAATTAAAAATTTACTTCTGGTAGTGAGTTCGTTGTTGTGAAACTTAAATAGTTTAATATAAGCATTTTTATGTTAATTATATTTTACACTTGTGAAATATGATAAGCTTGAAAAGCTGTAACACTAAAATCAGGAGCTCAGTTCTCCTTGATACTGCATCGAGATATCCCTTTGCCTTTAACGAACAAAAAATGAGAAGCTGTAATGTATGGCTAAGTTGATTATATATATGGTATTAGAAATCCTCTATCAGTAATGTATATTATATTCCTAAGTACGCTGAAAAAGTGTCAAAGATTTGTTTCGAAGAGAATAATTGGATACATTGGTGTAAGTTAGGTAGTAGTTTACAATATATTGTTAAGAGGTCTAACATACACATACATCATTAATGAAATTTTTAGTTGTAAGAAAAGTTTAGAGAAATAATTCCCTTTGAATACGTTCAGTTGACTTTATTGGAAATATATACTCGACAAATAAAATATTTGTTTATTACAAATGTTTATTACGTCAATTTTAATTCATAACTCATTGAGATAGATGTAACTTTAGTTATGTATGATTGTATGATATACTTATTTCGTAAATTTCAGACAAAAGTAAAACACATGACAAACTGTCACATCACTGGGCTCTGTTTTTTTCAAAAAATCAAATTCAGTTGTTTTGTCTGTAAAAATCTCAGGAAGCAAAATACATAAACCACTGAGTGGTTCGTTTTGGTAGTTTTTATTAATTGTGTAAAATTGTTATTTGTTGTTTTTTGGCGAAAAGCAACTAGACAATCTGCGCCAAACATACTATAAAAAGAAATAAAAAATAAGATGAAAGCAAAACAAAATCCGAAATTAGGTAAAAAGTCAAATAAGATAAAACTAAATTCACCGTAAAAAGCTAAAAACACGATCAATCTGCACAATTACCATCATCACCACTTACACTGTCCAACATCAGGAGTAAACCCTGAAAGAAAAAAAAAACATACCCAAAATGGTACCGCCGCTGACTGTTGTAATGACAGCATCAAAGTAAAGCATGGGGAATTGTGACTCGAGTATCATGAAGGCCAATTACTAGTGGATCAAACACAGATGAAAGGAAACGACGAATAAGGAAACTGTGAACAATGCGTGGCCTTAGAGAATACAACTTCGTTCATTTCATCCTTACATAAACCAAACTGCCAAACGACAGCAGTATGTTTGATTTCTAACGTTTTCTTTTGAAGCTTCTCACCCAAATCGACTGGCAACGAAGGCAAAGCGAGGCTTTGATTACAGATCTATAGTCCATATACGGTATAAGCACAACTATTACAACACCGGAGCAGATGGACTTAGTTGTGGTTTCACTGTGCTTCTTTAGAATACTGACATGTCCAGGTATCATTGACACAGGCAGATTGTGACTGTGATGGATCAGCATTTGTTAGACACAGGCAGATTATGACTGTGGTGGATTAGCATTTGTTAGACACAGGCAGATAGTGACTGTGGTGGATTAGCATTTGTTAGACACAGGCAGATTGTGACTGTGGTGGATCAACATTTGTTAGACACAGGCAGATTGTGACTGTAGTGAATCAGCATTTGTTAGACACAGGCAGATTATGACTGTGGTGGATTAGCATTTGTTAGACACAGGCAGATTGTGACTGTGGTGGATTAGCATTTGTTAGACACAGGCAGATTGTGACTGTGGTGGATCAACATTTGTTAGACACAGGCAGATTGTGACTGTAGTGAATCAGCATTTGTTAGACACAGGCAGATTATGACTGTGGTGGATTAGCATTTGTTAGACACAGGCAGATAGTGACTGTAGTGAATCAGCATTTGTTAGACACAGGCAGATTATGACTGTGGTGGATTAGCATTTGTTAGACACAGGCAGATTGTGACTGTGGTGGATCAGAAGCTGAAAGTAGTTCGATATTTACTTACAACGTAAAAGTTTGTGTTTTATTGTTGTTGTTTTTACTTTTTTAAATATCATTTTAGGTTACAGAATTAATTACGTATATTATGAATAGCTGCACTCTGATGGTACCATAAAATTCTTCTTTTTTCTTAATTATATCTGCGGCACATGGACAAAACAACTAAACATTTGCCTACTTGTTTCTGATCCATTTTTTAAAACACATTAACAGTTTTTATTTTAAAGGAAAATAGTTTTATTCATGCAATATAGAGGTAAGACCTTTCTCAGAAAAAAATATAGAATTGATATTAAATATTTTTCATTATTGTAATATTAATAGCAGAATCTTTACTAGAAAAATCAGCGACTATTGTAGAAGGCCCGGCATGAGCTGGTGGGTGAAGGCGTGCGACTCGTAATCTGAGGGTCGCGGGTTTGAATCTCGGTTGTACCAAACATGATCGCCTTTTCAGCCGTGTGGGCGTTATAAAGGTACGGTAAATCCCACTATTCGTTGGTAAAAGAGTAGTCCAAGAGTTTGTGGTGAATGGTGATGACTAGCTGCCTTTCCTCTAGTCTTACACTGTTAAATTAAGGACGACTAGCGCAGATAGCCCTCGAGTAGCTTTGCGCGAAATTTGAAAATAATTTATTGTAGGTTTATCATATATTAAGTAAATATATCTTATTGAAGTTCTCAGTTGTTAAAAAACTTGAACTATTCATAAACCATTCAGTTTGTGTGTTTAGGACACTTTACATATATTTGTCTATCTGTTCATTTTACATTTCCACATTTTTTGATCAATCAGCACCAAACTTAACACAGTGAGACAGGTTGACACGAGAAACGTCTAGTTGCATATCTAATTTCTGAAAAAATAATCAATGTTGTATATCCATCAGCATTGAAATCATTTATGTAACCACTGTTGTTAGAAGGCTTGAAAATACTGGTCTTTATTTTCAAAATTGGTACTTTTGCGTGTTCTTATTGCAATTTTAATGTTTTTTACATAAATTAAAAAAACATGAAACACAATTTACTATCTTTTATTCTTTGTTAGAAACCAATGTGTATTCCATTCGTCCAGTAGATGGGTCTCTATCTAGTACACATATACACACACATTAAAGTATTTGATATGCATCAGGGAATTTTCATTACTTCCATATTGCTATATATTATAAGTTGTAGTATTCCGAATCATAAAATATTAATACGTTTCTGAAGTTAACTTGTTTTTTATTAAGAACACAAAATGAAAGAGGCATATTTAGTGCTCCAGTTGATAGAGGTAGCGGTAAGGTAAGTCTTCGAATTTATTACATTAAAATCAGGGGTTTAATTCCTCTCGTTGGATACAGTAGATAACACCATGCATCTTTTGTATGAGAAAACATACATAAAGGGTAATTTTAATACATATATGTTCAAATTAATGTATATTAACATTTTCACAACGTTAAAAATACTTGATACTGTAAATCAAATTATACATTTTTAATCTGAAGGTTTATACTATTTAATAAGTTCGTATTAATAAATATTCGATTTATTTACATATTTTTTCTGTGACAAAGAAAAGCATTAAGGAATTTTAAAAACATTTCCCTCTCTCAGTTTGTAAAGGATCATGATGATAAATGAACATTTCATAGAGGTAGGTTTTATGTCATTACAATTTATTACATTTCACTACAGTATGGAATAATAACACCAGCAAGAACGGCTTTGTCTGTAAGTGATATTTTACGCTTTAAAAACGAAGTATTGATAAGGTTTTCAGGTGCTATCGACTTTTTCTTTCAAAGAGCTGTTCTTATGGTATCTTAGTAACTGGAATCTCTTAGCAAGATGTGAATTGTTTCTCACGAGCATTCCATTTATGATCCAGTGAGCATTTACACCAATGAAACTGATCATTCTGCTATTTTTGAAAGACTGATTTGTCTAGTTTTGCATACTTTATTATATGTTTAGTTAAAGTTAGGTCAATTTGTGAATGCGTATGCCATAGCAAATTATGTTCCAGGATGTAGCTCTTACTCTATAATGTATTACACTAATGGTATCTCTCCTCATGGTATAAAGGTCATTCATTCCTGCTCACTATATGCTTTCCACAACAACTAAAAGGGTCTTATTCCTCCATGAAAATTGTTTTTTTTTCCATTTCTAGGTTCTCTTTATATAAATAGTCGTCTTTTATTTGGATGCAGTGCGAAGCAAAACTCGTCTGTGAGAGAATAGTACTGTATTTGTCATTGGTACAAGTTATGTCAATAAATAATTTATACATAGTTACACGTCATTACCTGGTCTTAGTAGGTCTCCACGGTGTTGTTCGAATTAATATTTTTTCAATAATTTATAAATTTTAAAGTTTAACAGAAAGAAATCAAACATTAAAATAAATGTGACAACTAAAAACACCCTACACTTAATGAACGTAAGAAATACTGAAGTACTTTAAGTTGTTGATGTCTTCAAACAGCTAAATTTGAATTTTTGTAGAATCATGCATCACGGTGTAACAAAACATGTAGAATCATGCATCACGGTATAATAACATGTAGAATCATGCATCACGGTGTAATAAAACATGTAGAATCATGCATCACGGTATAATAACATGTAGAATCATGCATCACGGTATAATAAAACATGTAGAATCATGCATCATGGACAAGTAAAATAACAATTTATTTGTAACAAACGAGAGGAAATTGTACTTCTACTTTTTGCTTTAACATAATAAACATTAAAATTGCAATATAAATACATAAAAGTACCAATACTGGAAAACAAAACACACTGTTTTCAATAATTCTATTAATAGGAAAATAATATTGGGACCCTACTTCCATTCATGGCCTTTTTCATGTCATCCTGTACCACTGTGTCAAACTGGTGCTGGTTTATCAAGAAATGTGAAAATATATGAGGAACAGATACATAATGACTTTTATTTCTGTAGATTTTGTGGTTGTATATACGAAATAATTTTGTTACACTCACTTGAAAATATATGAGGAACAGATACATAATGACTTTTATTTCTGTAGATTTTGTGGTTGTATATACGAAATAATTTTGATACACTCACTTGATTGTAAGGAAAGGGAAATTAGTTGGTGTGGTTGAAAGGTTTACGTAGTCATGATTTAAAACAAAGAAATGTTGGTAAAATGTTTTGAAGGGAGATATAACAAAACGCATCCGAACACATAATTTATAAGTGAAGTTGGTTTTACATTGATGTTATTATCATACAACATGCAAACAAACGGATATTCCAATATTAGAATTTCGTTACAAGCAAAAGGTTGCTTAATAATATTAGTTTATGAAATCTGTAATAAAAAATGTAGAATCATAGATCACGGTGTAATAAAACATGCATCATGGTGTTACAAAACATGTAGAATCATGCATCATGGTGTGATAAAACATGTAGAATCATGCATCATGGTGTGATAAAACATGTAGAATCATGCATCATGGTGTGATAAAACATTTAGAATCATGTATCATGGTGTAATAAAACATTTAGAATCATGCATTATGGTGTGACAGAATCATTAAAAAGTGATTCACACAGTAATCATTGTTTCTAATAACGTTAATCAAATATAGAAAAATTAGTACAGTAGTACAACTAATCTCAGCTAAGTCTATTCTTTTTCAATTATAGTATTACAGTATAATAAAAGATTTATTCAAAAGGGTCTGGCCGTCATGGCGAGTTGGTTAAAGCACTTGATTTGTAATCCGAGGGTTGCGGGTTTGAATCTCCGTCACATCAAAGATGCTCCCTGTTGTTGGCGTTATAACGTGACGGTCAATCTCACTATTTGTTGGCGAAAGGGTAGCCCAACAATTGGCGGTAGGAGGTGATGATTAGCTGCCTTTCTTCTATCCTTACATTGCTAAATTAGAGACGGCTAACGCACATAGCCCTTCTAAAGCTTTGCGCGAAATTCAAAACAAACCAATCAAAAGAGTTCGAAAAATCAATATAAATATATTTTATTTTCCATTACGAACACAATGAAAATACAGATAAACCTAAAAAGAAAGTGAACGAAATTAGTGCACGTAAAACTGCCAATTGACTGAAGAAGGGAAGAAATATTGTTATTCTATATTTAGCTTCGACTGTGGTTGTTGATAAAGGCTATTTCTTTTCATTTATAATCACTTGCTTAGCATGGCGGATTGTTGGACTGAGATTACGTGGTCTGTCACCTCACACACACGCACACATAAAACTGCCCTCCGCACTTTCGGGCCATGAGTGCGTTATACGAATGGCAGTAAAATCCTACTATTTGGTATTACACGAGCCATCCATTTCTTTGACTAGTAAACGTTCCTGGAGTTTCTTTTCGGAGTTAGAAACGATTATCCTACATAGACCTCGTGTAGCTTTATATGAATTCCAACAAAACAAACAAACAATACAATTACATAATATTTTCGTTTAGTGCATAAATAAATGTAAGTGTGTGATAGTTTCTGTCATTTATGTTCAGTATGTGCAATTAAAACTAATTCTTTCGTGGTAAAATAAATGTACACTTAGCTACTTTCCCTGCAATATAGTTCTATTGTATATAATGTTTAAATTATTATAAAAATATAATTATCATAAAAGATTTGAATGATGTTATCTTTCTTCGCTTTGCATGGCCGAGCGCGTAAGGCGTGTGACTCGTAATCCGAGGGTCGCGGGTTCGCGCCCGCGTCGCGCTAAACATGCTCGCCCTCCCAGCCGTGGGGGTGTATAATGTGACGGTCAATCCCACTAATCGTTGGTAAAATAGTAGCCCAAGTGTTGGCAGTGAGTGGTGATGACTAGCTGCTTTCCACTAGCTGTCTTACACTGCAAATTTAGGGACGGCTAGCACAGATAGCCCTCGAGTAGCTTTGTGCAAAATTCCAAAAAAAACAAAAAACGCTTTCCTCTATATTTAACAAATAGTGAAAGTTTCGAAAATTTAAATATATGTAATCATTTTGTTGTAGTATGTAACATTTTGCATGTATTTTCAATTCATTTTCAGGGGTAGGGATGCGGCGGTTATGAAACAACCATTACGAGATTGCCCTAATAGTGATCGTTAGGTTAACTTTTCTTTTATTTTGTGAATTTCGCCCAGCTACTCGAGGGCTAACCGTCCTTAATTTAACAGTGTAAGACCAGAGGGAATGCAGCTAGTCATCACCACTCACCGCCAACTTTTGGGCTTCACTTCTACCAACGAATAGTGGGATTGATCGTTACGTTATAACGCCCTCACGGCTGACAGTGCGAGCATGATTGATGCGACCCTCAAATTACGAGTCGAACGCCTTAACCCACCTGGCCATGCTGGGCCTAAGGTTAACTGAGAAAGGTGACTGATTATAAGAAACATTTATTTTTATAGCTCAATACTTAAAAAAACATTAATATTCACAGTCAGTATTCACTACAGATTATCTTCAATCCACTGACCCATCTTTCACTAAACGCTAGGAGAGTGAAAATGTATGTAATTTTCTTTTCCTGTGTTAAGAAACGCTTTTACCCGCTTCTTCTGAGCGTGAGTTGACGTCAAGAGCGAGAGGCAGTCAAACAACGCAACGTCGATGGACACCCAGCGAACCGTGAAATGAAGCACAGTAAGGTAATGCCTGTTTCATGTTTAGAGATCAAGAAAAAGGATGCTTGCTCAGTTCTTTTCAGCAAAGGACAGTCTCTGAAGAGTCGACAGATATTGCACATATATGCATGTGTGTCGAGAGATTACGTCGCAAACGTTCCGTTCTTCTCAAGTGTTAATCGATCGGTCTGAACGGTTTCTAATTATTCTTCAAGCTAAGCCAGCCAGTAAGTGCAAGGAAAATCTACGCCTTCTAATTTAATGATACAAGTTCTTGCTCATTCAAATACCTTATATATATATCTATATACACATATGCATATATATAAATAAGCTCTATTGTATTTAGATGTATATAAAGGTGTTTGACAATATCGAAGAAGAATTGGTGTCTTGATTCTGGGCGAGAAATCCAATTTCTAACAAGATGTGTGTGTGTGTGTATATACATATATATATATATATGCTACATTCTAATTTAGAATTCGGTCTCTTAAAAAAATCTGAATTCCTAATCTAAGTGTGTTAATAATAGCATAAACCGAAATAAAACGTCATTTCGTGTTTCGTTCTTTTCCTGTTCGTACTTTAGTTTTCGTAGTTTGTTTAAATTATTTTACACAAAGACTTTTCAGTCGTCATATTCTTCCCTTTAGTTATTTCCTTGTTTGATATTTTATGTTTCGATTAAAATAATTTACACAAACACGGAAATAAAATTTCCTTTTGGTCTTAGATAGTTTTCATGTGTACACGTTGAATGTTCTGACGTACATACTTTTGAACACTCACTATAATTGCAATAGGAAAATATAGAACGAAACAATAATATAATTTGGGGGTAGATTACGATTTGGGGTGTTTTCACATGCAAAAATTCCATCATCAAATAAGGAGTCAGATGGCAATTTGTTTTTGATTATCAACGACTTCACAACAGAGCAAGCTGCATACATAAGTTGGAACTAAAAATTAACTCAATAAATAATGTAGCTTGTTAGCTCGGAATTTTGAGCATAGATTCACATAGCAATTCGCAACTTGCAACTGATATGACAACTCGAGGGATGACAACTGACGAATTAACAGCATCCATCACAACTCTTTTACTGCTGTTTATATTTCAGTAGCAGGATTTAACTGCCTCTCTTATGGCATATTCACCGACCAAAATTGTGGAGCAAGATTTTGTGATAATGAGACATGAACAATGAATTTTCAGATTCGACGTCATGGCCAACTTATTAATGACCAGAAGTTACTGATCCTTCAGTTGGCCTTCATGCTGCTATGAATATTGTTAGCTGTAATATCAATGTCTCATGGAGTGTTACTAGCTAAGAAGACTAAAGTTAATTAGTCCATGTAGTAAACGGCTATGTAAAATAACAATTAAAAATAATAACATTTAACAAATAAGTTCAAAAATCATAAAAACTCCATAGCCAATTACAAAAAAGTAATAAAATATTGAAAGTCAAGTTACTTTCCAAAAACACGTTGTGAAACAAAGATTTAAGAATAATTGAATAAAGGAAGTTGCCCCCCAGTGGCTCAGCGGTATGTCTGCGGACTTACACGCTAAAATCCGGGTTTCGATACCCGTGGTGGGCAGAGCACAGATAGCCCATTGTGTAGCTTTGTGCTTAATTCAAAACAACAACAACAACATAAAGGAAGTTTTATGTAAACTGCTTAAAACAGATGTATTCTCAAAACAACTGATATGGGTTTAATTAAAATGAAGTACAAAACAATGTTTAGTCTTTCTGAGGTCATCTTAACTTGAAGAAAGCTGTTCTGTACTTTATTTTAATTAAAGTGCTGGTACCCATACCAACCGACTTGAGAATACATTTTAACTTCATGTGGGTTTCTCGTCAACACGAACTTAAACAGCTGTACTATTGTAAGTCTTTGGTCTACATTATTGTTTACAGGGATAATGTCTAACAAATCGAGGAAAAACGTACGTTTTTATATTATTAGTTAAGTTTGTTTTGTTTTTAGTTATGTATAAATTGGCACAGAGGGCTATATATGCTCTGCCCACCTCGGGTTTCTGCAGACTTAACTCTGTACCATTCGGATGGGGGTTACGATAAAGTTAGGACAAACTGTCTTGTAAATTGATTCAAATATTAAGTGTTTTGGGAAAAGTATATAGCCCAGTACTACCTTTAATTTCCATGTTTAGCTTCTTATATGGTCTAAATCTTTAAACTTCACGAATTCAGTGTGTTGGATTACATATAAAGAACTCATCGGTTTGTAGAAGATTTGGCATTTTCAGCTTTATAAGACACAAGGGCTAAACTCCATATCGATAACCACAATGCTCACGCATGACCATTTTTAATTTTGAATTGCTGAGTTGGACGAAGGCAACTAATCTACGGCGCCCACCGTTTACATGGCAACTCCTAATTGATTTTCTACTGTTTCTATTTGTATACCCCAAGACGTTTGTTTAGCTACATGTCGAAGCTTCAAGTTGGTCCTTTCGAAACTAGATCCGGCAAACTAACTCCACCCACCCTAATAAAATGTCTTAAAATGTTTAGTTATATGGAAAATACTCTATAATTATTCACGCTTCTAAGTGCTAATAGCGCATTGAATATTATATTAACTAAACATAGTTAACCAAATGAGTTACGCATTGTGATATTGGTTAAACGAATAACAGTTAATATGTTAAAGAAATGTAATAACGAAATATGAGGTTATAATTTAAGTATTTCTTTGAATATTTTTCGCAGCAAAAATAAATAAATATGCAAATACATAAATTAGTTTAAAAATAAAACCTGAACCACAAAACAAATACAAATATTTAACAATAATAGAGTGGTTGTAATATAATGTGTCCTGGTTTATAAGGTACCAGCTTCACATGCTTGACAATGGAAAGGTGTATGAGCCCACAACGTCCCACACTTTTATCACTTTTAACTGTTAAAAGTGGAAAGGTGTTCGCTAACAAAACAACCATAAAAATAATAAGAAAGTTAATAATTGGAGCACTACACATCATTGAGAAAGACAGTACAATAGTCCTTAAATTAATCGTTCTAAATCCCAAAAATATCAAGAGATTAAGGACAACCTTCTGGTATTAGTTTAACCCGCCATCTTTATACTCTATCGTTTGTAACAAATTTTGGATCTTACACAAATTGTTACACACACGTATGAATTTATACGTAACCTGGAATCATGATAGGTTAATATCTGTCATTGAGCGTGTACTTGCTATGCGATACACATTACCTATTTTACCAAATGATTTAGCTTAAAAATCGTTAAATGATTAATAAGACGTTCGTGTTTTACAAACAATTTTTGTTTAGAATTTCAAATATTTTCGAAATGATATATTTGAAACAATATGTTCTGGCTACAAATATTAAACTCACACATAAAAGATACAGCGAAAATTATAAATTGGACTTATTAAAATCAGTTACCTATTTTAAGGTACCAGTGAATTAAAAATGTTTAATAATAAAGTAACTTAAATAAATAAATAAAAACGATACGGATATATATATATATATGCAATTAAAAAGTGTACGTTGTTAAAATAATTACAAAATAAAATTTATTAAACTTGGGACCAGCCCCACAAAGAATGGCGGCGTAGGACACCGAAGTAAGAAGTCTTTGAATGACTGGTCCCTAGTTTTCATTAATTTATTTTTTCTTGTTTTTATAATTCATAATTTCTTTCCAGGTGGAGAAAAGAAGAAAATAATAAACATTTCGAAATAAGAGATTAGATAAAACGAAATGTAGAAGATATATAATGATATACACATCATGGCATATAAGTAAAATATATATTCCAACTGACATATAGTCAGTGATTTCCTTTAGGTTGAGGAACAGTTTAGCCTCCTGTCAAAACCAATGTTTTGAAAATAAATATTAATCATTCTAGAATAAAACGAAAAACCACGTAAAAGTAATAGCTGATTTTATAAATGTTATTCAAAATACTTAGAATAAAAGAGAAATTTTCATTTGTTATAAAAAAAAATTAAGCTTGTTTTTTTATTTACAATATTTGACTGTCATTAAAAATACCGAAAACATTCTTCGTTGTTTCTCAATTAATCGTAGTTAAAAAGTAAAAATACGTGTATAAACTGGTGTGTTCACATCAGTGTTCAAAACGTTGTATATGTTGTGAGAATGAATCTTATTTACTGTAAAAGCTCTAAACTGTAGTAAAGTAATTTCTAAGGTTCTCTCACATTAAACTAAATGAAAAGTCGTAAACTGATACATGACGACTTTGTTATATATAATTAAGTACATATTTTGCAGCTGTATATTTATAATAACATTTCCAACATCATGCTGCTTGTGTCCAAAGAATTAAAATATAAAACTTCAAAATAATGTATTTCAAATTTTCGTTCAAAACTATATATTATACGGATTATTTTTACACAGCTATTCCTGTTTCTGAACTTATAGATTGGAATAACGATTCAAAGTCTGTGGTTCTTCGAACTCTTCAGGTCACATCTGAAAATGTTCCACTGTAAATGAAACGAAGTGCATATCTTCATTATGGTTTCAGAGATAAAAAATAAAAAATGTGATGCTCCGCGAACAACGAATTCTGGATGAGAAGAAAGGCAGCTATTCAACAAAACTTATCGCCAACTATTGGATCAAGCCGATCCAATGAAGAGATTCAAACGTCTCATTTACAGCGTACTCAATGCCCAAAGTGCTAAACGTTTCTTATAAGCAAGGTGACGGTAACCATGAATCATCTGATTTTTATCTCGGATAGGTTAACTACTATGTTACACCAGATAAGGTTTCAAGGAAAAAAGTTTGATTTATGCTATTTTATTTATTGAGATATGACACCCATCCGGTTACATAGCGGTATGTCGAGATACTTATTATTCTAGAAAACGGATTTTAATTCGTGTGGTTGAAACTACAAAAATAACCCACAATGTAACTTTGTGCTTAACTGCAAACTAAGTAAGGCATGTGTTTGTGCTTTTTTTATAGCAAAGCCACATAGCGCTATCTGCTGAGCTTACCAAGGGGAATCGAATCCTGATTTTAGCGTTGTAAATCCGTAGACATACGGCTGTACTTGCGGGGTACAACTAAGACATGAAGAGTGGATATTTCACACAAATCTAAAAACTAGTTGTATCATTAAACAAGAAAGAAAGGTAATTAAAAGAAATGGAAACATCAATCAAGGATAAATATTGTAGTTCTTGAGCACTGCAGTGGTCTAAATATATCATGCACATTATCTATACATTTTCACAAGGTTTCACTGTACAAACTCCAAAATATTAAATAACGAAATGAAAAAAAATATTGTTTTAAATCCGGGGATTTTCTTTGAACGATCATGTTTTGAGTCTTCGTGTTTGGATTTTTAAGTAAGTGTATTTTTGCTACTCTTTAAAACTAATCACTCCAGGGATCGAAATTCCGTCACACCAAACATGCTCCCCTTTAAGCATTAAGAGTGTTATAATGCGACGAAAATCTCATTATTCGATGGTAAAATAGTGATCCAAAATTTGGCGATGGGTGATGATGACTAACCCCTTTTTTTTCTACTCTTACACTGCTAAATTAGGGACATGTAGCTTTGTTCAAAATTCAAAGCAAAATCAAATAATAGTGTTATCAGAATTTTTGAAGTGCTTTTGTCAAACCTAAGTTTTTGATATTGCCTGTTCTAGAAACATCACTCAAGGATAAATATTTTAGTTTTTAGACACTGCAGTATTCTAAACATATAATGGACATCACCTATACATTTTCATAGGTTTTTAGCGTACAAAATCCAATATGTTCAATATTGTAGCCTTATAGGCGTTTTCAAAGTCTCCCGCCTTCGGTCTTCAGGTAAGTATGTTATACTATGCTACACCTGGCAACCGTTTGAATTTTAAACCATTTGACTTTAAATTCGAAAATAGCTTAAAACCAAATGTAAACGTGGGTATTCAGAAAGGTATATTTATTTTCGTCCCGATAAAGATCTTAGGATTGTTTGATTAGCTGATGATACTAACTACACAGTGAATGTTATTGGATACGGTGTTGATTTACTGATTTAAAAAAAATAAAATAAAAATAGAGGCATCGGAGAGCAACAAAGCACTTGAAAACCGCCAGATGGCGTTTATGGGCAAAACAAATGTGTCTTTGGTTTATGTTGAATGTGTGTGTGTGTGTGTGTGTGTGTGTGTGTATAACATTGTTGGTTTTTTTATAGTATTCTGGTGGATTATAGAGAACGTGTTACGATTGATTGGCTTATCCCAGTTTCTGATTGGTGGAGAGATTTTCTGTATATTTAACCAATAATAATCACAGTTTACTCACCTCTTCTATTCCGGAATGTCTGTTTACTGAGGGTTTTATTGTGTTTATGTAAAATGATACTTTAATTTTTCTTGCCTTCCAAGAGTTTTGTCTCTGTCGACGATTCTAGTGTTTCTCCAGTTTATTTTGTGTCCAGTTAATGTGATATGTTCTGTAACGACTGAAACTTCTGGTTTCATGTATTGTCTTCGTGTTATCTTATTTATGTCGCGTGTCTTCTTCCCGTTTCGCCGAAGTATGTTTTGTTAGAGAAACGAGTAATTTCAAAAATGACGTTTAAAAGGTTTCTGTTTCTTTTTCACCAGAATGACTCATAATAGTTTGTAAGATTTCTATTGGACATCTATGTTGAATGACTTGACTATGCGTTTGAGTTTTTCAATGACATTTTGCAGATAGGGGAAGCAAATCGTAGTAGTGATAACATTTTTCTTATCTTTTCTTTCTGTTGTGGTCTTCTCCAGAGAGTTTTTGAAAAAAGAGATATTGTTACCATTCTGTTTAAAGCATTCTAAGATCTTTAGATGTTTTGTTTTGCTGGCTATCTTATCGCAAATGTTTTTTGCTCTATTATTTAGATATTTGTTTATACCAAGTTTTATCTGGTTAGGATGATAGGAATGAAAGTGTAGGTATCTGTCCGTGCGGATGGGTTTTCTGTGTACAGTTGTGGTGATTTTTCTCTCTTGTCTGCTGATGGGTATACCAATAAACAGTAGGCCGTTTGTTCTCTTTGTCTGTTTTCATGAGGAAGTGGACTATTTTGTGTAAATTGTTTCACAAATGCATTCTGCGCTATAAGATTTACAGACAAATACAATTATTCAGTTGTATCTGGGTAAGTACTAAAGTGAAATTGTAAATTCATATTGTTAGAATTAATAAGCACTTATAGTTATCAGTATGCGTAACAACGAGTTTGAACATTACTACCTAGCTTTAGTAACATCGTATAATTTATTTGAAGAAAACGGGATATTGGAACCATTTTTAATGGTGTATAAGCAGGATAACAATTGAGAACTTACGGTTTCATATCTTGTGGTTTACAGTCTTTTTATGAACTTTTTTGCGTTTTATTACAATTACATATAAGGGAAGCAGTTTTTCATGTCCGAAGATAACCTTTCAATAATCATGAATTACATAACTTCCACATGGGAGACTGGTGCTCAAACTAGCATTTATTGTTTTTTTATTATTATTGGCTAAAAATTCCTGTTTTATCCTTATTTAATCTTTTCAAAGAAACACCACATTTCTGTAAAATAGCTTACTTCAAAGGGTAATGAGCACGTCTCTTACACTAGATTTATCATTTTCTAAGTTACTTCAAATTGATAATATTTATAGAAGCTGATACACCATTCAAACTATGCCATCTAAGTGAAACTGGTTGCTATCAGATTTTTGAGTTATCGTGCAATAACAAAGAACCAGAAGAAAGAAGAACAAACAATTAATTTTTTTGTGATATTTACAGACGTTTTCAGAACTTACCATTCAGCCATTACAAGATATTGTTATAAAAGTAAACACTATATAATATTTTCAATTTTGTATGACCTGTTGAAAAAATATATTCAAAATACCATTTCCAATAAATAATCTGAGCCATCCCTAGATAGAAAGTGCTCGTACTTGCCTGATATATATATAACATATGGATATATATATATATATATATCGCGTTTCAGTCAAAACTTTGTTTATTGAATGCCTAGCAGATAAGTTCTGGAACTTAATAAAAGATCTCGTTGGCAAAGGTGTGCGTCACATAAGCTTTGCAGCTAAAATCCTATTATATATTCTTCTTATTGTGAAACGTATATCACATCAAACATAAATTTTAACTCCAGATTAACCGTGGATGGGTTTAAAGGTCCTTATCTGGTGATAAGCATCATAATCTTCAGATTTGGGAACCATGGCTTGGGTCAAAGCATCGTAAAGTGTATAATCAGTTGTTTTCTTTTTCTTCTTCTGTATTTTGGTGATTAATATGCATCCAAATGCACATTTCAGTCGATGTTGACCAATTCTTATAATTGAAAAACATAACAAAGGCAGACTCATTTCACAAAAAAATCTTATGAATCAGTGATTATCCAGCCATAAGCCTTGATAACAATATCCGTTTGTATGTTGTTGTTTTCTTTATTTCAGAGTTAATGTGGTAGAAACAAAAGGCATAATCTTGTATTCACTCTATAAAAAACAAAGTAAAATAAAACAAATTAATAGCTTCCAGTTTATTAGAAACTTACACATTTCACTTTATGAATTAATTTTGAAAATATTAAAGCAATGTGTTTGTGTTGTTTAGAAATGAAAGCTCATTAACGATAATTATACCAGTTTTTTTTATTAAGAGACTCACCACTCAAAACAGGAAATTAATCATACTTAAATACTGACAGAACGTTGTTATGAAATCAAAACGTTTGTATATTAAAAGTTACACTAAATACTATTTGAAACTAGTCTAGGTTCTTGTAGACTTTATTGGCAAATACTAAAAAGGATTTAGAACTTCTACAGTTTTGAAACAAACATATGAAACCTCAAGTTTTTTAAGCAAACCAGAATTTCGTCTAATTTTCTCAGTATAAAATCAGATATTCGTTTTAGTTTCATACAACAAGCTCACAGATTGGCTAAACAAACAATAAACCTAAATTTATTGGATAGGTAACATCCATTCTTAATGCCACAAGCTTTCCACTTCCAACCACTTATGCTTGGTGCTACAAGCCTCTCATTGTCAGCCATTCATGGCCAATGCTACAAGCTTCCCATTGTCAGTCATCTATGAGCAGTGCAACAAGACTTCCGTTGTCAATAATCCATGGCCAGTACTACAAGCTTCCCATTGTTAGTCTTCATGGCCAGTGCTACAAGACTTCCATCGTCAGTTATTCATGTCCAGTACTACAAGCTTCCCATTGTTAGTCATTCATGATCAATGTTACAAGACTTTCATTGTCAGTCATCCATGGCCAGTGCTACAATACTTCCATTGTCAGTCATCCATGACTAGTGCTACAAGCTTCCCATTGCTAGTTATTTATGATTAGTGTTACAAGACTTCCATTGTCAGTCATCCATGGCCAGTGCTACAAGACTTCCATTTCTAATAATCCGTACTCGATGCTACAAGACTCCTACTCACAACCAACCATGCCCACTGCTACAAGCCTCTCACTTCCAATAAATCATGCTCACTGCTACAAACCTTTTGCTCTCACCAACACTGAAGTAGGTGTTTCCTTTCCTCAGCTAAAGTTTTAATTAACTAGAATGGTTACAAATCTCACACAGAATGCTCGACTACGCCATTTTTTTACGTACATTTCTCCTACCAGTAACTGTAGACATATCCTTTGTCTTCACCATGATTTAAATACATTTTCGATATGACTTTAAATTATAAATTATAGGTAACTTGATTTTTATCACTGTAAAAGTTAAGCTAGTTAGGATTTGAGTTCTCTTTAGAAGAGTACTATCTCAGACTCGTCTGCATTTTTGTAGAATTACATTTACAGAAGACCTTGAAAAGTCTTTTCTTCAGTTTTAATTGTTTAGTTATATTTCTATAATCTCCCAGTATTGTTGAAATTGAGATTAAAATGTGACGAAAATACACAGGCTTTCACAGGGTGTAATAATTTTTTCGCATGACTGTAGGTCCTAGTGGAGTACACAAATTAACCCATAGCCTATAGCACCGGCAAAAAGCCTCACAATGGGTTCCAGAATTTTGTCTCTATATCGTCGCGCGTTCAGAGCACCCCTGTCGTGTGTGAGTAAACCATTATAAAGCCTTTTTTATGAGCGTCGACTTGCACAATGTTACAGAATGAAAATTGTTTTCCTTGACGTCTCCACGTCCTTGCACGTCCATCATCACAAGACACAGTGAACCTGCTCTCGTCTGTCCACAGCACGGTGGCCCGTTAACGAATTTCTCAGTCCAGGTGCTGACGAGCAAACTCCAACTTGGCTGCATGGTGTCGCAATGTCAGAATAACGCCTTTTGCAGGCCGTCTGGCCTTAAGAAGTCATTATTGCAGTCGATTGCGAACTGTTTGGACCGACACACGGGTTCCAGTGGAATGTTGAAGGTCATTTCTCTGTGACCGAGCCGTAGCTAACCTGTCCTGAAGAGAGGTTGTTACGATATTTCAGTCCTCTCTGGCTGTTGTGCAGCAATGATAGCCTTGACCTGGTCTCCTGGTAGCGTCACAAAAGTCGATTGATGTCGCTTGGTGACACTTCGACGCACTGTGCCATCCCCTTTGAGTTTAGCCATCCTCCAGCATCTGGACCGTCCTGGCCATTTCGTTCACTGTCAGATGGCGCCTGACTGCTTGGGTACACAAGATGAAGGTACACACTGACAAAACGAGCCGAAAAATATCCATGTTGGTGCTTGTTTCGAGATTTGATGAGGAATGCATAGTTTCACGTGACAGCCTTATATAGTGTACCTCGAGTTGTATTCTCTTTGAGTGAAATGAGTATCGTTTGAATTGTTTCAAACTTCACTCGCAAGCTGAGAAAATACACTTGTAAACGAAAGGATATGTTTTTCACACATAAATTTAGTTATGATAAAAATATACTGAAATATGGGCCTAAATATATGTGTAGAAATGGCTCTTTTGGGTTGAGAATTTTTTTTTGTGTAAAGGAGCGAACCACGTTTTGACCTTATTCAGTCATCGTCAGGTTCACGAAGGTTCTCGACATCAAAGAAATATGAACTTGATCCTTTAATATTTTGAGCAGTATATATGCTATCTTGAATGTCATTTGAATTTTAGTGAACTATATGACATTTTCTATCGAAATGTCTTACCTTCATGTTTCTAGATTACATGTTAAAATATGTCTCTCTCTATATATATACACACACCCGCATATGAAATGTGTTTAATAAGTAATTGCCAATGTTTTATTATAGCCAAGTGTGTATTTAATCTTTAAATATCTTATCCATGTCATGTAACTTTCTTTCAACATTTATTCTAAAGCTTAAAAGTAGTGAACTAAAATAGCAGTTTTGTTACCTAACGTGGATTAAAGACTAAGTTAAATCTTTTAAACTAATTAAATAGCAAAAATATCGCGAATATCAAAGATACAAAATTAATGACTAAACATATTTTAATAGTTATACATGTGTGGTATTTTCAGGCTAAACTGTTTGAGCTAATGCTACCTGCTTTCTGGACGTAGTTCATTTCGAACGACTTATTTTAACATTGTAACATGATACTGATGCACTAGATACGATCTGTGGCAATCTACTGAACAAAACTTGTGAATATAGACATACTGTTATTCTCTCTATTGCATACTTCTTGAACGTAATATGCAGTCTGAAGTCACTAGGTGCAACAGTCTAAAAACCACGGTTTGGTGGTTTATAGTGAAGGTCAGCACACCTTCCTGCTCTTTAATCTTGCCAAACAAATATCACAGGCTATACACGCTCATGGCGTGTTCCTTTGTTTCTGCTGAGTTTTACCTCTCTGCACTGGAAGGAACACCTTTGCTAGATTTTGGTCATTAAGTTACTGTTTCTAGAGCTCCCAAAGCGTTAACTGTGATATTCATTTACTAGTAAAATCTACTATTGTTTCTTTTTGAATAGTCCTGGCATGGCCAAGCGTGTTAAGGCGTGCGACTCGTAATCTGAGGGTAACGGGTTCGCATCCCCGTCGCGTTAAATATGCTCGCCCTTTCAGCCATGGGGGCGTTATAATGTTACGGTCAATCCCACTATTCGTTGGTAAAAGAGTAGCTCAAGAGTTGGCAGTTGGTGGTGATGACTAGCTGCCTTCCCTCTAGTCTTATACTGCTAAATTAGGGACGGCTAATACAGATAGCCTTCGAGTAGCTATGTGCAAAATTCCAAATCAAACGAACAAACAAATCTTTTTTAATTTCGCGCAATGCTAAATTAGGCTATCTGCGTTAACCGTCCTTAATTTAGCAGCTAGTCACCACCATCTACAGTCAACTCTTGGGCTGCTCTTTTACCACCGAATTTAGTGCTATTGATATTATAACACTCTCACGTTTGGTGGGAAGTGGATTTGAAATTACGGTCCTCAGGTTGCAAGTAAAACATTCTAACTACCTGGGCGTGCCAGGTCATCTACTTCTGCCGGCTTGAAATTCCATCTCCCACACAGTGTCCAGAATTAGAACATTCTATGAATAGACAGGATCTCACCATGCTGCAAGATAGTTCATCTCACTTTCACGTTGTGATGCACTGTAATATTCTTGCAACATTATTGTCTAAGATGTTATCACCCCTTCTGAATATTTTAAAGTTCATTAAACCCCTTCATCAAAACGTGGCTGATCCTTATTGTGATATTTTCACCATAAAAGTAATGGTGATAATGTTTTACCTGGACTTTAATTTCAAGAAGTTCTTTCTTTGCCTTGAATTATCCGCTTTCAGCAGTTATGAGTGTACAACAAACATTTCAATTACACGTTCTATTCCATATTTTAAAAGCAATAGTATTGACAATGTTATTTATCTTTATCCAGTAGAAAGCTGTTTACTTGTCGGAGATATGTCAGAAAAGCAAGGTTTAGGAAACAGAATACATGATCAAATTTCTCCCTACATCTAAAGTGCATCTTAACCTTTAGCAAAAAGAGAAAATTTTATAACTCACTTAAAGTTTGGATATAAATAATCAAAAATGTGATGTAAAATCAAAAAAATGCAAATATTTTATCTAATTTCAAGTTGAGGCCAGTTTCTTACCAAAATGACTGAAAAACGCTTTCCACGCTTTTTCCTAGTTTAATTTATAATCCTGTTATATTTTTCTGCTGGACAACCATTTTCAGGTAGTGACCAAACATCAAAACATTGTCAGTATAGACCAGATACTTATTCCATTGCAGTCCCTTCAGTGTAAGACCTATTAACTTCTCAAAGTAGAAGATCATGTTATACAGACTTAATGGCATCACGTCGAACTCATAAAACTCATCTCTCATGTTAAATGCAATCTTAGAGCAGTTAATGTCATTTAGCTTGACTTGTCAGTATGCGAATGACAGATCTAAAATGTCTAATCAACAGGAAGCTTTCAAAACATTCAAACATATTTCTGTTTGTAGTAAAGCAAAGGGGTTAACATAAGTTACCTTGTATATTCAGTTAGAATCATCACAAAGTCTTGGCTTATTGTCCATTCTTCAACCCCGATAATCAATAAAGGAAATGATCAAGTGCTCTTTAAAGAGTGCAACACTTTATCCTTCAACACTCAGTGAATTTCAACGCTAACTGTCCTTTTAATGCTCCAAGAAAGTCAAAAAAAGAGTTGGTTTGTTGGACTGTGTTACCTACATACGAGTTGTTATGTTGAGGACATTGACACTTGGTAGAATAAAGTTGTTATCCGATGGCCAGAGTAGTTGCTTCAGTTGCAGGGTTTTGTACGTAGCAAAATCTGAAGGTATTTTTGCTTCTTCTATATCAGTCATTAACTTGATCTCTTACCCTTATACTCTTACAGGTGTTTATTAAGTTCAACCAAACCCTGAGGAAGATGGGTTGACTTCTAAACCCATTGGTTTAACACTTTTCAGCCCGAGCAGTGTGACTATTACCCAAAGAAAATAAGTAACATCAGATTTTGAAAGATTACACTATTTAAAAAAAAATACTTTTTTTAGTTATTTCGCAATTGCTTATGACTGAAGTAAATGGAAAAGACCTATTTTTCTCTACAAACTTTGCTTTTGTGACCTGAGTAATGAAATTTACAAATATCTTTATTTTCCAGAACATTCCAACATTCCAGGTAGATTCGGTGCTAAGTAGCTGAAAGAGAATTTTCTCGAACTGACAAGAATTTTCAAGAACATTCTAGAATGTTGTAGAACTTACAAGAACTTTTACGAATTTTCTAGAATGTCGTGCTGCTCCATAAAGAGAATAAGTATTCCTTTCTTACCCTTGCTCATTCGGTGCACTTTAAAGAGGAATACAACAGCGTTAAACTTTGCTAGAAGCCTTGAAGTATGATGAGTATGGCTGCAAGGTTATCGAATACTTCAAAATGGTGGAATTCCTGATGGATCTACAAGGAGGCTCTACCAAGTTTCTCTGTTATCTTTGTCTTTAAGACAGCAGGGACACCGCACTGTACTACAACAGGAAGCACTGGTCACAACGGGCCGATTTCTCTCTTGGGGTAGGCATAACGTCATGTGTGAGCCACTAGTGGACCTCCAGCTGGTGTTGTTCCCACCATTGCACATAAAATTAGGTCTTATGAAACAATTTGTCAAAGCTCTTGATAAGAAGGCTGCAGCCTTTAAGTACCTTTGAGACTTCTTCCCTAAGCTGTCTGAGGCAAAGATCAAAGCTGGTGTCTTCGTTAGACCACAAATAAAGAAGATCTAGGAGTGTACAGAATTTCCCAAGAAGCTTAGTAGGATGGAAAAAACTTAAGGCAGCTTTGTCACAGGGATTCGAGGCTTCTTGGGTAATCACAAGGCGGAAAATTATGTGGAACTGGTTAAGATTCTGGTGAGAGATACGGCAAAATGGGCTGCAGCATATCCTTGACGCTCATCTTGATAAATTCAAGGAGAACATAGAAGTATAATCAAAGGATCAAGGCGAGCGCTTCCACCAAGATATACTGGACTTTGAACGCTGTTACCAAGAAGCGTATAATAAAAGCATGAGAAGAGACTATATTTGGGGTCTGATAAGTGAAGAGACTTGCAATGCAGTCGCAAATCTCGAAAAACTACTCACTTCTAAACATTTTTGTTTAACTTTAGTATAAATACATGTAAATCTTGATTCATATGTTGCTTTATTCAGACCATATGCAGATGAAAATGTGCCCATTTTTACATAGTATGAGCTTGTTTTGAATTTTGCGCAAAGCTACACGAGAGCTATCTGCACTAGCCGTCTCTAATTTCGCAGTGTAAGACTAGAGGGAAGGCAGCTAGTCATCACTGCCCACCGCCAACTCTTGGGCTACTCTTTTACTGACGAATAGTGGGATTGACTGTAACATTATAACGTCTCCACGGCTGAAAGGGCTATAATGCTTGGTGTGAATTGGATTCAAACCCGCGATCCTCGAATTACGAGTCGAACGTCTTAACACGCTTGACCATGTCGGGCTCGGAGAAGAAAGATACTGAAGTCTTTTTAATGATTGGTCAGATCGAGTGTGAATAGTTTACACTGAAATATAGTAAACTGAGAGTGTCTGCTGATATATATTGAGCCAAGATAAGTTGTTTGTAAAATGAAATTTGAAAGTTGTGAACTTTCTGGACCTAATTAAATGATAATTAAATGAAATATCACAGTTTCTGACGGAGGACGTCGCTGGCGAATACTTTCATTTTATTATTGTTGCTTTGAATAGCTTACACTATGAAGATATTTTGTGTCCAGATGCAATTAATCAGATAATTAAAAATAAATATGCATATATTATTATTTTGATATTTTATATCAAGTTGTAATGTGTTTTTCGGATTACTTTCTTTAAAACTAGATTTTGTACGAATCTACAGTCAATGATAACAGTTTTTGAAGGATTTACGTTTAACATCCCGTCAACATTCAGTATTTTCATGCATAGTTGTTGCTATACTTAAAAGGCATTCTAGAAATTGTATTGCAAGTAACAAGTTGTGATTTCTATGATTTGTTTATATTGCATATCTAAAACACGGAAAGGTAAGTTTCATATATAGTGAAGCTAACGGAACAGCTGATTTAACCCCACAATTATTACGTTAATTTCTTTACTAACTATTATAAATATCAAACATGACAGCACTTCCTGCTGTGGGATTGCGTTAATATAGAGAGCAGATCATGAATTAGCGATGGGTTGTGTGGACAAGCAGCCTTCCCTCCAGTATATAGTTTATAAACTAAGAATGATTAACACAGACAGCCTTTATGCAGCTTTGTAGTATCAATATTATATTCTCCGCGTTCGTATTGTATCAGCTGTCTCCATCTAGCGTTGACAAAGTAAATAACTTCGTAAAAAAGAGCGATATATGATAGATTTCACGCATTCAAACTCTAGACAAAACAGAAACATATTAATATTTATTTCAATGTTTCACTAGCATACAGAGCATACATATTACAATATAATACTTTAATTGTAAACACAATACCAGAAAACAGTAAAATGATTTTTTTTTACTTTATGATGAGAAAGTTAAAATAGTCAAGACTACTTTTTAATTAGGAAATGACTTCTAGTTGGATATATGAATAATTATGTTTGGAGCTTGTATCAGACAGGTATTATCACTAATTAAGTATGGATGGCTCTGATTTTTCCACGAAAAGGTATTTCCAATATCTGTTCAATAGGTCATCAGAACTTTACAATACTGTGTACTGTTTCCTTTTATAACAATATCTATGTAATTACTGAGTCACCAGTTCCGGCAGTCATTAAGTATCATACCATAAAAGTTTGAATTTCTTGTCCTTCTTTCTTTTGCTTTTGTGTTTTTGCATGATAATACAATAATTAAAACAATGGTACTGAGATGACATAGTTTTAAACGGTGTATCCGTTTTTATAAGTATTATTAATAGCTATCAGTGGCTCAATAAAAATCTCAATTATATTGTAAACAATGTCATCCTTATTTCTTTAGTCTAGAAATTTGGTGCTTCTTTGAAAAGCTTAAGTGAAAGGTGAAACAAATTATTAGCTAATAATAGAGAAACAATAAACGTTATTGTTTGGAGTACATTGCATTTTGAACTTCGTTATAAAAACAACTTTCCTTGTCAGTTAAAATACTGGATTTGAAAAACAAACAAGCAAACAAGTAAAGAAAAACTTTCAAGAAAGGATTAAATGTAAGAATGGCTAATGTCAATAGTTGATAACCAATGTTTCTGTTGACATAAAGTTCTGCTGTCGTTTTGCTTATAATACATTTTTGTGATACTTGTTATTTCTTAAATTGTATATAACAACTTGTTATGGATACATAATTTTAGCAACTCTTATTGTTTAGTATTTTAATAAAACCAAAACATTAGCTACGTTATTGTCATTGTATGGCCCGGCATGGCCAGGTGGGTTAAGGCGTTTGACTCGTAATCTGAGGGTCGTGTGTTCGAATCTCTTTCGCATCAAACATGTTCGCCCTTTCAGCCGTAAGGGCTTTATAATGTGATAATTAATCCCACTATTTGTTAGTAAAAGAGTAGCCCGAGAGTTTGAGGTGGGTGGAGATGACTAGTTGTCTTACACTGCTAAATTAGGGACGGCTAGCACAGATAACACTCGAGTAGCTTTGTGCGAAATTCCAAAACAAACAAATATTGTTATTGTAAGAATTAACATATAGCAACGTATATAACAATTCAATCACAACTGAACTTAATTTATCTTACTGTTGTCTGTTAACATTCTACAATATTGTGTGTCTGTTCTATTACGTAGAGATGATGCAGGTGCCATTCCTACATTCACATCCTCGCTCTCTCCATATTTTTTACTTGTCTGAATAGAATCTAACATTTAGAATTAAAATTATTTTAACTTAAGTTCAGAGTAAAAATGAGTTGAACATTTTAACCCAGATTCAATCATTTGATCATCACAGATGAAAGAAATGTAAAAAAAAAAACATATATATTACCCGTGTATATCTATAAAAAGAAAGAGAGAGCACCTGAAATTTGTATTACACTAATGTTGAGGATTCTGGTAATAGTAAGGGTACTCAATATTAATTTTGTAACACCCAAAAATGGAATTTTCTCTAAGTTAAACTGTTATTTGTTTGTTGTTAAGGTCAACAGATATCGATTTTTATTGTCACCACTGAGTCATCGATGAGTAAATGGTTTGGAAACAATAATTTTTAAACTACTATAAAGTTAAAAGTTTTTTCCATGAAGTTGTGAGTAAAAGTTACAACTTTTATACCTTTAAATCTCTGAAACATTACATCGATTAATTTTCACACTAAACACAAACTGTTAATAGCAAAACATATACTGATGTTATTATAAATACTATAACAATAAATAATTGTTATATTTATCAGTTATATTTGTGGTCAGTCCTTTACAGTTATAGCTAGATTCGGCATAGCCAGGTGGTTAAAGCGTTTGACTCCTTGTCGCACCAAACATGCTTGCCTTTTCAGCCGTGGGGGCGTTATAATGTCACGGTCAATCCAACATTTCATTGGTAAAATAGTAGCCTAAGATTTGGTGGTTGGTGGTGATGACTAGTTGCCTTTCATCTAGTCTTACACTGCTAAATTAGGGACGGTTAGCGCAAATAACCCTCGAGAGGCTCTGCGCAAAATTTCAAAACACAAAACACTCTTATAGCTAACTTGTAAAAAATCTTTATAATGAAAAACAAAAACTTATTTTAGAAAGAGAAACATTGCAATTGCTTTATTCTACTATGCTCTATTACATATAAACATTCTGGTGAAATAATTTCTTTATTGTTTTGTGAAGAAGAAATTTTCATAATTATGAGCATTACAAAATCTCTCACCCTGTCTTACGTTTTTCAATTTTATCTTCTACAGCTGTTACGCTTTCATCTTTAGGTGCTAATTTATTATTGGCAATGTTACTTGAATTTTTTTGCCTAAATATTCTCAAAACTTCATCTTACCACATGATACTAAAGAATCACAATAGCAATTTTTTTTTCTAAAGTGCCATCGAACATTTAGTTTAAGAATTATGAATTCAGCCGAAATGACACCAGGGCAGCGCAACTGTTAACAAGCCCATTTTTGAATAAACATGTCAAACAAAATGAATCTAAAGTGACAAACAAATAGAGTTTCGAATTTTAAGCATGAGTTAACAAATCCATTTCCGAAAAATCCATATATATATATATATAATAGTACTGTTGTTGTATGATTATGTAACTATTTTTTAGAGTATTAATGGATCTTCAACAAAACTGTTACGGTGATTCACTACATCTATTCAGAGATACGTAGAAAATTTTGGTTTTCTATTTCGCGTTTTTACATTTTTTAGTACTTCTTAGCTCTTTGTTGATGGATTTTCCCTAAACATGGCTCCACGGGAAGATAGGAAAGTATTTTTTTTTAAATCCTAAGAGAACCTTTTATTTATAATACCCCTTAGCGGCAAAGCGGTATATTTTCTGACTCACGCCACTAGAAACCAGGTTTCGATACGCGTGGTAGACAGAGAACAGATAGCCAACTGTGAAGCTTTGTATTTGACTGTAATCAAACAAACTTCATTGACAATAAATGTAACAAAGCTTCGTCCAAGAAACGGGTATTCCGTCTGGTATGTTTAATAAGCCGAATGTCAGGATGGTTAAGTTGTTAAGGCACTCGACTCGTAATCTGAGGGTCGTGTGATCAACACTCGCCAAACCAAATATGCTCGCACTTTCAGTCGTGGGGGTCTTATAATGCCACAGTTAATCCCACTATTCATTGGTGAAAGAGTAGCCCGAGAGTTGGCCGTGGTCAATGATGAGCAAGTGCCTTTTCTCTAGTCTTACACTACTAAATTAGGGACGGCTAGCACAGATAACCCTTGAGTAGTTTTCCGCGAAATTCAAATCAAACCGAATGTTTGTTTCATGTTATTGTTTTGTTAATTTTACCTAATGTAACCTTTTGGATGATGGTCATTCACGTTATTGTTGGCGAGTACCGGTGTAACACATATAGATAAGGATAAATAGTCAAACGTTTCTGTGGGACAGAAAACATAGGTAACGAAAATATGCCCAAATAAAAGGTAATATATATCTTATTTTAACAGACTGGATATTTTTTCTTCAGAAAAAAAAACGGGAATAAACTGATTTTTCAAACACAATATTTACGGTTAAATATATGCATAAAAAAAGGTGAAAGAGGTTTGTCATTCATTTATTTTTTACATTATAAAGAAAACGAAATTTAAATTTAAAATTTCACATTTTAGTGAAAACCTAGAACATTGACAAACTAAGAATAATCTTTTTATTTTTATTATTGCTTTTTACTCGTTATGTAAATTAGAACAACAGATTCAGCTTATAAGCAGGATCACGTTCTAACATTCAATTACATGAATGTGTGAATAAAAGTTGTGTTTTATACGACAAATGTTCCACACGCACTTTCAATCCAATTATTTGGCACGTGGATGTACGATAAGTCTTTCATCAAAAATTGTGTTGTGCACTTTACAAGATGCACAAGACAATATGGTTTACAAGTTTGGGGACAACTAATTGAAAGAGAAGGTGAAAACGAACCAGCTTTGGTTAAAAAATTAAATATTAATAGCAGTTTGCTTCGGTGTATTTTAAGGAGTAAAAAAAGATATGAGTGAATTAATGTAAGTGACTTACAGATCTTTTGTTTTATTTTATCTCCGGTTGCATTATACTTTGCTGCTCTAACATATACTACGACAAACGTAATTAAACAATAGCTATGTTGGAACTGTGGTTTCTAATAAGCTCGGAAAAGTTTTGGAGACATGCGTTTTTTTTAACTGGAGCATTTTATAAAGAATAAAACATATAATTATGATGTAAGTTAATTGGAGCCCGATACGTAGTTTTTAATAAAGACACGAGATGGCGAGATAAACGTCTCTTAAGATTTTCTTGTGCAACAAATGTTTTCGATTTTTCAATTAATTTCTAACCATAATCCAATAACTCATTTCTGGGAACGACCATGTGAATTTATCGTGATAAATATTCCATGCTTTTATAAATCTATTCAAGGAAAGCAAGGATTGTTATTCCAATATCACATAGTTTAATAAGTATGAGATATTATTAATAAAATAAAAAATAAGTTTTCTTTCTCTGAAAAAAGGTTCAAACAGTTTGTTTGTTTATTTTGAATTTCGTGCAAAGCCACACGAGGGCTATCTGCGCTAGTCGTTCCTTACTTAGAAGTGTAAGACTAGAGGGAAAGCGTGTGTTTGTGTTTTTTCTTATAGCAAAGCCACATCGGGCTATCTGCTCAGCCCAACGAGGAGAATCGAACCCCTGATTTTAGCGTTGTAAATTCGGAGACATACCGCTATACTAGTGGGGGCAGAGAGAAAGTAACTAGTCATTACCACCTCCCGCCAACTCTTGGGCTAATCTTTTACCAACAAATCACTATTCGTTGATTGATAGTTACATTATAACGCTCCAACGGCAGACAGGGCGAACATGATTGGTGTAGCGGGGATTCGAACACACAACCCTCGGATTACAAGTCGAGAAAATTGTATGAACATGCAGAAAATATGCTTATTGTTTGGAATGTTATATCGCTATGTTCATTGGTGTTAGGAAAAAAGTTGATTTACAAGAATTATGAGAAGTATATTAGTTTATCATTTTTTAAAATCTATGTTGCATAAGCGGTGGAAGCGATTATGAAATTAATCTTTGCATAAATGTTACCATGTGAACATTTTTTCATTTGTAGATAAAATATTTCAAAATAAACTTTGAATACAAAAAATTGAAAACACCATAAATATTTTATATGAATTTTTAAAAATATGAGATGTTAGGTTTTATAATATTTATATTTATAAAATCTGATGCTTATAGATTATTAGATGGTGAAATATTTTAGCTATTACACTAGTGTCGAAAACCAAATAACATTCTATACATTTATTCATTTTTGTATTTTAAGAGCATTAAAATATATATTTTTAAATAATCTGTATTATTTATTGGCTTTTTTTTTATACGAAAGACATAATTTTTCTTAGTCTGTAACCATAACGTGACTGTTCTACGTAATGTGTCTCCGAGGCTCACAGTTATAAATATAGGTACAGAATAGTTGTTTTCTTTTCATATAAACAAAGCTTGCGGTGATTATTTCTGCAAAACCACGATTATCAAAGAAAGAGGAACCCGGTATGGCCAAGTGTGTTAAGGAGTTTGACTCGTAACCCAAGGGTCACGGGTTCGAATCCCGGTCGCACCAAACATGCTCGCCCTTTCAGCTGTAGGGGCGTTATAATGTGACGGTCAATCCCACTGTTCGTTGGTAAAAGAGTAGCCCAAGAGTTGGCGGTGGGTGGTGATGACTCGATGCTTCCCTCTAGCCTTACACTGCTAAATTAGGGATGGCTGGCGCAGATAGCCCTCGAGTAGCTTTGCGCGAAATTCAAGACAAAAATATGTTGATAGAAATGTCCAAAATCATTCAAAATTAAACGAAAACACAACCATAAAACTGTTAATAAATCTCCTTATTCCTTTAATTATAAAACTGTCGATGAATCTCCTTATTCCTTTAATCATAAAACTGTTGATGAATCTCTTTATTCCTTTAATCATAAAATTGTTAATGAATCTCCTTGTTCCTTTTTATCAACAGATATTTTGATTCTCTTTTTTAGTATTCGACCAGAGTAGTTGGATATAATTAAAAGTTTTTACTACGATATTCCCAAAAAGAAAATCGTTTTGAATGGTTTGTTTTGTATTCATATAAAAGGTGCGCAACTGGATATTTGTGCTCTGCCAACTGCAGATGTCAACACTCAATTTTCAAAGATATAAGCCCTCAAAATTACGAGTAGGCCATAGTAGAGCCTATCAAAAAGGAAATAAGATTAGATCTGATTTTAAAATTATAAAGACGAAATATTTTAGTGTAGCCTTAATTTATTTCTAAAAATGTGAATTAAGTTATAATTTCAAATAAAAAATACCGAAAGTTTGTATTGTTCATAAACACTTCTAGTAAATTTTACTTCAGAAGATAAGAACATCTTACAACTTATTTCTATTATTAAACTTAAAATTTATGTTTGAACAAAAATAATTAGAGTAATGTGATTTGATTTATTTTTTCATGGTTGCAAGCCATTAGTATTGTTTTGATTGTATTCAGTTATTTTACAAGTGTCGATACAAGTTGAGGCCTGACATAATTTCGTGGTTAGGGTACTTCACTCGCAGGTTCGAATCTCCATTACTAAACGTACTCGTTCTTTCAGCCGTGGGACGTATTATAACGTTACGGCCAATCCATCAATTAGTTGATGAAATGGGAAGAACAATGGGTGGGGTTAATTAGCTGTTTTTCCTCTAGTTTATCAGTGATAAATTAGTAACGACTAGTAAGATAGTCTTCGCGTTGCTTTACACGACCCTCTAACCAAACAATTCGATAAAAGTTAAAAAGAGAACAAAAAAGAAAGTGAAGCCATGAAGTGTCCTTATAAATAATGTCCTCCTCCCATACCCAAAAGGGTTAAAATGAGTCACCCAGATATAATAGAATTCAGGACTAGGTTCTCGGCATCACTTGAATCCGATTCAACTTTATGTTTCTTATTCCCTCAAGATCCTGGTCTGTCATTTTTGAAATTTTGTTTGTATATTTCTTCATAAGTTAGGGCAAACAAACCTACCATGAGGGTGTCACTACGGGGTTTGTTTTCATATACTTACTCACCCCTTTATGGTATCTATTTAGTGATGAATATTAATTTATATTAATTCATTAAGTAGAGCCATCCGTATATAATTGTTTCTTTTTAACTTGGGTCTCATTAGTATTTTAAGATAATGAAACTTTCTTTAAGAAAGTGTCAAACCAGGAATGTTGATCAAGTGACATAATTTGTTTTTTCTTCAGTTACGTGATTTTAAAACTTTTTGTTCAGTTTTTTCAATTATTAATTGCTGTTTTCATTAAGTTTTCAATTAAGTAAGCTTATGTTTGCATCTTTTTAATTATAAAGTGGTGTTTTTGTTCACGTTGTTTGCACACTTAACTTTACTTTATTCTTATGGTATTTGTTTGAAGATTTTACCTTGAAGGCTCTTAAACATAGGAGTTCGTTTTCGGACTTCCCAGTTTCTAGCTTCACATATATTTGTTCTAATGACGATGTGAAACAAAAATAAATTAAGGTAGTTGTTTTCATTCAGTAGAAGTGTTGATGGTGGAACAGCGATACGTTTATGAATTTACAACACTAAAAATCTAGAGCTCGGTTCACGTGGTGTTCCCAGCAAACAACTCGATGTAGCTTTGCTCTTCAATAATCAGCTAAAATTCAAGAGAATATTTTCCTCTGCTTTGAAAATACATAACAGTAGTGAAAGTTTTGTTTACAAAGTAAAGGTTATCCAGTGGATTAGCGGTAAATTAACAGAGTTATAATGCAAATGTCAGGGATTCTTGATTCCACGAAATGGACCGAGTGCAGACACTCTCTAAGAAATTGACTAAGTGTAAGTTTATATGTATAACATAATAACAAATGTTTAAAAAGTTTAGTCAATAAAACGTCGGAAAGTATTAACTCATAAATAATTTCTGCCTAGATGACTAGTAATTAGTAAAAAAAAAATACTTAAACAGATATAAAAGTACCTTGCAAATGTTACACTACTTTCAGAGAATATGTAGTTAAATATGCGAATTTACAGAGTTTATATCCATCATACTTGTAGCTTACCTACTTAGGTTTATTTTCAACGCAGTGTGAGTAACTATTTAATTTTTATGAAAAAAATTACGGAGGCTTATGTAAAGAGAAACTGTTATAAACATGAGTGCACAGTCATCTCTAAATTTAAAGAGATGCAGAAGGAAAGTAAATAGTCAACAACATCTTCAACAATCTTATGAGCTGCTTGTATCTGCCAAAATAATGACATTTGACAGTCACTGGTATAATGCAGCTACAGTTCCAAAGTTTGGAATAAGTTTCTGCTGAAAGGGCTTCGAACTACGGATCCTTGGGCTAGCAGTTTAAGCACGATAACACACAAACCATGTAATTAATTTAATTTTAAAGAGTAATAAGTTATATTAAAATAATAATATTGTCAGAACAAGCAAACACTTAGAGATTCTTATTAAATGAAAATTCTTGTTGACTTTTAAACTAATTATAATTTTTATGGAATGTTCAAAGTATTGAAAATATAGTAATTTTCATTATTGCGTGACATTTATTTGACAATATAAAACTATCAGTAATTCGAAAAGCGCGATTGTCTATACCTATAATTCATATCCTCTAGCATTTTTGTGACTGTAGAAGAACTGTGCTGTTTTGATGTTTTAACTGTGTTTCAAACAGAAATAATTACAAAATTTTATTTGATAAATTGTTTCGGCAGAGTATTCATGATGAAACATCTTAGAACGGACAGCATGTGCCTGTTGTGAAGACACAAGTGTAGAGGACGAATTTTGAAAGTCTTCCGCCTTTCGTTTTCAAGTTTTCAAGGCGGACGACTTTCGAAACGTCATCCTTTACACTTATGTCTCCACAATAGGCAGTTGCTATCCATTCTACAAACTTTCATCAGTTATAAAATAATTATTTGTATTTCATGTTTCAAACATCTCCATACATCTCCGTATTATCATCATTCAATATTTTCTAGTTTATTTCATCTTTTTCTGTGAATACGAAACTCTCATTAGTAGACCAATACTCTTAATGAGAATCGAGTTCACTTTGAAATTAACTAATAAAAGTGAAATATATCTATACGTACGACCATCTTCTAGTCTACATACCAAAATGAAAGAAGTCAGAGAATAGTGGAAATTATTTTGCTCAATAAACAAGGCTTACAAATACCTCACCAACAAGTGTGTGTTAATGCTCAGACCTTCACTTTATAAACATTTCTTTATAAATTGTTTAGCTAAAGACACACTTTGCTTACACATTAAATTAAAGCAGAAAACATTCATTTCTCATTAACATAAAGCGTAAGTTTGTGACCTTCTAAACAGGAATGATACATAAAATTATTTTATGAAGTGATGATCGAATGTTAAAAGCCAGTAAAATTGGGTAAAGTGTAAATGTAGCTTTTTGAGATTTGCTTTTTTTCAAGTGTGGTGATAACGTAACTGCTAAGTGATTTTTGAGACTGTTGTATTAAGCCCCCAAGTGGCTCAGAGATACGTCTGCGAATTTACAACGCTAAAAACTGGGTTTCGATACCCGTGGTGGGCAGAGCACACATAGTCCATTGTGTAGCTTTGTGCTTAATACAAAACAACAACATTATGTTAAATTAGTAGCGTTAAGTACTGTGTTTCATTTTTATCTATGATCAATATGGATAAGTTTCTTTTGTTGAAAAGCTGAAGACAAGCACGTTGTTTCGTGGCATGATATTGGAATTTAGTTAGTAACTAAAATAGTAATAAAAAAAACAAGTAAATGTAAGTGAATACAAACTATATTGGCTAAACTACATATATAATCTTTGACAGTGGATCTATTGTGATTCTCATGTATATATTCGAGCAGTTATATTCTATTTTTGGCTCCGCATGGCCAGGTGGTTGAGGCACTCGACTCGTAATCCGAGGGTCACAGGATCGAATCCCCGTCACACCAGATATGCTCGCCCTTTCCGCCGTGAAGGTTATAATGTGATAGTCAATCCCGTTATTCGTTGGTGAAAGAGTAGCCCAAGAGTTATCGGTGGGGGGTGATTGTTATCTGCCTTCCCTCTAGTCTTTTACTGCTAAGTTAGAGACAGTTAGTGTAGCTAGCCCTCGTGAAGCTTTGCGCAAAATTCAAAACAAACACACATACAAACAAGTTATCCATTTTCAGAGATCAACTAAAATCGAAAAGTCTACATTATGATTTAAGGTAGCACCAGTTTCTGGGTATGGTGTGACGAAATAAATCTTAAGACCTGTGTAAAATCAGAACCAAAACACCAGATAATATGCTAATTACGTGCTTTCATTAGCTACTTTAAAGAAAGCAATAAGATGATATTACATTACTCTTGCTCGCGCACGACAAAAGAAAAATAATTATACGTAAAGATGGACAAGAATGATAATACGTTGTTTAGTTCATAGTCATAATGATAACCACTCGTTTATCACGCTTCACAAGGAAAACTTGTCATTTGACTCATGGCAATAATAATAACCACGCTTCATTTGACTCATGACAATAATCATAACCACGCTTCACAGGGAGAACGCGTCTTTTGACTCATGACAATAATGATAACCACGCTTCACAAGGATAACGCGTCTTTCGACTCATGACAATAATGATAACCACGCTTCAAAAGGATAACGCATCTTTTGACTCATGACAATAATAATAACCACGCTTCACAAAGATAACGCGTCTTTCGACTCATGACAATAATAATAACAACGCTTCACAATGATGAGTCGGCCCGGCATGGCCAAGCGTGTTAAGGCATGCGACTCGTAATCTGAGGGTCGCGGGTTCGCATTCCTATCACGCCAAACATGCTCGCCCTTTCAGCCGTGGGGACGTTATAATGTTACGGTCAATCCCACTATTCGTTGGTAAAAGAGTAACCCAAGAGTTGGCGGTGGGTGGTGATGACTAGCTGCCTTCCCTCTAGTCTTACACTGCTAAATTGGGGATGGCTAGCACAGATAGCCCTCGAGTAGCTTTGAGCGAAATTCAAAAACAAACAAACTCAATGTTGACCAACAACAATACTATACAAATTTAGAGAATAACGTGATTGTTTTGCTCTTTGCAACTGCGTAACGCGAAAATGTTGAACTGTTTTATTTCTTACATAAGTCTCTACTTCTAGATTTTATAGCTGTCCCTGTCACTATAAGTTGAAGATATAAAGTTCAGAAATTTACTTAAGTTTAGTCTCGTGGGGTAAATAAACTGCCTGTATTATAATAGTTTAACAGGATGAAGTAAACTTATTTGATCTCGTTCTTAACTAAATGAAAGTGAGGTCGAAATAAGTTACTCTGGTGTAATTACCAGACTAATTAAAAGCATTTATCAATCGATTTTTTCACAACTGAATAGCCTAAATAGGTGTATAAATATATAAATAAGTGTATAAATGTATAAACAGTTTAAAAATAAAAGTATAGAAATACTATAAATGGTATAAAAAGTGTATAAATTCAGTAATGTGACACTTATTTTTGTGCAACACATTTAAAGTGTTGTGAGTTGTTATGAGATTGTTTTGATATTTGAATGTTACATCGGCATATCCAATATGAATACATAAAATTTAGCAAGAAACTAAATAATTCATTAAAAATAATGGAAAATAAGCTTGGATATTTTTGTTTTTGAAAGATAAAGTAAAAAAAGAAAGCGTATTGAGAACTTTCGAGGAAGTTCTTGATAATGGAAGCAGAACCAGCTCTTGGGAACAACTCTGCTTCGAAAAAAAACCTTTTGAAGTGTCTATGAATAATTCTAGTTTACTATATTGAGTGTTCAGGCTCAGAATTTTTCCCCAGAGGTAAAAAATGAATTGAGAAAGGAAAAGAGTTGTCGGAATAAGTTTTGAATGTTACAGAACTGCAACGATCCATTCCCTTCGTTCTCGATTTTATTACGTCCAACAGGTAACTGAAATACAAACGTATTGGACTTTTATAACGTTTTCTGTTCAATAACTTACATTAAGGCTTTTTTCCTAATATTAGAATGCCCGCAATGGAGAATCGTCAACGTGAGTAACGGTATTTTATCGAAGAATTTTAGAGAGCTGAAAATAAAAGAATTGAAACACATACTTGAAAGAAACGTTAGTTTTCGTGAATGACACTTTAAGGGATTTCAGATCCGTGTGACAACTTTTAAATATAATTGAACTGACGAAAGATAAACAAAAATAAACGAACCAGGTGCTACTAAGCTGAATTACTTTATTATACTTAGGTGTGTGAATTGTGATGTGACGAGTTACTGTTCCGTTATTTATATATTTGTTTGGTTATCTGACCATAAATACACTGAACTACCACATATATTTATTTTATTTACCCACGTTGCTACTGCTTTACAATTACACAATACTACTCCGCCATTAAAATAGATATATAAATATCTGTGGAGTGATACCAAACATTCACATTTTTTTTCAAAGCATTTCGTTAATATAACTAAAGGCTATAATCACTAAATATATATATATATATACACATTAACACCAGCAGGAAACTGTGTTTACGTCATGTCTATAAATAGTTGTTTTTTTGGCCGAACTTAAAAGATATTCTAATAAGGTAATTTACGTAATTCGGACTTAGATCGTAAAAGTATGAACGCTCTCGATATAACCTCTCATTAGGCTGAAGTCTGGTTAATTTCAGTTTATATTATACACATTTCTTGAAGCTCTATACAAATATATATAACCTTTACTGTGAATTTTAATATATATATATATATATAGGTGTCACTAATTTTTGCTGAAGTGAACTATGTTTATAACATTTAGTTTGTTTTATAGCAAAACTACAAAACCTACCTGCTGTGCCCGCTGAGGAGAATCGAACCCTAAATTTAGCGTTTTACGTTCGTAGACTTACCGCTAGCCTATCAGGAGGCAACACGTAGTTAGAAGCGTTTTAGTTTTATATCTTCATTAAATTATTTTCAATGAGTATTGGATTGTCTTTAATTGTTTTTGCCCCATATCGTGGCTAAGTTTGAATGTTTATAGCATTATATTCCGAGTTTTTATAACCGTAGTGGGTATAGCCCAGCCTGGAGCTCAACAGCAAACATAAATCATTTTTCAATGTCCTTTTTTTTTCATCATATGAAATGTTTAAATATTCAATTCCTCATACATATATTCTAAAGCTTGACAGAAATGTAAATAAATTCACTACAGTTTTGGTTAGAATATAGCTGGCTACTGGGTTCGATCTATTGATAAGCATACAACAATATCTAACACTGAATATTGGAGGGTTGCTCGCTGAACCTTATTCGTTGTTATTATGACATTTAACTACTATTATTATTAGTTACTTTGATGTTCATGTCAGTAAATAATTTTTGACATTTTTAAGTTCGAAAATCAACCTATTTTAAAGTTATACTATAATCTTTTAAACATAAAAGTTGTATTGTTGCTAAAATTATCCTTGCTAAATACGTAAACACGCAAATTACCGCAAGAAACTGTATTAATAGGAGAGTTTATCAATACTAAAAGGTTGGAACTTAAACGATATGTAATACAAACAAAAAATTTCAATAAGATTTCTTTTTATTACGCAAAACCTAATAAAAATTTGTTACAAAAATAAAAATAATTGAAATTTTATTATAATGCTGGGTTAATATTTTAATAATAGTCTAAATAGATTTTTAAATAAAAATATAATTAACTTCGATTTATTAGGAAATCCAACTGGAAATTAATATTCATACGTTTAACAATACCAGACAGAGAAACCAGTCGAATATTTTGTTGCCAACAGGTAAAACTAAGTGGTTATATATGAATGCTTGTATGTTGATACTGGCTTGTAAAATTTGCGAGGTACATTCATAATATATTTTAGGCAGGAAAACAGTTTCTTTATTTCGATTAGACGTTCGAATTAGGTTAAAATATATGGTACTAGTATTCTTTGAGACACCGAGCTATGGTAGTGTTGTGTGGGTGTTTTATACAGTGGACTTATTTGTAATACTGAGCTAAATTAAGATGTGATACAGGTATCATTTACGATATTAAGCAAGATCAATGTGTGATACGGTACTGAGCTACATTGGTGTGTACACTGCTGTGCGCTGAGCCACTGAATTGAGACCTTGAGAAGTCTTTTCTTCGTAAGATCTGTTTTAAACACAGTTTGGGCTGAAGGGAATTTTCGATTTTAAAGGCAAATAGTACGAATCGAATAGCTCGGTACTAGTACATGAACTAGGCCAGAGTATGGAAAGCGTTTTTGGTAATAACAAGTTAGGTTACAGAACAATTACCACATACGACATTACTGTACGTTAAAGTATTATACAAGTATTATTTGTAACGACGAGTCAGGTAGGCTATGTGTTACAGTTATCATGTATGAGATTGCACTAAGTTAAAGCGTGAGATAATGGTATTCCTTTGTAACACCGAGCCACATAAGTGTGTATTTGCTACCGATATTTTTGTGACACTAAAATAGATTATAATATGCTGTTCTAGTATTTTTGCGACACAAATCCCCAGACGACAATGTTTTTTTAGTGTTCTTCTATTTAATCTCTTCTCATATTTTTGGGCGATTTATTATGTTTCACATGCAGTTACAAAATGAAAAAGTTGAAAATAACATAAAGACCAAATGTCTTTACAAATATTCAATGTCAATCGGTACGTAACGTTATCATTCTCTCGAATCAGGCTTGAAGAAACATAAAAGACAATGCACACTTCGTAAGCGGTTTGGACCGCTGAATCATTTTTCAAACTCTTCTCCTTGCTGGAGTGTATCAGGAAGGGTTTTCTCGTTAGTTTCTGGAAGCAGCAAGCATAAAAGTCCTGCTGCGACCGAAAATCCCCCGAAAATGCCAAATGGAACACTTGGATGGCTGACTGCACCCTATCACAAAAGCAGAAAACGAGTTTATTAAGTCTTTGAACAGTAAACCGAAATACAACAAAATTTGTTACGAAAAAAAGTTTACAATCAATTCATATCCATCAGTTAAGGCTACATAATAAACAATAGAACATTTTGATACAAAATTATCTGTAAAATTATATTAGTTATTTTTTACAAAATCTTTATTTAAAATATTTTGATTTTATTTTGTTTATTTAGAATTAAGCACAAAGCTACACAATGGGCTATCTGTGCTCTGCCCACTACGGGTATCGAAACCCGATTTTTAGTGTGTAAATCCGCAGACATACCACTGTGCCACTGGGGGGCAAAATATTTTGAAAAAATAAAAATAAAAACTTTCATTCTGGAATTTTATAGTCGTGTGACACAGGAAACAGAAATGTTTATTTTTCCGAGTTGCCTTTTACCTATTTTATATTTGTAATCATACAACATGTTTCTTTTACATTATATAATGTTTTTTTTTTGCATATTATTAAAATACTACAGTATTTTTTTTTAGTTTTTTTTATATTAATACTTGTTGTAAAATACCTTTATGTTTGTAGTTAAGTTTTGGGACGAAAACAAATTGTAAAAAAAATGGAAGTATTTTAGTTGATTCATCAGCTAAGAAACAAGGTTTTATAACAAATATTAAAAACGAGGTAATAAAAAAAATCTCTTTACTTACAGACCTTGTGGTATTTCTTCCAATTCTATTTTCACCTTTGAGACCTCTAAAAATGTTAACTTATAATATCCTAACCAGTGAAACAACATAGATACATTTCAAATATATGTATTTTTCTAAATGTCTTAATTAGTACGTAAATGTGGCTTAATAGCTAATGTATATAGTGTGTGTGTGTTTTATAGCAAAGCCACATCGGGTTATCTGCCGAGTCCATCGAATCCTTGATTTTAGGGTTGTAAATTGGTAGACTTACCGCTGTACCAGTGGGAGGATTGTAGTAAGAATATTATTGATATTTTTTATAGGTATTAACACTGATAACGGAATTTTTAAAGAAAATATTCTAGTCAGGTTTTTCACGAAAACACATGTATTGGCTAAATAAAGTTATATATTTTAATATTTGCTGTTTAGGATTTTAGAAAATATTGAGTTTCTTCATATGATTTGAATATTTATTGTATAAATAAAAGAAGGTTATGTTTAGAGTTAACTCGTAGAGAATTGATGTTTATTGTTTAAACATGCTTCGAGACGTGTGTTGAAGATTGGATACGCTGAAAACATTAGCATTTATTTTGTAAAAGTTTTGAATCTGAGCCTTCGTGGTTGGAAATACTTGCATTTTTCGATGCAAATATTTTGGAAGATTTTTACGATTAACAAATCTTTTAGTTATTATCAACGTAAATAGTCAGGTAATTAGCTGAAATTAAAATGGTTATTTACTCACTACTTCTTTCATAAAAGGTGCAACAATTGCTCCAATCCTAGCACAAGTTGAACTGCACCCAACTCCAACGTTTCTCACAACTGTTGGATAAATTTCTGCACTAAATACGTAGATAATGACGTATGAGCACGTGATGCAGAATTTTCCAAACATCGCCAAAGTCACGCGAGCCCACAAGTGTTCTGAACGAAAACAACAGTTTGAAAAACAATCTTTAATATTTGATGAAACCTGGTTGTATTAAAAGAGCAAAAAACTTAACAAAAATAGCAATCTGAAATGGTTTCAGCAAGTAGATAAATGTGTGGCCATTGAAAGATCAAGAACGTCTTAGAAATTCTTAAGTTAACAAGATAATGAAATATCTCTATCCTTTGTATGTTTCGTTTTCAGGTAGAAAAGTGTATTAAAATATATTTTTTCTAACTTGTAATTTATTAAACAATTTCAGTCTGGAAATTAAAACTTTTTTGTTTTTAGTGACACATCTTGGTTCACATAGGTTTGAAAACTTTTAACCATATTTTAAGATATTTACAGACTAAAGTATTTAATTATATGAGCAACGTATTGAGGATAACTTGCTAAAAATGTATTATTTAGAAATAAAAACAAAGAAAATAAAAATAACCAAAGTAAGTACTTAACTTTGAGCTTTATTTTCAGTGAAAATATAAATTTGTTACCAAGTTTAAATAACACTTCTAAAGTAAATTTAGCTTTATCTCAAAGACTAATTTTATGTTTCTTCCCTCATACAATCACACCAAACACGCTCGCCCTTTCAGCCGTGGGGGGGTTATTATTCCCAGGTAAAAGAGTAGTCCAAGAGTTGGCTATGGGTGTTTATGACTAGCTGCCTTCCATTTAGTATTACACTGCTAAATTAGGAACGGCTAGCGCAGATAGCTCTGGTGTAGCTTTTCGCGAAATACAAAACAAACCAAAGAAACCAAACCCTTATACCGTTTTTTTGTTTTTGTGTTGTGTAAAATAAAAAAAAAGAAATAGAACCAAGTAGCATCACATTCTATGGTTTTGATATTTTCAATTCGAATGGCGTCTTTTGCGTATACTTCAGAAAATTTTGAACGTAATTTTGAATAATACCCATAGAGGAAAAAGCCAGGTGGCACACCTGTCATATTAAGAACTTTGAACTTGATAACATAATGTACTGTTACTCTTATAACACACCTACGACTGAAAACGCTAAGCGTTTTTAACAGTATTGTGTGAGAAATATTGACTAAACAGGCAAAACTTGCCAATCACTAGGCAAAATCCAGCTCCACAAATCCCATGAAAAAAAACATAGCAAATGAGAGTTATTAATGCGTAAGGAGTAAAGATATGACAGATGTAAGTCAGAATTAATTTCAGTTTCTCTAAATGAAAGGTTTCTCGATGTCACATGGAATGTACTTATGTTTCACACACAGAGATCTTGAATATGTGAAAAATACACTTGCATCAGACACGCGAAAGTACTTTGAAACAAGTATGTAATATTATGAAACGGTTTAACAAATGTTTCATCACGTTCAAATCTAAAAAAAATAATAATTAATTTGTTAATACAATTTTGAGACACCTTCAATATTTACATCCATTTAGTCTTTGAAATTCTGTACAATATTTCTTTTCTGTAGCTTTCTAGAGAGGCCTAACGCAATGTTGTTATTATCAACTAGTGTTAACAAACTTTCCTCTTGAGAAATGTATGTTCTTACCAGGAAACAGTGTTGTTAAGGCGCATGCTATTCCTCCAGCCACCATGGTGGACATAAGAGGAATTCTTCTTCCTAATCTTTTAATTGCAACAATAGTGCACAAATAAGCTGGAAACTCCACCGCTCCAGCTATGGAGAAATTGATGTAAAGATTCCCTCCTAAGTCTTCTGTGTTCAGGGACAGTCCGTAAAACACGAAGGAGTTGACAAACCTACATGGTTAGAGAGGAAACGTACATGTTGTGCATTAGAATGCAGTCTCGTGTAATCAAATTAACGACCATCTTCTTACTACTTAGTAGTGAAAGAGAGGAAACACGAAGAAGGAGGGATCAAAGATGTGATTTTTGTGACCTTCTAAACTTTTAAACTGTGTAATAAGATGAGTTCTTTTAAGATTTAGCTATCACATAGTGATTGATGGTTTAATGTCTTAAAAGAATCGTGCATCACTTTTCATGATTAATTATACAGTTATTTGAGAATTTCATTTAAACTGGAAAACTAGTTATGTGCTTTCCAAGGATATTGTTAAAATCAGAGAAGAATTGTTGAGATATAAATAAAACGAAATACATTACAACCAAAAGCTCTACAAAGAATAAAACGTATAAGATGGCAACCAAAAATCTAAAAGGAATAAAACGTGTTAAATAGCAATTAAAAGTTTCATAAAGAATAAATCTTGTAATTTTATTAATTAATTTTCACCGTGCTGTCATTAGTATCTGATTTTATTTGAATATACTTTTCGTTTAAGAGCAACCATCATTGAAGGGTTCAGATGACAAATTATATGATTTCCAAGAGGATAGATTTTGGCGTTCTTTAAATCAAGCTTGAATCAAGTTTTAAGTTAATTATATTCGAACATATATTTAATTTAAATGCTTTTTTGAGGATTTCATTAGTCAAAAGTGAATCTTTAAACAAACATAGGAAAGTTTATAAAGAAATAAATTAGTTTTGAAAATATAAATTTAAAATTCAGCTGGTTTAATATATCATGAGTTAACTAACCGAGAATGAATAATTGAGAAAAATAAAGACAATCGTACGTTTAACAAATATCTAATTTATTATGACCACGTTTGGCCAGTAAAGACTTCATCAGACATCGGCTGAACTAGCTTGAAAACAAATGTATGGTTAATGGATTGAATAAAGAAATTTTAGATAAAATTATTAAATTATTGTGTAGTAAGTGCAAAAATATGTTAAATAAATACAAAGATATTAAAATCAGTGACATTCTATTAAAATTACTAAACATTTTTATTTAAAAATGAGATCATCTAAGAACTTGGCACTACTTTATGCGAATGTACACCTTAAGCCGCGTATAAAAGCATGACGTTCACAGTAAACTATCATTTTGCTGATGTCATGTTAATTAGTGCCTCTGCCATATTTGGGGCAGAAATACTAACTCCAAGAGTAAGTTTTATCTTATTTACCCCCAAATGGTAGTACATTAATTTCATTTTATTTATTATTTTTCATCTTGTGATTATCTTTTTGTTATTACAGTTTGGGAGAGCAGTCACCTTCCCACAACTCTCTGCAGGTAGTAAAGGGTGATATGGATGTGAAACGTTGTGAGCTTAAGCACTCACATCTCGCTTTCTTCGTTTTTAGTTTTCTCATGTGAGACCGGCGCGCCATATCTGCAAGTGTTTAGGTTTGAAATTAGTGTTCCCTAAGAAACAATAATCCCCTGGGGTGCTCGAAGACCAGCATATTACAGATTAGGAGTTATAGATGGTGTATCCCAACCGCGACGTGTGTTCTACACCACTATAGTCACCTCCAAAACCTAGGATATATTTTATAACCCCACGTTGCAACTTGTACCCTAGGATCCTTTTTTAAAAATGTGCAGCGTATATAAAAACAGGAAATTATGACTTGAAAATTTTATGGTTGTACTACATACACACACACACATATATATATATATACTTAAGAAAGGAAGAGGAAATAACCTTGCAACTTACTCTGAGAAGAATAAGTTGATTTGGTCGTTAAGAGCTTTATCTGGATTCGTTTCCATATTTTTGTTTATTTATAAACTTTCTGGATTATTTTTTATCATAATTATAGACATCTTGTATCTTTTTTTTAATTCCTGTTAAAATTGATGTTTAGCTTCCATAAAGTGTGTTATAAGAGTTGAGTCCGTTGCTTCCGGTTTCTTGTATATTTATCAACTCCTATTTTTATTAGATATTACCTATCTTTAAATTATTAAAGTTTTGATAAGGTAATCGATAAACAGCACTGTGACTGTAGATCTCGACTTTGTCTTTATTATTACACAAATTACACTAGCCCAGGTTGCTAGTACAGTAGAAGACCGGTCTGTAGGTGTCTTTGTTCAATGCGTTGTACATTTTGTAAGAAGGTTTCCCAGGGAAGCTTGTCTCACACAGTTTGTTTCAATGTGGTAGTATACTGTTTTAGGTTAATGGCCTTTAACTGTTTAAACAACAGTGTGTAAATTAACTCAGTTGTAAAACCATTACTGACAACAATGTTTTTTTTTGTATTTAATTAATTTTCATAATAATTGGATGACAATGGCAGTGATAAGTCCATACAACATATTGTAATAAACGGCAGGTTTGTGAGACACTCGTTGTCTTGATGAAGCATTTACGATTGTGTCACTGTATGCCTGTTTTCTGAAAATGTTGAAGAATTGTATGCAGTTATCTATGTCAATATTCAGGTATGAAATTAATGTTACCATTTTTGCCATATTCCATATTGAACCAAAAAGGTTTGTTTTGTAGATTCAGAAAAATTACAAAATTTGTCTTACCATACGATGTGTCTTTATTAGCTCCTCAGAATGAGTATCATTGTCATTGAGTATCATTGTCATTTCCCACTCTTTTGTTAAGTCTATATATATCTAGTTTGAAAGCTAGTTCGATCCATGCTAATGAAATCTTTACTGGCAAAATAAATAACATACTCGTTACCCGTACAGCTGTCTTTGTTTTTCTCAATTCCGTGTTTATGGAGTTTCACCAAGAACCGTCGGATTCAAGTACTAATTGTAATCGAGAATATTCTTAATAGCTATATTTAACAACTTCAACTTTATATTTTAACTTTCACAGTAAAAGAAATGGTTCAAGTTTAATGGAATTATGTCAAATGGAAAAATAAACGTAATTCTAAAACATATTTAAATATATTTTACCAGTTAAAACAAACATTTATCGTTTTCTTCCTCATGTTTGGAGTCTTAAACAGGTCAAGAAGAGTAGCTTTTTGTTTGGCTTTACTTTCTACGAGATCCTAAAGAAGAAAGTCAAATGTGAACTATTATTTATAAAATAAATGATTGCAAAGAATATAAGAGTCGTGCTTGTACTTTTTATCTTTTGATTCAAAAGTTTTAATCACAAAATTCCGAAATATATATACACAAAAGTACACTTCAGTTGTTATCAAGTATTAATATAATTTTATTGTTTTTCAAACTAGTAAAAAATACGCAAATTCTTAGAGAAATGGCAAACAAAAGATAGAGGACGCATGCAAATTTAAAAACTTGTTCAGCAATTCTGGGACTAAACTTTATATTTAGTGTATTTCATTTCGAGAAGTTACATGCCCCACAAGATTCTATTATCGCCTATATTTTTTGTCATTCAACGAAATCTGTATTGAAGTAATAAGATGAGGAAATATATTATTTTATAACCATGTATTTTTACAGACAGATGCTATCTCTTAGCTCGTCAGACTGCGGATCGGAGTGTCCGAGATTCGAGGTCGGATGACTCCTAATATATCTTACATTTTCAGCTGTGCGCATATTATGAAAGTAACAGCCAATCCCGTTATTCGGTTAACAGAGCTGAACAAAGCCCTTGTACCGGTAGGTGCTGTTAGCTATCTGTTTTTCCTTTTGACTAGTAATTCAAAATTAAGTACAGCTACACCTGAGCCCTGACAGTCTTTGATCTTTCTGATTTTTTTCCCACGAGCGCAGAAATTACCACTCAAATAGCAAAAAAACCAACAACAACAACAACTCAACTCCAATTACGCAATTTCATGTAACACAAGAATAAAATACCGTAAAAATAAATAAAAAAATGATATGAGTTCTGGGTAAAAATATATATCAGATGAAGTTCTACGTTTTGTCATATTATTATCAGTTAACAACAAGATAACCGGTATAACTTCTTTCACATAAAATAGTAAGAATATTTAATATTTTAGACTGGCTGTCTTTGATGGTTTCTCACTGACATTCAATACAAAACCAAAAAGATTGTCTTTTTTTTAAAGAACAGAATTTTGGTTCTGGGCCCCAGAGTACAAAGAATAAATGTTGCATCCCAGTATATTGCTCGTTAATTAACAGTGATTTTTCAAATAAGGAAACCATATTTATATTAATTCCTTCCTCGCGTATAGTAGGATTTCTGCACACATACTTGTTTGGGATTTGTTCACAAATTTAACGAAGCCCTCTGTCCAAAGTTTTACCAAAATGTTGAAAAAGAACTACGTTAAATAAACAAAATATGTTAACCAGACAGTGAACGGTTTTTTAATAACCCAAGATGTAAAATCTACGATATGTTTGAAGAGCTCAGACAAATTCAAATTGTCGTGAATCTAACACACTAAAATGGTTGTATTTTAATTATATGATGAATAATATAAAGTCATAATGGCCTGGCATGGCCAGGTGGTTATTGCACTCGACTCGTAATCTGAGGGTCGCGGGATTGAATCCCCGTCTCACCAAGTATGCTCGCCCTTTCAGCCATTGTTATGTAAATATGTAAATATTTTGTAAACGACAACATGTCGTGTTGTGTTTGAGTTTTCGTTTCTGTTATTCATTTTTCCATATTGATATTATTGTTTCGAAGTTTAAACTAATATTTTGTTATTTATTTAGGGTAACATTTAGAATTTTCTTGAATTAAGTAGACCAATCATATGTTTGAAATGAGTGCTGGTGACTTCGTGTCTAGATGTGTAGTCTCGTGCAAGAACGGATATGCGCGGATTGCCCTGGAGATCTGTAGAAAGTTCGTGGTGATTCGAGGGATCTAGGCCTACAATATATAAACAGACGAAGATGCGAGAGACAGGATTGAAAGAGAGAGATTCAGTCATCAGTTTTTATTCGAAAAAAGAAGAGAGATTCAGTCATTAGTTTTATTCGAAGAAAAAGAGTGAGATTCAAACATCAGTTTTATTTCAAAAGAAGAGAGTTAGTTATTTGAGATAGATTAAGTGTTTGCTGTGAATATTCGACTTGGATTTGTGACTGAAGTTAGATCTACGGAAGCTGTGATTTTATTTCGTCAATCTCTACAATACAATGAATTACTGCTTGTGCTGAGAGAAGGCGAATTTATTGAACTGTGAACTGTTTCGGAATTTCTTCGTGGGACCAAATTCACACCCTAGACTGGAATTTGAGACTTTCATTTTAGATCATTATATTAGATACAGGCCAGTACCATTTTGTATTGTGATTAATTTTGAAGTTTGAAACTAGTATTATTTTGTTTTGTAATTAATTTCGAATGTTGTAACTTAATATCTGTCACTGTTATTATATAATTCATGTTATATCTGTTATATTTGTTAATAGTTTAGTGTAATAAATTATACAAGCTGTTATCTGCGTTTTTCTATTGCGTTTAGTCTACGAAGAACATAAAACATCAAAAAATACGTAACAGCCATGAGGTCGTTATAATGTAACGGTCAATTCCTCTATTCGTTGGTAAAAGAATAGGCCAAGAGTTGGCGGTGAATAGTAATTACTAGCTGCCCTCCATCTAGTTTTAACTGCTAAATTAGGGACGTTAGCGCAGATAGCTCTCGTATAGCTATGCGCGAAGTTCAAAACAAACCGTAAAGTCATAACAAGCATCTCTCCATATTGTAACATTAAAACATGAGTTTCTGGCAGATATTAATTCGTTGTTAAAATATTACAAAGTTATATAAATGATTAGCATCGTCAAATAATTCATACCTTTTAAAAATATCTTTTTCTCTGTTACTGAAAATGGTTAACTTTGTGAACAATGCCTTGGAATACAGTGTTTTAATTTGTTAAGATATTCGAGTGAGATTGTTTGTCTGGAATTGAACATAAAGCTACACAATGGGTTGTCTGTGCTCTGTCCATCACGTGTATCGAAACTCGGTTTCTAGCGGTGAGAGTTTGCAGACTTATCGCTGTGCCACTGGGTGATTAAGGGAGATAATGGGTAGACAATCTGTATTTAAAAATATTATGTGTACAACTAAATTTCTAAATATTCAGCGCTGTTATGTAAATGTCATGTAAATGTTATGTAAACGACAACCATGTCGTGTTGTGTTTGGATTTCCATATTTATATTATTGTTTCGAAGTTCAAAACAATAAAATACGTTGTTATTCATTAAAATAACATTTAGAAATTTCTAGAATTAGGTAGATCAATCATATGTTTATAAATAGAATGTGTATGTCGGCCTTGGTGTCTAGACGACGAGTCTTGTGCAAAAACAGACATGCGCGGATTGCTCTGGAATTCTGTGAAAGTTACGCGATTGTTCGAGAAAACAGTAGGCCTAATGGTATATAAACAGACAGCGATAAGAAGAGAAGAGTCAGTCATTTGTTTGAGAAAGTTTAAACGTTTACTGTGTGTCTATTCAACTTGAATTTGTGAATGGAGCTAGATCTCCAGAAGCTGTGATTTTACTTTGTCAATCTTTACGATTCATTCGAATTACTGGTTATACTGAAAGTCAAGACGTACAGGACTGTTTAGTGGAGACCGGAACGGAAAACGACAAGTTGAAACATTCATCGAAAACACCGTAAAAAGAACTTCGTCATTCTCCATTCAAACTTCGGAATTTCTTCGTGGGACAAAATTCACACCCTAGACTGAAATTTTGGATTTCTGATCTGGACTTTTGAACTTTCATTCTAGATCATTATATTGGATACAGGCCAGTACCATTTTGTATTGTAATTAATTTGGAAGGTTGAAACTGAATATCTGTCATTGTTATTATATAATTTATGTTATATCTGTTTGTTGTAATAAATTATATAAGCTGTTAAAAAAACTGGCTCATGGTGAATCAATGGTGGCAAAGATAGATGAAGTGAAAACCACAATCAAATTTCAGATGAAAAAGGTTTTGTGTCTGGCAGTTGCTGTTGGTCATGTGAAAATGTCTGATGATGAGCTAGCTCAGAACATTAACCTTGCAATAAATTTCTTGGTTTCACTACTGAAAAAAAAACTGGCAGAACATCCGATCATTGCACATTAAGAGCACCATGGGTCCACCTCAACGCCACCTTTGAGAAAAATCACAGCTTCTGTAGACCTAGCTCTAGTCACAAATCCGAGTTGAATAAACACACAGTAAACGTCAAAAACTTCTCGAACAAAGACAATATCTCTTGAATCGAAACAAAAACGAATGACTGACTCTCTTCTTGCATCTTCGTCTCTTTATATATTAGTAGGCCTAATTTTCTCGAACAATGGCGTAACTTCCACAGAACTCCAGAGCAATCCGCGCATGTCTGTTTTTGCACGAGACTCGTCATCTAGACACCAAGGCCGACATACACATTCTATTTATAAACATATGATTGATCTACTTAATTCTAGAAATTTCTACATGAATACCAACGTATTTTATTGGTTTTAATTTCAAAACAATAATATAATCAACAATATGGCATTTCAAACGCTTTATACATAACACTGGCGAGCCAGTGGAATTTCTTCGTGGGACCAAATTCACACCCTAGACTGGGATTTTAGACTTTCATTCTAGATCACTATATTGGACACAGGCCAGAACCATTTTGTATTGTAATTAACTTTGAAGGTTGAAACCAGTACTGTTTTGTATTGTAAATTAATTTTGAATGTTGAAACTGAATATCTGTCATTGTTATTATATAATTCATGTTATATGCGTCATATATATAATAGTTTACTGTAATAAATTATACAAGCTGTTATGTGTGTCTTTCTGTTGCGTTTGGTCCACATAAAACATAAAAAAAAACGGAACAGAAAATTGGGGGCCCGTCCAGGATACCGAACAAACAATTTAATTCTGTTCTAAAATTAGATTTATATTCTATACAGATCGACAGCTTGTATATTCAAAATGGCATTCCAACTCGAAGATTTTATAGACAAATTTAATCAGAATCCCTCTTTCGAATTGATCAGTGAACTAAAAAAATCTGAATTGCTTGATGTTGGAAAACATTTCAGTTTGGAAGTAAAGCAAGCAATGAAGAAAGCAGATATCAAACGAATTGTTGTTGAACATTTGGTCAGCGAAAAAGTTTTACCTCAAAAAGTTGTACAACAATTCGCTGCCGCTCATTTTGACCCAGATTTTGAATTAAAAAGAATGGAAATAGAAATGAAATTTTGTTTGGAAAATGAAAGCAAACGTCTTGAAGCAGAACAAAAAACAAACGCCTTGTTTGTTTGTCTGGAATTGAACATAAAGCTACACAATGGGTTGTCTGTGCTCTGTCCATCACGTGTATCAAAACTCGGTTTCTAGCGCTTATCGCTGTGCCACTGGGTGATTAAGGGAGATAATGGGTAGACAATCTGTATTTAAAAATATTATGTGTACAACTAAATTTCTAAATATTCAGCGCTGTTATGTAAATGTCATGTAAATGTTATGTAAACGACAACCATGTCGTGTTGTGTTTGGATTTCCATATCTATTATTTATATTTCCATATTTATATTATTGTTTCGAAGTTCAAAACAATAAAATACGTTGTTATTCATTTAAAATAACATTTAGAAATTTCTAGAACTAAGTAGATCAATCATATGTTTATAAATAGAATGTGTATGTCGGCCTTGGTGTCTAGATGACGAGTCTCGTGCAAAAACAGACATGCGCGGATTGCTCTGGAGTTCTGTGGAAGTTACGCCATTGTTCGAGAAAAGTAGGCCTACTAATATATAAAGAGACGAAGATGCAAGAAGAGAGTCAGTCATTCGTTTTTGTTTCGATTCAAGAGATATTGTCTTTGTTCGAGAAGTTTTCGACGTTTACTGTGTGTTTATTCAACTCGGATTTGTGACTAGAGCTAGGTCTACAGAAGCTGTGACTTTTCTCAAAGGTGGCGTTGAGGTGGACCCATGGTGCTCTTAATGTGCAATGATCGGATGTTCTGCCAGTTTTTTTTTCAGTAGTGAAACCAAGAAATTTATTGCAAGGTTAATGTTCTGAGCTAGCTCATCATCAGACATTTTCACATGACCAACAGCAACTGCCAGACACAAAACCTTTTTCATCTGAAATTTGATTGTGGCTTTCACTTCATCTATCTTTGCCACCATTGATTCACCATGAGCCAGTTTTTTTAACAGCTTATATAATTTATTACAACAAACAGATATAACATAAATTATATAATAACAATGACAGATATTCAGTTTCAACCTTCCAAATTAATTACAATACAAAATGGTACTGGCCTGTATCCATTATAATGATCTAGAATGAAAGTTCAAAAGTCCAGATCAGAAATCCAAAATTTCAGTCTAGGGTGTGAATTTTGTCCCACGAAGAAATTCCGAAGTTTGAATGGAGAATGACGAAGTTCTTTTTACGGTGTTTTCGATGAATGTTTCAACTTGTCGTTTTCCGTTCCGGTCTCCCCTAAACAGTCCTGTACGTATTGACTTTCAGTATAACCAGTAATTCGAATGAATCGTAAAGATTGACGAAATATAATCACAGCTTTTGTAGATCTAATTCCATTCACAAATTCAAGTTGAATAAACACACAGCAAACGTTGAAAACTTCTCGAACAAAGACAATATTTCTTGAATCGAAATAAAAACGAATGACTGACTGATTTCTCTTTCTTTCTCGCGTCGCCGTCTGTTTATATACCAGTAGGCCTACTGTTTTCTCGAACAATCGCGTAACTTTCACAGAATTCCAGAGCAATCCGCGCATGTCTGTTTTTGCACGAGACTCGTCGTTTAGACACCAAGGCCGACATACACATTCTATTTATAAACATATAATTGATCTACCTAATTCTAGAAATTTCTAAATGTTATTTTAAATGAATAACAACGTATTTTATTGTTTTGAACTTCGAAATAATAATATAAATATGGAAATATAAATAATAGATGTGGAAATCCAATCACAACACAACATGGTTGTCGTTTACATAACATTTACATGATATTTACATAACAAGCGCTAAAACTTTACCTTTGTTATGAAGTCTTTCAATTTGTTCACAGACTCTTCGACGGGTTTGTGAAAGCCGTTTTTTCTTGAAGCTTTTGTTAAGATGATTTTTGCTTCTTCATCTCTGTCGTGGGTAAGAAGCCATCTCGGTGATTCAGGAATAATCCTAAAATAAATAAAAAAACGTCTTTATTTTTCCGATCGAAATTTAATTGATTAGATTCAACAAGGTGATTCAACAGCTTAAAATTTTTTTGATCATGAAATTTTCGGGTTAAGAAGGATAATGGAAATATCTGTAAACATGAAGAGAAATATCAATGTGTTTTTACTCAATATATTGTATATAACAAGCTGCATAAATCTTTAAGGTAATGTACAGTGGAAAAATATAAAGTATAAGTTGTAACAAGCAACAAATATCGACAGGTTGAGGAAGTGAGCAACTATATATAACTAACTACGCTTAGGCCTACAGTACCAAAGTTTGGAGGATACCGCTAAGTAAAGCCGGTTGAGGCATGGTGAGGCAACCGAACCAGACTGAAAAAAATTGAAGTTTTTGTAGTTTTAAGATAATTATTATTGTATCCTACGTAGTTTATTTTATTTTATAAACAGACACGTTATACATACAAAAGAGATTTACATCGTGACCACAGACAGGAAACTTTTGTTATTCTGTCAGTTTTTTGTTTGTTTGCTTTTGCCACCATGGGTATCGAAACCCGTTTTCTAGCGTTGTAAGTCCGTACTACTTGGGAGGCTATTCTGCAAGATACTTGTTTTTTAAGTAGTATATATACGTAGTAATGTAAATTTATGGATAAGTAAGGCTGAGAATTCTATTATTATTATACTAAGTGTCTATGACTTGTTAACGATAAATTCGATGATAAACAAACAGCACGCACTCCACTTGTTTTTAAAATAACATTTAAGGTATTTTCCGGTTAATATGCCGAATCGCCGAATAAGCCGAGGCCAATTTTCAGCTCTGAAAATGAGGGTTTTTGCTTATTACCGCCTTATAACAAGCTAAACAAATGTTAAAATTTTAGTTACGCTATGGAAGTCATAATTGTATCTTAAACACTATACAGTTCTTTAGATTATTCTCTTTATCTCTTCTCAATTGCTGATTTCTCTTTAATATATATATATATATATATATATACCAACTGTTAAACTTTTCATTCCAATGACGGTTAACTTTTTCTGACTGAACTTATTTTCCTCGTGTTTTTATTTTTATTCTGTTTCCGCTCGTCTTGTCACAGCAATTGATATGTTTTTCACATACGCCTTCTAGAAATCGCCATAGCTTCAAAATAAATGGATTGCAAACATAACGTTCGATTCTATCAACATTGCCTGTACGCTAACGCAAACTAACTTGGCAAGGGTTCAGCTCAGAGAGAGAGAAGTCTGAAGAATTCTATTCCCAATAGGGGTGGTCAGGAACTTTGTGGTTCCTCTTCATACCCTCTCGTAAAAGATTATTTAACTTTACGTGGGAGTTAACATTGCTTGTGCAAACGCAAATGAACTTGGCAGGGGTTTAATTTATAGAGAGAAAAGAGAATTCCTTCCCCAACTGGGGTGGTCAGGAACATTGTGGTTCCTCTTTGTCCCCTCACGTGAGAGAGTATTTAACTGTACTTGAAACTTTGCCTGCATTTAATTTTTACTTGTTTAAGGTGATGAAGTGTCCTGGGGAATTGTAAAATTAGTGGTTGAGAAAGAGCGAAACAAAGAAGTTAGCCAGGCGAGTGTCCCGAGAAAACCCACTTTCACTAAACAGCCACCGAAAGTTTTACCTGTCCTGTACCCGGATCTGAAAATAAAACAAACATTAACATGAATCCACCTTCTCTGTGGTTACGTTTCTTGTTGAGTGATTTGTGATTGTTGAAATATGTTGTACGGTGAGATGTATTTTGTAGATACACTGACTAATTTCATAATGATGCAGTTAGTTGATTTCTGGGTTCTGCTTTTAAATAATATTTGTATGACATTTCTTTTAGCCTGTTTCTTAGAGTTGGTAAGTTCCTGATTTGGTATATATTGTTTACGGGTGTGTATGATGGTAGTCTGTGTGCTACTCTTAGTATTTTACTTTGTTGTACTTATATTTTATGAAGTGTGTTGTTAGACATTATATGTAACTTGGCATCAGTATTCTATTAACGGACGGATGCAAGCCTTGTATATTTGGATGATAGTCTCTGGTGAGCAGTTTTAATGTTTTTTAGATATGATCATTCAATGTGAAATGCGTTTTTTGATGGATGAGAGTATGTTTTTAACATGTTTTTTCTACGTTAATCTAGAGTTAAAAGTGATGTCAAGGAATGCGATGTGCTTGCTTATGATGATAGGTGTATTGCCAAGCGTGATGTTTACTTTTTTCCAGAGTTTTTCTGTATCTTTTCAATTTCCTAAAAAAGTGATTGCTTGCGTTTTAGTTGGATTTAAAACTACTCTCCATCTATTGCTTCAGGTTTAAGTGTTTCTTGAACGCGAGACATGGCCAATAGTGGGTTTCTAAAGATACTCCAGATAGCAATGTCGTTTGCGTATTGTGAACTGTAAGTGTGCGTTAAACTGGGAAAAGGTACATCACTGACAAACATAATGTAAAGGAGTGGTGACGGGACGGATCATTGGGACACTCCTGCAGTTATATTGAAAGATTTTAATAAGGTTGTATTGACTTTTACTTGGGTTGTTCTATCTGTTAAGAAGTTTGATATCCATTTAATAACAGTGTGATTTATTTTCAAATGAGTTAGTTTACACTTAATGACGTTATCCCAAACACTGTTAAATGCTTTTTAACACCTAAAAATACACCTATGGTTACCTGAGTGTTATTAAATGCTTTGTAAACTGATTCAGTGAGTCGTCGTGTGAGGTGATCTATTGTTTGTCTGTTTTTCCTAGAAGCATTCTGAGATTTGGGTAGGATGTTATTTATTTCACAGAAATGGAGTCGATTTGAAATTATTTTCTCCATTAGTTTGCCAAGACAACTTAACAGAGTGACGGGTCGGAAGTTATCAGGATGAGTCTTGTCTGTTTGTTTCTTTTGTATTGTAGTGATAATGGCTTTTCTCCATGTGTCGGGGTAATAACCTGTTGTTAGTGAGAGATTCGTGATGTTTGTGAGATGCTGTAATAGTAGACTAGGTCGTTTTTTTAGAATAATATTTGGTATTTGTCATGTCGAGTGAAGTGTTTTTCAAGTTTTTAATGTTAATTTTGAGTTCTATGGTGGTGTTTTTTGAATTGATTGACCTTGAATATCTTTCTAGAATCTCACCGAGAAATTGTGGTGTTAAAAATGATTGATTTGTATGCATGTAGTTGTTAACATGTTGTTGGTGTTGTGTATCAAAATCGGCAGAGGTCACCAAAGGAAGATTCGTAGTAGCCGACTAAGAGGTCCGCTTTCTCCGGGTTCGTCCTTCCGATTGTGTTGTTGTGTGTGATGTGTTGTGTTTGTGTCATAGTAAGTAATTTGCGTTTTTCTCCGAGGAAATAATCTTAATTTTTTTCAGTATTATTTTTGGTTGTTCTTGTTTTTTCTAAGTTTTTACAAAAGTTATGCCAACCTATTTCTTTTGCTATTTTAATTTGTTATTTAATTTTTGTATTTGTTCTGTTGATCTGTGTTTTGATGACCGGGTAGCGTGTTGCAAAGTGTGTTCGTCTTTGCGTTTGATTATTAGTCCGTGAATTTCTGGTGTTAAAGTCCATTGCATGTGTAGGTGTTGTTGGTCTTTTATAATGTCCTGGTGGATTTTGGAGAGCGTGTTATGATTGGTTTTGAATGGAGGAGATATTTTCTGTATGCTTAACTAATGACAGCTACAGATTACTCACCTCTAATCCGGAATCTCTGTTTAGTAAAGATTTAATAGTGCTAATATAAAATGATTATTTGATTTTTTTTGTCTTCCAAAATTTGTCTGTTTCGATTATTTTAGTTTTATCCAGGTTTATTCTGTGTCCACTTTGACGTGACCTGTTCTACAATCGCTGAATTTTATGTTTTCATAAGTTTTATGTTCGTTTATTCTTGTCGCGAGTTTTCTTCCCATTTCTCCAATGCACGTATCGTTGCAGAAACATGAAAATTCATAGCTGGTGTTTTTGAGATTCTCTTTGGTTGGTCACTGTTTTTTTTTTTACCATAATAGACCTTGAGGGATTTCAGTACTTCCACTGGACTTCTATGGTGAATTTTGTGGCTATGCGTTTGAGTTTTTCAAATGTTGCAGGTATGGTAGGTAAACGGTGGTAGTGGTGGTAACTTTCTTGTCTCTTCTTTTTGTCGTGATCTTCTTCAAGGAGTTTTTAGTGAAGGAAGAGGTCTAACCATTCTGTTTAAAACCCACTACGATCTTTTACCAGAACTACTAAGATAAAAAAGGTCCTCGACAATACCAGCAGACACCTCTTAAGATTGCATATAGAAGAACAGAGACGGAAGAAGCAGCATCTGATAAGCACTACTGGAATACAATATACTGAGCTTCAGCAACTTTTCTTCACAAACATTAGAGCACTAGATATTCCAAACCTCTACATCAAACGCTATACAGCCAACCTAGAAAATATCAAGAAGAAACGGGTTAAAAATTTCATCAGACTGAGCAAGACGGATATTCCTACGTCTATAAACATAATTTACCATTACAGTTCGCGAGTGTTAAGTGCTACAGAAAATAAGATCCTTAACCTAGGTTTACACTTTGCCATCCAGCCTAATGCAGTTCCAACTGTTAACATAGCTGCAACTTTAGAATCTGCTGCACAAAGCCTCAAGATCCCTGTGGTTGAACAATTCCGATATCAAACTTATACCATCCTCTGAAAGGCCGAGAAACCAAAACCTAACATCTTTAAAGAGAAATGCAGCGCACTGAACCGTCTAAATCGAGACAACAACCTGTAGATTTTACCAACAGACAAAGGAAACAGTATAGTCATTGTAGACATCAACAGTTATGACACGAAGATCAAACAGTTACTAGACAACCAAATTTAAAAAGATCATCATTGATCCTACAGAAAAGACAGAGACTCATCAATTAAAAGCTGAACAAACTACAAACTAAAGAAACAAGGCTTAATCAACGAAAAACTAACTAAAGACTTATGATCTAAGAAACATTTTTCTTTTCAGTCCTACGGACGACCTAAGGTACACAAACCTAATATTCTTCTAAGGCCCTTTTGTCAGTGTTAAAAACTCTCCTTGCCATCAACTGGCTACTTTCATAATACCTACTTTATCTCCACTACGAGAAAATATGGAATATCACATTCAAAACTCGACAGATTTTATAGGACAACTCAAAAAGCTACACATAAAATTCCAGGATATTATGGTCAATTTTGATATAACAGACCTATTTACTAATGCTCCAGCTTCAGATACCCTTCACATTACCAGACAACGACTGCTCAATGGCAGCTCTATACCACATGGAACATATATGAAAATAGACGCAATAATGAAACTAACAACCATTTGCCTACAATCAACCTACTTCCAACACAACGAGAAATTCTACAAACAAACATATGGTCTAGCCATGGGATTATCACTCTCTACAATCCTGTCAGATATTTTTAAAGAAAGAGCCCTTTCATCTACTGCTATAAAACCAAGTTTCTACAAACGTTATGTCAACGATACCTTCGTTATTTGGCCTCACAGTCATGTAAACTTACCAACTTTCTTGGAACATCTCAATTTCGTAGACAAAAGAATCCACTTCCCTATGGAAATAGAGAAACAAAACAAACAAACGTTTCTTGACATACACATCAGCTAACAAGCAACACAAATAACCACAACTGTATACAGAAAATCCACCCACACGGACAGATACCTATACTTCCACTAATATCATCCAACATCGATAAAACATAGCATAATCCAATGCCTATAAAAGAGTGAAAACATTTGCGACAGTATATCCTTCAAAGCAGAACGCCAAAAGATCGTAAAGAGTTTTGAACAGAATGGTTACACCTCCTCATTCATCAAAACTTCCTAGAAGAAGACCACGACAAAAAGAAGAGATCAGAAAGTCACCACCAGTACCACCATTTACCTACCATACCTGCAACATTTCAGTGAAAAACTCAAACGCACAGCCAAAAAATTCAACATAGAAGTCCAGTGGAAATCCTAAAATACCTTAAGATCCATTCTAGTAAAAAAACAAACAGTGACCAACCAAAGAGAATCTCCAAAACACCAGCTACGAAATTTCGTGTTTCTGCAACGATACGTGCATTGGAGAAATGGGAAGAAAGATCGTGACAAAAATAAAAGAACATAAAGACTCATAAAAACATAAAATTCAGCGATTGTAGAACAGGCAACGTCAAATTGGACACAGAATAAACCTGAATAAAACTAAAATAATCGAAACAGACAAATTTTGGAAGACAAGAAATATAAAAGAATCATTTCATATGAACACTGTTAAACCTTCACTAAAGATTAGATCCCGGATTACAGTTGAATAACTGTGGCTGTCATTTGTTGAATATACAGGAAATCTCTCCTCCAATCAGAAAAGGTGATAATCAAGCCATGATAACACTCTCTCCACAATCCACCAGGACATTATAAAAGACTAACAACACCTACACACACACTGATCTGAAGACGCAAGTGGGAGATTTTCGAAACGTCGTCCTCTACACTTGTGTCTCCACAACAGGTAGTTTCCGTCTGTTCTACAAAATTTCATCATGAATACTCTGCTTGAGCAATCTATCAAAGAACAACTATTGACACTCAAACTGGGATGCATAATTTGAAAGAAGGCCTGCAGTCAGCTTTGGAGATTGATCCCAAAATAATCTATGCTAATATGAAAGTAAGAGCATATATTCATAAGTTAGCAAGTTTTTATCATTTTACACGCAGCGAGATGAGAATATTAGGCCCATAATTTATCACCACAAATAATGTTATAACAATAGGACATAATATATTTAGCGTCCTTAAGTAAACACTTTACTCGTGTATAATAATAAATTTCCACGTCCACATTAGAAGTTTCTATCACTAATAATCAGAAAATTATTTCTTTTATTATATTAGTAGCTTCCACTTTTTATTGCATTTTAGGTCAGTGTATGGATTTAGGACTAGCTTTAATCTTTAAGCTGGAAAACCTCGTTAAATATTAATAGGTTTACGGCCGAAAATATCGTTAACAGCGAAGGCATCCATTTGATGAAACAATGCATAAAATGTGTATATTTCATTTGCTTAGCTGTATTCATTAGTTGACTTTTTTTCCATTTTAAGTACAGATCTAAGTAGGCAACTTGATCGCAAGTTAATATTAATGAAATAATAGTGTGTCTTTTTAAAGTTTTTTTTAACTTAAAAAGAAGTTTTTGTATTTGTTTATTGCAAAGTTACAAACTTTATGAAATCCCAAAGCTAATGTGCTGTGAAACAAAAGAAAAGCTTGTTTGTTTTTGAGTTTCACGCAAAGCTACACGAGGGTTATCTTTGCTAGTCATCCCTAATTTAGCAGTGTAAGACTTGAGGGAAGACGGCTAATCATCACCACCCACCACCAACTCTTGGGCTAGTCTTTTGCCAACGTATAGTGGGATTGACTGTTATAATATAATGTCCCCACGCATGATAGGGTGAGTATGTTTTTGGGTGACCGAGGGTTCGAACCCACGTCCTTCGGATTACGAGTCGAGTGCCTTAACTACTAGGCCATGCAGAACTGAAATAGAAGAAAGATAAGAATGGTTAATTTTATTACACCTGTAAGTGCGTTTATGGTATAAAATATTGGAACTTCTAGTAAACTTACATTATTTTTGCTTGTAAGGATGAAAGCCTAACTCATTATATATATGTGTGTGTGTTTGTATTTTACTAAGGCAATAATTGTTATTTTTTGTGAGTCTATAGTACATAGAATCGCACGCTCGTTGTTGTAACTACAACTGTTCTTGTAGTCGAGCACGTGAAAATAAATTACAGTAAGGTTTTTTCCCTCTTTCTCTTGCTTGTTAGTAAGCAAAGTAAATAATTATGTCGGCGTTGTGAGAAAATAATGTATAAGAAAAAATAAACGACAGTGGCAAAAGAGTAGCTTTGTTTATGGGATGTTGCTTCGTACGCGTTTTTCCAAATTTCATAAAATTTGAACCTAAGCATCAACAAGGTGTAACCATGTTGAGGAACAACATGCGCTGCCATTTTGAGATCAACTTGAAGTGACATCATGAAACAAATTGCATTTGACGTATCTTGAATCAATGATTTTACTAGAGCAAGGCCATGCTAAGGAGAAATATCAAATAAGTTTATTATAATACCATTACTATTCATTATCATTTTGTCCAAAAAATAAAAGATAATTTGCCTTTGACGATGATTCGTCATCCAGTAGCTCAGTGGTAATTCTGAAAATTTTTGTTTAAAGGTGAACAAAAAACACTTTGTAAATTATAATTGTGACTCACAGATTATCCAATATGGATGACATTGTTACAACTGATGTGTATCATGATATTAGGTCTTCAGATAACGTGTGGTACATTATTATAAAATCTTCCGGAAAATCGACAGTCAAGAGTTGTAATTTGAAAAATTATTTGAAGTAAATACAAATAATAAAAAAGTTTAAAGAAAGAACGTATTATTGAGTAATCTTACTACAATTTTAGAACTTTGACATACCAGTATGTCACGAAATATAAAACAACCAACAGAGATATAGTCAGCTGAAGATAAAACCAGTCACGTAGTAACCAGGCCAACCCAGGAAGTGTGATGAACCCTGCTGCCCAGCCGATCTCACGTGCTACTCCTAAAATAGGTCGCCACTCAGGTCCAACTACTTCCAATACTGGTGACAAGAAATTAGTTCACTTGACAAATGTTGTTTGTGAGATAAAATAAAAGTATAGGAGATGTATATAAAGATAAGAGTTCAGTGCACATTTCGAATTTAAATAATATATCAAAAGCATTACTGTTTTGAATCACTTAATAATAAAGTATTGAAAGAAGAAATCACATGGAAAAGATATATACATTCGAAAATCAGTAGAAAAGCGGCCGCGCTGACAGCGCATAAACACACACGCAAATTTACTCAACAAGGGTTCCCGAGGTCATGAGATGTTTGTTTGTTTTGTTTTTCGAATTTTGCACAAAGCTACTCGAGGGCAATCTGCGCTAGCCGTCCCTAATTTAGCAGTGTAAGACTAGAGGGAAGGCAGCTAGTCATCACCACCCACCGCCAACTCTTGGGCTACTCTTTTACCAACGAATAGTGGGATTGACCGTCACATTATAACGCCCTCACGGCTGAAAGGGCGAGCATGTTTGGCGCGACTTGGATGCGAACCCGCCACCCTCAGATTACGAGTCGCACGCCTTAACACGCTTGGCCATGCCGGGCCACGGTCATGAGATAATGACTTTATATATTTCAAAAGTGTTCTAAAAAAAAAGGAAACGATTTTGGTATTATGATTTTATTCTATTAATTGACAGAATCTTTTTTTAAATTACTGCGAAATGTAGACAGATGTTGAACAAATAGTAAGAATCATTGATGAATTATTTTAAATGATTATTCTGGTAAAACTTTAAAGGAGGAATCTTTGATATTGATAGTAAAAGAGCTTCTATATATATGTTTCTTATAGTAAAACTACATCAGGGTATCCGCTGAGTTCACCGAGGGGAATCGGACCGCTGATTTTAGCGTTGTAAATCCGTAGACTTACTAGCGGGGAACAAAACAGGTTGTATTATCTCTAACTACATAGGATGGATTATATGGGAGTCAATAACAAATTTAGCCGTTTTTTGCTGTGAACAAGGGCTCTGTAATAAAGTATTTTTAAAACAAAAACATTTTACTCAGTTATTATCATAAAATATACATCATTGACACATTTCAAGTTTAATTAATGTTACATTTTACAGTTAAATCTAAACGTGCATTTGTTTTGTTTTTACAAGGAGGTAACTTTAAAATTTAATTTACACATCAAGATTTATTACTTATAAGTGTATCAATAACTTCTAAAGTTTTCATTTCCGTTGTGAGAGTTATTGATTATTTTAATTATTACCAGGAAGTGTTTTAAGATGACCTGTAACTCTGATTTAATTTTTATTTATGTTTCAGATATTTGCTATTTGATATAATTCAGCTAAATTTGTATACTTCTTAGCTGAAAGCGGTAATTTAATACCTAGAGTGAAAGCATGTTTTTCAGACTATCTTTTTTTTTAAGAAGGTGGGAAAATAAATACGTAGGACGAACATTTTTGATGAATGTTCGAATGTGAATATTACTGAAGAGTGAACAGTGTTCTAGAAATGATAGAATATTATGTAATTCTATGTACTTAAGATATTATTCACAAAAATGTAATGTCGAAATATTCATTTCTTTATTATTTTTACTTTCTTAGTAATTTTGCTGTTCTGCTTTGTAAATATTACGACAAAAACAGCTGGCACTTTATTACAGCTTAAGGCTCATTTAGAACTAGAATTATTAATGGGGTTTGCAAAAATCCTGCATTTCTGAAACATAGTTTTCTAAACAACATTACTACTAATGTTTCCTGAGTATTTTGAATGATTTTATCTTCGTCTTTAGTCGGTTCTATTCATTGGGCTATAATAGGTAAAAATATAAAACTCTTTAATATTAGCAACATGTAGACCCCACAAGTGATAAAGATAAGAAAGGTGAAAATCTAAGGGGTCCTTTTGAACGATTTATTTCTAAAAAAAAACAAACACAAGAGTATTTCCTCAAATCCACTAAAGTTGTCTTTTATGATAAGATTGAGCAATACTGTACAATATTTTGGGATATCCACCCAAAGATAATTTTATTTTGATGTTCATCTGAAATCGACACAGTTTTCGTATCTTCTCGAACTTATATAGACGAATAGTAAGAAATTACATCTCAGCTTGATAGCATAATTTAATCTTCAATTAGTTTTTTAAATTATGCAATAGGAATAATAAGAAATAACTGAGTATTGAGTATTAGAATTAGAGTTTTAGAATTCGAGTACATTAATTTATTTATATTATTTTTTTCCAATTTATCCCTTTTTTGCAGGTTTGTTGGGGAGAAGGAAAATATCGCTGTCCACAAAATTCGCGAGTTAACAACTACAACATACGTTGCTTTTTCAGTTAGTGTCTTTCTGAATATTTCTCTTGGGCCCGGCATGGCCTAGCGCGTTAAGGCGTGCGCTTCGTAATCTGAGGGTCGCGGGTTCGCGTCCGAGTCCCGCCAAACATGCTTGCCCTCCCAGCCGTGGGGGCGTTATAATGTAGTCAATCTCACTATTCGTTGGTAAAAGAGTAACCTAAGAGTTGGCGGTGGGTGGTGATGACTAGCTGCCTTCCCTCTAGTCTTACACTACTAAATTAGGGACAGATAGCCTTCGAGTAGCTTTATGCGAAATTCCAAAACAAACAAACTGAATATTTCTCAATTTAAATATGTTTCCTTTTCTTACAACATTGGATATGCTTAAGTATGATAGTTGGTATGTCAGGTAAAAATAGACTTGAAACATGCTTTTAGGGCAATTATTTGTTTATCTGTATATTGAGTTCGCACTGAAAAGTGTGAACTATCGGCGGGAAGAAACTTCAGTAAATAAGGATTGCTATTGAATCTGGATTTTGGTCTGTTACTTGGTATTCAATATCTTGATCTTGTTCTTATGGGAACTCGTTTGCGCATCATTAAATGATGAAGAGTTTTGGTCTGTTTGTTGGTGTCTGGTTTTGGAAGAAAGGGAAGTGGTATATGTTGTAAGTTTCGTGAACTTGGTGGGAACTGAAGAGTTGGGACCTTTAAGAAGATTTTCAGAAATTATTGTCTGAATGGAAAGGATGCCTATATAGTCATCATTCTATAAAACACTATTATAAGGAGTCATCACTTGTATGGTGATATTGACTTTCATTTATGATGGCGAACAATTCCTTCTTTAGTCTAAAAATACTCTCTATTTTTCCCTTATTATAGATAATGGTTTTCTCATTCATCATCCGATCAATAAAGGATTTATAGATTTGTTTTCCTTTAAAGTAACAAAAAATTGTTAAATGTCTCGAGAAGATCATAGAAAATCTTGTTCAGTCTGTTACTGGAGGCACGCTTTGACATGAGAAAACAGAGTCCAGAGAAACGTAATGAATTTGACGATGAAGGTATGACATATCGAGTCTGGCGACCAAAGGTATGCAGTCTAAAAAGAGTGCAAATAATCTTATTTAGTCTGACGAAAGGAAGTATACAGTTGGAGAACAGCGAGGAGAAACTTACTGAGTCTTAAGAAGAAAAGTAAGCAGTTGAAGGTGAAGAGTACTACGATATATTTGCATGGTAATAACAATATGTTATTTATTTTACCGATAATAATATGTAGGATAATTTCCTCAGCAGTAACAATAGGTTATTTATTTTACCGATAATAACACATAGGATATTTTCCTTAGTAGTAACGGCCCGGCATGGCCAAGCGTGTTAAGGCGTGTGACTCGCAATCTGCGGGTCGCGGGTTCGCATCCCCGTCGCACCAAACATGCTCGCCCTTTCAGCCGTGGGGGCGTTATAATGTGAAAGTCAATCCCAATATTCGTTGGTAAAAGAGTAGCCCAAGAATTGGCGGTGGGTGTTGATGACTAGTTGCCTTCCCTCTAGTCTTACACTGCTAAATTAGGGACGGCTAGCACAGATAGCCCTCGAGTAGCTTTGTGCGAAATTCCAAAAACAAACCAACCAAAACAAACAACAGGTTATTTATTTTACTTATTATAATGCAATATTTTCTTCAGTTTTAATAATAGATTATTATTTTACCAATAATAATGTGTAGGATAGTTTCCTTCGTAGTAACAATAGGCTATTTCTGTAATGATAATACTCGTGTAAGATTGCTGTTGTATTAAGAGTGATATGTAAGTATTTACATCATGAGCACATGCAGGCTATTTTCGGAGACTTTTATAGTTTTCGTCGTTTTGCACAAACGTAGAAATCGCACACCTAAATACTTTTTTTCAGGGAACAGGGATAAACAGACCAAAAATTTCTATTTTTTTTATCACATTTGGCACTGGATTTAAAGACACCAGCGTTTAATCATCTAAATGAGTTAAATATTACTTTTCACAAAGCAGGCTACGTAATAGACATATAATGATATCACCAGGAATTTAATAACAGTAAACAAGAAAGGGAACTATATATAAAATTGTTCTTTATATAGTTTTTACGTCCTTAATGAGCACCCTTGGCAACCAAGTATAAACCAGCAGATTTTCTTGAAGACGTACCCATGACAACTAAAACTATTCGTTTGTTAGCAAATTTTTATATGTTAATATTTTATTCATTTCTTCATAAAAAAGAGAGATATTGAAGCAGCGCGAGAATAAATAAAAAATTATTGAGATATATCAAATACTATGTGATTGTAATCCGTCAGTAGACTTTTCTAAAGCAAAATATGTGTGTGTTTAGAGCTTTTTGCCGTTGCATTTACAGCCGTTTCGTAAACAAACTGCTGAATTTTATTAGTTGCTGTTACGGGTTATTTTAAATGTGTTGTATTGGTTTTAACATAAGGAAAATTGTGATGAAGAAAATGGAATAAGAAAATACATCTTTACTGCTAAATACAATATAGTGCCTGCAAAAGGAAAAAAAATAAATAGAACTAGTAACGCGAGCCCCCTTTTGTTCTTCAGGCAACCATTCTATTGTAGAATAACCAAAAGAAATATAATGACCGCGTTACATTAAACAGTGGATCAGTTGTATTTTTTTATCATGTTTTGTTCTTCAATTCAAGGGTTATTTCCCTCTATGATCAAGCATACAGTAACATAATTTTGCTTTTTATCTTGTTTTTAATCACAAATGTTTGGTTCTGGTTTTGTTTGTTTTGAATTTCGCGGAAAGCTACACGAGGGCTATTTGCGATAGCCGTCCCTAATTTATCAATGTAAGACTAGAAAGAAGGCAGTTGGTCATCACAACCCACCGTTAACTCCTGAGTTACTCTTTTACCAACGAATACCGGAATTGACCGTAACTTTATAACGTCCCCAGGGCTGCAAATGTTTGATTATATGAAGTCAAGATATTTATCATAAGGATCTGCAGAATATTAACGGTGACACAATATCACTGGAAAATATCAACAACACAGCCGTCGATGTGAAACTACACTTATATTAAAAGGTCTTCTATCGTTAGTTTCTAACAGTCTTTCAGTTGCAACTGAAAACATTATGAAGTGACGACGTACAACATTGATATAAATCGACTTTAAAATACCAATTACATGCAACGCTAAAATTAGGGGTTCGATTTTCTTCGGTGGATTCAGCAGATAGCCGATGTGTCTTTTTTTTATATGTATAAAAACATGCACACACACCAATAACGTGACCATGCACTACACTGTTATAAGTCAAGATTTTGAAAGGGCAATGATATTATGACGTATACCATCGATATAAGTGAAGTTTAAAAAAACAACAACTAATTTATTTGATAGCAACATTGTAAAATATAGTCGCCTGAATAATTACATTATATGTTAATCTGAATAGGACTGGGCTTTCTCTTCAATGCCACCCGCTAGTACAGATGTATGTCTACGGATTTACAACGCTAAAATCAGGGGATCGATTCCCATCGGTTGTCTCAGCAGATAGCCCGATGTGCCTTTGCTATAAGAGAACACACATTTTCTTCAATTTCAACTGATCATAGTTAAATAGATCGGGCTAACTGTACGTTTATTTGTAGAACTCACACTGAGTAGACAGTAAACTGTATGAATATTAAATATCGCCTACGTTTGTGGTCTCGTGTGAAACTGCAGTGGTACGTCTTAGCTGTATGGTTAGAAGCCAAGCTTTAGCGAGTTATTTCGTGTGATCAATTATTATATTGTTTACCAAGAACTTATCTGTAAGCACATACGCACGTATGTGTTCATATATATCATTTTTTTATTATTCTATACTATAAATTTATTATTCTACAATGCAACTTTATTATTCTATACTACAACTCAGAGTATTCTTCTGATTATTTTGTCAGAGGTCATTATAATTTAATTCTTTATTTAAACTGTGATTGTATGTGTGTGTGTATGAAGTCCACTTTTAAAGCTTTTAAAACATGCTATTATTGCTTCTCCTTTGTACAGTTATTGGAACAAATCAAAACTTTTCAAACGAAGTTTTGATTCGTTCCAAACCGAGATTAACATAGTTAAGTACCTAAGAAACAAAATAACAACAACAAAAAACACTATTAGTAAATTTCAAATGTGTAAAGTTAGATATTTTAAATACTTTTAACTTTTGATTACGTCACTGTCGTGGTACAATTTCAGTTTAAAAAATATTGTTGAAGAAGAAAAGTAGTTGGAGGCGAGGAATTTATTACAGGCTTCAAATAAACTTTCGTGAGACATTAGAGATAAAAGCACCTATACTTACGGAGGACAAATCCTGTTACAAACATTCCACACCGCCCTACGGCTGTTAGGAAGCGGGTTACTGTAAACAGCCAGAAGTAAGGAGCAAAAGCGCAAACGATCCCAGAGATTAAAAGGATCACCAAACCGAGAAGCATGATTGGTCGTCTTCCAAAGCTAAAAGAAAACATAGGTTTCTAGAACATTCTATACGTTGTTTAAATATTCTCTGTGATGTGATGTAAGGCGAAACTGAGTTTGTTGCTTGTTTAATATTTCTTAGGCTACAGAACTCATTTGAAGATATTGATTGTACAGATGTTAATGGACTATACGAAATTTAATTACTACTTAGCCTCTGAATACAAATTATTATTTATTTATTTTTTATGTTTCTAGCCCATTCAGTTTATCCTAGTGATATATGAAAGCTATTTTTAATTTAATAATATCATTCATCAACAGTATATTTCGCATAAATAATAGTTGTGTGTGATGAATGTTGAAATTAAATGCAACTGGGGAGTTTCAAAAGGCTGTATTTAGACCATATATATTTTTAGAAATTGTTGTCCTTATTAAAATATAAAAAAGTTGCATGTTATATGTAATGTATAATCGAGTAAATGTACTTACATTTTGAAGTTATAGATTAGAGAAGAGTTAGGTAATCAATACCACCTATTACCAACTTTTATGTTAACATTCTTACCAACAAATAGTGGAGACAACATCCATATTATCAAAACTACAGGGCTACAATAGCGAGCACTTTCTGCGAAGGGTTTCAATCCTGCGGCTTGCAAAATGCGAGTTAAGCGCCCCAACCACTGCATCAAATCAGGTCGAATGTTAGGAAAAAAAACATTACCTTTTATTTAGTTTCTATTTAAAACTATTTATTGAAATAGGCTTCAATACTTAACTGTAATTCATCATAATAAAATAGTAAATAATTTATACAGTTCAAGAATAAACATATACAACGTTATTAGGAATTATTTAAACAAATAGTTTAAATCTACACCATAAAGGTTGTAATTAAAAACAGAATATATATATTTATTTACCTTTAGTAAGCGCGTAGCCTTTTCAAATTAAACTACAACTTAATCCAATACTTTGCAGAACACATTAATAAGTTTCTTTAATGTTTATATTAAAGCCTATACGCAGAATTATAACTATTTTTAATGTAAAAGATAAAGTTTCAAAATTACTAAATTTCTAAGAGTGTTTGTAAATATAGATCTATTAGTTGTAGTTCTAGGTATACAGGTTATGTAATTTAAACTTAAAATACAGAATCAGAAAACACACTGAATTGAGATCGATGAATCTGTTTAATATAAAACAACATGCATAACTAGATGTGAAGCGCCATCAACTTAGATTTGCTTTACAATTATTGTAAAACTGATGATGAATTACGATATAAGATTAAAGAATCTTTTAATAAATAGGCTTAAACAGAAAATAAATTAAATGAGCATTGATACAAAAACAATCAGCTCATGAATAAATTTTATGATGCTTAAAACGTAAAATGACATTAAAGATAGAATATAAAAGTAATAACAAGTGTTGAACTTCACCTATCTGAAAGTTGCCCCAAAAGAAGACATCCAGTAAGATAGCCAGCCATGTAAACGGATTGACTCATGGATTTCAACCAGGATCGCCCACAGACTAGATTCCACTTGAGAAAATACATAATAATAATATGAATAAATTTGTTGTGAATCCGTTATTCTGAAACTCCAGACAGGGAATATTTATTTTTCCTTTTTCAGTGGAGTTTCAGATCGTTGCTTCATCTCAAGAGGATTTTTTATGGAGAAAAACTGCATGATTCTGGTTTTCGTAACTCGAAACGTCATTCAAAAACAACTTTAATTAGTTGTCACTTATAAAAGCCAGAAAAAAAATTACCGTGTGTTCCGAAATAAATTTATACTTCCAAATGATCTAAAGAACTCATTAGCTTTGAAAAAATTTCTTATTTGTAACACTTGAAAAAATATAATTCAAATAATGTTTGTATGAGACGAATGTAACACATAGAAACTTTTATATTTTTATTACATTTACAAATTGCTGAGACCACTGGTGGAGAGCTTGTTCAAGGTTGTCGAAGATTAGTTCTACAGTGAGATCACATGTGGGTAGTCTGTTGAAGATTAGTCTTATAACGTGAAACCAGGCGTGAATACTCTGTTCATGGTCACAAAGATTGCGGGTTTAGAAAATTACACCAGATTTGACTTTTGGTTAAATAAATCGTTGTAAGGAGTATTAAGAGATTCGGTATTTGATGATCAAAGATAAGTTTGAATTAAACTTGTTTTTAAATTAATTCGAAAATTCCATAAATTGGTAATTAAATTAATCCCATCCTAATTCCATGAGTTGTTCTCGTTATATTAAAATTATTTCTAATATGAAAAACAGAAAGACAAGTGACAATCACAGCCAATATAAAAAAATGTGCGACAGTGTCTATGAAAACTACATTTTGACATTGTTTTCAAATATAGTATAATGCCACAAAAAATTATGGATTTTGAAAATGAGATGCAACATTCTTTTCTGATGAAATTATTTATACATTCAGGTCATAATGATGTGTTTAACGACTTTGAAAAGTAAAGTTATATGGATCAGTCTGGGGTATTAGGCCCACCAAAAATGATTACCATATAATGGTATCCGAGCAGTCATAAGTCAAGTACGGCATCTTTTGATAGATAAGAATCCATCAACAAAAAATTCAATAGCGAAAGCTGCCCACGTACTGCTGACAACAACAAGCAATAGAAATAAGGAGAATTTTCCTCTGGAATTGAAGTTAGTCTGATAAGAATTCAACAAACCGCTGCAGTCACACTTCCCGCTCAACCGTTGAAAGGATTAAGTAAGCATGGAGATTTTGCAATTAAACCATGCTTCAAGATGCACAATAGTTACAAATAGTATGAGTATGCGTGGTGAAATTGGCTGTAATGACATGGTGAAGCTCGTTAATAGTTTTGATATAACTTAAAAACTGTGTTGGTAGATACCTGTCGTCTTACCAAACCTAAATTCTTGCGTAAGTAGATTAAAGCTTGCAAAATGTACTTTGGGATACAAAATGAAATATTTTAATCTATTAAACTCGGAATTTTGAGAACAAAACAATCTTTAATGAACTGTTATTTCTTATAATTCGTTTCTGTTTTTAACACTTTGCATTACACTGCAAAACCATATACGACTAAACAAATTACTGATATAGTCTTATAAAAGGTTGTTCTAAATAGAATTACTTGTTCAAAGATGATATTTCATATAATCTTTATTTACTAAAATCACATTTCGCTGTTTTTTGTCTTATTTAAACATGGAAACCACTTCTATGTAAACAAAACTTCTTATTTTACATTTGAAATATTCAGATTACCAAGGAATTTTGCCATATTGGAGAACAGGAAAATACATGCTTCATGAAATCTATATGATTAAACGTAAATCCTTTATAAATAATGCAAAGAACTTGTAAGCATGTGCTTGAAAGATTACCATTTTATAAATTATGTAAAAGTTTTCTCGTAACTACGAAATAGTTCTCTGTATAATATGATATCACTATACCAAGAACAACAAATCTGAAAAGAAAACAAGTAAATAATGACACACATATATGTTTCTTGTTAAATAAAATGTTTTCCATATAGATATTTATATCAGATCTATCATCAATATATGTGTACGTCTATATCCTCATCCCTTCGGTAATATCTTTACTTCAACAAGTTTAAGTTAAGACTTCACTGATGTAATATGAAGGTTTTCGTAGATTGATTATATAAAAACTAGCTATTACTTAATTTTGCAAATGATAGATTTGGTTAATACATTACTTTCTCTATGACTGTAGAATAGTAGAACGAGTGATCATATTGCCATGTTTTACACGGAACGGTTTGATTCCGATCGACTGTTAGAGACGATAGGTTACTATTTATTTTGTACATTTCGCATGAACTATAGCTTTTTCCTTCCATGTTTTCTTCTTTTGGTATGGCAAAATCTTTCCAGGAGTCTGTGCTGTAGTTTAGTAGAGAATTCGGAGGAGAACACCAGTGGCTAATGTCTGGAGCTAAAAATGTTATCGACAAATTATGCGAAGCAGATGGAAACCCAAAAAATATAATGATAAGAAATATAGCTCGTTGCCAGGGACCATATCCTCCAATAATATCCGAAACATCCTTGATTGATTGTGGCTCCTCATGAACCTGCTCTTCACCTATTGACTTCATTAATCAACTCTAGTATCCTGAAAAACAAAACATTTATTGTGAGAATTGTTTTTCAACTGTGAAAATATATATAATATATATCTTTAGTGAAAATAATTACATTTTAATGAAGTTAAATAGTAAAATAAGTGAAATCATAAGGATAGACTGTGTTACAAACAGCAAATCCTATTTATATAATTTGATTTTAAACTCAAAAACAAGCCGAAACATAAACAAATTAAACGAAAAGCGCTGCATATACTGAAAAGATCCCAGTGTACAAGTTATAATGTTGGATAATAAAATGTATTTTAGGTTTTGGAAGTAATTGCGGATGTAAGACCCACATAACGGTAGGAATACATATACACATTTATATTTAAACACTTAGAAACATAATGTATTTTGCACTAAACTGCCTAACGTGTATTACTGTTTTGTACACGAACTGTTATTCGACAAACTGAAATATCTAATTTATAATCACAACATTTTCCCTTTTTCCTTTAACAACTAATCTGAGATTCAGGTGTATGAAGGATATTTATTCAGTGAAGTGTTACTGGTTGTGAGGAGGATATTGCTGCTTTACGAAACGATGTAGTTAATTTAATGAGTCGGGCAAATGACTTTTAATTATAATAAATGCAAGGCAATGCATGTGACGTATCATAATTCCAGTTATAAGTACAAAAGTTTAATTAGTGTAACCCTAACAGTGTTTTAGAAGAAAAATCTTTGAGACCGTCCATACAATGTACTATTGTTAACACTGAGGCAAACAGGAATTTAAGTTTTATTTACAAATACAGTAAAAATCAGTTGATGGCTCCAAGGTTTTAAAAATGAACAATAACTCTAAATAGTTTGCTGGAATATGTTCAACCATCTTCAGGAGACAAAAAAAACAACCCACACATACAAGAAATTTAATCTAAATACCCAAGAAAATGTATGTGTAGAACTTGAGCATTATACAATAGGGTATTTACAAAATTTATTTCCAGAAATCTACTTTTGTGAAAGTAGAACTTAAATTTCTATTCAAATTGTTTTAATTTTAGCAGTTTCTAATGGTTCTATTATATATAATTATTTTTTGGCTTAAACAAATGCTAAAAGTAAGTCTAAAATTATATTAAATTCAATAAAATTATTAAAAATTGCTAAAGTGTTTTGAATAAAGATATAAGGCCCGGCATGACCAAGTATGTTAAGGCGTTCAACTCATAATCCGAGGGTTGTGGATTTGAATCCAGGTCACACCAAACATGCTCGCTCTTTCAGCCATGGGGGCGTTATAATGTTACAGTCAATCCAACTATTCGTTAGTAAAAGAGCAGCTCAAGAGTTGGCGGTGTGTAGTGATGACTAGCTGTCATCCCAATAGTCTTACACTGCTGAATTAGGGACTGTTAACGCAGATAGCCTCCATGTAGTTTTGCGTGAAATTGAAAAACAAACAATAAAGATTTAGGTTCTCGTGGTACGGAAGTAAAAATATGAAAATTAATTTATTAAATAACACCAATGTACAATATGCAAATTAAATAAATATATTTACTTAAGTATATAAATAAAATTTCCTGTTTTTTCTCGTCTTTTGAAAACAGTGGAACATATTCCATCGAAACACATAGAGTTTCTTAGTTTAAAATTGCTTTTAACTTTATACAATGAAACATTTTTAAAACCTTTAAGTCGTCAACTGATTTTATTGAATGCGTGCGCAATAAATGTCAATCGAATGTATTGTTCAAAGATGTATGGATAATAATAGAAAAGAAATTATGACTTTATTGAATATATTTCTGGTTAAGCCTCATTTGAAGTATTGAATTCAATCTTAGGTTTCTTAGAAGAAAACAGAATTATTGGAAAGAGTTCAAAGTAGAGCAATAATGTTATGGAAGGAGATGGAGTTTTAGTGTATCAGTACAACTCAAGAAGTTGTTTTATCAATGAGATGGAATTTTAGAATATATCAGTACAACTTAAAAAGTTGTTTTATCAATGAGATGGAGTTTTAGTATATCAGTACAACTTAAAAAGTTGTTTTATCAGTGAGATGGAATTTTAATATATCAGTACAACTTAAGAAGTTGTTTTATCTTAAAAAAGAAAGAGCTAGAAGGGATCTGACTGGTGTGTTCAAGATTATTAAAGGAACTGATAGGATCATTGTATAATTTATATTCGAATTTGATGGTAAAATAGTGGAACAAGGAGCATAGAACACATTTTGGCATAACAAAGGTATCTTTAGTTTGGAAAGTTTTACTCTTTGAACAGGGTGTTGGCCTAAGGAATGGGTAACTTTCAGGAGTGGTGGATGCAGTTAATGAAATTTAAGAAAAGATTCGCTAAATTTCTAAATAATCAGGGCTGCACTTGAGGTTCTTCTCAGTAGACAAGACAGTTTTGTTTTGAAAAATAAAGTATAAGATTTACCTGTTTGTTTGAAGTTAAGTATCAAGCAGCACAACTGATTATCTGTGATCTGCTCACCACAGATGTCGAAACCTGGATTTTAACGTTGTAAGTTAGACATACCGCTGCGCCATTTAATAGTTAATGATAAGTGACCTTCACCAATTATAAATCTATTAAAGAAGTAAAAGTGAAATGAATGGTATTAGAGAATTGGAAGAATTATGTTTGTTTAAGTTTTCGTGAAAAGTCACACAAGAGTTATTTGCAGTTTCTGAGCTTGATATGATAAGATGGAGGAAAGGCAACTAATCAACAGCATTTACCATCAACCCTAAACGCACTCTTGTGAAATTAAACATTGAGATCTGACCATTATTGTTTTAGAATATTATCGAAGGAAAATAAATAAAATATACTCTCCGCACATTCAGGCCGTAGGTAAGTTATAGGGGTGACAGTCACATCACACTGTTTGTTTTGATATGAATAGTCCAAAATCTGGTATTAGTTGCTTTGACCAACTGCCTTCCCTCTCTTCTGTGATGAAGTGACGGACAGCTTTTACATCACTAGTGAAGTTGTACGCGAACAACAAAAAAGTAATGTGTTAATTGTTAAAGTATTTTTAGTACACCTATAATCGTTTTGTGAATATATACGTATTTGTAATAAGGTCTTTTTGTTATTGGTTTTATTATTATAAAACGTCTTTAATCTGAATTTTTTTATGAAAATTAACAATTTCATTTAGTAACATCTCCCAGTGGGTCAACGATTCGTGATTCTGTTCTCAGAAGCTAATAAAATACAGATAGCGTATTCTCTAGTTTTGCATTGAATCAAAATCAGCAATTCCAGTTAATAACTGGTAAAGTTAAAAATAACTTTTCTAATGATGAAACATTTCGTCACTGTTAACTGATCTTAATATCTTTGATATTTCATTCTTCATTATTTAAAATAATACGACGACATACAAAGGTGTAAAAATGATTATAAGCGTTTTTGTAATATTTCATTAGCTTATAACACTTTTGTCCTGGAATTTAAACAGACGTGCAACTTACAAAATCTTCTTAAAATTTTCCACTTTATATTGCTCTCGTCGAAAAACTTTTCTTAAGCTTTCACTAATAATGCTTTGAAGAATAAACCAAACAGTACTAAAAGTTATCAAAACGTTTATAGCATCAACTAAAGTGCAACCTTCAAATAGTCGTAAAGATGGTATTTTTTTACAAACTTATCCGTTTTACTAGTAATTTCAGCTCAGTATTAAAATCTTAGATCTGATTACGAGGCTATATAAGTTCCATCATATGAAACTTTTAACTGTAAAAGTAACGGTTGAATGTTACCAATAAATCAAGCTTATAAAGTTAAAAACGTAATATGTTATGTTTTGCAGAAACTTTTCCCAAAACTGAGTCTGATAAACACATATATAACCTTTAGCAGTTTATATGTTGTGTATGATACTTCTGCGTAGTAAAACAAACTTATAGTTGTCCCAAATACTCCCCCTAGACAAGACGTAACCGAGTGTTATCGCAATTGCTTCCAATACGTTCTTAGTAAAGACTGCAGGACTAGACTTTGGGGACCATCTTTATTATCACTTTGTTACTTCAAAATAACATTTTATCAACATCGATTCTACAAAAGGAAATATGAAATTTTCCTCTGAGAACCAATTTAAAACAGCTACCGTTCAGTTGTAGTTGTATATAGTTGAAATTTTGAACGAGTCATTGAGTTTTGATTTCCGTGCATGGAATTATCTATGTATAAAGATCATGGCTGCTTAAGTCACTGTACGTTATATCTTGTTTTATCAGCGCTATTAATGATAGATATGGTATCAATGAAAACGCTAAGCAAACAAACAAAAACAATATTTATGAATAGCCAGAAGATTAAAAAAATATTTTAATGCTTTGATATCTTTTTCACATCATTTTTATCTTCATACTAAAGATAATATCCAGATGCAAAATAAAAGAATACTGTAAGATAAATGCATCCACAGGCCCTGTTACATTGGTTAGTTAGTTGTTTGATAATGCAATACCACAAGAAACCGAGTTTTTATTGCCCAATCAAGAAGTTTCCTCCTCAGCTTAATGAAGCTTCAACTCACTATTCGATCTACATACATGTATTGCTTCTAGAGCACCAGTGATGAGAAAGAAAAAAAAAACAATTCTTGCTTGATCTTGTGTCCTCATGTGACGAAGCTAAAGGAACTCTTTCCTTCCTGAAATTAAAAAAAAAAACACTGCCCATTTTTGAACCTCCGAACAAGGGAAACGTCTAGCTGATTCACGTAGATAAACAACTTTCCGTTGTAAGAATAGTTTCTGTTAATGACTAGAATCATCAACTGAAGTCCGCTCTGAATTTCTTTTCATATTTAAATTATGAAGTCCTAAGCCAACTTTACTATTTTTCCCTTATACGATTACTGAGTGATAAAAACTAACGATTCTATATCGATAACATTTTAAAGAGAAACGTTTATTTTTTGTTCTTGTAACAGTTTTGACCAAACAGTTTTTTATTGATTTTTTTATTTGAGTCAGTTACAAACGGTCTGAATTTTTTATTGAAAGATAAACCAATCACAAATCAACTAGATACTTGATGATGTAGATTTTGTTGTTGTTGTTTAGAATTAAGCACAAAGCTACACAATGGGCTATCTGTGCTCTGCCACCACGGGTATCGAAACCCGGATTTTAGCGTGTATGCGCAGACATACCGCTGAGCCACTGGGGGGCTGATGATGTAACACTTAAAAGCGCAGATACAGTAAGTGCAGTGAAAAAATGTTGCGTTTAAAATTAATTGTAATGAATAATACAAAAAAATATCTCAGATTGTCTTGTGGACAGTTACTTTTTCATCAATTATAAAGACGCCTATTAAAAAAGAAACTAATGAATACAAACTGTATTTAAATAAAAGGAAACACATGAAAAACTGTAATTAAGATTCAATCAAGGATAACTTATCATTCGTATTAAAATGCTAAAACACAACTGTACTTCAAAAGTATGTATTTATTCACTTAAAAAACACCAATACGTTTGTGAAAAAAATCAAACATCTGTTTACAATTCACTTTTTCAGTATAGCTGACCAGTTATAAATTTGAATCACAAGAGTCTGGAAGTATCTCTGATAGTTATGTAGCAGTCATTTGTGCATAAGGCACGACAATGGGCAATTTTCGTGATGGGGCCCAGCTGTTTAATTTATTTGCAAAACTACATCATAGGCTATCAGCGTTTGGTCCACCACAGGGAATCGAGCTCTGGACGGTCGGAACCAGATAAAACCAGCTGAAAGGACGAATATGTTTAGTGTGACGGGAATTCGAATACGCAACCCTCGGATTGTAAGTCAAGTGCCTCAACCACCTGGCCATGCCGGGGCCTCTCGGTAAATGAACTTTTTAGTATCTGAGACTCACATGCACAACATATGCCATCACCTATCACACAAACGGATAATAAAGAACGTAGCATAGAAAACAAATTACATTATTTAAATACAAACATACAGGAATAAAACTCTTTAAATTAAGGACCCTGTGTTAGAGCCCTGAATTTTCGAGCTGACAAGCCGAGATATAATTCATACAGTATTCCAAAATATTTACTGCACATTAAACTGATGTTGCATTTCAAGACTAACAGTTAAACTCGTAGTTTGAATGTTGACCAATAGTCTATCCTTTAGTAAGTAGCTGAAAGTTAAGAATTACTGTGAACAGTCTATAAATACTTTAAATGAGAAATACAAACTCATAGAAAATATTTAGTTTAAATCCGAATACATTACAAAATAAATAAAATGAACCTTTAAATATATAAAATAAATACTAAAATTTGCTCTTTATACATGTTTATACATTTACTCAAACATAATTCTAACTTGTTGGTATTGTTTACAAAACTAAACCAAAGATTAGCTGTATTGGGTTCCTTATGGAGAATTGATGTTGTTGTTTTGAATTAAGCACAAAGCTACACAATGGGCCATCTGTGCTCTGCCTACCACGGGTATTGAAACCCGGATTTTAGCGTGTAAGTCCGCAGACATACCGCTGAGTCACTGGGGGGCCTCAGCTTCTACTGCTATAGGCTTTAAGCTTACCATAATCATTGGGTGACTTTTTATAAAGAAAATCAGAATCATGAGCTGATATAAAATCTTCAGGAAGAGTGTGTGTATATGTTTTCTTATAGTAAAGCAACATCGGACTATCTGCGGAGTCCACAGCGGAAATCAAACCTCTGATTTTGACGTTGTAAATTCAAATACTTACCGCAATACCAGCAAGGGATCGTCAAGAATATATAAAAGTAAGAGTAAGAACGATCTGATGATTGCACGTGTGAAACAAGCTAAAAATTAAACAGAATAAAATACCGGAAGAAAATCAAATCAGAAATATATATGGAAAAAGGATTAACAAATAAGGAATACAATGCAAAATGGGATTTGAGTTAAAGAAACAAAAGTCAAAGTTTTATAACTCCATGTTAAAGATATTTTTCCGATAAATTATTTATAATGCAATTTAACCTTAAAATAAATGTTTTGTTTGTAGTTCAGCACTTGGTTAAGAATTAAGTTATCTACATTACTTCGGGTTTAGAAACCCGGTTTTAATGCAATGAGAATTCACTTTTAACACTAAGCTATACGAAGGCTATCTGCTCTGGCCGTTCCTAATTTAGCAGTGTAAGATTACAGAGAAGCCAGCTAGTCATCACTACCCATCGTCAGCTCTTGGGCTACTCTTTTACTACTGAATAGTAGGATTCACTATTACATTATAATGCCCCTACGGCTGAAAGAGCAAGAATGTTTGGTGCGATGTGAACCCGCAACCCTCGGATTACGAGTCTAACACCTTAGCCTACCTGGCCATGCCGGACCTCCTGAGATGCGATGTATGAAAGACTAAAACTGTTATAATAGCACTGAAATCTTTTTTTTTTCACTAATCATTACTTACATATTTACAAATTTCCAGCTTAAAATAAAGAAAAAATAAGTAAACATCCTTATGTAGGAAGTAACTAAAAGTGAAACCGAAGGAACGTTTGAAACGTATAAACACAAAAACATTTTCCTAAATAGCTTACAATAAGTATATCACATTAGTGACAAGAAATAAATTAAACTTAAGCTCAAACAAAATATATATCAATAATATTTGTAGAAACGATTGGAAATTACAAGCAAATTTTGGAATAAATCTAGAAAGATTGAATTTGAAAGACATACAGCCACGCCACAGTGGCATTTCTTGAGGCTGGGTAGCAGGTTATTCAGGATTGATGGTTGTGGTATGAGCCATCTTGTTCCATCCTTCTCTACATCCTCTTTACCACGACAAAACTGGATTTTAATCATTCACCCACAATGGTCGGTGCTTTTTAAAAGTTTAGTTTCCTAGTGACAATATCGTGTCTGTATTCAGCTGGTTAGAAACATTAAATAGCTATCAAATTTGATCTAGATGCTACAGGTGTTGCAAGAGCAAGAAACAAACTAGTTTTACTTTGATAATCTTGCTTTTCTGAAGTAAGAAGTTTTATCTCAACCATGAGGAAACGCATCAGTGATTTTCTTACTTGGCTCCTTGACATATAAGTTATTCAGCATTGGACGTTAATATTTCTACGAGGACACTAGGTATCTTTCACAGTAAAAAGTGAGCTTGTAAACCGCGAGAGGCCAGACAAGAATAGAGCTAGCTCGCTTTACCTTCAAGAGAAGTGTATATGTATATCAACATTGAATTAATTCGCTCCTAATGAACATCGATAAAATAATCAGTTCTTTACCAGATAGAAGACTCAGTATTGTTTGAAAGTTTGTATGTAAATCAGTATTTGTAATAACTAGTTGTAGTAACCGTTCTCATAAATTGTATTGTTCGTCTAGTAAAATATATTTGTATTATAAACGAAAAATGGTAAGTATCGATCTTATTGACAAATATTATACATTTCATACATATTAACAGTTAATTAACTTCTAAATTAAAACTATTTTCAATCGTAATACGTAACATCTGTAACATAATAAATCAGAGATTCGTCAAAGATGATGTATAGTACATAACAATCTAATCAGGGGATTTGGCTACTTCAGTACACCGATTAATAACAGGTGCATGAGTCAAGTGTACAGCCATGCAATCTCATAGACAAACACTGACAGTAGAACGGATCGTAGTGAAGGACCAGTGACTTTCAACGTGGCTCTGTTATAGGATGCTGCCTCTCAAACAAGTCAGTTCGTCACATTTCTGACCTGCTGGAGCTGCTCCCTTCAACTGTAAGTGCTGTTAGTGTGAAGTGGAAACGTTTAAGAGCAACAACAGCTCAGTCACAAAGAAATAGGCCTCACAAGCTCACAAAATGGAACCGCCGAGTGCTGAAGTACCTAGCGGGTAAAAATCGTCTGTCCATAGTTGCAACACTCACTCTCGAGTTCCAAACTGCTTTTGGAAGCAATGTAAGCACAGTAACTGTTCGTCGGGAGCTTTATGAAATTGGTTTCTATGGCCAAGCAACCGCACCCAAGCCAAAGATCACCATGCGCAATGCCAGCCATCGATTCGAGTGGTGTAAAGTACACCGTTATTGGATTCTGGAGCAGTAAAAACGTGTTCTCTGGAGTGATGAATCACGCTTTACTATTTGGAAATCTGACAAATGAATCTGGGTTTAGTGAATGCCAGGAGAACACTACCTACCTGAATGCTTAGTGTCAACTGTAAAGTTTTGTAGAGGAGAAATAATGGTTTGGGGCTGTTTTTCATGAATTGGGCTTGGCTATTTATCTCTTTAGTTCCAGTGAAGAGAAGTCTTAATGCTACAGCATACAATGACATTCTAGAGGATTGTGTGTTTCCAACTTTGTGGGAAAAGTTTTTTGTTTCAGCATGACAATGCCCCCATGCACAAAGCCAGGTCCATAAAAATATAGTTTGCCGAGGTTAGTGTGGAAGAGCTTGACTGTACAGCACAGAGCCCTGACCTCAACCCCATCAAACACGTTTGGGATGAATTGGAACTCCGACTGCGAGCCAGGCCTTCTCATTCCACCTCACTGATGCTATTGTGGCTGGATAAGAGAGAATCCCTGCAGCCATGTTCCAAAATCTAGTGAAAGTCTTCCCAGAAGAGTGGAGGCTGTTATAGCAGCAAAGGGGGGGCAAGTCCATATTAATGATTATGGTTTTGGAATGATATGTTTAACAAACACATGTAGGTGTGATGGTCAGGAGTCTAGATACTTTTGGCAATGTAGTTAATTTTGTACGAATAGGCATGACTTTTTTAACATTTAAAGTTATAACGTAAATAACGTGGCTTTAAAAAGTTCTAAAGAATCTCTAAAGTAAAGATCATTGTTTGTAAGAATAAGTTGGTTGGTTGTTCTTATTTAAGCACAAAGCTACACGAAACGCTACATGTGCTATATCTACCACGGGTATCGAAACTCGGTTCTTGGTATTGTAAGTTTGCAAGCACACCATTGTGCCACTTTGAGGCTGCAAGAACCAGAAAAAATTTCCACTGATTCTGACTAGGAGGTAATCTGGAGTAACTCAGAAAGTCAAAATGAAGTGTTTAAAAAATTCTGCATAAATACTTTTTACTAAACCTTGCCTAGCTATAAAATTAGATTTGAAATAACTTTAAATTATAACTATCATTGAAAGAAAAACTAAATTAATACTATAATATTTTTTTCATTGGTAGAGACAGGTTTTATTTGACTTAACATCATAAATTCTCACTTGAAAACTGGTATGTGGTTTGGTTTGTTTTGAAATTTCGCGCAAATCTACACGAGAGCTATCTGCGCTAGCCATCCCTAATTTAGCAGTGTAAGATTAGAGGGGAGGCAGCTAGTTATCACTACCCATCGCCAACTCTTGAGCTACTCTTTTACCAACGAATAGTAGGAGTGATTGTCACATTATAACGCTCCCACGGCTGAATGATCGAGCATGTTTGTTGCGACGGGGATTCGAACTCGAGACCCTCAGATTACGAGTCGAATGCCTTAACCCATCTGGTCATTCCGAGCCCACTGGTATGTGAAGGAATATATTTCAATTTTGTATTGCCATTGAATATCTGTTACAGGATTCTGTTTAAATATATAAAAATAAAATTAATGTATTCAACCTTGGTTTAATATTCAATCATTATTTGATATGTTTAGGCTATAATATTACTTTACCTTTAGCAGAAATGTTTGCAGTATATTTTGTGCAAATATTTTAAACTTGAATAACATTTTGAAACGAAGATAGTCGATCCACCTTTCTGCGTTAAATGCAGGTAAAATATATTTTGAGCAATATGGTGATGTTACACAAATAAAGGAAAGCTAATCTAATCAAACATTTGATGTTGTGATTGCTGACTTGAAAAGTTTGCAGTTACTGATATTATGGAACACTTTGATTCATGGTTCACATTATGATATATAATTCAAGAACATCGCAAAATACACAAATAAATTGAAAATGATGTTATTCCTTCCTAAAATCTAATTTAAAATATCATGTTTTGTGTTCTACAACGCTCAGCTTATAAATATTAGTCAATCAAAATTTCGTTTATTGAATTTCTTAAGGACTCTATACTTTCTCATAAAATAATTTGTTAAGGTCTCTACTTTTGCTTATAAATAATTTTTAGCTCTCCTCGCTTTTTTCTGTAAAATTATTTCAAGTGATATTTTCACAATCAATATAGATGAAAACTAAAGTTTGAGAGTTTCTTTAAGTTTTTTAAAGTTTGACGATGTTTGTGAAACTTTATTTTAAGAGTGGTTAAAAAACGAAACGGATTTTTGTACTGTTCTTTTAAGATGAATAATTTGTGAGCACAACAGACTGTTTTAGTATACAGATTTTATTTGTAATTTTTATAACTGATGCTAAAAGTTTTAAGTTTTTCCTTGATAGACCTATCACAGAAATTGCAACATGGACGATTTTTTTTTAAGAAGCTGAAAAACCTGTTTGTGAAGTAATGGAAAAATAAGTGTAATTAATAAACATTGGTATAAATATAAACCCATTAAATACTTTCTTAGAAAATTACCTATTTAAGCAACTGCTGTTTCCTTTGTGCTGAGTAATATTAAATTCTGATAAACTTAAGCTACGTGTTTGGAACAAAACTAATAATCGACACGATAACGAACGTAACTAATTAAATATACTTCTCTTAAGTTCCTTCTCTTAAGGACTAGAATGCATTCTTTCACCACTTTGATACTTGCGCTGTTAATTATATTTTCGGTCAATGATGTTTCAAAAGGTTGGTCAACTTCGGAGATCGAGGTTATTCTTAAATCAATATGGTAAGCTATAAATGAATGACAATATGCGTAATTAAAGCATGGCAGTAATACGTCACAAAACTATATATACAGTAAATACCGTTAACCATATTAACGTTAAAGAAGAAATTGAGTGTATTTAATCAGAGTAACGAAAAAAAATAAAAAAATAAACGGGTATCACGCGCTATTTTGAAAAAAGAAATGTTGATGCAAAACTGATTCACATTTTTAAAATTCATTCGTATTCAATATGTGAAAAATCAGCCTTTTACCTACAACCCTGAAGCAAAAGTACTTTATTATATTTTAAATATTTTAAAATCTCGACATGAATATTTTCTCATCTTCTCTTACTTTACTCCAACAACAAAACTGTGCCAGTTTGTCTGAAGAACAATGTTGTATAATTATCGTTAAAAATCATGTTTAATGAAGCAATAATTGCGTCTAATAAAACCTTACAGAATGTTACTGAAGATGTACCAAATTCATGAAATGTTTTATGTTCTTTAGCATCAAACACGAAAACTTGAAAACTACTAATTAAAACACAGAAGTGGCTGAAAGAAACATAAGTAAGGTTGTAAAGATATGTTTTCTAGAGAAAAAACTAACTTGCCTTGATAAAACTGAATAACATGTTTTGAAGAAAAGAAAACTTTTATTTATGCGGGGTATTCACATGAGAGCATAGGTGACGTCACGACTAAAACGTGATGAATAACACAAAAACACATATAGTGCTTGAAATATCACTCCCAAATGTTGAACAGGACGAATAGAACGTTTCTAGTGTAGCTCCAACATACAGACTAAAGATAATTTCCATATAATCTCACTCGCTCTTGTGACTATTGGTTATCTGCCATATTACTGATAAAAAACAGGGCTTAATAAAATAAACTGTAAATTATATAAATTAAAAATTAATAATACCAGGGGCTTAGGATTGTGTATATAGCTTGACAGTAAAAGTCTTGAAAACTATAATGACGAGAGAACGACAGAATAGTTTAACAATTGTTACATCTCTATAAATGTTCACTTTTTAAGTCACTGTTTTAGTTTAAAGGCTAATTTTCTAATTTATATAGACTTGGTGAAATGTATGCATACTATCTTACTTTAATGTTATTGTCTATCAACATGAAGTAGTTACTAATTAAATGTTGAGTGGTGCATGAAGAAGGTAACGTACAATAGAACAAACGTGTACGGATTGTTAATCTGGTCTATATAACTTGGTTTGAACGTTTGTTCTGCAAAACACGCGTAAAAGAATTTATTTCTGACATGATCTGTTTTGAAACAAATAAACACTTTGTTCAGGAATTTTCTTTGCATTTGGTGTTGATACAGGCTTCGTCAAGAGCTAGAAATAATAGGGCGTCAAATTGTTCGACTGTTCAGAAGAACTATGAAGCATATGGACGTGGGCAGAACAGTAAGGTACTCTAATGTTCTTTATCAAGTATTTGGAAACGTCACCGGATTACAAGAAACATTGTTCCAGGAAAGTCTCCTGATAGACAACAAAAATACTGCTTAGTATGACTGTATTTAGATCAGATTAACACGTCTATGTCGAAAGAAGTCTTACAACACATAGAATAACACGAATAGATTTTTTACTAGCGTATCCCGAGAAACAATGAATAGAAGACTGACAAACGTTAACATTCAGTGGGTTACTTGGGCAATATATCGTACCAACTTCCAGTTTGAACACTGGCAACATGTAATGTTTTCAGATGAGTCCTGTTTCTGACTTGTTAAAGTTAGTGGAAGGTTTCGGATTCGTTGTTTACTTGAAAAATGGATGAGGGAAACTATTTTTTTCCACAGATAACACCTAGAAGGTGGTTTAGTACATGTTTGGACAGCTATTCATCATCGTAAGAAAAAATCTGCTATTCATATATTCCAGGGAAATGCCAGTGGTGCCACCTACAAATAAAACATGAAGACGGTATTTCTACCATATGCCAGGTCAAACCTTTGGAAACACGTTTGTGTTTCAGAATGGCAGTGCCACTAACCACATTGAGCTCAGTGTACAGAATTACATGGATCAGTAAGACGTTAGAAGAATACCAGGAACGTCTTCAGATTGTAATTCCATGGAGAACTGTAAGGCAGAACTAAGTCAAAAAGTTGCTAATCATCATCCAAAACCAGCGTTTTCCAGTCACAAGTTAGTATAAAATCACAGGTGGATTACATCAATAACATTTTTGATAAGGTGTCACTTTGCCTTTGGAGATTATTAGAGATCGAGAGAACAAACCAATTATATAATATTTCATTGGACTGACAAAAGGTTAAATAATATTTATAATTGAACATACTAATTTTTATTATAATGATATTATTATAAGTATTAATTATATATTTAAAATTACATATTTTATTATATCTCATAATTAAACATACTTATTCTTTTTATAATAATATTATTATAAGTATTAACTATATAATTAAAATTACACATTGTATTATATCTTTTATTATTCTAATTTATTTATTATATTTATTAAAATAATTATAACCTGTCTTTTATTATTAAGAACGAATTCGTTCTTTCTGCTTAACTTACGCTCGCTTGATCACTTATATTTAAATTTCACACATCTAAATCCTCGAGTTTTCGATAAACAACGCGAGTGGCGGCACTCTAAGGTAACAATATTCACTTAACAGTGGTTCCCAAATTGGGGGTAAATTACCCCCTTGGGTATTTTAACAATTTATCGGAGGTAATGGAGGGATGACAGAAAAAAAGTTAAAATTCTGAAAATCAAGAAAACATTAAGATAGCTGGTATTAGGATTAATGTTAACTTAGTCCTAGTATGTAAAGTTGTAAATTAAACCTATTTTAAGAATGTAATAAAGTTAAACCAAATAACAATAAACATCAAAAACTAATATACAGTAGTAGAAAAGAAAAAATATGTATCAAAGTATCTAAGTATTTTGACAAGTATGCTTCAGAACACAAGTCACTCAGTGACCCTGATGACTCATCGACGTGTCCAGTACGCGTCACTCAGTACGCCTGAGGTTGCCTCTATTTCACACTGTCAGTTTCTATGTGAGCATCAGCCGAGGTAGACAAAACCTGGTATGTATGTGTACTGCCCTGTGCAGTATAGTTAGTATTTACCTACTATTACATCATTCCTATGCTGAATAAGCTCTTTTAATGCTATCTAGAATGCCATGAAAAAATAAATAATAAGTTCACATTGTTCACACTTTTTTATGCAGTTTTTCTTTTTCTGCAGATTAAACAATAAAATGTCTAAAACGCGCACCTACTCTGACGCCTTTCTTCGCTATGGCTTTGTGAATTTACCTTCTGGTGGAGAGAATCGGCCACAGTGTGTCACAAAGTGTTGACAAATGAGAGCCTCAAGCCATAAAAACTCTCAGCTCACCTCCAGAAGTGCCATCCAAATCTTCAAAATGAGGATCAGACTTATTTTCAGCGCCGGGCTGTAGCACTGAAGAATATCCAGTTCGGTTCATCTGGAATTCAAGCCTTGTGCATACGAGATGGTAAGCAAGGTATGTGGGGAGGATCAAGCGAAGAAACTGAGTGTCATATCTCTATCGAACAACACAATCCGCCGACGAGTCGATGACATGGCATCAGATATTTTGTCCCAAGTTACAACAGAGATCAAGGAAAGCTCATATAGCAAATTCTCCTTGCAATTTGATGAATCGTGTGACGTAGCCAGTTGTGCTGTTCTCCTTGGGTTCGTTCGTTACGTCCACCAGGAAAAGATCAAAGAAGAGTTCCTATTATGCGAAGATCTGCTGACAACCACGAAGGGAGAAGATATCTTCAATATCATCAACAGTTTCTTTACCACGAATGGATTGGATTGGAACAGCGTTCAACAGGTAGGGAGAGATGTTTATATAAAGTCTAGATTAGTATAAATACAATGAATTACATGGCATATAGTCATATAGTTCTATTTATTGTACAAGTAGCTGTAGTGTAGCTAATATTTTATACATAATTCACGAAAAAGTACCGTGTCTGTCGTACTGAAATACTAAAGTACCAAAATGAATTAAATTAAAACCGTATAATTATAACGCAAAAGATAAGTAAGAATAACTAACTGACGCAATCTATAATAGTTTTTCTTTTTTAATCTAGGTCTCCGTCGATGGAGAATCGTCGATGATGGGTCGTAACCGTGGATTACGGGGCCTCATACAAGCTGTGAATCTAGAAATTTCTGTAGATCATTGCATCATTCATCGGTACTCTCTTGGATCAAAAAGCCTGCCTGGTAATTTGAAATTAGTGTTTAAAGATGTGTTGAAAATCGTCAATTTCCTCAAGTCCAGGGATGTGAATTCGCGCATATTCAGGGAGCTGTGCAAGGAAATGGGAGAGTACATCTACCACACCGATGTTCGTTGATTGTCACGAGGCAAGGTTGTACATCGAGTCATTGAGCTCCGAACGGCTCTTCAGGAATTTCTGAAACAAGAAGAATCTCCTTTTGCTACCAAGTTCACTGATAAGGAGTGGCTTGCTCGACTTTGTTACTTGGCTGACATATTTGCGGAGCTGAACAGTGATAATCTGCAACTCCTGGGCCAAAACACGACTGTCATTGATGCCCATCACACTGTGACTGCATTTCTGGGTAGACTGAGACTCTGGATTCGACGCTTGAAGAAAGGAGTGATCGCTTAGTTTCCCACCCTAGACCAGTTTGTTGAGGAGAATAGTTATGATACTAAATCACTTTTACAGACCATCAACAAAGAGATGAGCGACCATTTGAAGGGGCTTGGAACAAGCATGCAGCACTAATTTCCAGAGAGTGACCTAAAAACAGCCAGTCTTCAATGGATCATTCATCCCTTTTCTGAACCTGATGACGCCATTTATGATGATGATTTCCCTGCAAAGGAGGAGTGGATCACAATGCGAGCAAATGAAGCCTTGAAAGTCAAATTCCAAAACCAAAATGCAGATTCCTTTTAAATTTCACAACTAGCTGACTCGCCATCTCTGTCCAAGAGAGCCTTGAAGTTGTTGGTATCATTCTCAACAACGTTTCTGTGCGAGAAGGGGTTCTCAACCGTGCTGGGGATGAAAACAAAAAAGAGGACTCGCTTGAATGTTGCAAACGATTCTAGGCTGGCACTTTCAACCACAAAGCCAAGAATTCCTAAACTAGCTTCAAGTATGCAACTTCATCCATCCCACTGATGTTCTTGACATCTTTGGCAATATTCATTAGAAATGCACAATGATCAAAAACAATAATTAAAAGTGTAATTCAGTGTTAATAAATTATATAAATAAATTGTAAATAAATAAAGTGCAATATATCTCTAGTTTAATTTAGCCATATATCAATGTTGAAAACATTTTGTGAAAGAGGTAACATGCTCAATGTGGCATGTTAAGTTGGGTAACAAGCTGAAAAAGTTTGGGAACCACTGTCTTAAGGTAACGAGAAACAATAACAGTAAAGCCAGATAACAAGGTACATCTGAACATAACGTTTGACGTGTACAGAATTACCTAACGAAAATTTTCGTAGCTGTCGCCTTCATCATTGTGACTTCTATCTCTTGTTAATTAAAGTAAATTACTCTTTAAATCTGCAAATAAACAAAATAATAACACGTATTTTAAACAGTCTTGTATAACCAACAGTCGGTAAATATTTTTGGCTGCTCTGATAAATCGTTCGCGATGTTCATAGAACCCATCTCTTTTATACAAATTACATCTGTAGATATTTAATATAACATGCTTTTCCAAGTTTGACAGTGTTATGTATATTTGCAATGTTATGTATTATAATTTATCTCATACAGTCTCCAATTTATTATGTTACGTATACCAGATATTGAGGTATCAAGTAGCCGGAAATTTTAATTTTAATTTGGAAGTTAATTAAATCTTAATATGTATTATATTATATTAATATTAATACAAAATTGATACAAACAATATTTTTCTTAACACAAATATATTTTAATATACAAATAAGAATTATACAATTCATAATAACGGTTTTTACTAATAGTTATTACAAATCATAATTTATTTACACCAGTTTTACAAAGTTACAAACAATACTGCATCTTAGCTCTGGCCTAGAACTGAATATTTTAACAACGATATTTGAAATGATTGATATGGGGTTCCTGCTATTCCATCTTATAATAAATATAAAGGGCAATGTACACTATAATTTAATTTTTAACAAACATAAACAGTAATTTTTAGAATTTGTAATATAGTTGACTGTCACGCAACATTTTGGTTCTTGTTACCGTGTGGTATAAATACAGTTTTATAAGTTAACGTGTGACTTATTCTCCAATCGAACTATGTTAACCAGCTTTATTTTTGACCAACTGTTACATTTGTTTGTTTTATCATACTTCAGTTAATGTAGAGATTTTAAAGGTTCGAAATATAGAGCTCTACAATAGGATATAATGTTTTTTTTTGTTTTTTTTCATGTTACTGGGCCTGGCATGGCCAAGCGCGTAAGGCGTGCGACTCCTAATCCGAGGGTCGCGGGTTCGCGCCCGCGTCGCGCTTAACATGCTCGCCCTCTCAGCCATGGGGGCGTTATAATGTGACGGTAAATCCCACTATTCGTTGGTAAAAGAGTAGCCTAAGAGTTGGCAGTGGGTGGTGATGACTAGCTGCCTTCCCTCTAGTCTTACAGTGCTAAATTAGGGATGGCTAGCACAGATAGCCCTCGAGTAGCTTTGTGCGAAATTCCGAAACAAATGTTTTATGTTTTTTTCTCGGCTTCTGTTTTCCGACGTTGAATTTTGGTTATTGTCTTGTTTGTTTAGGTTTTATTTGCGTTAATATTATATTATTCATGTGTTTTGTAATATTTTTATTAGTGTGTTTCTCGCTGAAGCTTTTATGAGCCGTAATGTTTTGGCTGCAAACAACTTGCCGTAAAAAAAGCCTCCTTTATGTGTGGGTACATATTTTGAAATTTATCACACCAAGAAAACATTTAGAAAGGAATACATACCTCTTTAGCAATGTCACCGTTCATAGATAACATGTAATCTGTTCGAGTATTTACGCATGTACGTATTCCATTGTGATTATGTAATAATATGAACAGATTTAAAGCTGAGATTTACTTAGGGGATAAATACAAGGATGCCTGGTGTTGAATGTGATTTTAGACTGGGCACCCTTGTTTTTATTCCAATTTATAAATAGTCAACAAAATTTTGTCAAATATGCAATTTTTAGACCCAAAAATGGAGATCACAATTATATTCTTCTTACTTCTTCCTTTATCCTATCCTGACGTCATAATGCCCCGACCCGACCCTCTAGTTATTTTTTTATGAGACGAACGAACAATCCGAGACAGAAACACAGAGACAATGACAACAAATTTCAAGTGTAATTCAACTATTTTGCGTTTATAAATTTAGATTAGTATGTGTTCTGTTACATTTCTGAAAATCTGAGAAAACTATTGACTGATCGGAGCAGTGCAAAAGCGAAAATTTGTCCTTTTTGGTCAAATTTCGTAGGACTTCGAAAAGTACGACATGTGATTCTTTACGTTGTTAAATGTAAATACACAAAACACAACATTACGAGTAGTAATGCAGTACTGTGGCACCATGGTCATACAAAGATACTGTAAAGAACCGACAAATCAACAAAATCAGTTTAGGATTGTCAGAAAAATTGCATGAATTGAACAAGGTAATGCGAGCAATGTTAGTACTCAATACTAGGCTTAACGTTAGTGGCCTGACTTGCAATTTATTAGCATTAGGTCTAATTTTAGTCCTAAATACTGCAACTAGTGTAGTTCAAGTACGCTGGAAACGCCACTGTAGCCGCCTGGAAAAATGAAGTGGACTATTCCCAATCTAAGGCCGTCATTTTGTATTTTCCTTCGCATCCAGACATGAAAATAAAGTTTCAGACAAATGAGTATTTTTTTGATGTATCCTTATCCAAAGTCCCCAGGTAAAAACTGTGCTCAGATTTGAGGTTACAACTCATTCTTCAGATATTTAATTAGAATTAAGGTACTCTAGTCTAAGCCTAACCCAGTATTTAGTAGTTCAATGTGCAGTACAGTTTACAATTAATTATATGTTATGTATGTGTACCAGTACAGAATTATCACTGTGTTATAAGCAGCTACAGCATGTGTTGTTGATTACAAATTGTTTTGGAATACTTTTTGACTCACAATGGATCTGCATATTACCATTGATGTTACTTCTGGCATACAGCTACCATAACAACAACCTTAATGAAACTTTTGCGATGACTGAAAAATAATTCTCCTAAAATAGATTGAACCAGTCTAGAATGGTTTTCAACCAATCAGAATGCAACAAATTAATAAAGGTATTTATGAATTCATGTTTATGTGCTGATGTATTTAGGTCGTAGAATAACTTTCTGACAGTCTTTGTCGAAATCTAAACCTAGAGTTCAGAATGTTTGATTGTCTTACCAACGTCTTTCTTTGTGAATTTCAGTGTTTTTCTCACCATTTAACTGTATATGATCCATATTCTTATTTTTGTTTCTGTATTTTTCAGATTGCAAGACAAAACGGGTTCAATTAAGTGGTTGCACAAAAGAAAAAACTGGCAAAAAAATAACCACAAAAGGCTTTGGATTTAGTGGCCAAGACTGGAAAGCTGACTAATTTTTTCGCTCAACTTACACAACATGATCTTCCAAATCAAAATTCATTTCCGCCAGCAAAAGTTACTTGTACTGCATCTGACTTTAACAGGATTGAACCAAGATCCACACCAATAAGTACCACTTTGTCTACTTCAAGGCCAGAACATCATGATCAGGTTGAGGTGTCACAGGCTGGCTCAACTCACACAAGTCTCACAAATAATCTCACTTTGTCTGTAAATTATCCTGATATCTGTAGTGTCAATGTTAATGCAAGTTGCTATACAAGACAGTCTGAAGTTGAAATAATTACTGAAAATAAAAATCTTCCGGACTATGATAAAATGCTTCAGTCTACGAAATATGAAGAAACTAAAGCAAAAGATCCAGAGTTGTGACTTGATTTCTCTGTGGACTCAGTGACTGCCAACACCACAATGGGCCATTTGGCAAATCTTGCCGAAATTTTAATAGTGGCAAACCAACGAGATACTGTTTGCAAAAGCTTTTCTTTGGGGTAAAAGCCAATGGTGAGCAATAGAATAGAGAGTGTTTATTGTATTCACCATCAACAGGGTCAGTTTACTGCTTTGTTTGTAAATGTTTTGCCCCCAAGTTTTTCTTACGTTTTGTTAAAAGAGAAGGGTTCAGTGATTGGCGAAATACTATTGTAATTGATCATCATGAAAGAAGCACAACTCACCGAGACTGTATGCTTAACTCGCAGACAAGGTTTCATTCGCACGATAGCTGAACGTGGCTTGGCTCTTTGAGGAACAGGTGAAAAATTTGGCTCATTGCAGAATGGTATTTTTTAGGGCTGCTTGAGCTCATAAATAAGTTTGATCCATTTTAAGTTAGGCGCATTTCGAAATATGGAAATTCTAGAAAAGGAAATCCTTTTTACTTGTTCAAACCTACTGTTATGTAAATGTGTAAATATTTTGTAAACGACAACATGTCGTGTTGTGTTTGGATTTTCATTTCTATTATCTATGTTTCCATATTTATATTATCTTTTCGAAGTTTAAACTAATAAAATATGTTGTTATTCATTTAGGGTAACATTTAGAATTTTCTTGAATTAAGTAGACCAATCATATGTTTGTAAATAAAGTGCTGGCGACTACGTGTCTAGACGTATAGTCTCGTACAAGAACGGACATGCGCAGATTGCTCTGGAGATCTGTAGAAAGTTCGCGGTTATTCGAGGGGTCTAGGCCTACAATATATAAACAGACGAAGATGCGAGAGACAAGAGATTCAGTCATCAGTTTTTATTCGAAGAAAAGAAAGGAGAGTTAGACATTAGTTTTATTTCAAAAGAAGAGAGTCAGTTATTTGAGAAAGATTAAGTGTTTGCTGTGATTTTTATATGCAAAACGGCTCTATTGGGTTCAGAAAATATTTTAAATAGAAGAGCGAACAACGTTTCGACCTTCTTCGGTCATCGTCAGGTTCACAAAGAAAGAGGTAACTGGCCGGAAGCTGACCACATGTTTGGAAGGGGTTGTATAACTGAGTGTCGTAATTAATTTCGAATGTTGTAACTTAATATCTGTCACTGTTATTATATAATTTATGTTATATCTGTTATATTCGTTAATAGGTTAGTGTAATAAATTATACAAGCTGTTATCTGCGTTTTTCTGTTGCGTTTAATCTACGAAGAACTTAAAACATTAAAAAATACGTAACACTACCTGCGAAGAACCCATTAAACCAATTGCTCAGAAGGTTCAAACGTTCATTGTTGTTGTAATTCTTTTGATTAGTTTAGCTTGTCAGTTGACTCGACGCCAGTTCTATAACGTATATATCAGTTAAGTGTTGTATTTCGATACTTAAAAATGAACAGCTTACTGAACGCCTTTCAAACTTTCTGAAACTGAAAAGCCATACCGGTGAGGAAATGGCAAACGAGGCATTGCAGTACTTACATGAAGTTTGCAAACTTAATTTTTCAAAATGTAGGGGTCAGTCTTACGACAATGCTACTAACATGTCTGAACATTACAAGGGGATGCAGCAAAATATGTTAGAAGAAAATAAGTTTGCCATATTTGTGCCCTGTGCAGCCCATTCCCTAAATCTGTTACAAGATGGGAAGCACACTCCATGGAAATAAAAGCAATTTTGAAGTTTTTTTTAAAGATTTTAAAAGCTTTAGAATGTCTAGTTGAAGACCGGTCACAGAAGGGAGACACTAGAAGAGAAGCAGACAATATTACAAATAAGATGCAAGAGCTATAATTTGTTTTTATGTCAATCATGTGGGATGAGATTTTGCAAAAGTTTCATAAGGCAAGTCAAGTTCTGCAAAATGAAGATGTGAACTTAAAATCACGTGTAGATCTTTACGGGTCATCAGCTAACCAACTACGCACTTTAAGGGATGACTTTAAAAGATTTAAAGCAGTTGCATATGTTGATTACAATGCAGCTCAAACTTGCAAACGTGTCAAAAAGAAGGTACTCAATGACGGAAATGCTCAAGAAGTAAATAAATGTCAAAGATAAATTTCGTATCACCATCTTCCATACAATTGTTGACAAACTATAAACCAGGATGAGAAGAAGAGGAGAGGCGTACAAAGAAATAGCAAGTAGATTTTTTATCCTCAGTGATGTGCCAAATGACATAACTTCATCTGCTGAAACTGAAAGGTACTCTCAGTGTTCCCAAAAGCTAATTGATCCTTACCCAGAGGATTTGGACACTGATCTCTCTGCCAAGCTTCAGAAGTTTCACTCATATGTACGCCATAAGCTCAGTGCAACAAAAACTGTAAAAGACCAGATTCAATCGTACTAAACTTTATAAAATAATTTTAGAAGACAAATTTGAGTGTGTGTTTTCAAACGTAAACATCGCATTGCGTATATTTTTAATATTAATGGTCACAAACTTCACACGTGAGCGTTCATTTTCTCAACTCAAACATGTTAAAAATCCCAACAGAACAACTATGCGACAAGACAAGCTGGATGTCTTGTTTCTGCAAAGTATAGAAGCAGATTTGTCACACTAAATTAGTTTTGAGGACTTGATCAAAGACTTTGCGATTAAAATTTTGAAATAAAGCATTTTAAAATTTAAATAAATATTAAGGTGTAAGTAAATAATTTTCTTATGGGGTTATAAGTTCAAAATGAGAAAGTTTTGAACATCAAAGTGAGAATTGTTAACTCAGAGTAAAAAAGGCCCGGTATGGCCAGGTGGGTTAATCAAACTGGGTTTGATCCATACCCAGTCTATTAAATAGATAAGATAAAAAAAGGTTTTTGTTTAACATAGTTGTGAGGTCTGACCTGTAAGAAAGATGAAGAAGGGTTATGAATTTTCAAACTTTTTTTCACTTTCAGCACTTATTGAGTCTTAATGTCTTGTCAGATAAGCAATGGAGGGGCCGAAGGGGGCATTACTATCGGGCTGTGCTTAAAGCATCAGTTGCCCTTAATCCAACCTTGACCAAGGATAACAAAGCACACAGTTATAACGCTTGCATAATAATTATAGAGTAGAGGGCTTCGTATATGGAAACACAAGTGTACTCATTTATCGTAGGTGGCGTAAAAGTGGCAAGATACAATGTTGAACGTAAAAATATAAAAAAGTTGAATGTGTGTTTTTTTCTTATAGTAAAGCCACCTCTGGCTATCTGCTGTGTCCACTAAGGGTAATCGAATGCTTGATTTTAGTGCTCTAAATCCGAAGACTTACTGCTGTACCAGCGGGAGACCAAATGAAAATTAACAGTAATAAAAATAAAATGAAGATATAACACACGATCCTCAAAGTAACGTTTGAAACACTTCAATTACAAGTTTGAATTATTCCAGCTAGAACGAGTATTAAATTTTATTTTCTTTAGCTGAACTGTCAGAAAATTAGCTCACAAGAACTCCTAAGAATTTCTTTTCACATGACTCTTGTAAAGCAGTCACATGAACACGAAGTAAAATAGAACGTAAAGACAGGAAGAGCTACTCGAATGAAAGATAATAAAGAATAAGTTGACACAACTAAATGAAAACGTTTTATAGTTTATACTGAGCGAAGTTTTCCAGTCTAATCCCATCGTAATACGGTCTTTACTGCTTGATACAGACGGCTGCTCGAAACGTCGCACAAATTAAACAAGAATAAGTTTCATTTAGGCGTGTCAACTTAATCTGTATTATCTTTTATCCAAACAGAATACAATACAACTGTTCTATGAAACAACAAAGGGAATAGATGAATCAGCCCTACTACAAAAAACACCTAAGGCTCGATAAAGTACATAATCTTACTTGATTTAGAATATTTCGAATCAGAAACTTTAAATTAAAGTATTTAAGATTTTATCTATAATAAATATACGCTAAAAAAGAGTGAGATGTGTGACATGTTTGGATGTCTTAAGAATAAAATCGTCATGCTCATATTCTACATAATTTTAAGAGCTTGGGTGTGAAAAATATCTATAATTATGTGAACCATGCTATACTTGTTAGCCTCAATACCGAAGTGGCCGTTCTGCATTTATTATACGACATACGTGTTAATTAACAAATGTGATAGTTTTACAGCTGTAATGTGATAAAGCATTGACTCTATGCTATTTACTTTCTATGGCATTACATAGAGATCTTTATTTCATTGGTTGAGAAAATTGGATCGAAGCATTTTCTTTTTACTTAGGCCTGGCATGGCCTAGCGTGTTTAGGCATGCGCTTCGTAATCTCAGGGTCGCGGGTTCGCGTCCGTGTTGTGCCAAACATGCTCGCCCTCCTAGCCGTGGGGGCGTTATAATGTTACGGTCAAGTTTATATATTGCCAAGTTTGAAAGGAACATTTTACTAACACCAAATTACTTTATTTGATATTTGAAAGTTTTGCAGCAATACAATGTAAACAACCAATTATAAAATATAAAGATGGAAAGTTTTCTCATTTTTAGAATAGCACACCGCAAAGCCTTGGTTAGGGATTCGAAACCCCACTACCAAATACGCTTGTCCTGTCATCCATGGGGATGTCAATTCCACTATTCGTTGGTGAAAGATCACCGTAAAAGTGGGTTCTGTTAATTTGTTGCCTTATCGCTGGTATTATTATTATTATTGATGCCTCTCGATTTCTTGAAGGAACATAGGGCCGCAATCGCTTGCGGATTCATTAACAGGCTGGTTTTTAAGTTAGTAGATTGTTAACCCACTGCACAGCCCCCAAACAGGAGGATAAACCTTAGCCGTTCCTAATTTAGCAGTGTAAGATTAGAGGGAAGGCAGCTAGTCATCACCACCTACCGCCAACTCTTGGGCTACTCTTTTACCAACGAATAGTGGGATTGACCGTCACTTCATAATGCCCCAACGGCTGGGAGGGCGAGCCTGTTTGGCGCGACCCTCAGATTACGAGTCGCACGCCTTACGCGCTTGGCCATGCTGGGCCATCGCTGGTATATTACTGCTAAATTAGAGACAGCTGGAGCAGATAACCCTCGAGTAGCTTTCTACGAAATTCAAAACAAGATAGAAACAAAAATACCACTCTGTGCAGTTATAAATCATGAGGCATGAACCAATACTTCCAAACTCTGTCTGTCCCCAGCACGTTTTTCATCACTTTAATCTTTCATTCAATTGTCTGTCTCCAACTTCTTCTTCTATGAAGTATTTCGTGGTGCAGTTATCGTTACGTCAATTCGTGGTCTGATTAACACAAACTTAAGTTGACTTTTTTTTTACTGTTCTTTTTATAGTGTCGTCACTAATTACTTTCTGTGGCAGTTTACACTCAACACGTCTTTCTGGGATAAGATATTGTAAAAGTTAAAGTTGTCGCCCAGGTCTGTCTGAATTATTCTTTATTATTTGGTTCGGTTTGAAGTTAGAGGTTTAATGTCACTATTGTTCAAAGCAACGAAAAAATACATAACTTGAGTAAAAGACATATCGAGCAGGTTTGGGTCTGAATATTATAATATTCAAGTTTCAAACTACAATATGCCGCTCATAAGGTCCCACACTTTTAACTATGACGGTGTTGTAATTGTGACTACATTAATCACGCTGTTTAGTTAAGAACATCCACTTAGTCGTCGAACAGTATTGACTAGCTGCATTATATTGTAGATACTGCAATTTTATATATGGCGACACATGAATCAACTCGCTTAGCCTGTGCGTTGTATGAGGTGCCACTTAGGTTTTAATGCGACAGTTAACCAAATACTAAATTTCCATATCGTGTTATCAATGATAAGAAATTATTTATAACGGATACAGAGTGTTGTTAAAGTTTGTGCGATCTTGTCACAAGCCTAATAAATATCCTACACAATTATAAATGCTGCTTCGAATGTTTTATTTCATGTAAGATGGCAAGTGTTTAATTTGAAATACAGTAAACTACGAAAATGCAAATAAAACCTTAATTTTATATCTATATTTTAATATATGAGAAATATAGAGATATAAAAATAATTAGTGAGTTGAGCGATAATTTGGAAGAGTCATATTATATTTGAATGTGCAGGATTAGATGATTTAAAATATTCATTAGGTACATACATAATTAATTAAGTTGATGTCATGTTTATATTAGTACGAACTGGGATTTTCTAGTGTCTGCAAATACTAATGGCTCGTGCACTGATTCACGCGAAACAGTGATTGAATTAAGTTTCGTTTTAAAGCACTAGGCAGATGAGCATCTTCAAATACGATGCAATTTTCGACAAATAATGTATAGATAGATGTTATACCTACAATATTCTATAACAGTGAATACGCGTTTGAATACTGAGAGGATTGTTCTAAATAATTTCAATAAGTTTAATCCGTATCATGGAGAATATACTGCAGTGATTTTTTTGCAATACTTTCGAAGTTAATTAATGAACGAAAGTTACTTTATATGACTTGTTACGAATCTCACAAGATTTTATTATATTTACTAAGCCTTAGGTTGCATTCGTAAACTTAACTAGCATACTTTATGCTGTAGCTATACATAAACTACAACTGGTACCAATCTAAGATTAGGACGATTGTTGAGCGTCATGGAAGCTGTACGAGGAACTTTTTCCATGTAATTTTTTGTTATTTATCGACATTTCGTCAGATTTATTTCCTGGAAGATCATCAGTGCACTATATCATTGCTTATATGGAAAAAAATTCTAAACCGTTTCCATTTTCAATAATTTTATGTTTCATTTGGTGTTTCTGCAATTATATGAATGTTTAATAAAACGAACAGGATTTTTGTTCTTACCTTGTCTCTCGAATGTTATGCCAGAAATACGCTAATAGTCGTTATTTCCATTGAATTGTTTAGGGCTAGTCGATCGGTGGAATAGATAAACAAGATTAGTGCAGTGATACTTAGTGTAATCAAATAGTTCGTCGAATCTGCAGTTTTACACTGGATTGCGTTAACTTGAACTTTAACGTAAACTGGATTGGTATTTATACTTATCGCAAAACTCGTTGACTTTTGGCTTGAGCCCAGGGTACAAGGTAGTGGTTTGATCTGAACTGTTAATTAAATGAGTGATAAAAGCTATGAAATTCCGTACTTCAAAATACTGCTTATCATATGACACAGTGCTTAATTTAATATATCAACACTTAAAGGTTTGAGAAAATGTTGCAAACTATGGCGCTGGTTTTGATTTACATTTTATATTTAGCCACCATTTGGAATTACATAAGGGTAAATAATCGATATCTAGTAAATCTTCTTGTAATCTTAATATTTTAGTCTCTCCTCTGATCTTTGATAAATTGTCATTTATGCCCGGCATGACTAGGTGTTTAAGGCACTCGACTCGTAATCTGAAGGTCGCGGGTTCGAATCTCCGTCACACCAAATATGCTTGCCCTTTAAGCTGTGGGAGCGTTATACTGTGACTGTCAATCCAACTATTCGTTACTAAAAGAGTAGTTCAAGAGTTGGCGGTGAGTGGTGATGACTTCCCTCTAGCCTTACACTGCTATATTACGGACGGCTAACGCAGATGGCCGTTGTGTAGCTTTGCGCGAAATTAAAAAAAAACAATTATCATCTGTAATCTTAATTATGTAACACAATCATTCTGGTGATGCTAGTTCTTAAAACTATCAATCAAACCTTACTTCCATTTTATCAAACAAACTTCCATGGTAGCTCTATATTACCTGGCTATACAACGTTACTTTTTTCAACAGTTACTACAAAACATTTTAATCGGATTTTTAAGCTGGCAGTGTAACAGCTTTATATCACAGACTATTTTTTTACCTACGCAAAAAAAATTCTTATTCAGCTGGGGTTGTACTTTATATCAGTACTTTCCTCTAATTCGATCTCAATCTCCTCGTGTTGTGTAGCGATCTAGTATTTTGAATATTCTCCGAATGAAACATGCAATATTTTTCTGCGCCAGAAAACATTCCAACTCCATTCCTCTAAATCACTGCTTAACTCACATACTCGAACTATAGTTTAAACTATTTACAGTTACATCTGCAGCTACGTCTTTGTTACGTCATTTCGTAATATGGTACTTTATTGGATTCGTTTTTTTACGTTTCGGATTCGTTGCTTAACGTAAACGCTTAATCGCTTTCAAACTTAAAATGCTAAGTGTAACTTTTTTACAACTGTCTTTAAACAGTTCTACGTTATTGATTGTGGCTCCACCCTGTAGTTCTTTAATTAATTACTTCTGATAACCTTTTGAATCAGTTTAATGCAGAAATTATTCGAGCGACGTAATTCCTCCTCCATGGTTCCTTCATACGAAAACTTTCCTTTCATCAGGCTTTAAATTGCGAGTTGTAACAAAGCGCTCTAAACTTTTGGAACCACAACCTCAAAACAATATACCACTGAGTTCCAAAGCTGATTGGATGGTCTTGGTATTTTACCGGTCAGCAGCTATAATTAATACCATTGAAGGAAGATCTATGAAAGGAGTGAAAATTCAAATGCATCAATATTAAAATACGCGTTAATGGACTAAAACGATTGAACACATTGTTAGCAGTGTATAGAAAATGTTATATAATTACGTCGTGTTATCCTGCTTAGAGTAATGTGGTTTGTTTGGTTTTAGTGTAAAGCTACACAGTAGACTATCTGCAGTCTATCCACTGTGTGGAATCGATTGTAATTGTTTTGTTTATAGTCAAGCACAAAATTATACAATTCGTTTTATTTGCTGTGCTAACCACGAGTATCAAAACCCGGTTTCTAGCACTAGAAGTCTACAAACATTCCGCTCTGCGATTGAAAAGCGCGGAAAATCGAATCCCGTAATTCAGTATTCTAGGTCTGTCAACATGCAACTAATGTCACTAGAGGATTTCATAGAGTGAATAAATTATTTTGTTCCTATCATTCTTGGAAAACTATACTTATACATAAAACAGGAAGATAGTATTAATATTTTATCAGTATTTGAGTCTTATTTTTTTCCTATTTTTATAATAAAAGTTACTTTTTATTTTGTTATACTCAGATCTGTTAGACTGCTTGCTTCAAGTTTAACTTTGAGAGTTTAAATGATGATTTTGTTAAGCTCAATATTTTACTTTTCGCCAGATCTTCGAATTATATTTGTATGTATTTACATTCATGGTATCACTTATGGTATGATTCACATATTGTATTCGAATATGATGTAGTTAATAAATCTGAACATCTCTGATCTGCCAATGTTAGGGTTTAACAGGTATAGAACAATTCAATAGTCCTTCCTGTGTAAAAATCTATATCTACAGAGCTCTCTCATTCATGACTAGCCAAACTTGTTCCATGTATTAATTACATAGTAATCACAAATAACAGTCATACCTTCAGTCCAAATACCAATTTTAGTCATCAGATACGAATTTTGTTGTGTTTGTAATTTGTAGAGTGCGTTGTTTGTATTTGTGCATAATATTACAGTGTTAACTCTACGAAGTTAAAAGGTTAAAATTCAAGGATCTCGTGTGAATGTTTTAAATACATTAAAACACACAAACTATCAACGTCGTTTAGTACACAATTTAAATTTGTATTCTGAGAATGACGTGAATCGACGTCAAAACATGCAGAGCGCTCTTTAAAATCGCTGATCGATTTTCGAATAATTATTTTACTTGTGTGCTAAACCACGTTGATCATTTCAGTATTTTAATACATTTCAAACGCTACAATGTTTCTCTGACACATAAGTATCATTTTTATTTTAATTACTTGTGGTCTTGGAGGAGATGCTTCTGAAAAACGAATTTTGAATATTTTAAGATTTTTCTTCTTCTAGTGGTTAAAATGTCAAAGTAGAAATAACGGGGTATTTTAAATTTGTAATACATCTAACAGTGTAAGAATGGGAATATTGATTTTATAAAGGTTTCTCTCGTATTTTTTATTTATTTATTAATTCCATTTTAGCGACAGACCTTAACATTCAAATTGTCGCCATACTTATTGTAAATAACAAAGGCAACCCTAGCGGCAATTTGTGGAACTAACTACAATAATGAGGGTTTTGCTTATATTTTGCTGTGTAACGCACGTGTTATTAGAGGCTCTGTAACCAATAAAGTCATGGGTTTATAAGCAGTTTAATGCAGCAACTGTTTAATGAAAAAGAATCTTAAAAACTTTATACATTCAATTGATAATCTTTATGGTAAGAAATGCGTTTCAAGTTTTTCAAGCCTACTTTCGATCTTAATATTTGTATAAAGAGCGAAATTTGAAAACTACACATCGTTTATACACTTGCATATAATCGACACCAACAGCAGCCTGCCACATATGATTTAGTGTTTTTCAAGAAAATTTTAACAGTTGATGACAGCGACAAATAGAAATGTGCATGTGAACATAATCTCCTAGAGGTTAAATACTGATGTCGTAAGAGACTAATAAACATTGAAATTTGAGTTATAAATTTACTTTAAGTACATGTTATTTTATATTTTGTAAACTAAAGTACTTTTAAGTCCATTTATTTTGTCATAAAAAACCGTATTGGTATTTTCAAACTAAACGACCTCATAAACAGTTGGGTTAAACAGCCATATCTAAAACCTTTAGAATTTAAACATAACAGCCCGTAATTTTGAGCTTGAGACATGATGGAAGGTGATCATTAATTCGCAACTGCTGGTGTAAGGGCTTTATTTGGTTTAGACACAAATAACGAAGGGCCCACTACCCATAACTACCAAACCATATCTAGCACGATCCAGTAAAACTTATTAAACGTATATATATATATTTCTCACAGTTTTTTTTATTGATAAACAGTTTTATGTTACTAGCCATGTTAACCTTAGAATATTCATTACTCTGTTACACCATAAGAATAAGCAACGAAATCTCCCGAGAATGCAATTAGACTGTCGCCATCATACGTAAAAAAGTATAATTTATAAATACACGTATTGCTCTGTAAAAACTACAGAACCACATGCTGTTAGTAGTACACACATTACATGATAAAAGTAGCTGTTAACATTCATCCACTTAATACTGTATATAGCTAAGTCATCTCTATAAACATTTTTAACGCTACCATCCCTACATCATTTTACATTTACAAAATGTTTCTAATTACTTGTTTTGTATGTTTGTCCCGATTCAAAGTTACAGTTTTCTGTGAATCTGTGTGACATAATTTACTATTATGGGTATTGAAGTTTGTCCACTCCTTCACTTTATACATTAATATGGAGGTTGAGCCCTTAAAGACACCTGTTGTACACAGTGTACAAATAATTAAATATTTCACGTGTTAAGTCATCTAATGTTGTTACGTTTTTTATGTGTGGACTGAACGCAACAGAAAGACACAGATAACAGCTTATATAATCTATTACAATAAACTATTATATATGTAACAGATATAACATAAGTTATCTAATAACAATGACAGATATTCTGTTTCAACCGTCAAAATTAATTACAATACAAAAATAGTACTGGCCTGTGTCCGATATAATGATCTAGAATGAAAGTCCAAAAGTCCAGATCAGAAATCCAAAATTCCGGTCTAAGTGTGAATTTGGTCCCACGAAGAAGTTCCAAAGTTTGCTCCGGTCTCTCCTAAACAGTCCTGGACGTGTTGACTTTCAGTATAACCACTAATTCGAATGAATCATAAAGATTGACGAAATAAAATCACAGCTTCTGTAGATCTAGCTTCAGTCACAAATCCAAGTTGAATAAACACACAGCAAACGTTGAAAATTTCTCAAACGGAGACAATATCTCTTGAATCGAAAGTAAAAACGAATGACTGACCCTTCATTTTTCTTATCGCCGTCTGTTTATACACTAGTAGGCCTACTCTTCTCGAACAATGGCGTAACTTCCCAGCATTCCAGAGTAATCTAGATTCGTCTCGTACAGACACCAGGCCATTACAAATGGTCGATCTATTTAATTCTAGAAATTTCTACATGAATAATAACGTATACACATAACGCTTTATACATAACACAGAGTAATCTCGATTAGTCTCGTACAGACACCAGGCTAATACAAATGATCAATCTAGCTAGTTCTAAAAATTTCTACATGAATAACAACGTATATACATTACAAATGTTTAGCTGTTATATTATTGGCTGTTGATTTCTGTTTCTCCTGTTTATAAAGAAGCATGAAATATATGTATGAAAGTTAAGTTCAAATAGTAACAACAACATTGTTTCTACAAAAAATATGATTTTTGTTCTTGAATTACTTCCAGTTATTACGATTAAGCGATTATATTTTACACTACTCAGAAATACATAGAGCGGATTTAGGTTTAAACTGACGTTAATGATGACATCAATAAGAAAGATGAACAATTTAGTGGATTAGTCACTTTCTAGTTTTGTATTTCAGCGCTTATTTCTCGTCTTGTTTTTGGGATTTCTTTTAAAGAGAAACAAATGAAAATAAGTGTCAGTCATCTGTCAAAATAACACTTTTCATTGTTGATCTTTTAGCATGTATATTTGTACTATTCCTATTCAATACCCTGGCTGGCTCTATGACACATATTTTTTTCTTTCATAAAATAAGTTCGTTTCTGTTGAAAAAGAGATCTGAAAAAGAACTGATCCGAACCACGGGGTTAAAACTGTACATTAAGTATACATTTTATAAAGATGGGATGCTTCTCAATGATCTGGAGAATAGGATTAAATACATGACAAATCTAGTGTTATATGTGATATACTTAACCCACTGTCTAATTTGGGAATCAAACCTGAACCTTAGGAACAGGTATGGTCACACACTGGCGTTACATTTTACAGGAATCAAACCTGAACTCTAGGAACAAGTATGGTCACACACTAGCGCTAAATTTTACAGGAATCAAACCTGAACCCCAGGAAAAGGTATGGTCACACACTGGTGTTACATTGCACAGGAATCAAACGTGAACCCTAGGAACAGGTGTGGTCACATATTGGCGTTACATTTTACAGGAATCAAACCTGAACCCGAGGAATAGGTATGGTCACACACTAGCGTTACATTTTACAAGAATCAAACCTGAACCCCAGGAATAGGTATGGTCACATACTGGCGTTACATTTTATAGGATAAGAAATATTTTTATATCTGCTTATAAATTGTTTATTCAAGCTCAATTTTGTCTCTAGCATCTATTTTTCTATTGTAAAATTATCTGATTCTAAAATTTTAGTTAAGGTTTGTGGATCGAAAACACCATACGCAGCATTCTTTTTTTGATTTGTGTTGCAATCACCTGCACGGAAAGAATGCTTTAGTTCAATTTATTTATCTGATAACAAGGAATTGAAGACACCAAATATCCATTAGATGAAGTTTATTTTGTCAATTATAAGCTAGTTTCCCAAAAGTCTATTGTATGCTTTATTGTTTTCTAGACCATTAATTAATTTTAATTTCTCTGTTTCTATATGGAAACATTAATACCAGATTGCATTTTTCTCAAATGTTTCATCACCTTAACCAAAAATTATGTGAAAAGAAAATACAGTATATGCAAACCAATCTCTGCAAGTTAGAAATTTTCACGAGTGATTATGTTACCTAGTACTGAAGAGATTGTGCTATTCCTTATATAAAAAAGAAATCACTGAATTTCAATTAATACCGAAGTGACTAGCACGATATAAATATAAAAGGTGATATTAAAGATGTAGGAAAATGAAAACTTCAGTGAGTTAAACGTACATTGTTAAGAATTTAGAACGAAAATAATTAAAGAAGAAATGTTTTAAGTTGTCTGCTTTAATATATTTAAACATACATTACAGGTACGAAGTTAGTTTATTATGTTTTTAGAGCTTTATCGGACTTAATTATTTCGAGTCTAGTGCATTTATTCAGTATCTTACTCACTAAATAAGAGCTTATGGCTTGAATGCTTCGCATTATATTGTGAAGCTGGTTGTAATGAAAGCGTTATATTAAGCCGCTTAGATACAAGTGGGGCTGTTGTTAACTTTTATCAAAGGATAATTGTATGAACTTGGGAACAGAAACCACAATAACTTTCTTGAGTAGCCCTTAAATACAGAACTGTAATATGAAAAAATATATATTTGTATGTGCGCTTGCAGCGTGGACACAATTTAACAAACTATAGTTTTTAAACTTTTGAATATTTTTGTGCAAACAACAAACCATAATTCTCACAACACTCCAAGAAAATGCCTACTACGGAAACAGTTGCACTAAGAACATAAATGCATTCCCCATTTTCCTATATAACTTTGCTATTTTCAATTAGGACACTAAATTATTAAAACACAAAAATGAATATGGAAACATTCACATGTTAAAGGAAATTAATTTTTGGTGAATGTAATTTCAAAGTATTTGCCAAATTGTTTTTCATAACAAAAAGGGAGGTATGATTATGAAACCAAAGCAATGCCATTGGTACCAAATTTCTTAAGTGGCAAAACTTATAGACATCTTCAGAAATATTTGTAATTTCTGACAGAAAGAAAGTTGATTCGTTTATTGCAAGGAACGTTCAACAACGGCAGCTTTAACCATTCTTTCTTTGGATGAGATCTCTATTTAAAGTTTCTTCAAAGCCTAACAATAAGCTGTCTTGTGTACGAATAAAATGAGTTTATAATCCAGTTTCTAATATTACGTTGAAAATATTGTATAAAAGATGTAGAAAATATACGAATGGAAGCAAAAGTAACAGAGTTGTCACTAGTGTCCTTGTTTTCGTAGTTCGAAGCATTACTTCAAATTGGAAACAGTCTCTCCGGTATTGACTTTTTTCCAAAGCACGTACCAAGTTGTATTTGGTTATATTAGTTTGAAAGAGTGTCTAGTTAAATTGAAAGATATTGATGTTTCATTAACTGTTGTATGTATAGTTTCAGATCTAGTCTAATAAGTTTTGACATTTTAGTACGTTAGAAAATAGGCCTTGATATCCAAATAATAGGAAGAAAGTGCTATCCATCAGAAACAACCTACAGAAGCTGTGTTTTCAAGGTGGGAAACTGGAAGAAATTTTGAACGATATAACTTTACATTGTAGACACATAACAAGTATTTGGGTATATTTCTAATCTAACCTCACAAAAGTTTTATCACCCCGAATTTCCTGGCTATGAACTAAATAACTGGATTCAACATCACACTTACAACATGCTCTAATCTAAGAATGTGGAGTATTTTACGTGATATCAGTTCTCAAATCCGGTTATTTCTTTCTGCAGCATGACTCTCTAACCACTCGGTTGTACCCGGCAGCATGACATCCTAACCACTCGGTTGTACCCGGCCAGAGGTAGAAACATAAATTACAGCTTAGAATGAAATATAAAATATTAAATAATTTAATTTAAACTTTATGGTTATAACAAAAACTGATAATAAAGTTGGTACTTAATTTGAAGATAGATAATACATGTAGGAACAAAAGTAAAATTCAGGAGTAGCATCGGTAATATTTATTAGAATTAGGTATAATTAAAATCGAATGACACAAAATGCTGTGTCAACAACACGTAAATAACTGGTTCCATAAACTTTGATGTTGGTTTCTCAGTTTATTAATGTTATGTTTATTCCTGGTGAAGCAAGTTAAAAAGCCCTAAAACTTCAAAATGCATCATATCAATATAGGTCTATTAAACGTAATAATAACTACAAATACATGAAGTAACTGGGTCCAAGAAATTATTGAACGTTTATATGTGTGTGTAGGTGTAAGTGTATAATATTTATATATACATACGCATAGAAATATATATATATATATATATCTGAACACTATATTGTATATAGTTTGCTTATAAAATAAAATAAAAAATAAATAAAAATTTAAAGAATTGCACATTTTGCAATTAATTAATCAAAACAACATTTAATTATATAAAAAAAATAAGCTGAAAAGTATGTACCGTTATGAATGTTAGCGAACTAAATAATTCATTCACATCGCTGGGTGCTAAGCAACCACGTTTATGCGTAATTTCGTGTTCACTCGTTTGTCTTATCGTATCAGCCGCCAGAGCGTAATGCAACGCAAGTATTTCAAAGTAGTAAAAGGAAGGGCTGTGTTTATCGAAAGATCAAGTAACTTGTTTGTGAGATCATTATATAAATTAATTCCACTGTATCTAAAAACCTTTTCAGCTGGAAAGTGACTGTTTCCGTCGACGTATAACTGATGAAAGTTTTCGAATATGATATATTAGACTAAACACTTGGATAAACTGGATAAAGGAGTTTTGGTATAATAAGAGGACTAGACCCCACAACACAAATTCTACTGTCTTTGTATGAGTTACAGCGAGTGAAATACCAACATGAAGTGTCTATAGGAATGTTAATGGATACAATTTTTCCACCTTATAAACTAATATAATTGAACAATTCAAGAAGATAAACTTGTTAGCTTGTCTAGAAGAGGCCAGAAGTTTAGAAAATACACACTCAGAAATAATTACAACGTAGATCAATTCTGAAACGCGAGAAAGGAGAGATCTGATGAAGAAACATGTACAACTGCGTTTAACAGCCGTTCATAAAACAAAATGTTCACATCGGTATCTACCAACAGTAATCTAATTTTCGTACCAGAACGAAAACAAATATGGTTTTAAAACTTTTAGTTCTTAATTGTTGTAAAGTTTAAACATGTATATAATAGTTTAAATAAAAGATGATCGTAACTTTAAACTTGTTGTGTAACGAGTTGTAGCCTTTAATCTCCGTCGGTGTAGTATAAAAAATCTAACGTTTGACATATAGTTTTCATCGATGTAAAAAACAAAATCTATCATCATAAGATGCCCCCTGTGGTACATCGACATATCTGTAGTCTTACAACGCTAGAAACAGGTTTTGGTACTCGAGGGGGGTAGATAGCCTATTGTATAGCTTTGTGCTTAATTTCAAATATGTCTTGTCCCTAAAAGTTAATTGTATTTAATTTACAAACAGTGTCCATTCGAGTGCGGACAAACCAGCCTAATACTTTAAGATATGTTTGGACAAAACCTAGTCGGTTTACGCATGCATTTTAACCGTAGCTTTTATTTTTATATATTTCAATGAATTTTTTATGTTAAAAATCAGTATTCTTGCTTAAAACATATGAATTATAATGTAACATAGGTTTTTATGTGTACCACATATTTTTTATTGTAAATAGTATTTCATAAAAAGTATTAAGCAACATATGTTAAATCCTATTGTTAATGCAGCTTGTGTTTTTATGCATATCTATGTATGTGCAGTTAACTTCTCCTACAGTTTTATAGCTAATGCGATCAAACTTAGCAAGTGCACTCGAGGCGGCACTGGGAGTGATTCTTATGGTATAGTTCCTGTTAGTGAGAACCAAAAAGGAATAAAACGTCTCTGAAAGGTTACACGAACATAACGATGGTCTCAAAGTAGCTTTACTGGATTGCTGAACTTGTATCTTTCATTGACTTTTATGTGCATTTTACCCCTCAAAAACCTTGGATGGCATGTTTAAAACTGTGTTCATAGCCTCCTCACAAATCACTAGGATTGTTTTATTGGCTGAGAACCACTTTTAAAGTAGTTGTAGAAGTAACTGGGGATAATTAAGAAGCTTGATCCAAATACTGGCCCCTATGAAGGGGTTTTATAACTCTGTGGATCAATTATATTTCTACTGTTATTCAAAATGTTACTTTTAAAAGTTAATTAGTCCCTTTTAAACAAAGTATTGTGGTTAGTTACACAAAGAAAAGCAAATTACTGCTTTTGTTTAAGTGTGTTAGAAATAAGTAACTGCAACTTAAACATTTGTATATTACTTTTTTGAGAACCATATAACCATAAATCGTGTGGTTATCTATAAGATTAAATCATCAAACTGAAGTTTCTACATTTTCAGTATAACCTTTCTAATTTCAATATACAATAATCTAATTGATTATAACAGAGCTTTTTTTTTCCCGAGTAATTATTCAAAAGTATATCTTACAAAAACATAGTAATGGAACAACTTTTTCAATATTTTACGCCCTGAAAACCCAAAGATCTGTGTAGACACTGACACTTGGCTCGGCATGGCCAGATGATTAAGGCACTCGACTTGTAATCCGAGGGTTGTGGGTTCGATTTCCTGTAACACCAAACGCGCTCGCCCTTTCAGCCGTGTGGAGTTGTGATATAACGATAAATCCCATTATTCGTTAGTAAAAGAGTTGCCTAAGAGTTGGCGGTAGGTAGTAATAACTAGTTGCCTTTCCTCTTGTTTTACATTGCTAAATTAGAGACTGATATCTTTAAGTAGCTATGCGCGAAATCAAAACAAACCAAACGCTGTCACTTTTGTCTTCAGATTAACTGATTCGTTGTTAACATTCACTTTCTAAATAATCGAATTTCTTTTATTTGCTTGTTTTTTTTAATGTTGAAATGTTTAATGTTAAGATTTTGATCCATTTCTCTAAGATTTAGTTGTCAAATGCTTTTGATGACTCAAAAAAGCAATCTGAAGCGTGTACACTGAGCAACAAAATACTTGCTACTGGATAAAACTCAAGTTATTCGGGATAATATGACTGTGCCGATTTCAAAACTGTGGTAAGATGTTAGAATTTTCTATTCTCTCTAGATTTTGAGTTTTTGTAATATCTCAACGCTATACCATCACTATATAAAATACGATACAATCAACTCATCATGATATATTTGTGCTATGAAATTCTGTTTATTTGGACAGTTTAGTAAGTAAAAGATATACATATTTAATATTAACTGTACCGTATTTCTGTAAAATTCCAAGCATGTTGTTCACATATACTATTTTTTCCCTGAAATATTGGAGGTATTACACAACTTTTACTTCGTTTCCACGGTCACCTGCTTCACCCGGGAATCACGAAACCCTCACGTGCTCAGCTTGCAAGAACTTCGGAGAAATGTATCGGCTGAGCATGAAAGGGTTGAAATCAGACGTCTCTCTTTCACTCAGTCAAAACAAAGTATGTTCATCATCTTTTTATAAATTCTTTTTAACTATAGTTCTGTATCCATTAGTTATTTTATATGTTTTTTAAAAACGTTGGCTGCTTCCAGTTCAAGTAAAGTCTGAAAGAACAAAAAATAGAATACTTCCTGCTACATTTGTGGAAAGTATATTAGTTTCACGAAAACATCACACGCAAGATAAAGATAACTTACTGTCACTATTTTGGATGTAAAATTGGTCACCAAGAAAAACATTAGGCTCCACATATGAGTTGTACAGTTTACGCATCTGGCTTATCACGAATAAGAGGAGAACAAATATGTCATTTGCAGCTACCATGATATGGCATCAGCCCAAAGATCAACCAACACGTTGTTAATTTGGTATGACTGACATTTCTGATAACTCAGGCAAAACTAAATAATACATTAAATATCCAGAGGTTGTATCTGCAATGAAACTATTATCTTACGGGATGATAAATGTACCAGCAAACTGAGAAACAGAAGAGTTATTCTGCGAAGAGTCATAATCATCTTACAGTTTTATTCTTGTGGCATGCAATAGATATTGCCTCATCTGACCACACAATCAGAGCTAAATGATCTGATTCATGACTTTTCTCCACTAAAGCAGCATGAGGAACTTCTTGGTTCTTATTTACAGCAACGAAAATGAGTTTCAACTCACTGAAGTTGACTTCAGAGTCCTGTTTCTCACTACAGCATGCAACATACCGTGTGTTTCTGTATGAATATTGATGCACTAATGGAAGAATTAGGTACTAACACCATCCTGAAACATGGAGACTTTTTATCGACTTACCCAAAGTTAGTCTTACAGTTTTACTTTTACACCAAGCCATCGATTGCTGTTATTCATGCTGTGAACACGACAGGAAAATTTCAAAGCATGCAGGTTATACATGAAGTCATCGAGCATAAACACTATAGGTGGAACATATTCGGTAATCTAAAAGTTACAGCACTTCTGCTAGACCTGGAGAAATAATAATAATAACACCATTGTAAAAATTTTGAGCATAGCCTGAAATTATATTATCATATAATCTTATGATACCCATTGCTTCTGGAAACTAGTACCGTTATTATATATTGTTTTTGAACAGTCGTAAATACAATTTTTAATAAATGTATAAACTTAATAAAAATAAATATATTATTTTCACGATATATAAGAATATCTTAAATATATCTGTTATAACTCGAACACTAGAAGTGATCAGTAATTTTCAATACGAATTTTAGGAGCAACATCGTCAGATTACTCTGTCATAACAACAGAGAAAAACTTTTGTTGCTTGGTGTTATAAGGATATAATTTTTATACCTGTGGCAGATCACACATAGTTCTGTACTTCTTTGCGTTTAACCAAAACAAACAACCAGTCTTTTAAAAATAAAACAATAACTTGCAACATGTCCAGACGAATATTTAGTAACTTATTTGCTCATATTTATTGATTTTTAAACTATCTTGAAGAATAACTTTCTTTTGTATCTTTGTCCTATGATTTACTAAAATAAATCTGTATAAATTATGGAAATATTTTAAATAAGAGCTCCGAACTATTTTGGAAGACAGACTTTATTATTGAACGAAAAAAAGAAGAAAAGATGGTGTACTCTGAAAAAGTATTCTACTCTATTTACTGAATTTAAGTTACTTTATAATTCAACTATTCCTTTATCCTTCGTTGAGACCGTAAGACAATCAATAAATACATTATATAGGCATGTAATTAACCAGTAAATCCAGAAAGAATTCCGTTTTATTAAATAGACAAACATGAAAAAAGAGAACATGGTTCTCATTAGAATTTACTTGGTCTGTGTCTTGTAATACTTAAGGTAGAAATACATTTTCATCTTATATTATAAGATATTTGGATCTGCATTCTACAACATTAGCACAAAAAACATGTTTACAATTTACAAAAAAAAAATATTGGCATGTGGGATTGCACACAAATTCTGTTAAATGATAAGGTATCACTAGAAGTTGAATGTTTGAGATCATTTTTATAAGACATACCATGGTCGATAAATTTTAGATTTTTGTACAATTTGGCCTAAATGCATTGGAAGGACATTACCTTGATCTTTAAGCCATTCCATTTTGATTTGACTGAATGAGAAAGATCCATATATTGTAAGAAAACTGTCTTTCTGGTAAGCTGTTTAGCGACTGAGACAGCAAGAAATTCAATACTCATGATGTACCGAGAAGCCGTGATAATCTCTTCTCATAATACAATAATATTGCTGCACCAAATGGCATCCTACACAAGAACAGTCTGAGAACATTAATACTGTTGTATTTTGTCGTGATTTGCAAATAATTTAACGACAACTCCTGAAAACAGTATCTAGTGTCCCAGAATTGTGAAAGTCTAAGCCAAAATGTCCCGAAAGGTGAGACATCTATTATACTCAGTTTCATCAACATACGATATTGTTCAGAGCAAGAAGTGGCTTCTGTCTAGCTACTCTTCCATTATAGCCTGCAATATAGAGATCACATCTAATGGCTGTTTGGGACACTTGTACCTGTCCTACACCAACAGCGGCTGTTTTAGGTTAGTCAGTTATCTCACTTCTCTTTACAGCGTAAAGAAACAGATCTGTCAGGTATGGACGATCGGGTCGTGAAAGAATTGTTGTTTGGACGTAATCGAGAGCAAATTGTCGCGCTTTCCAATGTAAACAATTATATCATAAACCATCTGACAATTTTACACTCTCTGTCGGTCTTTCTCTTGTTAGCTATGTGGGATTCTGACGTTTCTAGCAAGGTTCGTTGCAGAAAAAATATAGATCATGAAAAATTGATCGGAAGGTGCCGTGTGTGCTCTTATTGCAATGTTCAAATGGTATGGTAGCCCGTAAATCTGTTTGAATTTTGCACAAAGCTACTCGAGGGTTTTTTGTGTTAGCCGTCCCTAATTTAGTAGTGTAAAACTAGAGGGAAGGTAGCCAGTCATCACCACCCACCGCCAACTCTTGGGTTACTCTTTTACCATCGAATAGTAGGATTGACAGTCACATTATAACGCTACCACGGTGTTATAAGGGCAAGCATATTTAACGCGACGGGGATGCGAACACGAGTCTCTCAGATTACGCGTCGCACGCCTTAACATGCTTGGCTAGGCCGGGCCTCCCGTCCCGCCTTGGTAAATATATTAAAAAGTAAGCAGCATATGGAATCTCTTCGAATCCTTAGTGAATCTTATTTTTATTTTAATAATTATATAATTTCCTTGATGAAAAGGATCAAAAGCACTGGAATTAAATGAGAGAACACTTTCTATTCTTCTTATACAGTTGAAAAGGTGTTTTTATTATGCGTAGAACAGAAATTAAAGTATGAATTTTGAAAAATTATGAGATTTTCTATTGTCGTGAGGAGAGTTTGTGTCTGTTTGTTAATATTTTAATGGACTTTTGTACATTTGGATAATTATACTTGAATGCGCGTATAACTTTAATACTTCTAATAACTCATTAAGAAAACTTATTTTGAATATTATTAGTGATTTAAATAAATGTCCTCTGAACACCCTGAAGTATCCAAAGATTTTTCGATCATCACATAGAGTTGCTTTGTTCGATATTTTAGTAACTGTGTATATAATCCCTCGTACGTTTTTTATAATAAAAAGAATGTTCGCTTAAAATTCGTTCAATTAAATAAGCAAAGTAAAATTTTTTTCAATAAAGTTTTTCAACTCAGAGCGATTTTGTATTTACTAAGAAGAATTCTATGAAAAGTGCTAGAGGCTTAAAATGATTTAATTGTACATTTTTTAAAAGTTCTGAATAACATGTATATATGTAAAAACGGCTGGTATGGATAGAGAAAGCTCTATGTAGAGGAGCTAACAGCGTTTCGACCTTCTTCGGTCATGGTTCTTTCAACATCGAGAAATAGAAACCTAGAAACAACCTCTCTAGAATGAGATTAAATATAATAGATGAGATTAATAAGAAACAAAGCGCTCTTTCAGCCGTGGAAGCGTAGTAATGTGAGGGTAAATCCAATTATTCGTTGGTAAAAGAGTAGCCCAAGAGCTGGCGGCGGTTGGTAATGACTAGCTGCCTTCCCTCTAGTCTTACACTGCTAAATTAGGGACGGCTAATCTAAAACTATTAAAAAAAACATTTTTTAAATGGTGATGGTTTTCCATGTTTTTATTGTAAACATTTTTATATTACAGCATATTTTAAGTTTTAAAAATACTTTACTGTCAGTTTCTACAAGTGTAATCCCTTAGGTCAACTAGAGAGGTGTAGGGCTCGAGCCTCGTTGCGGGTGACACGATAAGTGTGTTTTACTGCCACTATTTTATCAATGAATAGTGGGATTGACCGTTAACGCCTCCAAAGCTTAAATGGCAAGCATGTTTGGTGTGACAGTGATTAGAACCCACAACCCTCGGATTAGGTAAAGGAAGTAAGTAATTCACAACTTTTTCATATCTCAGATCCACACAATATAAAAAGTTTGGGAAAAAATCATATTTGGATTAAACAGCGAAGTTTTTATTTTTAAATAAAACTTTGTAATCAACATTCAGGAACTGACCTTTATGTGTGTGTATATATATATATATATATATATATATCTGTGTATATTCATTTCTCCGTAATATTGTAACTAAAATATGAATATAAGCATAAAAAACATTAATTGACTTAATTACACGCAATTGTAATGCCCGAAATTGTACGTTTCTTTAGTTTGTAAATTTGATGAAAATACATGTTGAAAGACTTCCATCAAAACTTTTCTTGACCACATGTGTTATATTTTCCAGAAACCTACCAGAGATTAAGAACATTTGTTATTCATTTTCCTTAGATTCTGGATTAAAACTTCCCCAAATATAATAGTTTCTCTAACACTACTTTCACATATTCAACCGAAATCAATAGTGTATAATGCCATGAATACATTTTGTGAGATTTTAGAACTAATTATTAACACTTTTTCCCAAACGCTCCAAGAGAAATGCCCCAGGCAGATAATCTAAATAATATGAAACAAATTTGTTCTTATGAAAAGTTTTTTTTTTTTTTTTTTTTGAATTAAGCACAAAGCTACACCATGGGCTATCTGTGCTCTGCCCACCACGGGTATCGAAACCCGGATTTTAGCGTGTAAGTCCGCAGACATATCGCTGAGCCACTGGGTGCCTTATGAAAAGTAATTAATTATTAATAGTAACTGATAGCGTTTTCATCTCTCTGCCAACCTGTATGTATTTTGCAAAGTGTTTTTGCAGTTTAAAAAACATTTTTGAAATTGAAATATAAGAGAAATTATGTGGTATCATCGAAAATATAATGTGAATAATCAAATGTCTTCTAGAATAAGAAAAAATCAAAGTGAATAAAAATGCTTTAAATAAAAACATCGTCTATATATTTATCGATATTGTGATGTTCTAACTGCAACATTTTATTTTTTATTCTCATTTTAGAGAGAGAAATATTCAATATAAACCTCCAGTAAATAACTGTATTATTAAATATTTGTTGAAAAGTCAAAACTGTTTCAATGTTTGGATTAAAATGAAATAACATCAATAGATTTGCTGTTTTTCTTTTGTTTTTTTAATTTCGCACAAAGCTACACGAGAGCTATCTGCACTGTCGTTCCTAATGTAGCAGTTTAAGATTAGAAAGAAGACAGTTAGTCATCACCATTCACTGCCAACTCTTGGGATACTCTTTTTACCAACGAATAATGGATTGGTCGAACGTTATAAGGCCCAAGATCTATAAAAGTGCAAGCATGCTTGGTGTGACGAGGATAAATCAATAGAAATCAATGAGATTTATTTAGTAAAATGAAACAAAAACGCACTTACATGTGTGTGTATAAGAGAAAAAAGTGTATATTTACATAGAGGAATGATTGGCTTGGTGAAATAATAGCACATAAGTGTATCGTGCAAAACTATAATGAACCATGCTATTCAAATTCAAATAATCGCCGAAATACGTGTTGTGTATTTAAATAAGTAAACACTGTTTATGCTACTGTTGCTACTTTCAACATCAAACATGCTTGTTTTCAGAGGAAATGTACGATCGAAATGACTTCATATCCTTAATTAACTTATCGAAAATGTGTTTACTTTTACCTTAGTTTAATAAGTGATACACGATGGTTACACATGCGAAAATTAAATTAGTGTTTGCAACAACTGTTTGAACATTATTCCAGTTACAAATACGTCATACCTCCTAGAGCAGTGGTTCCCAAACTTTTACAGCTTGTTACCCAACTTAACATGCCACATTAAGTATGTTACCCCTTACACAAAATGTTTTCAACATTGATATATATGGCTAAATTAAACTAGAGATATATTGCACTTTATTTATTTATAATTTATTTACACTGAATTACACTTTTAATTATTGTATTTGATCATTGTGTATTTTTTCTAATGAATATTGCCAAAGATGTCAAGAACATCAGTGGGATGGATGGAGTTGCATACTTGAAGCTAGTTTAGGAATTCTTGGCTTTGCGGTTGAAAGTGCCAGCCTAGCATCGTTTGCAACATTCAAGCGAGTCCTCTTTTTTGTTTTCATCCCCAGCACGGTTGAGAACCCCTTCTCGCACAGATACGTTGTTGAGAATGATACCAACAACTTCAAGGCTCTCTTGGACAAAGATGGCGAGTCAGCTAGTTGTGAAATCCAAAAGGAATCTGCATTTTGGTTTTGGAATTTGACTTTCAAGGCTTCATTTGCTCGCATTGTGATCCACTCCTCCTTTGCAGGGAAATCATCATCATGAATGGCGTCATCAGGTTCAGAAAAGGGATGAATGATCCACTGAAGACTGGCTGTTTTTAGGTCACTCTCTGGAAAGTAGTGCTGCATGCTTGTTTCAAGTGATCCAGTATCATAACTATTCTCCTCAACAAACTGGCCTAGGATGGGAAACTGAGCGATCACTCCTTTCTCCAAGCGTCGAATCCAGAGTCTCAGTTTTCCCAGAAATGCAGTCACAGTGTGATGGGCATCAATGACAGTCGTGTTTTGGCCCTGGAGTTGCAGATTATCACTGTTCAGCTCCGCAAGTATGTCAGCCAAGTAACAAAGTCGAGCAAGCCACTCCTTATCAGTGAACTTGGTAGCAAAAGGAGATTCTTCTTGTTTCAGAAATTCCTGAAGAGCCGTTCGGAGCTCAATGACTCGATGTACAACCTTGCCTCGTGACAATCAGCGAACATCGGTGTGGTAGAGCAAAACTTAATACTGCTCTCCCATTTCCTTGCACAGCTCCCTGAATATGCGCGAATTCACATCCCTGGACTTGAGGAAATTGACGATTTTCAACACATCTTTAAACACTAATTTCAGATTACCAGGCAGGCTTTTTGATCCAAGAGTGTACCAATGAATGATACAATGATCTACAGAAATTTCTGAATTCACAGCTTGTATGAGGCCCCGTAATCCACGATTACGATCCATCATCGACGATTCTCCATCGACGGAGACCTAGATTAAAAAAAACAAACTATTATAGATTGCGTCAGTTAGTTATTCTTACTTATCTTTTGCGCTATAATTATATGGTTTTAATTTAATTTAATTCATTTTGGTACTTTAGTATTTCAGTACGACAGACACGGTACTTTTTTGTGAATTATGCATAAAATATTAGCTACACTACAGCTACTTGTACAATAAATAAAACTATAGAACTATATGCCATGTAATTTATTGTATTTATACTAATCTAGACTTTATATAAACATCTCTCCATACCTGTTGAACACTGTTCCAATCCAATCCATTCGTGGTAAAGAAACTGTTGATGATATTGAAGATATCTTCTCCCTTCGTGGTTGTCAGCAGATCTTCGCATAATAGGAACTCTTCTTTGATCTTGTCCTGGTGGACGTAACGAACGAACCCAAGGAGAACAGCACAACTGGCTACGTCATACGATTCATCAAATTGCAAGAAAAATTTGCTATATAAGCTTTCCTTGATCTCTGTTGTAACTTGGGACAGAATATCTGATGCCATGTCATCGACTCGTCGGCGGATTGTGTTGTTCGATAGAGATACGACACTCAGTTTCTTCGCTTGATCCTCCCCACATACCTTGCTTACCATCTAGTATGCACAAGGCATAATCAGATTCTCTGCAACGGTGTGGCATTTTTGTTGTTCGGCAACTTTATATGCAACAAAGTAAGATGCTTCGACCGCAGCTTGAAGCTTATGGGTTTGAATGCCAAATGAACCGAACTGGATATTCTTCAGTACTACAGCCCGGCGCTGTAAATAAGCCTGATCCTCATTTTGAAGATTTGGATGGCACTTCTGGAGGTGAGTTGAGAGTTTTGACGGCTTGAGGCTTTCATTTGTCAACACTTTGTGACATACTACACATTGTGGCCGATCCTCTCCACCAGAAGGTAAATTCACAAAGCCATAGCGAAGAAAGGCGTCAGAGTAGGTGCGCTTTTTAGACATTTTATTGTTTAATGTACAGAAAAAGAAAAACTGCATAAAAAAGTGTGAACAATGTGAACTTATTATTTATTTTTTCATGGCATTCTAGATAGCATTAAAAAAGCTTATTCAGCATAGGAATGATGTAATAGTAGGTGAATACTAACTATACTGCACAGGGCAGTAAACGTACATAACAGGTTTTGTCTACCTCGGCTGATGCTCACATAGAAACTGACAGTGTGAAATAGAGGTAACCTCAGGCGTACTGAGTGACGCGTACTGGACACGTCGATGAGTCATCAGGGTCACTGAGTGACTTGTGTTCTGAAGCATACTTGTTAAAATACTTTTAGGCTACCACACACTTAGATACATATTTTTTCTTTTCTACTTCTGTATATTAGTTTTTGATGTTTATTGTTATTTGGTTTAACTTTATTACATACCTAAAATAGGTTTAATTTACAACTTTACATTCTAAGACTAAGTTAACTTTAATCCTAATACCAGCTACCTCAATGTTTTCTTGATTTTCAGAATTTTAATTTTTTTTCTGTCACCCCTCCATTACCCCCGATAAATTGTTAAATTACCCCCAGTTTGGGAACCACTTTCCTGGAGGCTCTTTGTTGTCAAAAAAATTGATAAATTATTTATTGTAATATATATGAATAATTGGGTAATATTAACAACTTGTAGTATTGGCTAAACGATTTATCTTCCCTCATCCATGTGTGTGCTTACAAATTATTTTTTTCGAGACTCGTGTAATTCATGATAGAAAGGTAATTACGCTATGGCGTAAATCTTTCTGGAGGCGTTGCACAAATGCATAAATAAAAGAGTGGGTGTGCTTTTTTGTACTAAAAACTACATGACCGTAATTATGAAATCTGTAACCAGGTGTTTACATTTATGAAACACATTCTAAGGGACATATCAGCTGTGTTATAAAATTCTCTAACAAAATAGATGAGTATTAATATTCTTAATTTGTCACAGCTCATTTTACATTTAAATCAGCAACATTAATCTAAAAATAAGTTTGTTAAATCAATATTAAAAATAGTAATTCATGGGTTCAGTTAGTGAAAATTATCTGAGGACATCTCTGTTGTCTGTTTTATAGATTTATGTTACTAAGTGGTTCTACTTGTTAGTTGTCAAACTTCTCCAACGAGTCTACGCAGTTGGAAGGAATGAACCCATAAGTTTTCTCATAGAGATAGTTGTTACAATTCTAACAACAAGAATCTAAACAATATTTATACATCAACAGCTTTGTTCAAGCACGAGACTGTACTGGTCATGTTGTTGAGCATACCATACCGCAGGAAATAAAGTCGGTATTTTAGCCTTAAGTTTACTGCTAAGCAACTGAAGGGTGCATTAGAAAGTTACTTTCTTTTTAGATTTTATTTAACAAAAAAAACACTTTTCTGAATTTTTATATGAAAATAACCAGATGTTTTCTCCATTTAAAAAAATGGATACAGGCATTATCCAAAAAAAGAGAGGATTGCGTTAAAGAGAAAAAGAAAAGTATATGTTAGACGTAACCTAACTCTAGTTTACTTTTTTCAAAAAAATCCTGAACTGCACAGTATGCTATGAAACTGTGCAGCGGAATAACTCGGTTTAATAAAGCTTGGAACCACTCAAAATGGTAGAAATACGGTTAGTACTCTACAGGCTAGGAGGACAAATATTTAAACTGGTTAATATTGGCGTGTAGAAACTCGTTGAAAGTTATGTATCGTGATTGTCGAGATGGTATGCAATGATGTAGAAACCAAAAACATTTTTACTTCTAGTATACTTATAGTGACAACGAGTTTAAATTTACTGAATATCTTACATTTTGCGTTAAGTGTAGCTAAAATGTTTTTACCTATTTTCAGACGATATTAAAACTATGGTGTGATGGGCATCTAGGAACGCAAGAATAACTTAATTTCTTTTTATTAGTTTTTCAGTAGCCCGCCCCCTAGTGGCACAGCGGTATGTTTGCTGACTTACACCGCTAGAAACTGGGTTTCGTTAACCGTGGTTGGCAGAGTGCAGATAAGACTTTGTGTAGCTTTGTGCTTAATAACAAAGAAGCAAATTGTAATTTAGTTCTCATTACAAAATGTGAAAGTTTCTTTAAACAATCTAGGTAAAAGCAAAACGTAAAAAAAAAGATGGCTTTTGTGCGAAAGCTTAATAATTTGTATTTGTAATAATCTAATCCCGACAATTGTAGTGCTTATTAGTATGTTGTATTTAATTGAAAATGAAATTTTATTTATTAAAAATGTAACAACAGATTATCTTCTAGATTTTGTCAGTTATAAACGGTAATTATATTCCTGACTAGACTCATAATTATGAGCATCCGATAATTATCTTCGTGAGTAGACTCTTCGACACCTGTTACGCTCACATCTTACCGTTTCAACATCCAAATAAATATCTATAGTTTCAATTTTAAATTGTAAAAATAAATATTTAAACAACAGTCCTAGAATGGCATTTTTAGGGCATATGCAAAAAATATTAACTAGAATGAGGGCATTAGTCAATATCATTCATAATTATTCTTTAAAACTAGTATTTACAGACAGAAATTGGGATTGACCGTCACATAATGGTACTCTCAGAGTTGATAGGGCCAGCATATTTGGTAATGAAATTCAAACCAACGACCAACAGTGTGTTGTATTGTACTGTTACAGTAACTTCCAGTTCATACTACGTTCTATTTATGTTAATTCTATGATACAAATGACTACTTGATGCAAACATATGGTTGATTTCTTTTGGTCACAAAATTGCTTGGCGTCGGTCACTCGTATTAAAACAAGAGGAAATTCTCAACAGCCACGACACTTGAAGTTCTTTTAACCAGGATTAGGATAAATTAATGTATGTGGTCACATATACCAGTCGAAAATTTTTTACTTCCTGAGTCCAAAACTGTAATCAGATGAGCTGAACGTTTAAAACTGAAAAAAACAACAACTCAGAATCAATCTATGAGCCGCTATGCCGTTGATAAGACTGAGTGAAAATAAAAAAACCAAAAACAAACAGAGAGATAGTTGACGTTCAACTTATCGCTGTTGATCAATATAATTTTCTTGTGTATTGTTTATTTTATGTTTGTGTTTCTTTTGTTATTAGTTTTTTATATGTCATAAAAGAACACTATATTTTTTTTCAAATGATTCAATCTTCTAAAGCACTTGAAAAACATTTTGTTTTATTTACAAAAATATATATATATTTGGATCTCAATAATAAAGAGAACGTTGTTCAAAGGCTTTATTGTTAGCAGGGATTTTCGAAAACACTTTTATTTCTTGATGAAGTTATAAAAGAAACGGAGTATTGAAAATGTGATTTATAAAAATCAGATTACTAGCTGGTTTGGTTTTCATTATATAAAGTCTTGGCTTATTTAATACTGACTGGCTCGAGAATTGAGAATTTATAACTCCGGCTGAAGAGTGCTGGACATGTTCAACTACATATACATTAAGAGACACTAGTCGTCCCTAATTTAGTAGTGCTAGTCATCACCACCCAGCGCCAGCTATTGGGCTACTCTTTTACCAATGAATAGTGGTATTGGTCGACACTTATAACGCCCCCACGGCTGAAAGAGCGAGTATGTTTGGTGCGACCGGGTTTTCGAACTCGCAACCCTCGGATTACGAGTCGAACGCCTTAACACATTTGGCCATGCCGGACCTTATAAGATATGAAAGCCTACAAAACGCTAAAACTACATAATTGTTTTGCCTTTTAATAAGTACCAGTTCCTTGTTACATTGGCGTAAACAAACGATTTCTTCTATCCGCAAATGTAAGACTTTATATTTTTTATTTGTAGTAGGACTACAGAAAAAATTATATCTATTCCGCATGTTAAATCTTTTGTGTAGCTGTATTAACACGTGTATTTAAACCAATATAAACTAGGTTATTAAAGTATATAGCACTAATGTATCATTACTGATTTTTCTATAATACTGTACCCCATACACGATACTCTCTTAATGAGATACTGGAATCATAAAACTGACAAAGTTTGCAATATCAAGTCTCCTCTCAGCTAAAACAAGATCCCCTGGCAATAACTTATCCAAAACTTCAGAGTGTTCTATAATGTGTTTGTCACTATCATTGCCACCTCGAGTATTTATGGTGTTAGTTTTATTAAAAAGTTAAATGCGTCATTTTGCTTATATGACAATAAAGTACGGGCCATTGTGAAAACGTAGGAAGATCTATCTGAAATATATATTTCAAAGCAGTTGGTTTACTCAGCAACTTACAAGCCAAAACTTCTTATAAATGCCATAGGCATAATACGTTGTAGCTCATCTGTTTACGGCTAGTAAGTTAGTCTCTTTAAACATGTAAAAATGGTGTGATTTACAACGCTAAAATCAATAATTTGATTCCCCTCGGTGGGCTCAGAAGGTAGCCCAATGTGGCTTTGCTATAAAAAGACACACACACATAAAGATACAAAAATTATATCCAGAAATCAATTGGTACCCTGGCTATGTTTTGTAACTTCAAATAAAACTATACAACTATACCTCACGTAAATAGATAAACCTTATTTTGAAGCTGTTTATTATGGGGAGGTATACATTTGTGTTGCACTTTTAACCGTATATATGTGCATATTGCACTTAATAAAAAACTTATTGAAACTTCTACTTATAGAACCACTATTCCTAAATAAACAACGTAAATAAAAAAGGGTTCTTCATTCTTTATTTTAATTTAAACAGTAAAATATGAGGGTTTATTAATAATAATATGCTAAAGATGCCATCATTGCTACTATAAAGTAGAAACGGCAATACCTTTTATAGAGTGAATTGAACAATGTTTGTGTATTTTTATTATTGTTCTTTTCTGTTGATGTGATCCAGTCATAATTCACTTTACTTCCATTTGTAGACACTGACATTGTATATTGGTATAAATCGCATGGTATAAGTTCTTGCCTTTAGTGATTTGTTTTATACGGTAAAAACCACAAACAAAACTGATTAGACATTGTAAAGCTTTGAATTGTTTGTTTGCAGTGAACTGTATAGGCTTGTTTCCTGGCCTAACTTATTGTGTTTAATTCTCAGTATTGTGGATGGAACAAAACGGCAAGGATGTGACGTCATGTGAAAACTATCTATATTCTTATAAAATATAAATCATTATTTAATTTGTGACCAATACGAATCTTCAGCGCTTTAAGTATGCACTAATAACGCTGTGTTAGTTTTGTAGTTCTAGCTAAGAAAGCTAAGTTATTAACAGTACTGCGAATAATTCTTTTTATTTAACACTATATTCGGCTGTCTGTGCAAAGGCAGATAAGTAAGGTGAAAGAATACGCCTGCCATACGTAGGATAAGTTCGAGTTTGAGTGGGCAAATGCGATAATTTTAGCAGGACAAATATCTTTTTTATAACACCCGCTGGAGTGTTTCGGAAATGATATCTTCGAAACTTTAGCACACATGTATTGGCACGTTCCAGATCAGAATATTTCCGCTTCACAAAGAAAGCAGCTTTTCTAATGGTTTTATATATGTATCTATAGGTACCTGGTTAGAAACATGACGTTTCGTTTGTCGCCTAAGACACTACAGAAGGATATTGATAATCTCATAGGGCTACTAACTGGATTACGTAAAGTAAACTACGTAGTTTCTTATTCGTTAAAAGCACAACGTCGTTTTGCATGCATGACCTATCGCGTTAATGGGAGAATTTCAAGCATTCTATTATGTACGTTTCATGCAATTATGTTGTAGATACTGTCATCTAAATAAAACCCCAAACTCTTAAAATCAGTTTGACGAAGCTGCTTTATATATGATGTAGAAGTGTTTTAAAAGCTTATGTACTTACATCAATAAATATAGACGAACAAAACAAAGGCGAACTGCATAATTAATATCAACAAACTGATATACACTTTAATACGAGTATTTTTTTCTCAGAAAAGTAACAAGTAAAGCAAAAACAAGATTCACGTTGCTAAAAACATAAACAGGTTCAGACTGTTATAATATAAACAGATTTACACTATTCTGATATAAACAGATTAACAGTATTGTGACCATTTCTTCATTACTTTCTAGTTCATTATTTCACGAGAAGAAGGTTGGAGAGTCACACAGTATAAACACCCATACGCTAATCACTCACTCTATAAATACGTCACTGCAAGAGTTATTTGTTAGTCACTTACCTTGGCTACTTTCTTCTTAGATTCTCTAAGTTAATCCACAGTTATCCAAAGTATCACTTCAGACAAAGAAATTGAAATGAATCACACAGCCGGAGAAAAGTACACACTCGTAAACCAGTATAGTAACCTGTCTTTCATAGAAAGAATCTCTTATGACACAGAACGACCCATTCTTTGAACTGTGTAGCATACAATATAAAGCAAGTTCTACGTAGCAAAGATACGATTTATAGGTTACAGAACCTGTTGGAATCCTACCTACCAGTCTACCTACATTTAAAGCTACCTCCTTTTTGGTAAGGACGAGTCTGTTATTTTTTCTTTGGTTAACTCTGTGTAGCATGTTAAGAATTACTTTATTAGAAAATAAAATGATTTAAATGGATAGTTATTGGTTGAGAACATAATGTCTACATTTAGATAAAAACTAGACCTCGGTGCAAGTGTGTACGGAAATTTTTGTATATATTTTTTATGTAAACAATAATTATATAGATGGGGATATAAAGAATTTTGTTTGTTTGTATGTAGTTGCTGTTTTGAATTAAGCACAAAGGTACACAATGGGCTATCTGTGCTCTGCCCACCACGGGTATCGAAACCCGGATTTTAGCGTGTAAGTCCGCAGACATACCGTTGAGCCACTGGGGGGCTTGTATGTAGTTAAACACAAAGCTGCACAAGCGGCTCGCTTTGTTCTGGTCACTACGGGTATCGAAACCTGGTTTCTATTCTAGCGTTATAAGTCCTCAGCCATAAGTCTTTGCCACTGGTGGGGGTCGCAATAATAAGGTATTAAATATTCCACTTATTTAAATAAAAATATTATTTAAGTTTCAACTTACAGTTATGCTAGATGTAGATATAAAAATGTGAAAGCCGTTGAAAGGAGCGTAACGCTTAGTTACACAATAAATAATTTATTAAATCAAGAGCCCCTCACTGACGCAATGGCATGTATGTCTATTGACTTACAACGCCAACAATAGCATTTTTATATGCGTGGTTGACAGAGCACAAGTAATCCATTTACGCTTAACTAAAAACATAAAATACAAACAGTTAAAATAGTAACCAGCTTAAAATACTCTACATGTTTCAGTGTTCTTACACCACCATATTTAGAATACTGAAAATGTCAAGGCTGGTTGCTGTTTTTATAAATTGTTTATTGTGTAATTATTTCAGCGTTGTACCTCTTTTAAAATTATTTATTGTGCAATTATTATAGTGTTGTACTTCCTTTCACTGTATTTATGTTCGTATTTCACAAGCGCCGTTTAATTTTCTTTAAATAACTTGTCGAAACTTCCACTTAGTGTGTGTGTTTTCTTATAGCAAAAAGACATCGGGTTATCTGCTAAGTCCACCGAAAGGGCTACTTAGAAAGCCACTATATATAAATAAAAAAGTTGTTAAAACTTCTACTGAAAGAATCACTACGTGTAAATAAATAACTTGTTGAAACTTTTACTTAACTATTTATTGCAGGTTAATAAAGAAGTTATTGAAACTTCTACCGAAAAAGTCACTGCTTATAAATAAAGAACTTGGTGTTGAAACATAAACTACCAAATCAAAAGCCTTATTTTTAAGCCTAATATTACAAAATGTATTTTAGGTAAAAAATAATATATTACGACTTGAAAAACGTTTTGTATTTAAAAGTAATCCACGTTTATCTAATGCACGAAATTCAAGACATTTATATTTATCACAGAGCTATTAAGGATATCTGTCAGTGTCTGTAATTTTGAACTATTGACTAAAAGAAAGGCAACCTATCGGAAGCACCCTACTGCTTACCATCTACTCTGAGGGACTGATTATCACTCTAATAACGCATCATAGCTTAAAGTACAGGGAATATTTTGTCGTAGCGCACAGAATCGAGCCTTCTCGCCCGCTCTGAAATTCAAAGTTTTATAGCAGGGCCAACACGTGTCTCGACATCAATCACAAAGATAACAGCAAATTCACACAATTTCTGTTATATGTAAACGTCAGCGTTGTAAAAGAAAGTCGATTTATACAAAGCATAGGTTAGTGAGTGTTTCTGAAGTTCAATTATTTAGGTTGTTCTGAATAAGGAACCTACCTTGTTGTAACTGTTTTTGTAGTACTTTAATTCTTGAATTATCAAACAAACATTCTCTATACAATCGTAAAAACTGTAGTTTTGGCAATATCTTAATTTGTCCAAACATTTGATTGATAAAATTTGTAATGCTCAAATAGAGGGTTAAGTCTGACGTATAAACCTTCATTCTTCATAACGTACACAACATAGTTGTTTAGCATTATCTGAACAACACTATATAACATTGTATTATGAATTTATCATTGCGCTATACTACAAGCGGGAAAAATGAAGACGATAAATTTATGATTTTCGAGTAAAATATCAAATATCTAGCAAAGTATTTAAAATTTCGAATGTTTAATTATATGGTGGAAACGCTTTTAGTAGTATTACAATACGTTTAAATGAGGATGATAATGTATTTACCTCGCACTGAAACGTTTTTACAAAGTTTGGTCAACCAGTAGCAACTCTCCACCGGAGTTTCCTCTCCAGGGATTGTTAGAATCAACGTAACATAACAGCATAACACTATCATGTTACTAAAATATCATAGCGCAAAGATTTCGGAGAGTACGTGGACATAACTTTGTTTGATACGAATGAAACGGAAACTTAGTTTCTTAGTTTGATTGTCCTTCGGGTATTGGACAAAACGAATCTCATTTCTCGTTAGTAGTTTTTACTATTGGTCCAGCAGTTTCATCTGCGTCTGGTGATCAAATGATAGTAAAAATTGTTGGTTGTAAACTTTGTATTTTTTTCCTTTATGTTATTTTAGTAATAAATAAGATTAATACCCGAAATTCTTCCTTACATTTAGTGTTAAAAAAAGCACAACAACTGTTAAGTTGATTTAGCTTTTACTGTCTTTCTACGCTTTCATTAAAGCAGTCTTTGTAAATATAGCACGGCATGGCCAGGTGGTTAAGGTACTCAGCTCGTAATCCGAGGGTCGCGGGTTCGAATCCCGTCACACCAAACATACTCGCCCTTTCAGCCGTGGTGGCGTTATAATGTAACAGTCATTCCCACTATTCGTTAGTAAAAGAGTAGCCCAAGAGTTAGCGGTGGTTGATGATGACTAGCTGCCTTCCCTCTAGTCTTATTTTGCAACATTAGGAACGGCTAGCACAGACAGCCCTCGAGTAGCTTTGCGCGAAATTCAAAAACAAACAAACAATGTTTGTCAATTCAGTTTCTCAACCAAATAACATGGTTTCTATAGTGTAGTGTAATCGCATTCTAATAATATTATTTAAAAAAAAAAGATAAATTTGTTATACTGTAGAGTAGAACGTTTATAACATTTTATAACATAATATATTTAACACTTGAATTTAGACAAATAATATATGATAACCTAGGAATGTGATTAGATATTTCATAGTAATATTACTGTTGTTATATTAAAAAATAAAAAAAACATTTTGTTCAGTGGATACGAAACTAATTTTGCTCCAGGAATAATTAATTACTGTGTAATTAAAGTTAACTAAAATATTATTAATTCAACGTGTTTTGTATAGCGTTGAATATCGAAAGTAAATTAACTATTGTAGTAAGCAATTACATTATGAAACAATCTGTCGACTTAAAATAATTATTGCAGCTATTTCGTATATGAAACAGTTTTCTCTGTTTTATTTCTGCAATATGTATATTTTTTACAGTGGACAGATAGCCCGGTGTGTAGCTCGGCAATGAAAAATAACATCACAAGTACATAAACATACAAACAAAATAAAACTAACAATAGTTGTTTATAAAATCTTACACTTTAATTTTACTACATTTTCAAATATTTTGAAAATACATTCTTGTTTGTTTTTTTAATTTCGAGCAAAGCTACACGAGGGCTATCTGTGCTAGTCAGCCCTTATATAACAGTATAAGACTAGAGGGAAGGCAGTCACCACCAACCGCCAACTTTTGGACTACTTTTTCACCAACGAACAGTGAGATTGATCGTCACATTATAACGCCCCCATGGCTGAAAGGACGAACATGTTTAATGTGACAGGGATTCAAACCCGCGACCCTCGGATTACGAGTCGAGTGACTGAACCTACCTGGCCATGCCAGGCCTGAAAAAGAAAAATACATTCTCAAACTTCTTTATAAAACTGAGATTGATAACATTATGAGCATAAATTCCAAAGATGTTGAAAAGGAAATTTAATTATAGCATGACGATCAACTGATGAATGTTTCGAATATCAAACTTCTGACTTACGTGCCATTCATTTTGAAAGAGGGCAAATACTTAGCTTTATTGTTGATCTTTCTAATATTTCTTTAAAAAGGGGTTCTTTATATGTTTGTTTGTGATAGTTAAGCACAAAGCTTCACGTTAGGGTATCTGTGAGGTTTGTGGATTTTCTTTAGTTATAAGACGCCACACTCTGCTTACAACAGCTATTGTAGGACCAAAATATAGCCGTCAGAGGTATTCCACACTTTACTAAATTTTAAAATTGAAATATAGCTAAAATTGAATACGAAAACTACATCATTAAAAAACAACAACGTTTCACCTCTGTTAATGTGGCATCATCAGCTCACAGTAGCGAAACTTGTTTTTTAAATAATGTATTATTTTATATTTCATTTTAGCTGTTTTTGAATTTTGTATGGAGTACGACTTGTTGTACATCTCTTTCTGGATGGGCCCGGCATGGCCAGGTGGGTTAAGGCGTGCGATTCGTAATCTGAGGGTTGCGGGTTCGCATCCGTGTCGCACCAAACATGCTCGCCTGTTTAGCCGTGGGGGCGTTATAACGTTACGATCAATCCCACTAGTTGGCGGTGGGTGGTGATGACTAGCTGCCTTCCCTCTAGTCTTACACTGCTAAATTAGGGACAGTTAGCGCAGATAGACCTCGAGTAGTTTTGCGCGAAATTAAAAAAAACAAAACTTTCGGGATGATTTTGATATCCTGGGTTGATCGATCAACAATCCTGTGTTTTCCAAATCCTCTAAAAATTACGGGTATCTCAGTCTTCAAGATTTTAAAATCTCCGATTTCAACATATCTTTATGGTATTAATGTATAAATATTTTGCATCGAAAAAGATATAACTTACCCTTTACAAAAGCAATCAACTTTTATTGACATGACATCTTAATATTTGGAAATGTAATATTAAAATACAGTTCTGATAAATATCGTTTCAGTGTAACTTAAAATTTGTTGCGGTTGTCACGTGACTTGCGTATTAGCATATTCAAAATAATTTTATTATAATAAACTCGGCCATTTGTTTCAGGGACACATCTGAAAATGGAACGTAAGAATATATTAATAGCTCGCTTTAACTAATCGTCTTTAAGCCAATCATAAAAGCTTGTGCCAGAGGTTTGTAGTCATGACAACAAGATTCATTTAAATCTCTAGAATTATCAATGGATTTCATAAACACTTCACATTTTTACTCACGCTTTTAAGTATTTACGTATTAAATATTTTGTTGTTTATTACTTGTTTTTGTCAATCCTGCATAACATCTACTACACCTTTCATGCCCTTCGCTTTTATTTTCCTTATTCCACTGCTTTTAAGCACGCCATTTAAGCTACTATTTCTTGCACACATTATGCATTAGATCAATAAATCCTGGTCTGTTTGAAGACAGTTTACACGGTCAGACGGACAAACTCCCGTAGACGTAATTTTACGTAATGAAACTACGCTGGAATTAAACAACACAGTAATCTAATGATATTCATAATAATTTGTAGATTATAAAACAGCTATGAGCGTTCAGTGCGTTACACGGTTTTACGAGTTGAAACAAAGAAACTCACTAAAAAACTAAAAAGAAAAAGAAAACCCGTAATAAAGCAAAAACAAAATAACCAAAGGATTTTTATAGCAGTAAATGAAACAGACCGGATCTAAGCTATTTCAAACAATAGTAAATGTAAACTTGTAAATACGACAAACTTTGCTGGAAATGTAGAAACCTCTGGATGTATGTACATAACGTGATAATCACGTGGTTTAAAGCGATTTTCGTTTTCTTATTTCATACATAGATAAGTCAAGAAAGTACATAGAAATTTATTTATTCCAATGTTTATATTTTAGAAATTTACACACTAACTAATTGTTCTTTAGCAATACAAATGCTAAAGTTGAAATAGAAGCTAGTTGAAATCAGTTGTCACGTGATAATGACGACATTGTGTCATCACCGTGTATTATTTGTATTCGTTGCATTGAATTTTTGAACAAGAAAAAAACATGTAAGGTAAATTGAAAATTCAATATACAATCCGGATTCCTAGAAAAAAGATCTCTCTTACGGTCCGAGTTTTGTAGCCCTTGATAAAGACATTTTCGAGAAAAACGTCCTCACAGAGAAACATAAATATATTATTTATAAAGATGCAAACAAAAATATTATCAATATTATAAGCAGTACTATTGCTGTGGTTACTTGTGTATTTTACATAGAAAATTAATGGTTTCACCAAATCACGTGTGTCAAGTATTCGCAGAAAGTATTTTAACAGATAAATCCTTAAGATTATTCGACGCAATTGGAACAGTGGTAAGTTTATGCACATAGAACGCTAAAATCCGGGGCTCGATTCATCGAGATGGACACAACAGACAGCTAAAGGTGGTTTTCATCTAAAACAAAAAATAAACTAAAAGTGTTCGTATATTTCATACATGAAATACCACACAAGTATTATTATATTAATAACATGTGTCACAAGGGATGAACATTTCAAAAGTGAACTGTTTTGTTGCTATTTTAACATTTTCGAACCATTCAACCTGAACTAAGATTACACTATAAATTAAAAAGATCAAGGCTTTCCATTGGTTTAACGACAATGTTAAGGATTTATAACCCTACAATTCATAATTCGATCCCCCAAGTAGACGTAGATCACATAGCCCGTTGTGTAATTTTATTATGAAACGAAACAAAAAAAAACCTTTATAAGTGAACGATATAAAATTTTAGGTTTCTAAAAAAAACAAACTTGAATATATGTATGGTGAGTTTTTAAATGTATGGCAGAATTCTGACATCTTTTAACGAGAAATGCTACACAATTATTTTGTTGATGTTTGGATAATCTACTTATCTTCTGGTGATCGTCAATCGTGAAACACGAAATCCCAGTGGATATTCATTTCATCTGATTTTATATGTAGAAGTACTTTGGATGCTGCAGAGCACACATTGTGTTAGCCTTCAGAAGTTAACATGGTTCAAGCGTAAGCTGGAATTGCACCATTACCTTAAACCATTACAACATATGTTTGTTTTTTCTACGTCGTAGTATTTTTTGTAAACAAATTAAAGGAAACTTTACAACAAATTAGATCATAAGTTTTTGTCACATTAGGATCACGTACGTGTTAAAACTGAATAAACTATGTACTATTATGTTACTAAAGGTAAGTGAAACACTGTTAAATAATTTGAAATACACTTTACTTGAAACATGTTACCACAGAGTCTATAAATTATCCCAATGAAAAATAGAAAAATAATTATAGGAGAGGTTATTTCGAAAAAATTTCGTCACGTTAATGGTTTAAATCAACCTATATTACCGATTTTATTTGATTTTCTAGCGCCTCTCCTACCTTATGGGGATAATCACGATAATTTGTATATCGGAAAGGGATATGCATTTAAAATGCACGTTATAACTGACCTAGTCATCTACGGTATACACTTCTTTCGCTGAGTTTATATGAAACAGCCTCAGGTTTATTTTCGCGAGTTGAACTGATGAGGTTAGGAACTATCTCAAATGTAAAAAAAATATAATAATAATGGTGATATTTATAAGTGTGTACGCAACCTGAGGTATAGAGTGCACGAGCGGATGGTTTGAAGGAGAATACTTAGATTGGGGTTAGAGAGTATCCTCAGGGCTACTTAATTTCTTCAATTTTGAGCCGTGCTGTTCGGTGAGAGCCGGAATCGTTTTCCAAACTGTCGATTTTAGTGTCTACCACCAGGCGCAAAAATAGGTTGATATCGAGGGAGGAACGAATCATAACAAAGTAAATTATCAAATAATTTTCAAACATTTCCTAGAGCATTTCAAAGCATTTTAAATGGTAAGCGTATTCAAATTTTTCATATCAGCTTTTGCCTCTGAACTCATCAACGTACACATTTATAGCTTATGTGTAATATGATAATCTGTGTTGCTAATGTTAAAAAGTAACATGTTCAAACTCTTCATCGCCTATAGGCACATGGAGTTATAACATAATGAAACTAATTTTAAAAAGTTTTCAGAATTTCAGAATATGTTTACTAAGTGCCGAAATGCCCTTAGTACTGTTTACGAGAATTCAGTCTTGTTATTCATAAAATCACCATAATAACAAATAAACTGGTAAGGTACTCATATGCGTTACTTATTTTATCAAACAGTTATTTGGTTGAGTCGTAACGTTAAAACACTGAAAATTTCGTTTCTGTAAGAGCTAAAATCCAGCGACAAATGTTTAAAGACAGAAAAATCTCTTATCATAAGAATCAATGGAAGTTTTAACATTTCTTCGAATATTTGCTTTTCATCACTCGAATAGTTACGTTGTTCTAACTTAACAATAACATAACTTCTTAAAATTAACAAAAACAAGAGATTTTAGTGGACAACGTACAAGTGAAAATTACTTTTTAATCGACCAATGTGTGTCATCTCTAAATTAAGATTCATTTAACGATCTATTTCAAGTTCTGAGACACTTCAGTGTCTTTTTCAAATTTTAATTTATTTTAATACTTTATTTCGGTTCAGATATTATATAAAACATATTTTGATGTTCGTTGTTGTTACGTTAGTGTCTTTTTAAGTTCCTGATACAGAATGTTTACGTTAAATCCTACAATGCGTCACAGACTACTTCACATTTGCTTAACGTTACTGTATTCTGAACATTAAAAAATAATCGTAAACAAGCCACTAACTGCTCAGTTTTTCGAGGGTGAGTACTGAGTAATTTATTTGAAAATTATTTTAATTTGCACGTGAGTGGCTACGTTTCAAAAACTGCCTACGAAATGGCGGTGTATCAGAAGTACATGGCATAACAGTCTCATCAAGGAGTCTTTTGCAATGGAAAATACATTGCAATGACTAAGTTCAACAAGTATGGCTGTCGGATAATGGCGTGGCGAGGCTCCAAAAATATACCATATTGCACCTGCGTGAACAATATCCCAAGAAATGTAACAAAAAATTGTATGTTAGCTTAAAAGACATGTATCGACTTAGTTAGTAGACACACATCAGCTTGGTTAAAAGACATTCATCAACTAAATAAAGTTTGAAATTGAAACTGTCTTTTTTTTATTTTACAAATGTGTGAAGTGCGTTTGTTAAGTTATTACAAAATCACGATATAACATAAAAATCTCATAATTTTGAAAATTCATAAGTTGATATTATTTCTTTCGAAAGATGGCACTAGTTGTGCAAGTGTAGAAAGACGAGTCTGTTGCAAGTTGCAAACCCAGGTGTCTGATATTTAGTTGAAATCCAGCTACCTCTGTGGCCAGACGTTTGTCTTTGTCAATGAGTGGATTATTGCAGAAGATGATTATCCTACTGATAACAGCAATGTTTGCCCAAGGTAAGTATCATTAACCTCTTATTTGTTTGTTGTTTGTGACCAAAGACACCTAACTAATATAGGTTGTTGGGAAATACCTAAATATCGTTTGCCGCTAACAAAGATGTAAAAACGCTGTTTCTTTTTGTTGCTGGATAATTTTGTTTTCAAAGTAAAATCATGAAATATCTATAGTTAATTTTTTTGGACAGTTCTGCTTTTTTAAAAAATTGCAATAGTTACATTTTGAATGTAATATATTTTAAACAGAAATGAAAAAAAATATTTATAACTATTAAACGAAAGTATTAATTATTTGCTGTTATTTCGCAGTGATTAATTTTAAAGATACGAAAATTAAAGTTAAACAAGACTTTACATTTATATATTATTTGGGACAAATTTTATAATACGGAACTGAATCGATGTTACAATTTCATAGAGTATTAAAAACAGTGTCTTCTCACAGTTTTTGTTTTTTTATCTTTTTACATTGACTTTGATTGGCTGTTGTAATCTGTGTTATCTTGTATAAGTATAACTATTAATTTTTTTGACTAACTTTACTTAAATTATTGCCACTGTAAAGTGTAAAATGGCATAAACTGTTTGAAAATTACAAAAAAGATACTTTCAGAAGTTGTACACTCTGAAGGGATTTTTTATTTTGTACAACAACAGCTTTGGTGTAATAAGAAATGAAAACTGACGCGAAATGCTTTATGCAGACAGTAAAACTTATTTAAAGAGAAGAAATAAGGAGACTAAAGTGATACCTTTTAAGAATTATTCTGTCTTGTAGGCCTAGCGTGATTTCGTTCTGTAGCTGCAGAGGTATACAAAGCACATTCATCCTATTAATGCTGAAATTAGGCTAAGAATAAGTTGTTTGTTATTGATAAGTGTAAACTGGTAGAGATTGTATATACATACACACGCACATACACTTAGAGAGAAGTATTAAGAAAGTAACAGAAAACGGTCAAAAATGGTCTCAATGATTCATTGTATACAACTATGAAGAAAGAGAAAGAAAGAGATACACGCAGAGACTTGGAAAAAAATGGTTATAGTAATCGAACTTTTCTTATCAGAAATTGTCAGTGCTTACTACTCTTCTGTAGTGAATGTCAGAAGCAATGGTCAGTTATCCCGAGGTAGAATGGGGTTGGGATACCATCTGGTAAAAACCAGATTAAATGCTTGCCTGTATCATTTTTAGTGTGGTAAATGAAGTCGTAAATAGTTTTGCAACGAAAGTGATAATATTCAATGGAGTTAGACAGCCATAAATAAGTTAATATGGAGCTAGCCTGTTACAAGTAAGTTGATATGGAGCTAGCTTGTCACAAGTAAGTTGATGTAGAGCTAGCTTGTCACAAGTAAGTTGATGTGGAGCTAGCCTGTCTCAAGTAAGTTGATGTAGAGCTAGCCTGTCTCAAGTAAGTTGATATGAAGCTAGCCTGTCACAAAAAAGCTGATATGGAGCTAGCTTGTCACAAGTAAGTTAATGTAGAGCTATCTTGTCACAAGTAAGTTGATGTAGAGCTAGCCTGTCACAAGAAAGCTGATATGGAGCTAGCTTGTCACAAGTAAGTTGATGTAGAGCTAGCCTGTCACAAGCAAGTTGATATGGAGCTAGCCTGTCATAAGTAAGTTGATGTTCTTTAATGCACTAAAAACTTTAAAATAGCAGAATATGTATATATATATTTTTTTCTTTTCAGAGCATAAGCTACATTAACTTATAAAAAATATGTAATCGGTATCTTTCTGGGCCCGTCATGGCCGAGAAAGTTAAGGAGTACGACCCGTAATCTGAGGATTGCGGGTTCGCATCCACGTCGAGCTAAACATGCTCGCTCATTCAGCTGTGGGGGCATTATAATGTGACAGTCAATCCCACTATTCATTAGTAAAAGAGTAGCCCAAGAGTTGGCGGTGGATGGTGGTGACTAGCTGCCTTTTCTCTAGTCTTACACTGCTAAATTAGGGACGGCTAGCACAAATAGCCCTCGACTAGCTTTGTGCGAAATTCAAAAACAAAAACAAAAAACAAACAATCTTTCTGAGCAGAATCGATTGTAATGTACAGAAAGTTTTTATTAATTTTTATTTGAGTAAATACGTTTTATTGTTTCTGAAGTGACGTTTATGTGCTTCAGTATTTTATCACTTAACCTGTGTTTATCCAAGATAAGTTAGTGATACATTTTAGTTATGGTTTTATGGCGAAGCCAAGACAAAAGTAAAATTTGCCAGTATTTTCAACTAAAGAAAAATAGAGAAAGAAAATGTCAGCTAGTTTTTAATAAAGATTAAACTACGATATAGTTTATGTGGTTACTTTATTATACGATGAAATAATTTGCACAAGAAAAATTACATTCTACGGGTTCTACGTGTATGGAAAATAAATACCATCATGATAGAGCTAACTCCAAAAAGAACTGTAAGTGATACATCAAAATAAAGTATTTTGGTATCGCTAGGTATTTGGTTGTGTGTACCTCTATGTATAGGGCCTGGCATGGCCTAGCGCGTTAAGGCGTGCGCTTCGTAATCTGAGGGTCGCGGGTTCGCGTCCGAGTCGCGCCAAAAATGCTCGCCCTCCCAGCGGTGGGGGCGTTATAATGTGACGGTCAATCCCACTATTCGTTGGTAAAAGAGTAGCCCAAGAGTTGGCGGTGGGTGGTGATGACTAGCTGCCTTCCCTCTAGTCTTACACTGCTAAATTAGGGACGGCTAGCACAGATAGCTCTCGAGTTGCTTTGTGCGAAATTCCAAAACAAACAAAACCTCAATGTATATTGGCTTAAATAACATAACATATTTTGAATAAGAAAAAGTGAAATATGAAATGTTTTCTTTTAATTTGCAAATTTCTGGCAGCTAAGATATAGGAGCCTTTTTTATTCATGTACACATTAAGTCATACGTAACAGGGAACCGCATTTTCCGCGCGTTGTTGACAAAATAAAAAGTTTCATCATTATATTGATATTATTTTCAATTTGAGTAAAAAAAACATTCTTTACTATTTTTGGTCGGTGTCATAGCTTTAGATCGGCTATCATATAAACTCAAGTTTTGTCTTTCCTTGAGAATTAAAAATAATACCATACGTTTGTTTTTGAAAGTTACACGATGGCTATCTACGCTAGCCGTCCCTAATTTAGCAGTGTAAGACTAGAGGGAAGGTAGCTAGTCATCACCACGAACCGTCAACTCTTGGGCTACACTTTTACCAACGAAGAGTGGGATTGACCGTCACATTATAACGCCCCTACGGCTGAAAGGGCCAGCATGTTTGGTGCAACCGGAATTCGAACCCGTGACCCTTGGATTAAGAGTCGAACACCTTAACACGCTTGGCCATGCCGGGCCCAATATCATCACAGTGTTTAATATTTGGTAACTTTATTTTACTGTGTAATTTAGTTACTTAGTTCAAACTGTCACTTCTCCAAAAAACAGATGTTCACATTCATCTATAGATGAATACGTTCTATGTTTGTGTCCAGTGCTTAATTTAAGATGTACATGAAACGCTAATATATCCGTCCCTTTCCTATACTCCATTTTTCTAACCTGGGGTCCAGTAATGGTTATTTTCTGTAATGTCAGCGCGTGAATACCACTTCTTGACGTCTGTTAATGTCTGTCATGAGAAAAGCAACATGAATAATCACGACAAATGAAGGATACGAACGGAAGAGTTTTTTTTTTCTTTTTTCACTGTAAGTAACTTGGAACACGAAGTGCAGTTGCTGTGACTTGAACATTCTTATAAGTTGTTGAAAAGCAATATGTAATTAGCTAATTATTTGAAAAACATGAAAGGAATACGTCAGTGCATAAAGTATTACAAACAAGAAGGAAAACACATTTTTGAAGTACTTTGTATTCATTTTTAAAGATGTGAAAATGGTTTATATACACATTCGCTGCTAAGCAACATAATCTCGCTAACTGTTTTTTAACATGATGCTAAAAATATCTGAACTACAATTAGCATACAGCCACACATACATATACTTTTATATATATCATAATGCAAACGAAATTATTACTTCGAGAGCTGATAAATCCTTAAAAAAAGAAGAAGAGAAAGCCATACAATACAACAAACTTAAATATTTTAGCTTCATATTTTATACATTAGTGTTAATATTTACTTCTATCTACTATATATGTTGAGAAAATATTTAGTTTTGAGAATTGAAGAAAACAACAAACATCGTATTCGCCTACATACACAATGAAATGGTGTTACCGGGTGTGGATCGCCTCCTTTCACTATTATGAACTGTAGCACATGAACCATTCGTCCGATGTAAAGACATCCGATCATTCTCGGCATTAAACGTGTTTTTCGTTTAGTGTCGGCTAGACATATAATGCTACTGTTCTCTCAGCTCAATTAAACCATCATTTGTAGCAATGAGGATATAAAATGTGAAATGTTTTCCAACTCGAACTGTTTGTTTGATTGATTATCAATTTGAATGCGTTTCTTTCTTTGTGTGTTCACTTGAGTTTCTCTACAAAATTTCATCAAAATTTATACATCTGTTTTGTCAGGACAGCTAATGACACGAGATGAACAAAGAAGTTTATTTTATATACACACACATACAGACCAATCAAACATTTTAAGCAATGAATCTTTATAGTCTAACTAAATGACAGAGCTGAAAATAATAGAGTTTGTTTTATCAGCACAGTTTCTTTCGTGAATATAGTTAACGAGTGAGTAGCTTTTGCAATATGTTTGTTATAGTTCATGAAACGTTAAAACTAACTGTATGAGAGTCGTCCATTAAATGAACTTCTACGATAGAGTTGCGTGACAAAGGTGATACGTAACAATTACAGGTTCTGCTAGAATTAATTGAATCTCTTCAGTTACGCAGCATAGTTTTGATCAGTTGGTGAGTCCAGCTAGTCGATCATTATGACACGTGTATACATATACAGATCGCCTGTGAGGTACACAAGAGTCAAGATTCATGATTGATAATTCAATGGTCTTGTTAAAAGTTTAAACTGACTCTGCTCAGTGCAGAGCTTACGCATATCCTGTGAACATTTGCTGGACTCGAAGAAGGTTACTGGTCATTATTGTAGTTACTTCCACAAAGTAAACATTGATATCAGCGGTGGAACTGGCGATTCCTAATGTCTTTCTTGTGTTGATAGCATTTATTTTGTGATAGAGTTTACCTCAATCATTTACTGTATCCACACCACTCACGCCACGGACCTGAATAATATCATAATTAGCTTGCCATTTCTCTCAGTCTTTGTGTGGTATCGATATTTTTAACGGCTTTCAAGATCTGTACCTCCGTCAAAACCTTTTTTTCTATCAACAACACATAATATAGTCAGACAACTTATGTCAAAAGGATAAAATAATAGAAGAAAAAGGGACTGGACTTAACTTAGGTATTATCGTGCCCGAAAAGTATACCCTAAGATCTACGACTTTCATTCCATTTCCTAGAAAACGCACTCATTACTCGGAGGCCTTGAGTCAGATTCCACTATTCGTTCACAGAGTAGCCTAACTGTTAACTAGCTGTTCCCTCTCTAGTCTACCAGTTTAAAAAGGATGGCTACATACAGACAGTCCACTCATTACTCGGAGGCCTTGAGTCAGATTCCACTGTTCGTTCACAGAGTAGCCTAACTGTTAACTAGCTGTTCCCTCTCTAGTCTACCAGTTTAAAAAGGATGGCTACATACAGACAGTCCACGTTCATTTCTGCAGATAATTCTTGAAACCAACAAAGAAAACGAAACAAGAGTTCTTTCATTCTAGGTCATGTGGTGTGTGTAATATAATCCAAAACACATAAAACAAGTAAAACGTGCATGTAATTAATACTTTTAAATTATCATTATTAAATGTTTACTGGGTTCACTATATATGTATAGTATATTTATCAGTTATTTATGTATGTGTGATAACGCAAAGAAGCTATTAACAGAATGGTCAAATCCTTGTCATCAAATATGTTTTTACTATGCGTGTGACAAACTATGTACTCAACTTACCTTCTATAATAAGATTGGATGGTTTTTACATTAAGTATGCCCTTTGAGCAAACATAAACTGAAACATAATGATTAAATACTAGTGTTAAATTCTTAAATAAATACGGAGTTTAGAAAATAATTGATTATTTTTTTGTTATTGTTTGGTTTGTTTTGAATTTCGAGAAAAGCCATTCAATGTCTATCCGCGCTGGCAATCCCTAATTTAGCAAACATAAGTAGTTGAAAGGCAGCTAGTCAACACCATCTGCCATCAATGAATGATTGGATTGACCATCACATTATGACTCTTCCAAGACTGGATGAGCGGCTAGCAGATTGCGAGTCGAATACCCTAACCACTAAGCCATGCCAAGGTCTACTTATCATGAAAAAGCAGAAATGTATACACCTGTATGCTTAACTTCGTGAAATTGTCTTCAACAGATAATTTATTGTGTTTGTGAATTTATGTTTTGTTTTAGCGTAATTCTACGCAATGTGCTATCTTCGTTCTGTTAACAGCGAGAAATTGAGCTTCCTATTTTAGGGATGTAAATTCACATACTTACTATTGACCCGGGGGTGGGGGAGCAGATAATAATTTATAATTTGATTGTTTTCGCATATTGAATATCCAAACAATATAAAAAATGTATGAGCGGTTTGTGGTGTTAAATTTGAGTATGAGTTATATATGTATATAAACAAAATATATTATTCCTAATGGGTTGACAATCATTATAATTTATTTCTAAATTATAATCATTATTAGATTTCACTTAAAAATAAAATAACAATTTATAGTCACTTAAAAACACATTGTCGTTTTTTTTGTTTTGTTACAGCCTTCTTTATAATTCGTCATCAACTTTATAAACATCAAAAACTCATTTTGAACCAGCTGGTAAATTCAGTCATGTATTAAAAGGAAGAAAACGGTATTAACAACAGCGTTTCTTTAGAGTAGTACTTCACAGCTCTTGTAACTCTTATAAGGATCAAACTAATCGATAGTTTGAATGTTTCTCCTAAAGTTTCATGTATCATCGTGATTTGTAGTAATAAGTGTAATTAACTAAGGTAAAATTAAGGCACGAAAGTAGTACATGTGCTCAGTGCACATTGATAAGTACGAAACACACTAAAAACATTAAAAAAATTTCGAGAATTACTAAATCTGTTCGACTCGTAATCCGAGGGTCGCGGATTCGAATCCCGGTCGCACCAAACATGCTCGCCCTTTCAGCCGTGGGGGCGTCATAATGTGACGGTCCAATCCCACTATTCGTTGGTAAAAGAATAGCCCAAAAGTTGGCTGTGGGTGGTGATGACTAGCTGCCTTCCCTCTAGTCTTACGCTACTAAATTAGGGACGACTAGCGCAGATAGCCCTCTAGTAAATTTAAACTAAATTTGAAAAAATAACAAAATATTAATAATAGCTCTGAATATGTAGAAAAGGATTAATTTTTGTAATATTAAAGTGATATTAGAACCCTTGTATATGTTTGCCTATCAGCAACTTTGAACTCAAGCTGTTAAACATTTTTTCATGACAAATATTCATTACTGTTATTTCAGAACTATAAAATCAAAGTGATATTTCATTCTCATGTTTGATACCCATCGCCTTTGTCCCCCACTTGTACAGTGATAAGTCTACGGATTTGCAACGCTAAAATCAGGGTTTGATTCACCTGAGTGAGCTCAGCAGATTGCTCGATGTGGCTTCGCTGTGAGAAAACTCACACACACACACCCATCGCCTCCTGACATACGGAAAATAAAATACTTGATTTACTTGTTTTCTGTTGAAGTGTTGCATAAGCTGGTTATAGCAGCACATCATCGACCATAAATCATCATTTTTTGATTAAAGTGTAGGTTTGAACTAAAATTATTTGCTCTGCAGAAACATACTTGTAATTAACGAGTAAATGAGAATTTTAAATTTTTACTGTTAAAAACAAGTTTCACGGGGTATATCCATTTTGCTTATCACCTACAAACTATTCATACGTTGCTAAATAGTTTATTCCTTTAAAACTTTCAAGATGGGGTTCAGTTAAGCTTAAGTCTCCCGCTAATACAACGATAAGTCTGCGGATTTGCAGCACTAAAATCAGAGGCTCGATTCCTCTCAATGGACTCAGCAGATAGCTCGATGTGGCTTTGCTTTAAGAAAATAAATATACACACTTAAGGTTAAAGTCTGCTATGGGTTTGGCGGATGCTACCCCTTCTGATGGAAGAAATATAATCAAAAAGTTTTGGATTTCATAATTAAACATCGATCCAACATATTCAGAAAACTGGATTTCAAAATGGTTGATAAGGTTTTGTACTTTTGATTTTTCCAAATGATGATGACAAGAAAGTGTTAGTAAGACGTGTTTTATAAATGTAATGCATGCATTACTAAATAAATCCAATATCACAAGCAAAATATATTTCTTTACCTCATATCTACAGTAGTCACTGTCATAACAGTTCTCATAATATAATTTTTGCCATGCAAGGAAGTACATTGTTTTACGCTTTGCTTTCTGATACTAGATATATTAACAGTAGGTAATGTAGCTTCAAATACAGTTTAACGTCGGAAAGCAAAATAATATTGGCCAGTATATTTTTTTGAGGTACAGTTGCTACCATAAACTTATGGTAATTTAGATATGCATATTTGTGTTTATTCATCCTCTATAAGTTTTTCAACATCTTATACCAGTCTAAACATCAAATAACAACAACATGCGTGTAACGGAGTTTCGAGCAGGTCTCAGGTAATGCCATCTTCATTTCTTTATGTTGTACTTTTAAACTATTTCGAATGCCCTAATTGACAGACCATCTAAAGTGATTTAAGGAAATCTTTCGTTTCATTTACTCGGTACTTTTGTTCTATAAGATCTTTTACAGTCCAATCTTATACTGCACCAAGCTAGACAACGCTTCCTTTTGTTTCATTAGTAAAATCCTCATCGACCCAAATAAGCACTGTATTAGCCCACCAAACAGTCCACTCCCGCTGTATTAACTCTGTGATATAGCCTTCAAGTGGTATAAAACTGTCTCGTATTGTACAATAAATGATATATGGCAACCACTACGTATTTTCATTTCATTACGTCACTGTTACTGATAACATCACCCAAGTGCCTACTTTATAGATTGTTATTAGCGACGCTTCCTATCGACGTTAAAACGTGGCGCAATAATCTCCTGTCACTAAAACATTCGAAAAAATATGGAAAGAAGTTTACTAGTTGAATATCGATAACTACGACGGATAATTTTATTCTGCTCAAGCTATTTGCTATTTTTAAATTTACTGATTGTGTAAATCAAATCAGAAAACATTGAAAATATTGTGCAATATGCTGTCATTCGAACAACGTTCATGCAGAAACTAAATTCGTATCGTTGTCTACGTTGCCTATTTATGTTGAGCATTTCATGAAGTTTATTTTTACTTTTATAGTTACAACCTTTATTATACAAGTTCACACGACAGACATTTCAATTTTAACTATCAAAAACATGTTAAAACAAGAGTGATATTTATTGTTTCAATATTCCGCCCAAATCCGACGGAAACTAGCAAAGTCTCGTTATTTCGCTAGTGAAGTGTGTAACCAAAGAAAATACATAAAACAGTGTTTGGGGCTAATCATTGATAAAGCAGTTTCGTTATTAGAAGTCCAAATTTCCCAAGCAGTGTTGTAAACCTTATGAAGGTTAATGGACTTTAATATTCATTTAAAAAGGGTACTTTGATGGACATTAAAAAGTTTTTGACAGTATTAACTATACACTGTGTGAAGTGATTATATCTTATTTATATCTTCTGGCTTCGGATGTCTTGTACTTCCTTCCGCCACCTGCGTTAGAGAAGTTAATGCCATTCATATGCGTTTATTCCAGGTGCAGACATTTAATGTGGAATAAAATTCTATCCGTTCACTGCCGATCTCATTCAATATATTTGTATAACTTTCTTCTACATACAAATTGGAGAACAACATGAATAGGAACTACACTAGTGGGATAGTTATACCCTGATAAAGCGTTCCAACGTTCCGTCTAGCTGGGGTAATTTTTCTTCTATAGCCTTAAGCAGACTTTGTGTGTTTAGTGAATTCGTCCATGCATGATTCAGTATTCCTGTTCTTCTAGAATTTTATCAAATCACGAAATGAAGCAGGCTGCTTGTGCCAATTTTCACCGTACTATCTATTCCGGTCAGAAATTGTTGAATTTGCATGAAGAAAAATATTATTTGAATGTGAACTGAAATCTTCTCCGGGATAACTCAATAATGTTAAAGACGTGAATTGTCAATGAGGGCGAAAGAATAATTCAGTATAAGAACCAATCACATTTTACTGCTTTAACGTTTTGATTTAAAATATCCTAGGCTACTTTTCTAGTGTTTTGGAAATAAGACAAGCGATGCAGTCGAACAATCGAATATTACAATAAAACATTTACTCTGTAGAACAGTATATCATTCATGATTTATTTCATAGGCCACGTGACATCACATCACTTAAGTCAAAATTTTATCCTACAGAAAATTTGATGCTGTAAATTATTTATGACAAATAAATTATAAAATACAGAAATTATTATTCAAATCAGTGTTTTTTTTCGAATAAATTAATAATGTGCTTGCCATAAGACCATATTTTATTGCGAGATCTACAGGAATTTTCTCTATTATTTAAAATGAACAATTACAGTCCACAAAAACTTTCTAATTTCAGTTCATTTATCCGAAATGGCATGAATAGGTAGTTCAAGGCGTTCGACTCGTAATCTAAGGGTTTCGGGTTCGAATTTCCGTCGCACCAAACAAGTTCGCCCTTTCAGCCGAGGGGGCGTTATAATGTTACGGTCAATCCAACTATTTGTTGGTAAAAAAATAGCCCAAGAGTTGGCAGTGGGTAGTGAGGACTAGCTGCCTTCCATCTAGTTTTTCACTGCTAAATTATTGACGGCTACTGCAGATGGCTCTCAAGTAGCTTTGCGCCATAACCATCTGGCCATGCCAAGCTTCAGACGTTAAAATAGCATAAATTGCAATTATAAGTTTAAAAATGTTTCAAGGGGAAAAATATTTAGACTGAATCTTAAGATTTCCGGAAAATTCCCTGTATGGACTTAATATCAAGGTTTTTATTCATAACTGCAGGGAATTATTTTATTTTTTATCCAAGTTTAATCACTGCCTAACCTATACAAAAGCTTATACTTATGGATTTAACACATCTAAAATAATATCCAGTTTGGTACAAGGTATTGTGTTTTGCATGTAAAAAATGTATGTATTGTCAAATTTAAGTGTAAACCCTTGTACACTGCTGGAAATTTTTCTTATAACAAAGCCACATCGAACTATCTGCTTGGCCCACCGAGGGAAATCGAACCCCTGATTTTAGCGTTGCAAATCCGTACTAGCAAGGGGGCGTAATTTTACAACGTTTAAATATTTTTGCATCTAATGCATTTCCTTCCGTTCTGGATTTCGTCACAGTTTCAAAGAAGCAAACATACTAATTAAATCTCGTTGAAAGTATAAACTTTACTCACACTTGGCTAGACAGTAACCGTGTTGTAAATATGTTGTGATCAGGACCAAACATTAAAGGTTCGAGTCTCCACATGTCAATAAATATGCTCTGCATGTTTACTTAGGGATTATTATAAATGTATATCCGCTATTAAGTAAAAATTAACTGCATAGTCCATCTCCTCTCTGGTCAATAGATCTAATTTATGGATAGCCTTACGTGGTCTTGTAAAGCGTCTCCAGATCTTATGTAAACCCACATCTTCAGTGACACCAGCGAGTTAAAGTTCTAGTTATTGAACACTTTCTAAGGAAGGACTGAATATCCCAAAGGAATCATAGTTTGAAATAGAAGTCTGGTTATCATATACTAATAAATTTATTAGGAGCAGCATACTGCGTCTTCTTTTCATACAATTTCCTTTTAAAATTGCAAAACAATTCCAAAAAACTACATTGTACGTCATTGCGAGTTTGTGTTACATATCATGTGTTATAACACTCGGTATTGTTTTTCTAGAAGTGTATTATATACTTTTTCCAATTCAGCTGTGTTACACTTCTAGAATTTCTATGAAGTTATCTAGTCTCAACTAATACAAGTACGCTTATTCTAATTTCTCTCGTTTTGTTCGAATCTGCATCAGCGAACGTGGCTACTCTTTGAACTGGGATAGATGTTATAATATGAAAATTAGTCACGCTACTCATTAGTGAACGAGTAGCCTGGGAGTTTTCACTGGCTGTTTATCTCCAGTTGTCTTCCCTCTAGTAATTCAGTAGTGACAGCCAGGGCAGATAACCCTCGTGTAGATTTGCGCAAAATTTGAACCAAACTTTTTTCCAAAATCAAAAACTTATTTCTTTCAAACTTTGTTATTCCCAGATTTATCTCTATTTTTGCCCAAAACACAATTTTAGACATTGTATAATTATATTACTAACTCATGAACCAAATCGCTGTTTGTCAATCAATCGTATTAAATCAAAGGAGAAAAGTTTCATTTGTCTTTCGTTACAGGGATTAATTTAAAAAACGTATTTAAAAAAGGCGTTTGTTCTCCGCTGATACAGCGGTATGTCTCCGGATTTACAACGCTAAAATTAGAAGTTTGATTCCTCTCAGTGGACTCAGCATAGCCCGATGTGGCTTTGCTGTAAGAAAACACACACATAAGGCATTTAATGCGACTTAACAAAAATAAATCCTGAAACACCAGCTAATTTATTACAAATATTAAATATTGATCATAAGCAAGTATTATTGTTTGATACTTTTTTTTACCTGCTAAACGAGTGAGACTTAAATATTTATATGATCTTGTAATGCAAAAGTGTTATTATTCATCAAAACGTTGCGTTTATTTTGATCCATCGTATAGCGTTACATTTATTTGCATTTAATACCATTGTTAGCCTGATTAAAAATAAGTAAAAACAATTCATCCAACGATATGATTTTCTTGCTTCAGTCTGAGCTGCAATGTTATTGTATTTCCACGAATAAAAAAATGTAAAACAAAGCATTTTTTCTAAACATTCTACTTTTAACGAGCCCATTTGACCTTCCGGCTCTTTTGTTCTTCTTTCCTTAACGTCATTGCTTTATACATTTTATTAGTTATTTAATTAAAACAAATATTTAAGTGTTTCTAGTATCCTTAGTAGCAATTCATCAAATAGTTGAGCACAAAATTAATTTCCAACCACGTGATTTTGTGTCTGAAAGTTGAGCTTGTTTGTTCAGACAAAGTTACACCAGGGATTTAATAGCACTAACAGTTTCGAATATTGTAATAATGGAGATAAGACAGTCTGTGTTAACTCTTGGGGGCCCAACATGGGCTGGTGGTTGCGGCACTCGACTCGTAATCTGAGGCTCGTGGGTTAGTATCCCTGTTACATCAAACATGCTCGTTGTTTTATCAGTGGTGGACGTTATTAAGTCATGATCAATTCCACTATTCCTTGGTAAAAGAGTAGCCCAAGAATTGATTGAAAGTAGTAATGACTAGCTTCTTTCCCTCTAGTCTTACACTGTTTAATTAGGGACGGCTACCTCAGATAGCTCTCAAGTAGCTTTGCGCGAAATTCAAATTCTTACACTGCTAAACTACGATCGGCTATCGCAAATATCTCTTGTTTAGCTTTTCTCGAAATTCAAAACAAACAACTCTCGAGTCACTCCAATTGCTTGTTGGGATTTAGTGAGCGATCAGACTATCGTGTAGTAGCTATTTTCGTAGAAATAGAATTTCAATCCTGGGACCTTGGATTCATAGTCCCTGAGAAAGAAAACAAATCGAAAAACGATGTTTCTTCTATATTTTAAAGTTGACAGTTTATATATATATCACTAATTGATAGTGATTATAATAAATTAAGCGTTAAAATAATTTGAGTTAAGTGAATGAACAAGAAAATATTAATCGCTTTTTGGACAAACATATAATTCAATTAATCTCTACTGAAGTGATTGTTATTCTTGATATACAGTGTTTGTTTATTACATTGTAAGAAACATTTCATACATAAATAACAAAGAATTTTTGGAAAGTTGAACAATTTTTAAAACATTAAACTGAGTTGAACCAATAAAATAATAAATACAAAGAATAAATAAGTGTGTTTACTGTTTCATTTAATGTTTGCTTACTGATGCCCCCCAGTGGATCAGCGGTATGTCTGCGGACTTAAACGCTAAAATCCGGGTTTCGATACCCGTGGTGGGCAGAGCACAGATAGCCCATTGTGCAGCTTTCTAAACAACAACTGCTTACTGATCAGCTAAGCGATGATTCTCAAACAACAATGATCGAAACGTTGTACCTGTTTCAAAAAACAAATTTTCAGTATTGTAAAAGTGGTAACTTGTAACAAAATAATTTGTTCTCATAATAAAGATAACAAGAGAAATAAGGAAATTTAAATTCTTAATACGGTCAATGGTTTGAAATCTTTAAAGCTTTACTTCCAGGAAGAAAATATATAGATGCTGTTTATTATATTTTTCCGGTAATGTTTATGGCCACCATGCATAGTTGTAATAGATGGCCAGGATATTTTTAATATTATGGATATCTCCTGCAACTACAAAATTGAATGCCAAGCTTGTGTGTAGAAATATCGAAGAAATTTTTTACAGAAATAAAAAAATATCTAAACATGTCCCTATAAAATATAGCTTAGAGGTTAATAAAACAAACAAACAGTTAAGGCTTGTTTTTGATTTTCTTAGAAAAATATTTTTAAGATTGCATTGAATGAGGAAATATAATTCTTAACATACTTAATCAAATACCAGTTTGGTCGCTTATTTCGGTGTTCGAAGTAAATGTTGCATGAACTGAATGTTTTTCTCGTTTTCTAATATGTTTTATCTGACTCTAATGTTTTTGAAAATATGAACAAATTCTTTGCAAATCGAAATTTCCATATATATTGAATTAAAAAATTTAAATAAGTTTTATCAGTTTTATTTTATACCGAATTCATCACTTTATACTCACAAGATAAATTTACAAAAATTGAAGACGTGATCTATAGCAACGGTATTTAGCATTGTATTTAATGTATATTTTTTACGTTTATAAAATATAGCTCTTTAACATATAACAAACACTAAACTATAGATGCACTTAAGTATTATAGAACAATACGATCATTAAGATTCGTTCTTTTGCTTTAAAATAGTTTGTTCAATTAATATATTATAAAACGGTTGTTTGTTCGAACAATATCCCTTTATTGCATAAATAGCTGTTGATAACTTTGTTCATACATTGAATACCTGCGTTCCCATGCTTAAAAATAAAACAGCGACATATTAACACATAGAAATTAATATCATCTACTTGTGAGTGAAATTCGAATGGAGGGGACTATCTATATAGAAATTACATAATTTCATTCAAAGCTAAAGTTAAATATGAAATTGAATAGTTTCACATACACATGAGGAAGTATTTGAGCGGCAATCAAAATCTATAGACGTTTCTACAGAACATTTCTTATGTTAATTAATAATAATCAGTCGACGAATAAGAAAATATTATTATTTCTTCATTCCATGGGAAGTCTTTAAATACGAAATATTATGCAGATTTCTAACAGAATTACAGTAGCTTCGGGACTATGAAATGTTCATATAGCATATTTAAATGATGGATTACATGGTGCTGAGACAAAGTTTTCAGAAACTCTTCTAAAATACCGTTTTTACACCTAAACTATTTCTAAGTTAACTGAACAGCTAGTTAGCTGCCTTATTAAAACCCAGCTCATATTATAAATACTTACCTCTCGAGTTTGTTGTGTAAGATGTATTGTGGAAGATCTTAGAAAAAGAAATTGCTCACAAGAATCCGCAACACTGCGGTGTTTCAAACTTTTGTAATCCTAGCAACAATCAACAGCAAAACAGTGTTTAAAACTTAGTAATCCCAACAACAATTCCCAACACGACGGTGTTTCAAACTTTTGTAATCCTAGCAACAATCAACAGCAAGACAGTGTTTAAAACTTAGTAATCCCAACAACAATTCCCAACACGAAGTTGTTTTTGTTATCAAAATAAAATGTGTTTATAGTTTCAAAGTGGACTTATTTAACAAATCTATCGAGTTGCTACAATAGTCATTCTGGAGTCCTAAGTGGGTTACATAAAAAACACTTTATAAACGAGAGATGTCACAGTAATTGTCACGTTTTACCATTAAAGTACTTGTGTTTATCACTATTTGTTAATCTATTTCTACAGATACGTATAAACCGTTATGAGAAAAGTAAAGATAGTAATATATGCCTCAAATATAAGTATGTTTGAAGAGAGGACTTGAAACTATCTAATTCTACATAGAGTTTTGTGATGAACATCAAAATAAATTATTACTACTAGAATGACGAACAACATTTCGTATTTACAAAACATCATTTCATTACTACTATATATAAAGCAGGAATTTCTTTATCTAATCTGTAGAACGTACGACAATAAGACTGAAAGAAGAAATGCATTCTACATTTGAATATTACCAGAGCACTAGATGCTGCTAATGGATTTGTTCATGCTGAAATTATATGAAAGTACTGCAAAGCACTAATGTTCTACTTAACAAATCTCAGTAGATCTCACAGCTAACCAATGATGTTCTGGTGCCATTAGGAAGTAAAACCACAGAACTTTCAAAGAAAATGTTTATTGGATGCAATATGTGCTTAAGCTATTTATCTGAGCCATCAATGTAAGGCATCGAAATACGTTACGAATTGTACTTAAATATTGGAAAAAACAACTGAAAATAATCAGGCGGTGAAATAAATTCTGACATTTATTAATTACTTGGGATAAAGACCTGGTCTTTATAATTATATCTAGCATGTCTTGGACTGTGCTATTTTGCCTTAAAGAGAGGCGGGAGAGAATGTTATGGTAAAGGTTTGTTTTAACTGTTGTTAGCTTTGACAATCAATAATTTTTAATAAATGTGTGTATATTTTGTCATATTAATATTAGAAATAGTGTTACTCTCTTCGCAATGATCGAATTTTATGGTAAAGGACCATGCTTCCTAAAGCATGCCATATCGCAATCTGAGGCTAGTAATTGTTTTTTGATAAATAGAATCTAGAAATAACTTTGGTCAGTCCAGACCCATTCTTGGACGTTTGTGAACGTCTTTTAAGAGCTGCATTATAGTTGGATTTTAGGAGATATGGTGGTACGTCCAATCAAGTGTGTCAACGGTTGGAGTGAACTGGTTAGGAGAAAAAAAAAAGAGACCAGTTTTCATTAAAGTCAGTAGTAATTACAGTTTCTAATAAAATGGTAATTCAACATTGAAATACACCAGAATCTGTTCTCAAAATATGTTGTCTCTAAACCTGAGATACGTAGTGTATACATATTTGTGCAATGGTTAATTTAATATAAGCATACTTTTGCTGTTGTTATTGTTACTAGCCGCTAAGATCACATAAGTCTAATTATAAGTTAATTTATATTTTTATTATTACATGAAATTACTAAATTTGTTGCCTTTCAGTGGCACAGCTTTATGTCTGCAGACTTACAAAGCTAGAAACCGAGTTTTGATACCCACGGTGGGCAGAATATGGATGTAGCCCATTGTGTAGCTTTGTGCTTAACTACAAACAAACTGAACAATTTATATTTTACGTTTCATTTAGTTATCTGCTAGCATCTTTAGTAGCTTATAACTAATTTGATATCCAAGCTTTCATCATTGTAGTGATGTTAATGTTATATACAAACGGATATTACAGATTTACATCAAGTAGAATAATGAACTAAACAACTGAAAGTATTTTTCAGTTCCTTATTCACTCCTCTTCAATGACAAAGTAAACTACATGATTTACCTGAAGAACACAACAGAATACTTCAGTTGCTCAAGAACTTCAGTTGTTAAAACTTGTAATGAGAAGAAATCCTCTTTAAACTAAGTAATCTAAAGGAAAGTTCAGAGATACAATTTTTTTGAATGGGCTACTTATAAGTTTAACTGTATAGCAACATTTTTACCACTCGTCTGATGGTCATCATCACATAATTGTCGTCTAATTTTTAAAAAAAAATCAGTAATCGGTTTCAATAAACTTGTCTCTGGTTTTTACTTAAGTTGTTAATTTCATAAATGTGTGAGCGAAAAGACTGCTGTGTTTTATAAAGACATAGCTTTTACTTCTGTAATTACGTTGATGATCTGAACAGCTGCTTGCTTTTAAACCATATCTCAGTTTAAATCTACTAAGGTAATTAGTTTTCATTTCATATAAGAAAAAGTTCGGAATACGAAATCAATTTTATTTTACGATATATTAGATTTGTTTAGACAGGTATTGACTTAAGCTCGTAAATTATGCATTGCATTTTTATTCATGGTAATACACTAACATCTTTTAAGTGTATGGTAATACACTAACATCTATAAAGTGTATGGTAATACGCTAACATCTGTAAAGTGTTTAGTAATACACTAATATCTGTAAAGTGTATGGTAATACGCTAACATCTGCAAAGTGTTTAGTAATACACTAATATCTGTAAAGTGTATATTCAGAGAATTGGGAAGGAAAAACCAAACTCAATCTTCTCATTGATTGAAACCTAATTTACATAGGTCGACACTTCTGCATGTACATATATAGAAAATCTAATTTTACACATCTACAAATAAATTGTAGACTTCCAAAGTCTGATTACGATATGCTGCTAAGCCTTGTATATCACGAATACAACCCATCGTTACATTTCAAGTATAAACTGTACAAGAATCAATTAAAACTCCTGGATAATTAGTGTAAACGGAACTATAAAGCCTGCCTGGATTTCTGTGCGTGGTCGTCACATATTAGACCGATAATGAATTTCTGTAATGTAGTTACAGCGTTTGCATAACGTCAATGTTATAGATCACATTACCAGAAAAAAGTATATGTGTTTCTTGTTTTAATAACTCAGGTATAAGTTAGAATGTAGTGGACTTTCAGGATCTATAAACGCTAAGTAGCCATAAGTTTAACTAATACTATTTAAAAATAATAAATATCTCATTATTTAAAATGAACAGCAAATTTAACTTTCGATAAGTGAGTTTTTCAAATTTATAAGGTGTATTATTTAATTTACCAACCAGTTTTTGGCTTTCGCTTTTCCTAGAGACTAAATTCTACTCTTTTTACACTTACAATATCAGATGCTATAAAACAATATTTTACTGTAAGATCTTAAACCTGAACTTCACTTTATATACTCGTTTATAAACGATCATTTCATAAACCTCTAGAGTTAATTTTTATATATCTTCTAATTTTGAACTTCTGACCAGTGGGGGAAAGCTGTACGATGTCACAAAGGGTTGGATCTTTTGAGCTAAATAACGGTATTGGAGACTGAAAACATGAAACTCGTTCAAACTGTGTTACCTCCGATCCAAACTGACGATGATGGCAATTAGGCTAAACGAAAAGAGCTAGTATAGACTAAAATAAAATAATACTAGCTCTTTCAAGTTTCTTTTACATATTTTAACCAGTTTCGATTGGTTTGGTTTTATGAATTTCGCGCAAAGGTCCTCGAGCGCTATCTGCGCCAGCCGTCCCTAGTTTAGCAGTGTAAGACTAGAAAGAAGGCAGCTAGTCATCACCACTCACCGCCAACTATTGGGGTACTCTTTTACCAACGAATAATGGAATTGACCGTTACATTATAACGCTCCCACGGCTGGGAGGGTGAACATGTTTGGCGCGGTGCGGATACTAACCCGCGACCCTCAGATTACGAGGCGCACGCCTTAACCCACCTGGCTATGCCGGGGCCTTCCCCAGTTTCGAAACTTCAAATATTACTCTTTACGAAGTACTTTGTAAATAGAATCTATCAAAAAAGTTTTCCTCAGATTAATGTCTGAATATAACTTCAATTAAATCAATAAATAAACTAAAAATTAAATAAATTAATATATAAATCAATTTAATTTTATAAAATATACTTTATGTTTCATCATTTTTGTATTTTATAATTTTTTTTGGAATCAAACTTTATTTTAATTTTTTCGAAAAATAAAGAAAATAAAAAGTTTACTTAGATATTTTTTAACAGTTTGATCAATAAGATTATTATTTCTTATGTAATTCCAAAAAATTCTTGCAACCGCTGAAAATTTAAACTTATATCATATAATATAATTTTTCTATAATATTATGGGCCCGGCATGGCCAAGTGTGTTAAGGCGTACGACTTGTAATCTGAGTCTTACACTTCTAAATTAGGGACGGCTAGCACAGATAACCCTCGAGTAGCTTTGTGCGAAATTCATACACAAACAAACTATAATATTATGAGAAAGACTACTCGATGTAAGGTTTCAATCTATATGAAAGTATATAAATGTATGAAGAAATTGAAAATAAAACGGAGTACGCTTAACAAGTTTCATTGGATTAAAATAATGCATATTTTTAAATATTTCATAAAAGTATTTGTTTGCTTCAACTTAATGTTTAGAAATATATAACAACAAATAAACACATACTTTTGAAAAAAAAAATATACACTGATAAAAACAAATCAATCTGAAAACCGTTAAAACGAAATTAAGAAAATAAATTACGGAAGAGTTAAAGCGTTCTTATATTTGTTTCTTATGTTTGTAACTTGTATGTGCTTATATATTATGTATTTAATAAAAAAAAATTTCTCAGTTTTGTTATGTAAATAAAAAATACCCTAACATTTACCTTGTAGCATATATTGATATAATCTTAATAAAATGAACGAATCGTGTATGTAAGTATCTATGTATGCAATTAAAACTCCCACGCTAATTGCGTAATAAAGATTCAGGCAGTTAGAAAAAATAACTGTGGTATGTGCAAATCAATATTTTATTTATCTTAGAACACAATTTTAAATAAACGTGTTCTTCTTACAGCAAAAGCACGATTTTCACTAAGATATTGGGTGAAGGTTTGATTATATCTTTAATGATTTAATTTTTAAATGTGGTAATAAGAAACTGGGATTCAAAAAACATTCTTTTTCTAATCAGTGGCACTACTTCTAATGCATAAAATGTTACAGTTTATATCAGTAAAATCTATGAATTATTTTGGCTTTGCACAATAATTGTTAGTAACAATTTTTTCATGGTGCGCTTTCCAGAAAAAAAAATTAATTGCTATTTTTTTATTTTTCTAGTTTTTTTTTCAGTTAGGTATGAATAGTACGATCTGTAATTACAAGCGCAAACAGAAATTTAAAATGTCTAAGAAAAAGACTGATATGTAACTTTACTAATTAAAAAATACAAAAAGTTTCAACTTGTTATCTTCTTTGCTCGAAATTTCAAGAAAAAGCGCTAATATTTTATGGTTAATTTATTCATCATAACTACAATGTAATACAGGTGAGCCAATGTATAAAAATAAATCAAAATGCATTATAATGTTAACACACAGTCTGGAGTTTGCGACACACATAATATAACGTTTTGTAGGATAGTACGGCGTTACAATATTCATCACTTTACAATTATTCGCAGAAAAACACACACGCAATACTTTAAAATAATGATTTTAGAAAGAAACCGCGATAATATGAGGGTTCATCAGCTTTTTCGACATTCTATTTGGATTTTTCTATTAGTTCTTAAATTTCTTTTTAAACTTAATTAAAACCCTTTATTTTAGTTTATAATTTGTAATAATTAAATACATTGCAATTAATTCCAGTCAATTCTGATACTGTTTCCTACGTATTCGTATTTGACAGTTATTCACACAGGGAGTTGTGACACGCAAAAATATAAAAGTAATTAATATGATAGACCATATATATGTATGTAGAGAGAGACCCTTACTGACGGCGAAACGTTTTTTAACACCTCAGTAACTTCTGTGCGCGTGTGTGTTTTCTTATAGCAAAGACACCATGAGGAATTGAACCTCTGATTTTGTATTGTAAATCCGAAGACATACCGCTATACTAGCGGGACCTACTTTACATCTTTCCTATCTCGATGCATAGTATTTATATTTGAGACTTCGAATATCACATTTAGAATTAGCATCATGTGTCTTTGTTGGAATTGGTTATGTCCTGCTGTAGCAATTTATAACCTCTGAAGTCAAGGGGGAGATGAATTGAAACAAACTGAAACAAATGTTGAAAGGTGAGTTACTTTGGCTAAGGCTTAGAAACTAGCAAGTTGATATAAAATTAATGTAAATTGTAAATATTATACGATTTACATTATTATCCTGTTAAACAATATTAAAGAAAACGACTACTTTGTTTCGTAATATGAGTTTATTAGTTAGAATTTGCACATCTGATGTTAACAGCTTTCAACCATGATCCATATAAGATATCACGCAATTAAGCCTGAGTCTAAATAACTGTAGTACGCGCTCATAAAACGTAACATTTTGTTACACATTTATATACATTGTTTTGAGTCTTAATATTCGGTAAATGTCAAACTAAAATAAGTAACTCGATAACACTCTGTTCATTATAAAAGCACAATGACTATTAATAATTAAGATACACATTTTTTTTTACTTTAAAATTATGTAGAGAAATCTATGTGAATAAAGTTATCAGTTTTCTAACATTATTAAATAAAAAACGAAAATATTTTTATTTGATTTTAGGGTTAGTATGTATTAACTTTGAATTACCTATGAAAACACGTAATTTGTATACCAATATTTTACTATATGTATATAACTCCTCATTTAAATTCACCAAAAATATCCAGTGACCGATTTAACTCTGTTAAGAAGGCCAGAATATAATAATAAAATGCAAGTATCACCGATACGTTTAAATAAAACCTCCATCTGCAAGTTTAATGGACAGTTAAACTGATATAAAGTATAGAAACTGGTGATATTTCAAGATGTACTTATGAGGGATTTGGAAATCAAATGACATTTCATATAATAATATTTTTATAAAGCACTTGATAAAGTGTGATTAAAAGCATCACAAACACTTTATAACTGTTATATGCATATGTGACTACAAAACATATTGAGAAGTTTAGAAATGATAAAACTCCTATGTTGAATAATATTTTCCAAAATGGTTTGAAGGAGGTAAAGCGTTAGATATGTGAGTCACTTGCTGCTATTACTTCTGGGTTTTAAAATAGTAACTGTCAGAAAATTGAAAGTTAAGTAATGTTACTCCACTTTAAAAGGGGAGTGATAAAAGTGTTCTGGTAATTACAGGACTATTAGTTTGATATCAGTGGTAGAAAAGGTTATTGAAATTTGGTAAAAGATCCTTTGTGAAGTCATTTTATTGAATAGTCGGCATAGTTTCACTAGGGCAAATATCTGGCCTTACAAATCTGTTGACATTCTTTGAAGTGGTGACTGCATGTTTAGATGAAAGTAGTAGTGTGGATTGGTGTTTTTGGATTTTCAGAAAATATTTTACAAGGTATTAAATAAAAGAGTTGTTAAAAATTACATCTGTGGATGGTTGGGATAAGCTGTCTCACTGGATCAAAGTGGATAGATGAAAGACATGAATATTAGTCAAGGCTGTTCATGTGTGGGATACCTAAGAGTTCACTGTTAGAATTGTTGCTCTTTTTTTAATTTACACCAGAGACGAAGATAAAGAAATGGTCAATACGTTATTACCTTTTACTAATGATATCAAGGAGTTGGATTTTCAGCTGTAAAGAGGATTCTGTAACCTAACAAAGGGAGTTAGATTATTTAGTGAGTAAATAAATGGTAGAAGGCTTTTATTTTCAACAAACTAGATAATGCGTATGGAATAGATACCACAGTATAAATTGTGAATGTAATTTTGATAGGAATAATCTTAACAATGGTATATATGAAAAAGGTCTTGGTATTTTGGTTGATCAATCTCTCAAGTCACCCAAACGGTGTATTATTACTAGTGGTAAAAGAAACAGGATTTTATGTTGCTTTAATAGGAGTATTATGTTCATTCTTGAGTTTAATAATAAAGATTATTAAACTGTTGGAGATGGTTTAGTGGGTGGTAACTAGAGTGATAAAAAAAGATGGAAAGGTTGTCATATGTGGATAGGCTAAGATCTCTGGAGTTGTTTTAATTTTTGAAAAAATAGTTAGAGGGAATCTGATTTAATTGTATAAGATTGTTAATGGAATTGATGGTGTTAATTCATTATCTTTTTATGGCTTTTCTTCAGGTGTAGTAGATGTAGTTAATTTGAAGAAGTTTAATGGAAGGCTTTATGTATATTTGAATAACAGTTAGCTTTGAGTATTCCACTTCAATTGTAAAATTTTTTGCGGTCGATGAATGGTCTAGATAGACCAACAGGTCTCGTTTTTCTAAAATTATATAAATATGTATATAAACGGATTGACAAAGGCTATTTGTTTTTAGTTTTGAGGTGATATACTATAGGAAAACTAATAATCAACAGGTTTACTGACACAAGTAATGCACCCATGACCTCAAACTAGAGAGAGCAGTTTATATTTTTGGAACAATGGAACGCTAACCATAAATTCTGAAATCTACAAGGCAGCAAACTAACCAGTGGACCCTTATTTAAATAAACGATTGATGAATACTGCTATTGAGTGTGTTATAGCATATCTAATGAAACTTTGGTGGATACAGTTTGAAAAAAAATGTATACAGGAAAACAAATGAGCTTAAAAAACTTCTAAGACAAAAATAACAACTATAAACTGAACGTTTTCGAAAAGTAGACATTTATTCATCAGGGGCAAAGTAGAAAGATAGATCTTATATGAGATCTGAAAAAAATATAGTTCTTCAAAATAAAAATAAGTTCTTATTAATGGTTTGGAAGACGGAAGTGTGATTAACAATACTTATATTTAAGCCTAAGTTCAAGTATTGTAATTATTAAACTTTTTCAGCGTCTGATGAATGGAGATTACATGCATTAGTAGAAAACGTTTACCAAAACAGCTTTTATAATTCTCACGCTGTTTTCGCGTCAAACTTTCAACAATGAGATAAAATAACACACCGTGGATTATCACGTGGTTGTTAGCCATAAACACTCTTCACCAGTGTTTGCTACCCACTGGAAAACACATTTCTAAATTACGTCTGTTCCAGGAAGTTGGTGGAATTAATGTACATTGGGAAACATTGTAATAGGTCGTGAACCAAGAACTCTTAAAAATTTTACATCATGGCTGATTACTACCTTTCTAGGTCTATTCAACACGTAAAGAAACATGAAAATTATTTTAAAGCATTTAAAATCTCAAAACGTTCTAATGCACAGTAACTTGAAACTCGATATTTATGTTGCATTTTACAATTTTTTTATAATTTAAAATTATCCCAGAATTATTATTTCTGATTAACCTTCTGGATATCATGCAATTCTTGCTTTCTTTTGGCTCTATTTATTTGGTGAAAATAGTTGTTATTTTTTGTGTGTTTTCTTATAGCAAAACCGCATCGGGCTATCTGCTGAGCCCAACGAGGGGAATCGAACGCCTATTTTTAACGTTTTAAGACTTACCGCTGTACTAGCGGAGGGCGTTGTCTTTGGTGTTAAGCACAAAACTATACAAGGGGCTATTTGTGTTTTACCCACCACGGGTATCAAACCCAGTTTCTAGTGCTGTAAGTCCACAAGCATACCGTTTGTGCCACTTGGGGGAACTGAAAACAGAATTTGTTCCATGTGTAATAAACTATCGTACTCTGGCACTGACTTTCTACTGATAGAAGCGCAACATATGTTCCATTTACAGTGAAGATACTATTATAATTTGATTAAACATATTTTAACCGAAATACGACATCGCGGATTACACATACAAAGTGTATCTGAAAAACGTTAACATGAAAGTCCAAGTAAACGAAGTAGAAAAAGGTACGAGTTCTACAGCAAATACACATTCATAAATTACTTTTGAATTAATAGTGATTTATGGCTTCATTTCCTACCGCAGTCAAAAGAGCAACGATTATATTTCGAAACATATTTGTTAGAAAACTATAAGGTACCTCACTGCGCAGTGATCGGTTGTAATTTAAAGTCTTGGGGACATGGAAAAGTAATGATAGATTACTTCAACACAGGTTTGTCTTGTTCTACAACAGTTAGTAATGACGTGTGTCACGCGATGTGTGAATCTGCACTTCATAACTAATACACTGAAACATGGTGGTTTTTTTGTATGTTAAAACTTTGTGCCTTGCAAATTCCTCATTTCAGAACGAGACAGTTCAATGGAGTCGATAATATTACTTTCTTGACTGTACAACGTTATTGGTATTTGTCCTGTTTAAGTATCAATACTATAAGAAACTGTGTTCCTGATGTCTTACCGATATTTCATTGAAAGTGTTTTCTTCACAAGCCATTAACGTTCGATGATTTGTCAATAAAAGATTTACAAATAAAATAACTTCTAAGAACCAATTCAAAGGATTTTTTTTTATAAAGATAAACAAATAATTCTCTTAAAAAAGAAAAATGTAAAAAATTGGGTAATAATTTGTCTAGGGATGATTTAAAAACGATCTCTTCATGAAATTTAGTAGTGCTGTTTCCCATTTTTAAAATTTATATTTTGTTTTGTTTTTTTAGAATTAAGCACAAAGTTACACAATGGACTATCTGTGCTCTGCCACCACGGGTATTGAAACCCGGTTTTTAGTGTGTAAGTCCGCAGACATATCACTGTGTCACTGGGAGGCTACATTTTGTTTACTCACGTGATCACTATCCATTATATATATATATACATACATATGTCTTCATTCAGGAAGGGATTAAGAAAAACTATCTTACAGTTTTAAGTGATCCTCTCCATCACACCAAATATGCCCAACCTTTCATCTGTGGGGGCGTTATAATGTATGATAAATTCCACTATTCGTTGATAAAAGAGTAGCCCAAGAGTTGGTGGTGATGACTAGCTGCCTTCCCTCTAGTCTTACACTGCTAAATTAGGAACGGCTAGCGCAGATAGCCCTCGTGTACCTTTGCACGAAATTTAAAAATACAAAACAAACAAACTAAGATACCCTATACAACAAACATTCTTGTAACACAAAGACAAATTAGTGTGGAAAAAGTATATTAATGTGTTATGGATGTAAGAACGAAATAGTAGAATTAGAGTAAAGTGTTGTGACAGTTCGTGTAAAAATAGCTTGAAGAATACCATAGTATTTACTTTTTGCAGTATTAGGATTTATTCAATGTCATCATGTCGAAGAACCATTTAAACACGAAAGTATAATAATATCTGTTATATATCACTTGATGGTTATTATCATATTTAAGATAAATTTGTAGATTAATTGGTTTATTACTAGTCTATTTCTAAGTCTAGAAACCATTACTTCTTAAATAAATTACAAGTTTAATGCAAAAACGTATAAATTCGTAATGGTATATTAACACTTTTTAATCGATTAATATACAACATAAAAGTCCGTAATAATGTTTTGTTGTTTTTTCCCACAAAAGCCTAAGATTTCGATTCGCCCATCGGTACTAGATGAGAGAATAGCTTGTAATTTCTTGACTTGGCGTGACATTTAGAGTATATATTTATAGAGTGCAAAATAAAAACTGAAAACAAAGTAACATTGAAATCTGAGCTGAGGGAAACTTTTTTTTGAATTCTGATTTATAAACCGAAGTATTATAGTGCTTAGCAGTAATATCTTTATTGTAACACGCATTTGGATAATTGCAAGAAACTGTAACACAGAATAATCACTAATATTTATTTCAATTAGGACAACAAAAACATAAAAAAATTCATCCAAATGTCTCGTGATACTGCTATACATAACGCTAATATTACTTATCAGTTACAATGAAGTTTATATCCACACTAACGGAACATTATCAAATGTAAAGGAAAACTAGTTTCAACACTTTACATGTCATCTTCAGTCCAACGTTTGTTTGTGGGGGGAACACATATATTACTTATTTTATACAATAGACGTGCGAAAAGTCGAAACTAGTTTCCATTCAATTTAAAATTTGATGTTGTTCCGTTAGAGTGGGTTTAAATTATATATTAGATTAGTTTACATCACGTTTTGTAATACGTATTTGTTCTTTAGGAAAATTATTTGATGTCCTAATTTTGTGTATGAGTCCTAGGATCGAGTCTACCTTCCATCTCTTTTGGCACAAAAGATAATTTGACCGTCCAAATTTTTAGTATCGTGTGCTCATTTAAACCAGATTAATTAACAGACATTGAGAAAGGAGCCATTTTTTAATCATGTGAACCACAATGCTAGTTATTTTGGCTAATTATTAGTACTAATCTACGTAGTTAGCTTACTTTGATCAGGAATTAATACATGCTTAAGCTAAAGGCACCGAGTTCATTGTTACGTTACACATTTTGACAAATTTTCTATTGACTCTCCACTGTACGCGGACTTTGACTTTATTTAGGACAGTGTTTAATCATACCAAAAGCACAGAAGTCTGTTGCAATAGAATCAGGTGATTTGGAAGATATGTGGCTAATGTGATTGGTGTGATTTCAGTTTCTTCAGTAATCGTTCTTATGAAAACAGCCATTGATTTCATAATATGGGTAAAAAATTGTGAGATTATATCTTATTTTAAATCATTTGTTTCGTAATTTATTACAATTATCAGAAGATATGTCCAGCTTTATAACAATTATTTTTTCTGGAGTAGAAGATATTTTGTAGCCAATTTATTCACTCTTTGAGTGAAGACTTATGTTCTAACCGACTGGTGTGGTTTCAATCCTAGACTCTTCGCAATTCGCGGGTTTTCTGCGTTAACGGAAATACTGATCATTCTTTATTATCAAAAATTATGTTCAGTTGCCTTTAATCGTCCTATTCTATGTAAACCTAGCTTACAAAACATTGTAACAAACTTATACAAACGTAGGAAATTTGTAGCTGCATTGCACAGGTGGATAGACAATTATTGGCTGTGACCCAAGTACATAGTTACCACAAATGTTGCCCGTGAGACCACGGCTCGCACATTTGTCGATATGCCGGAGTATTAGTATGTGCAAATTGTTCTTATGAAGTGCTATTAACCCTCTCTATATAAAATAGCTATGATGGGAACACTATATATATTCATTAAGCATATAATTTTTTTACCGTTAAACCCCTCTATGTATACTTTACGTATTATTACTATATCGTGAAAGGATTACACGTTCAACCGCATTTTTAACTGTGGTTTATTTTCAGAGTATTATTTTAGACTGAAAGCTAGCAACCAAATGGTACATAAGGCTATAGAATATTAATTTTTTCTTTATTGTTGCTCATTTAAAACAATGTAAAGATTAACATATAACGGTAACCATTTTACTTAATTCCATATATTCTAGCTAAATTGCGGCATGTCTGCGAGCTTACAGTGCTAAAAATTTGGTTTCAATACCCCTGGTGGGCAGAGCACAGATAACCCATAGAATAGCTTTGTGCTATTATAAACAGCAAACAATCCATCTTACGAAATTAATTATAAGCTGTTCGCCTACATCGTTATTTTATTCATACGTTCACCATTATAAGGCCCGGCATGGACAGGTGATTAAGGCGCTTGACTTGTTATGTGAGGGTCGCAGATTCGAATCCCGTTGCACCAACATATTCGCCCTTTCAGCCGTGAAAGGGTTATAAATTACGGTGAATTTCACTATTCGTTTGTAAAAGAGTAGCCCAAGAGTTGGCGGTAGGTTGTGATGACTAGCTGCTTTCCTTCTGGTTTTACACTGCTAAATTAGGGATGGCTAGCCCAGATAGCCTTCTTTAGCTCTGCGGGAAACTTAAAAACAAACATTATTATAATTTTTCAATAAGTAAAGATGTTTGAGATTTTGTTACTTTTTAATCAGATATTGCATTTCGTCCTATTCCTTACATTACAGATTTATAACTTACTGCATGAAAACTAATGTTAATACGGATTTTACAAAAGTAAACATGGAATGGTTCACTAGTTCGAGTTCCAGACTGAGGCCCAGCATGGCGAAGTGCGTTGAGGCGTTCCACTCTGAGGCTCACGGGCTTGAATCCCCGTCGCGTCAAACATTTTCGCCCTTTTAGCAGGAAGGGAGTTGCAATTTTTCTTTCAATCCCACAATTCGTTGTTCAAAGAACCGCCCACGAATGGGCGGTAGGTGGTGATGATTAGTCCTTCCCTCTAGTCTTACACTGCTAAATTAGGGACGGTCAGCGTAGATAGCCCTCGTGTAGCTTTGCACGAAATTGAAAAACAAAAAAAACAATGTTCCGAGTATCTAAGATTCGCGTCTCATTTATACCGAAACAACAAAATTGGTAATTATAATTAAGATGACCATTAAAGGTATTCTTCGGGTTGCTTTGCGCGAAAATCAACAATAGTAATCCGAAGTCAGTAGAGAAGTCGGGTTTGTTGTTAATAGCTGGTGCTAAGAAAGCCCAACAGAAACTTTCTAGAAGATTAAAAAGTGAAAAGAAAGAAATACAAACACGTTTACTGAGGCAATCGTAGTGATTATCTTAGACTTACATAGGAAAGATGAACATCTCTGTTTAACTTTGAATAATTTCAAGTTGTCCGTAAAAATGTACGAGTTTGAATAGCTTTCAAAGAATAAATATAGATGTATTTATTGCACATAAGAAGTATATATCAGAAACCTACGTTAAATGGAAACTTTAAAATTAACAAAAAATCATAAAAACGGGCCTATGATTATGAATGGGACTTCCGATTCTCATCATCGTTCATTGGGTTAAATTATGAACGCTCTTCGAATAGAATTTAGCTATCTCACAATTTCAGAAACAGGTTCAAAATTAATGTTCCAAATCTTCTCGTTACGGCTAATGCATAGAGTCCAAACGGCCACTCAAGTATTAACTGAAATTAACGTAATATACCCACTGTTTCCAGTTTGAAATTTCACAAAATCATTTTGTGGATATCGTGTCTAATACTTTAAAATTACACAAATGACCAAAAATCTATAATATATTTTGAAAAGGAAAGAGTTAGCTTAAGGCTTAGAAATAAAAGAAACTCAATTTTGTTTTGTGCACTAGAGCGATTGTGAAATACTTTACAAAATGATAATCGTTTCTTTGAATGTTTGCAGTTATTTTTATTATAGTTCATGGTTGTTGAAATAGAACCTTTTTACTAAAATTGATTACACAGGCATAAAATACGTAAATATAAAGCATATATATACATACATACAGGCCTGGCGCGTCAAGGCTTTTAATCTGGGGGTCGTGGGTTCGCTCCCTCGTCGCACCAAACATGTTTGCCCTCCCAGCCTTGGGACGTTATAATGTTCGGTCAATCCCACTTTTCGTTGGTAAAAGAGTAGCCCAAGAGTTGGCGGTGGGTGGTGATGACTAGCTGCCTTCCCTCTAGTCTTACACTGCTAAATTAGGGACGGCTAGCTCAGATAGCCCTCGAGTAGCTTTATGCGAAATACCGAAACAAACAATATATATATATATATATATATACTCAGCTGTAACGAAAAACTGATTTAGACTTTTTTGAATAGTCACAAGGAACAATAAATAAATGTGCGTTAATGACACATCAAGTTTTAAACTACACAAATTATGTGTGAAAGTAAGATGATATTACAAGATTAGTATTTACCTGTTGCTGAGATACGTTTTTTATCAGATGGCTGAATTATGTCTCTAATGTTCTACGCAATATGAAACCCGATTCGTCATCAGTTTCTTCAACAATAATTATTTTACTGTTTGGTATTGCTGAATAATTTTGTGTAAATTAGTTCGTATGTTTATCTTTCTCATTTCTATAAATTTTACTTTTTGTTGAAAATGAAATGGATTTAAAGTGCATGTATGTTAATAGATAGATTTAATTATGTGAAATACTCCTTTGGGGTGACCTTAATGCAAGTTTAATGTCTATATGATATGAAAATTATTAATAAAAATCAAAATAGCATTTATATTTTATATTTCTATTTCTTTGTTTGCCCTTCACACCAAACATGCTCGCCCTTTTAGCCGTGGGGGCGTTATAGCGTTGCGATCAATCCAACCATTCGTTGGTAAAAGACTAGCAAAAGTTTTGGTTTGTCTTGAATTTCGCGCAAAGCTACTCGAGGGCTATCTGCGCTAACCGTTTCTAACTCCAGTGTAAGACTAGAGGAAAGGTAGCTAGTCATCACAACCCACTGCCAACTCTTGGGCTACTCTTTTACCAACGAATAGTAGGATTGACCAAACGTAATAACGCTCAAACGGCTGAAATTGGAGGAGCATGTTTGGTGTGATAGGGATTCAAAGCTGTGGCCCTCGGATTACAAGTGGAATGTTAAGAACCTTAAACCTGGCCATGCTTGGCGAATAGCAAAAGGGTGACAGGTCGATTTCCCATTACACCTAGCATGCTTGCTCTATCTGCGATAAAGGTCGTTATAATATTATGATGAACCCAATATTTATTGGTAAAAGAGCAGCCAAAGAGTTGGGGTGGATGGTGATGAGATTAATAAAGAGCAAAAACAATATGTTTATAAAGAATTTTCTGTGTGAAAAACAATATTTCTACATTTTATGATTTGTTTAATCATGATTATTATACAGAATTATAACGAAAAGTAAAATCCATTGTTTGGGAAGATATGTCACTTTCATCTACGCAACTTATAAGTTACTTGTAATTTACTATGTTAAATATTTCTTAAAATTTAACAAGATTTTATATACTAATCCAAATTCACCTACTAAACTATCAATATACAATAACATTTTAATAGAAATATATATTTTTGTGTGTTTTTTTCTTATAGTAAGGCTATCTGCTGTGTCCGCCGAGGGGAATCACACTTCGGATTTTAGCGTTGTAAATCCATAGACTTACCGCTATCGCAGCATGTGACGAAGTGCATCTAATAAAAATGAAAAATGATACAAACGAATGTTTTATCTATGTTAAGCATTTAAAGCAATACTGTTAACGAAACTCACATTAAAGAAAGAATGAAATATTACTCTACACAAAAGTTAGCTGTTTCAAACAATATCTGTGGTTCATAAAGATTTAATCCCAAACCAGAATACTATTCATTGCTATTAGAAAAATATATGAAAAGACGAAAATTTCAGTTTCTCTACAGAAAATGAAAAGATGAAATATATAAAATTATTCATAATTATGTTAAATACAGTTGAATTTATAGCAGATCAGTCTATTAGTCGCTGTTTGCGTGTGTAGAATATTTAACCTTTGCATGATAGCCTGCTCACTCATCCTCTCGTGTATGAACTGGGGATAATTAACATCTTGAGAGATACACTGAGAACACTGAATACTTTCAGTTTTTCAGAGAAAGTGGATTAATTTAGAATTAAAACTGTTACAACGATTCCATACAATCTTCGGCTTCTCTTTCTTCGGTATTTTTAGCTTTTACGTCAGTCATTCATAAATAAATGAAAGAGCTGTACTGCTCATGTTATGTTTCGTGCCTTCTCACCCGCACAAAAATAATATTCATTGATATGGATATGCAAAAATATATATGGTTAATAATCTTATTTCAAGCAAAAAATTACAAAATAGCAAAACTATTTCAAAATTTTCTCCAATTTTTTTGTCTTTTTCTAATTGTTATACAACTATTTATTATGTTTATTCTTTCGTAAATGCCATTTAGTTCCGTAAAGTATTATATTAATCTTAACTGGGACTTTAACTATCGATTAAACTAAATAAATGATTGTGTAATATTTTTTATTTTTAATTAGACTGATATCTTATGCAACATTTGGGCTAAAGGCCAGGTAATAGATACCAAATTCTAAACATAACTATTTCGTAATTTAGAAGTGATCATTAGAAGAAAGAAAAATATTCCAAAATATCCATCACCTGCAAGCCGTTCTAAACCAAATAGTAGGATTAAGTGTCGCTTTTATAATATGCTCAGAGCTTAAATTACGGAGAGTGTTCATCAGCATGTCACGAGATAGAACGTTTGATTCTTTAATACTTAGCCCGACACGATAATCGCGTCCATTTTGAAATGTTTTATTACTGAAGCTTTGAATAACTAGTTATAAATATATATAAATATATACAATGAGCTTAATTTAAAGTAAATATTTTTGTGCCTATTATAAATACAGATCTTTAACAGTGTGCAAATGACTTTAAGTAACCATTATTTAATTGTCATTGAATAATGATCTCAGTAACCACAGAACTACATTATTGTAGCTGTATTTCACACTATTCTTAAGCAGATTATCTGAAAAAATCTAGTTTTTTTTATAAGTTTATTTATTTAATACGTATTTTTGTGCTTCATAACGTTTGCTTATTTTGGCTTCAGATAACTTTCATTAAACATGTGAGACCTAATCTAGATACCAGTTTGGTAATCACAACTTTTGAAGAAGACAATGGAAATCAAGTTTTGTACAAGAAATATTTTTCACAAAAATCCTTCTAATTTTTGGTTTGACATAGCATGAGGGTTAGGACATTCCGCTTTAATTTGCGGTTCGTGGACTCAAATTCCATCAGTGAGCATGTTCACCATTTCAACCATTTCCATTGGAAAAGAGTGTCCCATGAGTTGGTTGTTTGTAGTGTTGACTAATTGCATTCCCTCTTCTCTATCACCTGTAAATTAGGAACGGCTAGCACGTAAAATATTTGAGGAACTTGAAGAGAAATTCAACAATCAGTAAAACGTAGTGAATGATTCACAAACAGGTTGAATGCATTGAGTCAAAATTTGTCAAAGAATCAATAATTTTCCATTATTTATTTAATCAAGCTAAATATTGCTAGTGAAATATGTAAGATAAAGGCCACTTTAAATTTTGTTGTTGTTTTTACTTGCAAAAGAAAAGAAAGTGAATAAGCTGTAGCAATAATTCTTTAGCCTAATGTAAAATAAAGGCAAAAAGTTAACTTTAAAAGAACATTGTCAAAGAAATTTTAGAAATCAGGAAAAACATACAAGAAACAAGACGAGAAATCATATAATTTATATTTCTTTTATTTATCACACGATTTTCCTGTTTTTAAAATTTTGGGGAAAATATTCCGTATGTAATTAAGTAAATTTTGGATAATTTGTCTGTTAGAGTATTTTTTTTCTTACTCTAACTTATATCAAATTAAATTATTGTATAGTTTAACCTTTTGTTTAAATACTTGAATGTTTTCTACATCAATGTTCTTTTTTTTTAGAGTGTCCCGGATTTTCCCCTATCATTAATTTCTTTTAAGCACTTTAAAAGATGTTGCAAAGGTGCTGTGGAGCATTTTCAGTGGTGTTATTTGCACAAAGTACATTTTGCTTCCCCAGTGCTCTATTGTAGCCTTTGCTCGGGTGTTGCGAACTGGCTGCTAAAAACCATAGACTCAAAATTGTTTGTCATTTTCACTAAAGTGATCAATCATTTCGGCAAACGTAACCACTGACGATGATTACCTGGTAAATATTTCTAATACTCGACTCTTTGTGTACGAATAAAGTATTAAAATAATTAAGTGCAATTAGAATGGGAACAATTGTTTGTTCGATTTAAATAATTTATTTTAGATTAGGTTCAGATTTTTCAAAAAAATAATAAGTTTTTTATTAAGTCTATTTTAACACTATTTATCTCTAGAGTTGATCACATACGTAAAACTAATTACTGTATTCAGAACTGCATAAAAACAGACTAGTTTGTAAGGATCAAAATAGAATTCATGAAAGCGCATTACTTATCTTGAGTTTAATTTTATTAGTATATGTATTAGAACATTATTTTCTGAAATAGTGTTATGTTTAAGTCTTAGTTCTATTTCTGTTTTTTGTTCTTTTGTATCGCTAAACCGCAGAATGGGCTATATGTTCTATGTTTACCAAGGGAACCAAACCTCAAATTATATTATTGTAATTGCTTGAGCTATTCACTAACCCACTGAAACTAAAATAACGTTGATCGTTAATTTGATTAGAAGAGATCACCTTTAAATGAAACACGATATTTTGTTAATATTTAGATTGATATTAAAATATTTATCCACATTAAAATAAACAAAGAAAACATTAGCTATTCTAAAGCTCGTGATAACAGAAGAAAGAACGTATATGGGATTCGTATTGATTCCATTCACTGTTAAACCAGTTCTAACACCACTTTCCCTGTCACAAACCATGACAGATGGTGCACTATCCTTTCACGAGCTTCTTATTGGGATTTATTGTGATTAAAAGACCGTATATCAACAGCATTATTACTGTAATAGTGATCCATAATCTATTTGTGCAATAGCATAAAGAGTAATTCTGTTTCAGAAATGTGAGCAGGCTCGTATTTTCTTTTATTTAAAGTGAGCGTTAATCTTTATTCTTTAAGTGAAGAATAAAGTAAAGCTTATTTTCGAACGGGCAGCATTTAAGCGTTATCACAAATCAACGAACATTCGCAGAAAATAATATTGTGTAAATGTTGGTTGAGTGTAATAACGATTAATTATAATGCCAAACTTAATTGAAGCTTTTCACGCTGCAGCATCACAAGCAACCTAAAAATAATGTTTTTACTTCTTTAGTGTATTTGCATTTAATGAAATACTAAAGAAAGGTATGTGTTTCCTATTCCACGTATGAAAAGTTATAAAAAATGTCGTGGCTTAATCATTACGAAACGTTTGCTGCACTAAAGTTAGTACAAAAACATTTCGCACAAAGCTACACGAGGGCTATTTGTGTTAGCCGTCCCTAATTTATCAGTGTAAGACTAGAGGGAAGGCAGCCAGCTACTCATCACCATCCACCGCCAACTCTTGGGCTGCTTTTTTACCAACAAATAGTGGGATTGACCGTAACATAATAACGCCTCTACGGCTGAAAGGACGAGCATGTTTTGGTGCGACGGGGATTCTCAGGTTACGATTTAAACGCCTTAACTCACTTGGCCACACAGGATCTTTGAAAGAATTAAATGCGAAACGATGAACATCAAGTACTTGAGAGGCATAAATGTTCTAATGAAACGTTATTAATTCATTGTATGAAAACCTCAAGTGATATCAGTCTTGTGCAGGAATAAATATGTTATGTTTTACCTGTTATGATTATTTCAAATTTCACACTACAAATTATTGAGAACTGAATGTTTCCACCCACTTTTTGGTTACATAATATTTGCATACATATGAAATCTTCAAACAGGTATTTCGGAAATGATTTTGTTCTGAAATAAAGCAGCGTTAAAGACAGTCCTGGTGATATCACATGCAAATGACGAGCTGTAAGTTTTGGGTTTGTTTGAGTAAAACTTGGAAGTTTTTTTTAAAAAAAAACGCATACAATCAACACTTTCTTAGCGATCACGTATATACTGGAATGATTACTGTTTATTCCTGGGCACGTGATTAAAGTACGTAAATTTCCCTAGAATAAAATGAAAACTTAGATATGTTGTGAAGCAGACTCAGATTCCAGATCAACGACTAACCTAGCTTAGGTTAGTTTTATAAATTTATTTTTTGTCATATAATTTTATAAAGCTGACATATGTAGGTTTTAGTATGTCGTAAGAGTAGTTTGAAAAGCCTTAATTATTCGTTTATGTATTTTTACAAAAGTAATACATATATACTTATGAATCACTCACTATATGTGAAAAAACATAAACATATGTATCACTCAACCGCTAACTAATTATGTTAACAGCTCAGTTTGTTTGTTATTAGACTCAAAGCTACAGAGTACATTATCCCTCAAAAAGAAACATGATATTACCTGGTGCCATACTGCTTGTAATGTAATATGTGCAAATAAAACGTTTGGGTGAAGAGTCAGTCATTTCCTATCTGGCACGTAGTCATGACCTAACAACACACGACTTGAATAATTTTTTGGTCATTACTTCTCGACAACTAGCTCTTTTAAAACAACTTCATGCAATTAAATTTGCAAGTACCTACTTCTTTCTCACTGGACTAATATAATTATTTACAAGGAAATGTGAAGGAAATTCATCGAGCTTAACTGCTTGTTCACGTGATCAGCATGCTTCTACTAAAACACGTAAACTATTTTAGGCCGATTATTTTCTTTGTCTTCAGCAAGGTTTTTTTATTTTTACAGTGGACCTGTAACAATGCCATACATTTTTCAATTTCTTACTAATGTAATTACACTAGCGTAGAAAGTTTTTTTTTATTTCGCACACAAGGACTATTTGCTCCAGCCGTCCCTAATTTAGTAGCGTAAGACAAGAGAGAAGGCATTTAGTTATCTCTATCTACTGCCCATTCTTGGACTACTCTTTTACCAACAAATAGTAGGAATGGCCGTCATATTGTAACGCCCCCGTAGCTGAAATGGCGAGCATGTTTGGTGTGACGTGGATTCGAACCAGCAACTCTCAGATTACGAGTCGAGCGTCCCAACACCTGACTATGCTGTGCCATACTCTGTATATATATTTAATTGAAATGTCGTATACAGAACTCACTCTAACCTTTAAAGTAGGTTAAGAATAACCTACAATAACTAATAGGTTTAGTCAGTCAAATATGAAAGATAAGTGGGACATAATTGTACGTACATATATGATTAGTAAATTCAAAATAATAACACTTTCAAATCATTACATTAACTGCGAGAACAAATCAGAGCATATTTTAGTTCATAATTAACTATCGTACAATTTGAATAATTTTTGCTTCATTATTTAATGATTAATCCTATGGCGTTTATGGACTAATAATAATCATAAAGAAAACTGCTGGTATGTTCCGAACATGGCGTTAAATATTATGATTAAAACAGCATTAATGTTTGTGATATATATCTAATAAAGTATTAGCTGATTACATTTCCTGTTTGTATCCTTGACAACCTTCAATGAACTGGAATGCATGTAGTAAACAATGATAACTGTTCAGTTTTGTTATGCAACAAAAATTAATTAATTAATTTAATTTTCACGCATATCATCTTGTACATCTTTGCAGGGTTTCGTCTTAATCAGATTCTAGGAAGAATCCAGTTCTGTGTCCTACTGTTAAAATTAGTGAACCACATTAATTGTAAAGAAACGACAACGATATTTTCAAACTGAAATGCAATTTAATTGATACGTATGATCTAAATGACCAGCCTGGACGTCCCTAGGGTTCAGAACAATCTCTAATTTAAAACCACTAAGCAGAAACAAACCAATCATTGAGCAAGATGATTCGCTTAAATGACGTATTTAACCGAAATGTGAGATTAAGTATCACAATTTAATGCACGTCTCTAGACTTGGACCCTTCGATACTTAGACTAAGATGTTAACCACAGAAAATACTTTAGTTTAATGGTTAATTCGACTGAAAGTTTAGGAAAGAAGAAATATCATTTCTTAGTAACTTAAAAAAAGAAAACAATCTGCTCCTTCAGTAGGTCGAAATTTCTTGAAAATTAGAAATATGTTATGAGTAATATCACTACTTCAGCCCAGCATGGCCAGGTGGGTTAAGGTGCTCAACTCGTAATCTGAGGGTCGCGGGTTCGAATCCTGGTTGCACCAAACGTGTTCGCCCTTTCAGCAATGGGAACGGTATAATGTGATAGTCAATCCCACTATTCGTTGGTAAAAGAGTAGCCCAAGAGTTGGCGGTGGATGGTGATGACTAGGTGCCTTCCCTCTAGCCTTACACTGCTAAATTAGGGACGACTAGCGCAGATAGCCGTCGAGTAGCTTTGCGCGAAATTCAAAATAAATCAAACGATCACTACTTTACAAATTATATCTTTAATTCACGATAAGAACTTTAATCGGGCGCTGTGGTCTAACGTACAAATAAAGATTGTGCTGAGACTTACCTTACCCACCAGAAATCATATATTTATATACAAATCTCAAGATTGTGCAACGATTACTCTTCTCATTTATTTTTTTTACGTTATTCAGCCAGACAAGCATTTTAAAATACTAAAAATAAATTGTTTCATATCTATTTATTTAGTATTTAAAGAGTTTCTCTGGCTGAATAATTCACAAGGATAAACAAGAAACATTAGTGCTGCATATTTTTGAACTTTATATATAAATATAGGATCATTGTGTGAATAAAAGACATCTGAAAATGATCCATATAAAATTCACTCTACCACTATGCGAAGACTTATCTTAGTCTTTCGATTTGCATTTGCCCTTTTCCAACGTTATTGGTGAGGGGTGTAATTCACCGAAACTGGTATAACTCAGTGACAAGTGGTAGATCGAATGATAGATTGGGCTTAACATTTATTCTTATGTGTTAGAAATAAAGAAGTATATGTTTTGTGTCAGTTTTGTAAATAAACACTATATTTTCACATTTTCTATTTCTTTCCCCGTATTGGAGATTTATGTTAAGTGGGATGTTTAATGTTTAGTTGAATACAGGATTGTACTCTGTAATAAAACTCAAATCAATGTGTGACTAAAAGTGAGCGCTAAGAATTTAAAGTTGGTTCTACGTTAGAAAAGACATTAGCTCAGGAAAACTATTTTTGAAACGAACCTACGGAGTTAGAAGTTAAAAGTTAAACGTAAAATAAAAATGTTCAATCTCATTTCTAAGTTTAACTTTGTAAAATATTTTCATTAAATAAACTCATTAGAGAATGTTGTACGAAAAGCAAACATCTTTTATACTTTCATTTTAAGCGGCCTACAACACGTTTGATTACATTAAACCAATCCGTATATGTATTAAACCAAGCTATTTCTGGTTAACTTGGTTTAATAGTGTAAATAAAGTAGTGAATTTGGTAAAACTAGGCTTATTTGGAGAAAGCGTGAATCACTCAGCAGTTAGTTGTAACTAACTTAAGGCAAAAAATGAGCAGATGTATTCTTTGATGATTTTCAGTGTTATTGATTAGAACACATAAATGCTTGTTGAAGGATTTGTCCTAACACAAACTTCGGATGTTTACTCGTGAACATTGTGACTGGAAGAATAGAACATGACTGAAGTGTGTAGACGGCTCTGTGAACAGGAAGTGCTTTCATGAGACGGGTGGGAACTGGTATCTTGTCGAGAAGAATAGACTCTTAGTGTCAGTATAGAATAAATATCATATTGGTGCATTAAAGCGACATCACACATGGCTATTTGAATAGATGTAGTGGAGAATGGATAAAACTATTGTAAGAATAACAAAAACTATTTGTTTCGATATAGATGTCAGATCGGTTAGCATTATTAACCTACATTTATATTCATGTTTTACTCGTCCTGATTAAAATAATGTTAAGTTATTTACGTGTAAACGTTAGATAGTAGTTTCAATAAACCTCGCTCTGTTAAGTTTCTATGACATAACAGTAAGAGAAAGAGTTGTCTTTGAAATATTAATTTGACTGATTTCAACTTTGAAATATGTGTTGGAAAATAATTGTATTTATTATTGTTTAGAACTAAGCACAAAACTACAGAGTGGGCTGTACGTACTCTGCCCGCCACGGGTATTGAAACCCGGTTCTTAGTGTTGTTACTCCGCAGACATACTACTGTATCACTAGGGGACTCGTTATCTTCATTGTAAGATATTTTATTTGTAGAATTTATATTTATATTTATTTATATAAAACTAAAACGGCCCAAAGCGACATGAAAATTTGTGCGTTAGCAGTTCCTAATTTTACAATGATACATTATAGGAGAGGTATAGAAAAGCTTATTGTTAACAGTTTTTGTTCTTTTAATGTTTACTTTGGGTTCAAAACAATATTCAGTATTGTTTGTTTGTTTTTTGCATTTTCTAATACTTTTGAGGTTATATAGGCCTGGGATGGCCGAGCGCGTTAAGGCGTGCACTCGTAATCCGAGGGTCGCGGGTTCGCGCCCGCGTCGCGCCAAACATGCTCGCCCTCCCAGCCGTGGGGGTGTATAATGTGACGGTCAATCCCACTATTCGTTTGTAAAAGAGTAGCCCAAGAGTTGGCGGTGGGTGGTGATGACTAGCTGCCTTCCCTCTAGTCTTACACTGCAAAATTAGGGACGGCTAGCACAGATAGCCCTCGAGTAGCTTTGTGCGAAATTCCAAAAAACAAACAAACAAAACAAAACTTTAAGGTTATATTAACAGAAAACATTTTTCATCCAAAGTAACTTTTGCAAAAAAGAAATGAATACCAAATGAAACGATAAAGTTTTCCTTCAGGTATTTACTAATAAGTTCATTGGCAACTGTCTCTTTTTAATGCAATATGGATGTAATTAATTTAAGTTTCAGAAAACTAATTATTACTACAATAAATTATATATTTTTTAAATTAATTTAATCCATGATAATTCACGGTATTGTCACGGGAATCGTGAAATGTAAATTCTCCGAAGTTTATGCCAGAATTATCCAAAAGTTAGTGTTGTAGATAAACATATTATAGTCTCTTGAAAAATATGAATATAAAGATAGTGTTTATTATATTTAAAAGCAAGAAAAGAAGGCACAAGCATTGGATCTTTTCGTGACACAAACGCAACTATTATTTTTACGCATGGGTAACTACTTCATACTTTCTGTTATTTCTTGAAATACGAAATCGTTAACATTAATTAAGCGACTCTGTGTATTTGATAAGTGATTGTGCTCAGTAAAACCTGTCCCTTGAATAGTATCAGATCAATACAGTCAGAGAACACTTATCTATGTTATGTTTGTCTTGATTAAATATGACACAAATCCAATTAAAATTATCTCAGCTAGCTTTGTGTATAACAAAATAAGTTTGGAATGCAAAAATGAGGAGAAAACATCTAAACAATCAAACATTCATTTTAAGTAAATTTATTGTGTAATATGCGTTGCTTTGCTCATATTTTAAATAAAGTTTATTGCATAATGTTGCCCTATTTATATATAATAACTGACTAGTAAACGTCAGTTGATTTTGCAACCATGTTTATTAATTTGTATTCTTACAGTTGCTTTGCTCATATTTTAAATAAAGTTTATTGCATAATGTTGCCCTATTTATATATAATAACTGACTAGTAAACGTCAGTTGATTTTGCAACCATGTTTATTAATTTGTATTCTTACAGTTTTCGTCTAATAATGCTTATATTTATTTTGTTAAAATCCAAGGGAACTATCTTGATATCTTAAGGATCCGAAATGTTAAAAATACCAAATAATTTGTACTATATTTCTCAGGTAATAATCAAATTGATATACCATTTCTCGAATTTTAATATTGAAGGAACCCTTACGTGTTTTAGTAAACACAAACTTCAACTGTAGAGTATTATAATAAATTTACCAAACAGATCGTTAACATTCAAATTAGTTTCATAATAAATAGAACTAGAAAATAATTAATGAAATTGTTTCTTTGGAAGACGCATTTCTGAGCCCAACATGGCCGGGTTTGAATCTCTGTCGCACCAAACATGCTCGTTCTTTCAGTCGTATGAGTGTTATAATGTTACAACCAATTTCATTATGCAGTGGTAAATATGACACAAATCCAATTAAAATTATCTCAGCTAGCTTTGTGTATAACAAAATAAGTTTGAAATGCAAAAATGAGGAGAAAACAGGGTTGCCGGCGGATTGTGATGCCCAGTTGACTTCCCTCAAGTTAGCTGCTTCTTTTGAATTTACTGGAAGAAATAGAAAAAATGCTACCTTATATAAGTTGACTCGGAAATGTTATAATTACTAAACAGCTTTACCAATTAAAGAATATTTACTTTTTAACAGGTCGTGACAACTTTCATTTTCACATTTTAACCAACACGGATTTTTGTTCAGCAAAGGAAATGCAGGTTCACTTAAATTATTAAAGAGGGCTAACTAACATTTTGATTTGATTTCTGCATACATTTTCTTCTAAAAATTCTACTATTATTCCCTTAAAAGTAGAGTCACTAACTATTCTAAGAACCACTATATGATATGATATGATGTTTGTTGATGGAGTGATTGTATATATAAAACAATTAAAGCAAAGCCCAGTCGATAAAGTATTTTTTCCTTTGAAATAATCTTAGAAGAAAGAGAAAAAAATGAGCACTTCATATTTTATCAATAGTACAGTCAGTGTGGACAGTTTCATTGGACAGTGACAGATTGTTTAAACAGCCCTCGTTAATCTTTCTCATTGTATGAGTAGATTTATCCTGAGAGGATTACCAACGTATTGTTTCGTAACTGCTTCCTTAGTATGTAAAAGATTGCGTAGATATTTTTCGTTTGTATAAACTACTGTAAGGGTTGATTTTATTTCCTTTTTCTTCCAAGTTGCTTTATATTGTTGACTCCAATTATTTTTGTGATTATTTCATATTTTCTCATGCATTCGTTTGTTGCTAAATGTAAAACGGTACAGATATGATATCCTTGCTGTGCTAACTCCGTATATCACAATCCCGACTTTTAGCTTTACAAACACTCAAAATTACTCCTGAGCCCATGAAGAGCTAATTTTAACATGCAAAAAGACTTGCAATAATTAATAAACAGGCAGTTTCATTTATAAGAAGTCCTCTTTCGTTTTAGTTTAAACCGATTATAACCTCTGAAAGATAATGTAATGCATGGTTATTAAACCTTTGATTGAAGCAGGTTAAGATGGTATTTTGATATTTTAAACCTGAATGGATCATTGAAAACACTTTAAGTAAACGGTCAGGTTAAATACCTCAAGATTCAGAAATACTCATCCTAATTTTGAATGCTGACAACTGTTCACAACCAGTCAGTAACATCCACCGTCTACAGAGTTACTCTCAACCATAAAGAAAATTTGGTTGTCGTAATAACAGCTCTCCATAAAATTGGAGAAGTGTGAAATATAATTGGTTGTCTAATTTAGTAAATCAAACGTCACCTAAGTTTAATCAACAGCATAGTTTAGTGAGACTGGAAATTAGTATTAATTAGTAATATTTTTATTTAATAATCATCTTAGACATCCTACAACAAAGAATATGTGATATTGAGTTACCGAAAACATGTCACAAGACTACTACTATGTGAGTGAAGTGAATGCTGCATATGCCTCGCGTCTCACACTTAAGGCTCTTATTGACTATATAATATGAGTAACTCAAAACATTTCTGTTTTGTTTTTAGTTTACTATGCATTATCATGGATACATATTCCCAAATGGATATTCTGGTTTGAGAGTCGATCGCCCTTGACCATATCGGTGAAAATATTGAAAATACAAATGAGATGATGTAAGTTTTCAGTTACAACATTTTTCAATGAATTTTACTAATCTGTCGTGATTTTCAGGCCTTGACGATTATTGTGCTAATGCGCTTTAGTCTTAAGCACTAACTTGTTATATCTCTTTATATTTTGAGAAATAGATAAGCGAGTTTAGTTATGATACTCGCGTGCCTAGTTGAGACTCAACCGTTATTCTGGATAACATGGTTGAATGTAGGGATAATAATAGTGAATAGCGTATGAACTTTTTATAACGTGTTAACACTTTTTTTTAAGCTTTCGAAACTGTTTCTAGAAGTATTTGACATCAGGTTAGTAGAACAATGGAGAAAGTAAATATTGAAATTATTATCAGATGAAATAGCTTACGTGTGTGTACATCCCATGTGATGTTAACTGTCACAATAATGTAAAATAAGCGTTCTTGATTTCTTTTATTTTAGTGAATAAAACAACAAGAATAAACAATATTTAGTGATTTTCTTGTTATTAACAATAATTAAAAATACTGTACCCACTGTCGGTGAAGTTGCAGTTAATCTATGAATTTAAATCATCCCATAAACTTTTAAAAAGGCTAACCGTGTTGCACTCTAGGTTTCATTGAACATTTTCGTCATGCTAAGAGTCACTCAGCAATAACAAGAATGTTAGAGTGATTAATCCTTAACACTTTATTGTAGAATATCCTGCTTGTTAAAGAACATTTAACATCAACATTATTCACGTCTGTTATTTCCTCATATCAGTTGAGTTTTGACCGCGTGAACAGCTTTTTCAAAATCAGTGCAGAAAACGATCGCTGTAAATGGAAAACAAACGAATGTCGGACAGACATTCCCAAACGTTTCCCAAAATACGTAAGTTAAACTATTTCTACAGTTAGGTTAATATTAACTGCATTGGTTTGTTGAGTTTGATGTCATCAACAGTACTTGTATTTATTTATAGCTTGCTGTTCGATTGGTTGTTTCACTTTCGATGCTGGTAGATGTTCCAGCAATAATGGTAGAATTATTCGAAGCCACTTTGGAAAACAATGAAGATCAACAAGTAGCACACGTGACACTGACAACTATTCCAATCAGTAAGATATGTATAATTTGGAATGCCTGTGTTAATAATCATAGGTTTGGCAATTCGAATATTGATAATTTCACATAGTCTTCTGACTGTAACAGGTATAAAAATGTCTGACGATGACAGGAGATTCACGGGCGAAACGCTGTGAAATTAACACATAATAAAGACAATAAAACTCTGGATTATCACACAATTAGTAATAATTTTTTGTTTCAATCAGTCAGAAAAACAGTAGCAAAATATGATTTCAGGCGGCAGAGTCTGAAACAAAAATTAAACAAATTAATTAGAACCACTGGAAGAGTAACCTGAGAGACGAAAAACAGATAAGAAACGTTACTTTCACACACCCCTGATTTTGAATCCGCAATACACAATTAAGAGAAATGTATGAAAACGTCTGTGGCAAACGTGATTCTATCACATATTATAATAGATATATCATATTACTTTGGTGCCTCTTTACTGGTTTTTAGTGCAAAACTTTATGTATTTCATTTGGCCTTTCTCTCTCTTATTGTTTCACTTTTAAGATTTAAGATTGTTACCGTTATTTCATATGTATGTTATGTCTGTTTGCTTCTCAAGTTTACGAAAATACCAGATATTTTAGTTTTTCTTTTCTGTACCTTCACTATTACACGTTTAAATAGTAATTATTATTTATTACATACTGTTAGGTGTTGAGGTTTGGACTTTTTTATATGTTTAAACAACAATTAAGACCATATTATAGTTCTTTAAAACAGGACCTCAATGTATTAGTGGTAATCAAACTATTTCTTGCATAAGTGTGCACAGGTAAATAAATATTCCAATTCGAACTATTAGTCACTATTTTAATTCTATTCATTTCGATTCAATTGCTAATAAGTAAGTGAGTGTATAGTTTAAAACTATGATATGCGCAGAAAAAAGATTTTAAATGTTAGTTATCATATGAACACATAGCATTTTTACCAAAGTGTTCTCCTAAACATAAACAAAAATAACACGTACGAGTTCTATCGATGATGTGGTCTGAGAGAACAATGTAACCAGAACAAGCGAAGTCGGCTGAGAAAGCACAGATGGCTCGGATATTCAAAGCGATGGACTTACGACGAGATGATAATTTATTGTTCTAGTAAAAATCTCAGCTGCCTTCTTTCCTGTCTCTTCCAGACCAATGTTATGTAAAACCCACTTTCCTTAGAATCATGTATCTCTCTGTTTATGTGCAAATAAATAGACATTATAATGACTTTGATTACACAAAAATTTCGGCGAAAAAACTCTTTAAAGTTGTACTTTAAGTAGATAATTCTACTTTCAAACTTTATTTTCCAAATACTAAGGTTAGACACGAATCTCTTAAACTTCATTAAGTATAAAATGTGTTTGTTTCACTTTTAGCAGAAAGTTACTCAATTTTGATATTTGTACCATGTCTATCACGTGTATCGAAACCTTTATTAGCAGTACGAATTCTCGGACTTTTTTAGGGTGTTCGGAAAGTCACTGAGCACTTATGTTTCAATAGAGAATACAGGAGGTAAATATGAATGACAGTTATAAACAATGTTAAAAGTGACCCCCGTTGGCATCAATACATGCTTGGATCCTTCTTATTCTGTTTCTAAACACTGATATCAGTTGCTGGCTTGAAATAGACTGAATGAATGCTGATTACAAAACTGCCCAGTGACTTTCCGAACACCCTGTAGTTAGACCATTGTATTTATGTGAGTGTGAAGGGAATGACTTAATTAGATGAAAAAAAACCGCAACAAACAAACATGGTATGCATCTGTTTACCTGTTGGCATTCTAACAAAATATGATTTCAGTGAAGAAATGTTCTTGACATATGGAAATATAGGCAATAATAACAGTTTATTTCTAACAATTAATGTCCAGTATCTTATCAAGCAACAACATTTTATTTCGAATAAGAAAAAATATATTTGTTACTCAGGGACGCATCAAGTACACGTCACTCTCGTAGTAGCTCACAGAAACTGTTCAACTTCAATGAAACAGACAATCTTGTACAAAATGAAAGGTACATGTAGACAAACAGTAAACATACGTTAACTGCGGTTTAACAAAGTAAGTGTTATTGGTATCAGGCGATTTATTACGGCGCAAAATTATGCAAAAAAAATCCCATTTCCTTTAAAATATATTTAGAATTTTTAGGTGGATCAGTTTTTACAATTAAAACGTGGTTTTATTAAAGGATATAAAATAATTTTTTTTCAAAATATAGTCTTCCTTTCTTTGTTTTTCGAAAACGTTCATTTGATAAGCTTATAGAAGCTAAACAGATGATTCGACACCGTTAACAATTTCTATAATAGAACACAAAAAGTAACAAATGTTTTGTGAGATCATAAACCCATTGTTTATATAACAGATAACACACACACCCATGTATATATGTATATATACTCCTTGAAACGTCGTGAATAATGAAATGTGCAAGAACATTGTTGATTGAAAATTGTACCTTTGTCATCAGGTAACATAAATAAAATATCTTAGTATGTTTGAGCGAGTTATTTTAATTTTTTCCTGCTTTACAAACAAATTATGTTACAATCGGTTGTTGCAACTTATTTCAATAGTTTGTTGATCCCATTTGTTTCTAATTTTTCCCCAAAAAGGGACCTAAAGCCGCCTGCATGGGCCACCAGTTTTAATCATTTTCACCATTATACAGTAGTGGTTTGTCTGTTAGTCAGTCAATTTACACTAAAATAACGCCACATAAAGGACGTTTAGCGCTGCAATTTGTACTGTCGTGATTTGTGCGAAACGCGTGCATTTCATAAGTCATAATAATTATTCAATAACTCTGTAAGCTACAACATAGACTGGCATATTAACTTCAAAAGCAAGAAATAAATACAGGGTGGTTGCTAGAAAAGCGGAAAATTTGAGGGTCAGATATCTCACAAGTTACCCTTCAAAACGCTACACGAGCTTGGATTTCTAGGTTAAGACGCTGCTCTGAAGTGCACGGACGACATTTTGAACATCTATGAGTGTAATATAACATATGCATTTAAAAAACTTTGTAAAAGTTATTCTTTGTAAAAATAAATAGCTGTTTGACAAATTTTCTGCTTTTTTAGCGACCATTCTGTTTATTTGTTTTACGCAATTTTTATTTTTTCTTCAAATAAAATAACTTTTATGTGGAGGAAAATGGAAGTACACCTTTGATTAATTATTAATACATTCAATTTTTTCGGTTTGATATGGAACTACCATTGCGTGACGATAGTTGAAATTTGTTGCCTTGCACATTGAAATTTAAAAGCAATTCTAAAACTCTATTTGAAGTAATTGTACTGTACAAATAATGTAAATTTTTACCTTTATTAGGAAGGAAATAGTAAAAGTGTATTGGAAATGCATTTAAATTAACTTTTAACTGAAAATGTTGGGCGGTAAAAACAGTAATTACAATAATTCGAAATTACTTTTCAATAAAGCTGAATTTAGAATAAATTAGTTAAGATATAGATCACAAAAATTATTTCGGGAATGTTTAAAATATTGGAAATTGTCCAGATATAATAATATTTTAATAAACTTATTCCGTGTGCATAAAAATATTGAATTAATTTTGGTTTGTTTTAAATTTCATGAAAAGCAACTCGAAGGCTATCAGCGCTAGCCGTCCCTAATTTAGCAGTATAAAACTAAAAGGAAAGCAGCTAGTCATCACCACCCACTGCCAACTTTTGGGCTATTTTTTTTACAAACCTATAGGGGGATTGACTGTCACATTATAACACCAATATGGCTGAAAGGGCAAGCATGTTTGGTATTACTTGGATACGAACCCGCGACCCTTAGAATACGCATTGAGTGCTTTAACTACCTGTCCATGTCAGGCCTCTTCAAGAAAACCGGTTTATCAAAGAAGAACAACTGAATCAAACCTAAAAAGTGAAAATTTTCTCGTATTTTTTAATAAGCACTAGATGTGACCTATTTATTTACGTGTTGTGAATGTCAATTCAAGAACTCGTGATTCTTTGTCGCACACATATTTTTAGGCCAGGGAGCGATATCAGAGTGACCATTAAATCCAACTATTCGATCAAAGAAGAGCAGATGCATTTCACTAGCTTTTCTCTTTGTCTGTTAGCTCCAAATTAGGAATTGTAATGGGAATATGGTTCTTGTGTAGTTCTGGACTGAATTGTGACACAAACAAATATTTTTCCAAATTTCGAAACCAACATAATAGATTATCCTACGTTTAACCCTGGAGGTTTGTATACTGCCTGAAACAATTAATACACTATACGGTTTGATTTTTTCGGAATTCTCCCTTTATCTATCTTGAAATATTTTAAATGTATAAATGCAATGCCATTTTATTTTCTTGTAATTGTCTTTGTTTATAGCAAACGTGTTCACGTAATTTTTACATAAATAATTAAGATTATCAAATCATCACCTTTCGCTTTATGCTGTTTCTTGGTTTTCTAGATTTGCTAGAAAGCTTGCTTGATTAATTTTAACATCTTTACTTTTACAAGTTTATAGTCGTTATCTTCAGGCATCAATTTTTAGCTTGATGTTTGGTTTGTATTTAAAGTATACATTTTTAGTATGATGTTTAATGTTTGCACGTTGCTCACATCCAGTGTAATGTTTGTATTCGTACCATGTATGCTTCACGTGTGTTGTACTTGTTTTGATGCGTCTATTAAATTTTGATTATAATTTTTATCCTCAAAGAGATGAATGATGTTGTAATGACTTATGTTAAAGAATGCAGTTTATAATTGTTACGAACATCAGGGTCACGGCCAAGCCACTGATGGCAGAGTAAAGTAAAAAAAAGTCTTCAAACTGCTAATGTGGCTGATTGACCTCATCCTGGAAGACTACCAAGTGTTACTAATAAAATTCAATAGTAAACTGCTGTTGTTGCAAAATCTTCAGCAATCCACATACAAGGTTGTTGATGAAGTGAGGGTGTCACGCATGAGTGAAAGTGAGAACGTGGAGATGAATCAATTCCATCAATACAAATATCCAATTCACCGAGAACGTAGGGATTGTGACCCAAATCGACGAATTTAATTATTTGAGAAGTTCATGACACTGAATAGATGTCAGGCTGATGGAACGTATTTACTTTTCTGACGAAGCGTCCATCTTCAGTTTTTAAACTGAGAAGTGAATCGATGTAACTAACGATACTGCGAGTCAAGAGGACAGATATGTTTCGAGAACATGTCAAACACAATATCCCCGAAAAGTCAATGTTTTGATTTGAAAACAGGCAACTATGTTGTTGAACAATGTGGATCTTCGGCAGCAGCTTAGAAAAACCAAATCATTTAAAGATGCTTCTTGATGAAACTGGGTCTGTTTTAGGTGAGATTTATGTAAATTCGCAACATAAAATATATTTTCAACAGAACAGTTTTCTTCCTCATTACAGTAAAATGGTTTGGGATTATCTTAATGACTTGTTCCCCGATAGATTGATTGGAGTACAAGGGACACATGAATGACCTATTGTCTATTGTATTTATAATTTGGGGTAAAAAAATCATTGTAATCAGCGAAATATAATAGCTCCAAACCAACATATTCTCACTCTGGTGCCTATATGCTTTATCTATTAAAGCCCACAGTATTTTATAGTTTATTTAATGAAGTGCGACAACTAGTTAATACGTTATAAAATAGCAGTAAATGTAATGAATGTGAAAGTCCGTTGATTAGACACGAAACCGGCAAATTATGGATCTGAAAACCAACTGATTAAACAAACTACCGTCAACTACACAGATCTTAAAACCTTGCAAGTATTTATAAAACTCAAGGTTTACAGCTCAACATGAAAGGATATCGAAGTAACAGCGGAAACAGAAAAGAAATGCAACAGTATCAATTAAGATTATTTAATAAGTGTTGACGTTTTTTCTCTTGTCGATTCACATTGAAACTGATACAACCCCTTCTTAAAAGTTGTTTTAAACTGGTGAGCTAAAAATGTAGATTGTGTGTTAAATTTTACATAATACTGTAAGTTAAGTCAAAAATTCACACAACAAATACTACAAAGCTATCAAACAGGCTCTAAGGGGAACATAATATTGGTTGTTTGTTTTGAATTTCGCTCAAAACTACACATGGTCTATGTGTGCTAGCCGTCCCAAATTTAGCAGTGTAGGACTAGAGGGAAGGCAACTAGTCATCACCACCCACCATCAACTCTTGTGAGAGTGACCGTCACATTATAAAGTGACCACAGCTAAGAAAACGAGCATGGTTGGTATAATGGTGATTCGAACCTGTGATCCTCAGGTTACGAATCGAGTGCCTTAACCATCTGGCCATGACGGACCTATGTAATATCGTGTGCGAATTATATTACACGTGATATGTGTAACTACAATGACTTGGTTTGATTATAAAATATATATATACATACATACATACAAAGCACATGTATTGAAGATAGTTTACAAAAAATGAAACGAAAATTATCATAAATTATAAAAAAAATGTTTGTCTCATACTTAAACAAAATCGATTATTTTTTCAAAATATTTTATTTGTCTTGAAATAATAACTTTTCTTGAGTTTGTTTTCAAGACCCATATAACTCAAAAACGATTTAATTAATAGCTCAAAAATGACTCGATTCGATGCACACTTTTCTGTGTTCTTGTCCTAATCGAAATTAGTTTTCGTTCTTTAGCGTGTGTATGTGTGTTTTATTTATAGGAAAGGCACATGGGGCTATCTGCTGAGCCCACGGAGGGGATTTGAATCCCTAATTTTAGCGTTGTAGGTTCGTAGACTTACCGCTGTACTAGCGGGGGGCTATCGTTCATTCTTTAGCATTATTAATCAGAAGTTTGCATTTTCTTCCCTTATACCTGAGTCATTATTGGACAAAGTCTGCTTTTGTGTGTGGACCCACTTGTAGTTAGCAAATCGATGACCGTTTACTCTCTCCTCCCAGGACTTTGAATCTGGTCCCATATTTTGAGGGAGTCCTTATTTCTCCTCGCACGTTAAAAGGGTACGTTAACTAGTTACCTAAATTAAACACTGTACGTACTGTTTGTTTGTCGTTTGTTACAAAAACGTACTTTAAATAAAATCAAGTAAAACTTTTTACTTCACAGTGCTGTATTTTCAAATGTTCAAGCTGTTAAAAATTTTACTATAGAAAAAAATCTGGTAAAAATGAAGTTCAGGATGCTACTGAACGGCAAATGTTTCATGTTAATATTAAATTATGTAACGTGTTTTGAAACCAGTTTTATGCGATTAGAAACAAATTATACAGATACGAATATAGGTGGCACACACGCACACATACATACATATGTATATTTTAGTGATTAATAATTAAATAAATAATGCAATTAATTAATTACATTCGACTGAAGCCAAATAAGTAAACAAACATCATGAGGAAGGACTGCGTTAAAAACAGCAAATCCCAACCTCTGATTAATTATATTATAAACATAAATTTTAAGCCATAAACAAAACACATTAAAAATTAAAACACTCAGGGTATTTTTTTAATTTTAATGTGTTTCAGTTACGGTTTAAAAAATTATATATACTGCTTGGCTATTCTGTCTTTCATGAAAGAAAACTTTTACATTTTTAAACTTGTATTTTATATCACGTCTTTTACTTTGGTTTATTTCAGTCACTTGAAGTTCTAGATCCGCCGTGTTTATTCGCATACTACTCGGAAACTGTTTTCATTTAATTATTAAACGATGTTCAAAGGAAAAGAAAAGATATCAGCCTTTGCAAAGAAAGCACAGTTCGTGATGTTTAGGTTTAATTAGATGTGTTTTTGGTGAAAGCTAAAAACTGGGTCTTTTTCTTTTGAAATCCAATCACGCCTTAATCCTCTACATAGAAGACTCTTGATCGATACGATCACAAGTAGTCAAAAAGCTTGTTTAACGTGATAAATTTCTTTCTATATTTAGCACTATAACAACGCCAAATAAATATTACAACAAATATTCGAAACAGGGAGTAGTGAGGACACCCAAAGGAGAGTCATGCAAAGAATGTGAATGACCAACTATAGAATAAGTAATACATTCTTCACCATAATTCGGAGAAAGAGATCAGGCTATCCATTTTGGCAGCAGGAACTGTCAGCTATCCCACATCTCTTTAATATCTCCCCATGTCTGACGCATCAATAAAACTTCACATTCTGCTATACACGAAAGATACTTACCGTGAGTGAGATTCACACAGATGGTGTCTTTTTACATCAAGTAATTTATATTTTTTTGCTAACACGTGTTTTACTTCTTTGTATTATAGTACTGTTTGAAAGAATTGCTCAACATGGAGCTACCAATAACATGCGGTTCTAATAGGTTTATTCAAGAAAACGTGCTAAATTTAAACGTGTTATACTTTTTTATTAACAATACTAACATATTCATACGCTCACAATCATATATACTATATTGCATTAGACTAAATGCTGACACAAACATTTAAATATGTTTGTTTTTCTTAAGTACTCTTGAACTATGGCGAAATCCTTATGGGCCTTAATCTCTCTAGTATCATAAAATTGAACTCCTATTTTCAGAAGAGTTGTGTTGATATTTTCTCATAGTATAAGTTTCACAAAACAGTAATAATAATAAGAAGAAAAATTATTTTAACTCAAAATCTATAGTCTGTAAAATGGGGTACAAATCTTGAGTTAGAACTAAAAGATTGGATTTAGACCTGATAAAGCAGAAGATTTGCCCATTATTGACCTTTATGAAATATTACAACGATGATTCTTTATCTTCACAATGTGTTTTATTATTTTGTATACAATTCTGTTCATTTATTTCATTTTGGAACATTTTTGTAGCGAGTCGATAAAGGGAATACATCATAAATAGTAATTTTATATTCACCGATAACCTCCAGCTCAAGTTACGGTTAATACATTTGAATGTACATTTGTGAACCTTTCTTTTTCTCATATTACCTCTGTTAGAACACAAAGGTGGATATGTAAGTGTACATGATTATACGCAGAAGAAATTTGTCATGGTTTATGTGTCATTTCTGTATTCCCCACCCACTCGTAACCCTTCTCACGCCGTTAACTTTTCACTATTTTAATATATTTGAGTAGAAAACGTATAGTATAAAATGAAAATTTGACCTATGGCAAGAAATGGGAAAATTAATTTTAGTTTTTAAAAAAAATATCCGCATGATAATAATTACCGTTGCCACTCTCAAGTTATATGCAATTCTATAAAATTTTCGTTTTTTATGTTGTAATAAAATTAGAAATTCGTGGAATTTAATTTCAAGATATCGTAGGATGTTTTTTTCCCTTCTATACTACTTAGTATATTCTTTTTAATTTGATTCAGTTCGAAATAAGGAGGTGATTTTTTTTTAACTAGTTTAAACAAATAGTATAATTATCAAAATTATTGTTTTATCATTTATTTGTTTTCACGGCCGATTTACCTGGATGTTAGCTGCAGAAATAGTAAAAGCTCAATATTGAATTTGTTTTTATTAATAACAAAGTATCCATTGGTATAACCAACAGATATGTACGTGACGCTCATATATTTACTGATTTAAAATCTCCAAAGCCAATTAATTACATTAAGTAACGAATTTGAAAATTTTACTAAAAATTAACTTTAAGAGCTGTCTCAGAAAGGAGTGCTCTATTCCTTATGAATATTGTGTATAGTTATTTTATGGCGCAAAGAAATTCAGAACGATGTTGTCATCGTTTTAGATTAAAGCTAAACAACTGATAATCTGCAGGGAATCGAATCCTGTATTAAGTCCCTAACGTTCCCGCTGACCCACTGGGTGAATAAAAACATTCTATGTTTAAACGACAGATTAAGCATAGTGAACAACGTAAAAGCTCTTGGATTCTTTGCATAATTTTTTCCTTAACAAATCCATATTCCTTCATGAATAAAATATTGACAAAGTTTTGGGACAGCATGGGATTTAATGAATTTTCTTGGCTGTTCTATCTTTTAACTAAAACAAAATAATTAAAAAAAAACATTAAACCCAATTCTTATCATTCATATATTTGAAGCTTTATCTTAAACTTGTTTAATTTTACTGTTTGTACAACATTTGAAAGCAATTCATTCCAAAGACCAAGCACCCTGTTAGAAATCTGACGCTGTCTCAGCTGAAGATGACTTCTATCTTGCCAAAAGTTATATTGGTGTCCGTTCGTTCTACTATGTGTAACAAAAAGATGATGTATCAACACTATCCATTTACAACTTTAAACACCTGGAGTAGAACCCCCTTAACTTTCTGTTTTTAACCTCCTTGTATGACAATCCCTACATTCTAGATTCGATTCTCGTTACTCTTCTCTGAACCTTTTACAATAATTCAATGTCCTTTCTAAAGTAAGAAGCCTAAGACTTAATATAATACCCCAAATTCGGTTTAACCAATGACCTCTGTAATGAAATTATAATCTATTTAAATTTGTATTCAATAGTTCTTAATGCAACCTGAGTACTGATTCAACCAAAAATCCTATTTTTGCCTACCACCATCAACACAATACTGCCTGGATAAATGTATTTCGAATGGCTGGTATGGATATTAAGAACGTTTTGACATTTCTAGATCATCTTCAGGTTAAGAAAGGTTTTTCGTCATCAAAAAGGACATCCTGCTTGACTTTAGAGATTGATTGACTATTATTTTTGATTTCAACCAGAATCATTTGAGTTTACGAAGAAATAATTATAAAAAAGTTTTACAAAAACATTTGTTATTCAGACTCCTATTTAACTGCGTGTGTATCAAAAAAAGGTGTGACTCAATTCTCCCTGCGTGTGAAATATTGATAAATTCATATCCTTCATCAGAACCAATGTAAATGTAGCGCTCACCAACTGAAAACTTGTGTTTTGGATATTAACTGCTGCTTAGAAATATTGCATGGTAATTATACAACCAATTTAATGTAAATGACTGTTATTCTGTTTGTAAATTTTTACATTGCAGTTCTGTAACTTGTTTTTGTAGGTTATACACAAATAGCTATACGTTATAGAGTGGCAGATATGCCTGATTTTCATTGGTTAAGAAAAGTAGCCTAAGTGGTGGTCTTGACTGGCTGCTCCACCTTATTTCTAAATCGAGGCGGATATTCTTAGAGTACCTATGGGATAAATCTAATAAACAAACTTGTATATATTTAAAGGCGTGAATTTATAAACCGAATGGAAGGAATGTAAGTCAGTTAAAATAACTTTATAATTAATGTACAATTTTTTTGAAAATAATGTCTCCCAAAGTGTACACATTTCATATAAGATTACGCTTATAATTTTACTGGGCGTGTGAGTAACATTACTCATGTAAAATAACACTTTTGTTTCAAATAGTATAATCATGTCATTTCTTGTTCATTATTTTTTACATGTTTTAGTCGACCTTTCCTAAATTGTTCTAGTATGAAAATCTGTTATTCTTGCTACTAACAATCTACACTTTAGCAGATAGTTGGAGAAAATTAATTCATAAATATATCTTCCTTCACGATATTTTTAGTTCCTTGTTCTGACATTGATTGATATGTCCATTGATCAAAGTTCAAAAAGAGGTAACTCTTCTGCAAAACACTGTTGCCTCGATTAATTTATTTAATGGCCTCTCTGTTCCTAAACGTACTTATCAGAATGTTTTATATGTCTTTCCTACGTCTAAATACAAGATTAGTAGATTTTAAATCATTATCTACGTTAGAGTTTTCTATACATTTTAAGATATTTACTTTTGCATATTGTTTTAAGTTGTTGATACGAACAAACATTATTTATAAACATTTATTGTATTAACAAAGACATTTGTATTGTAGATATAAATGCTCTGTAGTTATAGTTTAACATATTGGTCTCATCATTATTAGATGTGTGGAGGTTTTGGTACAACATTGTAATTACATTATTAGGTTATGAACTTGTTTATCCGAATACGTTGTTATCCTCCTTATTACATATATGGTGCTGCTAACAAGGCATACCGACTTGTTAAACACCATTTTTAAATCAATGATCAAAACATTATAAAGTTGATTTTTTTCCAGTACTGGTATTGTTAATCCAACGGAAACAAATAATCACAGTTATATGCATACAAAGAAGTCATTATTGTTTTATGTAATGAATTGTACTTCTGACAATGTTTGCCATATTAGCTTTTCGGACTAACAATTACCATAACGAAGACTGAAGTCTTCCATCAGCCGTCACCTACTCTCATTACGTAGAACCAACCGTTCTTTGCTTTAGCAAAACCTAAATGTTAGTAAACAGTTCACTTACCTCGAAAATAATTATTGGAATTTAGCTAGCAAAAAATTTACTTCCAGCAATTTAGCGCCGTCTCTGTCATTATCTGATTGGTCATCATGGCAAACAGGAAACAACTGTCCAGTGATTTAAAAAAAACAAATTATTGTAGAATATAAGTCTCATGTGTGTCTTTCCAGTATTGCTACACAATTTAATGTGACCAGATCTACTGTTCAAAGCATAATTGCCAAGTTTAAGCTTACAGGATCAACTGCTGACCTCCCTCGTTCCTGACGCCCCATCAAAATTCCAGAGAGAACGAAGAGGAAGGTTCTCAGAGAAGTGAGTAGGAACCCTCGTTTAACACGTATTAACATACAAAAACTAGTGAGGGAAACTGGGGTTGAAGTAAGCACCTCTTCACTTACGGACATGTTACGCTCTTTTAGGTTCAAATCATGCCGTCCTCGTGGAACTCCATATTTAAAGCCTGTTCATTTAGAAGCACGATTGATGTAAGCAAGAAAGCATGTAGATAAACCCTTTACCTATTGAAAGAGTGTTCTTTGGACAAACAAGACTAAAATCGAGCTTTTCGGCCACAATGATGTTTGCAATATTTTCCGTGAGAAGGGGGAACGAAATATTTCAAAGAACACTGTTCCTACAGTTAAACACGGAGGTGGCTCGATCATGCTATGGAGTTCCTTCAGCTCTTTTGGTGTAGGCAGCCTTCATCGCGTCAACGGAATATGAAAAAAGAAGAGTACGTTGATACATTAGGCATTTATATCAAGAATGATACTCAGAACTTGCGGCTTGGGCGTCTTTGGATCTTCCAGCACGACAATGACCCTAAGTACACATCAAAATATGTGTAATCCTGTTTGCAGAGGAACCATATAAGCGTTCTGGAGTGGTCATTGCAGTAACCCGATTTCCACCCAATTGAAAACGTTTGGCATGAGTTGAAGACCAGTGTTCGTCAACATCATCCGAGAAACTTGCAAGAGTTGAAGGTCTTTTGTAAAGAAGAATGGAAGAAAATACCAGTAGAATACTGTCAAACGATTATAGAAGACTAAGAGAAGAGATTGAGCCAAGTAATTCACCTAAAAGACTACACAAATGACCATTAAAGTAGACCCACGAACACTTTCTTCTCCTTCCTATGTCTGGTTATTTGTTTATAAACACTTTAGTTGTTGTTTAATTTAAATAAATTTATTTAAATGTGTGTTGGTATAATATTTATAATATACTCTACTTTCATTATCCTAATTTTTATACTTTCTAAGTTATAAGGAAAAAAACTATTCCCAACGTAGTGGTACGAACACTTACTGTTGTAACTGTAATGCATTATCAGTCGTCGAATCAAATTTTACTGCAAAGTGACTTGGCAAAAAAAAAGAAAGAAAAACGTAGGTAAATACTCAGAGTTTCTGGTCATTTACTCTAGTAAACAGGCATGATCTGAATATTGTTCCACCAGCACTGTATTTTGCACGAGTAATGCAAATATAAAAATAATGAATAATAATATTTTTCTCTGTACTAAGTGTTGTTGTTTTAAATTAAACACAAAGCTACACAATGGACTATCTGTGCTCTGCCCACCACGAGTATATAAATCCGGTTTTTAGCGTTGTAAGTCCGCAGACACACCGCTGAGCCACTGAAGGGCTGCACGAATTGAACCACAATTTATGTGCTTAGTTTAGATTCCCTCTACTTCTTGTTTTTGAGATGCACTTTGTTCTTGTGAACGAAACTGTCAACACTCCCTGACTTGTGATGTTGGTCTGCAGGCGTAAGAAATGTTTTATAGTGATGAAGACGTTGTAACTTGTTTGCAAATTCAGTAGTAAACGAAAAACAAAATTTTGAAAAAGTCTGTTTTTTCAGTGACAACAACAAATAAAACCAGTTTTGTTCAATAAAAATATTCCACGACAAAGTTAAAGACAGACATTCTAAGAAAGCAGGGTTCCAAACTGACATTATAATCTAAAGCATCAAACAGATTTTTCTTTGTTTGAGGTTATCAACATTTTCTGTTGTTGCAAGCTATCTAAATATGTGAGGTTAATTGTTTCTCAATAGAGATTTTTTTATATGTTATACATTCGTAACTTTCACTTCTCTACGTAGAAGATTTTCCCAAAAAGAACAGTTACTGCAGTGTAAAGCACGTTATCTGGATGTAAAATTTTATGAACCGAGAAGAAAGGCTAATACTTTCTACACGCAATATTTAAAATTATTTGGTGTCAAACTTGATAAGTATGTTCTGTCAACTTTAATCCTAAAACATTTAGAATTTAAGTAAGATAGATGCTTAAAAATATAACTATCACAATTACAGATATTCTACATACCTTAAGTTTGTCTTAAGGTATGTATATTAAAATGAGTACCCAAGCTTGTACAAGAGTAACGAAAATACTACTAAAAATGAAAAAGTTAGTTATTTTTTTTATCTGATGCAAATTACAGCTTATACTGCAAATGCACCAAACTATACTTACATATAAAATTGATATATACATATATATAATACGAATAGTCATTTATTGAAAAAAGGTTACACAAGAGATAGTACATAACAGCCCCTAGTTTTGAAAACGTAAAGTAGAGAGAAGACGGTTAGTAAATAGCACCCACCACAAACTATACAGTTTTACTTTTACTGATTAGAGAATAGTGGGAATTTATTGTCACGTACATGGGGCACCCATGGGCCCACAATCTGAAACGTTTTTCCTTACAATAAGTGGACGCGAAGAGCTAACTTTTGGGAACTCGAAAAATTAGAATAAAAGACTCCTTTAGCATATGGACAGTATAAAAAACAAAGTGAAAAGTTTATTAAAGTTGTGGAGAAAAAATAATATGTTTGAAAACACATCGCATTAAAAATAACGTATTTACAGTTAAAAATTTATTTAAATTTCTATTTTCTATACATCTTAAATATCAAAGAGTTAAATACGCTATTATTTTCGGTTGTATTCTATGCTAAGTTTCCCAAAAAAAAGAAATTCTTAAATCAGTTATTTCAGAAATGTATACATGGAAATAATTATATTTTGTTGGCTTTCACTGTGGGCATTTTGTAACATGTTGAGTGTTGAGGTAATGTAATAATAGTTTGCTTGGCAGTATTGAATGGGAAATGACCATAAGATATCTAGGATCTATTACCTGTGTTTTCTTTTCAAACACATTTTCTGCACTATTAGTGTACCAAACTGCTTGTAGGTGTATCACTATCAGTTTCAGAATTCCTAATGACCTTCATGTATACATATATACCACTGTTACAATATATCTTAATCATTTCTATATTACATAGGAATTGAACAATTTCATTCAACTTAGTGACGAATCACGGTAAAAAAACATAACATTATTCATTATGTTGCAAAACGGATACCTCTTCGGTATTGAACAGTTTGGAACTGAAACAACATAAAATATGGCATTTATACAGCCATTTTGCCAATGAACTGAATAGTTTTATATCGAAATGGTCAACCTTACCGACTTGGAAAAAATGTACTTTTTAACTTGCACAAAGTTAAATAATAATAAAAAATAAGTTCCTTATACGAAATCTTCCTTCCGCAATAACGTCGAATGAAATGGACACGAAACCAGAAATCACCCAATGTCACGCTTATTTAGTTGCACGAAAAATGTTTAAAGGAAATTAAGCTGTTACGTAATAAATTATTCTTGTAAATCCGTGACATTAACGTGAGTTTTGCACCTACGTTAAGACACTTGAATCTCAAGTGTCATGCTTTGAAAAGTATTCATGTAATATGCAGAATGTCGGAAAGTTCAAAAGCATCAACTTGTAAGTTGTAGTAAAATTATAATCTTTCCAGTTTTCTTGGACATTGAATCATTAGGTCAGTCTAAAAACCTACTTAATATTGCTTTTATATATTAGTTAAAAAGGTTCTTGACTCTACAGAATTCTGCAACTCTAGTAAGTACTACGACATATTTTGTATAATGAGTGTAAAATATCTTACACAACGTAGCTACTTCTATAACCAACAGTAAGCAAATTTTTTATTTCTGCGTTGTAAATTAATAGCTTGGCTTCGCTAATTCATTTTGTTTCTTTATTTCGCGAACAGAAGCGTGTAAAAAGTTATTTATGATTCACATCAAGAATGCTGGTAAATTATATTAGAATATTTTAAACGTTTGAAAAATACAACGAATATGTCGTTTTGATTTAAATGCGAAGATCTTCGTGACCGAATTTTCGTTATATTTTTAGTTGTTAATGTTATTATTGAACGATGTAACAAATACCAGTCAAACAAAGTTACTTGCTTCGAGTACTGAGATTTTTTAGTAATCTAGGTCACTAAACTTTAGGTTTTTAAATTTAACTTTAATAGCTTGTTGCGTATAGTCCAAGGTTATTTTCGTGTCGTGTCGCACAGCTCATAGCTTTAAATTAATTACATCATAATTTCGTTGTTTTCTAATAATTTCCAACATACGAAATCGATTATCATTACCAAACTCTACTGTGTTTGTATTCAAAGAAAGTTTTTCCACTGCACTTTTACAGCCCTCATTAAAATTATGCTAAACTTGTAGATTGAAAATTAACTACTTTGCTAAATTTCTGTAAATGTACGTTAGTTGGATAAGTTACTGTTATATATGTAAACTGGTGTACGTATTGACATTTCTATCTTTGTGTGCTTCGCGAACAAAGATATAGATCTGTCTAGCTGAATGCTTTTAATTATGAATATACATATAATTATGTCTATTAAACGGATACATTCAGCGCGAAAGTTATTAAATGTATATATTAAGAACAGCCGAAAGATTCAGAACATTAACTGGTTTCGTAAGCTACTTTTAAATGTAATAAATCACGTGCAAGCTGCACGAATATCCTCGCACTCTCTAAATGTATATAGGTGTATGCAAAAGAAGAGTACCTTGGTCGTTCCATTTAGGAGTATTAGACGGAATGACATAGTACGTTAAGACACTTTTTGTTGGTCGGCATTTATTATCAGTAAAAGCGGGTTATTATTAAAGCAGGGAAAGAAAATACTTGTGTTTCTTTGGAAACCAGATAGACCGAATTTTGTTCAGTTTTATTTTTTATCAATGACGGTCAATACGGGATCCTATCTCCCGTTTAAACACTGTTTTATAGATTATTCATATACAAATATCCTAGTGGTTCACTTAGTTTACTCGTAAGCTTCCTAGTACAATATGACACAAAAGATATTGACAAAAAAGCTAGCAATATTGTAATTAATTATGCAATTTATTTCTGGTTTTCCAATACAGAATGCACACAAAATAACCTATTCCTTTCAAGTTTGTCTTATTTTTAACATTGAATATAAAAAACGAAATACACATGAAATGGCCCAAAGTGGGCCCAGGCGGCAATGAACGGTATTAAAGAAGTCGATAATTTGAGGTATGTGTATGTGTGTGTGTGTTTGTTTTCTCAAAGCAAAGCCAAATCAGGCTGCCTTCTGTGTCAACCGAAAGGAAACGAACCCCTGATTTTGGCGTTGTAAATCTGAAGACTTACCGCTGTCACAACGGGAGGCGATAATTTGAAGAATAAATATGGAAAGTAATAGTACGATAGTTTTTATTTTACATTATGTATTAGATTTGTTTAATATTACGATAAATTAAAAAAAATCCCGATTTCAATGGTATGTGTACATGCTAATTTTCAAGCGAGTATTTCGAATTTTAATTATAATTTTTCAAAACTTGATTTACTGAATTTTACATATTTCGCCAACCGAGGCTATTGAATTCCGATTCCTTGTGTTATAAGTTCACTGATGTACCTCTGTGAAGAAGAAAAAGAGGATACAGGATTTGGGCAGAGAAACATCAACAGAGAATACAGTATTTCACCACATTTTAATGGAGATTAGGCAAATGTTGTTACATCAATTACAGCCTGGGTTCATACCTTCCCATCACCTTCAGCGTAACGTGTTGAATATGTTATATTACAACGTTTATGAACGCATAAGTCAACAAGTCTCATGACCACCACATGTTTCATAGAGTCATTGGAACGGAATGAATTAGAACTATGTTTTGTCATTGTTTGGTGTTGAGCAAAAGATGCCTTATTTTTGCAAATATAATAAACATATCGTCAGAACTATGGAGCTATTTATGTTATCTTTAAAATGTACGAGATTCAGCAGATATATTTATATAGATATGTATATTAACAAAAATTACAATTAGTAGTTCTATTATTAGGCCTTTCTGTCATAATTAAAATCCATAATGGAGCCGATGCCAAACTAGCCAGTACAATAAGGACAATCGGTTAGGATTTAGAAGCTGGGTGCTTTTAACTCACAACGTTTACATTTATACTGCCCTTCTTCCCTACAGCCAATTGTGGGAAGGCAATTACTTTTAATATTTAAATACAACCTAAAAGTCGAAATACTCACCCTCTCCCCAATTTCTACAGTGTAAAACACAAAACTTTCTCTTTTTCATGAAATGTACAAAAAGGCTTGTGTATTAATTATCACAATAAAAACAGACCATCCTATATTTCTTCAAAAAATCCAACTTTCCACGTTTTATTTAATGATTATAAATCGATGCCAAACAGAACTAGATATATTATTCTAATAAGTTTTAAGCCACAAACTTTTTAAATTATAAACTAAGCGGGTTAAGTAAGATAAGACCAGCTACCTAAAATTGAAGCATATTCAACAAAATACCCAAATATTTTAAAGTTATATGCGTATAAGCCAAAGCTAATCTTCAGTAACTAGCGACCTCTATGTTCTCCACACGGTAGTTTCCGTAATTGACAATTTATTTTTTAATATAATTTCATATTTATTACAAAAGAGTAAAAGCATTTTTATATGCCAGTCCTTATATCCATTAATTTTAAGTGATTTATGAATAACGTAACATTATTCATAAAATAATTACTGTTGTTACAAATTATTAGAAATATTTTAAAATAAGAGATAGTAATTCCTTTCAGCAGCACAGACGAAACAATAGTGTTAAGGTTGAGAAACCAAGGGTGGGAAAACACAACTCCTTTCTTTTACCTAAAATAGTAAACTGTACCATGTCTTTTTCAAAATTAATGTTAAGGTAATCTACAGAACTAATACAACTATTGCTTCTTTTTATCATAAGTTCCTTTAGGTATATTAGGTTTGTATTAAACTTCAAGTTGTTGATAGAAATTATATAAGCACAAGAAATATATAAAGTAGAAATTGATACCTGTTACAAAAAAGAGTTTTCATAGAAAAACAGATGTAAGTTGACTATACTTGAAGAAAAAATTAGCACCCATCAGAATAGCCGGTGTTTACTTATAAACATGTTTATTCAAAGTAATATTAACAAAAATTAAGCATGGTTTTGCATTGTTGTTTAGTTAATTAAAATTTCAAAATAAATATTTCTGTGTTTAAAAATTTATCAAGTAGATAACTAATAAGCTTGATTACTCTTTTAGAGCTATTTTAATATATGTATCGTAAGTAGGACAGAGTTGGCTCTTTTGTAAATAATTTAAGTTAATTAAACATCGACTCGGCATAGCCAGATGGTTATGGCGCCCGACTCGTAATGTGAGGGTCGTGTGTTCAAATACCCATCGCATCCCGCGTGTTCACCCTTTCAACCATGCGTGCGTTGTAATTTGACGGTCAATCATTGGTAAAAGAGTAGCCTAAGAGTGGACAGTGGGCGATGATGACTACCTGCCTTCCTTCTAGTCTTGCCCTGCTAAATTAGGGACGGCTAGCTTAAATGGCCCTCGTATAGCTTTACGCAAAGTTTACAACAAACCAAGCTTATTAAACATGCCAAAACAGCAATGCTACTTTTAATGGTTTAAATTATGAGGTGATAATAATTTTACTTTGTGAAATAAAGGTATTATGTTTTACACCGTCCTTGATCATTTAGTAAGAGTACTATTATCTGAAAGCTTACTCGATTAATTCACTCTACTGAAAGCCAGAGGATGGTTGTTGTTTCATTTCATGACGACTATAATTTGCAAACATTTGAATATCATAAAGAGTACGTAGAAAAAATGTGCAAACAATGCACTTGTAACAAGATCCACGTATAAGTCAATATTGTGCCTTCCTACATTTTCTTCTTCTATTGGATAAGTACGTTACGACACATTTTCAACCCTCTATTTTGTAGTGGGAAAATACAAACATTTTACTCCTTAACGCTGAAAAAGAGTCGGAAAGTTATAGTTTAGAGCTAAATTTGAATACTTATTGAACAAGGTAATTCTACAATTTGCAATGAAATGACAAATTTGGGAGAATATACATAATGTTAATAATGCACTCAAAAAGAAGTCGAAAATATTCTCACACACTTGAGTCAATACGATGGTTTTGTTTGAATGTAGCAACGACCTGCCACTTCAGCTTTACGACAGATATCTTTACAGAGATGTGAGGTATTGGTAGATGTTGCAAGAGCCGTATATTCCAATCGAATCCAAACAACCTAATCTACACAGTGAATTCGTCAATACCATTGTAATGAGCAGAAGATGTGGAGATTTATACGCAGCGGCGTGTAGAGGTTTTACCAAATCATGATTTATAACAAAAGCTTAAATCATTTGTGATGATACAATTATTTGTTTAAGTGAAGTTTTATTTGAAAGCACTACAGGTTATGTGTTTGTGTTAGTGTTTTCTTATGATAAAGCCACATCGGACTATCTGCTGAGCCCACTGAGGGGAATCGAACTCTGATTTTAGCGTTGTAAATCCGAAGACTAGCTGTACTAGCGGGGGGCGAAAGCACCGTCGGAAACAAGCTACCAAAACATTATACGCCATAAATAATTATAGTTTGTTTGTTTGTTTTTGGAATTTCGCACAAAGCTACTCGAGGGCTATCTGTGCTAGCCGTCCCTAATTTAGCAGTGTAAGACTAGAGGGAAGGCAGCTAGTCATCACCACCCACCGCCAACTCTTGGGCTACTCTTTTACTAACGAATAGTGGGATTGACCGTCACATTATACACCCCCACGGCTGGGAGGGCGAGCATGTTTAGCGCGACGCGGGCGCGAACCCGCGACCCTCGGATTACGAGTGCACGCCTTAACGCGCTCAGCCATGCCAGGCCAATAATTATAGTGAGGGTGAAAAGGTTCTTGGAGTTTATTTATACGTTTAACGCTACATCTGCTTAGGCAGATACATTTTGAAAACCTCAAACAGATCTCTTCCTCAAGGTCAAATATGCAAATATATTTCACATTGAAACAAGTGGAACGGGTTTAATAATGTATATTTATTTTAATATCAATGCTTATTTTAGTTATTTATATATTTAGAAATGCACGTAGCTTATATTGTTAAATCTATATTAATAAAGTTCTGCCTGTTCTCTAAATTTGTAGATGATTCTCAAGTGTAAGAATCAACAATATACCAGGTGTGTGTATATATAATACTAGTGGTTGCCAGTATTGTTGCCATGGGAATTTTTTAGAACGTCACCTTAAACTATATAAATCAACACGCAGGGAAACACTATAATGTTGTTGGTTCGTTACAGTCAGTTTACCATAAACCTCGGCAGCTACAACTGTAATAAACATTTATTAATTGAAAAACTAAAGATATTTGAAAAGAAATGTTTATATATTTCACATATTATGAACCGTTCAACTTGAGAATTAACTTCGGACTTTAGTAGTTATGCAAAGACATTGAATGTATAACTTCATCTGTGAGAAACTTACGCGAGACTACAGAAGATTTAAAAGCTAGCTAGTATTCCCGCCAAATGAAGTATGCCTGCTTACGTAACACTACTTTGCTCTCTGTGAACTATCCATAAAAGATTCACTTCTAGAGCTAATAGAACACTCGGCATTGTTTGTTTGTAAAATTTTCGTGCATAAATAATTGTTTGTAATAACCTTTATCATGAATTCTATTGTTGTTTATATATTAAAATATATTTGTGTTAAGAAAGAAACTTGTGTGTGTCGATGTTGGCGGCAAATATCATAAATCTGATACACATCAGCATTGAGTTAACGTTTAAACTAAAATTACTAGTTTCTTCCAGTATTAATGCCAACTGAAGGTTCGAGAACCTCACCTTAAAGCTTATAAAAGGTAACTAACGCAACGCGGAGAGACAGTTTTATACAATGTTGACTCGCTATAGTTACTATACTATAAATTTCGGAAACTGCATTTATTTCACCAGGAACGTTTATATTATACTAATCGTTTGACTTCAGTGGATAAACTTCAAACGTCAGTATTTCTATGAGGACAAGATACCTTTACCAGAGAAAAGCCAGCTTGAAAAACAACGTGAGGCTATCCATTAATCGAAGTGTAACAATTTCAGCAAAGAAAATTCGGTCATCGTGAACCATCGATAAAACATTCAGTTCTAGGCCAAACAGAAGACTCGGTGTTTGTTGCCAGTTTGTAAAACCTTTGAATGTAAATCATTATTAACCGTTATTATAAACAGTATTGTTATTGTATATCAAAATATATTTGTGTTAAAAAAGAAATTGTGTGTATCAATCTTGTCGGCAAATATCATACATTTAAAAAATATCGGCATTTAATTAACCTCTAAATCCAAACTAAACTTTACGGCTATTTGAAATCGTAATACATAACGTATATAACATGACAAATCGGAGACCATTTCGAGGTAAATTATAATACGTATCATTAAACAGATAAAAAAATTGTTCGACCTACTTCAGTGTCCATAATATCAAATAATTTTTACCTTACATAAACTTTACTGACAGTTTAGAAAGAAGTATTGTCAGACAAAATATTGCAAAAAGTTAAAAACAATATCTGTTGCTATTAATAACGTCGAATAAAGTACACTCAAGCTTCTTAAAACGTTCTTAATACTAGATTCATTGAAGAGTTGAAAGAAGTTAAAGTCAATTTGATGTTTGGTTGCACTTAGGTGTTATTTATATATTACAGTGTTTGTAGTGATACAATGGTAAGACTGCAGACCAATGATGTTAGAAACTGGATTTCGATATCCGTATTTGGTGCAACACAAATAGTCCTCATTATGATTTACTAGTTAGTTATTTGCTAATTTGTAACACATGCAGAACTCAAAATGTTCTCAAAAGTAAAGTTTTCATACTTTTATAAACAACAAATATATCTATCACCAAATGACCCATTTAGAAAAACTTTCTAATATCTTAACTGCACATTTACATCATACATTATAACCAACTGTACTTTAACGGTATTTTAATATTTAAACAAACTGTTTGATTGAAGTATGTCTTTATTATTTGATATTATTGCCATAATTAACTTTTCACTTATAACAATTTTTTTTTAAAACTGAAACACAATGAGAAAAGGTTTATAAAAAAAGATCATAAGTTTAATTCGAAAATGTTTTTTTCAGAGGAATAACTGTAACGAACAAATAAGTCGAGGTAGACGTAACTAGGCCTAACTTGTGAGGACACTGAAAGAGGCGTGTGTGTTTTTCTTATAGCAAAGCCACACAAGGCTATCTGCTGAGCCCACCGAGGAGAATCGAATCCCTGATTTTAGCGTTATAAATCCGTAGACTTACCTCTGTACTACCGGAAAGATCACTGAAATAGGAGGGAAAAATAAAAACATGTAGTTCCAGTTCTTATTAATTAATCATTAATTGAATTAACTCTTAACTTTATACACATGGTTAACATTCTATTGCAGTACAACTGATTTATTTGTATTCGTTTTTCGCCTATAAAGAATTTATTAAATGGAATCCAATTGGTGTATTGCGAAAGATAATTCATCTTACTAAACCCAGATGATCATCTGCAGATGTTTGAATGCACATGATTTATAATACTTAATCCCCAGGACTTTACTTGATGGTCTCTTCACTTTTCTCGATGGTTGATGAATATCAATACAAGGAATTTACAGTAGATGGTTTATTTTATATAACATTCACTGCAATATTAATCTCAGATTTACAGTTGAAAAGATAATTCTTTTTTTATTGATGTGTAACATTTTTCTTATTAAAAAAGTGATATATTGGATTTTGTTCGTGCTTATATATGTTGGAAAGTAATTCGAGGTCTGAATATTATTATTGGGGAAAAAATTAAACGCTAACAGAATCATATTCTGTTCGAAAAATTGTATTCCAATATATAAGTTTGTCTGTTATAAACTCGAAATAAAAGATCTTAACAGTAGATGAAATTCTGATTGAAATTCAATATGTATTGAAGATGACATGAAAAACAAACCAATTCCTTAAGCATTGGCAATGTATCAGATTTTCATTATTTAATACCTGCCTCTGTTATATTTTATGCGAAGTAAAGTTTGAGGCCATAAAGGTTAAAGTATTTTATATTAAATACTGACAGATATGAATGGTTGTAAACATTAGATTATCTTATATTAAATACTGTGAAATATTAATGTGTTTAATACTATGTATCATGTGTTTTATTTCCAGTTATTTCTAATGTGTTGTTAGACACTATAGACTAAAAGTTTTCAAACTCAACATCGTGCACTTACATCTTTTGTTTTATTTGGTTAGTTTTATATGGTAATGTGATAAAGTAAAGACATTAAGATACGTGGTGCGTTCGGTCTGGTGTATTTAAAACTGTGATAACGAGAACTAGACAGACCAAATGAATAAAAGTGAATTTAGCAAACCTGACTTTCAAACTACCCAACTGTATTTTATTTATGTTTGCTTCTGGTTTAACGATGCAAAATTACTATTAAAAATTACTTTTTAAAGAACTTTACTTTTATTGATTCCAGAATTTCTTTTAGGGCTAGGTAAGCTCCTTAAGTAGTCTGGAAAATAGTTATTTGTCTGAGTAGTTTGGTAAGTACGAAGCTGTTTCTTGCAATACATGTTTAGGAATAATGTTTATATCCCTTTACGTTACGGATGCAGATGGATCACAAGGTTCTTGAAACAACCAATAAATATAATGCAGTGTTATAAATACCTGTAAGATACATGAGCGCACTGAAAACTAGCTCGTGGTATATAGGTATAGCTGTTACTTGTTAAATTAATATAAATTTACATAGCACGTGAAAATGCATCAGCAGAGATGTTATGAAACCCTTTGAAATGGGTTATCTTCAAGTCATACTCTCGTAGGTTTAAACTCCAATTTAGGAGCCTTCTGTTTTGTGTCCTGAGAAACGTTTTTGGGTCAAAAACGTAAATGGGTTGTGACCAATGTAAGCAATAATAAGTTGTTGAGATGCAGAAACATACACATTGAATGTTCTAAATTTAACAATAAATCCAATGTTTCTCTTTCCGTGTTGATAATAACAAGCAAGGTGTTCAATACCTCTGTCGTCTGACTGTAATAAAATAGCACCATCACCACAAGGCTAGCATTAACAGCTAATGTGAAGGGTTTACTAAAGCCAGTGTTATCAATATAAAGTAAGTACATAACAAAGATTTGTCTCTTTCAAATGAAAATTGACATGCTTCAGACCACTTGAACCTTTGATTTTTATTCAGTAATTATGTTAATGGTATAGTGATATCAACAAAAGTTTTACGAAACTTCTCTTCATAACCATCTATTCCCAAAACTCTCATCAAAATTTACTTGATTGTAGAACTTGAATAATTCACAATTCAATCACCTTTGGCTTGACCTTACCCTACCATATGACCCATGTAAACAACTTCGGCTTTAAATATCACTTTTTGCTAAAGTAACAGTGAGATTGACTTTCTTAAGTCTTTTGAAAACACCACATAATATCTATAAGTTTTCTTTCCAGGTGTTACTATAAATTACAATATTATCAACATAAAGCTGAACATTGTTGAGACATTGATTCATCATTGGCTGGAAAGGTGCCTGCTAATTTTTCATCCCAAGCAACATTACATTGCACTGGTATAATCCATTAGGAGTAAAAAAATCAAAGCTTTCTTTTGCTCTATCAGTTAGAAAAACAGCCCAATATTCCTTCAGTAGGTCACATTTTGTGATATAGATCTGGCTTTTGCAATTTATTAGATACAATCCTCTATTTTTGGAATGGAATAAGAATCTGTTTTTGTCAAGGCATCTACTTTGCGAAAGTCGGTTTGAATCTAACTGAACCATCAAATTTTGGAACCAGTACACAAGGTAAAGACCAATCACTTTTACTGAGCTATATACTGTTATTTTCCAACATACAAGATATTTCTTTTCGCATTTTATCAGCCTTGATTGGATTCACATGATAGGGGTGTTGTTTCACAGCAGAAGCATCACCTATACATTCATCACGAACAGCAATACTGGTTTGATTAGGAACGTCTGAAAACATGCATTTATATTCAAAAAATAAATAAAAAAATATTTTTCTTTTCAGGAAACAAGTGAGCGAGTTTTAACAAAGATCAGTATGTCAGAATAACTCAGTTTGGAGTTGCATATATTACCAATATTTTCAAATTTATGGGTGACTGAGTCAAAGAGACTGTTACTAGTATCAGTAGAAGACTCAACGCATTAAATATTTTCAGATGCATCACGGATGTAAAAGGGCTTCAATCTGTTAACATGAAACAGTTTGTTAGCCTTTCAGCGATCAGGTATTTTTAAGACGTAGTTTGTCTCACTGATTTTTTGAACAACGTCGTCGGGACCTAGCCTTGAGTGGATGTCCCATAATGGGTAACAATACTCAGACCGTGTTATCAGGATGTAGCTTACGCTCTTTAGCCTTGCAGCCATAAACGTTACTCACTCTAGCTTGAGATGATTTCAAATTTTCTTGAGTCAATTTACAATAACCTAACAGTTTAACCCGAGACTTGAGAAAACGTTATCTTCCAGCCATTGTTCTTTCAGCAACCTCTAAGGACCACCTACTTAATGGCCAAACATCAAATAGCACGGGCTAAGTCCTAATGCTATTGAACTGACTCACAAATCATAAATAATTATAAATTAACTCCTTCATCCAAATTCTTCTCATTATCGAGAGAGTAAGTTCGCATCATATTTTTTAGAGTAGAATGGAATGGAATCTCTCAAAAGTATCTTACGATTCAGGATGGCATGCATTAGATTTAATCTGTTTAGCACCAAGCTATTGGAATAAATCAGACATAAAATTCCATCCCTGATCGGACTGAATTTCTTTGGGCAAGCCAACAAAAGTAAAGAAACTAATCAAAGCCTTAGAAATTTTTTGTCGAAATGCTTCTTAATGGAAGCGCTTCAGGGAATCGAGCAAATGCGCACACGAGAGTCAACAAATAGTGGTTTCCTGATCAAGGTTTTGGTAAAGGCCCAACACAATCAATAATAACAAGTCTGAAGGCGGCGATGGGTTTCAAAGGAGCAATAGTAACTTTCTGGCTAGTTTTTTTCAACCAAGTCACATGTATGACAAATTTTGGAAACTGAGAAACATCTTTTCTAATTTTTAGTAAAGGAAATGTACCATAATTATGTCACATGTCTTATTGACACTTAAATGATCTCCTATTGGAAGTTTATAGGCAACTTTCAATATTTCAGTGTGATATATTTCTGAAACAACGATTTGATAAACTACAGTCCAATTATCTGAGACTGGCAAATTTGATGGTCTCCATTTTCTTATAAAAACACCATTTTTTGAAAAAGGCAACCATTTAGAACTTTTTCCAGTTCATCTTTTGGGGTTGAATATATAAATAGCGAAGAGATCGTTTTTTGCTTATCAATTGATTTTCTTTAGCAAATGGAACTTTCCAAGCTGACTCAAATTTCTCACATTCATCATTGTTACTCATCAAAAACTTGTCAGTAAGGCAATCATTCACAATATCAATGACATGAACAAAAAATGACTGTGTAAAATCTATAATGTCGGCTTCTGAACATGTGTCAGTCATTTCTTTTTGACTTACTTTCTTAGCCTAAGGTCGAGTCCAGCATACAAGGTAAACACGTTTGGATTCTTCTCAATAATAACATTAACTTTAGATGAAACATTGATCAGCTCGGTAGCCATCCTGGTTTCGGCAACAACTTTCTCCCCAGCCAGATTCTTTCCAAACAATAATGATAGACCATTAACTGGCAGAGTAGATCTTACTCCAAGCATAACTGGTTTCGAATGTTACGAATAGAAATAATAGTAAAGCCGCCCTCAATACCCTGAGGATTAACAGACTCATCAATGACAGAACTCGAATCTAACAACAATAACTGAGTCGCCTCAGTATGACGTAGAATAAGTAGGACTATGGGATTAGCAACATCATTTGTTAAAGACAGAGAACCAACAGTTAAAAAAGGGATAAATTTCGCCCTAACACCATTAGCCTTTTTATCATTGTCTAAATCAACAATATTATGCAATCTGGTAAAACTACGTCCATGCATATACATGAATGCATGTGGTGTTGCCTTCTTTACATTTTTACTTTTTCCAACTGCAACAATCAAACATAATCAGGTTTTTACAGACATGGCAGAAAGACTTTGAAAGTATGATGTAGTTTTATCCTGACTGTCTGAATATTTCGAACTAGAAGAGCTGAATTTTTAGAATAATCTTCAACTTTTGTGAATTAAACATGTATAGATTTTTTCTAAGCTGTCCTGATCTTTACTGTATGAAAAGTGGTTTTATGTTTTGAAGAGTAATCATCGGAAAGAGCAGCTGCTTCCTGTATTGTTTTAACTTTCTTTCAATCCAAGTAAATTTTGAGTTTGCTACTCATACAACGTTTAAATTCCTCAGTTGACACAACTGTATAAATTTGTTGAAACTGTTGCCAATATGCTTGGAATGACATGAACGATCAAAACAAACTTCTTTTTTGTGGACAAATTCCATAAAAGTTTCACTATTTTGTTTGCTATAAAATCGAAACCTTTGGCGATAAGTCTCCGTTACCAATTCAATGGTGGAAAACTAATGTGTGGTTAGTAAAGAGCTAACTTGCTACTGTTAAATAAATTGCACCTATGTCAACTCGAAATTAATTCGCTCATCATAAACTGCCAATAAAATATTTAGTTCCAGGCAAGATAGAATGCTCAATATTGTTTGTAAGTTTGTAAACCTTTGCATATAAATCATTATTTGAAATAACGAATTCTAATAACTTTTATTATACGTTATATTATCGTTTGTGTAGAAAAATATATTTGAATTAATAAAAAAACTGTATATATATCAAACTTGTTAGCAATTGTGACAAACGTGATGCATACTGACATTTAAGTAACTTCTCAATTCAAATTACAATTTAACTCAGTTTCATTTTGTGAAATATACACCATCTCATTATCATAATTTCACAACTGATTTATTAGTGTTCATGTCTCTCGCTGGAACAAAGTTAAGTCTAAGGATTTATAACGTTAACACAGCAGATGGTCCGATGTGGCTTTGCTAAGTAAACCACACACCTAATAGTGCTCATATGTTTTTAAATGGAGCCTTCTGATACCATAAGCTAATATTATAATAAGGTTGTGTATGCATGAGATAGCAACTGAAAGAGCATACTTCACCTTTTTCTGGATTATGTTCGCGTTTATACCAATACTGATTTCAATAAAATTCACTATTTATAGCTCCTCAATCTAAAATAATCGTTATTGATTCACTGTTAATAAATATATATATGTGTGTGTGTGTGAACAGTTGTAAAATATACATTGAACCTTTGAATGAAAATTAATTTGATATAAAAAGTTTAATAAAACAGTATTGAAGTACAAAATAAGTAAATTTGAAAAAATCAAATTCATATTGCCTAAGACAGTAGCTTACTGTATGTGTATTCTAGGTTCAAGTCTTCGACTTGTAGACATAGAAGTGAATAGTGTTGTGCAGAAAGGCGACCCGGTGTGGTTAAACTGTACGTTTGACCAAGAGTCTGAAGACCTCTATTCCGTGAAGTGGTATAAGAATAGTGTGGAGATTTACCGCTATCTTCCTAAAGAGCATCCTCAAGCCCAGAGTTATGAACAGCCAGGGGTTTACATCGATGTAAGTTATTTTTTTACATTTTTCTCAACAAAGATTTATTTTATGGTTAAAATTTGCATATCAGTACAACAACGCAGAATATTCTGCTAAGCCTCGTGACGAACTGTTTATTTCAAGGTGATTAAAAATGATTGAAAATATCACAGCTCTGTTTTTTTCAATAATGTAGAGCACTGCGAAATTTATCATAAATATTATGTCTATAGAAATCCATAGAAAGATACATTTATGGCATTTATCTTTATTTCTGTATTCTTCACTGGAATATCTCAACTCTGAGAGAACATTTATAGACACAGAGTTTCATTTGTTAAAAAGGCTATTATTGTAGTTTACGTTTTAGCCCGCCTGTCGAGAATAATGAGACGATGAGTAAGGTCCTCTGATATCTTATAATATATACATTGTGGGTCATTTTGATAGGAAGGAAAGTAACACTCGTAAGATCTGATGACTTCTCCTGAAAAAAACAATCCCAAAGTCTCATTTCTTCTTTTATCATTTTACAAGCTGAGATAGATAATTGTTTGCAAGTCTCTTCAAGAATCATTATGAGGTATTTATTTGGCGTTATGGAAAAATCTGGATTTTACCTGACGAAGTAGTTTTTTTTATCAGTTTCATCTCTTCAATGTTCGATTTAGCAATGTACGTGGCATGGCGTTCATATATTCCCGTGAAAAAGAACAACAACACATACACACAAAGAACAACAATAAAAACAGTAAGATAACCTACCTACAGGCTACAAAAAACGTTCAGAATGTTAGAGTTTAGGTTGAATTACAATAAAAAAAATATACGTCAAAATCCTAAATTTATTTTTAGTTTTTGAATAACTGTATTTTGAAGAAATATCCCTCCATGTCTTCCTTTTCTTTATTGAACGAAAGGCAGTATTATGTCATTGCTGGAAATAAAGAACGGTAATATATTTAATTTGTCAAAAAACTACGATTAATATGAAAACATTTAAATCTTTAACGTATTTAAAAACATATTTTTATTAACTACCATTAAACCATTCTGCTTAGTTCTAGTGAGTGAATGGTTTAATCGACAGTAGAATGCAACAAATAAAATAAGAGTTGCAATGCTGTTATACAGTTTGATTATTGTTATTTGTTGAATTCACCCACAGCTACTCGTGTGCTGTCTTCTTCACTGAAAACGTTCCTATTAAACTTCTCTCACAGGTACTCATACGATATATGTTCTTAATTTTGAAATAATGAAGTATAGGAAACCAAGCTAATAAAAGCCACCTACATTTAGTTCTTCGGCTATCCCAATGAAATAATGTGATCTGACCATTTCTTTTATAATGCACTCGCAGCCATAAAGTACATGGCCCGATTTATTATAATTGTTGTAAGTGATTACTGCAACGGAGTGCGAACCCTGAATCCACAGTCCAATTTGCTAACTATCAAGTTGTATTTGACCAGGGTGGTTGTGAGTGACGGAATAATGTTTGTTATATCTTAAATATTCAGGTAAAATTGATAATAAATCATTACATAGTTAGTAGATTATACTATCCAATTATTAAAAATGTAGCGAATAATTTATAATTAGACTAAATGAACAAATAGGTTACAAGCCATGATAATGATCGTCAATGATATTATGATGTAATATCAACTAATTTATGTAAAATTTGAGGATGCAGTAAATTAATAATACATCATAAATATTACATTTAAATAAAATAACAAAGCTATTTTACATGAACAAAGAAGCAGTTATTCTGCTTAGTTATATATTTGGAAAACTATATTTTAAATATTTGTTTTTATTGTTTACAAACTAGTTTTACACATGTTTATTGTGCAATCCCAAACTTAAGAATATGATTTTATGGTAACAACATTGTTATCTCCTGGGTGGGGTTAAAGTTGACGATATCGAGTTAATTAAAAAACTGGAAATGAACTCGCCTCATAGTTCAAATACACATCTTTTTATATAATAAAAAAAAGGCAACTTATTATGTTGCTCAAACACGTTCGTCTTGTCTTATTTATATTGCGAACAGTGGTGTCTTCCGTTTTCAAAGCTGCGCACGCAGGTAAAAGCTCAACATTGACTTTTGAAATGGTTTGGTTTATTTTGAATTTTGCGCAAAGCTACTCGAGGGCTAGCTGCGCTAGCCGTCTCTAATTTAGCAGTGACTGGAGGGAAAGCGGCTAGTCATCACCGCCCACCGCCAAATCTTGGGCTTTTCTTTTACCAACAAATAATGGGATTGACTGTCACATTATAATGCCCCACGGCTGAAAGAGCGAACATGTGCTAACTTCTGTATTGTATGTTTTTACACATTGTTGAGCTGTAATAAAATACGAGCTATTTATAATAGATTGTTCTTATTTGAAGAAAACAACATTATAAACACAACGTAAACAGTATTGTTTATGCTAAACCTGTTGTTAATAAACCGAAACGAAATATTGCTAGTCATATCCCACTTTTCTATCCATAAATCATAGTCCAAGATTTGTTTGTACTTATTGTTTAATACCTAATTTTCTTCTTGTCTATCATTGAAAACTAAGGACATATATGCGCAAATAGCCCTTATATCTATGTGATAAAATTCACGGTTAAAAAAACAAAAACATAGGTCAAACACCAATGTCTGTGTATTTGAACCAAAGAACACTCTATCATAAACCCAGACTACTCCACACTGAACATACTCAATACTCTGGAAAAGTATGCTGAGTTTGCTCTTTATTTAACACTTATTTAGGAAAAGGTTTCATTCGAATTTTTAGAAGACATACCCTCATAAACATTTAAAGGTTTTGTTGTGAACACAACTTGTGGAAGCAATTTTTCTGTAAGACTTTGGATCATGAGCTCTCGAAAAAGTCATAATAATCATGATGAATTTTTATTATGTTTTGTAAAAGTATTTTTTATTCATTAATGCCCCCTAAGAAACATACAAATCTATGTTTAAGCACTAAAACACCCAAAACGCTTTAACATTTCTTATGCATGCACGAGTGTAGTTAAACAGTTATTGTAAGAAGCGTACTACTAGTAACAGAACCAAAGATCGACCACACTACACTCATCTTAAAAATAAAATCATTCTGCATGGAAACATTATTATTTTTTTATGTATTCTGCTATGAACTATGATTTAATTCAAAATAATTGTTTTAATTACTATAATCAAAAGTAGGAATACACCAATTCGTAAAGTATACAAAACGTGTTTATATATACCACTAATCTGTATATGCATATTTAATGTCAAATGAAACAAGCTATTAACTATACATTTTCTAAAATTCATTTGTAGTTACATGTTTACAGACTCATTTGTTCTGAATCACCAATATCATGATGATACACAGTACACAATAACATACACTACAGCATAAAAGTCATTACTTATTGGCCACACAAATGCTTTTATTTTTAAATTAATGTTGATTTTTCAACACATAGTGAAGGAAGTCTCTAGCGTCACAATACTGCTCAGTTTAACCTAAAGTATATTTTGTTCACAATCAGTTTTTAATTTATTAGGTAGCGAATTACTTTGCAGTAGCATTCAATGTGTTTTTAACTTAGTTTTGGTTAGACCAATTTTCTCATTAGTTAACAGTGAGTTAGGATTTTAACGTCTACACACGTACCTGGTTACTTATGCTTGGAAATATGATCTATTGCAATGAATTGACAACGCAGTAAAATTGTTGATTGTGTATATAAAAATTATGGCCAAGTGGTTAAGGCTCTCGACTCGTAATATGGGGGTCGGGGATTCGAATCCCCGTCGCACTAAACATGCTTGTCCTTTCAGCCGTGGGGGCATTATAATGTGACGGTTAATCCCGCTACTCTTTGGTAAAAGAGTAGCCCAAGAGTTGGCGGTGGATGGTGATGACAAGCTGCCTTCCCCGTAGTCATACACTGCTAAATTAGGGATGGCGAATACAGATTGTTCTCGATTAGCTTTGCGGGAAATTAAAAAAACGAACAAACAAACATAAAAATTATAAGTGAAATTACTTTAAGACTTCATGAATTAAAAACTTATCTGACCAAAACTAAAAGTATAAAGTGTTGATAAAAATTACTGTAGATCGCAATATGTTTGTGTTTAGAAAGGTTTCTTATGTTCACAAGTTAAAATGAAAATATATAATGTTGCATATCTTATTTTATTTTCCTGATTGGTTGATAATATAGACTTTTAATTCGTCAAGAATAAAATATAATATAAGTGAAAAAATAGAAATTGGAATTCTATAAGATATTTAGTAATGATTTGACAGAAAAAAATGCGTAAAATTCTTATTTTGCATCAGCAGTTTCTGTATGGAATCACACGATACGCGGGATTTGTTTGTTTGAAATTAAGCACAAAGTTTTTCGTATTCTGCTCACCATGCATACACACACCCTCTTTCTAACTGTGTGAATCTACAGACATACATTCTGCTGTGCCACTGGGGAGCTGAATATCACGGAACAAATTGTCTCAGAAAAAGCTAACACTACACTTTAACTATGACATGTACGGTAGTATTTTCGAAGGTTTTATCCTTGATTAGAGTCGTAATTTTTCTAAAAGTTTACATATACACACTTTGATAACATTATTACTGTTGAGATTATAAATCCATTCATTGAAAAATACTTTCTTAGGTAAAATAACACACTGTTAGTCTTTTTTACTATAAAGTTAAATACAGGAGTTGCAGCTGGTATTTCTTTTCTTAACTGCATACAAATAACGAAGTCATTCGTAGTCTTAATATAAAGAAGTAGCAATTAAGTTAACTGTGGTATTTTGATGGAAATTCTTGCTTTTATATTTTCTATTTTTTACCTGCTATATATAATAAAGATATTTTTTTCTTTTCTCTAAGAAAAGGTATTACGTTCAGAAATAAAACACAAGCGATATGAACTATGTAGTGGAAAATATGCATAAATTGAAGTTGTCCTGTACGTGGAAATATTATTTTGTTAAACTACCGGAAACATGAGTTTTTAGAGTGTCACTGGACTTGAGAGGAATATTTGAACGAATAAACCACTAGAAAAAAAGACCGAAGAAAACAGAGGATTTCAGCTGTGATCTCAAATTTGATATTGTAAATATGTTATTGCTCTAGTATGTTACAAAATTCAGCAAATGTTGCGAATTCTAAAGATCAGCGATTAGATTATACAAAACAGTGACTGTGAGCAAACAAACGTGTGAAAGGATCAAATCAGATAAGAGCATGTTGTGCTCCTACTGATATATTTAATAATGAAAGAGTTACGAGAAATTCGGTTAGTGTGTAGCATACAGGGATAAGAAGAGATAACATTGTCTCTTTTATGTCTTTCGATGTGAAACTCTATATTTAAGCGACATTAATTTTCTGCCGGAATGTTTCCTTTGGCATTTGTTGACATTAACAGTTAAGTTAATGCTACTCGATTTCTATTTTTCTGTTTCAAAAACAAAAAAGAAAACCAATTATTTAATTATGACCATAATATGCTTTAAGAAACAAAGGCGCGGGAACTAGGGGTGGTAAGGGTGTATAGCACCCCTCTCATCCATCGGTTTCACGTATGCGGTATTGTGCTTCCTTAGTTTTCATCATTTAAATATGTTTTGATCTTATTCAGTGGTTTTCAGCAATGTCCACTACAAAAATTGCTCCAGCATAAGTACTTAGTAAAGTTAAAACATAAACTAATGCTTGTCTGTAGAAATACCATATTTATTGTTGTAGCCCGGTATGGCCAAGTGTGTTAAGGTGTTCGACTCGTAATCCGAGGGTCGTGGGTTTGAATCCCGGTCGCACCAAAGATGCTCGCCCTTTCAGCTGTGGGGGTGTTATAATGTGACGATCAATCCCACTATTCGTTGGTAAAAGAGTAGCCAAAGAGTTGGCGGTGGGTGGTTTTACACTTTTAAATTAGGGACGGATAGTACTAATGTAACTTTGCGCGAAATTAAACAAACAAACATTTATTGTTATAGCATTTTATCAATGGAATACTGCCAAAGGAAGATATTTCAGAAAATGGTATATAAATACCTTACTTTGGTTTAATAATTCAGATAATATAAAATAAATTATTCATAACCTTAACGTCTATTCGACTGGGAAACTGTGATGTCAATGAACGTTATTATCTGGATATTAATCTTTATATTGTTTGACCAATGGATATTTCAAATTAAATAAATTTTCTGGTGTTTAACATTTTTTCAACAATGCAAAGCGCACTTTTAATAACAATTAGCATCACTATCACATTTTGACATTCGAAAAAAGGGCACTTCTTATCTAATTTTTTTGTTTCTTAATTTCGGGCAAAGCTGTTGCTGTTTTGAATTAAGCACAAAGCTACACAATGGGCTATCTGTGCTCTGCCCACCACGGTTATCGAAACCCGGATTTTAGCGTGTAAGTCCGCAGACATACCGCTGAGCCATTGGGGGGCCCGGGCAAAGCTAACGCAGATAGCTTTCGTGATGATGACAACCTACCTTCATAACTTATCGCCAACTTTTGAGCTACTATTTTACCAACAGATAGTTGGATTGACCGTCACATTATAACGCCCCACGGGTGAAAGGACGAAGACACGTTTGGTGTGAAAGGGGATTCGAACTCGCGACACTCAGTTTACGAGTCGAGTGCCTTAACCACCTGGTCATACTTTCTTATTTTCAAGGAATAACCACCATAACAAAATTAAATTGTATCAACACAAAACTCGTTTAAAATACATATTAAAGCTTTTAATTACTATAGCACTTGTAGCTTAGAAACTAACGAAAACTTAAGCAGTGTTCACGAGATTTGTCTTTTTGTTTTTCTTGTATTACACTACGAGCTGCCAGAATGAAAGGCATATACCTAAACTTTCACACTCATGGAGAGCACTCGGGATAAAACACAGACTTGTAATCTGACATAGATGGATGTTGGAATTTAGGGAGGTGTAAAAACAAAACATGAAAAAAAATCAGTTTCTTGATTGTGTAACGCTTCAAGAAAAGAATGATGTTGACGAAAATCGAAAAGTGTCTACTAACTGCCATCAAAGTATTAACGTGGAAAGAAGAGTTTCGTTATCATTCCATCAGAAACTAAATTTCAATATCTCTACGTTTATATATCTAAATTCAGAGTTCACGTGCTAGAGTAGAGCCAATGAAAGTATGTCGTTATCACATTCACCTAAACATTGAAGGTTCACTTTAGCTTTGTTCTCGGATGAAATAGCCGTGTTTTATATATACCAATAAAAACAGGGTGATGTTTACTTGTTATTCTCAGCATGATTGTTGGTGGGAAATTTAACTTTATTTTTTGTCCATGCTGCTCATTTTGCTCACATTTTTTGAAGTAATTGTTGTGGACTGGCCCTCTGGTAGAATTCAGAATTTCGAAGCTAATGAGTAGCGTTCGAATCTGTGAGATGTATGTGTTTTTCTTTCAGCAAAGCCACATCGGGCTATCTACTAAGCCCACCGAGGGGAATCGAACCACTGATTTTAACCTTGTAAATCCGTAGACTTACCGCTGTATTAGCGGGGAGGGGTGCTGTGAAATGTTACAAAATAGTTCCCACATATTAAGTTGTGTCTGAATTATTAGAGTGACAATGAGTTAGAATGGTATGTGGTTTATTTTTGCAAACTGAATACCTTCTCTCTGGTCAGTATATCAAAATTCCGGACAGCTACAAATAACATTGGTAAATTTATTTCATGAAAAAGAAATTAATATAATAACAATAAAAAAATTAATATTTACGTTGCATTATTTTGATGTAAAATAATTTGACACTTAAAATAGGCTTAACGTAGGCAGTCCTCATAATGACATATTCAAGGCTTCAGTAACTTGTTAAGACTATCTCGAATTTTAAGCAATCAGATACGTTGCTGATGCTAAAAAATGCATGGTATACTGGAATTGATTTAAATAGATTCGAATGAGCAAAGAAATCTAAGACGTTTATGACATTAGTAGACTTACATGAATATTTTGAAATAATTATATCTATAATTGGTAAAATAACTCCTTATTAAAATGGAATGCGGTATAATTTTATTCGTATCTTACTTGAATATCCTGTTTGTAACTTTTATCGCGTATTTTTTACCTTGTAGCAAACTTAATATAAAATATAATTTGATATTGCTTAATATTAATGAGTTAATATTGATGTATGTGAGTAATCACATATTAAAAGAAAGCTATATTAATATGGATTGTCCACTAGACATTATTTAATTTGTGGATAAAAGTCTGCATTTAGACTTCTCTTGATTATGAGAACACTGTTTTCTAGTGGTGAGTTTGAGCGCATATAACTCTATAAATTGCGCTTCGATACCGATGGCAAGAAAAGTACTGATAACCCATTTTGGAGATTATGCTTAACATCAAAACTGAGGAAGCTGGCTGCTGTAAATCCGTATGATTCTGTATAACTCAATGCATTCAAGCGTTACGAGATAGAACTACATTAATCAAACCTCTTTCAGAATAGTTTATAAAGAGTCAAGTGCTTTGAAATTGATATCCTAATATTATATAAAAATATATTTTTAATAAACTGACTTAATGAATGCAAGAGAACTATGTTGCAATTGAATACAAAAATTCAATGTGCAAATGAGTTTATTTAGTCTTTTGTCAAAAAGTAACACATCAGTTAAGTAAATAAAAAGCATATAAATTGGATGACTGGGCTAGACTTACATGAAAGAATTGTAAATAGCTAAAACCTTTACTTATTTTCAAATGTGATTTTTAGTTTTGGCCACTAGAACTACTTGAAAAAAATAATAATGTTTTGTTAAACCTTTACCTATGTTCACATTATTCAGTAATTTAATAAAAACAAATGTGTTTGTTCCTAGTTAAGCACAAAGCTACTCAATGGACTATCTATGCTCTGCTCATCACGAGTATCGAACCCAGTTTCTGGCAGTGTAAGTCCATAGATATACTGCTGTGCCACTGTAGGGTAAATACAAAACAAACATTGAACGAGTGGCAACTGACATCTAAATAACTACGACAACTTTGCCTACAAATCAAAGAAAATAACGTGAATTTATCTGATATCGATAAGTAAAACGTGGCCTGGCATGGCCACTTATTTAAGTACTCAACTCGTAATCTGAGAGTCGCGGGTTCGAATCCCCGTCACACCAAATATACTTGCCCTTTCTGCCGTTGGGGCGTGAAAATGTGATGGTTAGTTTCACTATTAATTAGTAAAAGAGTAGCTCAAGAGTTGACGGTGAGTTGTGATGACTAGCTGCCTTCCCTCTGGTCTGAAACTGCTAAATTAGGGACAGCAAGCGCGGATAGCGATGCGCAAAATTCCAAAACCAAACAAACAATCAACTGCTCGTAAAATATTGAAATACTTAGGAATATTTCAGATTTTCAATTTGAAATTATATGCTTCCTCTATCTTTTTACATAGTTTTGTTGTAAAATTGTCTTTTACGTTTAATAAGTAAACAAGTATCTCAAACATCGAAGAACCATCGTATTCTGAGTACTTCTTGCGTGATTGACCGCCAGGAAATGAAAATGTTAGTAAGAATACATAGAGTCAATGATTTCTTGTTCCCCAAGGTGAACTGTGTGTTTACAATACCTGTTAGTTTGTTTATTAAAATAAGGAGCAAAATAAAATTAAAAAGATAAAAGAGAAGGAACATATGTTTTGTATGAATCATTAATTTTTCAGAGAAACAAAGCCATATTCCATGGAAAACAAACTACAACAATAGCAAAAAAAATTAATACATGAAAGGTTAGCGAAATTTTTATCTGGATCCCCGAATTGCTCACCAAACCATTAGAAATGTACCTTGATTACAGATGGATAGATCTTCAGTGGGACACGTGTACCTTCAGAAGACTGACCTAGAATCGGAAGGAATCTATCGGTGCGAAGTGTCGGCCGAAGCCCCTTCTTTCCAGACCGAGAGAGGTGAGAAGGAACTGCGTATTTACGGTAAGTTGTTTGAGCTTTAACTTAACGGTCACGTCCAGTTGTTTACAAAACAAATCACTATTAATGCAAACTTATATATGGCGAATATGCAACACGTGTTACAATAAATGAAATGATATGTTATGATTCATGGCGTTATCATAACTAATTACTCTTTTTTAAAATAAATGATCAAATATGTAGATTTTATGAATATTTTCTCTTGCTACTTCATTAATTTTGTGATTCTGTTATCGATTATTAGTTGAAGTTGGCAGCTCATCGTGTTTGTTTAACCTGTATAGCATGCACAAATATAACAGAAATAACATCCACAAAAGGGCCCTTTGAATATGTCCTCACTGGTATCTGATTAGAACACCTACTCCGTGATAAAAGCCTGGACCCTGTGTAGCAAAATCGACAAAACGCGCGAATGCTCTGATTGACTACCGTAAATCGTTTGTCAACAAATAAGGGCTGTAATGTATAAGATGGCAGAAACTGAACACTGATGTGGCTCATCATTTGTTAAACGCGTTTTTAAAGTTATTTATGTAAAAATCGTGTTCTGAGTCAACGACTTTGTTCTATAAAAACCTATATAAACATAATAATAATAATAAATCAAACCTTTGAATATTTTAGTAAATATGCCTAAATACTATTTGGTTCTACTATGTATTTCACATAGAAAATGAATAATTTTCTTCAATGTATTCTTTCAACGCTTCACATCGAGCGTTGTAATAGTCAAAAATATATAATTACTCAATACGTTGCATTATATGGATTCTATCACGCGTGAATAGTTTGAAAACAAGTCGGTAATTTGAGTGTTCAAATGGCAAATGTGACGTTAAGTTTTATTCTACGATGTTTAACCTGATTGAATTTGAGGATCTTTCTGGTTTTAACATATAAATGAAGTAATTTTAGTGTTCCTTGAGTCACTTTCAGATAATATAAGCACAATGAATAGTTGCATTATCGTTTTTAATAAACGTTTTGTTCATGTCGTTTTTAATAAACGTTTTGTCGTAGATATTCAGCCGTGAGGGTGTGATATCATGACGGTCAATCCCACTATTTGTTGGTAAAAGAGTAACCCAATGTTAGAGGTGGGTGGTGATGACTAGCTGAGTTCCTCTAGTCTTACACCGCAAAATTAGAGACGACTAGCACAGATATCCTTCGTGTAGTTTTGCGCAAAATTAAAAAAAACAAACAAATCAATCACACCCGACTGACGTACGCTAGATTTCTTAACAGAACACAAATTACTTTCGTTTGCTTCTGTTGGAAGGTTCTGATTACAAATATTTCTGAACAGCTGTTGGTAATAACACCCTTACCAGACTAGCCACATTATACCTGAATCATTAAGAAATATATTTCTTCATTACATAACTTTAAGTATTAATAATGATATGACTGTATCTCATGATACAGTCTGTGTTCAATTTATTTTGTAAACGTTTATAAACTGAGTTATTTCTCTTACACACATCTGCTTATTGATACTATCTTTGCAACATTTGACTAATGCGAGTTCCTTGGGGTTCCATGTTTTCAACATTCATGGTATCTGAGTATTTTCTGATCTTGTACTACTCGTAATATTATAAAATAAATCGGGTTACCACAGATAACATCCATGTTATCAGAACTTAATATTAAAACAATATGGAATAAACTATCAGTTATTGAATCTTAAGGTAAGATATTTCAATTATATTTCGCGTAAAAGAGTTACTAATATAGATACGGCAAATTTTCTAAAATTAATAATCTGCCATTTTCTCTTGCTCATACGAGCAATGGAAGATCTAAATAATTAAAGTAACAATATTAAAATCGTGTCATTTAACTTGAAATGAACTTCATGTTTTTAATTAGATCTCTAAACAGTTGTGCCTGTTCTATGATAGAATCACTAATGAATGCACATCACGTGTCTTCTAGCTTCCAGTAATGCACGAGTAACCCTGTTCACTGGCTAATCTCAAGCATATTGATGAGATTTTGCATTGAAGCTAATAGTTCTCTTAAAAAACATTGGAAAATGGTGTTGTTCACGATTTTAATTCACATTGATGGAATTAAAATACATGGTGATTATAGAAATATCATTACATAGAAAGGTATGTGTATATATTTATATCAGGTCCGGTATGGCCAGGTGGGTTAAGGCATGCGACTCGTAATATATGAGTCATTGGTTCGAATACACGTCGCACCAAACATGCCCACCCTTTCAGCCGAGGGGCATTATAATGTGACAGCCAATTCCACTATTCGTTTGTAAAAGAGTAGCCCAAGAGTTTGTGGTGGGCAGTGAAAACTAGCTATCTTCCCTCTAGTCTTAGACTATTAAATTAGGGACGGCTAGCACTGATAGCCCTTGTGTTGTTTTGCACAAAATTCAAAACAAGCCAAACCATTTATTTATAAATATATATATGCATAAAGAGATTTTATACTCACAACTACCTAGAAATTCAGTTTCATTTGCTATAATTACCAATACTGAATAATTGAAACACCGTAAGATTATAAAGGTTTATTTTCATTTCACCAAAAGCAAAAGTGAAAATATCTGTGTTTTAGAGGTCTAATGCAGTCCTTGATTCACATCGCCCCCTATTGTTGGTTGCAATTTCACATTTTCAAAGTTGATCAGCACAGCTTCAGTCAAATAGGCCGAGAAAATAAAGTTATGCTCTTTATAAGGGTAATGTGTATGTAATATTCATTGGATTTTAACTCATTTCTAATCCTGCTAGTAACCTTAATTAATGTGAATAATATTACGGCATTGTCCCTGTTTTATCGTAATAAAAGTATTTAACGGTTTTTAAGTTAATTATGGACTCTGTTCTCGTAAAATATGATATTCTAATTATTAGACGTTAATTTTTTCCGTGATTTGCACATATGAACCTACAGTAACATAAAGATCATCATCAAACAAACTCCAAAGGACATTAATAACATATTTAATTAATTCACATAGAAAAATATTCCAGGTATTATGCATAGCTTATATTTTCCAAATTGTAATTTTTATCTTATGTGAAAGAGTTGTTCGTTTTGTTGTTCTGTTTTTGAAAATACTTATTCTTCAATTTGTCAACAAATTATGGCCAAGTTCATTTACAATGATATTCTTCAAAGCTCATCGACTGCAAAATACTATAAAACAAGCTTACGAGTTTGGGACATGTTTTAGAGTAAGTTATCGACAATAAAGTTATAGGGTAAACATTGATATACATCAGGTTAAATGCACCAAATGCGGCGCACGTTAAAGTAATTTTATCAAATGTACTACACACAAAGGTTAGTTATCAACAGTGGTGTGACGGAATTCGAACCTGTGACCCTCGGATTACGAATCGAGTTCGATTAGCCACTTGACTTTATGTTCTTATCTTCAACGCCTAACAGCCGCGACAAAATTGCATAAAAGCAACGTTCGTTTAAGGTACATATTAAAGCTCTTAATTAATGTCGCCCACACTTGTAGCTGAGAAACTAACGAAAACTTAAACATTATTCATGAGATTTTTCACTTTGTCTTTTATTGTACTACATTATGAGTTGTTACCCTGAGATTGCGAGTCGAGTATCTTAACCACCTGGCTATGCCAAGCCAATTTAAGGATTAAGTGGTTTATTGAAAACTGAATTTTAAGGGTTTATGATTTTTTTTTAACTTTTATGCCGCAATTTTGCAAATTACATACTAGAATAAGAGATTGTTGTACTTTGTTAACCTTACATATGACTTATGGTTTAAAGAAGTGCAAAACTGTACATTTATATGTAAGATAAACAAGTTTTCACAATAAACAACGACTTCTGTGCACGTGACTGTCATTTCTTTATTTGGTACAATGGGAATGTTAAAACCCAGTGTGAACCCAGCGTGATAAGCTACGAATCTGTTGGTCCATCCTTACTTTAGAGCCATGGCTGCATTACACGTGTTGCGACCACATTGTTTAATTTGGTCAGACAAGGGTAGCTTAGAAGTTGGAGATGGGCTTTGTTAGCTAGCTGTCCCGTCTTTAGGCCCTCAGTTCAAAAGTAGTGAAGATGCCAATTGAGGGGCTTTGCTCAACTAACCGAAAAATAAATATAGGATTTACAAGCGATATATTCTAGGACATTTGAAATGTATTCACCCTTATTTTAATTTATGGGTGAGTCGTTGTTTTTACATTTATGTTTAAACTAGAAACAAATGAATTGAATTGGATGAGTTTTGATTCCAACAATCTAATCTATCAGACGTACTGTTTCGTCACAGACCGGTTAGTGGCATTCTTGTTCAAAATAAAATGTCTATAGCAAATGTATACCACTTTAGAAATAGTATTTAATATGTATCATAAAAACATGTATTTTACAAAAATATTCTTTAAACTATACTTATTTTAAACCGCTAATATTCTTCAACCCTCGTAGACGCAGTCATGTCTTGTATTACGGAATAACAGGAAATCAAACGTAATCAAATTATTCTATTTATGACTCCAGAAATACGTGATACAGATGATATTTCAGCTTCTTTCTCTGTAAAACTTATTCATAGTAAATAACCATCCTGACAAAAGTATTAGAATCAAAGTAAATTACCGCAGATTTATAAAGTATCTGCGTTATATATATAATTTCCACAATTATTATATTAAAAACAAATTTAAAGAATAGAAAAAAATACACCATACGATTGATGTTTGACTGCAAAAAATATAATGTTCAAATCTTCGCATTTTTAATCGAAAACAATTTTATTTATATTTCATTTGTTTGTAGTTTAGCCAAAGCCTACACAATAAAATATCTAGGCTATGCCCACTACTAGTATGGTTTATGACTTACTGCTGAGCCACTTGTAAGTGTGGCTTAGATTTGTTTATTTGTTTTTAACTTCGCGCAAAACTACACTAAGGCCATTTGCGCTAGCCGCCGTCCCTAATTTAGCAGTGTAAAACTAGAGGAAAGGCAGCTAGTCATCATCATCCACCGCCAGACCTTGGACTACTAATTTTGACTGACGAATAGTGGGATTGAACACATATTATAACGCCCCTACGGCTAAAAGGGCAAGCATAGTTGGTTGAGGGTGACTCGAATCCGTAATCTTCAGATTACGAGTTGAGTGCTTTGACCACCAGGGCATGCATGGCTTTGGCTTATAATTTGCTAACATAAATTAGAAATAAGTACATATATAAAGATACTAAACCTTCCCTTTAAATAAATACTTCCACATGATATTAATACCATTTGTACCACGAAAACAATATTTGTTTTACCCACACACAAACTTCTACTTAATTTTGTTTAAGTGAAACGACGCTCAAGAAAAGCGTTTATTTGATTCTAACGGCGGAAAAATCTTAATTTGTTTTTAACTTTCTTTGCTAAACTTAACATAAAAATAATATTGTGAAAATATTTTTCCTTGTTGGTTAGATTTCCATCAGTGCCGCACGTTGTCAGATGTTAATCAGTTATGTCACGTTTTCTGTTGTACTTTTATGTATAAATTTTCTTTTTCATATGTAAATAAATATAAGAATCTATGAATCTGTATTAAAACTGTTTATTTCAATGCCCGCGTTTCCATATTCGTTTTCTCATTATTAGTTCTAAGTTCATAGATGCAGGATCACAACCAATAAAATAAATAAAACCCTATAAGAAAATTATGGATTTCTTTAGGACATAGAAGTTTAATAATTATTTGTCATTATTTGTTTAATTAAAAACTGATCGGTGTTTGAAAACATACGTTCCTTCAATCTACAAAAAAAAACAAAAAACTAACGAAAATCAGTTCTTATTTCACTAATCATATTGTAACTAAGTTGCTTAAGAAATATAAATTGCCATTTTTTTTAATTATGATTAATAACATTCAAAATTATTTTCCCTGAGATCTTTTATTGAAAAATATTATTTTACAAGGTTTATATCTTTTTGAGAACAGCTATGGCCCTATGAGTTTTTTTTATATCAAATTCTAAATACAAGTACCTTTATTAATGTTTTGTTTCACCGTGTTAGTTTTATTATTTATGTCGTACGAATTTTACACTTGTAAAGATAAACCGTGGGACATTGGGAAGCTTAAATAATTAGTTAGTATCTCATTGAGCTTTAAGTTACAGAATGTACTTTAACCAGCCAACGATATTTAAATTACAGAATTTGAACTGATTTTACGTGCAATATCCATATATGTCTTAAAAGTGCATTGAGTTTTCTTTATATTTGTTAGTGTTGCCTAGGGAAACGCCGACTGTGACAGGCACTCACGACCATTACAGTGTTGGAGATTTGGTTAACGTCACTTGTAGTGCAAAACCTTCCAAGCCCGCTGCTAACTTACAGTGGTATATCAACGACAAAAAGGTGAGTTTGTTAGCTAGTTGAGATAAACGTAAACAAAACTAAAAAAGACCAAACGACAAAAATATGTTGACAATACCTTCATTGAAGAGTAATCAGCACAAAAGAGAATTAAACAGCCAGAGTGTTCATCTTTCTAGTGATCTTGTTTTGTAAAATAAAATTAAGCAAGAAAGAAATTATTTTTGAACATATAACGGTGTGGTGCAGAAAGACTTACATGTAAAGATCTTTCATAAATTTACAAACTGAAGTGGTGAAGATCATTACATAAACTTCAAGGCTATTTTGTTGAGGGTAAGTTGATATGTGACCATCATTATATAAGCTAATAGACTAGTGATATGTGGAGATCATCATATAAACTTACAAGCTCATGTAGCGAAAAGTTGGTCTGTGATGACCTGTAAACTTTCAGGGTACTGTGGTGAGGGTGAATTGGTGTGTAATGAATAATATATAAACTTACAGACTACTGTGATGATACCTATATAAACTGACTGACTACTGTAATGATCAATATATAAACTTACAGAATAATATGATGATCATTATATACACTGAGTACTGTAATGATCAATAAATAAACATACATAATAATGTGATGATCATTATATAAACTTACAGAATAATATGATGATCATTGTATAAAGTTAAAGACTACTGTGATGATCATTATATAAAGTTAGAGACTACTGTGATGAATATTGTATAAACTTACAAGCTAGTTTAGCGAGGGGCTGGTTTGTGATGACCTGCAAACATATGAGCTACTTTGGTGAGGGTGAATTGATATGTCATATTTATTATGTATAAACTTAAAGGTTCTTGTAATGAATTGACATATATTATAACTATTATATGAAAATAGGGGCTACTGCGTTATAAACTTTATTTTTCGCTCTATTAAGAGTCAAGTTAGTTTTATAACAGTTATTGTAATTTCTATACCAGTTACTGAAAATATATTCTAAAACAAGTACACAAGATAAAGCCTTATAAATACTAAAGAGCCAGTAATTGCACAGTAATTAATGTATAAGGACTAGAATCAAAGGGTCCAAAGTTCGAGGTATGATATTAATGTTGAATACATCTCACATATTCAACTGTTGTGGTATAACAATGACAAATATGCTAATCGATAAGTACTTAGGCGATTGATTTCTTTCCCCCTGGAATTTTGTTATTGGAATGAAATCACTGAATTCTGAAAGAGCTTGAGAGCTTCTTCTTACTGGGGTGATCAGAAATATTTGTATTTCTCTCGTACCTGGCACGACATGGCCACATGATTAAGGCACTCGACTCGTAATCCGCAGGTTGTGAGTTCGAATCCTCGTCACACCAAGCATGCTTGCCCTTTCAGCCATGGGGCGTTACAAAGTAACAGTCAATTCCATTATTCGTTGGTAAAAGAGTAGCTCAAGAGTTGGCGGTAGGTGGTGATGATTAACAGCCTCCTCTCTATATTTGCACTGCAAAATTAGGGCCGGCTAGTTCAGAGAGCCCTCGTGTATCTTTGCTCGAATTTAAAAAAAAACAACAAGCAAACAAACTTTTGTCCCTCGAGCAGAAGTATTTAAGACTAAAAAATTAGTAATTTAACTGATTTCGTTTCTCTATTATAAAGCGAAACTTTTAACACATAAATATAATAAACTGCCCGAACCTATCGTTTGTTTAAATTTATCAGTTACTAGTAGGCTGAAATAAAGTACGCTGTATTTTCATATCGAGGCTTCACATCGAAAAAGGATTGCGGAGAGATATAACTTCTCTGCCTCATAAGTAATTGTTGGTGGAAACGTGTGTGTCAAGACAAAAACCTATTTTCTCGAGACAGGCACGTAAATTAAGGAATGTCTAAGCTTAAGCCTTAAAAACTTATCCGTTTAGCCCAAAAAAGTGACGTTGAAACTGTCAATTATCTATTAACACATGCCTCACGTTTACTATTACATTACAAATATTTGTAAGCAGTAGTATTTATAATAAATAAATATACATTTTCTTATTACCATACGAATAGAGATTGATTAATTAAAACAGAAGCAATATTAAGACAGAACATTGCTATGTTTCCAAATGAAGTGGTATAAAATCTGTGTTCTTCGATTCGATGGCTTTCTAGAAGGGAATTGTAAGGATGTCAAATATTTTGATTTGTTTTTCCCGCAATGATAGTAATATGTGTTCCTGGCCATTAAGAGTTGAAAAGTTAATTATAAAATGTCAAGCTAGCCAAGTCAAATAAGCTAGAGAAAACATAATACACTAGCTGTAAAATGAATCCCGCAAAAGAATTTAAATCATTCATTATACTAATTAACGTAATGCATCACAATAAATCATTTTCAACCATTAAACAAAAAATGCATAGCCCTGCACTTAAGGACAAAATGGGTTAATATTTTATAGGAGTAAATAGAATTTAGCAATAATATTAAAATATTTTGTTTTTAATTTCGCACAAAGCTACTCGAGAGCTATCTGCGCAAGCCGCCCCTAATTTAGCAGTGTAAGACTAGAGGAAAAGCAGCTAGTTATCACCACGCAGCGCCAACTGTTGGGCTACTCTTTTACCAACGAATAGTGGAATTGACTGTACATTATGACGCCCACACGGCTGAAAGGACAGGCATGTTTGGTGCGACCGGGATTCGAACCCGGGACCCTCAGATTACGAGTCGCACGCCTTAACCCACTTGCCCATACCCGACCTATTAAAAGAAAAAATACTTCTACAATCCTTTTTTATTTGTAGATTTGTTGAAGAATTCCTCTCTTCGCGATGTCTGAATTTCGAAGAGATTTCGAATAACACGAACTGGTTATTTTCCTTTCATTTTGTGACTGCAAGAGGTCCCTGATATATTTCACAGAAATATCATTATTAACTCTTAAACACTCGAAAAAGAGAGAAAGAAACGATTGGACAAAAAAGGCAAATAATAAAAGACGTGTTCTTGCTCCATAAAAGGTAGTAAAGAAGACAGAAAATGATTTTCTCGTTGTTCAGTATTCTTCAGCGATACTGTTATATACTACAGTTGTATTTTTTGAGCAAATCCGCTCTAGTGAAGTTAACGTCAGCTGGGATTTGTTTTGACTTTTATATAGTCAGTTGATAAATGATGCTGAAATCCCACATTAATTGTATCTCTTGAGATTAATACTCAAGAAATGTCATTAGAAAAGGAAAATAGACTAAAATATATTTGGTTTTGTGTTCAATTAAATATCAAACACAAAATGGTATACTTTAAAAATTGGAAGTATTGTTCTTGTACACCGATTGAATTTTTTACACGTAAAATGAAAATGTGTACATCATGTGTTAAAGAAGCCCGTTTTAAACAAGGATGGCATCAAGAACACGTTTACAGATATAAGTTTTATACTTTCCGTGTTCGTTTTTGTGTGTATTGTTATGGGCTACGATACAATAACATAAGGTAATATGATATCGAGAAACAAACATTTCGTGCGGCCTCCCGTATTTTTAAGATCTATAACATTGGTGTTTATGAACAATAGCATTAGATTTTTACTACCAAAAAAAGGTTTATTTGTAATTTAGTTCCAGAATTAACACTAATTTTTCTAAAGCGCCATTTCATATTTTAGCAGTACACGAGTAATGTTTTAAACCTGGCTATTAACACTAAAAGAAAACTCAATTTCAGGCTCCCGTGCACTTTGAGTGGCCACTGAGTCCACTAAAGGAAGGACGGCTTCTGGGTTCCAGACTAGGATTACGATTTGTTGTCAAACACGCTCATCTGTGGCACGGAACGTTAAACCTACGCTGTTCTTCGGTCATTGCTCAGGAGTACTCCAGGAGTGTAGAAGAGCTTTATATCAAAGATATGCCGAAATCCTCTGAGCTCCGTTCAGGCAAGAAAAAAATCAATAACGGTATCATAGATACCAATAACTTTAATGTTATTTAACGAGTTGTTGGGTGGACAAAAGTAGCAGGAGATCTAAAGTCATGTCAAGTTTAGAAAAAAAAACACAAAGAGAGAGAGGACGGAAGTTAAGATAAATAACTTGTTAATTTTAACTTAGGCAATATCCAAGTGAAATACTATGTCTCTTTCAAGTAATGTCCTATACTTATAACTCTGTATATACTTGGTATTTCATGTTTAGAGTTAGTGATGGTATTCGTTAAAAGCGGCATATTCAATCATATTTATTCTGATGTTTCTAACATCATTCTACTGTGAATGATATGAAGTCCTTTAGGATGTTGGAACTATTCAAAGCGTATTCTTAAAATGAAAAAAAATATATCACAGTTAGAGCCCTATGAGATGTACGCTATATATAAGGTGTTTCTGGTTGTACTTTATTCAACCCTGTTGACTCATAAAGGATTTGAAGAATATATAATATTAATGCTACTAATATATTATTATAAATTGTTCATCAAACTGTTTCATTCTATTTTTAGTATATTTTCAGATATAGTTGTGATACGTAAAGGAGGAAAAAAAATTAACTATTTTCGTTTCCATCAAAACCTTAATCCAAACTCGTTTGTGGTTAAGTGGTATTTTTTTGTAAACCAAGAAATTTTACGGCTAGGTGGCTAGCCCTGTCGGCAGTCGTATTTCCGAATATGTTTGGCAACAGGATTCGAGCTCAAGACTCTGAGATTGCGATTTCGTGTACCCTAACCGTTATCCTCAACTATTTTATTTAATAAATATGTTAAAATGAGTCAAAAAATAATGTTTATTTTGAATTATTCAAATGTACTTAGGAAAAGAAAACCAACTTCGTTTAATATTCAATGCTATATTCATGACAGCGTGTTGACTCTTGCATCTTACAATACAGCAGATTACAGCAAACTCATAGTTTGTTATTACTGTAAATTTAGTTTAATCCAAACGCTCATATTATTTAGTAAATAATTTATTAAGATTCGAATTCAAAGCTATTGTGAGTTAAGGGAAATCAATAACTAGCAATCCTGTCAGAATATTTCTAATTAATACGGTTCACCTGTTACACAGCAAAAGATGGGCCTCGAATCAACGGACAGAAGTCGACTTATCGTTTAGGTGAAACTGTCGTAGCCAACTGTACTTCTCCAAAGGTCAAAGAAGCACCCAAGCTGCGTTGGTTTCTTAACGAAAACGAGGTAAATCTAATTGGCAGAATTGTAATTTATATTTCAAGTGATTTTTTGTATCCCTATATATAAACAAAACATTTCTGTCTGCCTTATTTATTTACTAAAGTAAACACTTCTAATTACATCTGAAACTAAAATATTATGCTGTATGCAACCTAGTCTGACGTGTTTGTTTCAGATGCTCATGTAACGATACACAGTGATTCGCTCTGCTTGTCATCCTTTACTTTCAGCTGATTAATCGAAGAAATGGAAGCTAGCGAACGACGTTATCACTTTTCAATGTTAGAATAAGTAAAACATATTGACAAGCAAATCTGTAGAAAAATGTCAGAAATGATAACGTTTTCTTTTTAAATCAAACATCGACAAAAAGGATCTTTGAAATCTCATTTAACTAATCTTAGCTTGAATAATCTAGAAGGATAAAGTGTGAACGTACGCTAGCATATTAGTCTATGATAAATGGAATGTTATTTTTCATTGATAAAGAGTAGAAACATCGAAATAGGAACACATTCTCTTTTAGACTGTTTTCCATCTTAGAAAGTCAAGCAGTTCTTACTATTAGAGAATGGATATTTGAAACAAGGCTGACACTTTCATTCTGGAAATGGGTTTTGTGGATTTTATACAAAAAAAAATCATTTCGTAAAGAATATCAAAGAAAAAGTCTTGAAGTTCTCTGTGGTTTCAAATTTCACTTGAAACAAATAAGTGGTAGGCTTAACCTATAGTAACGCCGAGAGACGTTCTTGTAAAGCATTTCAGTGTGAAATGAAGTAAGAAAAGAAAACATAATATTACTATTCACGGATAAGGTTTATGAATATCGATTTGGTGTTTATCGATTTAAGTAATTTGAACATACGTCCCTATGTTTTCAATGTGAATAATTAAGAAATTCTTATGACGTTTAAAAATACTGGTAACGCTAATGGTAAAGGGTCGAACGAACAGATGTGTAATACCAAAATAGACGTATAGTTAGCCATAAGATGGTTTCAAAGATAGTGTGTGCGTATGAAAATAAACATCTTCAGATAGCCAAAAAGTAAAGAAAAAAAACCCAAAAAAAACAAAAACAGGTAGTTTAGTAGAATATATGTGTATATATACGTACATAGCCAACAGGTAAAGACAGTATAAGAAACAGGTAGTTTCTTGGAAATATTAACACATATCGAGAACACGAAAACAGTATGGCTATATTTTGTCTGTGTTCTTTTTATCCCAGGTGTTACCAGAGTACGTTACAAGATACCCACTGGTTGAGCATCCAGATGGTTTGGAATCAACTTTACTTGGTATTCATTTTAACGTACGAGAACACCACTTCCGAAATGGAGAAATGAGACTGAATTGTACAGCCATTTTCAAGAAGATTGTGGACACAAGCCACGTGGAAACTGTAATTGGAGCTAGCCAACAGAGTTCTGGACTACAAGTTTCAGCAAAAGGAGGGAGTGGTGAGTCACATTCATTGTGTCACAGTAGTTTCGGGCTGTTTTGAATACTTTTGTCAATACTTTGAATTATTGAGAACAAATGTAGACATTTACCTCAAAAATGAATAAAGAGCCAACATCTATATATTTGAAGGTTAATACGGCACCTAAAAATTACTCTGGGTAAGTGTCTGTCTGATAATATCAATAAAAACATAAACAGGGGTGAGGTAATACGTTTTAAATTGAAACATTAGAAATAATTCAACTAATGTAATTAAAACACAATCATACCATATAATTGGGTAATCTAAAGTCATTTTAGTACGGGATATGTATGTCTGTGTATAAATTTATGGATTTATTAGAATATCAAAATGTTTGCTTTTCTCTAAGTTTACTGATCTTAAAAATTGTAGAGGTAAGAAGACTATATTCACGTTATCACGAACTTATTAACTATTTATTTTATCCAAAGCATGTAATGTGTTTGAATTAAACATTGTTTCATGAAAGAGTAACATAATAATGTGATATACAAGTTTGAGATTTTAAATAATTTCAACACAGCTATAACAAAGGTTCCGGATAAAACAGAATAAAATCCCAATCTCTATATATTTTATTCCAAAGGTTCTGGCAGTACCTGTTCCTCTGGGAAATCGTTGGAGCTACTATTTACCATTCTTTTGAGTGTGTGGTTTATCTACTGTTAGCCAAGAACTTAAAAGAAATCTGTTCCCCAATTAATTTATAAAAGAGCTTTGCTCTGGGTTAGTTTTGACATCGTGTCCCTGTGGCCACAGAAATTCCAAGATAATGAAAAAAGAAAAAAACACTTTTGAGAATTGAATACTTTGTTCTGTGTACACTACGCTAAAACAGAACAATATATTGGATAATTTTTCTTTTCACTTGCAACTGCTATAAATAAAGAAACAAATTAAAATGTATGACCCCGTGTAATTTAAAGGATCTTAGGCAACTTCGAAGAAACAAAACCCAATTTCCTCAAATAACGAGCTGCTTTGTTCAGTGATTTATCTGCTCCTATCACAGGAAGTTGTGAAGTTCAAAGTCTTGTAACTCCACTAAAAATATATCATGCCAAAAATCGACATGCCACTCTCGTCAAATTTTTTATTCCTCGTGGATTTTGCCTCCGCAGTTAGTTTTCTAAACATACTTGAGTTAGCATAACAGTAGTTCTCTGCCTCTGCAGCAAGGACATGGAAACCAACCTGTGATAAGTGTAGCGACGTCCTGTTAAACTAAAGAAGAGTTAGAATACTGGGGAACACATTGACTAAAGTAGCTAAGAAAATTAGCTAAAGAAATATTTGGTAAGTGGATTCGATGGCTGTGATATTCGTGCTTTCGTTAATCTAAACGAGTCAACGCTAGTAAGGGAAATTTTGATTAAGTAGATTCAGATATGTAAGTTTTAAGTATATGGGATTGTTGGTTTGAAAATCTGAATGTCAGTTGTAGATATGACAATTTTAAATCTTCTACATTCAGCTGTTCTGTGTATTAGATTTTTCTTCTGTGTTAACGTTATAGAAAATATGTGCAATAGTGTTTAAAACAAACATGACTTGAGGTTTTGCTAAATGGTATAAACGACCATGACTTATAGGTTTTATTAAACGGTAGAAACAAGCATGACTTAAAAGTTTTACTTAATGTTAAAAATGAGCATGGCTTAGAGTTTCACTAAATGGTAAAAACAAATTTATTCATGCCTTTTAAGTTACACTAAAATTATATGTTAAGTTTGCAAAAAACGTATTCTCAGTTTCAATGAGTACAATTATGTGCTTTCTAAATTACAATATCGCATAGTATAATAAAATGATATTTATAATTAAATGAAAATACTTTAACCTAATGAGCAGTTACAAAACAGACGAAAATCTTTTTTTTTTTTTTTTGTAAATGATGTAAAAATTGATAGTCGTTTTAGATTTGCTTTCTGTTCATGTGAGTGAAAATGTGATGTAACATGAATGATTGATTACACTTTACGCCGTAAATAAATATGTGACACAAAACTGTTCTGAATAGATGTAGGTGTGTTTTCCCCGTCGGACATGAGAGACTCCGGCTAAGTTATTTCATGTTATGTATTGAAATGATCACAAAATATTCGAATATACAGAAAAACTTTTCGTCATATTTCTGTTTATGAGTATGTGCTTGTGATTTTGTATATAACTTTCAAAAATAAAATATTTATTTGCTATGACATAACTGTTCAAGGTATATCATTTTTGAGTGTTTTAATTGTATGGATATCATTTAAAATACTTGGGTATGTAATATGTTCTCTAAAACTGAATAAAAATTCTGATGTATATTTAAATATTTGTTATGCGTTTTAACATAATTTTCGATGCATCACACACTTTTAGTTTTTCTGTTATTAGTTTTAATTATACTTATTATTGTGAGTATTTGTTGTTTACAGAAGTAACTCAATATTGTTTGTTAGTATAATAAATCTCGAATAAGTCTCCGATTTATTATTTTATGTACGTCACGCGTTACGAGTTCAAATAAACAGAATTTAAATTTATAAGTTATTGAAAGTCAATATAGCTTAAATTCATGATATTTACTAATAACATTGATATCCACAACTGTCTTAATTATATTTTAATATACAAACAACAATACAATTTATAATAACGATTATTACAAATAATGATTTATACACAAAAGTTTTACATACTTAGAAAAAATACTGAGTCTTACATCTTGCTTGGGACTGAATATTTTATTGACGGTTCATGAAGAACGAATTAGTTCTAAGTTGATATTTTTACACTTCATTTAATGGCTAGCCTCTTGTCGTTTACTAGCTGTTTTTTTTTTGACAAATATATCTAATGTCCTCACAAAAATACTAAAGTCTGAAGATACTTCGCTGAAGTTAAACGGTTTATAAGGCTCGAAATCTATAAACGTTCCTGGTAAAATATCTATAGTTTCATGACTAGTAATAAGCGTTTATTACACTTATTGCTTCCAGATTTTATAGTATACCAACTGTAACAAATCAACGTTGTATAAAACTGTCTCTTCGCATTGCATTAGTTACCTTTTATATGTTTTAAGGTGATGTTCTCGAACGTTCAGCTGTCAATAATACTGGAAGAACTAGTCAACTTCACATAAACACAGTGAACATTGTTGATTCGAGAATTTTGTAAAAAATTATAGAATAGACGGGACTTTCGCAACATATATTTAGCACCAAAAGTTACATGCATTAAAGTGAAACAAAATAAAATAAATATATAATATTAAATTCATCATAATACGAATATAAGTACTAATATCACAATACTAAAAATAAATACAAAATGTCTGCCTCGTCAAGTTTGACTGCAGTTCCTTACATAAATGTAATTCTTTTAAAACAATACATAAATAAATAGTCTCATGGTCGTAACTCTTTATATTGCTCTTTAACTGAGTACATCACTTGCCAAGAAAAAAAAAATGACCATAACTGTGAGAATTACGTTATCTATCTCAGTGAGTGTGACACCTGACATATAGAATCAGAATATTAGCCTTTCCTGAGGCACGACCGGACAGGAAGAACCAGTAAAAAGAATAACAACAATATTTTACAAAGATACCATCAACAATATATGTTGGAAGTTAACTTTACTGTATAATAAAATGAAAACACATTATTGTTTTATGGCAGTCTAAGTGATAATTATTTTCATTACACTGGTCACACTGAACTAAGTCGTGTGGGGAACTGACTTTCTGCTCCGTAATGCAATGTTCTTGTATCAAGGTAAGGTAAGTTTCAAATATCATAATACTGTAAAGTGTAAAGCTTAATAACCTTTCAGAGATAAGCATCTGCTTATATTCTTGTATAAAACAACAAGGTGTGAGATTTTGTATCTATATTTTCGATAAAACTATAAGTCGAAAGGGTTTGAGCATGCATTGCCTTGACGAATAGAAACAGTGAGGTATTGAAAGACCCTCATCATTATTACTTGAAATTATACCGTTTGAACGCATATTGATCTTAATACTGTAAACTAGGATGGTTGTAAATATTTCTTCTTTAATACTGGAAAATGCAGTTTGAACGTATATTGGTCTTAATACTGGAACTAGGATGGTTGTAAATATTTCTTCTTTGATATTGAAAACTACAGTTTGAACATATGTTGATCTTAACACTGAAACTAGGATGGTTGTAAATATTTTTTCTTTAATACTAGAAACTTGGATGGTTGTAAATATTTCATGTTTAATACTAGAAAATGTGTAGTTTCGACATATCTCGCCTTTACTACCGGGAACTATGTATCTTTAACAGAAAGTTGAGCTTCTCCATATTAAAATATACAAACGTATATCAAAAGGTGATATTTTTGGAAATAAAATGTGCAAATAGGTAACAAAATGCTTAATATTGATAACAAAAATAAATTTAAATAAATTATCAGAACAATTCATGTTCATCTATCCTATTAACATGAAGTCCCCGGCTGGTACAGCGTTAAGTCTACGGATTTACAACGCGAAAATCAGAAGCTCGATTCCCTTCGGTTGATTCAACAGATAGCTTACTGTGGCTTTGCTGTAAGAAAACACAAACAATCTTCACTGTTAATTACTAAATAATGCTAACAGGAAACGAAACGTCAGTTTTGGCCATTAAAAAATACGCGATTCAAAAATGACTTTTAAATACGTGCTTCCCGCAAATAAAAAGTGACTGACAGAATTTCTTCAAACATAAAATAGTATATCCAACAAAACACTTCTGCAAGAAGAGTTATTAATACAAATTAAATTCACATTTTACGTGAGAAAACGCAGCCATTGTCCAACGTTTAAAACAACTTTTGAAAAATGAAACAGGGCTAGAAAAGTCAGTATGAAAAATGTCAGACCAAATAATATAAATAAATAACTTTTACAAAACTAATACTTCACAAAGTTTACTCATTTTGCATAAACATAATTGAAAAGTAACCATATTAGATTAAAGTGTTATTATGAATACACATATTGTTGTAATCTACATTTTCAAATCATAATAAAGTGCTAAGAACTTACAAAAGATTAGGAACTTTATACTATACCATCTGACCTCATGTTGCGATACAGAAAGAAGATAATAATGCGATCACATAAGATAATATGTTAGTATTCAAAATGCATAGAGATATGTGATAACAGTTTCGTACATATATCAAGTGATGTCGTGGTAAATTTATGAAAAGGAAACTGAAACTAGGAATAGAGATAATGTTAAAGTGTTACAACAAATTAAGATAATATAAATAAAGTGTCGTTTTTAATAGATATGCATACCTAAGTCACGAAAGTAATTCAAGTGAACGACTGGAATTAAAGCAATACTTCAGTCTTCAATAATTTTAATAAATATGTTATTATACGTATTCCATGAATTTCCAGTTTTGTGAACAAAACCAAATTATGAATTGAAACTTACAACGAGCAACATAACTTATATTATAATAAAATAACGTAACCAAATAAGAATGGTAATAAGGAAACTCATATTATTTTTTAATGAGCAGGCTTGGAAATAACCCGAATTTAATATATATACATTTCTATCTAAACGTTAAGACCGAATAAAAGGGCTCGGCATGGCCAAGTAGTTAAGGCGTTGGACTTGTAATCTGGTGATCGCTGGTGCGAATCCCTGTAACACCAAACATGCTTGCCCTTTCAGTCGTGGGGGCGTTATAATGTGTCAGTCTATCCCATTCTAAAATCAGGGGTTCGATTTCCCTCGACATACTTAGCCAAATGGCTTTGCTATAAGAAAAATTCAGAAAAAACAAAACAAAGGTTTAAAATAAAGCGGGAGAAAACAAAAGTATGATAAAATAATTAAACTGAGTTGAAACAGCATAAATAAACACTACGTTTCATCGTGCCAAATCAGTCTATTACCAGTTTATGTTATGTTATAACCAACTACAAAATTCATGCTAGTCTTCGTTGAAGCGACATATTTCATAGATTTATTGATGGACAACATTGATAATTAGACTGTTGAGGTATATGTTTTTTTTTATGATACTAAATGCCAAATCCGGTTAGAAACTGACATAATCATTTTGCATATTAAACGAAATGTCCAAATTTCTTACTTTTGTGACAAGAACTGTTTCTAGGGTTGCTTCCTAGTGGATCAGTGGTAGTTTTGAAAACTTACAACACTAAAAACCTGGTTTAGATTAATGTCGTGGGTACATCACATGTAGCCCACTGTCTAGCATTAAACTAAACAACAAATGAAAACAAAATTTGTGAGAATCTTTAAGAAAGTTGCATGTTAAAATTGATTATGGTAATGTGCACGAACTACCGGAAACAGTAAAAGATGATTTTCATGTCGAGTATAACAGCATGCCGATGTATATTATTTTTACTGTGAATTTTAGATTTTAAATTTTAGATAGTTTTGCCGATTCAGTTCATTAGCACAAACAAAATGCACGTAAAATACAAAAGTTTTTCTCAAGAGTTGAAAATACAAGTATTTATTTTAATGCATGAAACTATATGTCAATTGCTGTAGGAAAATGTAGAAAGCTACTGTAATTTTCTTGGCTTTTAGAGTAACAGTTACTCCTCGGATTAACGACTTTGTTAAATGCAGTTCAAACTCTTGTTGGCAACTGCCGTCATTCGCACAACGTTCCAAAGGACGGTTACAAGAGGCTCCTTCAGCAATTCAAATATACTAATCAGTGTTGGAAGTACTATGACGTCACGATCGTTTTAGTGCTGGCCGTAAATGTAGAACGCTTTGTTAACTGTTATTTATTTGTATTCTGTCGAATAAATGAATGAATATAAGTTGTCGGAATAAATAGGAAATGCATACTGTTGGAAGAAAACTCCAATTAAAGAAACTACTGTAAAAATGTAGAATTGAAATGAATGATAAAACAGTTTATTTTATATAACAACGTTTCGTGCAACTGACCGTTATCATGCTCATTACAAAAATCAAACTAAGCCTAATGAAGAACAAGAGCTCGAATCGTTAATAAATACAATATGTTTGTTTCTACATTAAAAGATCTTTTTATCCGTGATTTCATTTTTTTACACTTTCCTTAAAACATTGTACACAAACCTGTTATTCTGAATTGTTTTTACCCTTTGATTTCATTTTAAAAGACAAAATTTGGACCAACTGTAAGTCACTTATCAAAACTCTCTCGTCCCTCTGAAAGCCTCCCATATTGCATTTTTTACCATTTTTAACACTCATTTGGCCCATTTAGAGTGTTGAACTAATCTATAGAGCAACACTGGAACTCGACGATCACAACATTAGGATATTAAGACTAGGTCTCGTCAAAACTTAATATCAGCGATGAATTTCGGAAAGTATCTCTCAAATACATTATTTTGCTAATGAAAATTGAAGAATTGAAAATATCTTTACGTTTTTTATTACTGGATTCTGTGTTTATTTTGAATGAATTTTATACTTTCTACTGACATGAAGGATGTGTTGAACGTATCTTATTATTTTACTGAAAACTGTGAATCTCTGAGCAAATCTCGTATTTACAACTCCAAATTACGCAGTTGTAAAAGTAAGTATATTTTTCTTACTGCCCCCGCTAGTACAGCTGTATGTCTCCGGATTTACAACGCTATAATCAGGGGGTTGATTCCCATCGGTGGGCTCTACAGATAGCCCGATGTGGCTTTACTATAAGAAAAACACACACACACACACATTTTTCTTACTGCCAGAAGCTACGTAGATGTAAACGTATTTTGCTCTTAATACAGAGAAACGTGAAATCTTGAGCAGTTTAGTTTGTTTTGAATTTTGCGCAAAGCTATTCACGGGCTATCTGTGCTAGCTGCCCCTAATTTCGCAGTGTAAGACATGAGGGAAGGCAGCTAGACATCTGCACCCACCGCCAACTTTTGGGCTACTCTTTTACCAACGAATATTAGGATTGACCGTCACATTATAACGCCCCCACTGCCGAAATGGCGAACATGTTTGGTGCGACGGGGATTCGAACCCGCGACCCGCAGATTACGAGTCGAACGCCTTAACCCAACTGGCCATGCCGGGCCTGCTTTGAGCATATATCACCCTTGTCACTGGAAACTCTTTAGCTAGGAATATACCTCATCCTTACCAATCAAAATTGTGCTGTGTTAAATTTGTTTGGTTCTCGTAACTAGAACTTCAGAAGCTTTAAAGCTATCTCTATTCCTTTACAGGAACATAAAAGGTTTTGAACACATATCGCCCTTGCTACTTGAAACTGTGAAACTTTAAACATGCTTTTCTTTACTTTATAATAGGAAAGTGGAAAGCTTTAAATATGTCTTGGTCTTATAACCAAAACCCGAGACGCTTCTAAGATGTTTTATCATTATTACTAGGAACTGTAAGCTTTCAATACTTTTCATCCGTACTACTGAAATCTAAAAGGTTCTTCGTATCTTTTACTTATATTTATAAACTCTAAAGTGTAAACATATATTGTCCTTTTCATTGGAAATTCTGTTACTTTAAATATGTCTTTTCTTTACTAATGGAGATTACCTTTCTTGAGAGATATATGTTTGTTACTATTGGTAACTATTTATTTTTAAATATACTTAGTTCTTAATGCTAAAATCATGAATCTTTGAACATAGCTCAGTCTTACCATTTGAACGTTTCAGTTTGTAAATATTGCATCTTTTGGAGGCCAAAGTGTTTTAAACAGTTTACTGTTGAAATTCGTCTTACTACTGTAATCTTTGATTTTAAATGTGTTTTATCCTCACTTCTAAAAACTTTGCGTGTTGAGAAAAATCACTTTTCTTCTACTAGAAACAGTGAATAGTTGAAATGTATATTGTCTTATGAAAACTATGGGCTTTCAACGTACCTGGCCTTAAAACCGAAAAAGCAACATTATGAAAACGTATTATATTGTAACTGAAAACATAGGTATGAATAAACATTGTTCTTAGTAAGAAACAAGAAGCAGCTTTTAACATAGCTTATCCTCACAAGTGAAACCCAAGAGGTTTGGAACATATATTAAGCTTAATACTTAGGATATTAAGGATATAGATCTATAAATAGTTTAGTACTGGAAGATAAGAGGATGTGAACGTGCACTGAATTTCTTATAGAAAATGAGACACTAAAAATACATTGTCCTCTTACTGAAAATTCAAGATTTGAACATATCTTTTTCTTATTTCTGAAAAAAACATATTTCATTATTGTCAGTGGATATCGTGAAGCTTTGATATTATCTTTTCATTACTAGCAGAAACAATGAATTCGTTACATTGGAAATTAAAAGGACTAAACACTGTTAGTTTGAACATATGTTCACTTCACCACAAGAAAATGCCCAGAGCTCGAACCATCTCATCCTCATTACTGGAAACTAAGAAACTTTCAATAAAACTCGTCCTCCTTACTGAAAACTGAGAGGTTTTAAACACATTTGGCTTTGCTACTATAAATTCAGTTACATTCAAAATACACTGCTTTGCTGCTATAAAATCAGATACTATTATAGTACACTGCCTTGCTACTATAAAATCAATTACATTCAAAATACACTGCATTGCTACGATAAAATCAGATACGTTTACAGCACAATGCATTGCTACTATGAAATCAGTTACTTTTAAAATACATTGCCTTGCTACTATAAAATCAGATACGAGGGCTGTTCAAAAAATACGCGGACTGACGTCATAAAACAAAATGTACTTTATTTACAAGTTACAGGTCTGGGATCCCTTCAAAGTACTCTCCTCCCCAACGCACACACTTATCCCAACGGTGTTTCCACTTGTTGAAACAGTACTGATACGCTTCTTTTGTAATGTCCTCCAGCTCCTTCGTCGCATTTGCCTTAATCTCGGGAATCGTCTCAAATCTTCTTCCTTTCAAAGGTCTTTTGAATTTGGGGAACAAGAAAAAATCGAAAGGAGCAAGATCAGGTGAGTAGGGGGGTGAGGAAGAACAGTGATCGAGTGTTTGGCCAAAAACTCACGAGTTCTGAGGCACAAATTTCGCAACAACGCGGTGCATCTTCAATTTTTCGGTCAAAATCTCGTAACAAGATCCAACTGATATCCCACACTCTTCAGCAAGCTCCCTGACAGTCAGACGTCGATTTTCTTGCACCAGGGTCTTGATTTTATCGACGTGTGGGTCGTTAGTTGACGTGAAGGACATTCAGGACGCTCATCATCTTCAATGGACTGTCGACCATCCTTAATACGTTCATGCCACTTGAAACATGCCGTACGCTTCATAGCACATCACCGTAAGCCGTATTAAGCATAGCAAAAGTTTCAGTTGCAGATTTTTCAAGTTTAACACAAAATTTCACAGCAAGTCGTTGCTCCTTCAGGTCATTCATTCTGAAATCCGCCAAACGATAAAATCGCACTTCACTTAAAACCGCGTAGCTAATACACAATTGTGTCGTAATTATCTGATTTGTTCGAACCTAGTGACACCAAGCGGATTCCCCTGGAACCAACTGGACTCGCGCAATTGAAACAGTCCGGCATTTTTTGAATAGACCTCGTACTTTGAAAATACACTGCCTTGCTACTATTAAATCAATTAATTCAAAATACACGGCCTTGCTACTATAAAATCAATTACATTCAAAATACACGGCCTTGCTACTATAAAACCAATTACATTCAAAATACACGGCCTTGCTACTATAAAATCAATTACATTCAAAATACACTGCCTTGCTACTATAAAATCAATTACATTCAAAATACACGGCCTTGCTACTATAAAATCAATTACATTCAAAATACACTGCCTTGTTACTGGTCTACCGATGGAACAGTTGTTAGTCAACGTAATTACAACGCTAAAGTCAGTAGTTCGACTCCTGCAGTATACGTAGCAGCTGGCGTAATACGATTGATATAAAACAAATAAAACACCCTAACTACTGGACTCTTATGACTTTAATATATCTTGTTCTTACAACCGATCGTTGCGAAGCTTTAGGTATATTTTATCTTGTTGATACCAACGGCTTTCTACATTTATTTGCCTCACTACTGGAGCCTAAGAAGTTTTGAAGATATTTTTATTTGCTGTTGGAAACTAAAATGCTTTGAACATCTATTTGGAAATATCACGTTTGGTGAAGTTTTCAGTATACGTCGTTATTACTACTAGAAACTAGTTTAAACATATTTGGTCTAACTATTGAGCACTGCGTAATTTTTAATATATCTTGTCTGTACCACTAAAAACTAGGAGAAATTGAACGTATCTTGTCTTATTATCGAATAATGAAATAATCTCAAAGCTTAGTGTCCACGTACTGAAATTTTCACATTTGAACATACTTTGTACATTGTTGCAAAAACTGAAGCTTTAAACACATTAGCCGTTACTACTTCAAATTGAGATACTTTGAAATACCTTGACGTTAGTGCTGAAAAGTGGTTATTTTAATATTTATAAGTTGTGTTTATGCTATTCTAAACATCTGATGTTAATAAAATAGGTTTTATAATACTTGCAACTGTAACCCCGATAACGAATAACGTGCAAGGTTAATTACATTATACTAAAACGATTCAGAGTACGGATTTCAGCAAGCAAGTAATATGAAAGAAACAAACAGTTAACATAAAACCTGAGTAGAATAGTGTGTAATATTTTATGATTGTCAGTGTTCGTAAGTAGTGGTATTTTACCGAGACAGATCACTTTTATAACAGTTATTTTTTAATGTAAAGCCTTTGGTGGCTCAGTGGTATGTCTGTGAACTTGAGACGCCAAAAAGCATGTTTTGGTACCTGTGGTGGGCAGAACACAGATTGCCCATTGTGTATCTTTGTGCTAAACTTCCAACAAACTAAAACAAACAAATTTAGTGTAAGATATTCAGACATTAAGATGATAAAGACGTGTTTAGATTGTGGGTTTATAATTTTCATTGTATTTAATGGCCTTTTTTTATATGCAAAAACGGCTCGTTTTGGGTTCAGAAAATATTTTAAATAGAAGAGCGAACAACGTTTCGACCTTTTTCGGTCATCGTCAGGTTCACAAAGAAAGAGGTAACTGACCGGAAGCTGACCACATGTTTGGAAGGGGTTGTATAACTGAGTGTCGCAATGTAGAGGGCGCGGTTAGATGTTTGAATATATAATAATCTATAATATTAATATAGGTATAATGGCGTTCCTTTATATTGGTTTATTTTGGGTTTAAGTTGTACCTACGTAAAACCGACTCACGCACACCGCAAATATACGGCATCCCCAAACCTCATAAACCAGATTGTCCATTACGACCAATAATGTCCACATATGAATCGTTTAATTACAATCTTGGTAAATACATAGCATGGGCATTCTCCAAATATGCAACATCAGCCAGCTCATTCATCAAAGACTCTTTTAATTTCAAGTCTAATCTAAATCAACTTAATCATAAAGCCTTAATGGCCAGTTTCGATGTTATATCCCTCTTCACAGAAGTTCCAACAACAGAAGCCTGCAAGATAGCCTTAGAACTCTATATTCGAGACCCTAACCCAATTATAGACATTCCCAGTAACCAGTTAGCAACCCTCATAGAATTCACCACAATAAAGACAAACTTCATGTTCAACAACCAAAACTATATACAAACAAATGGCCTAAGCATGGGCAACCCAGTATCACCAGTTCTAGCCAATATTTTTATGACACAAATTGAAACACAAGCAATTAATACTGCATTACATCCACCACTATACTGGTACAGATATGTAGATGACACGGTTGCGGGATTCAAATCTACAGAACACATACTTAATTTTTTCACTCACATTAACTCTATACATCCCAACATTAACTTCACATGTGAACAGGAAGAAAGCAATCAAATATCATTTCTTAACCTCAAAATTATAAGAACCGACACACAATTCAAAACAGAAATCCACCGAAAAATCACCCATACTGGACTATACATTCCTTGGGACTCAGCACATGAAACAAAACAAAAACTCAACATACTAAGAAACCAGATAAACACAGCCATAAAACTGTGCTCACCAGATAAAATTAACGATGAATTAGACAAAATAAAACAATACTTCATCAACATCAATAAGTTTCCTCCACAAACCGTAGAAAACATTATACGCACACACCTAGACAGAAAGCAAAATCAACCAACAAAAGGGAATATATATCACGAATCAAAAAATCACGAAACCATATACTGCTGTATACCATATATTTCTTACATCAGCAAACAAATAACCAACATTTGGCAAAAACTAGTAAAAAAATATAACATTCCAGTTAACACTAAATTTATTCAAAAACCAGGCACAAAACTAAGGTCAATACTATGTAAGAACTACACTGACAAACACCACACCAACATTATTTATAAAATACAATGTGATAACTGCCACGACTTCTATATAGGAGAAACAAGTAGAAAAATGGAAACCAGATTCAAAGAACATAAAAAGTCACCTTCACACGTTTTCGAACACTGCAAGTCAAATGGACACAACATAACCATAGAAAACACTAAAATACTAAATAAAGAAACAAACATAAACAAACGAAAAATTAAAGAAGCCTTACTTATACAACAACTTAAACCCAAAATAAACCAATATAAAGGAATACCATTATACCTATATTAATATTATAGATTATTATATATTCAAACATCCAACACTGCCCTCTACATTGCGACACTCAGTTATACAACCCCTTCCAAACATGTGGTCAGCTTCCGGTCAGTTACCTCTTTCTTTGTGAACCTGACGATGACCGAAGAAGGTCGAAACGTTGTTCGCTCTTCTATTTAAAATATTTTCTGAACCCAAAACGAGCCGTTTTTGCATATAAAAATTCTCAACAAGTGGGTTTCTCGACATCACTGATTGTTAATGGCCTTTGTAAACAAATGAATATGGATCACCTTTGTACCTAAGAACCATCTAAAAACAGACCTGTGATAAGTCATAGCATATCCTCAATAAGCAGCGAGGCGTTTTGAAAGAGATGTAAATCCACAAAAGGAGTGGTTAATGGCAATCTCACTCACTTTTCCTAGGTAACAACACGCAACATAATCAAAATTAATGTTTATCTGCAAAAGCAGAATGAGTCATTTGTACTCAGGCTGTTTCCACGACATATGTGTTAAATGGTTGCTTACTTCGAGCAGCTCAAAATGAAATATTTTTTGCTATTTCATAAGAAACGTATATGAATATTGTATCTTTATATTTATGTGCAAATATGATTGGACTATAGAATCAGACGTTTTTAAAAAGCCATCGTTCTCATGCATTATATAAATTGTGGAAATCTGTAAGTAGAAGCTACATGCTTCGAACATGATAGCTTTACGAAAGAGTCTTTTATAATAGAAACTACTCTGTGAGGTTATTTTCAAGATGCATCATCATAGTCAAATAGAACATGACCAGAAGGAATATCATGCAATATAATAAGTATTTTTCTAATTACTTGCACTAATAACGTTGGATATATTATGTGAGTAGTTGGTGCTAGTGTAATATTTCTTATCCTTCTGGAATGTACAATGTGTTATAGAATGTTGTAGGATTTTAGTAAATTCAGAGTATGCAAAAGATGATGTATTTCAGTATATTATAGTCTTAGAGTTTGTTTGTTTTTTACATTAAACGAAAACTACGAAATAAATACTCTTTATGAGTATACATAAATTTAATACAATAAGCATGGTTATTTCTCTAAAAGTAGTATTATTTACTTTATCATGCTTTAGAATGTTGTTTCTTAATTACTCTAGTAACCACAGAGTTAATCACTTCTGGGTGTTTTACGTAAGTGAGATGTACCTGTGAATACATATAAATACCACTATTTGCGTATTATTTACAGGGATCAATACAGTTGTGTAAGACATTTTAAACTACTCAAAAATCCTGCCTGTAGTTTTGTGACTTGTATGATATCAGCATATAATATTAATCCGCTTGAATGATAATTAACTCAAGAATTCTAAAATTAAATATCATCAGTTCTGTTTCTTTATGATACTTAATGTGTTTGAACAATAATGAACTCAGGAATTCTAACTAACTGAGTAATTTAATGAAATCATCAGTTCTGTTTCTTTATGGCACTTTGCAGGAGCATAAACCAAAAGTAGGCCTCGCTTAACTTCATTAACATGTTTCAACCAATATAGAAAAGCATTAACTCCTTCTTCTGTCATTTAACTACTTGCATTTAATAAGTATTTGCAAGACAATTCTAGACATATTCTGTTAATGCATAGCTTGCAAGAAGGAAACTTAAACGAGAGAAATAAAAAGTATATTAACTGTTAGTATTTTACTCCCGTGTGATTAGCACTCATAAGCTAAGGGGACTTGAGACCATATATAATAGTTCCAAACTATCTCACAGTGAACAAAATAATAGTGGATATTCTAGAGAGGACATCTAACATTGTTTACAATTCTACTTCTTGTTGACGTATACTGATACAAAATATTATGTTCGAAGCCCAGTTTAAACTTCTGATTACCTGAAGGAACAATAACGGACACTTGAAACTGTTAAAATACTGTCAGTGGTTACCTGTGTCCAGCCAATCACGTTTATAGAATTACAAACCTTAACACTGATCCACTTCGAATCAGATATTGTAATCATTAAATTTTCTTTTTCATTAAACTTTGACTATTTTGTATTCACTAAACAACAAAACTGTTATAAGCATGACTAATCATTGTAATTTTTAACACTATGCAACTCATTATCTGTTTCGTGAAATAAGGCAACCTCAGAACTTTTTCATTAGAGGGCGCTGATATAAAAAAGTTCTGTGTTTTTCCTATAGCAAAGCCACATTGGGGTAGCTGATCACTCAGCCCACCGAGGGAAATCGAACCGCTGATTATAGCGTTGTAAATCCGAAGACATACCGCTGTACTAACGGGGGCATAAAGAAAGTTATTAAAAGTATATTTCTTCAATGTTTTTCATAATATCCTACTGCTTCTCTTGACTTTCTGTAATTACCTTAGCTAACAAAAATTAATAAATATCATATCTCTATCATGACAAACTAAGGAAACTTAAAGTGAATCGTCTTTTAATGCTTATTTAAGCAGTTACAATATTTTTCAGTATTCAGTGCAACAGAAAAGTCAAAATATTGTTTATTTTTCTTATTTTCAATTTATAATAAAAATATTAAAATAAACTTTACACATTCTATAGAAATTCGCACACTTGTGAGAGTTTATTTGTTTGTTTGTTAGCCCACAAACATCTAAAGTTTAAGAGGTAACAGTGCAAAATTTCAAGTAGACTCGATTAGTTCTTAACATATAAAGATATTGAGAAGGTCACTCAGATACGATGGGATCTAAAATTAAGTACTGAGGGACGACAAACACGTGTCTAAAATCAAATTTTGTGTTCATGGATCCCCTTGAAATCTCGTAGGTGTTATGTTTTAAATTGAATTTATACTCCTAGTAACAACTTAACGCGATCAAAGTTGGAACTCGTGCTCTAGTCTCACTGCTGGGTGTTTGTTTTAAAGTACATTCTCATCTTGAGATAACTAGAAATGGAATTGGTAATAATGGATGAACTTGTCCGATTAATTGGGGCATCTGTGAATCATGAGGGCGTTCCTCTGAATCCCATAACGGAATATGGTTATGATGTGCTAGTTTTTATAATGCATGGAAGTTTAAACTTAAAAATTGTTGAATTATTTGTTTGTTTTGAATTTTGTGCAAAGCTACTCGAGGGCTATCTGTGCTAGCCGTCCCTAATTTGGTAGTGTAAGACTAGAGAGAAGGCAGCTAGTCATCACCGCTCACCGTCAACTCTTAGGCTTCTCTTTTACCAGCGAATAGTGGGATTGACCGTGACATTATAACGCCCCCACAGCTAAAATGGTAAGCATGTTTGGTTCGACCGAGATTCGAACCCGCGACCCTGATATTACTAGTCGAAAGCCTTAACCCACCTGGCACTACCGGGTCAAATATTATTGAAACAGATAAAAAGTAGGAAATAATAGTTCTTAACACTTTACTCGGTTTTCTTTCTTTTGTCTTTTCTTGCGGCAATAGGGAAACTGGAAAATAAGTTGAAATACACCTTAGTACAGTCAACTCTCGCTACTATGCCACTCTCGCTATTATGCCACTTTTGCTCGGTCCCGACAAAATTCAATACAAAATCAAATTTACTATGCCACCCCTACTCTCGCTACTATGCCACTTTTTTGTGTGCACGCTGTTTCAAAATTGGGTTTTGGTTTCCATAAAAATGGCTTTCTTAGCGTGAAACAGTTTAAAGCCTGCATGCAGGTTGTGAATATGCAAAATGCATGCATTTTGCGTATTAAAAACACCACCCCCATGACTGTACATGTACGTACATGTGCGTGGAGCACACAAAAACGCTTACGCGTCTACGCGTAACGCCAGCGTGGTTTACCAATGCGGGTCACATGATGCGATTAAATATGTGAGCCACTTGTTAAAGTTTAACAAGTGGCTCACAAGTTAAACCTTATCGCAGCAGGGAATCAGCAGTCAATCAACACAATCGCACAATTTCAGACGGAAGGAAATCTGTATGTTGTATTTTTGAATTGATTTATGTTTCAACTTTAGCTTACTATGTCAGTTCAGAAAAGAAAGAGAACAGACTTTACTCTGCAAGACAAGAAAGAGATCATCGATGCCGCCAAGAAGGAATCGAACCAGTCCAAGCTGGCTAGAGAGATTAGCAAGAAATGGGGCTTCGAAGTAAAGAGAACCACCGTGAAGAGTATTCTCAGCCAGAAAGATGCAATCGAGGCTGCAATTACAGCTGGAGTTCCATCAAAGCGCATGAAGCCGACGCAGGCTCATGACCCGAAGCTTGATGATGGGGTGCTCATGTGGCTGAAGCAAGCCAGAGGACAGAATCTGCCTATCAGTGGTGATCTGATCAAGGAGAAAGCGATGAAACTGGCCGAGCTGATGCACATCCCGGAATTCATGGCCAGTGAAGGTTGGCTGACCAACTTCAAGAAGCGCCACGGCATCACATACAAGACAGTGCAAGGCGAAGCTGGTGCGGTGGATTTGCAATCCTTACTTAAGTGGCAACTTGAGAGCCTTGGACTGAGCTGATAGATTACATGAGAAAATAAAGGCATTTTTTAACAATAAAACCGTTTTTTGAAAAAAACTCGCTACTATGCCACTCTCGCTACAATGCCACTTTTGCTCGGTCCCGAAGGGTAGCATAGTACCGAGAGTTGGCTGTACTTTTCTACTTTAGCTTGCTCTTTATTTAATAAAGGAAATACCTTAGGTAAAGACTCGTATATGAAATTTTCTGGTGTAGCATCCAATACACATCACTATAATTCATAAGAAACATTTGTTTTAAGTATAGTTTTAATGCTTTTTTACAAAAAATGTCTGAATTCAATAAACTTAAAATGAAATATTCACTGTAACGTTGTCATTTCTGTGCTGACAAAGAACTTAACTTCGTTTTAAAATGGAATATTCATTGTAACGTTGTTATTTCCGCGTTACCGAAGTACTTAACTGTTATAACATTTTTTAGTTATTAGAGGAATAACTCATTTGTGACGCGGAATGATAAAATCATAGTTTGCAAAGCTGATATCAGACTTATAAAGCTCTGAAAGGAATATCAATTTTCATGTTACGTCTACTTTGTTTTAGAATTTTTGGTTTCGTGGTAGGACTCAGCAGATAGCCCGATGTAGCTTTGCTATACGAGAACACACACACACACATGCTCCAGTGGTGGAGTCTGCACGTATAACTGTGTCACATAAAATTATCAGAATAGTTTAATTTACATTTATTGAAGTGAAACTATGCATGTGATGAGTCACACTACTTTGATGAAATTACTTCACGATGTTCATTATATTTGTTCCAAAGAACGGAAACTTTCATAAAATATACATGATACGTTATTACAGTTGGGTTTCTGCCAGGAATACAAAATTATGTATTTGTTAGCGAGGCGCATAACCTGATATTCATGAAACATGCTGACCAAGAGTTAGTTGTTCCTGAAAAAAAGGAATAAGAGGCAAGTACTAATAACTGTGTAAGATTGTTTGTTTTGGAATTTCGCACAAAGTTATTCGTGGGCTATCTGTGCTAGCCGTTCCTAATTTAGCAGTGTAAGACTAGAGGGAAGGCAGCTAGTCGTCACCACCCACCGCTAACTCTTGGGCTACTCTATTACCAACATATAGTGGGATTGACCGTAACATTATAACGTCCCCACGGCTGAAAAGGCGAGCATGTTTGGCGCGAACGGGTTGGTATATACATAATGATTGCAGCTAATTTTTTACTATTTTCTTAAGGCCCGGCACTGCCAGGTGGGTTAAGGCTTTCGACTCGTAATCTGAGGGTCGCGGGTTCAAATTCCGATCACACCAAATATGCTCGCCCTTTCAGCCGTGGGGGCGTTGTAAAGTGACGATCAATCCCATTATTCATTTGTAAAACAGTAGTACAAGAGTTGGCGGTGGGTGATGATGACTAGTTGCCTTTCCTCTAGTTTTACACTGATAAATTAGGGACGGGTAGCACAGATAGCATCGAGTAGCATTGTTTGAAATTTAAAACAAACAAACAAAAACAAAATATTTTTTAAATTTGTTTTAAAGTTGATACCTAGGGAAAAAGGTTTTCTAACCGTCTATATTAACCAACAAGTACTCATACAAATATGCGTTTCTATAGCGTATGTTTCTTCATAAAAACTAAACGTTGAGAATAATCAATCAAAACTGGTCATGAATGAACAATTTAAGAAACTTTTTCTTGATGATGTAGGATTTGTTTGTTTGTTTGTTTTGAATTTTCGCACAAAACTACTCGAGGGCTATCTGTGCTAGCCGTCCCTAATTTAGCAGTGTAAGACTAGAGGGAAGGCAGCCAATCATCACCACCCACTGCCAACTCTTGGGCTACTCTTTTACCAACGAAAAGTGGGATTGACCGTCACATTATAACGCCCCCACGGCTGGGAGGGCAAGCATGCTTAACGCGACTCGGATGCGAACCCGCGACCCTCAGATTACGAGCCCATGCCTTAACGCGCTAGGCCATGCCGGGCCAATGATGTAGGAACAATGTTTGGAAAAAAAAAGAAGCATTTTGTTAAGTCTGCGTTGTCAAAGTACTAACTATATTTTTTTGTATTCCATGATGACTCGCCAGCTAAAAGGAATAAAAACTTTGTAGTTATGTCTGGTGAGACAGGAGCTCAGGTTGATATTAGAACAAAAATTCGTATTGTAATCTAATAAAATTCAATAATAATAATCCATACAATGCCTTCTATAGAATTATTTTTACTAATGTTCGCCTCTCTATTTACTATATCTCTAACAACCATTTGATTTAAAATTAACTACTTCATATAATATCTACGATAAAACAACGCTTATAAGATTCAACAAATTAAATGACTTACTTATCAAACAAGTAGTGATAATAAGCGTATACGTATTGTGTATGGTAGTTCTGGTGTAAACAATGAAAGTAAAATCAAGCACTTTCTCTAGTATCTCCTCAACAAATATCGGCAGTAAAATAGTACACATTTTCTGATATTCAGTGGATAAATATCAATTGCAAGATCGAAAGAATTTAAATCTCCTGAACAAACACTAATAATGCGGTTGAATATTTTGATAAGATCTCCTGAGCAAACATTGACAAAAAAGATCAAATAATTTCTATAATCTCTTCTGAGCAAATGCTAATAGTAATGTTAAACATTTTTATAAGATCTCTTGAGTAAACATCGACAAAAAGATCGAATAGTTTCTATATTTTTCTGAACAAATGCTAACAGTAATGTTGAACATTTCTCTATTTTATTTTTTCAATACATACTTTTCAGAGTAGAACTGAACATTTTCTATAATATCTTTTAAACAAATAATACTGATAGTAACATCAAATACTTTCTGTAATGCCTCCAGAATAAAATAGAATTGTATGACTAACATCTTACACCACACTAATAATAATGTTCGCTATTCCTTGAAATAGTTTCTGTACAATCACATAGTGATTAAGTGAACCACAGCCAAATATCACTGTCATTCTTGATCTACAAGACAACTGGTTACTTACTTTGTCAGTTTAATAAATTACTAGAAACAGAATGGTTTCTGTTAATAATAACCAGATGGAAGACCAACATATACCATACAAGATGCCTTACGAAAATCTTGATTCATCAGATATGGTTACTGTTTTTACGACAACAGTTTAATGTGATTTAACATAATAAAAAACGTATTTTTGTGTCACCTAAGAATAAAATTACTGTCCTCACAGAAGCAAGAGAGAGCCACGTTAAAGTATGCTATAATTTTCAGAAAAATAAAGCAACTTTCACAGACTCTTTCAACTAAATTGAGTTTTTTTTATGTCTGACGTAAATAGAAGAGAAAGTGTCTATTGAGAGTGAAAGTTTGGTACGTATACACAAAACATGAACTCGTTCTCTACGTATAAAATAATGGTTACTTTAAAATGCAAACAATGTATTTGGAAGATATTTTGTTCGTTAAAATAACTATATACACTTCACAAATAATAATATGAACGAGTAGGTTGAAGAAAGCTTCTCGAAACACACGTCACCTACGAAAATGGCACCGTTGGTTTATTTGTTTGTTTTAGGAATTTCGCGCAAAGCTACACGAGGGCTATCTGCGCTATCCGTCCCTAATTTAGCAGTGTAAGACTAGAGGAAAGGCAACTTTTGAGCTACTGTTTTACCAACGAATAGTGGGATTGACCGTCGCTTTATAACGCCCGCACGGCTGAAAGGGCAATCGTGTTTTGTTGCGACAGGAACTCGAACCCGCGACCCTAAGATTACGCGTTGAGCTCCAGACATCCTTGGTACCTTACACTGAAAACATCATTTTAAATCACAGGTTTCAAACGCTATTGTTGCTAAAATATTAACAGAACGTTGAGCATGAATTGTAAAGACTACAAAACATTTAGAATGATATCTAATAATGATATAGAATACAAGGTGTAATTTCTAGAATTACTCTTGTCCTTAAAAAGAAAGCCATTGTGAGTTTTTCTATAATTTTCAACATTTTTGGAAATAAAGTTAAAATTATCATCATTGCAAGTTCACTTCATAATTCTGCCATAAGTTTGAAGTAAATCGCTCCAGTTTTGTAACTTAATTACAAATTAACTGCAGCCCTAATTTCTTAAAAGAGAAAATTACTCTCTCTTATTCGTTGTTAAGGAGCTGAGAGTGACCAGTGACTGGATTGCAAATCTGAAATGTCAAGATTTGCTTCTTTCTGTAGCAGAAATGTATTTAGTACTTAAGGCCGTAAGTGAGCGATAAAAATTGTGTTGAACTTCGATTCCAAAAAGAAGTAGCCATAGAGTTGGCGGTGGGCATTGTTCACTAGCTGCTTGTCCCTCTAGTTTATATGTTCAGAATCAGGAACAGTTACACGTAAACAACCATTATACAACGTTTCGCAAAAATAATAAAAAAAATGTTTTTATGTGCATTAAATTTACATGTAAAGAAACTTGTTAGAAAATATGAAGTGAAATTCAAAAATTAAGTTAGTTTATTTTTTAATTTCAGGCGTAGCTACACGATGACTATCTGCGCTAGCTGTCCCAAATTTAGCAATGTAAGACTAGAAGGAAGTCAACTAGTCATCATCACCCACCGTCGACTCTTGGGCTACTCTTTTCACCAACGAATAATGGGATTGGCCGTCACATTATAACGCCCCCGCCACTGAAAGGGCGAGCGTGTTTGGATCGACGGGGATTCGAACACGCGACCCTCAGGTAACAAGCTGAACGCCTTAACTTACTTGGCCATGCTACTCCTATTCGAAAAGAAAGAGAGAAAGTTCCAAACATTTCCAGTTACATTCACTTTCTGGAAAATGCTTAACACACTTTAGCAAAAGTTTTTTATGATTGGCTAAAATTATATAAACTGAATAAGTTTACAACATATCTGGCACTTTTTTAATGCCAATATTTACATTTGCATAAAAATAGGTTTAGTTTAAAATAATAGTTTTTAAATATTTAAAAACAAATCACTAAAAATTCTTGAAACTAGTAATTCCAAACAATTCATGAAACATTGTGTGATATTTTTTAGAGTTATAAGTTTTGGTTTCATTATACTGTTTTTATATATGCTTAAAGCGTATGCAAACGTTTCCATAAACGTTAAAATATAAAGTTGATAACGTGAAATCTAAAAATAAAAATCCTTTGAATCTTCAACGTTCTGACTTTTATACGAAACTAATTTTGTAAACAATTTCTACATTATATTTTCAAATTACCTATCGCAACTAAAAGTGCGAAAGAGTTACATTCAGCGGATTAAGTCGTTTCTGAGAGAAGATGTTTTCAAATGCATATTTCATAACTTATCAAACATCGGCTAGCCAAACCCTTCCTCAAAAAAAAACAAAAAACAAATGATTGATGGCAAAGAAAATTTTTCATAACGACTGTCGTGCTAGAGAAACATCGATCTCACGTGTCAAAGGGCTAGGGTAATTATATGCTTTCCAACATCCAATCGGCGCCAGTTTTTACAGAAGGAATGGAAATACTTTGTGACGCCACATAAATCTTGGTATGATACCAGAAGTTAAATTGTATATAAAATAAAACAAAATGAGCATCTTTTGTTTTTCTGGTCAGTAATCTTGAAAACTCGAAAGTGCAGCCTAAAACTTTAGGTACGAAAATTCCTGTGTGTGAAACTGAACAGTTAATTACATAGAGCTTTTGATGGTATGATGTTTACGTTATGATATTTCTTTGGGTAATTTGACTTAATTTAGTGAGATAAAGACAGAGTAATATTAGTTGAAATTAATTTGAAGTAGTTTTATGTATATTTATTTATTATTAAGCATAAACTAACACAACAGGCGTCCACTTCGACTGTCAAAACCCGATTTTTAATACTGTCAGATTTATCACTGCGCCACTGAGTGCCATTGCTATGTGAAAGTGAAACTCACCAATGACAGTTTCAAGTAAAAGATAATCTATAACTTGTAACATGGATCTTGTTTACAGATAAATTATAAAAATGATAAACGAATACTTTTACTACTGTTTGATAACAGAAAAATTATCGAACTAAGTGTGAAACGTTCTTATAAGCAGCCAACATTCTTTCAAGAAATTCTTCAAGTGTCGTCACATCATCTTTGAGATTGTATTGTTGGATGTATTTTATAAAAGTCCTATATCTTGGCAAGCTACACAGTTTGAGCTTAGGGTTATAAATTCAGTGGAAATGATATATGGTTCGAAACACGGCGTAGCTTGTATTCTTTAATTCACCAGTTTGTTACAACTGACTGCGCGTGATACTGAAAGTAAAACAACCTTGTTCAGTTCACTGGCTTAATAACATTTACGGGCGAGATTTTCTTTCTGAGCTCACACCAATCTGATTACTGTTTGATGCAACTCAAAATGATTTGATTTATCAGTTTTTTTAATGTATATGTCGTTGTTGCTGTTGTTATAAGAAATATTTTATACAGAAAGACTTATCATACATTTGAAACAAAGAGAGAATACTTTTATGGTATTATTAAAATTCGTTTAAGCATTCCAAAACTTAAAAAGAAAAAAAAAAGTTTTGTACAAATGAGCATAGCTTGGTAAATAACTTTAGTTATATCTTATAACTAGGTGTACTTACATGACGTCATTTTAGTGTCAACTGACTGACTGACAGGCAGACAATATATTATTAAATAGCAGTGTGGCTGGTTAAAGCAGGTGACCCCTTCAAGCGACTTTCGACCTCTTTTTGGGGAAGAAAGCAACTTTTATCATGTATAAAATATTACATCAATGTAACAAAATTGTGTAAAACTATATATGAAACTAGAGTCCTCGTTGTTACTAAAACAAACGCTGGAATTAAAAAAAAATAAATCACACCATATAAAAAATTTGTTTGTTTGATTTTGTGCAAAGCTATACAAAAACTTACCTGCGCTGTGCCTGCCACGTGAAATAGAGCCTTGTATTTTAGCGTTGCAAGTCAATAAATTTATCACTGTTTCACGAGCAGACTTGAAAGAAAGGAAGTATTTGTTTCACACCGTATACTTTTCTGTAAACTTGGGTAAGGAGCTAGTTGTTTTACACCATATACTTTCTTGTGAACTTGGGTGGAAAAAAACACTCAACGAATGATACGATTCCAATTACCAATAATTTGATAAATCTGACTTTTATTAGGCCACTTTGAAGTGTTCATACAGTGAAATTCAAGAAGATAAATGTTATCAATGTGTTGAAAAGAGACAACTTGTTACTTGAATAAAACTAAAGTAAAAATTTCTAATTTTCTCAAAAGTAATAAATGCACCGTAATGTTATAATTATATTAGATGTAAACCTGAGGAAAAGAATAACGTAAAACATTTCCAACAACATCAATGCATCGATGTTATTGACGTAAAAATTCAATATTCGTCTCTCGATAGTGATGATTTGCAATCATCTGAATTCATTTTGTATTGAAGTAAAACCCCGAAATTATCACAAATTTATTCTGACCAAGCATCATTATTACAAAATATATCCTTCAGTAATATATAATTGTTATAGATATGGTTTTTCTGCTAACATAAGCGATATAAAAAAAACACGGACCCTTAATTTTGTTGTGTTCATTCACTGATAATGGGATTATAAAAAGTTAACCATTCTAGTTGTTAATATATATAAGTTTCACAAAAAAATTAAGATAGTTGAAACAAAGAGTTACATCAACATCAATATTTAATTAGAATGTGTCATGAGCACATGAATGAATGAGACAGAGTTCATAGAGATTTTCTTTCCAACATTTCTAATATAACTCGGAGCGAAGTGTTGAGTTTAACTGTTTTTATAAAAACGTATTTATGAAAAGACAGTAATTCAGTAGAAAAATTATATATTTTACAGAGATGACATTTCGAGTAACTGTTTCTTGATCCTCAATTAAAATGTCATATTTATAAAAAAGTTATTACCTGATGGCTTCTACTGTCTGCCTATTATGTTCTTTTTGGCCTACGTATTTTTGTAAACATTTATCAAATTCTTCAGAGAATATTTATTCTTCACAAATTACGTTTATAGATTTCAAAAATTGTTGCGAATGTTTCAATTAATTTAAGCTCGTTGGTATAAAAATAATGACAATAAAATTGTTAAAGTAGACTCTAGTGATTCATTTTTTTTATTGAAAAAGAAACATCGGGAGGCAGATTACGGATTATAAAAGGCTTTATTTGGATGAGTATAAACACAGCATTTTAAGTCATTATTATATTATAACAATAATCAAAAATGTAAAAGAATGCGTTATGTTAGTAAATTATTTATTGAAAATGTTACATCAAAATATTGTTAATATAAATAAGTTGTTAAAGAGAGAAATAGCAAAATTAATATTCGTATCAAACGATAAAATATTGTTGCTTTTCGTCGTCTTTCTAACAAGGACCGGGCGTGTTCTTAGTGCGCCCGAATTATGAAGCCAAGAATCAAAGTCTTGCAACCAATTCCACAAATAAAGGGAAATAAATAAAAATGCAACGCATTTTCAGACAACGGGAGCGCTAAAAACAGTGACGATCAAACTTTGTTCCGTTATTCAAACATGTAAAAACTCCCCAATGGTTAGTAACGATGGTTACTAACTGTTTTCCCTCTAGTCTTTCTTGGAACGGTTATGTAGAGATAACCTTTGGGTATCATAATTTATTTACATTATACATTTAAAAATTCTGAGACGAGCTAAATTAAAATATATTGTTTTTTCTTCCTACCAGGTTTGAAAAGTAATTAATTTCGTCTTCTAATTACTTAACAATGCATTGTAGATAAAGGTTCGTAAATAACTACCCATTTTCTTTAGTTAATTAACGTAATAGCATTGCATTAAAATAACCATAATTTCCTAATTATTTAACCAAAGGTATGCAGTTAGTTACATGCTATGCTAATGCCAGATGTGAATAGTTCCAGGAAATGGATTTTGTGGAAGGAAATCGATTGTTGTTTCCAAGTGATTTATTGAATTTTCTAAGAGAAATGCTCGGCTTTGCCATCAAACGGTAATGACTATTTAGAAAGCAAGAGAATAGATTAACCTTACATTAGAATCATTGTATTTAATCCCACTTAAATATACATAGTTTTCAACAGTTAAATTTGTCTTTATTCCACTAAAATTTACTTTGGCTGCACTTATTTAAGATATAAATTGTTTTCTATGAAAATTACACGGTATTTCAATTGAATTTCCATTAAAAATATTTAGAAATATCAAATAATATGGGACAAAATTATCATTGTATTGTATTCTCCAAACATTATGGTTTTCATTATGTTTATATTTTTATCCACAAAATTTTTTTTTCTCTTGAGTAAGTCTAAAATATCAATTAAATAACTTATCGTTGGCAAAAGGGTATTTTCTACCAATACATGCTCTGAGTAGTGTCCCTGTTCCATTATATGGTATTTTAACCAAAAAACTCAAAAGTTAATTATTGCGCACGAATTGTTTCTGGAGAGAATTACTGATTAACCCATGATTCATGAAACCAATGCAATTTGATTAGAATGCTGACTTTTATTATTTACGATATACAGTAATGTTTTATTGTGTTGCTCATGTGCAGTATTATTTTTTTGTTTCTATATATGTGTATTGATATATATTACATTTATAATAAAAATGTTTAAACTTACTAATATTTCTTTCGAAACAAACGTGTTACAAAATGTGAAAGTGGGTAAGTTTCAAGCTGTGTTTCTTATTTCAAGAAAGTAAAATAAAAAAATAAGAATAACAAAATCAACTGAAAACACGTGTATAAAATAAAAACATAACATATTAAGGAACTGATACAGTAACTGGTAAAACAGCTTGTCTAGAACCTGAGATAACGTTTAATAAAATACGTCCATGAGCAAAGTTCCCGGTACCAAAAACTTGTACCGTTTGAAATCTATATTGAATTAGTGTAAATAAGTATTCGTTTGGTGATATAGTAAGATATTAATCGCTGTATTTCGGCTTCAACGTATAATTTAATATCGTTCAAATATCAAACAGAGTAAGAATTATAATTGTTTGTCTGACGTGTGTGCCGAATAAAAAACAAACAAACTACATATCGTCTAAATAATTCAAATTTCTTTATCAGTTTTAGCTTTAGCAAGCTAATCGATTAGTATAGATAAGCAGTTAATTAAATACCACGAGTAATTAGCTACTATATGTATTTTACGTCACTCGTAACCCTGTGTGATATCTATAATGGAGAGGAGAAGTTAATTAATGCCACACGAAATTCAATCGAATTATAAATGTAATATAGAGAATAAGTACACATTTTCTACAGCATTATTCGAACGAGTGAAAGAAATATGTTTCTAATACGTGAAAATTCTGATAATCGCTGACGACAAAGTGCTCAGGACAACTTATTTTACAGATAGTAAAATATCAGATTCGTAAATCAAATTAAAAAGAAAAGAAAAGTAAAACAGGAGGTAATGAGATTTGATTTTGTCGGGTTTTCTGCATCATTACAGATCACCTTATGTTACTCTTATAATTAAATCTACACTAACGTCTTTCCATTATTTTTTTTAGATGAATCAGAAACTAGATAATTACACATGCAAAGAAAGGTTAAATCGATAACAGTTCAAGTCACCATTACATTGTAATGATAGCTTCAGTGAAACGTTTGCCATAGAATATATGGAACATTATTATATGTATATCGTTTTCTCTGTCTCTAGAAAAAAATATATTTTTTTATCTGCCATAAGAATTGATTTGAACCAAAATGGTATTTACTTTGCAACAATTGTCAAATAAAGATTCAAAACTCCTGAAAGAAAATACAAATATCATATACCGTCATAGATAATACAAAAAGTAGATATGAAGTTGAAAAGCGAATGGTATTGACTGATAATTATGCTTCAAGAGCTCAGAACAGAACTTAAAGCGCTCATACGAATCTCTGTAGTAAGGAAATGAGATTTCAGGAAATTCCTTCGAAATTTCCACGAATCAGTGTCTGTTATAACTACGGAGACTACTGACAGTGGAACGTAAGGATGAATGAAGTTTGAAAGTGGAAAATCAGTAGTCTTAATAGTGTACTCTTCCTCTCTTCTCTGGACTTCCAAAAGTCCATTCTTGGTGTTTCCAAACAATTTGGTGATGTTTGTCGAGAACAATTCTCTTTGTAGTTATTTTTTTTATCCTATTGTGATTTGCACGAAATCATTTTAGGCTAGATTATAAAGTTTTGTTTAACTGTTTTAGAACAGAGAGGAGCAAATCGCGTACGACTAATATTCAACGAAAACTTAACTTGGAAAAAACTCTTAAAACAAGTTTCAATCTAAATATACCATTGGGTTTTTTTTTAATGTGTACTGTTTGGTTTGTTTTGAATTTCACGCAAAGCTACTCGAGAGCTATCTGCGCTAGCCGTTCTTAATTTAGCAGTGTAAGACTAGAGGAAAAGCAGCTAGTCATCATCACCCTCCGCCAACTCTTGAGCTTTTCTTTCACCAACGAATAGTGAGATTGATTGTCACATTATATCCTCACGGCTGAAAGGGTGAGCATGTTTGGTGTGGCGGGGATCCGAATCTGCAACCCTCAGATTACGAGTCGAACGCCTTAACCACTTGGCCATGTTGAGCCTAAATCTGTACTGTAGCGTTATCACAAAAAAAAGATCTGATTAATTTGCAAACGTAAAACATTTACGTATTCCCTGCTTACTTTTATGTGTAAAATTTTGTCACATTTGAAACATTTTGTGCATAGATTTATTCGTATTTATGTTAGATGCACATTGGTACGTTTTAGTGTCAAGTAGTATACATTACATTCCTAAAACCTTTGTTAAACAATGAATAATTTTATGGCAAAATAACACACGTTTACCAAGGTACACGACTACTTCTCTGCTTAAACTTTGCTTGAATAACTACTAGCATATACAGTCAAAGTTGTAAAAGGGAAATACAGATAACAATATGATTATATCTCGAAATTCATATTTGTGTACTTACTTCTGGTATAATACACAGTAGAATGCTAAAATTCTTTTAAAAGATGTATTCACACAGGATATGGCACTTAATCAACCATCTATATGATGATAAAATCCTATTAAAAAGTGTTTTTACGTAGGGTATGGTACTTATTAAACCATCCGAATATATTAAAATTGTATTAGCTGTTTATGTATACAAATACAAATAATGGTTCAAGTCCACCGAACCATTACCAACTTAAAACCCTTAATAGCTACTTTCTTGTAAATCTCAAAAAGACAACTGAACAAAGCATTCCATACATATATTTAGATGATAACGAAATAATTTTCTGTTATTTAACAGAAACAACGAGAACAAGCAATTTTAGTTTCGTGTAAAAACACCCAAAATATGGCAATAACCTAAAATACATAGCTTTATAGATAAAATAATAATGTTCATATTTATATTTTCATGTAAATATAATATATTTTCTCTACTATAATTACCTCTTTATCTTGTTTTCTTTCCTTTTTCACCTTCTACTTTTATATATCAGGCAAGTTACAGCGAGCACTAATTAAAAGAAAACAAAACCAGATGTAACACATCAAACCTTTCTTCTTTGTAATCACACATGAGTAAAAGGTACCTATAGTTATTTTATAATACGTCAAGAAAAGTGTGTTTGCAACGTCCAATACGAACGAGACTTTTTGCACAATACCCAGGCATATAGGGCGAGCTGAGATACGACATACGTCATTAGTTTCCATGAACAAAAACTATTATTGTGTCACAACACTGAGCAAATGAACTGTGATTATTATTATATTATTAATATAGCAATTTTTCTTTAAGTCATTTTCGAATCACATTTTTTAGAGTCAAAATTGATAACATAATATTATGTATTTTGCCTAATAGTTATTACTTTTATTTAATTTCACTTTATTATTATTCACAAGAACTAATAAACCAAAAAGGTAGTTTTCTAATTGTCGGAAAAGCTTAGGTAATCAAAATGTCAACAAAAGGAAACAGTATTAGTAATTCTAAAAAGATATAAGTGAAAGTAAGGAGGAATATTTTGCAGTGTGTCAACCACACCATGTCTGTCATATCCAATGACGATGAAGACCTTAGCCTAATATCAGAGTCCATTGGGTAAGCAGGATAATTGTATTTGTTATTACTTTATTTATCTCACCCGTGAATCACAGTTTTAAAGCAATACTCAGTGGCTGAAAATCCATATAAACTAAATTAACCTAGAATTATTAACTTTCAAAGTTACAAGTACACTTGTTATATTTATAAGCAACCAGAGTGCACACTTTCGTTCACATGGATGTATTTTATTGGGGGCCTTGGTATAATCCAAACTATATGAAAGCTTCTGTATATACTTATAATGCCATGCAGAGGTGTTTGAACAAAGTCAGAAATTCGATCTCAAGATACTTTGAAATCCAAGATCTGCTCAACTAGATGGAGATCAGTACTCTGTGGAGGTTATTGCATCATTGAAATGACTCTACTAGTTTCATTCTTAGCAAAATAATTTCTGCGTATGTTTTGTGAGTATTTGGGAACATTATCTTTTTGGTAATAGAATCCTTTTACCAATAATACACAAACCGCTGGGTATACCATGATAAATCAGTATCTGATTGTACTTGTATTGGGCCATTATTCGAACTATTTTGTAAATACATCTTTTCGTCTCAGCTGATAAACACTATTTGAACATTATACTGCCTCTTCATACTTCATGGCAGGTATTATACATTGAGATAAGTATCTTTCACCTCTCTTCCACTGGAGGTACAGCCTACGCTTTGAACCAAATATTTCAAACTTGGACTCATCTGTCCATTACATCATTTTCCAATAATCACCAGGACAATTTTTGTATTTTTAAGCAAATTTCAGTCTCCTTACAAAATTTTGAGATCAAAATAAAGGTTTGTTTACTGCTACACGACCAAATCTTTCATTCTCGTTGAGTATTCTTGATATTACAGAGAAATTTGGACACTTTTCTGTCATTTGATACATGGCTGTTTTTCCTTTCTTTTTGTCCAAAAGCCTGCATAAACCAAGTTCTTTCTTTGCTTTTCCACTTTTCAAATTTACCTGTTTCCGTCTCACGATCAAGGGTGCACTTGAAAGTGTTTGGGAGCAGTTAAAATCTACAACAATTTGTTGGAGAGTCTAGTCAGCATCTCGTAGAGCTTTCATAAATGCTCTGTGTTCTACTGAGAATTCTCTACGCTTTTGTGGACAGCAGCAGGACGGAAAAACTTAATATATAGTGTGAAACACTGTTTTTTATCAAGGTTTATTTATGGAATGCTATTAAATTGATTTTTATAGCATATACCGGTAAACAATAATAGCTACTTCTTAATTTCTTTCTGTATAGTTCAGATACTGCATGGGATACGTTGACAGTTATATCACACCCTAAATTTGATAAGTATGTTCATTTAAACAAATCGCACACGACATGCTCTTGGTATATGTGAATTCTAAAGAATGATAAGTATTCTCACCCTCTCTCTCTCAGTTGTCAACGTGGATTAATGAAGCATTATCACATTGTTGAAATTTCAATTCTGTAATGGTATGGAAGAATTAGCCTCATAAAATAGAAATAATGACATTTTTTTCTTGTCTAAACACTTTTGCATAGCAATGTGTGTCTGCATTTACTTCTGAATTTTCAACTTTTCTTCGTAATTTATTTATTTAATTTTGGTTTTTCATCCCATGTTTTAACATCAACACTGTAACGGTTCCATAAACGGACTTATAAAAATAATCCGCAAATAAATAAATCAATATTAATAGGCTTAAAAATATCTCTGTGTACTCATAGATTGTGCCCAAGTGTATAATTTTCTGTGTGGTGTAATAGCATTGTCGATTTATAGCACAACGCCTATATTTTTTTACATTTTATTCTCGGTAAAAAAATCTCGTTGTACATTAAAACAAAAATAAAAACATTTATCTTTGAGAAACTAATGTCTTCAAACATGGTCCCGATCAAAGTTAGAATTGTGAATGCGCTGACATGTTAAAAACAAAATTTATAGTGGATCTAGAAAAGCAAAGAAAGCAGACAGCATATTAAACAATTTGAAAAAAAATATTATACAAATATCATTTTCTAACTGTAATTGCTGAGGTCAAATATTAATATTTTGTTTCATGTATTTTATAATGCAAATAACTGCATATTTGCATACATACTGCAATTAGGACACAAACGTGTTATTTTTTTTAGTTATTTTTGTCTCCCTATGGAACAGCGGTAAATCTAAAGACTATAACGCTAATTTTTTCCGCGATGGACAACTGCAGATAGCCCAGTGTGGTTGTGCTCTAAAAACACATAAACAATCTAGTTGTTATTTAAGTTTTAAATAAAGTTCCAGATCTAACTTGCCTGCTTATAAATGATTGCGTTAAAAATTATGAGGGTTTTACGGAAGCACAGTATATACTAAAGTATTCTTTTGTATAAACGTAATTCAATATGGACTATTCTGTTGACTTCATGTGTTACTTTTCCTTTTTTTGAAACGACGGTTTCAGTCATGCTTCGTACTCTATTAGATGCAAAACTTCTATCGAAACATAAAAAGCAATGAACATTTTTTTAAAAATAGTGAGCACTCTGTGTAAGTCCTTTTTAAACTATAATTTTTGTGTTTGACTAACACGAACAAGGTCTTCAAACATTATGAAAAAATTAGCATTACTAGAAAGACAGTTATATTACCTACGTTTAATTTACTATCTTATTCTCACTGATCACGTGTATTATCATTCTGAAATGCACATTTAGGGCTAAAATTTAAGACATTTCTCAAATATATCCATTTTGATTGAAGTGTTCAAAAAATCCCCATTTTCTAACTATAAAAGGCCCGGCATAGCCAGGTAGTTAAACCACTCGACTCGTAATGCGAGGGTTCGAACCCCGTCGCCCAAAACATGCTCATCCTTTCAGCCATGAGGGCATTGTGCAATCCGTCCCTAATTTTGCAGTGTAAGAGTAGAGGGAAGGCAGCTAGTCATCACCACCTATCGCCAACTATTGGGCTACTCTTTTACCAACAAATAGTGGGATTGACCTTCACATTATAACGTCACCACGGCTGCAATAGCAAGCATGTTTGGTGCGACGGGGATTCGAACCCGTAACCCTCCGATTACGCATCGAGTGCCATAACAACCTGGACATGCAGGGACTTTTGTTTATGTGTACAGTTCCCAATATCACTGATCTGAGTGAGACCTGTGAAACACGTTATAAAATTTTAACATGATAAAAATATTTAAACGTACACAAGGTTATGGGCAACATCCATCTGCAGCTAAACTTAAACCCTGAGAGAAATTATGTGTGCAAGGGAATGAATAAATACCTTACAACTGTTTCCTTTAGGAAGAAATTTCTTTTGTAAAGTATCAAACCATCTGATTAATATGTGACTTTGTTCGTTTTTTACTTTCAATAACAAATGTGGATTTAGATTTGGTAATAAGTCTAAATTAGTCATATCTTCTGCAGAAAGTCATTTATGGCTATTTAGTTTTACATAAAAAGACGAATAACACATGCTATAAAAGATATCAAGATGTTGATGTTAGTAGAACCGTGTAGGATGTTCAACAGACGCAGAATGATCCGTATAAAACACACATTGTTTGCACGTGGAAAACACAGTTAGCAACAGATCGTGCTTTTATTTCAATTTTGTTTTCAAAAAGTAAACTGAATCTCTGAAGAGATTACATAAAAGCAAAATGAAGAATTAAAATTAACATTTATTGATCTGCTTATATGTCAGCGTAACCCTAGGTAACAATAAATCCACGATTTCACTATAAATCAGAATAATGCAATAACCGATTTACTCAAGTTATAAGGATACTTTCAGACGATTGTTTGTTTTTCGAATTTCGCGCAAAGCTACATGATGGCTGTCTGTTCTAGCCGTCCCTATTTTAGCAGCGAAAGACTAGAAGGAAGACAGCTGGATATTACCACATGCCGCCAACTCTTTTTCCAACAAATAGTGGGATAGATATACAGTCATAACGACCTTTACGGCTAAAAGAGCATGCATGTTTGGTGTAACGGGGATTCAAACTTCCGACTCTCAGGTTACGAGTCAAGCGCCTTAACCACCTGGCCATGCTGGGCCACTTTGAGACGAACGCATCCAAATGAAGGTCACAATCAAATATAATCCTTCAACAAACATGTTTTAGCGTAGAAGGTATTTAGTATTTTCTGACACACAAAACTATCATAGATGCCTTTTAAAATTTTAGTGGACTGTAGATTTGATTTTTTAGTTATTCAACTTTCTTTAATATAAAAAGAAACTTTTCAGTAATTCAGATTTATTAATAACACGAACTACAATAGTATAGGCCCGGTGTGGTATTAATAACACGAACTACAATAGTATAGGCCCGGTGTGGTATTAATAACACGAACTACAATAGTATAGGCCCGGTGTGGTATTAATAACACGAACTATAATAGTATAGGCCCGGTATGGTATTGATAACACGAACTACAGTAGTACAGGCCCGGTGTGGTATTAATAACACGACCTACAATAGTTTAGGCCCGGTGTGGTATTAATAACACGAACTACAGTAGTATAGGCCCGGTGTGGTATTAATAACACGAACTATAATAGTATAGGCCCGGTGTGGTATTAATAACACGAACTACAGTAGTACAGGCCCGGTGTGGTATTAATAACACGACCTACAATAGTATAGGCCCGGTGTGGTATTAATAACACGAACTACAGTAGTATAGGCCCGGTGTGGTCAGGTGGTTAATGCGCTCGATTCGTAATCTGAGGGTCGCAGGTTCGAAACATCATCATACCAAACATGCTTGCCCTTTCGTGAAGTACTTTCGGATACAAATATTTTGCTCTAGTAATACAGGCATGCGAATTTAAACTTCATAAATGTTGTTTTCGCTTTAATAAAGGCTTTACCATAATTTATCTATACCGGTTTTGAAAATACCACTGTTCATTTCACCTGAGACTTTTTAACACATCGGAAAAAGAAAAAAATCGTTACGTCAAATATTAGTTCGTTTATCACTATGAACATTTTTTTAGTATTATGATTGGGTTCTAGACCGATCACTTAATAACAAGACCCTTCACAATTGGTCTCTACAAATCTATCGTCAGTAGTTGTCAACATATTAAGCATAGTAAAATATGAGGGTCCGGCATGGTCAGTTAGTTAGGGTTGACTCATAATCTGAGAGACGTGGGTTCAAACCCCCGTTACACCATATATGCTCGCCCGTTCAGCTGTGCAAGCGTTATAACGTGCGGTTAATTCCACTATTCGTTGACAAAAGGGTAGCCCAAGAGTTGGCGATGGGTGATGATGACTAGTTGCCTTTTCTCTAGTCTTACATTGCTAAATTATGGACAGCTAACGCATCGTAGTGCAGCTTTGCGTGAAATTCAAAACCAAACAAATATTATAAAAGTTATAAACCCGAGCATTAGGGTTAAAAGTATTGAACTTAAATAAAAAGATCCCATTATATTGAGCAACATTTTTCTGCTCTTGGCTTATGTAGACGAGGAAGTATTGGAAGGAGAGAAAGCAAAAAGAAAAGAGAAGAACGTGAATTTTGAACGTAAAGAGATTATAGTTATAGGTGATTCCTTCAGACGACGTGAGTACAGAACACACGGGATAAATAGGGAGAAAATAGTTATATTATGCAAGCTTGGGACAAGGAGGGAAGGCTCGGCATGGCCAAGCGCGTTAAGGCGTGCGACTCGTAATCTGAGGGTCGTGGGTTGGCATCCCCGTCGCGTCAAACATGCTCGCCCTTTCAGCCGTGGGGGCGTTATAAAGTTCGGTCAATCACACTATTCATTGGTAAAAGAGTAACCCAAGAGTTGGCGGTGGGTGGTGATGATCAGCTGCCTTCCCTCTAGTCTTACATTGCTAAATTAGGGACGGCTAGCACAGATAGCCCTCGAGTAGCTCTGGGCGAAATTCAAAAGCAAACAAACTTTAGGGCAGCACTAGCAGGAACAGAAAATTTTGATATAATGGAAATAACTGAAACGTGGTTAAATGTAGAATATTTTGATGACAAAAACCCAAATGGAGTGAATATAATTTCTAATATCTTTAATAATTTCAATTTCAGAAAAGTATAACTTATATTTTACATATAGGGCAACATCTCCTCTCTTTGCTATTCTGTACCAATTAAATAACCATGAATTCATTTGGATTTGTGTTAATGAATATAAAAGGAAAGAGCTCTCTGTAGGATATTTTAATGGATCGCCGGACGAAACTGGTGAAATCATTGAGAAAATTTACAGTGACTTATGTTTTCATATGTTAGTGAAGTAATAATCATTGGTGATATTAATTTCAGACATATTGATTGAGAAATGATGGAATCAAACGATGAGGGAGGAAGGATATTGAAAACTGTTCAAGACGAATTTATTCACCAATTGCTCAAAGAACCTAATATAAATAATGTTATTTTAGATGTATAATTAACTTAGAAATGATTTAGAGTGTTGAAATTGGATAACACCTAGGTACAAGTGATCATTAGTGTATTAGATTTGATGATTTGATGCATATGGATATCAGGAATAATGGTATATTGATTCCAAATTGAAAAAGCAAATATTGAAGTGATACTGAAAAGAATTATCTATTGTGAATTGGGCGGATAAGGTATTAGGAGACACAAAGGAAATGTGGAAAAAATGTAAATAAATATATATTTTTTTTTAATATTCATTACAAATTTGCTCCTAACAAAAGGAAAGTGAAAACTGCAAGTAAAAAAAAGGTTGACTCACACGGGGTGTATAAAATAAAATTATAATATTAAAGAAAAGCTTCACAAATTTAAGAAATTTATATTGACTGGTATTATAGAAAATTATACAAGATCAAAATAGTTGTTCAAACAGCAGAATTGAACATTCAAAAGGATGTATGAAGAAAATTTGGCTGGAAACATAAAAACTAACACTAAGGTTTCTTAAGTACATTAGGGGTAAACAAATTGTCAATATGGTAATAAGACCCTTGAAGGATGATAAAGGCAGGCTTATATCTGATGATTATGATATGGCTTGGTTATTAAGTTCTACTTGTTACCATATTTTTTTGAAATGAAGACTTAAGATTTACTTATCTTGAGCAATTGATAGACGAAAACAAAGTCGAACAGGACAACTCAATATATTCTGAGCTTGTTAAAGTAAACTGGGGAAGTTTAAAGAATAAAAAGGCTCCCACGACAAATAATATTTTCTAGAGGGTTATAAATGAGGTCAAAGATTAGATACGTGAGACACTTGCTATATGTTTTTGTAAATCCTGAATATTGGTCAAGTTGCAACAGATTGGAAATTAGCTGAAGTTTTGACTCCTATTTGCCAAGGAACTAAGAGCAGTTGTTCCAGTAATTACACACCTACTAGTTCTACATCATTTGTTGGAAACGTTTCGAAATGTCTGAGAAAAGATAGACTGAAAAGTCATTTTAAAAAGTTTAGAATTTTATCAGGTAGTCAATATGGTTTCACTAAAAAAAATATTGCCTTACAAACCTTTCGACATGCTTTGAAAATGTTACTGCATATGTAGATGAGGGTAAATGTGTAGATTTGGTATATATGGGTTTTGAGAAAATATCTGACGAAGTGCTACATAAAAAACTTATTTCTATGGTTGTGGAGGATAAGTTATCTAACTGGATAGAAGAGTGGCTTGATGGAAGAAAGCAGAGAGTCGTTATAAATTGAGTTCAGTCAAACTGGACTATTATTACACATGATGTATCTCAGGGCTTAGTTTGTTTTTCATTTTTGAATTTTGCGCAAAGCTACTCGAAGGCTATCTGTGCTAGCCGTCCCTAATTTTGCAGTGTAAGAGTAGAGAGAAGGCAGCTAGTCATCACCACCTATCGCCAACTATTGGGCTACTCTTTAACCAACGAATAGTGGTATTGACCTTCACATTATAACGTCACCACGGCTGTAATAGCAAGCATGTTTGGTGCGACGGGGATTCGAACCCCTAACCCTCGGATTACGCGTCGAGTGCCATAACAACCTGGACATGCAGGGACTTTTGTTTATGTGGACAGTTCCCAATATCACTGATCTGAGTGAGACCTGTGAAACACGTTTTTACGCCCCCACGGCTGAAAGGGCGAGCATGTTTGGTGCAACGGGGAAGCGAACCCGCGACCCTCAGGACTTAGTCTTAGAACCATTGCTCTTTTAGATTTACATTGATGATGTGGATGAAGAAATGATCAAGAAAATACTTAAGTTTGCTGATTTAATCAAGGTTTGGGATTTAGCAGATGTGAAAGGGATTCTACTGCTTTACAAAAAATTTAGATTATTTAATGGGTTGGGCAAGTAAATGACGGATGGATTTTAATTATGATAAATGCAAGATATTGCACGTGGGTTATCATAATTTGAATTATAAGTATAATTTGGATAGAAATAACCTTAACAGTGTCGTGAAAGAAAATAATCTTCGTGTTATGCTCTGTCTCTCAAGCCATCCAAGCATTTCTGGTGGTAGTACAAATAGTATTTTAATTTGTATCTTCAGAAATATTGTTATGTTGAAAGTCAGCGTCTATCGCATGTATTTACAGTCACGTTTAAACGAACATCGCGGCTGAAAGAGCTGACATATTTAGTAGGAAGAGTAATTGAATCAACGACCGTCAGATAACGAGTCGAGCGCCCTAACTATCTCACCATACTAGGCCCAACCAAAACTCACCTTTCTATGTATTAGAATTGTTAATCTAATTGAATTTTTTACCAATAATTATTCTGTGAGTACTCTACGAATTCATTTCATGAATTATCTTAATTTTCGTTGGATTACAAATCAATTTACCAACGTTTGACTGTCTCTAAAGCACTTTTCTGCCTATTTTGCAAATTAATTTATTTCAGTTAATTATTAACTGTGAAGTTAGGGTATGTATACTGTTAGATGAGAATGTTAGTAGCTCCCTCGTCATTCTGACAGAATATATGCTAGTTAATATAACATATCACAACATTCAGAAACAGATACATCACAGCAATAATTTATGTCGCATCTCATAAAAATCTTCCCGATACGAACATTTCACACGAATAACTTATATAACTTATAGTTATCTCATGAAATATTTTCAGATACGAATACTTTACACCAATAATTTATATAGCAGCTCATGAAGTGTTTTCAGATACAAGCACTTTAAACAAATAAGTTTTATAGTGTCTTGTCTAGTTGTACTTGTCAAAATACTGCAATTTAAAGTTTAAGTCTACGCGCATAGTGCACTTGGGTATCAGGTGTTCATCTTTTGATGTTATATACAAACTCATTAACGCATGACAGCATCACATAGGTGTAAAATGATTGAATAGATATTAATATTGGCAAGCCCATAAAGAAGAATATGCTATTCAGTAAGTGATGTCGGGAGTCTGGAGTTACGATATAAATATCGATTACATGTAAATGTTTGTGTAAAAGCAGCCTATATGGTAATGTGTTCTAAAGGTTTTCCTTTTCTGGTCTTTAATGTCAGTTTCATTACATGCCCTAGACACAGAGCGTCTTTAGTAAAATACACACAAAAAGAACCTTATATTGCCCTAAATACTTTTTTTCGCTTACTATATCTTGTAATTACTTGTTTACATAACAAGATTTTTTTTTAAGTTACTTCGTGCACTGGCCAGGTGATTAAGGTACTCGACTTGCAATCCGAGCATTGCAGGTTCAAATCCTCATCAAACCAAATATGCTTTCCCTTTTGGTCGTGAGGGTGTTATAATATTACAGCCAAAAGAGTAGACGAAGAAATGACGGTGGTTTCTTTGCGCGAAATTCTAAACAAACAAATTTCGTGTTGATTTTATGTCAATGAAACAGAATTGTGGAGAGTGATAAAATAATCTGGAGTAGTATTTTTTTCTCTTTTTCTTAGCCTGGAAAAATGTAAATCGAAAAATATTTTTATGTTGTTTCATTCCAGTTGTTCAAAAAACCTGTCGGTCAGCAAAGGGTTACGTCATGTCTTCAGCCTCTTCTAACAGGTTTATTTTTTTTATTTTTGAATTTCACGCAAAGCTACACTAGGGCTATCTGCACTAGCCGTCCGTAATTTAGCAATGCAAGACTAGAGGGAAGGCAACTAGTCATCACCACCTACCGCCAACTTTTGAGCTACTCTTTTACAAATGAATAGTGGGATTGACCGTAACATTGAAACGCACCCACGGTTGAGAGGACTGGCATGTTTGGTGTGAAGAAGATTCGAACCCGCGACCCTTGGATTAAGAGTCGTACGCTTTAACCACCTGGCCAAGAATGGCCATTTGGTAGAGACAGCAGACGGCCAGTGTGTTAAGCTTTACAAACAAAAACATTCTAGTATATGAAAAGATGACACATCAATTCAGAAAAATAATAATTAATGGAGTACATGTTTAGAAGGTGATAAAAATGATCAGTTGATAGAAATAGTTGGTGGAAATGTTTGTAAAGTCTGCCATCAATAACAACATTTGAGTTTTAAATCTCCGAATTATATACTGTGGTCTTGTATGAAGCAGAAGAAAAGACGTCAGTCGAGAATTGGGAAGGTTATATCATTATACAGTTTATTAGTAAAATAGATGACTTGTTATGAAAGACCAGATGAGCGGTATATCACTCTAAGATCTGTGAATGGTCATGAAAAGAAGACGAAGCTAATATTGAAAAAAATATGACCATTAATAGGTGACACAAGGGTGGAAGACATTTGTGAGACCTTGTGAACGACCATAGATAAATGAACTTACCAGGTCAAGAGCTTATCATACGTAGCACGTGATGTTTAACGTTAGAGGAGTGATACATGAGAATGTGACTGATATGAACATGGAGAAGTTCAGGGTTACGATATGGGGTATTGTCTATTATATACAGTGTTATGAGAGGTCTTTTACTCTGACAGAGATTCTATGATTATATGAAAGTAGTTCAGAAAGAACAGGTAAATCGAAGGATAGATTTGGATTCATATTTGTTTATCTTGCTCTTAAAAGTTTGTCAGCTAAATATTTCACATGAATAAATTAAATTAGTAGCATAATATAGTGTATGTTCGTAAAACTATTGAATAAATATTGGAATTGTGCCAGTAAAAGACATCTCAAAGCATCACATATAGACTTTTATAGTGTATTTAAACTGCATGAGTAAAAGACATCTCAAAGCATCACATATAGACTTTTATAGTGTATTTAAACTGCATGAGTAAAAGACATCCCAAAGCATCACATTTTGACTTTTATAGTGTGTTTATACTGTATTAGTAAAAGACATCTCAAAGCATCACATATAGATTTTTATCGTGTGTTTATATTGTATGAGTAAAAGACATCTCAAAACACATGTAGACTCTTATGGCGTACTTCACACTGTGTGACCGTTCTCTGGTTAACAAAGATGTCTTGACGGCACAACCTTTATGTTAAAACAACTTCTAACAACAATTTTAGTGTATTCGAAACACTGTTATATTTTAATTTTCTTATTTTTGGAAATATTAATGAGAATATGATGATATTAATTATTACCAAAAGACTTATGAAGATGACATATGAAGCGATACTTTAGCACAAAACCATATACTTTCTTAAAGGCGTATTTAGATATAAAAAAACTGATTTCAAACTTTATTCAACTACAAAATGAAAGCATTTCGGCTTACATTAAATAACAATATCCATATCATTAACATCTGTGAACTACTATTCTTGGCAATAACAACGTCCATCAAATCAACTAGGTAAATGACAGAAAGTTTCATGCAATGAAGCTTCATATGCCCTTTGGTGTAGAAAACGGCTTGACGTAATGTTTAAGTATTCGGGCACATTTATTCTCTGTCACTTCAAAGGAGAGTTGGAACCTATTCAGCTTTCCAGTTAAATTTAGCACTCGAGGTTTCTTTAGCTTTCGTTGTTTTGAATTGTAAGAGAAAAGCGCACACTAAATTAACGTAACTAATACCATGATATACTAAGAATTGAGTCTAATATTACATGTAAAGTTGAGCAGCCCTGAGCTCTCTGTCGCAATAAATAATTAAAGATGTTGGTATGTAACTTTTTAAAATAACACTTTTACAATAAACTAAATATATTATTTACAGATGAAATCAGTCTTATTTAATAACAACTAATATTTTTCCTAAAGTTAAGTTTATATATTCCACGTATATATATAAGTTTTCTGGTCATTCCTTGCACTCTATTTGACCAATGTCCATCAAACCTCGCATGGCAACTCCTATGTTCCCCATACAAAACATAATTGGGGTCTAATTCTCATTCCTGATCTTTCTCATGTTATCATGTGTCAAGTTATGTTGATTTAGTAGCTTTTTAGAAATTGGATATGAAATTGGAAGGGGGTCCAACCTCACCCCCCAACGCATTTCTTATATCATCCTACATATACACATTTTATAGACAAAGTAGAGGGCAAAGTTAAAATAGATTTTATTAAATGAGTAGTTAATAACAAAAAATTAGGCGTATAATTGCTCTATGGCGTTTTACAATTTAAATTACATTTAGCTATAGAACATTTATATTTTCATACAGAAAATAAAATCTGGATAGGGGTAGGATGTCAGCGTCCCAGTGGCAGAGCGGTATGTCTGCGCACTCACATCGCTCAAGTCCAGATTTCGATGCGCGTGGTTGGTAGGGCACAGATATCACATCGTGTGGATTTTTGCTAAATTCAAACAAACCAAACCTTAAATTTTCCAGCCAGCAGCATCTGAAGGAAGAATGTTTCAAATTCTCAACAACTTGTGTTATTATAATTTGTAATTATTTGTTATTTCTTTACGATTTTGTGATATCATGAATACAACCATATTATATTTAAAAAAAAACAACTTAAATATGTTGAATTAAAACACACACTTTCAAATAACATAAAACGCTGTTTAAATTTTTATTGTACTTCCGTTTGAAAATAAAGGTGATAATTATTGTTTAATTGTTTTACTGTGAAAACATTTCGAATAATTTCTTCTGTATTTAGAAGACTATCTATTCATCAGTTATCAGAACAATTCACCTTCATCTGTTCTATTAACACGAAAAGTTAGCTCCCTGTATATTACAACCACTGAAAAGTTCGAAAAATGTAAAATGATACTCATATCTCAGACACATACTATTTTGACAGAGCATGTCCTCGCCAAATGGATCAAATACACGTTCTCTCATTGAATTAATTCTGAAAGCACGATCCTCTGTATAAACAACCATCTATTCGTAGACAAGTTAATTTGGCGATACGATTTACACTAAAAGACTCCTCTGGTGTAGTTTGACAGATCATTCATTCTGACTTTGTTCAGAGTCACAGTAGCGTTGTTGTACTGCACTCAAAACTTCAGCCTCGTTTTGTACACACAGAATAATGTGAAAGAGTTAAGCAATGACTTACTATTGGCAAGAGAAACTATTTCCTATAAGACAAAAAATGCAGTGTATTAAAAAGTTGCATTCAATTACGTGTTTACATCCGGTATTTTTTAGTCGGCTTATATTACGAAGAAAATGTATCAAAAGCCCAAATTGATTTTTCCATCCCTTCCGGAACTTCTCCGTCTTTCTGAATGTGTATCACCTTTGATATGTAAAACACGTCTGGCATATTAGTAAACATGTATGGTGTAAGTGGGCAACACCAATTCAACATTTGCAAATCACGTAATTATTTAGTTATCGTATTATATGCAACATTCTTTAGACATTTGAATAAAATGCTGAGATGTGGTTTAATGTCATTTTTAAGCACAAAAGAGTATGACACAATATGAATTAGGAATAACATTAACATTATTATTTGAATGAATCAAGACAACCCCTGTACTTTACAACTTTAACTTTATGAGTTGTAAATGTAAAATAACTTACGTATATAAATTATGAGAAAAAAATACGTTCATATATTCTATTAACATGAAGTGCCTTCCTGGTACAGCCGTAAGTCTACGGATTTACAACGCTAAAACCAAGGGTTTGATTCTCCTTGGCGTACTTAGCAGATAGCCTAATGTGGCTTTGTTGTAAGAAAACACACACACACATCAACATAAATGTTAGCTCCCTCCATATTACCACCATTGAAAAGCTCGAAAAATGTAAAATGATACTTATATCTCAAGCACATGTTGTTCTCACAGATCATTTTCTCGCTAAATGGATTAAGTACACGTTTTCCCATTGAATAATTTTGAAAACACGATCCTTTGCATAAACAACCATCTATTTCTATATGAATTTATATAAATAGCACGATCACCATAAATTAAGTAGATTATTTATGGTTTTCTTTGTTTTGGAATTTTGCACAAAGCTACTCGAGGGCTATCTGTGCTAGCCGTCCCTAATTTAGCAGTGTAAGACTAGAGGGAAGGCAGCTAGTCATCACCACCCACCGCCAACTCTTGGGCTACTCTTTTACCAACGAATAGTGGGATTGACCGTCACATTATACACCCCCACGGCTGGGAGGGTGAGCATGTTTGACGCGATGCGGGCGCGAACCCGCGACCCTCGGATTACGAGTCGCACGCCTTACGCGTGCCCTGTTATTTATGGATGAAATTATATTTAATTAGTAACTACTTGGCAGTTATAATGCTGTAGTGTTATTACACTATTCCTTTGTTACTCATTCAAACTTTAAAAAATCAATATTTATATACTTAAAACATGGTATATACTGTAAGATAATCAGTGCAACTTTGTATGAAGATGTAACGGTCAAACTTGGGTCAGTAAGAGTGTTTTCCGTTATCCTTTTGTGAACGTAACTTGAATACTTAATCAATGTGTATTTCAGACCGGATGCATTTCTCTTAAAAAGTATGTTTTAAGCAGTATAATGTTCCAATATGATAATAAGACTGAAGTATATACTTTTACTTTTAAATTCAGTATTAAAAAATACGCTGTTGGATATATCATAGACAGCTATTTGTCCATTTATAATACACTATGATATATATAAATTGTATCAAGCAGCATGTTTAAAACCTTAGTTGTTGAGGGAAGAATGTTCAGAGAGTTGGTGGATACAGCAGATGACCCGATGTGGCTTTGCTTTAGAAAAAACACGAACACGAATACAGAGAGTTGAGTCAGTAAACTGCTATCTAGCAATACAGAAAATAAAAAGGGAGACAGTTCTGAACAATATAATTTAATATATCAATAAAGATCCTTATGGAAAAGTGAGTTTACAGACTTACAACTCTACATTTAGGCGCTCTATTCTCAGAGGTGGACACTGTAGGTAGACTAATGTGGCTTTGCTATAAAACAAACAATCAGTGATTCGGTAGTGTATTAAATGAACTTCTATATCTTGGTAAAATTGTTTTAAGGTTATAGCTAGATAAAAACATATATAGACATTCAATCAATATTTGATTTAATAAAAAAATGAGAACTCGTAAAAGCCCGCAATTTCACTGATTTTTAGTCGCGCATATTGGCTCACAGAACAGTTCTGAAATTGTTTTTAACTGCGGCGTATCGGCTCGAAGAAAGGCTGTTTTTTATTGTCAATATTTTCTTCAAGTACAATTTTTTTAGCTCATAGCTGCGTCATTTCTTGAATTACGGTTTTGGACTCGGAAGATCAAACCCTTTTGACTGATGTATTTCACCCCGCTCAAGGACTCATAAATTAATTTAATCTAATCTTGCTTAAAAAATGATTTTAGTGTCAGGGTGGACTAGTAGAGGCTCTGGTGAGTAATAAAACTCAGTCAAGTATGCACTGCACTTGGTATTGCTGGCTCATAAAATTATAGCGAATAAAGAGGAAACAAAGATCACATCTCTTCTGACAAACAACAGCCTTACCTAAATGTTCATATTAAAATTCGTATGCATCAAACCAACGCAGCTCTCAAAGATTTCATGTATTATTGTATACCTCTATAACACAATAAGCTCTAGAGGATAGCCCATATATAATTTCCACAAAGGACTTACTTGTATGGGTAGAGAAAGCACTAGTAGAGGAGCGAACAACGTTTCGACCTTCTTCGGTCATCATCAGGTTCACAAAGAAAGAAAGGGTTACTGACTGGTAAGTCACCACATGTTTGAAAGCAGTTGAGTAATTTAATGTAGGAAAGTAGAGGGCGTTCTTAGATGTTAGATTATATTTATTAATATAGATATAAAGGTGTACCTTTGTATTGGTTTATTTTGGGCTTGAGTTGTTGTATAAATAAGGCTTCTTTAATTTTGTGTTTTTTATGTTTGTTTCTTTATTTAGTATTTGAGGGTTTTCTATGGTTATTTTGTGGTTATTTTATTTGCAGTGTTCGAAAACGTGTGATGGTGACTTTTTATGTTATTTAAATCTGATTTCCATTTTTTTATTTGTTTCTCCAAAATAGAAGTCATAGCAGTTATCACATTGTATTTTATAAATAATGTTGGTGTGGTGTTTGTCAGTGTAGATTTTACATTGTATAGAATTCAGTTTTGTGCCTGATTTTTGAATATATTTGATATTAACTGGAATATCATATTTTGTTACTGGTTTTTACCAAATGTTGGTTATTTTTTCTGCTGATGTCGGAAATATATGGTATGGAGCAGTATGTGGTTTCGTGATTTTTTTATTCGTGAGATATATTTACTTTTGTTGGTTGTTTTTCCTTTCTGTCTAGGTGTGTGCGTATAATGTTTGCTACGGTTTGTGGAGGAAACTTATTGATGTTGATGAAGTATTGTTTTATGTTGTCTAATTCATCGTTAATTTTATCTGGAGAGCATAGTTTTATGGCTGTGTTTATTTGGTTTCTTAGCATGTTGAGTGTTTGTTTTGTTTCGTGTGCTGAGTCTTAAAGAATGTATAGTCCGGTATTGATAATATTTTGATGGATTTCTGTTTTAAATTGTGTATCGTTTATGCGTGAATGTTATGTTATAGCAATTTTCTTTTGTTTTTGATATACGGACATGGAGTTAGCTTTTGATATAATTAACGTTAACATACATCAAACGCAACAGATTCTTAATAATAGCAGCATTTGGGAGTGAAATATGTTGTGAACCCGCCGTTAACTATCGTCTCACAAAATCTGCTTGAGATTGGTCAATCGACCTAGGAATAGTTAGATGACAAATAAAAAGACAGTTTATTTGTTCCTGAATTTCGCGAAACGCTACACTAGCCGTCCTTAATTTAGCAGTGTAAGACTAAAGGGAGGGCAACTAGTCATCACCCCTCACTGCCAACTCTTGGGCTTTTCTTTTACCAACGAATTGTGGGATTGACTGTAACATTATAATGCACCCACGGCTGAAAGGACGAGCATGATTGATGCAACGGGGATTCGAACTTGTGATTCTTAGATTACGATTCGAGCGCCTTATTCACAGACACAGATTTTTGTACTTTATATATGTATATAGATATTAACAGCATACTTAAAGGTGTAACACTTTATAATAAACTATTTGGTATTTAGAATTTTAACTGTGAAAAGTATTGCGTACACTAGTTCTTAATTAATTAACAGAACACTTCCAATCCTGATATTTGAAAGAATATTATTATAATAAAAGTTTTGGTATATATATATATATACATGTAATGAATTTTCAAATACATTTTAAAATCAATTTATAAATACTACTGTTCTTACTTCATATTCTAATGACCATCATCATTGATACCTTTAAATGTTTTTGTTCATTTTGTGATTGTTTGATTTTCTTCTGCTTATTAATTATATTGTACTGACCTTAATCTCGTAGTTCTTTACAGTATACGGTCCTTGGTTTTTTGTGTTGACTGTAACAAGAAGGGTACCTTCAAAGTAGGATGACATCAAAGTAAAGAGATTCTGTGCCTGTAACATAGCTCTCCAGGCTAAGCACGAAACGCTTGATCTTTATGTTACGTCTTTGTTGTCATAGCACTGAATGTTAGGTAATAGTTACAGACTTGATTTTCTACTTTCTTTCCAGTTGAGAAATATGATAAAAGAGGATTTAGTTCTTAATAATATTCTCCCTCACAATTACTTCTACCATCACTTTCAATGTAAAATGATAGTTCCTTTACATTTGTCTACTTCATCTTGGCCCTTCTTAATTTGTAATTCGTTGTATTATCAGAAGCTCTTAAAATAAGTGTAAAACTTGAGACAAATGTCACAAAAGATAAAAATTTATTTCATTGAAGTTAACTTATTCGCTACTGTAAGTAATACCGAGTTTACCGTCTATTAGCCCGAGATATACGGTAACTAAATATTTTTAACTATAGCCATACAGCAACAATAAATGATATTTTACTTGAACCAAAAAATAACTTCTTTATTATAACTTCCTGCATTTGTTCTGCCAAAATACTTGATGCTGTGACTCTTATGACAAAACAAAATTGAAGTTTGAGACAAACAGGATCTGACGATAAATGACAATAGTGCTGGTTAATGGTTTTGAAATCACCTATAAATTTTGTCTGATTCGTATTTTCTGTCACTTTACTTTACTGGACGACAAAAGCCAAAATATTGACTGAAGTTTTCGATAAACGTTCGTAACCCAAACATTAGTGTTTATTGTTATTTGAGATAAAATAAATGTTAGTAAACAATTGCTCATGTAGAAGGAAGAATCACTTCAGTTAAAATATTGCAATTTATATATCTTTAACCTACATTTCAACACATAAATAATATCTTAATAGACACTGAAATTAAAAAAAAATAAATACCAACAACATGAGACTGAAAATTAACAGGAGTTGTTCGTATATATTATAACAGAGAAAAAAATATATGCTGCTATTATGAACAAAATATAAGAATGATTTATGCTTTCATAATATTTTATTATATTTTACAGTCAGAAAAAGTTAGAAGAACATATATATTTCACCACTCTTAACAACGATTTTGGAGACGCAGCATTAAAATATTAGTTGTTCCATTGAAATGAAAGCAGCTCGGCAAATCAGAGAGAAATGTGGAAAGAATGTGACACTTTTCTGATAATGATTTAGGTACAGATTGGAACGATGAGTTCAGTCTCAGTAATCACGTATGCGTATGCGACCTTTTGTATCGGCGCTACGTTTCAGTAAATCTAATACGTAATTCACTGAAGTTTGTATAATATGACACAAACGCTTGCTTATCACATACCTAAATTATATACGACAAAAACACTTTCGATGCTCTTATAATAAAGTATCTTAGAGTTTCTATTCATTTCCTTTCTATGATTAAGTTTACTGTTATACCTCTTCTAAATTTCCCTGTGGTCGAGCTGTAAGTCTGTTAGCTTATAAAGCTAAAAAGATGGTTTCGAAGCTTGCATTGGGCGGAGTATAGATAGCCCGTTATGTAGTCTTATGTTTAATAACACACACATAAAAAAAACTATTTTAGATTACTTATGCAATGGTGACAAGCTATTTAATTATATGAATATAGGTTAAAATCCATTTCTCTCTTATCAGTGTAATGTATGTTTTCTTATACCCGAAACCACGTCGAAATATCTGTTGATTTTCTTATCTGACAAATGAATATGAAAGTGAATATTTTATCACTTACATTTTTCTTTAAAGTTCAGTTTGAGTTTTTAGTGAAACTCCTTATTTAAAAATCGCTATGCAAATCATAATAAAGTTTTAACATACATTTAATCCTGCTTTAGTAATCTTAAATAAAAAAATCACGTTACCCCAGATGCTTTTTTCCCTATACACTCCTCTTAATTTGTTCAGCAGATTTGCAATCACAGTCGTATGAAATGACATTTTAGTAATGTCTTTTTGACTATCACAAGTAACTACTAAAGAGGCCCTTCATTTATCACCAGATTCAGTCACGTGAGCTGAACAGTGAGAAACAATGGATTTTCTAAAACTCTATTATACGCAGTATAACACTTCAAATTTAACCACGTAAAATCCGAAAGCTGGCAAAGCATTGGAAACTATGCGATTTAAAAACAAGTAAATTGTAGATGTATCTTTTTGTCCACATTCCTTTTGACTTGTCCATTGCGAATTCAAAGTCACAAGCATATAAAGATACAATTTCGATCTGTTTTTTTCCTCTCTCGCTGCTCAAGAACTCTTTCCTGCTCTGTCAGAGATCCTTTAATCACTTCGAATCGCAGCCTAACACGTAAGTTACCAAGTAATTCCAGCTACCTTTGTGTTCTAACCAGTTTCAACAGTTAAACGTATAGACTTTCTCGCTCTTGCGTGTATACGCTATTTAACTGGAAACCATGATCTGGTTTTTCTGAATGTAAATATTATTTCATTATTTTAAAAAAAATAAGCATGAGAAACGATGAGGTCCTGTTCAAAAGTTTATCAGTTGTTTTTTTTAAATTGAAACTCTGGAACTGAAACTGGAGTAGTTCAAACTGAAAGACACTCTATGTGCAAGTGAGATGAACAACCAATTCAACCCGCAAGTAAGATGAACAACCAGTTCAACCCCCTTTCTCCAGGCGCGGTATAGCTGCCTCTAATTTTGAATAACAGACCAGAGGAAGACCAACAAGTTTGTCAGAAGCCTTCAACATCAGAAGAGATTTCTCCTCTTTCTAACGAAATAATTTGCCCAAAATTGAAAGTGAGAAGTAAGTTTAGTGAAATTTGTCTCTAACTTTGGATCTTTCGAAGCAAAACTGTGTACGTCAGTTACTAAGTGATGTCAGGTTCCACTTTATAGCCTAAGATATATATATGTTATTATTCTACAATAATTTTAAACGTTCAGTACATATATGTGTAAGAAATAATTCCCATCTAGAACTGTACGTATGAATAACATCTGGGAAAAGTAACAAGTTTACTGAGTTTACATGTTTTAATTATATTGTGCAAATTATCACGGTTATTGTCTACTATAATACAGTAGATATAAATAAACAAATAGCGAAAAATAAAGAAATATCACACTTACTTTTAAACTATAATTAAATGTCATTTTAAAAAGCTTCGTTTTGTTTATCCTTTCTTCTCGCTAGGATATAAATTTTGTACTTAAGTTTTTAAGTACTGATGCTTATTTTGTATATGTGCATCAGTTGCCATGGAGAATGGAGTACTGTGAGTTATCTCAGACTAAATCTACAAGGTTTCAGTCTTGTATAGCGTTTACTGTTAACACCAATACGTAATCTATAATATTTGCGTTAGGAATTATATTACAAAAAGCAGATGAGATTTTCGGAAATCCTGTTAAAATAAAATAATAATTATAATTACAATACTTTACTCATTTTACTTCGTTCTAAAATAATTTGAATGGTTTAAAGTTATTTCGTATTTTAAGGAGGTTGAACAAAAACTGAACATCCAACGGACGTTTCTCTACAAGTGACTTGGTATTTGACAATGTTTTATGAAATCTGAAGTTTGTCCCAAACTTGTATGCACTGTAAACAACATACTGATAACACGTGACGAAGCTAAAAGAAAAAGAATTACACAAACCTGAAGATTATCTGTTGTTTGTAAAGTGCAATACTATATAATAGGCTATCTCTGCTCAAACTACAGTGTACATCGAAACTCATTTTTTTTAGTGTTATAAGTCATCTGAATTATTGCTGAACTACAGGGGCAAGCACAATGATTCGTGTTTGAGTTTATAGGTAGTTTAGAGCTACAAACTTACATTTGTATAGTTTTACCCCACTTTACTGAGTGTGTCGATCAACTTCTTCCAGAACACATATTTTATTTGACGTCACAAAAATTGTTAACAAATCGAAAACTATTTATATCGTTACTTAAGACCAAGAAAAATGAATATTTATACCATATCCTATCTAAGTTGGCTGATATACACATGAATAATCTATAAATATCTCAAATTGTTCTCTCCACCCTAAAAAAAATTAGCAAAAGACAAAAATTCCAAAATTGTCTTTCTCTGCTTGGTGGGGTCTGGCATGACCTAACGCGTTAAAGCGTGCGCTTCGTAATCTGAGGGTCGCGGGTTCACTCCCGAGTCGCGCCAAATATGCTCGCCCTCCCAGCCGTGGGGGCGTTATAATGTAACGATCAATCCCACTATTCGTTGGTAAAAGAGTAGCCCAAGAGTCAGCGGTGGGTGGTGATGACTATCTGCCTTCCTTCTAGTCTTACACTGCTAAATTAGGGACGGCTAGCACAGATAGCCCTCGAGTAGCTTTGTGCGAAATTCCTAAAACACAAACAAACAAACAAAATCTCTGCTTGGGGCCTTCCGCTAATTCAACAGTGTAAGACTACAGGTAAGGCAGCTAGTCATCACCACCCACCGCCGACTGTTGAGTTACTCTTTTACCAAATAATTGTGTAATTGAGCATCACATTACAAAGTCACCACGGGTGAAAGGGTGAGCATAGTTGATACGATGGGGATTCGAAACTGAACAATGACAGTAGACTGAAAAGTGTATGAAAGAAGAAGTAACAGAAAATCATTGTGTCGCTCTGCAGAGAAGTACTGATTAGACGACTAGCGTTAATAGTTACATCAGCTAAGATATACTCTGAATTGATAATTCTTGGCGAAAAATGAAATTTATTTATTACAGTTCCACAGCTCAAAACAACATAATATATTTTGTTTCTTACTGGAAGCGTATTTCTTCATTTTCTCTTATCAATTTATTTGTTATCTTTTACATTTCCAGTTTTTTTTATTTCGTTGAACTCCTTTCTTTTACATTATTTTCTCAAAACCACGTGAAGTACCTCTCTTTCGTTCTGACCTTGAGGTGCTTGTTACGTTTTTTATGCGGACTGAACGCAACAGAAAGACACAGATAGCAGCATGTATAATTTATTATAATGATCTACTTATGTGATAGACACAAAATAAATTATCCAATAGCAATAACAGATATCCAGTTTCAACCTTCAAAACAACTTACAATACAAAAAGGTACTGGTCTGTGCTTAATAATATGATCCAGAATGAGTGTCCAAATCCGAAATCCAAAGTTCCAATCTAGGCGGGGAATTTAGTCCCACGGAGAAATTTACGAAGTTTGAATGGGTATTTTCAAAAAATTCACAGTCCAATTCGTATTGACTTTCGGTATAATCCGTAATCCGACTGGATTGTAAAGATTAACGGAATAAAAATTTCTCCGCTTTTGTCGATCTAGCTCTATTCACAAATTCAGTTTAAACTTTCTCAAACGAGACAAACTTCTTGATCCGAGTAAAATGGATGATTCACTTCTTGACCCGAGTAAAAGTGGATGAACTTACTTCCCTCGCATCGCCGTCTGTTTATATACTAATCGCGTAACTTCTTAGAATTCCACAGTACAAACACCAGGCCAATACAAGTGATCAATCTACCTAGTTTTAAAAATTTCTACATGAATAATTCTAAATGAATTTTAATTAATTCTAAAATGTTATTTTAAATTTCACTGGTTTAAACCTCGAAAATATAAATATAAATAATAGATATGGGAATTCAAACACGACATGACATGGTTGTCGTTTACACAATATTTACATGATATTTACATAACACTCTCGATATGGTTGTCGTTTACACAACATTTACATGATATTTACATAACAGTGCTATAATCCCCTATGTCCTTAGAGACTAACAAAAGGCCAGATGCTTTCTCAAACTCTCTCGATAAAGTTACCTTACACCTAACTTCAACACGCAGCAGCTTCATGGAAGGTAATTTACAATCAGCCTAATACCTAAACCTAAGTATGTTAGTTTGGAAGCGTGTATGGTTTCAAACATATGCATCAGGCTCGACGTTCAGTATTCAGTCATAACAGGTTGTCTTGATGCCAAACTAAGATAGAAGAACCAAAAACTGAGGAACTACAATAATTGCTTTACTAATAAAACATGTTTGTTTTCAACCAAACATAATCAACGGCTGTATCAGATTCGATGAGACGGCTCACCATAATAACATGAATGGTAGTACTTGTGTTTAATTATTTTCATATACTAGTGAAAGTTTAGGTTATTAAAAAGTTATGCCTATTCTTTTTGAAGAAATATAATACTACTTCTTCACTATTGGTTGAACGAATAGGACTGTTTCAACAAAATACTCACAGGAGAATCGAAGTTTCTAAGTAAGGGCACTCCTGACATATATAAGTTCAGTGTGAACGAAATCGGAGTTTGTGTGGACTTGTTGCTATGTTATATTGTGCTGTGTTGTCAACACAATCTCCTAGCTACTACTGTTTTGATTTGTACCAGAGGAAATTAAAATGTATCATCGAGGCTTACTATCACATGTTCACGCTATTTATCGTGAACATAATTTTTTAGTTTTCTGTTTTTTGAAGGTTGTATATTCTAATAGTAAAATATAATACACAAACATATCCCTTACCTTGCATTCTCACTTGAGAAAAACAGTAAAAAAATGTACAGTACGCTCGAATATATTTAGAACATGTACACAACACTCAAACACGGATTGCTAAAACATTACTTCAAGTGTTGCTGAATAAACATAATATAAATATATTGTTATGCTCGTACAGATTTGCTATATAAACCCATGATAGCTTGATATTTTAAGCTTCTGCGTCATGAAACTAAGATATATGTCGAAACTCAAAGCACAGTCTCATACAACAAGATAGGCTGCTGAGCAACAAACGTAGACAAAATTTGTAATCTTACAACCAGAAAATTGAAGCCTTACATGTTGACGAACCCTATTTTAATAGACACTTTGTTTACTGTAATAGAAGTATTATTCTGTTTGAAGATTGGTTTTTGTGGTGTGTTCGTCTGAAAATAGTTCATTTTACGAGCTTTCCCTGCCCCTGGTTTTTATTGAGATTTAAAGAAGGCCTTAGAAAATAAAATTGAAACGTAGTCCCTGGAAGAAATACAATCCGTGACCAGGTAAGCCCATATAAGGAGGAATTTCCCTTTATTATACCATGTCAGAGTCGATATTTACTTTATTATTGTACAAGCCCATGTAACAGAATACAAGTTCTAAAACCATTGTGTTTTGAGACATTTATTTAGAAACATGGTAATGCTAAAATATTTAAAACTTGAGGGGACTGCCAAATAATCTCTTATATAAGGCATCCTCTGAAAAATTTATCTGAAACATAATAAATCCTATATAGTAAAAGTTAAAAATGTGAAATTAAAAATATATGTATGTGTATATGTTTAACTTTACTTCGACTGATCCTCCATACTGTAATTTGGGGGAAGATATATTTAATCAAACTCTTATATGATGCCAATTTGTAAAACATATGTTTGGAGAGTACATTATACTTAGATACTTGAAACAGTATCAAATGACTCGATTTTGTAGCGATAAGTACTGTGTACTTTGAACGTAAATAATTAATTTTGTTATGTATTGTTGTTTCTGATTGCTCACGATGACTCAACGAAAAGTCTAATTTCTTATAACACCAAACTTTATGTGTCGATAATCACAATGAGCACACTGCATATTGTATAACGTTTTGCTTAACAAAAAAACAAAGAAACTAAATTGTTTATATTAAAGTTTTTACCAAACAAAACAAACTTTTAAAATGTATGAAAATAACACTGTAACTCTGATGGAGATGCTAGAATAAGCCTCTTCAAATATACATTAATTATTTGTCTTAATTTTATGCGTGACTTATCCAATCATGGAAACTCTCATATTCAAATTTGTGTTATAAATTATGTACAATTCAAATATTTCTTTACATTGTGTTAACATAGACGTTTTTTTGTCGTTGGAATAAACATTTTTCGTCTCAGATCTCATGAATATCTAAAGCTCTGACTTTCAGATTTTGTCAAGTGTCGGAACTGTCTCCAACGACGTCTTACTTCCTAAATAAGCTCCTAATACATGAAGAGCATTGCCATAAGCTAAGGATAAAATTAAAACAAGAAAACATGCTTGTTAAGCATTGGGCTTATAATTAATTATTAGCACTACGCTCCACAGATCTGCTTATATTACCGTTCTCTTCTCTGGTGAACATTAACCACCACAATTAAGTCTCAGAGCGACGATATACATGTAAACAAGTCACCAAGAACATGAAAAGTGTTGAGTCAACTTGTCAGTGCAAAGTTTGAAAAAGTACGTATGTGCGCTGGTTTATCGACCTTACTGTGAACGTTATCTAGCGTCATAATTTAATGTTGTTAAGGATTTTACGTTCTGTCGAATATGTTTGTTTGTTATAAGGTTATCCATTTTGAACTAAACAAGATTATAACAAACAGGATACAGTTTGTTTTTCGAGACGCTAACGTGTCTACTATGGCAAGAGTGAACTGCTTGATTTTCATATAAAGTTAACAAATCCGTAAGCATTTCTACATTTTAAATGAACGCCTAGTAAATGAACGGTAAACTCACACACTAGTAACATGGACAGAGGCATTTAAAAATGTAAAAACTTTAAAATGAGATATATTAAAGATGGGAGTGTATTATTGTACAGAATGTTTTGACTGTGATTCAGACGTTCTCTTTCAGAATATTCAATATACAACTGTATATTAGATTTATTCTTTACAGTTTTCATTTCTTTCATTAAACTAAAGTCTTATCAGAATTTTTAAAAGTGTAAAATAAAGCTAGTAGCCAAAACATTGGAACAAAAATTGCAGTCCGATGATGTTAGCTCAATGGAAGCTTTAGTTCTTATTATAAATTTGACCACACACTAACACTGAATTACGAATTTCTATTAAACTTATTTCCTGTTATACATGCTTAAACAATATAATAATAATATGAAATTTATTATCCGACAAATTCTTCCAATTTGTTTTGAAATAAATGTTTTTCTTTTTAAGTTCTATGCTGATTTTATTGACTTTCGTTTTTAAATCTTATAATTTGCTCTGGTTATTTATATTCAACAATATATTATTTAACTGATGTATTTGAAAAATAAATTACTTAATAATGTTTTAAAAGACATTAAAAAGAAAAAGATGCAGTAAACAAAAACGAAAAGATAATTCCGCAAAATATCAAGGTGTTTGTTTGTTTGTTTTGAATTTTGCGCAAAGCTACTCGAGGGCTATCTGCGCTAGTCGTCCCTAATTTAGCAGTGTAAGACTAAAGGGAAGGCAGTTAGTCATTACCACCCACAGCCAACTCTTGGGCTACTCTTTTATCAACGAATAGTGGGATTGACCGTTACATTATAACGCCCCCACGGCTGAAGGGTGAGAATGTTTGGTGTCACAGTGATTCGAACCCGCGATCTTCGGATTACGATTCGAACGCCTTAACACGCTTGGCCATGCTGGGCCCGTCAAGATGGTATTTCAATTAAAACTAGTAGCATATCTGTCGACTTACCGAGCTAGAAGTCGAGTTATGATATCCGTTGTGAGCAAAATACATATAGCCTATTGTGAAATTTTGTACTTGACTAAAAACAAACCATTTGTGAATAGTATTTACTAAAACAACTAACTTTCATTTCACGTAGAATAAAAAGAGAAATTATTGAATCATTTAAAACGTTAGTATTATTTATTTACTAAATGGTTTCAGAAAAGAGATAATATTAAAATCGCAAAAAGACAAAAATAGTTCAGCCATATATCTGTGCATTACTCTAGTGAAAATTACGCAGTAAAATATTGTATCATGAGAAATCATCTTTCATTATATTAAAAAAAAGTATCTATCGGGTATTTAAGGCCTAAAATCTTGACATTTACTTTGTACTTTAATGCTAAAACAATTGTTTCATAATGTGTGTGTGTCTCATAATAACGTAAGAAAGAATTTTCGGTAATAAAAATCATTGTTGTTTTTTTTCATTTAGGGTGTGTGTGTGTTTTATTGTAGCAAAGCCACATCAACCAAGCTATCTGCTGAGTCCACCGAGGGGAATTGAGCCCCTGATTTTAGGGCTACAGATCCGTAGACTTACCGCTGGATCAGCGAGGGACTTCAATTAGGGATTTGGGGAGATAAACCAATATTATAAAGTTTGGGGTGAATTAAGAAATTTATTTCAACCCATCTTTTGCGCTCAAACACGACATTCAAGAGGTACGTCACTATATTGAATTGAAATGCAGGTACATCTCTACATTTTACTGAATTCTCATTAGTAAATAATCATCCTTCAATTTTCAATTAGCGCCAAATCTCTGTTTATATTGACAAAAAATTTTACACCACTGTAAACTGTTATACATCCAGGGAAAAAATATCTTCCTTCCCCATCTTTATTTAAGAATTTTATGAATAACTTCCCAATAAAATCTTATTTTTGAAAAGAACAATGTTATGTATATGTGTAAATATTTTGTAAACGACAACATGTCGTATTGTGTTTGAATTTTCATTTGTATTATTCATTTTTCCATATTGATATTATTGTTTCGAAGTTTAAACTAAAATATGTTATTTATTTAGGGTAACATTTTAGAACTTTCTCGAATTAAGTAGACCAATCACATGTTTGTAAATGAGTGCTGGTGACTTCCTGTCTAGATGTGTAGTCTCGTGCAAGAACGGATATGCGTGGATAGCTCTGGAGTTGTATGGAAATCGCAAGATTGTTCGAGAAATAAGCCTATCGGTATAAAAGACGGTGACAAGAGAGAGATTCAGTCATGAGTCATCAGTTTTTATTCGAAGAAAAGGAGAGATATTCAGTCATCAGTTTTTATTCGAAAAAAGAAGATAGATTCAGTCATTAGTTTTATTCGAAGAATAAGAGTGAGATTCAGGCATCAGTTTTAGTTATTTGAGAAAGATTAAGTGTTTGATGTGAATATTCAACTTGGATGTGTGATTGAAGTTAGATCTACGGAATTTGTGATTTTATTTCGTCAATCTCTACGATACATCTGAATTACTGCTTGAGCTGAGAGACGGCGATTTCATTGAACTGTGAACTGTTTCGGAATTTCTTCGTGGGACCAAATTCACACCCTAGACTGGAATTTGAGACTTTAATTTTAGATCATTACATTAGATACAGGCCAGTACCGTTTTGTATTGTGATTTATTTTGAAGTTTGAAACTAATATTATTTTGTTTTGTAATTAATTTCGAATGTTATAACTTAATATCTGTCACTGTTATTATATATAATTTGTGTTATATCTGTTATATTTGTTAATAGTTTAGTGTAATAAATTATACAAGCTGTTATCTGTGTTTTTCTGTTGCGTTTAATCTACGAAGAACTTAAAACTTCAAAAAATACGTAACAACAATTAAAGAGCCTTCCTTAAAAATATTTTATCATTTGTTACATAAATACGTATATAAAAGTCCTTTTGAATGCTACACATTTGATTACACTGTGTAAGAGTAACATACTTGTACACGTTCTGTATACAAAATTAAACGTTGTACGTAATTATGACATATTTTCCAGCAAAGGAGGAAATACCAACGAATAATTACAAGGAAAGTAAGAAATCCAAAGCTATTTTTTTAATAAAACGCACATAAAACTAACCAATAATGATGTAGAATGTGGTAATATTGCTACTACTTCCTCAAGTATTTCAATTTAACTTTAGATTTGCCAAGTGTTACTCAGCGTTATAGTCTTGAAATCGAACCTTTCATAAATAACCTTCAACGTTTGTACGAGAATTATATCGAAAAAATGTTATCATTTTAGGAAAAATAAAACTGAGTGTTACAAATTTTAGTCTTTTGCAACTTAATAAACAGTATACTTTCTTTTTAAACTTCTTATTTCTGATTACATTTTCACCAGAAGAAAGCGTGCTCAATACGAAGGTACAGTATTGTTTGAACAACGTTAGGAAGCCATAGAACAACAAATTAATCTAACTTATCTTCTACAAACTACATTTGATAGACTTTACTCATTTCATAAATCTGTTTTTATCATATTCCTAACAGGGAACCCATTAACTACTGTGTAGATTTTATCCTTAAATTTGTTCAACTCTTTCTTATTTGTCACTTTTTTACTTGAATTTCACGAGCTTTTCTTTCAGTTGCCCTCAACTAATTACTGACAAGAAAAACGTGAGTTTTATTTTTATTTATTTACTATTAACCCTCTTAAAGTTTGGTTATTTTTCACTGTCTTAAACTCCTCGATTGTTCAACAGTAAGAGTGTATGCTTATAATGCTAAAAACTAAGTTTTGATACCCGAAGTGGGCATCACAAAGGTAGCCTATAATGTAGCTTTGCACTTAATAACAAACATAAAACATTCAATGATCTAAAATCCATAATCCAAAATTCTCCTATTGCGGACTTACTCAACACAATTATATTTTGCCTAACATTTCTTCTTCCATAGACAATTTTTCAACCTCCAATTGTGTTCACGAATCCCAGGGAATTTTTACTTCTCTATACGATTCTCACTCAACTGAAATACGCAAGAAGTGATATACCACATTTTAGGAACGATTTGAGGTTAGGCGAAAACCAGCATCTTATAAATGTTTCAACTATATTACCATTTCGTATCTCCAGTTACTCTTTATGAAAATCAAAGTACAATAAATGGTATTTATAAGTGGTAAATATCTCTGTCCGTAGAAGTGAACGTGTAACTAATGTGAGGCCAATCGAACCATTCAGCTTAAGCGATATACCGAGTGTGTCTAAAGTGTATGTGAGGAATAAAGCTGATCTTCTAACATTTGGTGTGATTCTGTTCGGAGCTACATTTAGAATTTGAACAGAATCAAACTTAGACAAAGACAATTTTTTTTTAGAAACTAATCTTCAGAAGATTTTATCTTGTTTTCCAGTTGATTCTTCCAAGAATCTACGAATAACTTCATCATTGGGAAGATGAAGTAAAACAATCATTTGTTGTTGTTGTTGTTTAAAAGATCTGAGAATTTCGCGTTCAAACGTGCTAAGCTGTTGAATGGTGATAATATAATATTAAAGGATAAGGCAGGTACATCTTTATATTTTACAGAATTCACACTATTAAGCAATCATCCTTCAATTTTCAATTGGCGCACAATCTTTCTTTATACTAACATTTATCCAATTAAAAAAAAGGTGTGCGTGTTTCTCTTGTAGCAAAGTCTCATTGCGCTATCTGCTGAGTGCTCCTACAGGAATCGAACCCCTGATTGTAGCGTTGTAAGTCCGTAGAGTTACTGCTGTACTAGTAGAAAGCTGGTAAAGAAAAAGGTCTTCCTTTTCCAGCTCAAATTTATTACTCCTGAAAATTATTTACTGTTAAAAGCGTCTGTTTTAACGAAAAGAAGAAACTTAGAATATTTTTGGATAATTTTTAAGCCCTTTTTGCAAGAAGTTATCTCGTGTATGTATCACAAAGAATAAAATGTTACCAATCATTTGAAGTAGGTTTCTTATATCATGTTCACACGAAAGTTGTGATTTAGTATTTTACATCATGCTGATATCCCAACTCTTTAGGAACATTATGTTTGGCTTATGAAACATCACTGTCTTTTGCTTGTATAAATATAATAGACCAAAAAATCCAAAGATTTATTTTATATGTTATAATAGATTTAATGCCCTACATTTATTTTAGTGTTTACTCTTGTTTCTGTATAATTTTGTTTTTTGCATGTGACGTACATTGTTAAATGTGTATTACGCAAGTCCCGCCTGTTCTCAAAATTTATAGAATATTCTTAAGTGTAAAAATCAACAATAGTTTTTTGTTACAAAAACACTAGAGTTTTTGAGTTTGGTAAGTGTTCTGGAGCTCGCTAGGCTCGTATAAATGCCGAGAGACAGTAATGTAATATTATTACTGGACAGCTACAGTCAATGTTCTATAAGCCGTGGAAGCTATACTTGTGTTTAACGCCTATTAGTCGGAGAACTACAGAATTTGACTAGAACGTTTATAGATTCCAAACATTACAAACCATTCATTTTCAGTGAATTACTTTAGACGTTATTATTTCTAAGAGGACATTAAATATCTCTGTCCGTAAGAAGTGAACGTGCAACCAGTGTGAAGCCAAGCGAACTATTTAGCTCAAGCGATATACCGAGTGTGTCTGAAGTGTATGTGTGGAATAAAACACAAAGCTATACAATGGGCTATCTGCGCTCTGTCCACCATGTGTATCGAAATCCGGATTTTAGCGATGTAAGTCCGGAAACATACCGCTGTGCAGCTGGAGGAGGGTTAAACGATGTGCATCAATATTAACTCAGAATTTATTCGTCGTGGACCTGTACAACCGATAAAATATTTAGTTGTACAGAAAATAGAAGACTCAGTAAGATTGCAAATCTCTTGCATGTGAACCATATTTTTTAATAATTATTAGTAATAACTGTTATTGCAAATTGTAATATTTTTTTGCTTGTACATCGAAATATATATGTGTTAAAAAAGCAACTATGTTGACGTCTCGAGGTCGAACAAGCTCGTGTCGAAGGTGAAAAAGAAATTAGGCTGAAGGGAATGGAAATTAGACTCAACTCCAAATTGGGCAAAATGACAGCTTTGAACTGAACGATACATTAAAGTACCAGTGCTTAATTAAAATGAAATTGATAAATACTGTCAACATTTTCAGAAAGTTACTCAAAACATGGAGTGGCTCACTGAAAATAGTCATTGTTGTTACAGAATGTTTTGACTAGTAAAGCACAAGAAGCTTATGGTCGCTCTGTCTCTGGAAGATTGAACAGATTATGATAAGGTTAAAGCAGCTGTTCTCAAAGTATACGATTTAGTACCACAGGCTTATCGCCAAAAGTTTCGAGCAAGATTATCAAACGTATGTGGGATTCGCCCATGAAACAGAGGTTTATTTTGATCGATACTGTAGTTCTATGCATGTTGGCAACAGTTTAAACAAATTAAAACAATTATGTTTAATTGAGGAATTTAAACGCTGTGCAAACAACGACCTCAAAACTTATTTGGATGAAAAGAAAGTTGAAACTACACAGGAAGAAAGCAGCTGCTCTTTCCGTTGATACACTTTAACACATAAAACTACTTTTAATAAAATGAAATTCCTACCATCTCGACAAAAACCTATATCCGTTCAGTCTAATAATGTTCAGGATTGTTCTAAAAATCCAGCTTTTCTAGTTCGAAATCTTATTATAGACAGGATAAAATTGCGTTGAAACCATCAAGGCCTGTCTGTTATATTTGTAAAAAAGCGTGGTCTTGGTATGTTTAATTGTTGGAGTTTAAGAAAGAAAAAAAAAAGAAAACAGGCAACACCCTTTGTGTTTGTGTCCACAATGAACGTAGTCTCACAAGATCATCCGATGTTGTTTGTTTGACCACTGATAAAAATCGTGTTGTATTGAGGGAGGAATTTAAACCCTTTGTTTCTATTGGTTTTGTGTCTTTGACAAGTGACACTGTTAATCTTATACCCATAGGTATTTTATGTGACATTGGGGCAGCTCAATCATTGTTGTTAGAAGGTATACTGCCTATAGGTTCAGGTTTTCTTACTGGTGAGTCTGTTAATGCTCATAGTTTGAGGGTAATTTTATTAATATTTCTCTTCATAACATTTATTTAACATAAGACTTAGTTTTGGGACCAGTTGTGGTTTACACAAGATCTACTTTACCAAATAATGTTATATCGTTATTGTTAGGAAACGATTTGCCTTGAGAAAAAGTTATTGCCGAACACGAGATTGTTTGTGGCCAATCACTGTTTCATCTAAAGATGGTAATGTTAAGAGGAGAATCCAAACGTGCTTCCCTCGTGTGCTGTGACTCGAAATCGAGATAAAAAATTAATAAAGAAAATGATAGAAATGTGTTCAGAGGATAAAATTATAAATTTTCCACAAGCATTTTGTGGGTCCAACATGGATCTTGTGAATGACTGCCCTACTGACAAGTCTTTGATGAGTGAAAATGATGAATATGAGGGATCTGGCTCACCTGGTGAAGTTCCGTTTATTTGAAGAAAACTGGTTGATGAGCAAGAAAATGATACGCAAAACTCTTTACTATTTAAACATGCAATTCGAAAAAATAAACTAGAAAAAGTTCCAAATGGTTACTTCCTAAAACTTGATGTGATCATGAGGAAATGGAGACCACCAAAGGTGCAAACTTCAAAAGACGAAGCTGTAGTTTATACAATCATTTTTCTAAAAACAAAAATTTGCAAACATTGAAGGTTCCCCATGAATTTCATATAGGAGGCCACCATGGTGTCAACAAGATATATATATAACAAAATTATGAAACATTTTTTGGCCAAAATCTAGGCAAACCATTTCTTACCTTTATCAAAAAAATGATTAAGAAAAATAAGAAAATATCCGTCATTTTTTCACACCCATCTCAGCTTTTCAAGAACACGTCAGGCATGTGATTATTGATTATTTTAAGCCAGAAAGATAACATTTGTGTTTAAGTACTTTTATATCCTATGTAGTTTTATTCTCATAAGGTTATTTGTATTAAGTAATAATGTATTAATTGTGCTATATATTTTCATGATTTTTGAAACTGTATAATGTTTTGACAGTTTATTGTACTTAATAAACTGTTATCAGTGTATATGTGTGTGTAATATCCTTGTTAAAAATTGTCTAACGCCAATTTTCAATTCTTTAAGAAGGGAAGCGTAACATATTTACCGTTGTACATTCATTTTAGTGCCTATGTTTGTTTCTGTATGCTTTTCTTTTTTGAATGTGATGTATATTCTTGATTGTGTATTGCACAAGTTCCGCCTATTCTCAAAATTTGTAGGATATTCTTGAAAATAAGAATCAACAATATTTCTTTACGAAAACGCGTAGAAAATTGTTGAAAATTCTAGAATCTTGCGTGATTGGTATAACAAGCAGCTAGGAGAATATTATTACTGGCCAGCTACAATTAGTATGCTAAACGCCTCAGAAGCTATAATTGTGATTAATGTCTAACCGGTAAGCTATAGAATTCGAAAAGGAATGTTTATATATTTCAAAAATTACAACCGTTCAACTTCAGCGAATTACTTCGGATGTTATTATTTCTACGAAGACACTAAATATCTTCCTCGGTAAAAAGTGAGCTTGTAAACGGTGTGAGGCTATCCAAACTAAATAGCGATGTGCAACAATATCAAATCGATAAAATATTCAATTTTAGACTAGATATAAGACTCTGTATACTTTGTATGTTTGTGAAACTGTTATGTATAAATCATCGTTTGTAGTAGCTATTAGTAATCACCATTATTACAAATTGTATTATTTTTGTTTGTATATTAATATATACTTATGTTAAAAATAAAATTGTATGTATTAAATTTAATATATATTAACAGCTAATTGATTTCTAAATTCAAATTCAAATTTCTGGTTATTTGGAATAACATAATAAGTCGGAGCCTAGTCCGAAATTAATAATAATAGGTAAAAACACACACACACACATATATATATGCCAACAGCGGCATAGAAGTATGTCCACTGACTTACAACGCTAAAAACTGGGTTTCGATACCCATGGTGGCCAGATCACAGATAGCCCTTTGTGACATTTTGTGCTTAATCACAAACAATAACAATATGTAGGGTATTTGGCTTCTCGTCTACTTATTATTAAAATATTACTACTCTGTACTTTTAAACGTACAACTTAAAATCCACAATGAGGAAACATTCATTGTTAACACGTTTAATTTGGAACAATTTTAAGAGAAAGAAGCAACATATTTTGTTAGAACTCGTGTTAGATTTCAGTCTGTGGCATCAAAAAATACGTAAGGATATTACATAACTTCTCAATAACAATAAGCATATAAGTAACCAGACCTGGCAATTTTATTCCCTGAAAGCATATCTGTGCGTGATAAATGCCCGCTCTTTTACAAAAAAAATCCTGGTAATAACCAAAGGTTTCACGGTATTATTTTTTATCTCAACATTCCTTACACTATTCCTGCTAAATGAAAAAGATTTGAAGATCGTCTAGCTAAAATGTTCCTCTTTTTGCCTCATGTTAACTTATAATTGTAGCTACTCTGGACATGGAAATTACTTTTGTAATTTTTAGTCTACGAAGACCAACGTAGAATAATACAACAATAAATGTATAAAACATGTAATAAAAGTAATAACAAAACGTCATAAACATTAAATCCATAACAAACACTGATTATACTCCAGAGTACACTATATAACTCACTGTCAGAAAGGAAGATGATATAACGCTTTAGAAGATAAATTTCTCTAAAACTTACACGTGTTTCTAAACATTTATAGTACTTGTATACAAATGATTTTAACATTGTTTTGAGTAAAACACAAAATAAATTACACGTCACAAAAGTAATGTGGTCACATGGTTTGACTATTAACTTTCAATCAAAGCAAACTATACTATACTGTTGCTGTCATTTTTGATACTTGCTTAGAGTTTTAGGAAGGCTGTCTGTGCTAGCCCTAATATTTGAACTGATGGATTATAGGATAGGTGAAAAACATATGCTGCCAATTCATGGCGTACCCTAAAGTAAGAATTTCAGCATTACTCTCATAACTTATTTATCCACGGTCTAAAAGTGAGATACGTAATTTTGTGACAAAGAGACTCAAACCATGAACTCTTTTATTCACTTTTGTTTAGTATGTTAATTGTTAGTCCTGAATCGGCTCATGGATTCAGAACTAAATATAAATTTAGTAATTAATACAGCTGATTAATAATAGTAATTAGAATACATTATTTCCTCTGTGAGGCACCCTAACCGTAAGCAATAGTTTAATTAATAAATCCAATAATATAAGTTGTTTCTAAAGTAATATACTAAGTGAGCAATGTAAAATATTCTAAAAGAAAATTTTAACAATAAATATAACTATTGGTTTTTTTTCAAACTGTCAGTTTAGGTTGTTGCTGTATATAAAACTTATCATCTAAGTTTAACAATACAACATGAGTTTAGTTAGGTATGTTTGTATACTTTATTTGTGCACACGATGTATTAATTTTATAGAAATTTCATTTTCTCCTAATTTATTCTCTTTCCGTTTCGGCTTTTGGAGAATATTGTATGTAGCTTATCACTTCGTGCAGTGATCTTCTGAGTTTTTGATACACAGGGCTATTTAAATAATTCTAAAATATTTTATGGTCTGTCTTAAAATATTTTCCTGTGCCCCAACACAGGTATTTTAGTCTGATTTTTATGCTACAACAAGGCTAAGTACTAAATCGTTTATAATTTATTATTTCTTTATGTATTGTTTGGTGTCTTTGTGGACTTTAGTTTCAGCTTGCATCATGAGACAGTTGACACAACCAACCAGACTATCGAAGTACAAAATATTTGATATTATTGCTTAACTTGTGATATATATATTTTCAGGAGATATTTTATATTTAAACATACATTTACAGTTTGTTTTTGACATGATTTTCATTCATCTGAGTTTCATTTTAGCGAAAATAAACATGTAATTTTATATTTCAATATTTAAAAAAATTACATATGTTTAACATATCATTTCTTACAATCCAAACGCCCTCCAGTGGCTCAGCGGTATGTCTGCGGACTTACACGCTAAAATCCGGGTTTCGATACCCGTGGTGGGCAGAGCACAGATAGCCCATTGTGTAGCTTTGTGCTTAATTCTAAACAACAACAATTACAATCCAAACAATATTTGTTTTGTTTTAGGCAATTTTTTTTCATTTTATTTTACAAATATATTTTTGTCAGTCTCCATATCTATAATATAAAATTTGCTGATTATCCATACAATTTATAAAACACTCAATTGTTTAGTTTTATTGTCTTGTTTAAGTTGATTTTACTAGCTTTCATGGAACTTTCGTTCATTTTTCCGTTATAACCACACGTCAGACTGCTACACTCGTGTCTTCATTTACATTTATCTAGTATGCATTTATAAGTCTGTGTGACACAACATAACTTAAAGATCAATAATTCATGTTGCCAAGTTGGGTTATGATATCTTTGCTGACACAGTATGTTGAAAAACCATTATTTAATCATGTGAACTACTTATTCATTTTGTGCTTTAAACGTATACATTGTGTTAAATGAGTTCGGTAAAATATTTTCTTTTAATAAGTAAAGCCATATAATTCTAACTTAATTTATCAACAATAATTTTCAATATAGTATATAATTCTTGAATTTCTATATCATATTTAATTTACTGAGTTTATCAATATAAAACACGCTTTATGACAAAGCTATATTATGTTTACTAACACTGAAAATTGAATTCATCCTAACTAGTGACGAAAAATTTTGCATATTGATGAATCATCACCTTAGCTTTCAAAATATTGCATTTATTAACTTCCAAATTATAAAATGTTTCGACTGCAAAGTTTGAACGTAAATATCAGGTTAAAACTATAGCATAAATGTATATTAATTCTGAAAGAAAAACAGAAGTATATGACTTGGGCTGTAAAACCAAAATTAAACAACGAAGTTGTCACACGTGTATACATTTTGATAAAAAATAAGAATCACGCTGCACTTCCATATCGATTTGTCTGGAGTATGTCTTTATGATCTGTAAATGTTAAACATCTGATACAACCTTACAAGTCACAATAATTGTATTTATGTTCTGCGTTCATTTCGTTAAGACTGATTTGTGTTTTATAATACCCATAAAATAAGCAGATCAAAACTAAACATCTTACCAGCATCCATCTTCCCAGTTAGTAGACTGAAAATGCAGACATTCATTATGGGTGTTACAATGATACCTTTCGCTGGTACAGTGGTAAGTCTTCGGATTTACAACGCCGGACTCAGCAGATAGCCCTACTTGGTTTTGCTATAAGAAAACACCAACACCTGTTACAATATGACTTTCAGACCGTAAAGTGGTGTAACGACGTAGTTATTTCGTCTGTCATGTTTGCTAGTTAAGTACGCGATGTGTTATGAAAAGGTAAATTTAAAAGTCCAAATCTTTTATTATGTTACGTAATGGTGTGTTCATTCACAGCATTCTCTTTATAAGGTTTGATGATCCTGGATTCTGGACTATAACTAAGTGATTAAACTAAATTATTTCTTCACAAAATGAGTATCTTTTATCTTCCCCTTCTTCAGGACGAATTATCATCTGGAAAGCTGTTTTCTGTTCGTTACGAACTCCAATAGTCCAATACAATAATATAATGTAAGATGCTCAATCTTTGAATTACATAGACAGAACTAATTTATCTGAAAAATCCAAGATATTTTATCGTATGATTGCACAGTTAACACAAATTTCCATAAACAAAGCACACGTGACACCCCTCTCTCATAGTGATTGGTTTGAAGATGTACATCAGACGATCCTTCATTTTAAAAAACAAAGAAAAAACACTACGTCAAATACAATGTAGCTTTGTTTATATCGTAGTACAAAACAAAAGAAATATTACGTATTCCTTAAATTACATAGATTAACAAAGTGTACGCGACCTTCAGTTCGTTAATTATTGAATAATGAGTGCTGTGTAGTCATTGATATCGCTAAATATTTTCGTGTCCTTGTTATTTGATTCTTTGTTGTTAGTAAAATACTTTTGTCGTAAAGCATGATAAACTCAGTACGCTAAATGTGTAACAGGTATTTGTATACTAGACTGGTACCTGTATTGTTGCTTTTTAATAAACTAAATTAAAGTTGTGTTGTCTCACATTTGTAAAGGCAATGAATAAACCAGTTTAGCAGTCTAACGTATGGATATAATACAGACATGTTCTAAAGTTGAGTGAGAATGAGTAAAGTCAATTTGAACAATAACATGTGGATATAATACAGGCATGTTTTAAGTTGAGTGAGAATGAGTAAAGTCAATTTGAACAATAACATGTGGATATAATGAGTGAGAATGAGTGAAGTCAATTTAAACAAGATAACAACTGACTAGCTGAACAATTAAGTATTTGAACAACCGTATCAAAAAGCAGTAATCCGTGTTTTATTACTTTGAAGACTGGTACTACTACCTTTGTCAACAATATGAAAAGGTAGACCTTTGTTCAGTATTTAACAAATAGTATTGTTTGAATTATATGAAACGTTTTTGGAAATATTTGCAATTAACTGTGTACATATCAAAATGCAAGCGTTAATTGTTTATGTTATTTAAAATAAATAAACCTGCTGCATTCAGAAACAAACTGTAAACACGCATACACATATCATGTTTGAGACTAATACAATACCCCTAAATATGTTGTAATCTTTACGTTATAAGTAAAAATAGAGAAGGCACCGCACGGGGCTTGAAAAGCTTTCTCAGGTTATATGGACCAGATAATAGGATTTACTTTCATTTTCATAGCGCACTCACTACTGAAAATACGGATCGTTCTTTGTAGTATCATGTCTCGAATTTCAGGTTCTTTGGTTTGTTGCTCATTCGTTAATCATTAGGCCAAGCGAGGCCCTTTTTGTTGTTGTTTTCTTTGCTGTCCAGCTATACGCCTATCTTTCTTTCAGTTTCTGTGTGTGTGTGGTATGTTAGTTGTTACATTGTTTGATAATGTATCATTATATCTCCTACTGATTCTTCTATTTATAGAGACCTATTTGATGATTATCAGTGCCATAGAATTACAAAAAAAATTCATAACAAGGATTTTGTTTTCTGGCTGACTTATAAAGAAAAGTAGAATAGACACCAGATGATGGCGTGCGGGATGTGTCGCCAACAGTTGAACTTTTGCCCAATGTCTATATTGCTCTACATATGATTAATTATGATCTAGCTAGATACTAAGAGGAGGTTTCTCTTGCACAAAGGAAAGGATACCACACCTCTCATTGCAAGTTGTACATTGTGCGAACGAATTGTATGTTGTAAACATTCATTATAAAACGTAGCGGCAGGAAGAAATTTTCCAACTACTTTCTAAAGTAACGATTTCGTATTACTGTGATTCGAGTGTACCGAACCATGTTTCCCAATGAAAGCCCATTTATCATTGCCTTCTAATGAGAAACTGTCATAAACATTGTGGAGGAGATATATGAGTGTACATTTAGCAGGAATTAGACAAGGCAGGTACTCCATTTGCTTTTACCCCTACCGTTTCATTTACCTTAATTCAAACTAATGTAAACGTTTTCTTAGTTTCTGTGAAGGATCAATAGAAAGTGTTAATCAGGAACTGAAGAGGTAGGAGCAAGTTGTTTCAGGATAAATAATCCTGAATCAACTAAGAAAAAGCAGCTTGTAATATCGACAAAATATTCAAACGCCTGAACTTGTTAACGAACGATCGAGTCTCCAGACTGAAGCGAGACGTTCAGCTCCTGATTAGTACATGTAAAAGCATTAGGCTATCTTGACGATGAAAACATAAAGAAAAACTTCATAAAAAAGAGAAATTTCCATGACACTGCTATATAAAATGCTCATATTAAAATTAATTATCTTTATATATGTGTCTCCATAAAATATCCTGTACCCTAAGTGTATTTCTATGATTTGTAATATATTTATAACGTTTGTAAGAATGTGCACATGGTTTTTTTGTGGAAGTTTATTTATATACAAACAGTAAAGGTTTGACTGAACAGGTTGGATTTACTTACTTTGAATTTTCAACACCAAAATATCCAATATTGATCACGTTTAACAAGGCAGTTAGCACGATTCTTATGTATATATATAACACTTAATGAGTCCAAAAAACGTACCAGTTAAACGGTTCATAATATGCGATAAGTAACAGTTTTTTAACATTTAATTTCACAACTCACTTTCAAATAGTTCTGAAGCCACTAGCTCATAATTATTAAAAATGACCAAGTGACTTATGTTTACAACGTTTTAACTGCAGTGTTCGAGATATAATGTGCACCAAATGTATTTATGTATGAATTGTAGTAATTATTAGTAATGAATAAAAGTACATTTGCAGTATAAATTACTATACACCTTTGTTCGCCTGTTTAATTCCAGTTGAACGTTTTAATTACGAATAATACAACACAGCAAATTAAGTATTCTCAAATATGTTTAGCTGTTGAATTTTATTACCATAGTTATATTCGCATGAGTATAATTTCCTAACTGCTGCTTTATGAGCTCGCTCGCGTGCTGTGTTTTAGTGCGGATTTATCCAAATCTTATCGTGTTTAGCTGCGTATGAAAAACATAAGAGAGAGAAACAGGAGTACATTTTAATTCATGTAAGGAAACAAATAATGGAAATAAGCTGAATATCATATATTTTTAATTATAACCTCTAATGTAATTTTTATTCAGCAGGAACGGATCTTTATTTCCGATTTACATTAGAACACGAAAAGAAAAATGTGTTATCTTCATTTTACATTAGAACACGAAAAGAAAAATGTATTATCTTCATAAGATGACAACTGTCTTTGCTTCTACCAATTTATGTTGTATTTTTATCTGTATAACGTTTATGACCTTACCATATATTTAACAATATATCTACATTATATCCGAAAAGTTTTGAAACATAAGCATTTCAACGAACTTTACAGAACATGTTCCACATGCTGTCCTTGTAATTCGAAACAAGTTTGGATTAACTCGACTTTCTCATAATCAGTCACATATCTGAAATTGAGAAAGACTACAAATCACTTGTGGTTCCCATTTATTTTGAAAAACCTGTACAAACAAGCACAAAATTTTATGTAATTATCTAATTACGAATAATTGCAATTTAAATATACAAAGTTCCTGCACGAAAACACATTTATGATAAATTGAAGCTACTAAAAGATTATTTAAGTCAGTTCATCAGGGATTATCTCATTTAAGCTCATTGTAGAATATTCGCACCTGGAAGTGACTGTTTGTACAGATGTGCTTGGGTTATTACATCACGACTCATCAACCAATTCATATTGAGTAATTATAGGTGACATGATAGTGTGGCATTATTATATTCCAAAAATACAGAGTTATATTTCACTTCGTGTTATTTAAATTTTATCAAAAGCATTGAGAGTTTAGATTTATTTTCCAAAGTTGGTTTGTTTATTTAAAAGTAAACACAAAGCTACACATGGCCTAGCTGTGATCTGCCAAATACGGGAAACGAAATCCAGTTCCCAGTGTTGTAAGTCCGCAGACATATCGCTGTGCCAATTGAACTATAATTTTAATTTTTCTAAATATATGGGAAAGTAATTATGAATCATCTAATACTGTGATTAATACATATATGATAAGACTATGAGCCATCAAATGAAGCAATTTTGGAGTTTTTCTTTGCATGTGAAAACTTTTTAAAATGTTGCATAATGGATTTTGCAATTGCTACCAGACTAACAACTAAGGAGAGAAGTAACCAAAAGATGACACAAAGACAAATGTCTTTGTGCATGATTTATCACAGCCCAAAAAATCTGTCTCAAATAAAGCATTTTGCAATTGCTACAAGGCTAACAACTAAGAAGAGAAGTAACTAAGAAAATGACATAAAGACAAATGTGTGTTTGTTTATGATTTATTACAGACCAAAGGATCTGTTTTAAATCACTATTTTAAGCTATTAACTCTGAAGAAATATTAGAAACCCATCTTACACACAGTTTATTGTAAAAAATATTGTTTCTGGTGCTTCAATGCGAAACAATGAAACCGTTGTTCTTGAATTACTTATTACGAAACATTGTGAATCCATCTTATTAATATTTTAAACGTGGAAAGGATTTTGCATATCTTTATCAGTCACAATACTTAGGGTCACAAACAATAAATCTCAATTAAAAGTACAAATGACATTATACAAGGTTGAGTGTAATTAATATGTGATAATAATGTTTATCTTAACCCCACTTTATTCACAATAAGTCTTTTAGTTTGATGTATTGTTTGAGTGAAGAGCAGGAATTTTACACAAGATTCCAGAAACAAGTTATCTAAATTCCACATCTTATTTATCAAAACTAAAATGTTGTAAGCATTTTTGAGGCCCGGCATGGCCAAGCCCGTTAAGGCGTTCGCTCGTACTCCGAATGTCGCAGGTTCGAATCCCAGTCGCACCAAGCATGCCCGCCCTTTCAGCCGTGGGGGCGTTATAATGTTTACAGTCAATCCCACTATTTGTGGGTAAAAGTGTAGCCCAAGAGTTGGCGGTGGGTGGTGATGACGAGCTGCCTTCTCTTTTGTCTTCACTGCTAAATTAGAGATGGCTTGCGCAGATAGCCCTCGAGTAGCTTTGCGCGAAATTTAAACAATTCAAAAACCATAGTGTAAGCATTTTTGACTCATAATATAATAAGAAAAAGAAGAGATGTATAAGATGTCTCTACAAAAAAATCCATTCATAAAACCATCAAATCGTTTTATTTTACTCATAAATATTTATATTAATTAACTCTGTTAGCTTAAGTAATGATAGTTTGACACTTGAGGTAAAATTAGAGGTATCAACTAAATATTAAGCTTTTAATAACATTTGATTTGAAGCATCAGAGAAAACAAAATGGCGAAATACAGCAAAGAGGCAAAATCTTCATTGGACGTAAAAAAACTTCTCGTGCTTATTTGTTACTGGCCTGCTTCTGTGAGATTAGAAACAAGCTGGTTGCTGAGTTAGAGACGATCAATGCTGCTGACTTCCATAAGAGACAGAGTAAATTTCTTCACACTAAAATTGTGCTGTATAACACCGTCAAGTTAAATCAAAGTTTTATTGTGGTATCCCACATTCCTAGATTACTTGTATCAGTGATAATTTTCATGATATACAAGGAATAAAAAATGACTCCTAGGGTATGCAGGCCTATGTAACACTCTCCACTTAGATATAACATACATTCAAACGAGTACACACACATATGTATGTTATATAGAATACCCGCTGTGGTATAAAACCTCAACCAAATAACAGGATTAATGTAATTCATAAATACATTAACTTCATCAGGAAATTCTTCCTGTGAGGCAGCGGTAATCTAATAACTTATAACTCTGAAATTCGGGATTTTATTTCCTGTAGTGAACATGACAGAAGGCTCATTGTGACTTTACATTAAAAAACAAAGGTCAGAATGATTCTGATTTTAATTATCATTCGGTCCATGGCAACATTAGAAAACAGTTACATTTAAAAAAATAATTTGATTTTCAGAGAATGTTACAAACACGTGATGGTGAGGATAATGTTTTAATGAGGAGTCAATACTCATCTTTTCAGAAAATTAGAAAATTTTGCCTCTAATAGCTGTTATTCCAGTTGAATTTAAAATATCTTACTTGACTAGTGCGATTGATGGTGTTCCGCTCATATAGACGCCGTCTATTTTAGAATGGATAATGTTCTTTAAGCTGAAACAGTATTTCTTGGCAACGTTAGAAAAGGTTAGAGCATTTGATAAAGATGTGAGAGTTTTGCGTTTGCGTTTTGAGTCCTTGCTTCTTCTTTTGAATTTGGATATAAATGTTGTGCATTAAAAATTTTGTTGATTTTTGATGATTTAATCAGGGCTGTTGTGATACTGTTTTTTTGAATTAATTAATTAGTGACCTTGTCATAAAAATATTAATGTAAGTTTAAAACTATTCACAAAGAAATTAAAGAATTGTAGGATAGTTACACGGCAATTTAAAAATTTCCTGGATGTGCTCTTATTCTATTTATATTGAGGCAAAAACTGATAGTTTTAACTGCTACAACACAACAATCTGACAACCCAATATCAGTCAATATCATATACAGACTGAGGAATATTATTTAAAAATAAGTTAATTAAAAGTCAGGCGTAAAGATGATTAAACTTAAATTGCTGTGTAGATAGATCAATACTAAAAATCGTAGATAAACCACAACTGCTTTAAGATTCCTGTTTACTTCATTGGTTTAATATCCTCCTAGCCTCAGGAAAAACCACTGTAGAAACTAAAAAAAAAAAAATACATAAAAGCACACACATTTTAAAATACCAATTTTTAAAATTTCTGTGCTTTTCTTAACTTTTTATGTACTCAGTTTATTTTTAGTCATCTGAAAGTAAACAGTGATTAAAATAATAGTGAATCAGTTTTTACTTTTTCTGGAGAAAAAATAATATTGTTTCGTATTTTCATTCTAAATAATAACAGTTATCAAGAGATATCTTCTGAATATACGTAAATGTATGAGTTATGTAAAAGTACAACATTTATTTTATAAATATGTTGACCAACAAATATATTATCGCAACATACGTAGCCTAACAAACCATTTACCTTGTAAATCTATCATTTTTAAAATTGAGAAACATTATTTGTAATAAAGGTAGATACTTAACGTGTGCAGCAGCTATGGGTTGTCAGTATTGTCTTGATAACGTATCATTATCTAAAGTAAATAATGCAATATATATACTGGAAAACGAGGTTTTAAATTTTTGAACGAACTACAAATCCCTTACTCTTGGGAATTTGTTTGTACTTATTGTTAGATAAAATTCATCACATTATATCCAAATACATCGTTTTAGTATACATTATTTTCTTAGAGTAAATGTTACTGTCTTACGAAAATAAATTACAAGTTGGTCTACTCACCGAAAGAGAATATAATTTTATGTTAAAATAAACAATTCTATAGCCTAATAACTTAACTCAGGAATTTTAAAGTAAACGTAGCTGCATTCACTGTTTGCTTCCTCTCGATGTCAATAATAAAAAAAAAAAAAGAGAGAAAAGTAAACAATATTTGTGTGTTTTTTAATATTTTTCGTGCTCCCAGTGGCTCAGCGGTATGTCTGCGGACTTACACTCTAAAATCCGGGTTTCGATACTCGTAGTGGGTAGAGCACCGATAACTCATTGTGTAACTTTGTGCTTAATTCATAACAACAATAAGTGTTTTGGTATAAATCTAGATTATCTTCAGATTAGTAGTGGTAACATTAGTAAGAATGTTATTAAAACACCTGTTAATTATTTTAAAAATAAAACAAAATATTTATCTTAAGATTTTGATCAAAAACAAATATTTAAAAAATATTTTGGATTTAAATAAATTTAGATTAAACTGAAATACATTTCCCAATTGTATTAGTACCAAGAAAACAAATGTAGAAAATCGTTAATTATTACAGGTTTTAAACATAATTACAGGATGGTCATTTTAACTATTTCCTCTAAAAGAACTCCAACTAGCAGTACAAGATGGTCATTTTAACTATTTCCTCTAAAAGAACTCCAACTAGCAGTACAAGATGGTCATTTTAACTATTTCCTCTAAAAGAACTCCAACTAGCAGTACAAGATGGTCATTTTAACTATTTCTTGTAAAAAATTATAACAGATAGTCAATATAATTTTGTGAATGACTTATTTAAAGTCTTAACAAAAATATTGATAACTGCCTTTGTGAATGCATTATTGATAATTTCACGGATCATTTTCATATTGGCCTATCAATTAAGTCCAATTCGGGGAATCAAAATCCATATTTTAGCTTTGTAACTCCATAGTTTTACTGCTGCCTTACAGTAGAACGATCTAAATGTGTTTACAGATACTGATGCTATGAATATCCTAAGAAAAAGAACTGAATTCAGAATACTAAATAAAATAATAGAAAATGGAATATTACAAAACATAGAAGAAGATATTGCTGATATATAATTCAAATTAGAAAAAAAAATATCTCTTATTAATTTTCTTTTATTGAAAATTATTTATTGTAACAACATAAGAAAGAAGTTACTTCACTTATATCTATCTAGTTATATTATAGAAAAAATAAGAAAACTCAAAAATAATTTGTGATTATTTATTTCATAAAACTAACAGAATAAATTAAATTACTAGCATTAAACTCTTAGTATTGCTTATTTGTTTTGAATTTCGCGCAAAGCTACACGAGGGCTATCTGCGCTAGCCGTCCCTAACTTAGCAGTGTAAGAATAGAGAAAAAGCAACTACTCATCACATCACCCGGGCAACTCTTGGGCTACCCTTTTACCAACGAATAATGAGATTCATTATCATATTATAACGACCTTTATCGCAGATAGAACAAGCATGCTAGGTGTGATGGGAATTCGAACCCACGATCCTTGGATTACGAGTCGAGTGCCATATCCACCTGGCCATACCAAACCAACTCTAAGTAATTTACTTCTGAAGAAAACAGGTATAGGCAATCTATGACCAGCTGCCTTCTCTCTAGTTTGTTAAATTAAGGACGGCTAGCGCAGATAGCTTTCGTGTCGCTTTGCATGAAAAACAAACAACAACTCATTGTGTCTCCTACAGGTATCGAAGCGTGGTTTCTAGCATTATAAATTTGCAGACTTAATGCTGTACAACTGAAAGGTAAATTTAGATTTATCTATTTTGACAGATTATTTCACTACTTTATACACAAAATTTAATTTGAAAGAAACAACAGGTTTTTAATAAACTAACATATGAATAAAAAGATAGTAAAAATTGCATTTATGTATATGTATACATATAACTATATAAATTTAATAGTAAAATACGTAATCATATATACACTTATGGCCAAAATCTTAAGGCCAATGAACATAAAAGAAAAATATGCATCTTGCGTTGTTAAACTCAACCACTTATTTGAGTAGAGGAGGTTCCATCATGATCTGGGGTGCTTTTTCCTTCCATGGAGCAACGGAGCTTTAGGTTATACAGGGGCGTCAAACAGCAACTGGCTACATTAGCATGTTGGAGAGAGTATCCTTATTGACTAAAGGCCCTTGCTTGTGTGGAAATGATTGGATCTTTCAGCAGGAAAAAGCTGCAATCCACAATACCCGCTGGACAAAGAACTTTTTCATGGCGAATAACGTGATTCTTTTGAGCCATCCAGCGTGTTTGCCCGAACTAAGCCCCATTGAAAATGTTTGGGGGTGGATAGCAAAAGTAGTCTCTAGAAATGGACGTCATTTCCAAACAGTGCATGATCTTCGTGAAGCCATCTTCACCACTTGGAATAACATTCCAGCCAGCCTTCTGCAAACGCTTATATCGACCATGCCAAAGCGAAGGTTTGCTGTTATTCGCGATGACGGCTGTGCACCTCACTACTGAGACCTCTTGTTGGTCATTACCTACCCTGTTTAGGACTTCTTTTTGGTATGGTCTTAAACTTTTGACCAGCTAGTATTTAGGCTAATTTCATAGTATTCACATTTTCCATATTAAATGCTAAAAAGTTTTTATTTTTATTTTCCCTTTTCTTATTTCCATCTTTCGAATCTCTACTCAAATTAGTGATTGCAAAATCCATATTTTTTCTTTATGCTCATTGGCCTTAAGATTTTGTCCAGCATTGTATATGGCATGCCTATAAAGGCTAGTTTTCCATCAAATATAGCTACATAATTGTAATTTAATTTCTAAGAAACTTATTTATAAATAAAGTAATATATCCTGATAAGTACATGCTTTATTAATAATTTAATATTAATTAATTACATGGAAGTTAATTATTCTGAAATTTATTTTGAACTTGAATTAGAATGTAATATCAGTTGAACGTACAAAGCACAATTTCTAGATTTATACATTATATTTTTAGAAAATAAAGTGCAGTTACACATATTTCAGTGTGCTGCTATATATATATAGGTACTATTAACATGTATAATAATCTCACAAATTAGAATATATCTAATAAGGTGTTGCACAAGCACTTCCTTCATGCATCATGTAGATTTATTTAAAGATAAACTTTTGTTTAATGGCTATAGTAATTTTGAAATGATTAAATCTTTAAATTATTTCATAATAAAGTTTATAACTTGCACAAAAATAAAACTTTAACAAATATATTAAACGCAATTATGATTTTATTTTTAAATAATAAATTTTAGAGGGCACTAGTATATAAGATCTTAATGTAAAAATCGCTGTAGCTGTATTTATAATAAAACTTTTAGTATATCTGGGTCGGAAGTGTTGACTTCAGGCACTTAGGTGTGGCTCGGTTTACTTCGGTTTGATCGAAATATTAAATTACTGTTAAGGGAGAAGGTAGAAGAAAAAGAACTATAGATACGGATTTATAGTTTATAATATTGTATTTGATAATAACAGTATCATGTATTATTAGAAATGTAAAAGGTGGAGGTTAGGTGATACTGTATGATAAAAATTGAGGGCGGATATCAGGGTTTTCTTTCTTTATGTTTTTAGAAGTAACTGTATTCCCGTTAATGATATTGATGGTGATCGGTAGAGGGAGCTGGAACATTGTGGCTATTAGAACCCAGATCATAATTCCTTACTGAATCTACAGCTTGCTTAATAGCTTCGCATCTATTGTTCTCATTATATCTGAAGGTCCGGCATGGCCAGGTGGGTTAAGGTGTTCGAATCATAATCCGAAGGTCGCGATTTCGAATCCCCGTCCCATCAAACATGCTCGTCCTTTCAGCTGTTGGGGCATTATAATGTGACAGTCAATCCAACTATTCGTTGGTATAAGTGTAGCCCAAGAGTAGGCGGTGAGTGATGATGATTAGCTGTCTAAATTAGAGACGACTAGCGCAGATAACCCTCGTGTAGCTTTGCACGAAATTCAAAACAAGCAAACATTATGTCTGATAGACACAATATTTTTGATGATTATGTGTTATGTCCCTAAACATCTGCAAAATGATATATGTTTACTATTCTTTGCTGCAGTTTCGCTGACGCGTAAAACTGCAATGAAAATTTTTCATAATAACATAATTGTCTCGTCAGACCTGTGCAGCATTGATTAATTTAGACACTTTTAATATAATAATATTGTATAATATATTATACAAATGATTGTGAAGTATAATCATATATATATGTGTGTGTGTGTATATATATCAAATATTGAACTCCCTTGTGGCTGATGGTGTGTGTGAGAGTTTTTAAGGCTGAAAGTAGGCTTTCAATTCCCGCAAAGAGCAGATCATAGATAGCTCGTCGTGTAATTTTATACTTAACAACAAATAAAAAGTATATATTGAGATATAATTAACACTAGCTTATAATACTATTTTCTTTTTTAAGCTGTAGTTCATTTATTTTGAAAGAATCCCGAGATAATTGAACTTCCCACTAATATTTCCATATTTTAACAGAGTTAAATGTTTTGCCGGAAAACTCGAGATAAAAATTTGTGTCATTAAGAATGATGAATAATATAGTGATTGTCTAAAAATTCCTTAGTCTTAGACAATTATAAACTAGAATTAGAGTGTTTGAAAAAGTTATATACTTACTTAATAGAAAGTCCCAGATCTTTTTCTTTCACACCAATATCCAGAAAGACTTTATAATGAAGTTATATCTTAGATTGCACTTGTTTCTGTTTTAGTTTTTTGCCTTTCTTAACTCATTCAAAACACATATACACACCTATATGTAGTGAAAATTATAGCTTAAAATCTAAGCTGGACTTCGGTAGAATATTGACTCTGTTTATGGGCAGACAACATAGTGAATTTGCAACTTCTCGACAAAACAAAACGAGTCAGTGGTGTCTTTAGTGTTTAATATCCGGTCAGTGCCAGGAAGTGTGTAAAAGAATATTGATTTCTTTTAGCTATTCCTTTACATTCTGGTATATCATATGTTAATTAAACTAATTAACAAACAGTCATTCATAATGCATAAGTTAAATAACGTGATAACTAATATGACAATATGCTTAAAGCAAAACACACTAATTCCTGAAAATGTTGTCATCTTTGAGTCGTCTCACTTAAATTTGCAAACGAAAGGCAAATAATCAAATGAAAAGCGTGTTCTTCATATAAAAAAAATCTAACTTTTCAAGCCTGTTAGGTGTAGTTTTTAAAATTATTTTTGAACCATTTAATAACACTGAATAAATTTCATTGAAAGTAATCTAATGGTTTTTCAGAGTTAAAAAGAAGGCTTTATTTCATTTTCAAATAATGGAACAAATCCGAGAGATATTTTTCTAGCTTGAATGTTTATTCTAATTAGTTGAACTTTTAGGTTGTTCCACAACACTGTTACAACTAAACTTAGACAGTTAATAAACACATACATGTAGTTTGAATGGAAGAATGATAATGAGAAGCTTGAGCCTTGTTTGCATGAAAAGTTATTCTGCAAAGTTAATCTTCCAGTTGCAATTCTACTCTGATTGCTACACATTAGATAGGCTTTCGTTGTGATGAAGAGAAAAAAGTGAGTATTTCTGTGAGGCGAATCTCATCAGGCGTGATTTTCAAAATAAAACTAATAAGAAATAGAGCTTAACTGAATCTTGAACAGTACAGTGCAATGATTTTATGCACGATTCTAGTGAGGCTAATGTTCCTAAATAGCATGTGAGGTTAATGTCCTTACATAGCAATACATAGCACATGGCTTAAACAGAACAAGCCGAAAAGGAAGGGAACAGTAGAAACGTATAAATATTTCGCATACTAATCACTGACACTTTCATGTGTACTGCCATGTGTCATTCAAAACGAGCACATTAATTACCTCAGTTTTGGGCAGTAGAAGTGAAAATAACCGAAAACAAACAAACAAAAAAATCACCAGTCCATTGTTTCAGGACGTATTCGGACAAATTCGAAGCTTGAAAATGAGGCGTGGAGATGTATGCAGTATATCATTAGACGTGGAGATGTATGCAGTGTATCATTAGACATGGAGATGTATGCAGTGTATCATCACTTATCTTACTGATGGTCACTTAGGCCTGCAATGGTTTTATTGAATTGAAATGTCTACATGTTCTACACTAGTACTCTGAATCTGAAAACGATATACATATTTCTCCATCTCTTATGGACTTTTCACCAAACACCATATGTACTTTTACACATGTGAACAATTTTCGTTTAAATCAGTTCACACTTTGTTATGCTTAAAATGTCGACAACTACTGGTTATAGATTTCTTTAGACTAAACGCGACGTGAAGGTCTTATCGATCGTTCTAGACCCAAAACATGACAAATATAATAATGAACAATGTTCACTGTGGTAAGCAAAATAATAATTTGATTTAAGTTTTTCTTCCAGATTTCTAAAAGAAGCCCACAGATAATAGAAAAAAAGTAGACAGTTATTTTCGAAATCTGCGTAGCTGAATCACGGAAAACCATTATCAAAATCAAAATCACATTTTATGAAGTTTAAAATCGCATGCCTGCGTTATAAGAAGATGTTCTGACCATTTTCACCGAAATTGAGATATGTAAAGTGGCAAGTATGTGATAGTCTTGTATTATATTCTGAAACTTTATCGAATGTTCGTATACATCAGTGAACTTATATTACTTAAGTTACCAGATAGAACAAAAACAACACGAATTTTAGGAATCCTAAAACGACAGTACATTGTTTTACCATTATATCATTTATTATTAAATGCTTCCAGTGATATGTCCCCCAGTGGCTCAGCGGTATGTCTGCGGAGTTACACGCTAAAATCAGGGTTTCGATACCCGTGCTGGACAGAGCACAGATAGCCCATTGTGTAGCTTTGTGCTTAATTTAAAACAACAACAACAACCCAGTGACATAAAAGTATGTTTGAGAACTCGCACTACTGGAAACCGGGTTTGAATACCAGTGGTGTGGTGGACAAAACACAGATAGCCCATTGTTTAGCTTTGTGCTTAAATACAAACAACCAATTATTATCCAACGATATTTTCTAATTACGAAAATGTGAAAATTATTTGTACTAATGAAGAAATTGGTCATTACGTTTACTGAAGCCCCCCAGTGGCTCAGCGGTATGTCTGCGGACTTACACGCTAAAATCCGGGTTTCGATACCCGTGGTGGGCAGAGCACAGATAGCCCATTGTGTAGCTTTGTGCTTAATTCAAAACAACAACAACGTTTACTGAAACAAAAGTGTTTAGTATAGTAAGTCTTATAATACTGAATTGATGTAATTATTTCCAAATGTTTGTTTATATAAAAGAGTCATTTGTGGTAAATAATGTAAAAGATATTTACCATTTTCAGTTTGAATGCTATTTATGAGGTATATTAATTAAATACAAAATCAACGACCTGAAGGTTCAGGTATAACCATTCTTAATTTAGGTTGCTAAACAGTAACAATGTCGCTCCTTCTATACTGACATCTAATCTTAACTGAATTATGACATTAATAATTCAAGCATATTGCAGCTAAAACCATGGACGTTTGTAAAGTGTGTTCCTGTAAACTAACCACTAGACTATATCTGGCAAGAATTGTCAAATAAAACGGGCATTATCTGTTATAATGATCTTAAAATGATGGTTTTTATTGAACAATAGTCTAGAGAATGTCCTTGAGAAACTTCGAAACTACTAGGTACGACCAGTTGTCCTTTTTATTATGTTTGTTTGTTTGTGTGAAGCTCAGCACAAAGCAACGCAATAAGCTATCAGTTGTGTATATTAACTCTAAAGACTAAACTTGGAATTGAATAAAAGTATATTATTTTATTTTTATCTGTATTGTAAAGGTCGTTTTTCTTAACTTTTATCAAAACATGTAAATCCCTATAGCACGTACTACAAATTTTGATAGACATTTGATTAGACGTTTCACACAAAAAGAAAATTGTGCAAAATTTAAACCTACATAATTCATCGCAACGTGTAATATAAACATATTTAAAAATTCTTTTAGATGACTGAGTAGAACTTGTGTGAATTAGTATCTCAGATCTTAGATTTCCAGGAGATGAAACAAATTAATAGTTAATAAAATATATCTCGTGTTGTTTACGAAAAATATTGTTACAAATAATTTTTATGTAATATAAAGATAAAACTGTTTTACACTCATGAATTATGCTATTTTGATTTTATTTTAAAATTCTGTATAAAGTTCAAGTATGTTGAGTCCAAGACCGTTGGATGAGCAGTGTTAATACAGCCCTTAATCTTCAAATATAATGTCACTGTTCTTACTTGAATGATATTGAGTCCTTCCTAACAAACTAATTTCAAGTCTTTAAACAGTTAGTGTCGTTTGTTATTAAGCACGAAACTTCACAAAGTGCTATCTATCTGTACTCTGCCCACTATGGATATCGAAATCTGGTTTCTAGTAAACTTAAGTCCGCAGAGATGTCGCTATACCACTGGGAGACTTAAATACTTATAAGATTGGTTATAAAACATTATAGAGTAGTAACATTGAATGTATAACCCTAGTTCTTCGACTAATAAATTAAGTTGAAACATTTTTTACTACTGACACAACTATCATTACATTTAATATATAGGATTTACTCAAGGCTTTTATTAATGCACTGCAATTAAACATTCAAGACAAATGAGACAAAAAGTAATTCGAAACAGAAAATGAAGCAGCTTAATAAGAAGCAGAAACAGGAATAATTACAAAAGTGTATCATATACGTCACAGTTTTACTACCCAACTGTGGCCCGGCATAGCGAGGTCTTTAAGGCGTTCGACTCGCAATCCAAGGGGCGCGGTTTCGAGTCCCCGTCACTACAAACATGCTCGCCCTTTCAGAAGTAGAGGCGTTATAATGTGCATGATCTTCGTAAAGCCATCTTCACCACTTGGAATAACATTCCAGCCAGCCTTCTGCAAATGCTTATATCGACTATGCCAAAGCGAAGGTTTGCTGTTATTCGCGATGACGGCCGTGCAACTCACTAGTGAGACCTCTTGTTGGGCATTTGCTTTTTGGTATGGTCTTAAACTTTTGACCAGCTACTATTTAGACTAATTTCATGGTGTTCACATTTTTCTTATTAAATACTAAAAAGTTTTCTATTTTTATTTACTCTTTTCTTATTTTCATCTTTCGAAGCTCTACTCGAATAAGTGGTTGAGTCTAACAACGCAAAATTCATATTTTTTCTTTGTGTTCATTGGCCTAAATAATTTTGGCTAGCAGTGTATATGTTTATGTTTTGTTGTGTTTGTTTTTGAATTTCGCGCAAAGCTACTAGAGGCCTATCTGCGCTAGCCATCCCTAATTTAGCAATTTAAGACCAGAGTTGCACATGGTTGTTGGCGCAGTATACCTTGCCGTTTTTGTTGCAGGCTTCGGTGTTGAAATGGCTTCGAAGAGAAACTTTGACTCAGGCAATAAAAAAACTGACAAAATTTCTTTTTTTCTCAAAAATTGGCATAAGCAAAGAAGTTATAATAAAATATTCATAACCTTATTATTTTTTTATATGTGGGCTTCACAAATAATAATAGTGATATGAGTTGTTTGTTTGGACGTTGTTTTGAAGTAAGCACAAAGCTACACAATGGGCTATCTGTGCTCTGCCCACCACAGGTATCGAAACCCGGTTTATAGCGTTGTATGTCAGCAGACATACCGCTGAGCCCCTGAGGGGGCAATAATATGAGTAGTAATGTAAAGAACGAATGAATTAGTTTTGTCTAACAATCGGAAAATCAATTTATTTACTATTGTCAATACCTCATTAGTCTTAGCCATTGAGATAGAAGGCTGTTTCAAGAATAAGTTTGCTTTTAAAGATGGCTTTATTTTTATTTCAATTTTTGTTATTCAGCGATCCCTATTACGAACCACTTTTATGAAACATGATTAATTCGACGTTTTCGTATATACGCCAGTGAGCTGTCTTTGACAAAAAATAGAAAAGAAAGTAGAAAACTGCAACGGTGTTATAATATCACATGTTCATTACATTTCACAAAGCACATGCATTGCCTTTACATTTTTTTAAGTGGTTTGTAAAGATGTAATTCTTATTTAAACACAAACATTTAAATAGTGCCCCTTTATATTCACACTCACATGAACATTAAAAGGTATCATAATCTTGCTTCAGTCTACTGCACAAGCAAATTCTGTACATAATAATATTGATTCATATTACAGACAATGTTATTTTAACTAAAAAATATAAGAAATAATCGTTCAAAGTAAGTCTGACTCGATTTAATGAGTTAATATAATATTATTTTTTTTACTTTATTGAACAGATAGTACTACATTCAAATTAGTTTTGATTACAATAGTTTAGTACAACGTATTCGTATTAAATCTGCGACTTTCAATTAGTTATTGAACTACTTGGCTAGAGACATGCTGAAAATTATTAATCTCAAAAATCCTCCACTAGTGAATGAGATCTAACTTCAGAGTTCCATGTGTATTTTTGTAACCATAAAGAGCAATTTCAGAAATACACTCATGGGGTTTGTCATACAACAAAATTAAATTAAATAAAATTCCAAATATTTAACATCAGTTTGGAAAATAATTATGAGAAATAACTAATTAACTATAACGTCCTTGAAGTTCGTGACTAAAGAATCAACAATAATTTTATAATAGGTAACTGAGAGACAATAAACAGACTGAACTTCGAAGGCTGAGCATGGGTGAGCAAAGAACGTAAATGCAGTTAAAGTGACATTCGGACGTAAAGTAATGAAATTGTAATATATGTGAATATTTTTTCTGCATTCACATTATATGATTCTTAAACTTATGAAAGACCATCATAATAAGCCTAACTTGATGTCTTATTTAGAAGTTTAGTGCATGGTTTGTCTAGAGTATCACTATTAAAGTAATAATAATGCCTTTTTATTTCTTAATTTTTGTTTATGTCGTTTTTGAATTTCGCGCAAAGCCACACGAGGGCTATCTGCGTTATCCGTCCGTAATTTAGCAGTGTAAGACTGGAGGGAAAGCAGCTAGTCATCACCACCCACCGCCATCTATTAGGCTACTATTTTACCCAGGAATAGTGGGATAGACCGTTACATTATAACGCCTTCATGGCTGAAAGTGCAAGCATATTTGGTGTGACAGGGATTTGAACCCGCGGCCCTCAAAATACGAGTCGAGTACCTTAACTACTTGGCCTTGCCGGGCAGTAAACAACGTTAGCAAACGTGAAATAAAGCATTGAAATCAGTGTAGATTTCATCTGTGAAAAGTAAATTAATAAGGTTACAGAAAAAAAAATATTAAGGAATTTATGAAGTACTAAAACAGTAGAAAATAGTGTTTTTATTCTAATGAAAACTGAATCTGGAACTACCAATTGAGTTCATAACCATAAGCTTCTTAAACACATTTGTAACAAAATTTATGCGTCTCGAATCGCTTGTGGATGGAGCTTTTGTTAGTCAAATTTCTAATCATTTATAAATAATCCTGAAAAAAAACGGAGTTAAAATATCAGTAATGTTGTAATTAATTTTGTTAATTGCCTTTTGGATCATCTGTGTACTCTATAAAATGAGTTTATATAATACTTTTGGTAATTTATTTAAACTATATGGTGTAACAGCCAAATGCATTTAAGTATGTGCCACATATATAAAGTCCACAAGAATAAAACAATGATTAAAGTTAAACTACAATACACTATTGTCTTCTTAACATCAGTTTATTATTGTCATTAATAGATTTGAGATTTCATGAAGTAAGTGATAAAGCTTAGGAAAGAAAAATCAGATAAATCACCATTACTGAAACCCGATTACCTAAGCGCTTAAAAAATTGGTCCTTCCTTCAAAAAGGACGAATTGAAAATGAGTTTGAAATGTAGCATGTGAAAATTAACAAAGTAACATTTCAGGGACGCCATAGGTGTCTGTGGTATCTTATCTAAAAAACCTTTAGAGAGTGTTTTACAGACTCAAGAAGACAGAAGATGATGGAAGAGGGTAAGGACAATTTGTAAGTGAAGATACAAAATTGAGATATTTTTAACAAGAATAAAAGAAATCAAGCTTTCTAATAAAATAGTTAAGAAAAAAATAAGTTTAATAAATGTTTTAAGTATATAAATATTTAAAAATGACTAGTTTTTACAAACTAAGAAGTGAGAATTAATAATACTTACCAGCCAATGAGCCAAGGACTGAGAACATTACCAACCAATGAACCGAAGATCGAATCACAATGATCATTGGACATTGGGGTTTACTAATGAAACATTTGTTTACACTTTCTGGCATTTAACAGGTACAGTTTATGGAAACGAAGTTCAATTTGGTTTTGCCATCTACTAATTTCAAAGAACTGTAGACATTTTAGATTGTGTCCTTAGAATGAGATGAAAACTCACAGTTAAGCTTGTTTAGTTAGTTTAGATAGTGTATGTATCTATCTAGTAAGAACGTTTATGCATTCGAATTTTTGATTATTTAAATTGTTACATTAGAGAAAACCAATAAATACAGTTACTAGTTTTTATGAAACCTTAGGACAACTAAAACTGAAGACCGTAATTACAGGTATTAGTTTTCTAGTTACAGTACACTGAACGAAATACATTTTTTTGTTACAATGCTGTATTTCTGTAAAATCTTATTTGTTATTCGCTGCAGGAATATCATCTGATCACCGACGTAAATAAATTTTTTTAGTGTTATATATAAAATGTCCCAAGTTTCCATTAATAAGAAAGAAAAGTATTTGTATTTTTTAGAAGCTCGGTTTAGTTCAGTTTCAGCGGCGATTTAAAACAGGGATTTTCTGTATCGAATTCGAAAGAGTTTTTGAACCTAGATATTAATCGTAGGTTTTTGTTATGCACTTATATTAGCTTTTTTGTTTACCACTCTAATGAGTTAGTAGATTTCAGGTTATTAGCTACTCATAAGTTCTGTAAGCCTTATACTTTTTGAGAACTGCTAAAATCCATTATGAAAATATCGACAATTTTCAGTTCAATCAACATTGGAAAAGTGAACTTTTGTAAGCCTTACGCGAATTTTAACTTTGAATCTTAAACTTGAAGCTGAATTTCGACATATTACGTTAGAAACGATTACGTTGAATTAGAGAGGCAATATAAAGATACATTTAAGAAAGAGTAATATTTTGTATTTTACACTTTTGTAAATTATTGTATGTAAGTTAATATTTGTTGATTGTATTTTTATGTTATTGTACATATAATGTATTTATAAAATACAAAATTACAGCGTTGTCATTCTCTGATACAAGATGTTAAGATGAGATTGTAAAAACTTCAGAAAATAATTATTGGTGATTTTTGGTGCATTGCTTCGTTTGATTCAATTTTTTAATAGTTGTTTGTACGATTTAAAAAAAATGTTGTTGTTGTTTTTTTAAATTCAGACGAAGTTTCTCCAACAGTATCTGTACTAACCGTTTCCAAAATAAAAGTGAAAGACTAGTGGGAAGGTAACTATTTAATACCACTATTAACAACTTTTGAGCTAATATTTTACAAACGAATATAGAGACTGACTATAACATTGTAACACCACCTCGTCTTAAAGGATGAAAAGTTTACGCGACTGGATTCAAACCCGCCACCCACAGATAATGAGTCAAATGTTCAAACTATTAATCATACCAGTCTTCTAAAGTAACTTATGTTAGTATTATGAATTTTAATATTTGTTTCAAGTTATCTGTATAGTCCAATGAATATAACATATTGATAACACAGACCCGCGAATTCAAACTTCATAAAATGTGTTTTGGTTTTAAAAATGTATATTAAATAATTCAAGTATGATGATATCGAAACTAATATCTTTTTCTCTCACATGAGGATTTTTTACAAATCAGGAAACACAGAGAAGTCTTATTTAGAACAAAGTATTATATTTGTTAAAAAAATACAAACAAACTGAAGAAAATAGAAGAATATCGATGTCAAACTGATGTACATCCTCGTTTATTATGATTTGTGCGTGTGTGAAATATAAGCCTTTTAGTCTCTAAACTACGTGTTTTGGTCTTTCATTTATGTATTGCGTCTGAAACATTCTCGCTTCAATTACTAGCAGTAATCAGCCATCATGTTAACGTTTCACCTTCCCTCATACATTCTTCCCATTTCCCTGATGTTTGGATGAAACCTTTCTTCTTGTTCTCCACTGATGGCATCGACATCTTTAGGGAAATAATATGTCAATGTAAGAAATGAACTTTGAATCTCATATTACAACTCAAATCTTTGCATTTATCGAACATGTTATCAACAATATTTTTATTAATTTGGATCCTCTTGTTTCCTGAACATTTGTCAGTAACATCCCTAAAGGTTATCTACGCTTCTTTTGAATTTTTCTCATTGTCTTCTCGAACTGCTCATTTAAAGTCAAGTTCCCAACAAAAATCCCTTCTTAAAGTTTCACTTCTGAAAGAACTAGGAATTACCCCTATAGACACTGGAAACGGTTGTCGTCTTTTTCTAAGGTTCTTACAAACTGCTTCATCAAGCCCAGTTTATGTGAAATGAAGGTAATATGACTTTCTTTGTGTCAACCAAACTTTCGCGTTCAATGTCTTTCGATCCTGGTATAGACTAACTCTATATGGTCATTGATTCTCTACCCATTACTAATTTCCTGCTATGATGTCCGATTCACACACACAAAGAAAGTTTGTAAAACAGGATCGTTGACTCAACAACATAAAAAGGACTTTAAAGTCTGCAAAAAGCAGCCAACCATGTTGTTTATACTTGACTTTATTTAACGAACCGAATAAGTAATAGGAACATATGCATATTAGGTTATCTTTATGAAGGAGAACTTTTCACCTTTCTTTTGTAGAAATCAGTGAACACTCGCTACTCACTTGGTTGGTTCACGCGCTACAATAATATTATAATAAACCAATGAACCTTCTTGAGAAGAATATTATAACATAAACTTTTTCTCACAATTTGTGTTCCTGTAAAATTATGTCTCTGAAAAAAATAAGTTTATAACCCGAAGTCTGGACACAAAAATGTTTAAAACAATCCCTATCATCATTTCTATTTACTTCAGAACCAGACAAAGCTCCGTCAAGTGTCTTGGTAGAATAGGCACAAGTAATTAAGTCCATAAGCAACGGGTCTTATAGCAGATTGAAGGTTAGGATAATAAATTTCATTTTCATTTCGAATGTTGTAGCCTTGCACATTACATGAGCAAAAATAACAGTCGTATCCATGGTTTCTGGGCTCGCGTCAGACCATTGGAATTTTTAAAAAAAAGAATTTTTCTTACTTTTAGTCCATTGTTTAAACTCTTCCGCAAGAACGGTGTAAACGTTGTCAAGTGTCCGTGATTTGTTTTGGTCCCCAGTTTTTATTTCAAGATACGCCTTTTTTTGACGAATTCTGTAAAGTTTTGCATTTGTTTTATAAAACGATATCACAGATATAATAGAATATGGTAGGGTTCTTTATATAACCTCTTTTTTGCCCTAACGACGAATAAATAATATTGAAAGTCAAGATATAATATCAAGATGTACGTACAAGCAAATATTATCCAAAAATGACACACCATGCTGCCTTTTAGCCGTTTCTTTGCTAACGGTGTGTTTATCATGAGTTCTAGAGAAATTAATAATACTCTCTTGTCTTGATTAATCTAGAGAAATATATAGCCAGTGGTTATAAAATTTTAACCATAAAAAATGTTACTTTTTTCATGAAAGCGATTAACTTTTGTAACAAAAAAAGCTGTATATTGTGGGAAAAAAATATCATTTTCGGATTTAGCGTACAGAAACTAATGTTTAACTGGAACCTTTTGAGGACATTAAGACTATCGCAGGTCTGTGCAGTTTTAAAATGATTTTTCAAAAAGCTTTAACTTATCATCCAGAGTGAAGTTTGATAATAAACAACTACTTGTATCAAACAAATCAGCTCAAAAAGGAGGAATGCCGTTTATTTGATAATTGTTTTTGATAGACCTTTAGTATAATGACTTGTTATTAGTAAAGGATATAAAGTCCATTTATTTTTGGCCTAATAACAAACAGAGAGAATAACTATGCAGATTTCAAAGTTGTTTATTAATTTGCATAACTTTATGATTGTGAAAATATCAAATATTTAGAGCTACACATTTACCACGAACGGATTAATACTTATTGTACGACACTTGACATAAACATGTTAATTTCTTTGAACAGTTTGTGAAATTACGCCACAAGGACAAATTGTTGCGATAGTTTTTGTATACCTTTTTAGTAAAAAATTAATAGTTAAATATCTTATATCAGTAAAACATTTCAAACCCTTATGAATACTTAGTGATGGGACAAGGATAACATGTCATATACAATCGCTTGATTCTTCTCACAAAAACCCAACAAGTTATGATCAAATTTTCAGCTTATATCACACCTAGAACTTTGTTTCTCAACTCAACCTGTATGTTTTTATACCGTCAGAATCACTTATGATGTTATTCACACGACTTTCTTACTCTTATCGAGTGTCTTATATTTCCAGTGGTCCAATCGTAAGATATCATAAATATCGAATCTGGCGCTGAATCAGTAAGGTTCCCTTTTCTAATATAAAACGTACTTGATAATAAGAAGCAAAAAAAAGTTGTACTTACCTTCTGTCTACAATGTCTAGTTGACATGTTCGTTAGTTCCACTGACCTGTAGTGAAAAAATAGCAAACTTCGTCTAAAAATAAGCTGAAGTGGGCATCTCAAGATAATAGAATAAGAGTAACGTGGTCTTATTAGTAACATCTAAAATCTGTTGTTGAGAAAAGTATTACAGCTTCAGACCACTGAGTGATTAGCAGCTCTTTGACGATGTTGGAACGTTTCGGAAGCCGACATATCTCTCCCTGGTTGCCGGATATCAAGCTAAATGCACTGACGTTCGTTCAAGAGCCAATTATTTGCAAAGTAATGACATTAGATCTTTAGAGGAGATTCACCTCATTACTGCACCGTTCTACGAGATATGTACCTACGTGTATGATACATTTTTGGAGAAATTTCGTGTCAAGAGCGCATCATTCTACGAGATGCATTATGTACTTAAGTGTATGAAATAGCTTTGGAGAGAGTTCATATCATTCCTACACCGTTTTGTAATATGCGTTATCTGCCTAAGTATAGGATTTCCTCTAAATGGACTTCACCTCATGAGGTTACTTTTCTGCGAGATGTTTTATGTATTAAGGTATATAAAGTGGATTCGACATTGGTCCAAATCATTACCACACCGTTCTGCAAGATGTTGTATGTCTACTTGTGTTAGTCTTCACCTCACGAACTCATGATTTTATGAAATATTTTGTAGGTTTAAGTATATGATAAGTAACTGGGTTATTACGAAACTTGGTTATTAAGGAAATTAAATGGATATTTTCGTTATTTTTGGAACATAATTTTCACACATATGGATAATGACCTTTAGCATTTTCTAATGAGTCTTCGTAAATAGATAATAAGCAAACATGGTAATTAAATTTCTAATTAAGATGCATAAATTTTAGCAATCAACTTTAATCAGATCGGAATCTCTTGACCTGGTGTATCAAATATAAATTAGGAAAAATTTGCTTAAATCATATTGTAGGGAACTATGCATTTGTAAAATATGGGAGTTTCTCAAATATGATTTTAATAAATGCAACCCTAGCATTTGTTGAGAGAAAATCGATTATTTATTTTAACAAACAGTGCCAGAATCTGTTTATATAACACTGATGTTTTAGTTTTTAACAAATTTGGTACCGTCCAATGTTTATAGAACACTGATAATTTAGTTTTAACAAATATAATGCCCGCATCTACGTGAAACTGTATCCCTTTTAAGTTATTATTTTATTGGTATCTTAATTTTACTTTACTTATGGCGCTTTCATAGCGTTCCATAAAAATTGTTTGAGAATTTAAAGAAGTAGACAAGATATAGCCGTGTCGTTAGTAGTGCGTTAAACCGCTAATCCGACAAGTAGTGTTTCATGTTGAGTTTTCGTTAAATCACGCTCAATATCTTAGGGTTAAGGTGCGTTAAAAGAGTGAAGGTTACAGCCGGTGAAGATTATTCCTATTTCTAGACTATAGGTGAGCAGAGAGTGTTTAGGGTTCGACTATGAATATGCATGCACACGTTTACGTACCGTTACCGTAATAAAATATAGGCTTTAGGTACATATATATAAGTAGTGACCATCAGGTTCCACTATTTGGTGAGAGAGGACTAGCCAAAGAGTGAGCGGTTGACACCTTCCATTTAGTGTGGCGCGGCTTGGCCAGGTGGTTAAGGCATTTGTCTCGTAATCCGAGGGTTGGGGGTTCGAATCCCCATCAAACCAAACATACTCGTGGGGACGTTATAATGTGAGGGTCAATTCCATTATTCGTTAGTAAAAGAGAAACCCGAAAGTTAGCGGTGGATGGTGATGACTAGCTGCTTTACCTATAGTCTTACACTTCAAAATTGAGAACGGTTAGCGTTGATAGCCCTCATGTAGGCTATAATCCACAAGATGATATTTTTCCTTGATAATAAAGTAACTTGTCAAGTTACTTTTGACAGCGTAAATTTTAATTGATATTGCGCGAAATTCAACACAAACCAAACCCTTTAGTCTGTCAAGTCAAAGTTAGCGACAGTTAAGTAGATGACCTTTGAGTAGTTTTGCGCGAATAGTTGAAAATAAATGAAACATAATTGATTAGAATAGTCTAAGTGCTGATGGTGGTTGCTGTTGCCTTCCCTTCATTCTATTATTTACCATTAGTGACGGTTGAGCAGATAGCCTTCGAGTAGCTATGCGAGAGTATCAGAAAGAAAAACTAAAGTAAATATGACAGCAATTTCCAATAGTACATGAGTCTTACATTTAAGATATGTTTCTTTCTGTAACTTCCTTCTCAATCATTAATTTTACAAGTTATTTGTTTTCTATGATAAAAATAATAATAAAATAATGTGTTTGTTTGTTTAGAATTAAGCACAAACCTGCACAATGGGCTATCTATGCTCTGCCCACCACGGGTATCGAAACCCGGTTTTTAGTGTGTAAGTCCGCAGACATACAAAATAATGTAAACTTCAGATCTTTATTAAAGGAAAATATGAGCGTTTGTAGGTTTTATATTTAAGTTCGCGAGTTTCTCTCTCTCATTATATATATATACGTGTGTGTGTGTGAGCTCGGCATGGCCAAGCGCGTTAAGGTCTGCGACTCGTAATTTGAGGGTCGCGGGTTCGCATCTGCATCGCGCCAAACATGCTCGCCCTCTCAGCCGTGGGGACGTTATAATGTGACGGTCAATCCCACTATTCGTTGGTAAAAGAGTAGCCCGAGAATTGGCGGTGGGTGGTAATGACTAGCTGCCTTCCCTCTAGTCTTACACTGCTAAATTAGGGACGGCTAGCACAGATAGCCCTCGAGTTGCTTAGTGCGAAATTCAAAAAAAATATATATATATATGTACACCGCTGAATATAAAGTGTTATGGGATCCATAAAATACGTAATCTTGTGTTCACGATACTCTAAATTAGCTATTTTTATATACTTTACAGTATTTGTTTACAATGACAAAATGATTTGGTCTCATTATGCAGCACACCTCACATAAAAGATGGAAAATGATTCTAATAAAACAGCTTCACGACATATTATTAATTTATGTCCTTAAATAAGAGTAAAAATAATAAATCTGGAAAAAATTCGTTATTAAAACCGCATAGGAAACAGCGAACCTTGCTTCTTAACCCTATTAACAAAACAATGATGAATGAAATACATCTTGTAAATTATGACAAAAACGGTGATAAAAACGTTTTCTTTAGTGTAATCATCATTAATAACCCCATATTCATATTACTGTTACAACGTGTTACTGTGGAGTTTGTATTTTTATTCTCTTAATTGTTTTATATCACTAACTTTTCAAATTAACATATTGATTAAAAAAATAACGTTGATAATATATTATTTAGAACTAAACCCAGAAAGAATTTGTTAGAGTGTTTCAGCTATGTGAGTTGGGATTTTTGGGAAAGATTTTTGTCTGAGCGAGTGCATTTCATTACCATTTCAGACGATGAAATCTTTGTTTTCAGGTTCAAAGTGACGAAGAAACGACACTAATAAAATTACAAGAAAGTAAATAGAAAGTTAATTCTGCCGCTAAAGGACCATTTTAATTGTAAATAAGGACGACTGAGGGATATTAGAAAATAAAACAAAAATTGGCTGGACTTAACACGTCATTTATAATGTAGTTGGACATAACGTTGCCTTGTTTGAAATTAAGTATGAAATAGTTTAATCAGAAGATTCTGTGTAATTAATTCAAATATTTGGTAGTGGTATGCATCTGAAGGTGCATGTGTGTATTACCAACACAAACCGTTCTTACAGACTTTACTGGAATACTGATCAAGATAACATCACTCATGTTGCAGATCCTGATAAGACAAACTAGTGTCAAGATTACTCAGGTTACAGATATTGCTAACATACAGGTATCTGGATCACTCACTCAGATCATAGTTGCACTAGCATATTTTTATCTAGCTCAGGTCGTGTATTTACTAAAATACGGTAATGTAGATAACTCAGATAGCAGGTTTACTGATATAACGTTATCTAGTTCACTCTGTTTGTAGAATTACTAATACACAGTTGTTTAGATCACTAAGGTGTTTGGATGGCATCTTTTACTTTTCGATTTCATTTGGACAACTAATTATATTTAGCAGTCTTTCTAAGTAGCACGAGTTACCTATATGCTATATTAATATAAATAAAACAGCAAATGTTCTTCAGTATAGAGAATCAATAACCAAACTTCACATCTTACTTCGTGTTGGCTATAAAATTAAATCATTAAACATTCTAATGAAGCTTTTGTAAAATACGTTAAGTTTCCTCGTTTCTCTAATTTTAAGAATATTATGAGATTAATAACATTCGTCTTCCATGCGTCTGTCTTGAACTTTCTGTAAAACGTTAAAGAGAAATCTGTAATATACTTAATAAGTTGCTAACATCCGTTTTTACACGAAGACTGAACTTCAATACAATAATATTTTAAATAACGCAGTGTATCCTTGAAAATTTTCCTGTTAAGTATGTGCATCAGTCTGCAAGTTGTATAATATCTTATAATAAAGTTAAGTATTTGCATCAGTCTGCAAGTTGTATAATATCTTATAATAAAGTTAAGTATGTGCATCAGTCTGCAAGTTGTATAATATCTTATAATAAAGTTAAGTATGTGCATCAGTCTGCAAGTTGTATAATATCTCATAATAAAGCATTTCTATTTTTACTGTTTCTGATTTAGCACGAACTGTTTCCCAAATCCAGTGATTCTCCTGCGTCAATTACTTTTAACCTCACGCGAACTTCCCACTGATGAATTTAAAATGCGAAAAATATAATTTCTTGAAGAATGTCGAAAAGATGATATCAGTCTTGCGTCTGATTGTCTGATCCTAAACGGTATTAGCAAGTGCAGTCATTTCAATTAGGGACCGCAAAGAGCGACAAGAACCACCGCCTGGCCATTGCCATTAGCAACGCTACAAATCACTGTTCCTTCTTTACTTTCTGTTGACGTCGTTGATAAGTTACTCCACTTAGTTGACCAGATAGATTAGTTTCGATCAAGTCACGACATAGATGCGATGTTCTGATAATCACCCAGTTACTTTGACAAAAAAGTTTAACCGAAATAAAAAAAAAACAATGTAATCTGTCGTTTTATCTAAAACTTCGATTTAATCACAAGCTTTATTCTCAGACTGAAAACGTCATTAAGTTTAGGTGCATTGGAACTAACTCGTTAAGTTTCCACCTGTCTATATACTCATCTAGAGTCACCGTGTGCTATATATTCATCACACTTCTATTTTTAAGTCTTTACACCCACCCATCCATATGCCTATTTAACTATCGAACTGTCCGTATATCTATTTACCTGTCTGTGTACACATCTATTCATATGTCTGTCTATTTGTATTTTATAATAATAGTGAATATAAAACTAGTATGAATACTGTCTTAAGAGCGTAGTGGCTTGGAATAAAACCAAAACGATATTAACTCATGGTTCTGTGATATTATAAACACATAGAAGAACCAAGATGGTAAAGTGTAACCGTGCATTTTGAAACACGCTTTTTACTTCTTTTATCTCTGAAGATCATGGCGTTTCAAAACGTTATTATCATTGAAAACACAACTGATTACGTTGTATTGTATATCCTTTATATTGCATCTCTTCTCCATTTTATAAGTTTTATCAATAAAATGAAGCCTTTATTATAAAACATTCCCAAATATTGTAACAACATATTAAACAATAGGATGTATTTTGGTTAAAGTATATACCACGTTTAAAATGTCTACATTTTCTTGTTCCTGGACAGAAAGTGTTATTTCCCAATTGCTTATGCCTAAAGTAAATGAAAAAGACTTATTTTTCTCTTCAAACTTTGCTTTTTTGACCTGGGTGATGAAATTTTCATATTTACCCATTTTCCATAATATTTCAGGTGGATTCAGTGCTGAGTAGCTGATAGTGAATTTTTTCGAACTTCCAAGAATTTTCAAGAATGTTGTATATATTTATATATACAATGGCTCACCACTTCAGTTTAGTTCTAGCTGCCTAAGTGAAGACATAGACCCATCTGATTTTATCAGAAATGGCATCAAGAAGCTGCATACATTCTCCAGACGCATTCTGCTATGCATGTGGACAAGAGCGGCAAAGTACTCTGTGACAGCATCTGCTAAAATTTGAGAATCCAACAAGGCATATTTCGGCATGCCTGTCAGGGATCAAGACAAACCCTGGGTATCTCATTTTACCTGCGAGCACTGCAAAAAAATTCTAGAAGGTAAGACGGACAATTCTGGTTTGCTTGAAAAGTAAGATTGTATATTATACAAAATTTATACCCTTTAAAATTTAAATATTTTCTAATTTATTATTTTAAATTCCCAATAGCATAGAAGAAATATCACAAATAAAATATTCTGCATGAACCTCTGACACAGTAGTAGTGGATGAAATAAATTTATTCTTCTCAATAACAATTTTATTTTGCTCTTTTGCAGGATGGTAGAAAAGGAATAAGAGAGCCATGAAGTTTGCTATTCCGAGAAATTAGCGTGAACCCACTGTCCACTCAAGTAATTGCTACTTCTGCATGGTGGATCCTTCCAAACGTCGGGCGAGAAAGAATGCATCTGCTATCATGTATTTGGACCTTCCATCATTCATCGCCTCAATGCCACACTGCCCTGAGTTCCCTGTACCCACTCCACCAGAGAGAAAGCAGCCATCCTAAGAAGAGAGTAGCAAATCAGGAGAGAAGGTAGATGTTAAAGATCCAGATTACAATTTCAGAGGTGCAGCTGGTGAGAGAAACCCATACTATCCTAACCATAGAGACCTCAATGGCTTGATCAGAGAGACCTTAGTCTAACAATGTCGAATGCAGAGCTTTTGACATCTAGGATCCAGGAGTGGGATTTGTAAGATGAAAATGTGCAAGTCGCAAGTCAGAGGAAACGTCACCGTTATTTTTCAAGCTTCTTCACTCGTCAATATGAGCTTTGCTTCTGCCATAATGTTTCTGGTCTGTGCGAGGCAATTGGAATTGCTTGTAACTTGAACGAGTGGCGTATCTTCATTGATAGTGCATATAGAAGCCTCAAAGCTGTGCTGCTCCATAAAGGGAATAAGTATCCATCTTTTTCCCTGACTCATTCGGTGCACCTCAAAGAGGAATACAACAGCGTCAAGACCTTGCTAGAAGCCTTGAAGTATGATGAGTATGGCTGGGAGGTTATCGAAGGTTACGGTGGCATTCCTGATGGGTATTCAAGGAGACTTTATCAAGTTTCCCTGTTATCTTTGCCCATGGGACAGCAGGAACACCGCAGCGCACTACAACAGGAAGCACTGACCACAACGGACCGAGTTCTCTGTCGTAAGGCACAATATCAAGTGTGAGCCACTAGTGGACGTCTAGAAGGTGTTGTTCTCACCAATGTACATAAAATTGGGTCTTATGAAACAATTTGTCAGAACTCTTGATAAGGAGTCTACAGCCTTCAAGTACCTTCGAAACTTCTTTCCTAAGCTGTCTGAGGCAAACGTCAAAGCTGGTGTCTTTGTTGAAAAAAAAAGATCCTGGGGTGCACAGAATTCCCCAAGGAGCTTAGTAGGAAGGAAAAAAACTTAAAACAGCTTTGTTTCAGTGGGTTGGGGCTTCTTGGGCAAACACAAGGCCAAAAATTATATTGAAACTCGTTGAGGCTCTGGTAAAGAAGTACGGCAAAATGGGCTGCAGGATGTCTCTGAAAGTCCATATCCTTGATCCTCATCTTTCAAGGAGAATATGGGAACATAATCAGATGAGCCTGGTGAGCACTTCCACCAAGGTGTACTGGACTTTCAACGCCGTTACCAAGGAGCGTATAACGAAAACATGATGAAAGACGAGATTTGGGGGCTGATACTTGAAAGTGCTTTACATTACAGTCACAAATCTTGAAAAACTACTCACTTCCAAACATTTTTGTATAACTTTAGTAAAAATACATGCAAATCTTGATTCATATGTTTTTTTATTGAGACTTTATGTGAATGAAAAGGTGCAAATTTGCCCGTTTTTTCATAGAAAATAAGTTAATTTCTGTGTTTCATTATCCAGGTCACAAAAGCAATGTTTGAAAGGAATAATGGACATTTTTTTGTACTTCTACAACACAAGCAGTTAAGAAATAACACATACTATCCAGAAACAAAGTTTTTGTTACATAGTAGTATTGATATGTATGACTAACATGAAGTGAATATGTTCATGAGGAACAAACTTTATTGTAAAAATGACGGTATGCTGTTGCGTGTAGATAGCTATTAAATACAGCTTCTGTTGAGTTCTCATAGCAACCTTACTTTACGATTGGAACATAAATAAGACTTAATGTGTGGGTTTACAAATTTTCACGTATAATTATACGTATTACGTTTATAAATCTAGACACAAGGGAAGTGTTGTAATAATGAAAGGCGTCAATATAACTGTTTAAATAACCAGTGTTTCATGTATCATAGCCATTAAATATAAAAAGAAAAGTGAAGAGCCTGCAATATACGGATGTAAAGTCTCCAGATATCTTTTAGGTTGTTGTCAAAGTTAGAATAGAAGTAAAAAATGAAAAAAAATGTGAAATAGATTAAAGAAAAGTAGGTATGACATATATTTTTTTCAGTAAATATGTTATTCATAGCATCAAGTTTTAAAAGGACTAATCCTCTGGGGAGGTAAAGTCTATATAGAAGTCCTTAAGGAAGGTAAAATAAATTCGCGCTAGATCTACTCATCTTCATTTATATATATTTTTATTTTATCAAATACCGTATTCTGTAAGCGAGTAAAATAAATTCTTATCTTTATCTATTTCACCATGAGGTTTTTCTTTTGATCCAGAGCAAGACACATGGCGTTAAAATGAAATGTGTTAAATAGAACTAGAAATTACAATTAACGTAACTTTATGCTATGTGTTTATTAAAACTTGTTTTTATTTACTCTATATCTCCGAGAGCTCTTTGATAATTTAGTTACTTTCACTAAGAATAATAAACTGGATATAAATATATCACAACACTGTAATAACAATAAAAAAACATTTAATAAAATTATAAAAATCAAGCCCTAGTTTATATTTTAAAAATTACCAATAGTTAATTTGAAGCAGTAAACACGTATATAGTGTTTTAAAACGATAATTCTAATCAATTACTCTACATTTGTTTACACACTATATTTCCAAAAGAGGAATAAAACTAGACGTTTAGTTACTAACTTATCTATAATTTTGGAATAACTTGTATTTAATATCAATACATAGAGAGAAGACCAGTCGTATGATTATATACGCGTTCTGAGGTAGTATACTTGAGTAATAATGCATTCATCCTTAGCAATCTGTTACTTTTAAAAAATGTTGCAACCATTTTTTTGAATCTCTAATTTTATTTCTTCCTAAACAAGAACATTGAAAACTAAGTTAGAAAACGAAACCAGCTCTTCCAACAATGAGAAGTATGCAGTACGTAATTTATTTCCAATAGAATTGGACTTTTCTAAATCATTTCCACTTAATGCAGCCTTAAAACATGTACGTTTGAGAAATAATAAAATGAGATGAAATGAACAGCATATAAACTGATGTATAACTCTATCATGCAGAGATCATTTTATTTATAAACATTAACAGTTAGTTGTAAAAGATATAAAACTTAATGATAAAATAACTAAATCTGAATGATAAAACTTATGATAAATGATAAAATGTTATGCAGTGACGAAAAATATACGGAAATTACAGTCTTTCCTAACACAATTAAGTAGCTCGAGGGTGTATGTGTTTTTTAGAGCAAAGCCACAGCGAGCTATCTGCTGAGCCTACCGAGAGGAATCGAACCCTTGATTTTAGCGTTGTAAATCCGTAGTCTTACCGCTGTACTAGCGGAGGTGGGCAACTCTAGCGTACCGAAACTTTCAAAACCTGGTAAGTCCCATCAACTTTTAAATGTTATTTTCCACCACATAACTTTTTTTAAAATATGAAAATTCTTGATATCGAAGAAAGAATATAATCTGACTGATGGGTTAAATGATAATAGCACATATACTAAGCCTAACGTTATTCGTTTCTCATTATCATTATTATTATGTGCTCTTCTGTTCCGTATCAAAAAATATCAAGTATCATTATGGATTTTGTAAGGTGTTATTCTATCTTTAAGTGTTTTTAGAACACGTTAATTTCCCACAGAATTCGCCAAAAACATCCTTCGGTATATTTTGAAGAAATTTATTTCAAACTTTGTAGAACCCAATCTAAAAAAAAACTGAGACCATAACTAATAACATAGCAAATGTCTTCTTTGCAAGCCTTGTTCAGTGCTTCGAAACATCTACTTTTATTTAGTGTGGCTTGGAACAAATCAAAATATGATAAGTACGGATAAAGAAATTACAACCTCTCTTTTTTCACATTAATAGAATTCTTCCATAAACTACATCCTAACATCTAACCCAATCTTACCCGCACTGACGTGCTCATAAATTCAAAGATTTTTTAGGCCCCATATTTATTTTTGTAAATGGTATTGTAGTGCACCTGTTCTTTTACTCATGTGTACACATAATCAGACCCAAGAAGCCGTTCACTCTACACATTGCCTCACAATATCTGTTAATCGTGCATGGGGATTATGCCTCCCCCAGTAAAACAACAAAAAAACACTTCCTATCAAAATTAAGTGTAACAAGAAAGAAAAGAACAAAAGAGGTTTGGAAATAAATAACTTAATAACCGCAGAGAATTCGGATAATTTATCCCCTTGGTGCTATTTTTATGATTTCTCAGCACCCAAACCTCCTCAATTTTGGGCACGCTATGGCCCCTCTTTGGTTTTTATATGTACGTATACTTTTATTGGGTGCCTTTATATCATTGTTGAGGAAGTTAAAGGGGGTCACGTCCGTTTTGCGCCAATGATAAGAATCGTGTTTTGCATTTAGAAACGGTGAGCGCGTTGTAAGAGTGACAGCCAAATCACATCCTTTGATTACAGTAGTCGAAAAATTGGTTTTGAATAACTACGTTCCACTCAGAAATTTGGGAACGTTATTACAGATAGCCCTCGAGCAGAGTTTTGAGAACTTTAATAACTTAAGAGAATAAACAAAACATCAGTATCACAAATCGAACGAAGTTATCTTAAAATTCTTATATTTTGTAACCGACAGAACTTCACATAGAATCTAAAATCTCTTCACTATTTGAAATACCAAGTTACATGTAAATAATGGAACGTGTAAAATCCATCGACAAGAGACACTAATACTCCCCCTCCAACTGGTTCAGGGGTAGGCTTGACAGTTTATAAGCTAAAAAAGGAACACTGTTATTGGAGCCTTTGAATGAACAAATTGCCTTAAATAACCTTCCAGAAAAAACTGTTTTAATTTTGGATCACACGAAACAATGACAACAACAACAAAATGATAAAGTATTTACCTTTTTGTATTTCTAACAAAAATGGCGAATATGAATTTAACACTTCCATATTTTTATCACAGTAGCAAGCCTTCCATCAAGGTGAATAATGAAAAACACCATCTTCATAATGACAGCTCATAGATGTTGATTCTTATATCTTTAATTAATTGTAAAAACATTCAGAAAATGAAATTAACACTTTTTAATCATTCAACTAAAACAATTTATGTTTATTATTTAAGAATGCTTTGCATTTATAATAAAGTATGTCCCACGACAAACAAAAGTAATTTTACGGAATTACAATGCTAAAATTCGGGGTTCGATTCCCACCGGTAAAAAGAATGCAAGTAGTCAGTTGTTTCGCTTTACCCTGAAATTCAGTATAAGTACATATATCTTTTAATTTACACTCTTCGGTAAATAATAATACAAATGCTATTCTCACAATGGATCTGCTGTATGGCTAATGTATTTCTATAAGCACTATGATTTTCTTATTGGATACCAAATTATGACAAATAAATAGGCAGGTAATTGATTTCTCTTTTTAAGGAAGGAGACAGTTTTGAAAACTTATTATAACACTGTAAGAAACACAACCTTATCAACATTGCATAGATGATGGATATATTTTTAAAAAAAATTTTGTATCACTTATGAATATAACATTATTATTTTGCGGGATGTAATCCTATAGACCTAAAAGTATAATTAACAACACATTTTTCTATTTATATTTGTGCTTTTCTGAAATTTGATATCAGCATGAATATCAGATTTTGATTTGTGTGCGCCAATGTATTATGTTCTCACATATTTTACAATAAATTAACCTAGACTTTGGTCTCAAATGTACTTGTATTCTACTCTATCTCATTCTTTTTATTGTTTGTTTACTTTACAGCAGAGTCACAGTGAGCTATCTGGTGTCTCCATGGCAGGAAATCGAACATGGAACTTTAACACTGAAATTCAGTAAACTAATTGTGCTGTGTCAGCAGGGTACGTGTTTGTACAATTGAGCAGCATTTTATTGATTCTCAAAATTTTTGCTTATTTATATCAGTTAGTTAATGTTTAATTAACAGTTTTTTGACTATAAACGCTCTATTAGTATTATTAATGTAGTATTTAAACACAGTTTCAAACTGTTGACCTGCTTGGATTTTCCAAATGAAGAACATGTAAATTTAGAAGTAAAGTCAGGTAGAGGTAGGCAGGGTATGGCCAGGTGGGTTAAGGCGTTCGATTTGTAATCTGAGAGTTATGGGTTCGAATCTCCGTCGTACTAAAACATGCTCACTCTTTAAGCCGTGAGAGCGTTATAATGTGATGGTCAAGTGCACTATTTGTTGGTAAATGAGTAGCCCAAAAGTTGGTAGTGATGACTAGCTGCCTTCCCTTTAATCTTGCACTGCTAAATTAGGGACGGCTCGCGTAGATAGCTCTGGTGTAGCTTTGCACAAAATTAAAAGAAAACAAACAAACAAAACAGGTGGAGGCTAGAAGAGTCAGAGAACCGAGGCGTTATCACATCTTGGACCTACTCAATGTTGAAAGAAAAACATTAAAAGTAAATCGACCAAAATATCATGTATCTAAGTGAAAAGGACTTAGACAGAAGAAAAGTTATAAACTGAAATAGAATTAATACCTTAAAAATATCTAGTAAAAAAGAAATAAGGGGCAGATACGTTTGCTTTGCTCTTAATGCCTCCAGGGACACTGCACGTGACCCTAATTTAAATAGGAATAATATCTTAAAAGTATGTAGTGAAAAATACCAGGCGACATATAGGCTTGCCTTGCCCGTAATGACTCCAGGGGTGCTACACGTGACCTTAACTGAAACAGAAATAATACTTCAGAAATATCATGTAAAATATATTAGGCAAAAGATACGCCTGCCTATTAATAGTAATTAATAGGGACACTGTACGCAACCATAGGGCAACCTTTAATTTTCTACCACATTTTCCTTTTTTTATGTTTTTTTGGTACTTTTGTTAAGCTGCTGTCATTTGAACATTCCGAAGTCCATATGGTCTAATACTTAGTACTAAAGAAACAAAAGAAAAGATGCAAGTCTACATTCTGGGTTTAAATATAGTCATAAATTTTGGAGTTAATTAGTTGATCGCTTTAAATATAGTTGATGTTTCAATCTTATTTACAAATTTTATAAACTGATTTAACTGAAGTTGTAAACGTCAAGATGTGTGAGTAGCTGCAGAAGCAAAGACGAACTTAAGCCTAAATGAGTTACTAAAAGTAGTTTGAATTACAGACGAATAGAATTCAATACAATCTGAATTACAATGGATACTGATACAGGGGAGAGAACCACAGAGAGTGAAGTTACCATTTAATTTCAAATAATTTATTAAAGAAAAACAACAACAGAAATTATTTTAATAACGCAATGGTTTTAGTACTAAAAGAGGAATTTACTGAAGGGAATTTGTTTATTCTATTTTATCTAGTTTTGTTTTATGAAAAAGCTGATGTGAAATTAGAAATAGGAACATCAATAACATCTTTAGCACACTTTGGGAAATCTTATCAATGGAAGAGGTTTTTTAATATTACAATAGTATTTCAGATTCGGTAGAAGTTAATCTAATTTATTTTCTTTTAAGTTACCACTCAATGTGCTATTTTTTTCATTTTATCTGAAGACAAATTTAAACAATTAAATTGTTTTTACAAAAGATAAAGTTTGGGAGTTTTTTGTTATTTATTTTGCTTTTAAGTTTAAAGTGACATGGCCAGATTATTAGGGCACTCGACTCGTAATCTACGGGTCGCGATTTCGAATCCTCTTCACATCAAACATGCTCGACCTTTCAGCCGTGGGGGCGTTATGATGTAACAGTAAATCCCCCTATTCGTTGGTAAAAGAGTAGTCCAAGAGTTGCTTCTGGGTGGTGACGACTAGCTGCTTTCCCTCTAGTCTTGTATTGCTAAAGTAGGGACGGTTCGTGCAGATAGCTCTCATGTAGCTTTGCTCGAAATTTGAAATAAATCACATTTTAGCTTAAAGTTACAAAATGTATTCTCTCTAACCTAGCCACCAAGAATATGAAACCCCGTCTTTTATCCCTTAGATTTTTACGCTGTGCAACCATGAGAAGCATGTCTTTCATGTAACCTGTTTCACTCAATTACGTCAGTGAGCTTTTAAACTAAAGTTAATAATAATTCAATTATTATTATTATTACTCACATTTTTATTACACTTCTTTTTGTTAATATATATATATATATATAACTTGATTAACTCGCTATGCAAAAGCTTAATTTGTAGGGTATTTATCTCCTTCCTTTTTAGTCAAATGTTTTCACTTGCACATTTGAGAGACGTATCCTAGTGTCATTGCTACGTAAAGCCTTTCATCTCATAAAAGGATCTTTTGCCAAAGTACATAGTTATATGTGTCATTGATTTTCTTGTGCGACGTGAATAGCAAAGGAACATAAAATGAGTATCTCCTTGTTCTGAGCTAACTGCAAAACATTTAAGTACAGAAAACACGTGCTAAAAATCTATACTTTATTTTTAAACTCATTTGTTTGAAATGCCTTTATATATTTAGCAGATTTTAGCAACTGAAATTACTTGTATAAGTAAAAAAAAAGTTAAAATAGTAATTTTGTAATAAAAACAAGAAAATAAAAAACACGTTTATTAACTTGCATACGAGTAAAGCCCATTGATTAGATTCGCGCTTTGTTACCGAAAAAAGTATATAGAACAAAATGCGCTTCAGAGTTTGAAGCCACAGCTGTGTTATAAGAATGACGAGCAAATCCAACTATTTTATTAGTCTCCGAACTGCTGGCAAGTGGTGCTTACTAGTTTCCTTCACCCTAATCTGTCAATTCACAATTTGAGAGGGGTATTTAATAAAATAACTTTTGAATATTTTTGTGTAATTTGTTTGTTTTGTTTTTAATTAATAACTTTTAGCCAATTAGGAGTTTAAACAAAGTCCTATAGTTAGTGTTTCCCACTTTCAACAGTGAGTGTGTTATAAGAGTGACAGTCGTTTAGGCTATTCAATTAAAAGGTTAAAAGTAACAATATAAGTGTAATACTCACATATCAGTATTTAAAGATCCGATGAAGGACAATAACAACTATCGTTAGACGAAATGTGCTTAACCAGAAATTTTGTTTTCATGTTTATAAATGTGTAATTACATGTAAAAGGCGTTTTATTTTTCTAAACGTGTGTCGACAGATCCTTTGTATTTTTACATTTTTTATAATTATTTTCATTGTAAGAATTTCATTGTAAAATGTATATTAAGATATAGATTCCTGATAGTAAAATGTGAAAACGTGTACAATTAATAATGTCAGTGAATTACCTTTATGAGAGATCAATAAAACCATACCGTTATGTTATTCAGCGGCAAATCGTCAGATTAATATGTGTTTTTTAGCGCAAATGCTCTTACTGCGAAAGAGAAAAAAAAACTCATGCTAAGTTTTTATAGCTATTTAACATAATGTTTTAGAAATATTCATTCCTAATTAGTAATAATAAAATATAAGTTATCAAACGCATAATCTGGACCAGGACGAATGTCACATAGGGTGTTTGAGGGTGTCTTTCTCTTCAACATTATCTTACGTTTCTTTAACTCCTTCATGAGAAAAACAACTCACTATTGATTCTCTTTAAAATTTCTTCAGAAACAAATAAAATTTTGGATTGGTTCTGTTCCTATGACGACCATAAAAGTAAAATAAATTCGTTTTAATTTACTCTTTCTTAACGCACAATAGAAACATTTTGTATAAAAGCTGTAACAATAGGGAACTCTTCGTACAAACCAATTAACCGTCTGAATTGAAATCAGTAGAATATTTCGTTATAATGAAATTCATATTACTAGAAAGTGTAGATAACTTTGTTTTTGAATTTCGCTCAAAGCTACACGAGGGTTATCTGCTCTTGCCATCTCTAATTCAGCAGTATAAGACCAGAGAAAAGGCAGCTAGTCATCACCATTTACCGCCAACTCTTGGACTACTCTTTTACCAACGAATAATGGATTGGCCATCACCTTATAACGTCCCCACGGATGAAAGGGGCGAACATGTTTGGTGTGACAGGGATTCGAACCCCGCGATCCTCGGATTACAAGACGAGCGTCTTAACCACCTGGCCATGCCGGGGTCCTTAAAGATAGCTCGATGAGGTTTTGGTATAAGAAAACACACACACACTTGTATGGAGAATATTTTATATCAAAATTAGAAATGAAGAAATATTGACGTAAATAGAGGAAAACATATTTATATATGTCTGTATTGCTATATTTATTTATTCACTTCAACATATCTGTATGTAGAAAAAACATTAAATGTATAAAATATTTATTTCTTGATTTATCTGTTTAATAACGGTTATGTCGGTCAAACCATTATATTGTTACCATAACCGATAAAAATATGTATGAGTGCGCTCTTTATTTATAGCGTGAAATAGATCTCTGTGAAAAATACGTCAAAGATGTCGTTTCACTAGATACATCTGAATACACTGTTGTAGGGCTACAATGGACGTTCCGTTGGTTTCAATTTCACAACAACAAAAAAATAGATTAAACAAGTGGCATGAAATTAAGTATTCGGGCTACCTTTATCTGCGCCATTTTTGTTTATTCAATGAGTTATTTGTTGATTGAATAAATTTAACGTTAAAATAAACGAAAAGTATTGTTGGAATAAATGAACAAATCTAATGTCAACTGACACTAGGTATTTTGACGCAACTGTTAAAGTACAGTGAAGTAGAACCATCTACTTGCAGTTATTACACAAACAATAATTAATCTAGCTTCACCCTTATAAATGACTCGGCATGGCCAGGTGGTTAAAGCACTTGACTCGTAATCCGAGGGTGCCGGGTTTAAATCCTCATCACACCAAACATGCTCACCCTTTCAACCGTGGGAACTTTATAACGTCAGGGTCAATCCCACTATTCGTTGGTAAAAAATGTAGCTCAAGAGTTAGCGCTGGGTGGTGTTGACTAGCTGACCCTTCTCTCTAGTCTTATAGTGCTAGATTAGGGACGGCTAACGCAGATAGCCATTATGTAGCTTTGCGCGAAATTCAAAAGAACCAAACCCTAATAAATATTTGTTGTCATTAGTTTGATGATCACTTCATTCACAATAAGTTAACCTTTGAATCCATTTCTTTTCTGACTGACAGTAAGTAGTTTAGTTTCATAAATATTTAGATATAACCTTGAAGATTGTAAAACTGTAATTAAATTTCTCGTTTTAGTCGTTACTAGTTTAGACTCTAACCACAAAATAACGTTTGAAGGTTAACTTACATTCCTGGAAAGAAGTGCCAATTTGAAATGCCGATTCGAACGTTACTATATTTCTACAAGTCGAACTTTCCTCTTAAACTTCAAATTACATCTATATCATGTGAAAAAAAATTTTTAGTTGTTTTATAATACAAGTTATAATAAGATAAAACAAATATGAGAAAAAAGTTAAAGTGCGACCAAATTCAAAAAAATGTGCAACTTGGTAACTTGTTGGATTCCCTACGTGTCACTTAGACTAAACATGTCTTTGGAAATTCCAGCGATTGTGGAATTACCCAGGCCTTTTGTGGTATTAAGTTTTAGTTGACGTGTGTGTGATAGAAATTGAGAAATTCCTTAGCAACTGAAACCATTTGACGTGAAGAGAGAGGAAAAAAGAGTAATTGCATGCAACTGGTAGGCTTAAGAATAACTTATTAGCACGAACATCGCGTATTTTGTGATACCTATAAACACATATGTTGTTTGCACCGAGCAAAAAACGACTCAAACATCGTACATATCACTTACATATATCACTACAAGGGGCTAGTCATTTCATTACTTTCTTCTAAGGTCACTGATGAAAGACGGACTTCTTGAAACTTGTCTGTCATTGTTCTGAGGTCACTGATTACAAATGGATTTCCTTGAAATTCGTGTGTTTCAGTGAAAAGTGGTAAATTCAAAGATAAATACGATCTCATCTTTCTAGCTAAAATTAATTTTTTTGGTCTGAGAAAGCAATAATTACAATTAGAACCTTTTGTTTTTAGTTTTCATAATAGAATTTTATAGTCAACAATATATTACATCCTAAACGCACCAAACTGTATGGAGTAAGGTTTTCGAAAACAAATATATCTCTTGAACCAAATGTTAAAGATATAATGCTAAAATATCTTACACTGCCAGAACGATGTTGTGTAAAAAAATAAATTGCAACATTCAGTTTTGAGAATTCTGACAATTGGAATCTATTGTGTGTTTTTGTATTCTATACATACTTGAGTAACTTAAATCCAGAAAGTTTATTTACACATCCTTGTTCAAGGGAAACTATTGAGCATTTTCTTTCGTCAGTCGTCCTTTAATGGGAAGAGGCATCTTAGATATACATTTTCACACATATCGAAGTAAATAAACCTTATTTTTCAGCTGTATTCTGATGTTTTATAGTGGTGAAGATACTCGAAACATATTTCTTTCTCGTTTCCCGTTTCCAGGAAGTAACGTGTGATGTATACGCTTCACAATGTTCAGTGATGTTATTTGGTATTGTTTAAAAAACAAAACTGAAACACGCTATCTGAACGTACGACGCTCAATTAAGCGAATTTTGGAATTCTGGGATCTTTTAATATTTACACTTACAGCAACCATTAAATGTAGTTTATGTGATATTAACTTTATTTCATAGATAAAATAGAAGCACGAACAAACGTGTAATATAACCTGTTGGGACTATTTATTACTATACGTTTTTAAGGTTTTCTGACTTTTATAAATCATATAACTTTTTAGGAATATTTTTTTACTGTACATTTCAACGTGTTCTGGCCTTGATATATATCACATAGCTAGTTTGGTCTTTTTATTTCAGAGACATTTTAAATACATGTTCGGAAAAAGAAAGCACGATATGCATATTTTTCAATTCAAACAACCTAAATATCTTTGAAATTTTCTTCTACCATTTTATAAAATTATTCCACTCAATCAAGAAAAGCCATTTATTTGTTTAAATTCATTTTGAAATACACATCGTTTTAAAACGAGATTTGAATAAAATAATCACTAATACTGCATCAACCCAGTACTTAATGCCGGAGTTTTTTATGCAGTTTATTTTGTTTCTTTCTGTACACCAAGTAATGTAACAGCAAGTGGAAGAAATGAAAACAACTCAGTTGTTTGAGGAACTTAGCACATGGTTTATAATGTGTTAAATAATCTGCAACCTCAATATTAGGAAGTGTGGTTACTGAAATTCATAATGTGTTTATTTTGTGTTTAACATGCTCAAATAACACTGCACAACAATTTTTTTTTTGAAAAGTTTTGCTTCCTGAAAAGATTTTGCTGATTGTGACGGGTATCTGGTGGGTACGCACAAATATAGTTTGGGTTTTGCTTCATCACGTAGGAACTCTGAGAAATAGACAGTTAACTGTTCACCGAAAATAACGTATTTAATTGCGTTTATGTTTCTAATACGCTATTAACTTCAACATAATTAAAAGTGATTTGCTCCTGATTTTCATTGAGGTTCAATGTCCGGTGCATCACGTTACAGTGTCCAACATTAGTCAGAAAGCATTGAGGGATTACATTTGCCCTGGTATTGTTTTATTCACTGTAGCAATGTCCTAGTCAAAATAAGATTTCAATGAAACGGTACGTGATGGGCAAATTTGAATGTGATTTCCGTGATCAGCAGCCAAAAATCTGTAAGAAACACCAAACAGTGTTTAAGAAGCAAAAACTCTGTTGTGCAGTGTAATTTAAATGTAGAAAGTTTGTTTTTTTTTACAGATTTTGACTGTTTTTTGTAGGAAAAAGCAATTAGGATCTTTATATAGACCAATAAGGAATATATTCTTCACATAAAATGCTAGCCTTCATAGCACAAGCCACAAGTTAACTAAGTAAGTTCGCCGTCTCATTTGGTGCTTCAGTTACGTAACTGTTGTGACTAAACGAGAGTCATTTGAGGATATTTTGTTTTACTTAAATACTTGATGTTGTAAATGATCGCTCGTTTTCAGTTAACTAATACATCTACCGATACGAGCATTGCACGACAGATCTACAGACAAAGCACGTTATTTAAAACGATTTTCAATGAGTAAATCAGCAAGTCGTGTGACAGTCACATTCGATGTAATCTCGTAGCGTAACGAAATAGGTGTAAAGTACATTTTGGCACGAATCGTGTGCGAAGTACATTCTGGCGTTGTTTGTCTTTTCATTGCAAGTGTAAAGCCACCTAAAATTGGAAATGGTAAGTAACATCAGCCACACAAACTATTCACACACTCAGATAACATAAAAGTGTAGGTAAATAGGATATTTAGTATTTTCAAAACAAAATATTTCTTATACTTAGCCCGGCATGGCCAGATAGTTAAGGCGCCCGACTCGTAATCCGAGGTCGCGGGTTTCAATACCCGTAACACCAAACATGCTCGCCCTTTCAACCATGGAGTCGTTAAAATGTATCAGTTAATCCCACTATTAGTTGCTAAACTAGCAGCCCAAGAGTTGGCAGTAAGTGATGATGACCAGCTTCCTTTCCTCTGCTCTTAAAGTGCTAAATTAGAGACGACTAGCGCGTCCTGGGTGAAAACATCATCCATACCTTTAGACCTGGCATGGCCTAGCGCGTTAAGGCGTGCTCTTCGTAATCTGAGGTCTGAGGGTCGCACCAAACATGCTCACCCTCCCAGCCGTGGGGGCGTTATAATGTTACGGTCAATCCCACTATTCGTTGGTAATAGAGTAGCCCAAGAGTTGGTGGTGGGTGGTGATGACTAGCTGCCTTCCCTCTAGTCTTACACTGCTAAATTAGGGATGGCTAGCACAGATAGCCCTCGAGTAGCTTTGTGCGAAATTCCAAAACAGGTAGACTAGCGCAGGTAGCCCTCGTGTAGCTTTGCGCAAAATTAAAAAAAAAATCCTTTTACTTAAAGGAATCAAACATTTAAAAAGGGGGGATATTAATGAAATTTTCCACCAGTACCATTAAAAAATTCTCCCCTACCACCAGTGGCACAGCAGTTTGTCTGCACACTTATATCACCAGGTGCCCCCCGCTAGTACTGCGGTTTATCGTGGGATTTACAACGCAAAATCGGGGGTTCGATTCCTCTCGGTGGGCTTAGCAGATAGCCCGACGTGGCTTTGCTATAAGAAAACACAAACACATATCACCAGAAACAGAGTTTTGATACTCATGGTAGGAAGAGTACAAATAGGCATGTATAGCTTTGATCTTAATTACAAAGAAATAAACTATCCACACCACATTGTTCCAAGTGTGGCGTATTTTAATAGATGAGAACACATATGAACACAGGAGTCAGTTGCACAAATCATCCACGTGCCTCAAATAACATAATCAAGAGGATCTCTTCTGGAATCAAGGGCAAGATAAGTCTTCCAGCTGTACCTACTGTTAAGCTGTCCGATATTTCGAGCAACTTAAAAATGAGTTAGATACTGATGCTGTTCCACAAGAAGAAGTATTGAGCATGTCATCGAACGTGGTGCCTATGGATTTCTATGCTTGTTGAATGTTGAAAGGGGAGCTTGGAAACCAACGTCCTCTTACACTGAATGGTTCATGTAAAGCCTGCAGGGACGAGTGGTGCGCTTTAAACATAACAGCCTTATAACTGAATTGATCTTGCAATGAAAACTATGCTGAAGTGCTATTGTCAAGATATATCGTCGGCAGATAGAGCATGAGTACATGTGGTGGCATGGACAGTAATGAATTCGTAAATCCTATGGCATACTCAATACTCAACTCTATTTATTTATTGCCCAAAGGTTTTCCCTGAGTGATACCCAGGACAAAAACAAAAGTACTTCACCAATGAGCAAATATTTTTCTAGCATTTTAGAAGTAGACCATAAAGATAATTCAAGGTCTGATATATGAATATGAAGTTACTTTAAGATCTGATACTTTAGAGGTTGAATATGAAGTTGCTTTAAGATCTGATACTTCAGAAGATGAATGTGAGGTTAGTCAAGATCTGATACCTTAGAAGCTGAACATGACGTTAGTTTAAGATTTGGTACTTTAGAAGCTGAGCATGAAGTTAGTTTAAGATTTGGTACTTTGGAAGCTGGACATGAGGTTAGTTTAAGATTTGATACTTCAGAAGCTGAGCATGAGGTTAACATAAGGCCATATTCTATCATTTTTTGTAAAGTAACCTGGCGGATCACTAAAAATTATTTTGGTTTGTTTAACAACTTTTGTATAAAGCTGAGCAAAGGGTTGTCTGTGGATAGCCGTCTCTAATGTTGATATAATAGGCTGAATGGTATATGACTAGTCAATAACATCCACCATCCAATTTGGGCCACTCCTATCTGCTCGATTAGCGGGATTTACCTTTTAACGCATTAACAGCAACAGAGTGGGAATCAATTTAGATGTGGGCCATTAACACTTAGTAGGACTCATGGTCCCACCATGTTAAACTTTAGTCCACGCCTGGTCCAAGCATTACGATATCTATCTCACGCTCAAGTTTATGGATCGTTTTTTCTTTTACTTTGATTTCTGTATCATATCTCATGTTTACTTTAAAACTGTGCAATATAAAATTAATTTAGCAACAAATGAACATAGACGATATTGTTCACCCTTAATGAAATTGTTACTGCAAAGAATAATGCTTGTCGTTGTTGTTTTGAATTAAGCACAAAGCTACACAATGGGTTATCTGTGCTTTGTCCACCACGGGTATTGAAACCCAGATTTTAGCATGTAAGTCCGCAGACATACCGCTGAGCCACTGGGGGGCAATAATGCTTGTTATTTTAACCATACATTACTTTGTTTTTTTATATCTTAGTTGGTTTAAGTAAACAGACATCACTCATGTTTTTCCTCTTAGTTTAAGTAAATGTTACAGATATTCTGTACATTTAACACCTCGTTCGCTACCCCGATTACCCTTTAATTACCCACAAACATTTGTATATGTCTTTTATTGTATATTTTCTTTACGTTAGCGACTAAAGAAACAAAACTACTTCCACATAGCAACATTTGTCATCTTACAAGTCAGGCGTTGTTTTTTGTCTTCATTCTTATGTCAATACATCTTATACACAATCAATCTCAAATTTTTCTACCTATAATCTATACGCATTTTTTGATTGTTTGTTTTTAACACACACTAAATATGAGAAATGCCTACCTCAAGCTTACCGTCGAACTCCTGGGAAATCTATTTGCATTTGGTAAAGAAAAAGTAGTTTCCTTTTTCCGCAATTCCAAACTTTATTTTAGTTTAATATTGCTACAAATAACCTTAACTTTAATTGCATACTACTTTAAAGACTTTGGTGAGCTAACACATTGTATAAAACTTTAAAAATAAAAGAAATGATTGCTATATTAGTGAAGGGAAAAAATGTTTCAGTACTGATAACATAACGGAAAAAAAAATGTCCGTTCGGAGGGTGTGAGTTACTATATTATTCTGTTACTTACCTAGTGTGTGAGAAGAAATACAAAAGATGTGTAACTATCAACTTTAGGTATTTTTTAAACAGGTATAATGTAATTTTTAAAAATATATTATTAAACTAATTGTAACTGTTAAAAAGCTAGTTTGTAGTGTTTAATATAATAGCTTTACGCGAGTATAGTGTAAAATTTTCTATGTGCTGTTACGTCCAAAAATAACGATGGGCTATCTGTGATGCGCCCATCACAGGTATTATCGAAACCCTGTTCTCAGTGTTATGAGCTGTCAGACTTACAACTATGTCACTAGAAAGTTTGTAGAGAATACGGGGATTTTTTTTTTGGAAGGTACACAACATATCCGTGCCATTTAGATTATTAAAGTGTTTGTCTAAATAAAATGTTCATAAGCGTAAAATAAAAGAAATCATTATAAGAAAACAAAACAAGCCTATAATTGATAATGTGAAAAGTGTAGTTTCATATCGATGTCAAGGTTATGCACATGACACTAGACTTAAGTAAGTTTTTAGTTATCATTCACTTGCTAAACATCATTCACATTGAGAATAACTGTTGCTATTATAATATAGCAGTGATAAAAGTGCTGGGAATAGTTTGTGGAATCGTGTGGATTAAAACCCGTTCTGGATGCTCCGAAATCCAGAGCTTAACCACACGGACAAAATTCGCCCTATTTTTTAATAATATTTCTAAATTTAGCTTTCGTAACTAAATTTTGACCGGAAATTAGATGAAACATTTCTTTTAGATATGAACTGCTCAATATTAAACCACACCAAGACATCTCTTTTAGGGAGGACTGTTAAGAAAGATGATGGTTTTGAATAAATGAGTCGTTATTGAATCTCTCTTTAGTAAACCGCGATGAAATATGACTTTTAAAACAATGGTATTTGATAAAACTAAACGTGTTTTAAGAAAAAGTAACGTTTAAAGTAAAAACAGTCAGGTTCTGGTAACAATAGTGAAAGAGGACTTTTAATAATTGTCTTCATTGAGATATATAGATAAGTAGAGGGTGGTGCAAAAATTGCTCTTCGCCATGATCTAAGTCCGAGTTTATAGCGTGTGCAATCTGTACCAAACACATCTCAAGACTGTCACAATAGGATTGCTTTCACACGAGAGTGAAAGTTGATGTCTCAACCAACAACTGTAAGAAATAAAAAGAGTTGTTAGTTAATGAGTGAGATAGCAAAATCCAATTACTATTAAGGTAGCATAATATTATGTAAATTTATGATCCATGAGGTTGTACTCCCGTGACTTACTCATTCACTGAAAGAGAGAAAGAGAGCTATTGAAGGGTATAGTTGCTACTGTTTGTCACTAGTTGTTGTTATTGTTATTTGATATTGTAATTGTTGCATATTTTTAATTAAGTTTTCTTTCTGGTTCTTTTTCTTGGTTCCATTTTTATTGATTCATTATTATTTATAATAAATTATTTATTAATATTAGTGTTATATCCTGGCCAGACATTTGTATGCTAACTGTTGAATTTATTTTAAAATGTTGTTATTGTGGATAAATCGTGTTTTTTGTTGAACTCTGATTTTTGAGATGTGTTCATTTTAGACCACAATGTACGGCTCTTTAATTGCATGTTTTTTTTAATATCTTTGAACTAAAAACGAGCAACAGATCAAATTCCACAATGTACACTGGCTAAAGTAAAGAGAAACAAAAAGATACTGTAAATAACAAAGGAAAGTACATTAGTCTCTTACCCAAAATAATTATGCCAAACATTTCCTTAGTGATTCTACATAAATGATTTATCATGTAGCAAAAATTCTGGTACAGTGAGCACTCCTTTTTCTCCTTGGAATCCCCTGATGGAACAACGGTAAGTCTACGGACTTGAAATGCTAAAATTCAGGGATTGATTCTCCACCATAGATACGCATATAATTTTGCTGAAACAAGTAATGTTTCTTTAAAATCAGCTTTGTTAACAGGGACAATGCTAGTAGTATCACGATGTATCATATATTATTCATTTAAAAAAATGTTTACTGTACATGTCTAGCTGAATATTTACTACAAACTGGGGCCCGGCATGGACAAGTGTGTTAAGGCGTTCCATTCGTAATCCGAGGGTCGCGGGTTCAGATCCCGATCGCACCAAACATGCTCGCCCTTTCAGTCGTGGGGCGTTATAATGTTGCGGTCAATCCCCCTGTTCTAGAGTTGACGGTGGGTGATGATGACTAGCTGCCCTTCCCTCTAGTCTCACACTGCTAAATTAGAGACGGCTAGCACAGATATCCCTCGAGTAGCTTTGTGCGAGATTCAAAACAAACGAACAAATACCACAAACTGATCCATAACTTACGGATAAAAATCAGAAATGGATGTGCTCGAAATGACATTGAAGAAGAATATATATGATGTTAACTTATCGAAGATAACCGGATAAGTAAAAGATAATTTGTAAGAAGAGTGCTAATTCAAATATATTTTCTAATGATTATTTGTCTTTCAAAGAACTCGGGTTGTGAATTTTTTTAATTCGTTTCCCTTACTTTTAATTTATATAGCTCTCAAGAGTGTGTGTGTGTGTTTGTGTGTTTTTTATAGCAAAGCCACATAGGGCTATCTGCTGAGCCCACCGAGAGGAAGCGAACCCTTGATTTCAAGGTAGTAAATCCGGAGACATACCACTGTACCAGCGGGGGACAGAGCTCTCAAGAACATCACCCTGGAAATCATTTAGAGCTATGTGAAAAGTAAAACATTATTCAAGCCACGCTATCCTGGCGGGTTTAAGGCGTAGGTCTTTTTGTAAATGCTTACTGCATAGTTGCATTCCAATGAATGGCAATAGAACTATTATTTTATTGTTGGTTGGAGTAATATTTTGATGTAGAGTACAAAACTTAACTCTTGCAAAATTCTGCTTTGGTTAACAACGCTTTATATCACAAGTTTTAAAAATATCCTTTAGCGAGTTTTTAGTTTTATTTTGCTCTATAGTTTAGATTATTTTCTTTATTCTCAAATTCGAAGGAAGACCACCAAAGGAAATGTTCTAGATTCTTTCTTAAAAATATGCTTGTATCAACAAACCACCCAATACTGACATTTATATACTTTCTAATACAGCTGATCTCTTAGTTAGACGGTATTGATCGACGTCCTAATTTCCTGGATGAGCTATCAGATAGAACTGAGATGGTAAGAGAGAGCTATCGATCGATTAATTTCTGTGATGCTTTGCATCCACTTTTCGCTGAAGTCTTTCTTTTTCTTCTTTGGCGATGTTAATGGACGTATAAATGTATCTATAAGTATATTTTCAAATTTTATGTAACATATGTTTACTTATTTTCGAAGAACTCCACTTGAAATATACAAAATCTTTTTTTAAAGTGTAAAGACCACAAAGATGTTTACAATGATTAGGCAAATGATGTCGAATACAATTAAGTCTTAGATTTACGAAATTTGCACCTTAGTTTCCACATACTAATAATTTTGATTGATCTGAATGTTAAAATAAACTGAATACAAGATTTCTCAAAGAAAATTGCCAGCCAGTGAGTCGATTTTACAATGTAGCTTAAATATTGATAAATAGTTTCTGGTACAATCAAGGTTTTGTAGGTTTGACATGTGAATACGGATTCGAAGAGTTTGGCATAACAGAAAGGATTATGAACTAAGAAAACCTAATAGTTTGATTAACAAGACTGTTTCCAATCTATCAACAGTAATCTGTCGTGACAGAAACAATTACTAGGCATTAACAGTAATATTAATTTATGAAATATGAGCTACATACTCTACAGAACTAAATAAAAATGCCTCTACAACTACCTAACTTATATTACATTTAGTTTGACAAGAAGTCACCAAAACATATACAACCTTCCTGAACTCAGATACATATTAATTTACTTTAAATAATAATACGGACAACCCCGAGCTAGAACACCCAAAAACAAGAATATAATCACTGTTTCTCGCAACCTCTTTCAGCGCTATTCTGGAAATGACAACTGACTTGTTACCAATCAATCATTCGCTGTATAGGACTTTTAGTGTCCGATTGTGTTGGAACCAAACAATAGGTTTGATTTGAATCTCGCGCAAAGTTACACGAGGGCAATCTGCGCTAGCCCTCCGTTATAAGCAGTGTTAGACTAGAGGGAAAGCAGTTAGTCAATATCACCTACCGCTACTTGGGCTGCTTTTTTACCAACGAATAGTTGAATTAACCGTAATATTATAACTCTCTCACAACGAAAAAGGCAAATATGAAGGGGGCGGGGCCTGTAATACCCGGCTTTAAATAGGAAAAAAACAACTCGTTATTTATTAGTATCTTTTTACACACAAAAAATAGTTCCCTAACTAATAATTATAGCTTGGTAATGTTATACAATACTGAGAACGACAACAATTCATATTTTTCGGCTACACCTTTGCCGTACACTACAAATTAAAGTGATTTCTCACTTATTTTAATTTCAGATTTGTGCATATCCTTCATATAAATAAGTAATTTTGCGCAGACAGACTTATGAAATATTATATAGTAATATTTTTAAGAAGTCATACTCCATACAAATAAATATAATCCTTGATTATATAATTATAATCAAATAAGTATACTGAATATATTTTGAACACTTACTGTCTTCTTAAATTAATTATTTTCATAAAATGTCATGGCTTTAGCAAAATTATCTTAATGAAAGTAATTTTGTTAATAAATGTTGCTTTTGAAATGTTAGTCATACTGTTTATGCAAATTTTACGTACATATAAAAAAGTGTAATTATTGTTTGGTTTAAATTTACATTTTTAAGGACGTGAAGTCTCACTTTGTGTTTGTTGGAACAACGCACCAATCACATATTTTTGTTTTTCTCTTTCAGAGTTTATAAATAAGTTATGAAAGTAATCTCTTTCATTGTTAAACATTCAACACTTTCAAATTCATATATCGAAATTTTATTTTCCAATAACTATTCTTGCCTTAGTTACGATAATTAACAAAGTAAACCACAGTACTGTTACAATAATTTTTAACTTTAGTTTATAATCTGACAGCTGTTACAGTTATCGATGTTCATTCTTTACCAAACTAATTACGATAAGAAAGGTTTCAACAGGCCTACTTGTTTTGTTGTTTTTGTTTGGAATAACCCCTGGTGGCCTAGCCGTAATTTTGAGAGTTTAAACGCTAAAGTTTGAGATTCAATTTCTTCAGTAAAACAGCGCAGATGTTTTAGCCTAATCCATTAGAGTGGACACAGAAAAAATCATCTCACTTTAGTGTCTATTTTCTCTAAGCATCGTGAGTCTAATAGGTTTTAATGGCACTCTCAACATGATATATTACTCCTATCGTTGTTTTCTAAATATTAGGATTTGGTTGCATAACGCTAAATATTAAGCATGTGCATGTGTTTACTCTTAGCTGGTCTTTAACAGTCTTCAGTTCGAAAACTGCTTAATATGATTTTAACTATGTGTACTGCTGTTGTTATAAGTTACCTCTCACGAAACCAGTTACTCTATACCAGAGCTAAACAAGCCAGATGAATTACATCATCCAAACCACTCTTCCGAATACTAGCGTAATATATAACAATACATGTTATTACTCAAATTACGAGCCTGAATAGGATTAAACGTTTAGATCACTAACCACATTCTCTTTCCAATATTTCAAATTTCTTTATGTACAAAACGCAAATAACTACTTTTTGTGTTTACTTCCAGCAAAAAATACTTATGTTTATAATAAAGCAAAAAAATTGATCTCATTCAGAAAATGAATGAACGTCTGTTTTAAAAAAAATACAAATGCAGGAGATAAAAATGTTTTGAACTAGTGTACCTAAGTGTCAATATTTCTCAGATTTATATATATATACACGAGTGTCTTGGACACAGGAAATAAATCACGAAATAACGCTCTTATCTTTTTAGAAAATTGTTTAAAAAATACCTTCTCGTTTCCTCAGCCACCCGAATAGTCATTCCGGGAACATTGAAAGAAATTTCTGTTCTTCGTTTCTTGCCCAGTTGTACAGCTCAAAAGATCTCTCTTACCTCCTCCGAAAATTGAAGCAGGCTGCATATTGAAATCTCGGGAGAATCTATAGAGTCCGTGGTAGAACTAAAAACATTCAACATGACAAACTCTAAGCTGCTTCATAATCCCTACATAGACCTCCTTTACAAATTTATTTCTATAATTTATTGATAAATACAATGATAAATGTATCGTTAAGACAAGTGAATCATATTCTCATATAAAAACAAATTGACTGACACACGTATAGTTATTCTATATAATACGCAGTCAGTAGCAACCATTTGTATCTAAAATATTGGCTTTGGTACAGAAGCTCCATGATAATCAAAGGTAAAGTAGAACGATTATGATGCTAAAATTCAGGACTCGATTCCTGCGACGGGTAGAAAGCAAACAGCTCATTTTGTTGTTTTCTGCTTAACAAAAATTTCATAAATAAGGAAGCTACTGCTTCGAGGTAATCTTAACTTGATTTTAAATGTTAAATACGTAAATAAGTTGCGTAATAGAATTTCAGGAATGGTTCTGTGCCACAATTTTTACACATATATAAAACCTTAATACCGTTTCGTTCGTAGTTGTTGGCTATAAATGTATTCATTTCTTCAGCTCTATTTATTAATTTTATATTCATAGGAAAACAGCCATAGTATGAGTATTAACGTTTGCGAGGTTTAGCTGTACAAAAATAATGATGTATAATAAATACAAACGGCAAAACTTTTAATCACTAAAAGATTATCTACCTGAAACGTAAAGGTTAAAGTATTCCAATTTTTATAGCAAAATAATAAACTAATCTCATGATTAGAAGATTGAATATTTCAAAATCATTGAAAGGTTCATCAATATAATTATTTTTATAACCACTAAATTTATATCATGTTAACTTTACTACGTTACATCCAAATGCATAGAAAATATAATAACATTTGTTGACTTTAGGTAACATTTCCATAATATGTGAGAGCAGCATTTCACATATTACAATACTTGTCATAACTTCATGTTTGTTTGTTTGTTTTGAATTTCGCGTAAAGCTACACGAGGGCTATCTGAGCTAACCGTCCCTAATTTAGGTGTTTAAGACTAAAGGGAAGGCAGCTAGTCATCACCACCCACCGCCAACTCTTGAACTACTCTTTTACCAACGAAGAGTGAGACTGACCGTCACATTATAACGCCCTTATGGCTGCGAGGGCGTAAATGTCTGGTATTACGGGTATTCGAAACCTCGATCCTCAGCTTACGAATCGAAGCCCTTAACCAACTGGCCATGCCGGGCCTACTATCTGGTACGCAAACGAATTTTAGTTCAAGCAACCGGTTACATTCAAAAAATGAAGAAAAGAAATATGACAAGACAAATAATGAGAAATATATGAATTCTTATGGAGTAAGATAAATTTTAAACTATTGCTATTGCATGGAAGCTGAAAGTACGCTGTTTATGGTTTCAGTTAACAACTGCTTCCCAGGTTTATTGACAACATTCCTAAAACCAAACATAGCCGCTGAGTTAGATTAATCCAGATCTGACATTTATTGAAACTTGTGTTCACATGTGTGTGAGATAAGCCACAGATAAACAGCTTGTGACGAGATATTTGGTAAAGAAACAGTTAACAAAAAAATGTATTTTCCTGTTTGTTTCTTTGTTTTCGTATGGAATTTACAGTATCAAAGTTTAATATATACGTAATCAGAGAAGTTTCAGAAATTAGTTGCTATGCCTTACTAACACACGTGCGAGTTTGTTTTATTCACTAGGATAGCTGGAAATTAAATATATTTTTTTATATTTTTATTCTCAGGGGCATCATCTATATAACACCTTTGTCCATAAAATAAACCTTCACACTACAGATATTTCCAGACATTGAGGCAATTCAAATGCGCTTCGTTAGAGAAAGAACATCGCTGCCACTTCCAGAGTATGAGAAAACCCAAATACAAGTAATCCAGTACACTGGTTGTTGAAAATTGTTTTAAATAGCTTTTACAATGCTGAATATGTTAAAGTACAGATAATATTCCAAAACATATTCTCCATACGATTATGTGCATAAGAATCACTACTACGACGGAACAAGATGGCTTTGCTTGTTCATTTGTCCTACAACAAAGCCACTTTGAACCATCTACTGAATCCACCGTGGGAATTGAAACCACAATCTTAAAGTTCTTAGAGTTCCTGCTTTTCTATCAGGGGACAAGCGCTGCATAATAAGTTTTTTTCTTTATAGTTTTATCAAAGTTTTTCTTCAGAAATCACACCTAAGACATTTATAGCAATTAGTATAATGTTAACTAACCACACCTCCACCCTTTTCTGAACAATGTTTTTATCGTAGCATAAATATAGTAAAGACATTAAACAGACGAGCTTGATTCTGTGCTGTAAAAAAAATCACAATACTTTCGCAATTGGCAGCAAATTGTGAAATTTCTCAACTGCTACAGCTCTTAAAAAATAAAGAAAATAAAAGTAGTCGACACAAAAACTGCAACGAAAAATATAAAAAAACGTTGTATATTTATCTATTAATTAAGTGAAATCCGATAGGTGACGCAGCATACGATGACTTTTTCTAAATCATATTTATAAAAATAAATAAATATTGCTTTTACAAGTTTCAGTTTTTACAGACAAGAAGGATACATTTTTTTCATATAGGTACGAAGTTTCGATTGCTGGTGCAATCATTCGCAAGTACAGGGGTTTTAACAGTAAAAAAGGTTTTGTATACTATTCAACCCTCAACAATATATCAATGTATTCCAATCAGCAAATCGATATTAATTACTTATGTATATGCATATCAGTTTGGTAGTTAATTTACAACTACATTAGCTTTTATGTTTTTATTGCTGTTATTTGTTAACAAGAGAAGATTATAAAAAGATCTGTTAAAAATTATAAGAAGCATCTCAAATTAATACTGTTTTAAAGCCCTATTCTTACTGAGAAAAATAGTTCTAAGTACTCTCCGTATCTGAATATGACAGGGTACTGGTAAAACTGAGAGTTACAGAAGGCTTGTCGTAATAACTTTAGGGCGTAACATCTGGTAAATACGACTGTTAGAGGAAGTGCAGCAAATCGTGCTGTTCATTGTTTTCAGATTTAATAAAACTGATTCGCAGCTAACTTGAATCAACTTTGTCAGATGTGGCCCAATATGATCAAATCGTTAGAGCGCTCGATTCGTAATCAGAAGGTCACGGATGCCATTTGCCATCACACCAAACATACACGCCCTTTCAGCAGTGGTAGCGTTATAACGTTAGGGTCAATTCCATTGTTCGTTGTTAAAAGAGTGGCCCAAGAGTTGGCGGTAGGTGGTGATGTTTAGTTACCTTCTCTCTAGCCTTACAGTGATTGATTTGGGATGGCTAGCGCAGATAGCTCTCGTGTAGCTTTGCGCGATATTAAAAAAGAAACAAACTGTTAGATGTATTTTTATTATTTTCAGATGGACATCGCTAAGTTCACACTAAGTTATATTGTCCCTCTTGAAATTAAAAATTCAGGTAATATCAAACATTAATACTAAATTATTAAATTTCAGTGAAATAAAATTTGTTGTTCGTATTGATGAAATATTTTCACCATACCCTTCTCTATCTGTATAATAAAATTACTTTTATGGAAATCGATTTTATTATAAAAAAACGTAAACATTTTTGTCTTGAATTGAAGATAAATAATATACATTTTGTCTCATACAATTTTACGTTTCTCATTTAACAAAACATAAAATTTTCCAGCTAGAGTACAATTACAAGAACAATTTAAAAAATGTTAACAACGACTCTCACCTAACTTTGAGATTAGTTAAATTTTCTTGTAAAATATTTGAATAATACAAGAAAGAAGACAGTTAGTTATCAGTAATAATTCAATGATCATGTATCCTTATTGTGATTCTCTACCTGATCACTAAGATTAGATAAACTGTAATATTACTAATGAAGGATTATGTCGTGAATAATATATATATATTTAAGATTGAAAATAATGTGAAAATAATCATTGAAATCGGTATAATACAAATATTATAGTATAAAGCCTCTCGTACTGAACAAAAACGGACTGAAAAAATACATTAACATGTTGCACTGTGATTGGTTGCCATCTAATTAATCAGACAGTACAATATCAGCAAAATGCTATAAAAATGCAGGGAGTCATACTATTCCCAGTAGCAGTGTGGTAAATGGGTAAATGCACTCTTTGCTCCCACAACAGAAACGTTATTTAACAACAGTGTGGAAAACAAACTTTTAGCTGTTAAAAATATCTCATGTGACAAAGTGAAGCAAAAAAATTCATGTTTGAATAGCATCTGAAGGGAAACTAAAGAAGTAATCTGAGATTGATACTGTTGCAAAAAGAATCATTCGACTCTGGATAAGCTCCTTATGTGAAATATGAAATATAGTGGAAATCTTGTCATCGATCTAAGTGTAACTGTAGTTATAAATGTTACATCTATAATAGTGGAATAAACACAATAAATATCAAAACAAGGTGACTTTAAAAGAGATGTAGAAGCTAAAAATGAATTTGTAGAGGTAGACAAGTGCACTCTTTACAGATGAATCAAACTAAAGTCTCTTAGAAACAACTGATGATGAAGAAGATTAGAGAACCAGCACCTGTCCCCGCTGTATTCCAGCCAGTGTTGTTGAAAATCAACCTAAAGTTGATAACGCTGTCAATGATGGACCAGGAAAACCTGTTGTCCTACTACAGATAGAATTACTAATATTATATTTAATTTAAAGTTGTAGCTATTAAAATTATTAATGCACAAAAAATTGTACAATGAAAAAATAGAAAACTTACAAAACAGTCTCAGAGATAAATTCTTCGTGCTAAGAAAGTCGCTGACGTCACCATTGGTTTCATGTAAAATAACGATGAAAATGGTTCGGTAACGCATAATTAATATACATCATTCAGACTGCTGTAAATTGGTATTCAACGAATAAAGTTTCTAGATGTAAAGATTGATTTACCATTTGAAAATCTCACTTCCCTCAGAACTATCTCGAACACATACAACGTAGAGCCCATGTTACACGATAGAAACAATAACTAAATATTAGTGTGAAATTACCACATGTTACGTTGATTGTTTAATTTGTTAGAACCAATATTCCATCCACATTTCTAATAATTCATCAATTACTTAAATATTCAGCCAGGTGTTAAGGCACTTGACTCCTAATACGAGGGTCGCGGGTTCGAATCCTCGTCACACCAAACATGCTCGCCCTTCAGCCATAGGGTGTTATAATTTTACGGTCAATCCCACTATTCGTTGGTAAAAGAGTAGCCCAAGAGTTGGCGCTAATGACTAGCTGCCTTCCCTCTAGTCTTACACTGCTAAATTAGGGACGGCTAGCGTAGATAGCCCTCGAGTAGCTTTGTGCAAAATTCAAGATAAACAAACAAGCCAATCTAAATATTCATAAACACGTGTTTATGACGACAATTTTCTACTTTTTCAAATACAGATATCGTTGTTTTCTGTCGTAAATGTCATCCGACATTTTTTTGTCTTACGTTATTAACCATAAATATTCACTACCATAACTTCACTACATTAATAAGTGTATCCATTTTAAGTACAAACAATTATAAAGTGGAATTTTAAATAACTTTTTCGGTTCAGTAATTTATACGTATTACTATTACTGAGACACATTGATACACAACAAATAAACAAGTACTTAAGAACACTTGTAGTGGTTCTATTCTCGTTCTGCTAACATTTCGAAAAGATGCGATGTGTTTTTCTTACAGCAAATACACATAGGACTATCTGCTGAGTCCACCGAAGAGAATCGAAACCTGATTTTAGTGCTGTAAATCCGTAGACTTATCGCTATGGCCACGGGGACTTTGCAAACGTTCCATTTACTCAAATATTGCCATAAGAGTTAAATGTTAATTGCTATAGAATCTCCAAAGTTTTTTTTATCAGATATAAGAAAATAGTTTCACATATATACATAACTTTAAAGAAAATTATCGGCCATCTCCGTACTTTTCCCTCGTGTGACAAACATGTTACCTCATTGCTGATCAAAGATGGACTGCTTTTATCTTATGTGCAAACCAACACCCAGTGGAGAAGATTATGTTTTATAATGAGATACAAAAAACAACGGACATCATCGTTATCTCATGTACACTCGTTGAGAATACTTAAGAAACTAAAACAAAATTTAATGGGTTATTTAACTTTATCTTAAACATATTTCAAATCGAATTGTCTCTTCGAGTATTTGTCTGTATCTTTTTGAAAAGCTGTGCACGATCACTTTTGAAGTGATGGTAGAACAGACATGAATAAATTTGATGCTAAATTTTATTTCGTTACCATGGTTTTCTACGCTAAATTGTTAGGTTTGTTTGTTTTGTTTTTGGAATTCCGCACAAAGATACACCAGGGCTATCTGTGCTAGTCGTCCCTAATTTTGCAGTTTAAGACTAGAGGGAAGGCAGCTAGTCATCACTATTCACCGCCAACTCTTTGGCTACTCTTTTACCAACGAATAGTGGGATTGACCGTGACATTATACGCCCCCACGGCTGGGAGTGCGAAAATGTTTAGCGCGACGCAAACGCGAACCCGCGACACTAGGATTACAAGTCGCACGCCTTACGCGCTTGGCCATCCCAGGCCAAATTGTTAGGAATTAATCAACCTATCAGTCACATTTCAAATATGATATAACATAAATGGCCCCGCATGTGCATGTGGATTAAGACGTTCGACTCGTAATCCGAGGGTTGCAGGTTCTAATCCCCATCACACCAAACATGCTCGCTCTTTTAGCCGTGGGGGCGTTATAATGTGACGGTCAACCCTACTATTCGTTGGTAAAAGAGAAGCTCAAGAGTTGGCGGTGGATGGTGATGACTAGATGTCTTCCCTCTGGTTTACACTGCTAAATTAGGGACGACTAGCGCAAATAGCCCTCGTGTGGCTTTGCACAAATTCAAAAAAACAAACATAATGTAAAGAACACAATTGTATGAATAGATTTACTGTATACTACTGTGTGAGCGACTCTTAAGAGGACCGGAATGTTCAACAATTACTTTTCGCGATGGGCGGTACAAGTTGCTCTGAGCAAAACCGAAAATACAACACAATTATTCATTTTTAAAGTCCATGATATAATATAAACTGATAAATTAGCTCAAACGTTTTTAGTCACTGAGAACAGATACTTTTGCTTTACAGTATAACATAAACTAGATAATTGACGAAAGAATTACGTACGTATGACTACAAAAAAATTGTGACATTGGCGGCATTCTGGTTGCTGACAAAGGCAGTCACATAGTTATTTGTCATCACTTCATACAAGAACCCTGATGGGCAAAAACTCATCTTGTCCCTCAAGTGTGCAGTAACTGTGTTGAAAGAAACCTACAAAGAAGAGAATTCTGTGCTCCACAAATCTTAATATGAATGCTATTAAAACTGTATGTGCTTTTACTGACATTGATAAGGCCAAATGGTAATCTAGTAAATTATTTGAATTGTGGGGAATGACATACAAAAATTCAATAGTATTTCATAATCGTACGTTGATAAAATTATAGGATAATATAAACAAGGTGTACCACTGTTTAAGCAAATTCAGATTAGTGATGTGTTGTACGACTTATTCACTTATTTTTCAATTTTTGATAATAAAGTTTTATATGAAATTCAGCATCTGGTTGCAATTACTTGTTATTTGATATTTCTTTACATGTGTCATCTGCACATTTTCAAAATTATTCCAATAGATACATTTATTGTTTGTTACACAAATAAATACATAACACTGTGTTTACTTTTACAATAAAAAAAATATTAGAAAGCTACACCTGAGTTAAACACAGTCAAAACACATGGATGAACAAACACATTAAATTCTCTAAAATGATTTATTTAATCTTAAGATATTTCTCAAGTGGCTCAGCGGTATGTTTGAAGAATTCTTACGATAAAAAGTCGAATTTCTGTGTCAGTAGTAGGCACATTATAGACATCCCATATTACCGAATACGAATAGTAAATTTGGTATAATATCATATATTTAAGGTAATTTTAAAATCCTCATGAATATTATATACACAATTACACGCCACCATAATAAGAAACCTTATACTAGTTGTTTTTGTTTTAATTATTAGTTCGTCCAGAAATTAATGTCCTTTTTGAGCTGCAAAGTTTGTAAAAGTATAAACCAATATTGTAAAACATGCTTCAATCAAAGTAAGCACCATTTGATTCAACACACTTTTGCAAACGTGTAACAATGCTGTTTATGCCCGTGCTGTAGAAATCAGTTCCCATCGTCAATAAACTACCTGAAAGCTTCTTCTGCAGACTGCCTGGTTTTAAAAGCGTTTATTGTTCAAAAATTTTCAAAGTGCTTGAAAAAATAAAAATCTGTGGGTGAAAGGTCTGGGAAATGAGGTTGATTATGCAGAATCTCGATGCCCAATTCGTTTAATTTTTGGAGCGTCACTCTTGACAGGTTTCATAATGCCAATTTTGTTGATCTTCAGTCATCTCATGCGGAACTCACTTATCAATTTTTTCGTCTTTCCAATCGGACTCAGGCGGTTTGCAATACTTGATTTGCTTGTGCCTAGCTTATTTGCAAGCTCACGTACTATTGTACGAAAGTTTGTCTCAACTGCTTCCATTTATGTATTTACAACTAAGGATGGCTTCCTTCCACGACATTCGTGGTCTTAGTGACTTTTATTTCCATGTCGAACGAAACCTTTGAAACCAACGCTGAACTCTACGTTCAGTAACAGATCCATGGCCGAATGTCTGGTTGACGTTCCATGTAGCTTTGGTAGCTTTTCATCCAAGTTTAAATTCGTAGATGAAAATCAGACGAAAGTATTTCTTGTCCACGATGTTTTGGAGGTTGCGAAACTTACTTTAAGTAGCGTTAAAACAGCAAACAATTAAGACATTTTGAGAGTAACAAACGTTGGATTAAACCAGCCAACCAACGATAAATTACTCAATATTCAGCTTCTAAATGCCATCGTGAGAATTCTGCCATTTATATCTGGACAACCAGCTCCCCAGTGGCTCTGCGGTATGTCTGCGGACTTACACGCTAAAATCCGGGTTTCGATACCCGTAGTGGGTAGAGCACAGGTAGCCTATTGTGTAGCTTTGTGCTTAATTCTAACCAATAACAACAACAACAAATCTGGACAACCTAATATTTTTGCTTGATAATCCAGACTTTAATAGGTGAAATCAAAGTGTATGGTGAATAAACGGTTGTGACACTCAATGGTTAAGTTCCATGGTAAAGTCACGACATTCACCCATGTATGACATTGAATTCGTGATGACGAGAAACCCACTTGAAGTAAAAATGTATTCTCAAGACAGCTGGTATGGTTAATAAAATAAAATACAGAAGAATGTTTCGACCTTATTAGGTCATTTTCAGGTTAACAAAGAGAGTTAGCAAATGACCGTTGATCGCTGACAACGTTCAGTTGCAAACCCTTTATGCTAACCTGATGATGGCCTAAGAAGGTCGAAACATTGTTCAGTATTTTATTTTAATTAAAATTTTAATACCCATACCAGCCGTCTTGAGAATGCATAGCACTGAATTGTTCATCACTTTGATGAGAGTACAACAGTCATCCAGGTAAAACAATGAAAAACAATACCGTGTTTTCTTATAGCAAAGCCACATCGGGGTATCTGCTCAGCCCACAGAGGGGAATCGAACCCCTGATTTTAGCGTTGTAAATCCGAAGACATACTGCTGTATTAGCGGGAGGCAAAAATAAATTTGTTTTTTGGTTTGTTTTGGAATTTCGCACTCGAGGGCTATCTGTGCTAGCCGTCCTTAATTTAGCAGTGTAAGATTAGAGGGAAGGGAGCTAGTCATCACCACCCACCGCCAACTCTTGGGCTACTCTTTTACTAACGAATAGTAGGATTGACCGTAACATTATACACCCCCACGGCTGGGAGGGCGAGTATGTTTAGCGCGACGCGGGCGCGAACCTGCGACCCTCGGATTACGAGTCGCACGCCTTACGCGCTTGGCCATGTCAGGCCATGAAGAACAATACCAACGCCACATGGAATTGCGGTAAGGATTGTAAATATAATTATATTTATTTATCTGTAATTCTGTTGTGCAATAATTCATTTACTTTAAGCTATAATTTTTTAAAAAAATGAAATTGTTATTCTTAGTTTATAGTTTTACATTAAGTTATTAGAAACGATAATTTTTTAATAAGTTTATTTCAAACTTTATCTGGGTAAAACTTAACCCACATATATCTTGGTTGTAATTTAGAACACTGTTATTGATCGCTATGAAAGCTCTTCTGTGGGTCAGCAGTAAGTTTATATAATTACAAACCTAAATATCAGAGCTCTTTTCCCGGCGGTGGAAGCAGCTATGAAAGGACTTTGTGTATCTTTGCTTAGAAGCAATAACAACACGCGATATGTGTTTGACGTAACTTTTAAATATTTGTTTTGCCAGAGTAATGTTAGAAACAGATATAAAAACATATAAGAAAAACGCTTGCACAATCTTTGGAAGAAAAACATGAACATTTTAATATTTCAATTGAATAAATAAAAAGTAAAGAAATGACCTATCATTTTAGAAATTCCATCTGCAATGCTCAATAACGCTTCAGGTAATGCGTCGTCATGGAACAAATACAATTGATCGGAATTTCTGAACTACCATAGCTCAATATCCTATTAACCAGTTTATATAAAGCCTGTATTTGTAGATATGTAGTAACTTTTCTGGTTATTTGTGGAATCTAGTAGAAGCTCCTTCGGGACTAACAGCTATATAGATTCACAAGAGTTACGTAGCACTAGAGTTTACCTACCTACCCATTTTTCGTAATCCCTTTACAGCAGAACCTTTCAAGACGAAACAACTATAATACTAATCTTATATATTTCTTTTGTAAGATACTCAGAATTATACAACAGTATATGTTAGATAATAAAGTTTATTAATAATTTCTAAACACCATAATATCTTACCATAATATCGTCTAAGTTGTTAAACTGGACATTCTTTCTTTAAATCGTTTCTTTTGTAGCACTTAGAAAATGAAGATCGTTTGACAAAAAGCTTATTTACCATACGTAGTATTCAAAATTAAGTTGAAACTCTTCTCAAGAAATTTATCACAAAAAAGTCCGAACTGAAGGGTAAAAATTTTAATCGTGGGTTATCTTCTACGTATATTTCAAGTATTCCTTTATGATGTGCTTATTGTTTCTATGTCGAAATCAGTCTTCAGAGTAATGCTTGAAAAATATATTATGAGTCATTAACCTTAAAAACATGAAATGTTGGACTAGTGTGTGTATATATGAGAACAATACAGTGCTTTAAGAAAATTCCTGATAAACAGAACTTTAATTTTAGTTATTCCTCTGCTAGAACGAGGTGATTAATCATATTTATGACTAACTTTTGGGTATGGTGTTTCATTGAAATCTTGGACTGTATCACTGTAAACTGTTCTTGAGTTCAAGGACAAATATAAAATTTGGTGTCGCAAATTTATTTTCCAAATGTACGTACAAATAAAATAATTATATTAACTAATTATAACATCTTCCCTTAAAGTATTTGTTATTTTATGTCGAGATTTGTTTTAAGTAAACAAAATTATCTGATTTTTAGTATGATCCTCACATAAAACTTTCATTACTTTTAAAATCACGTGTTTATTCGAATAATAATATGATTTTATACTTTTACATGGTTAATATCAACAATAATTCCTGGTTAAATGTAAATGATGTAGAAATATAAATATTAGTGTCTAAATTATGTATATATATATATATACATAAATTTAAAATTTAGATAATATTTGTGTTTCTCTTTGTCTGTCCATTAAAATTTTCCAACTTTACTATCGTTTAATGCTGCGAGTGTTTTAGGGATTCTTCATATATACCAAAAATAATCTAAGACATTGTACTTCATTTATTTTTTTTAATATTTACTTTTATAATGCTTACTTAGTAAATCACTAACTGCTTTCCTTCTAGCCTTGCTCTGCTAACTTAGGAACAACTAGCGCAGAAAGCCCTCGTGTAGTTTCGCGCGAAATTAAAAAACAAACAAACAAATATAAAGACATAGAAAGAGAGAGAATGGTAAATCATTTACTGTCATTAAATTCACTACTGAATCGTTTGGTCTGGTTTGTTTGAATTTGGTGCAAAGCTTCTCGAGGGATATCTGCGCTAACCGTCTCCAGTTAGCAGTATAAGATTAGAAGGAAGGCAGCTAGTCATCACCGCCCACCGCCAACTCTTGGGCCACTTTTTTAACGAATAGTGGGACCGATCATCACATTATAACGCCGCCACGGCTGAAAGGGTGAGCATGTATGGTGTGACAAAGACTCGAATTCTAGGAGTACAAGTCGGGTGTCATAAGCATCTGGCCATGCAGGCCCGACTACTGAACGGAAAAACTGTGATTATGTTGTGTTGTTATACCTTTTTACCTTCCTGAGAATTAAACTTATTATTTGGTAGGTATTTTATTACCCTTTGCATGTTTATAATTCGTTTTTATAGTATTATTTTAATAACTAAAGGTAATATTTAATATTTTATACAAATCTCAATTGTGATTATTTTTCAAATTAAATTGTGAATTACATGTAGCTTTAAATTCGAATTCCCGTCACACCAAACATGCTCGCCCTTTCAACTGTGGGGCGTTATAAAGTGACGTCAATCTCACTATTCTTTAGTAAAAGAGCAGCCTAAGAGTTGGCGGTGGGTGGTGATAATTATCTGCTAAATTAGGGACAGTTAGCACAGACAGCTCTTGAGTAGCTTTGCGCGAAATTCAAAACAAACCAGACAAAAACCGTGTTTTAACTGTTTCATCATTTCTAGTAAAATTTCTATATCTCTTTATGATACTGTTTTTGACATCTGTAATTTTAATTTTAATCTCTTTTTTTTCTCCACTATAATCCTACTTCTGACACAAATGTTGTAATGTGTTCTATCTTTTAGGCGTTATTTAGTGAAAATAATGTCAAGTCCAACTGACCTAAGAATAACAGCTTTATTTATTTATTCAGTAAACATTTACTGCAATCACGCTCACTTGTAAACCTAATTAAATAACAAAACATTCAACATAAATTCCGAAAGTTATGTACAATTGAGTTCATAAGCATTGAGTCAATAGAAACTTTGAGAGCAAAAGTACACATGCTTAACTTAATTTTCCTTGTTATAAAACACACATAGTTAACAGAGTAACTGACCAGCAGAAAAGACACAATAATTATCACTAATAATATTGAATAACTTTTCTCACACTGAACTAAACTAATCAATCAATACTAACTCATATCTTTCATCCACTGATCTTAAATAAACTTTCCGAATTTTAACATTTAGGAAACACTTAAATGAATATTATACCTATAATAACATTGTACTGAATTATTTATACACAATACTTACAATAACCTTACGAGGTAGTCATAAACATCAGTGAAAAAGAATATTAATATTTTTGTTAATACCAATAATTACTAATTTAATTTTCTATGCTTTTTTATACTTTGAAATTAAGCACAAAGCTACATGTTGGACTATTTGTTCTCTGCCCATTACGGTTAATAACACTCGGTTTCTAACGTTATTAGATCCAATCGTACCACTGCGCCACTAGAGGCAATAGCAATTAGTAATTTTATTTTTGAAACGCTACTTGCTTTTAAAAAATTGTCTTTATAAGGATGCGTGTAAAATTGTTTCTGGGCAAGTTTCTATAAAAGTGTCAAAAAAGAGAAAAGTAAAAAAAAACATCATTTGTAACGAAAGAGGCTGATAGGTGGCTGTAAACATTAGTTACTCCCTGTGGTAAAAACGGCACAGCTAAAACAATCATGTATTTTTCAAAGTTTACAAAATTTAGCCTGTGTACACTGTTATTGAAGCATTGGCTTAACTAGAACTTAATGCGTCCAAACCAACTCTGATTATTGTAAGAAATAAAATTTATTAGTATTTATTGACTTGGTATGCTTTATAGAAAATATTAATACCTATATGGATAAACATTTAATATTTAGTCTCTAAATTAATTACATAATGGAACTCGTAAGTTTGGAGTTAAAACATAATACAATATTAATACCTTTACAGTATAGAAAATCTTGACCACTGTTATAAACACATACTGAACCATTTCAAATTATAATTGAAAAGTATTTGATATTTGCGGAAACATTCTGATAAAACAAAAGAACGGTTCCTCTGCATTTTACATAGAATGAACTCAATCATTCTTCATGTGTTCAGTTTTAACACTGAGTTTCTTTTTGATAATGAGAAACCCATTTGAAATAAAAATGTATCTCAGAACAGCTGGTATGGGTATTAACACTTTTATTGATAAGGAGAGAACAAAGTTGCGAATTTCCTAAGTCACCTTCATGTTATCCTGAAGATCGAAACGTTATGCTATACTTTAAGAAAAAGGTATTAATACTCATACCAGCCTTTCTGAGATACAAAATTAAGTTTTGTGAGAGGCAAAAACAAAAAGTTACTTAATTTGGTATAAAATTCAGGGTTGAAAACCTTATGTTAAATCGGTTTTGAAAGTTTAAAATCAATAAATTACGTAAAAACCGTAGTTCATCACTTTAAGGAAATCCTTTCTCTGGCAAAATATTTATACGCTCAGATCATAATATGTTCGGAGCAGAGATTTAGAACTTACCAGGTAGGAATATCTTTTTTACGTTATTAGATTGGAAAATAAAGATATATCGATTAGCTCGGGGGTTTAATCATGATTACCCACAAAGAAACTTGCAACAAATCGTATTCTATCGATTGTAAGCAAAGTGTGGTGTCCTGTAATAGCAGAAAATTCAATGATACAAAAATTAGCAGTAAAGAATGTCTACGTATCCAAGACAACAGCATGCAAAATAATCAAGAGAGATCTTTATCTGGAAAAAGAGTCCACCTTGACATGGCTTCTTCAAATCAGGTTTCTATTCATATCTCACATTCAACAGCTCCACTTCTCACACAGTTGAATAATGAAGTTGGTATTCTTCGTATTATACTCAAAATATACCAGTTGAGCATCCGGATTTCTATGTGATCGATCAAACTTTTGAAATTTAAGTTGAGAAACCATTGTTTTTGTCCACTAGACTCATAATGGGAAACAGTAGAAATATATGTTTGTTTGTTTGGAATTAAGCACAATTCTACACAATGGGCTATCTGTGCTCTGCCCACTATGGTTATCAAAACGCGGTTTATAGCGGTGTGAGGCTGTAGATATACCGCTGTGATACTGGGTGGCCAGAAGAGAGGAATGATATACTTAGAATACAACAGTCTTGTGAAGAAGCCTATCGTTATAAAAACTAGATTGAAGGAATATTGTCAATATACACGGTCGTCAGATTGAGCATGACTGGGCAGAGAGAAATGGACTGTAAAGAAAAATGAGTTGTTACAACTTACTCTCTGCATCTTAAAAAAAATATAGAGACAGAAAGCTTATAAATCAGAACATACTACACACTTTCAATTCAAATTAAAAGTTCAAGGTTGCAAAAAGTGATGAAATATAATCAAATATCCATTTTTTTAGCCACACCATTTCTTTTCAGAACAAACTTATTAGTAACAATTAGTACACATATTTTAATATAATTATATCATTTACACTTTAAAATATATGGGACCGGTATAGAGATTTAATATAAGATATGAATTAAACTACTTCAACTGATATTTATACGTTGGCGTAAGCACACAGATATGTATTTTTACCAGTAAGAGCTTACTCTCATGAACAAATTAAGTTAATGTTCACTGACTTTCATAAATTCTTCTCTAATACAAGATTTCCGTTATATCGGAACAACATTGGCTGTTGTTAAATAGATTAAGGTTTTTTCAACTGCCAACTGTTTACTTTCACTGAAAGTTAAGGTTAATTATATATTGCTTGATTGTTTTTTAATTTCGTGTAAAGCTACTTCAGATCTATGTGCACTAACCGTCCCTAATTTAGCAGTGCAAGACTAGAGGGAAAGAAGCAGTTAGTCATCAACACTCACCGTTAACTCTTGAGCTACTCATTTATCAACGAATAATGGGATTGGCCGTCACATTATAACGCCCCACGACTGAAAGAGCGAGCATGTTTGGTGCGACGGGGATTCGAACCCGCGACCCTCAGATTACGAGTCGAACGCCTTAACTCACCTGGTCATGCCAGGACTATTTATCTATTGCAAATACATATAAGTATCTACATTCATGTGTTGTATGCATTCTCACAGGGTTTTTTTCTATAATGTAAATAAATACGTATAAATAGATTAAGTACGTCTGTATGGATTTTCCTTTACCTATAATTCACTAAAATCATTAACAGGAAGCGCAAAATTTTTTCCACATCTCTCAGTTTTACTGATTTTGACACAACAGTTTATGTTGTTCGTTTTTGAATTTCGCACAAAGCTACTCAAGAGCTATCTGTGCTAGCCGTCCCTAATTTAATAGTGTAAGACTAGAGAGAAAGCAGCTAGTCATCACCACCCACCGCCAACTCTTGGGTAACTCTTTTACCAACGTAAAGTGGGATTAACCACCACAGCTGGGAGGGCGAGCATGTTTAGCGCGACTCGGGCGCGAACCCGCGATCCTCAGATTACGAGCGCATGCCATGCCAGGCCACACAAGAGTTTATAGTTAATTAGATTATTTAAACTTACTTAAGTTTTCGGTTTTGAAAATTTCCATTAACATCACCTAAGTTTATTAATACTATTTCTTATTCCGTATACTAGTATCAGTGAGGCGGTAAGCCAAGATGTTTCTCTACTGTTTCATTTTTCGATTATTCATTCAAATTAAACAGAAACATTATTATATTTTATTAAGACGACGCTAAAAACTAAAGACGTTAATGTCATACTTCTACTTTTGTGTTATGTACACTTCAGTTGCCCTTTTTAACGACTTGCATAGTTTGTTTGTCTTGGAACGACCGAAGTCACATTGAGTTTTCTGCTGTTTGCATCGATGGGACGTAACTTTGCAAATTCACAAAGTTAGTTCTGTCCCACTAGGGAACAGATTTTTATATGTTTGTATCTTATAAAAAATATCTAAGGGATACACTTTATTATTAATGCTTTATTATACACCTAATATATATTTATCTTGGTCTTTCTCGTTAGTTGAACTTGTCAGCAAATACACAAGATGATTTTAAACACGAATTTTAGCTTTACAAAGAAATTGTTATTGATACAAATATTTTTAAATTCGAAACTTTTAATTTTAAACATAATTAAACATAATTTTAAACAATAATTCAAAATTCCTGAAATTCAAGACTTTCTTAAGGTATAGAGAAGATCCACCCGAAACTTAATGTCATGTAAAAATTTGTGAGCTGATGATACTGAAAATAATGTGTAAAACATTCAGCCCACTGAATGCTCAGAAGCATAATTTTGAAGCATAACAGAACGAGTGCTTATTGTCTTAGCGTAAAGTTAAACAACTGACATGAATTATAGCGACGTGAGCTTGATATACACCTTTCTAACATTTTCTTTGTTGTTGTTTCATTGTAGAATCTTAACAGCACTAAGAAAACAATGTAATTAAACTCTAAGATAGATAATTTTTGTCCAACCAACTAAATAATGTAAGTAAATTATAGCATTAGCGATAATTGTTCGATTAAGAAAATTATATTGCTAGAATAAAAACTAACAATGCTTTTTTTGGTTAATAAATCTATGTTTAGGGTTAAAAATGGCTAAGAATTATACACTTTAAAAATGTTTGCTCGATATTAAGTAGATATCAGTGCAGTTTGTGTTGTATATGTGTATTTGACAAATAAATATGTATATGTATGTTCCTCTTAGCAGTCGAAGAAGTTCTCTCCATAACATAGTTTTTCCCCCCATTGGTTTAGCAGCAGGAATAAAAGGTTATATTGTAAAAAATTGTTTTTCGATAATCGTTAGAGGCATAAATAACACATTGTGTACTGTTGGCCCTAATAGCAAACTAACACACTCTCTCTCTTTTTCAATTTACCTCGTTATCTATATATGTATATATTTATAAATTATTCAATAAAATTCAGTTGCAGACTGAAGAAGGCAACATTAGCAGGCGAATGAAATATGCCTTTTCCACAAAATCCAAACATTGCCAATTTTGACACGAGAAACATTGTGAAAATTACAAAATTCTAAAAATATATATGTATATTACTGCTTGGGATCTATTTTGTCGAACGCCATGTAATTTAGTTGATATACAAATGAATAGTTCACAAAAACCCAAAACTGTTTTTTTATCTTTGAAAAATTGAACAAACATACACAAATTCAAAATTTTCTACATCTCTCTTTGGAAACTGTAAGAAAAAATCATTTTTTTGTCATATCTCGTGTAAAGTGGCGGAATAATTGTCAAGAAACCCTAATATTATATTTTTGTGATTTCTTCATCCCGTTATAATTACTAAAAATGGACAAGTCCATCATTTTTTGTCAACATGTTGGATTTATAGAAAAGTATCTTTGTATCATCTCCCATGTGAATTGAAAAAAATTCCAAATTATGTTATTTTTTCTGAGAACTAGCATTTTGAAGAGACTCAATAGGCAAATCTACCTTTTTCTTTACCATTGTGCTTGGCGCATAAAAATGTATAATTGTGCCATTTTCATCTTGATTGGTGTAAATATGGCCGTATCGAAAGTGAAAAATATATATTTTCGGGCTGTTTTACTTTAGAACACATAAAATCTTTAAAAAGGATAAAATAGAAAAGGATGAAGTCTGAGTGTATTGGACGAAGGAAAAAATAACCCTTCCACGTTTCTAGCTAATCAGTAGAGAAATGAAGAAACGAGAAACGACTGAAAATGGTTGGAAAGAAACAACAACACAACAATATATATCTTTGTCGGAGACATAAAAAAAAGACATGTAAACATGTAAATATTTTAAATGTAGATATATTTTATGAACACATATTGACTCTTTGAAAGCATAGATAAAAGGAGGCAGTTTTTATTTTCTCTATGAGTTCTAATAAGATACCGAAAAAACAATAATATTATTTAAGATTAAATCTTCGAAACTAGAAAATTTTCTATATTCTTCTATCGAGTCCGACTTATTTAAAGAGAGTCTTAGATGTTATGTTCATTTTGAAGCAATAAATTTTGACAAAAAATACTAAAAATATAGAAAGTTATTCCAAGATTTAAGAAAAAAACTAGTATTTGTATAGATGAGGAGTTAAAGTACGACTAAAATTTATTTCATGATATCACGACATCTTGTGAGTTATTTTAAGTAAACAGTTGCATCTGCAATCGTTTCTGCATTAGCTTTATTATTAGACGAATCTGTAAAGAAAGCTTCTAATAAAAATGAAGAACGTTTGACTAGACTGTATTTATTACGTTTGTCAATGATGTGTCTGAATAACTAAAATTCAATTATTAGATAAAAGTTTACTGACGAATATGAATTTCATGAGATACGGAACGGAATTTGAAAATTTTAATATGAGAGACAGTTTACGTGTGTTTGGGTTACATCGTAAACGTTAAGATTTCTATGCTTCGAGTATAGGTGTCTTTAATTTTCAACTACTGACTAAAGGAAGCATCCAGTTAGCACTACCTTCCACCACATATTAAACTTAATAACGAGATTGATTATTATTTGTATAACTGGCCCACAATTGAAAATACCACTGCATCACATTCAAACCTTAGATATTTCTATACATTAGTTGGCGTTTTGACCACTAAGCCTCTTCAAGTCCAGTTAGATTCAAGAAACAGAAACTGAAAATTGAAAAGAAATTAAAACCTAAACATAAAAGAAATAATTCCAACTAAAAGGTGTTCGTGCTGTTTACTTCAAATTCTTTAATATACAAAACTGGGCCTTTTTTACTTTTAAACGATTAAGACAGTGAGCGTGATTGGTGGGAATCTAAAAGAGAATAAAAAGCATATTTTGATTTGAACATGACTGCTTTTATTAATTTTCCTTTTCAACACAAAATTTAGCTTATATTGCATATATATCGTTATACAGTACAAATAACTGTGGGTTGCTATGTAAATTGTAACTTAGAATTTCTTAATAAAAGTAATAACATTATAATAAACTGAAATTGTAAACATGGAAATATTTTTCAACAAGCCCCTGAAATATCACACCTTTTAGCTTAAGAGTTTTTGCAGCAAGATCCTGACTCAGGAATATTAAGCAAAGAAACATCAGCGAGAAATGTCACATTTCTTATCCCAGGAGTAACTGCAGCGACATCATCAATTGTACAGATGTCCACTTTGAACTTCACTGTACATATCTGTTGCTGGAGCTCATGGAATATATATATTTCTTTTTTTTCCAAGTTTTTCTGGATAAATTCCTTGTGTTGCTGGGTAGTATGATACCTGGAATAAACTGTTTTCTAGTCTATTTTCACAAAATTATGTGATTCGATGTAGGCACGGTGCCAGCTTGACACGAACGAGCACCGCCAACTAGCAAAATGAAATAAAATCTAATGACACCAACGAAACACTTAATAATGATTATCAAGAATTTATTCTCATAGTGTTTTTTAAGACGACAATAAAGTTTTCGTCACACTGGAAATAAGCTGTTAGTCTCTTACTGGTGTTTTCTATTATACATCAAATACGTAGTTAACACAACTTTCATTTGTGTATTTGATTATATCTTAGATACGTAATTAATATCGGTCAATATAACATATAAAATTAAAAGATGTTCTACTGCGCGTGGAATCTTCTTTACTTTATTAGCAGGAAACTGTCGTCAATATTTCTCCACTATCATATTCAGCACAAAATTCAGGAACTTTCTTTCTCATAAAGCACGAAAAAAAAAAGATGTGGTATATATGGTGTCGAATAACTTATATCTCTTTACATCCGTGTGCATCCAGTGTCGTTCGTTGATAATGGATAAGTTATCCTATTTAATCTCTGTTGAGAAACATTACTACCATTAGTGTCGGAATCTTATTATATCAACACATCCCTTTTTCCCAGTTGAATTTTGTAGTTGGTTTCATTGATTGTTGAAACACAACTTTCCTAACGACACATATTGTACTGTAAGTATAATGGAAGCTGTATCATAAACATGAATATTGAGTAGCATTAAATAATATACCTGTGACCAACGTGTCTGTCAATATACATTTCACATAATGTGAATCACATAAGCTCAGCAGGTAATAACCAAATATAAATGTCCAAGCTTTTAAAAGTAACAATGAATAAATAAATGCCAAAAGTTAGCTACCAAACCTATACATTCACAACCGAATTCACATATGCTTAAAACCTATTACATACTTTCTTAAAAGTACAAATAAAATATTACATTTCTCAAACTTCGTTTTTACTTCTGGTTATAAACATGAGGAGTTTCAAAGCATTAAAATAGAAATTATGTATTTAAGAAAACAGAATTATAATGTCTTATAATTGAGATAATTTTGATTTGTTTTTTTTCTAAATATTATTTTATTTTGTGTTTAGCTTTCTGTAATAAACGGTGGTTAAGGGTGATGTAAAACAGTAAGGCTTTGAATTTCGTGTAAAGCTACACAAGGGCTATCTGTGCCAGCTGTCCCTGATTTTTGACACCGAGAGTACATATTAGGAAATGACTTCATAAAGAAACATGAATTATAGGTGAAGATAATTTAAAATATTAACACAGTTGCCCCCCAGTGGCTCAGCGGTATGTCTATGGACTTACACGCTAAAATCTGGGTTTCGATACCCGTGGTGGGCAGAGCACAGATAGCCCATTGTGTAGCTTTGTGCTTAATTCAAAACAACAACAACAATTAACACAGTTTATGAACCCGACCGTCCTGTGCACTACATGACAATTACTATACCCAAGGTTAAATATCCAATGATAATAAAGAAGGTGGTTATTGTAATACTAAGAAGTGAAATATTACAACCAGGACTAACTACGAATAAATTTACGTCTAGTGACTGAGCCAAAATAGAACCAATTACTTATTTTTGTTCTGATGGATTATAAGAGCTCGCATGTGCTTGAAAGAAAATGTCATCATCAGAAAAATGAGCACAACAAACATAAAATTCGAGTCAAGTCTGAGTGAGGCATTAAATAAGGACAGATTACTAAATCATTTACAAAAGCTGTATATTTGAAACTCTAGAGGTCGTACAGCTGATTAATTCCAGAGATTATGTGATTTGTTCATATAATATCAAGAAACCTTCTTCTGTGAATCTTATGCGTTTGGCTTCACAAAGAAAATAACTCAGAGTATTAACCCTGGAGATAAAGCTCCAGTATGTCAAGTTACTCAAACGACAGCAACTTACAAAACAATCTGAGACTTTCAAAAGGTAACAGAAGCGAATGCTAGTCCTTAGACAACACCTATTGTACTTGTGAGGAGGAAGAAATGATTCAGAAGAGTTTGCATAGACTTCCATTAGAGTGAATGAAGTCAGAAACTAGGATGCTTACTCACTCCCTATAATTAATTCTACTTTGGATAGCATATGAGGATCTAAATGATTTTCAAGTATCTTCTGAAACACGAATATTAACAAGCGTAATAAGGATAAAGCAAGTATGGAATATGTCTTTACTGGTGGAAACTGACTGCGGAATTTCTTATGTAATAATGTTGACTGTGTGATGCACCTGCTAAATTTCAATGTGTTCGTTCTCTGAGCTACTTTGGAATGTTGTATTCATTTACCTGCATGGCATAATTGCACACGGAACGATCATTGATAATTTATTTTACGGTTTAAAGAAGAGGGAACCGTAATTTGGGTCCCGAAAAAAAAATAGATAGTCGGCAAATAATCGTCAAATGTCCAATCTATTCAGTATTGCTAACAGAAATAAAATTGTATGAAGTAAGAAGATTTCTAGAACTATGCTTTTATTATCATTATTTAGTAAAATATATTCTTGACATAATTTATCGTCTACACTGCTTTCAACCAAATGAAAAAATATGTAGCCATTACTATTGTATAAGCATAACAAGTTACAAGTACAACAAAGAAAAAACAAACAAAATAGATTGTGTACTACATTAAAGCAATAAATTTTGTAGAAAGGAGATACTGTGTTACTCAAAAACAGCTACGAAGTGTTACTTGAGTAGTAATTCATTTCTATCATTATCTCTATGGGCATATAACATTGAAGTGGTTGAAGAAATTTTGGAATCCAATATCCAAATTCAGAACTACAACCGCAACATCCTGCACTACCCTTCATGATACCATGGAAATGTTGATGCATCATTCTGAAGTCCACATGTTAACAAAGAATATACGCGTTTTTAAAAGAGAAACGTTTTGTTTGTTTTTGAATTTCAAGCAAAGCTATCGAGGGCTATCTACGCTAGTCGTCTCTAATTTAGCAGTGTAAGACTATAGGGAAGGCAGCTAGTCATCACCACTCACCGCCAACTCTTGGGCTACACTTTTACTGACAAATAATAGGATTGACCATCACATTATAACGCTCCCATCGCTGAAATAGCGAGCATGTTTGGTGCGATTGGGATTCAAACCCGTGACCCTCAGATTACGAGTGGAATGCCTTAACCCACCTGGCCATGCCGGACAAAAGAGGGGAGTACCAGTTTCTAAAGAGGACCAGTCTAGGGTACAGCAAGCTATAATATGGAATAGAATATTCATAAGTGATAATGAGTGGTCAAGAACTAGTGTATTCTGATACACAACTGAAAGATACTCAATTAAAGTTGCAAGTTTTAAACTAACTAGTCACTCCATACAACTACAATGAAAACTCAAAATTGTACTATGTACAACAGGGTTTATTATGTTAGAAATAAGATGATATTCGCGAACAAAAGACATAAACTGTGGCTAATTCTTCCACAGTCTGTAGATTCTCAAACACTCAATCACCTCTACTATGGACACTATAATTTTACGATGACATAAGAGAGAATGGAAGAATAGTTTTATTTGGTTGGATGGAAGAATTCTGTGAAGAATTGTTGTAAATCATCTGAATTTTTTTCTAAGATCAAAAATGTACATTTAAAAAGCAATGTGAGAAGCTAAAGCAGTATTATACTAAAGCACCACTTCAGAGAGTCGTTGTTAATGTTTTTGATTCTCTGCCACAGTGTAAAAATAGAAATAAACACATTGTGGTTTATTGGATTATTTCATCATATGGAGAAAAGTAATGAACAAACAACATGAAATGTTATTTAAGAAACTAGTCAATAACTTCTTTTTAAAATTTAGATTAATTATAGGAATTCCCTCAAATAAGAGGAAGAACTTTTAATCAGGCTTGTTTCTGAAAATGTGCCAATTCCTCAAAATTTAAAAGCCCAAGGAAACTTCCATTTATCTATCTTTCAGTAATATTGTAGAATGATACCACGATACTTTCAAATAAATTAGTAATTTAAGTTAATGAAAATCAGAAAATATTACATATCTATTGTTACTGATAGTTACCAGTTATGAAAAAGTAGTACGTAACGTTCGAATCAATATCCAGTTACTGATAGGAAGGGACAATAAAGTGCTATTGAATCATCATTAAGCACATTTTGAAGACAGTCAATGACAATATTCTTTTAAAGAATGTGCAGAAAGGCTAAATAATATCACTGATGTCAAACATGAGTTTACTTGAGGAAGATTAAGTCAGCTCGTGAAAAAAAAAATTAAAAATTGGTATGATAATGGATTCCATAGAGCTGACATGCTATCATTATAAAATTCCTCGTCACAAGGGAAAAAAAACACTCCAAAGCTAAATAGGCGTTAGGAAACTCCATATTTTGTACTTAAATTAATCCAGAAAGCCAGGTGATCAAAGCTATAAGTTGTCCACAGAGATCATCTGTGGAAGTGCGTTTGTGATAGAACGGTCAATTAAATAATACCAAAGAAATTTTTTCAACAGGAAGTCAACCTGATGAATCGCTCAGTTTTCCTGATGAATGAACTTCAAGAACGACATCAAAGATAGAAAGATGCCAGAAGAGTCAATCGACTACCATCCTTGCGAAAAAATCCTCAAGTGACAAAACAGCAAGTACCATTAAGGAAAACAAAGTCATCCCATCTGCATACTATAATCTTCAGAGAAGAAAACCACAAAAACTTTCTAAGTGGATGGTTTAATGTACTGCTTTAAGTTATGACAGATTTTTCAAAGGACTTCACAATCCATAAAGAGGAAAGTTATAAACTATATTTTAATGGTTTAATTTAGATATTTGTTATGGGGTGTTCATTATTACGAGAATTCTAAGTTCTTAAAAGTTTTCGAAAAATAATAATTGAATATTTTACAATATAAATACGAGTAAGGATTAATTTCTTGATTGAATCAGTTCTGTGTTAGTAAAGTTATTTAATATTACTAGTGAGAAGTGTCACGTCTATTCAGCTGCAACTCAGTTATTGGATAATTTACTTGTTTGTTTACGTATTCTGCCCAGCATGAGTATCGAAACCTCATTTCTCGAGTTGAAAGTCTGCAGACATACCGCTGTGCTTATCTCTTAATGCTAATGAGTTAGGCGGATATGTTATTAGTCACAAAACTTCTATCGAAACGTTCACTTTTAACTTAAACCGACATTAGTTTCAGACTTTCGATGTTGAAAAGAAAATTTAATAAGTTAAGCCTACAAATGAAAGCTGCTGTTGGAAATGTTTATTGTAAAAATAAGTTAATTTGCTGTGGTTACACTGACTATACTTGACGTTATTTTTGTTAAATAATACAAAAGAGCTTCCCAAAAGCAAAACGCGTTAATAGCACTATGTTTAAGAAACTGACAGGGTGCATGTCGATAATTGAAATTTTTAGGGTCAAAACAGGTAATCACTCATATTAAAAAATCATTAAATTACTTTCAGTTAACAGTTTTCTAAGAAATAATATAATTTTGAACAAAAACAGTCCACTCTTTTAGAAAGCCCTTAAAAACACAATTGTTTACATCATTCTTCACCTAGAGTGCATGAATCTTGTTTTGTATAGTTTTCCTCACATAAAACATAACTAAAGTAAATTCAAAAAGGTTTAAAACATAGCAAATGATCTTAATATCGAAAAAGAAATAATATCCATGTTATGTGAGACAAAACTCAAAATGTAAGTGGTCGGTTGCTTGTTGTGAAGCAAAAACTACGCAGTGAGCTATATATGCTTTGCCCATAATGGATATTGAGATCCAGGTTTTAGCTGAGCCACTGAGGGATTTAAGTGTCACAGACTGAAAAAGAAATGTCAGGTTTTTGACATATTTATCATTTTCCATTTGTTTAAGACGCAATGGTAAAAATAGATCCTTTTGGTTTCAACTTTAATATCAGAAAATTAATTCATACTAGAAACTTCTATCAAAGGGCTTTACTTAGATATTTTTACAACTAAAGAAAACTGAAGAAACTTAGATAAAATGTTTCTTATACTATTTTAATGTAAATTATTTTAGGAACCATTTATACAAGTTATTTTAATTCTTTCATTACATTTAGTTTTGTTCGATAGAAACAATAATTGACAAATCTCCTAACTAAGACTGACACAAATGTAAAATTGAAACAACTTTTTGTTAAATATGCATCTTGGAAAATATACATTCACCATACAAGATTACATAAAATCTATAAATATTTATGGAGTTTTCAGTTCCTTTTTATTTTATTATGTATTAGCTTAAATTAATCAAGGTTAAGGTTTATGTGAATAATGTTAAAGCGTTTCGTTAAATTCACTTTTCGATATTATATAATAAACCAACTGTTTAACGGTTATATATATACATGTTACCGATTTCTTCATGGCTTATCTTTGCAGTTTCACCTCCGCTGAAAAGAAATATTTAACATGTACATAAATAAACTATGTATAATTCAAAAATAACGAACAATAAATTTAAAACAATGACTTCAATATACTTATATATATATAGAAACATATGCTATTTAATCAACCCTGTATAAAGTACGAAGAACTGCAGTCCTACAGACAAAAATAAATATACTTATGACAGTTCTGAAGCTTTCCATGATTAATTACAATAGAACTTATCACAAACTAGACTCATCACCAGTGAATAACAGAATATTCAATACAGGGATTTATCGATAATAAATCGTTGATGAAATTTCCTTGAAAGACATTGAAGTTTAGGTTTAGAGAAGTTGTACCTAGCTATGTGCTCCTTATACAGGGAATTTATATTATTACACTCATAGAAACCAAAGGAAGACACTGTAAAACATGTGACGAATGAAAGTAAAATTTTTGATAATGTGGTTGTTATGAATTAGGTAATTATACAGCAATAACGTAAATTATCTAATCATGTGAATTCTGAGCAAAAATAAATTTATCTGTCAAAGAAAAATTTTAAGTAAAATATGCAGTTTAGTATACACTGCACAAAAGTGTTCGAACAGAGTCAAAAATTACAATTTATGCTACTTTCAAAGAACAATGGAATGTACATCACAGGTAAATCATCAATTTTTTTAATCTTTATATTTAGTACAATAAAAATTCTGTGGAAACAGTTAATATTTTGTGTGTCCCTTTTTCTTTTGGAAGTAACTTTTGATTTCTCAAGATTTTGATATATCAAATCTCAAATCTGCTCAGTGAGTTTGAGATTGGAGCACTGTGTCATTTGAATGACTCCGGCAGCTTTGTTTTTACATAAGGAGTTTCTGTATAGTTTGGATGAGTGTTTGTTGTCATTATTCTTGGTAGTAAAATCCTTTACCAATAATACGCCACCACTGATATTCCATTACGGATCAATATCTGATGGTATATGGGCTAGTTTATTACTCCTTTTATTTTATAAATATCTCTTGTCCCCTCACACTGTCTCTCCCGTGCTTCATACTAGGTGTTACGCATTGAGGTATCTTTAATCTTTTCTCTCGCCAGACATATGAACATATGCTTTTAATTAAATATTTCAAATTCAGAGTCATCAGTCAATAACACCCTTTTCCAATCATCAACAGTCCAGATCTTGTACTTTTATTCACCTTTCAGTTTTTGACAATATTTGGAGATCGAAATAAAAGATTTTAAACTACTACATAACCAAATGTTCCATTCTCGTTGAGACTTCTTGGCATTGTCGATCTGGACACATTTCTGTCATCTAGTAGACGGTACTTTATATCATGTTTGAGATCAGTGGCAGCCTTCCTTCTGCTCCGAAGGCTGCATTAACATCAGTATTATTAAGTTCATGTGTTTTACCTCTTTCTTTCCTCTTCTCAAATGTGTCTGTCTTGGTCTCATGAACTAGGATGTACTTGACAGTATTTTGAGAGAATTTCAAGTTTGAAACAATTTGTTGGAGAGTCCAAGCAGCAATAGGTAAAAGCTTTTATATACAATTTCTGTTCAACTGGCAATTCTCAACGTTTTTTGGGTCGTAGTATGACAGGAAAACTTAATATACAATGTCAAACACTGTTGCTATAAAGGTTTATTTGTGGAGTGTATTATGTATCATTATAATTTATTTTACAAGTCTTTTATTCATTTTGTTACGTATGGTACGTATTACAACTTCAGATAACCGGAACTTTGAATTTAAATGTCAATTAAATGGTAATATATATTAAATATATAGTATTTGCCAAAATGATTGAAACACAAAATTTTCTGTTTCAACACTAAAATGTATTTTAATTTAAAAACAAAAGCAAGATAATTTATAATAACAGTTATTATTAATAGATTTTACAAATAATGGCTTATATACTATAGTTGTACAAACTTACAAACTATACTGAGTCTCATATCCGGTTTAGAATTGACTATTTTATCGAAGATCCAAGTCCACGACGAGCAAATTATTCTGAGTTGATATTGTCACAACTTGTTTCAGCTAACTAGCTGTCGTGTCTTGATTGGCCTCACACCGCTTACAAATTCACTTCTTACCGATGAAGAAATTTTATGTTGTCATAGAAATTCTGACGACTGAAGTAATTCATTTAAGCTGAACGATTCGTAATGTTCAAAATGTATAAACGTTCCTGGTCAAGCTCTGTAGATTTCCCATTAATGGGCAATTGTATCTTTCTAGGCCTTTAACAAACTGACTGAAGCTGTCCAATAATAAACTATCTGTCTCTCAGCGCGTCGTTTTTTATGTATCAATCACACGATATTCTAAAACATTCATCAGAATTAACTTAGCGACAATACTGTCAATCACTAGTATTAAATACACACCTAGTACATTATTGATTCTTACGCACAAAAGCATTCTACAAATTTTGAAAACAAGTGGTACTTGTAACACACAGCCAAAAGTATACGTCTCATACAAAAACGAAAACTATAATGAAACAGGTGTAAAGACTAGGATAAATGTACTACAGTAAATCCGTTACAAGTTCCATTTAATTCATTTCTTCTAGAATAAATCGATAACGTATGCTAGCTACTTCTATATAGTTAAGACAATGCATTGGGTGTCATAAACGCTATTTTAAACCTTAAATCTGCTCAGTACGTTCATTCAAGCAGAACCCTTATGATAGTCCCTTGGTACAAGTATATGGAAATACTAAAGAATGATAAGTATTTTCCCCCTGGCTCATTCATTTGCCAATAAGAATCAGTGAGGCATTACCATAGTGTTGAAAGTTACATTCTGTTATGGCATGGAAAAAATAGCCCCATAAAATACAAAAAAAGGATAAAATATTATCTTGTTCTAACACATTTGCATGGTACTATAAGTTTACGCAAGAGGAATGTATATATATATATACAGTCACGTGAAAAAGTTAGGACACCCAATGAAAGCCTGTGTATATTTGTAACATTTTTTGGACATATAGATATCTAATCTCAGTTTTAACAATACTGAGAGATTATAGAAATACAACTAAACAATTAAAACTGAAGAATAGACTTTTCAAGATCTTCTGTAAATGTAATTCTACAAAAATGCATATTCTAACTGAAGAAAAGTTAGGACACCCTTCCCCCGAATAGCTGGTGTTACCCCTTTGGCTAAAATAACTGCAGTGAGACGCTTCTTGTAGCCATCTACCAGTGCCTAACATCCGTCTGAAGAAACTTTGCCCTACTCCTCAATGCAGAATTCTGTCAGCTGTGATATGTTTGAAGGGTTTCTTGCATGTACAACCCGTTTCAAGTCACCCCATACCATCTCAATTGGATTAAGATCTGGGCTTTGACTAGGCCATTCCAGGACTCTCCATTTCTAAGTTTTCAGGCAGTTCTTGATGGATTTACTGGTATTTTTGGGGTCACTGTCGTGTTGCAGGATCCATTTCCGCTTCAGCTTTAATTTTCTTACAGATGAACTCACATGATCCTCAAGCACCCTCTGATACACACTATAATGCATGAGGGATTCTATGATATTGAGCTGTCCAGGTATTGCTGCAGCAAAGCAGCCCCAAACCATGACACTTCCATCTCCATGCTTTACAGTTGGTATGAGATCTTTTTTTGAAATGCTGTATTTGGTTCACGTCAAAACATGTCCTCTGTTCTGGTGTCCAAATAATTCAGTTTTGGACTCATCAGTCCAAAGAACATTATTCCAAAAGTCTTGGTCTTTTTCTACATTCTCTCTGACAAACTTCAGTCTGGCCTTGATGTTTCTCTTAGAGAGCAAAGGTTTTCTCCTTGTACACCTCCCATGCAAGTTAAACTTGTGCAGTCTCTTTCGGATTGTAAAGGCATGTATATTCACATCAACAGTAGCCAGAGCCTGCTGTAGGTCCCGTGATGACATGTTAGGGTGTTTGGGATTATACGGTCTGCTCTCGGGGTGAACTTGCTTGTACGACCAGACCTGGGCATGTTGGCAGTTGTTTTGAAAGCCCTAAACTTGTTGACTATTTTTCGGACAGTGGAATGACTGATTTTAAAATATTTTGGGATCTTTTAAAATCCCTTACCAGACTCATAAGCTGCTATAATTTTCTTTCTGAAGGCCTTAGACAGCTCTTTTGCTCTCACCATGGTGCTCATTCTCGCTTCAACAGTCAGGAGCACACCAAACTAAATGTCTGATTTTTTAAATAGGGCAAGCCTCATTCAGAATGCTGAGTAACGATCTTCTAATCGTGTGCACCTGGTGTGATAAACCTGTGTGTGTTGGGCCAGTTTAAGTGGGAATAAATGTGGGGGTGTCTTAACTTTTTCCTCAGTTAGAATATGCATTTTTGTAGCATGACATTTACAGAAGATTTTGAAAAGTCTTTTTTTTCAGTTTTAATCTCCTGTTAACTTGTTTTATAATAATTTTAAGCCTATTGGTTTTCCAAAATTTTGCCTGCCTTCTGTTATTTAGCAGGAAGAATTTGGAATTTCGCGCAAAGTTACAGGTTGGCTATCTGCGCTAGCCGTCCTTAGAGCGAAGGCAGCTAGTCATTACCATTCACCCCAAATTCTTGGGCTACTCTTTTACCAACGATTAGTGGGATTGACCGTCACTTATAATACCTCCACGGCTAAAAGGGTGAGTATGTTTGATGCAAAGAGGATTCGAACCCGCGACCCTCAGATTACGAGTTGAACGTCTTAACCCACAACAGGAGAAGTTACATGAGTGATAAATTTTGTTTTCAGAAAAAGTTTTGCGGACATCTGTAATTTTTGAAATTTGAAACAAACCTTCTTTTAAACAAATAATTATTTCCTGAATTATTCTTCACGCATTTAACAAATTTTAAGTACGATTTTCCGATGGAAAAGAGTACTATCATAGTTGACTTCCATTATTTTTCACGCAGTTTACTTTTTAACTAGTTTTCGCGTTTAATTTCTCACGTTCCCCGCTTTTACGTATTTACAACTCTAGAGTCATGAGTTCAATTCCTCTCTGTGGACTTGGCTGTAAGAAAACACACACTCTTGATTTTCAAAATTCTTGTGTTTTTTATAACAGTGATTCAGGTATTAAAATTTTTCATTTCAGGCCAATGCATTTATTTCCAGTAATTTAATGTTTTTCACCTAATGTCCTGAGCTTTCGTATAGGATCTGGGAATATCTAAGTAAATATGTTAACCCAGTCCCAATACATAGTGAAGAAGAAAAAATAAATAGAATGATTTTTTTAAATTGAATACAATTAAATAATTGATACAGATACTAAATAACGCTAATTGTTTCAATACTCTTAAGCCTATTCAGTCAGCTTATTGGTAGTATATTTTTCGATGATTTCGCGCTTTGCTTCAGTGAAACAGAAAAGTTACTGATTTTAGCTGTGTATATTCGTTACTGTAGTCTAGCACATTTTACGCGATATTTATATGTGCTATTACTAATAATTTTACTTAGTCATTATAAAACTCAATTTCTAGTGCTGTTCATGTAGTAAATTGTTTGTAAATTAAGAGCATAAATTAAATGAAAGACTTAATATGTCAAACACTGAACGTAAAAAACGAAGTATATCGGTGTAAATGATGTTCCTTTAATATTACGTTCATTGCAAAATTCAACCTATCATAAAGCATAAATCGAACTTCAAAAGTTTTATTTTTCCTACTTTGTCATTCAAAAACAGTCTCAGCATAGCCAAGCGTGTTAAGGTGTGCGACTCCTAATCTGAAGGTCGCGGGTTTGCATCTTTGCCGCGCCAAATATGCTCGCCCTTTCAGCCGTTGGGTCGTTATAATGTGACGGTCAATCTAACTATTCGTTGATAAAAGAGTAGCCTAAGAGTTGTCGGTTACTGGTGATGACTATCTGCCTTCCCTCTAGTCTTACACTGCTAAATTAGGGACGACTAGCGCAGATAGCCCTCGAGTATCTTTGTGCGAAATTCAAAAAACATACACAAACAAACCATTCAAAAGCTATGGAAAAAGAAAATTTTGAATAAATGTATGAGGTGAAAAAAACTGTAACTTTTTGCAATGAAAGTACTCTAAATTTTGTTTTGAGTTAGTGAAGTCTGATGATACAGTGGCGTTAGGACTAACATGGACATTCTTCTCGTCTTTATGAAATTATTTACACTATAATTTACGTAAAAGATTCAGTTATGTCGTCTTCATCCAAACAAATGTGGTCAACCATGAAATTATTTCTGTGAAAAATAACAATTTGCTCTAAAGATATCAAGCTGCTCGAATTACAATGTACAGTTTAATGCAGTTTTTGTGTTACTTGAGTCGAACGAAAGTTAAATTGAAGTTTTCTTCAGATTGTTGTTTATAATATATCATAGTTGTATACTTAAATTAATTAGCTATCAAAAAATTGTTGGTTGGTCTTTCTTAAGCGTATATCTCACAATAAACCCCATCGCACAGGAATAACCTACTGATTTTGGTGTTATATATACCTTCGTGCTAGCCACTGAGCAGCGTTTATCTGAGTGTAATATGCCATTGATTATTATATTAGGTTTATCTACTAAACAATATGAATTATTTCTAAGATAAGCTCACTACGGTAAATAATTTTAAAGAAATTCTAACCTCAACATCGTCAAAAGAATCTTAAGATAGTTTATAATTAAACAGAAACCACACCGGTTCCACAAACATACCCTGTGCTACTTAAGCACCTTAAGACTTTAAAGGGTGTTAATTTAAAATAGTAAATTAAAAAGAATTTCGTCAATCGCACAAAACTATCATTTTTTAGCTTCAGATTTCCACAATGAATTTGTTAGTTTTAGTTTTCGTTAAAAATTACGATTTACTCTGGTTAAAGTTCACTGTAATGCTTGAAAGAAATTCAACACGTTTTTGCGCATTGGATTGTTGTGTCAATGCTTTATATTAAAGTGTCTTTTTTTCTTTCGTTAACAAAAATCCCCTAGGGGTTAACGAGAAATCTACTGACTTATAACTTATATTCTGTGATGGACAAAATGCAGATAGCCCATTGTGTAGTTTTGCACTAAGAGAATACAATAATCGCCCAATAACGCCAAACGTTAATGGAAAACAGCACATATTTTACTCGTGGCTAAAACTATGTTCACGTGAAAAGAAATTAACTCTAAAACTATAGATAATTAATAATTCAGGGAACTCATTCATTCAAATATTCTATCAAAGATAAAGCAAAACCATTTAAACATTCAGTTGAAGCAAAACTAATTCGTGAGAACATTTTATGAAAGATATGTTTATTGTTTTCCATGTTTAACATTATTCTGCATAAAGATTATTTTTTATAATCTGTTTATTTCTTTTCTTCAGTGCAAAGTTGTACAGTAAAATATTTGTGTTGCTTCTGCCGTGAGGCCCGGCATGGCCAATCGCGTAAGACGCGCGACTCGTAATCCGAGGGTTGCGGGTTTGCGCCCGCGTCGCGCCAAACATGCTTGCCCTCCCAGCCGTGGGGGCGTTATAATGTAACGGTCAATTCCACTTTTCGTTGGTAAAAGAGTAGCCCAAGAGTTGGCCGTGGGTGGTGATGACTAGCTGCTTTCCCTCTAGTCTTACACTGCTAAATTAGGGACGGCTAGCACAGATAGCCCTTGAGTAACTTTATGCGAAATTCCAAAAAAACAAACAAACAACAAGCTTCTGCTGTAAGAATGACATCGAGTTCCAATTGTTAGTTTATAAGCTACCAAGGACATTGCAACAAAATATTCGACATTCCGACCTGTATCACTCTCTCTAGATACAAATTGCAAGTAGACATTCTAGTACTTTTTACACCAACAAACCAACATGGCCAGGCGGTTAGTGGCTTAAATCGCAGTCTTCGTCCTACAAACACGATCGCCTTTTTATCGCCTGATGTGCTTAATAAAACTAAGAAGCTGAAGGAAACTCTGAAGCAAAAAGTCAGAAATATAAAATGTTTCTATCTGATGTAAATTAAGTGTATTAACGTAGTTAGTCAGTTTCAAACATGCCGTTCTAACTTTATCGATAAAAATAAAGCAGCTGAAAGACGAAGTTATACATGTACCATAAATAAAGCATTTGAATGTTTTACATGCTTAATTTGTAAACTTTCCGTCTAAAGGAATGTAAGCTTTCAATAAGAAAAAAAAAGATTAAACTAAAACTCATGTTAAGCCTTTGAATAACAGACTGATCCTTGATAGATTTAGTTGATATTGCAGACCATTATATTTACCACTGACACGTTGAGTATGGAAAACAAAATAATCTATCGTTTAAAACAAGATCTCTTACAGCTGCTTAGGTTCTAAGTGGATCAATAGATACGTATGTAGGAAAGTTTTTTTGATCATGTCTTCAATGTTCTGTAACGTTGGTTAAAAGACAGTCGCAACGCAGTATCACAGGAAAATGTTCCCACGCAGAATCTTGCAGCGTCCTATTAACACAAAGAGGCGGTATATACTGCAAAATACAGCAACATTTGTGACGACTATTTGACTTTGTATCTAGCGACTGTTATACATGTGCTTAAGTAACTTACAATACGATTTGAACAGAAAATTTTTTAACCGTACATGTCAACCATTGAGCGATGAAGAGTGAGAGGGAATATTTGATAGAAAATGTATTTTCCTAACCCTAGTTTTGCTCTTGAGGCTGCAAAGAAAATGAACGTGGTATGAGTTTACGATATTTTAAAAACGTGATGACAATTGTTATATCCTTAGTGCTTTTCTGTGAGTGCTGAATGTATGTGTAATATTCAAAATCGCTGACGATACTAGGCAGCCGGATTAGCAGTATGGACCCGAACTGGACTGAAAAAAAATAGTTGTGACACTGACAGAAAACTTTGCGCATTATGTTATTCCTATCTTAAGGATGTCATAACTGTTTCATTTACGCTTTTATAAAACTGAAAAACGTAGCTTCTAAAAATTTTCATTGAATATCTCGTGTGAACACGACGTTATTCTGTATATTTAGAAGTACACTGTATTGATCATTTTGTAAAATAAATTTCAACAAAATCTGTGGGAAATGTTAATGACCATTTTTTTTTGCATCTGCATGAATCATGAAAGTTTTCCATCAGTTGTTTATGCATCTCGCTAGTACAGTGGTATGTCTTGGGATTACAACGCTGAAATCAGGGGTTCGATTCTCCTCGGTGGGCTGAGCAGATAGCCCCAGGTGGCTTTGCTATAAGAAAAACACACACGCTCATTTGTTGATAAGCTGATAACTAGTTTTGCTCTTATGAAAAACATATATCATAATTTAAATTAAGCCTAATGGTAAACGTAATTTTATGTGATCTCGTAATGATATTTTTATGCTTACCACAAAATTGTATTTTCACAAATAAAAATAAAATAGTGAAACTGCACGTAATACTCTGAACGAGCTTCTAACTTTTATAACGACTATTGTTCGACTCTAACTCCAAACATATCTATCCATCTTAGAGGACTTTCTTTCCACTTACGTTTTGTCATGCAAACGCCTCGGTTGGTACAGTGAAAAGTTTTTGAATTTACAACACTAAAATCAGGGGTTCGATTCTTCTCGGTAGGCTCAGCAAATAGCTCAATGTGGCTTTGCTATAAGAAAATACACACACAGGTAAACATTAGATTAAAATAAGCATTTGCAAAAGTTGGTAAATCAATTTTCATTGTGTGTACATATTTTGCTACCCCACGGTTAACAGGGCAAAGAAATGACAAAAAAAAGTATTATTCATTTCTTGTCTCTAAATTCAAGTTTTCACATAATTTTGAAGGTCGTTTTGTTTTGTAATTGTACGTGAGCTTCAATCTGCAACTGGTGATTTAATCAATAGGTGTTTTTTTCAAAAATTGATTTAAAAGCAGCTGAAAAAAATGACAAAACTGAACATAGAAAATACAAAGATATGTTTATAACAGTCTCTTATAATATTGTTAAAGGGTGTACGAATTGCTAGAATGATGTCTAATTGATGACTGAGCTCTGTAAACAATAAATGCTTTTTTTTAGAGATAAACAAAGAGAAATCCTCAACAGCTGCGGCTATAATGAGATCCCAAATCGGTTAAGAGATGAAGATGTGAGTTAAACGTTTCTGTTAAAAAAATAAAACACATCAGAGTCATTTTATAAGTCGCTGTGCCGCGAGTAGAAATATAAGTTAATTTCTAATTTTGATGTGACACAATAATGTTTTAAATTTTATGAGTAAAATTTACTGTTTGTTTGTTTATTGAATTTCACGCATAGCTAACGAGAGCTATCTGCGTTAGTCGTTCCTAATTTAGCAGTGTAAGGCCAGAAGAGAGGCAAATAGTCATCACCACCCACCGCCAACTCTTGGGCTACTATCTAACCAACGAATACTGGAATTGACCGTCACATCATAACACCCCCAAGGCTGAGATGAAGAGCATATTTGGTGTGACGGGGACTCGAATCCGCGAGTAAAGGATAACTGTAACAAATTCACATATTATTTTAAGATTCTATTAAATTAGTAACGTTTTATTAATAATTTGTTTAAAAAGTACGAAGAACTTTATCCACAGGATAAAATTTTCAGAGCTAACTAATTCATAATTAGCGGTAAACAAAGCTTAATGCAGTATAGGAAATAGTATAAGTTACATGCATTTTAAATTATTTTGAACACTTACACACATTGAATATGCTGTATTATAAATGCCAGTTTCAAATAAATGGAATGTTTAGCTTTCTGAATTGTAGTTATAATTTTGAATATTTAGAATTGTGAGCTAAGAATATATTTATACCTTAGATAATATTTCATAATGTTAAATTTTAATAAAGCTTTTTGTAATAACATGTACTTACTCTTAAAAAGCCATAGTTTATTTTTACTAATTTTGATTAATTTGAGAACATTGTGCATATTGTGTGTTTTTAATAATCTGATTATTTGTTTGTTTGAAGTTAAGCACAAAATAACATCATGGTATCATCTGTGTTCTGCCCACTACGGGTATCAAACCCAGTTTCTAGTGTTGTAAGTCCGAAGATATACAGCTATGACACTAGGTAGGCCTTATTACTCTGAATCGGCCCGGCATGGCCAAGCGTGTTAAGGCTTTCGACTCGTAATCCTAGAGTCGCGGGTTTTAATCCTGGTCGCACCAAACATTCTCGCCCTTTTAATCGTGGAGGCGCTATAATGTGACGGTCAATCCCACTATTCGTTGGTAAAAGAGTAGCCCAAGAGTTGGCGGAGGGTAGTGATGACCAGCTGCCTTCTTTCTAGTCTTACACTGCTAAATTAGTGACGGCTAGCGCAGATAGCCCTGCGCGAAATTCAAAAGAAACAGAGTACTCTGAATCATATACTGCTGCTTTTAGGTAGATCGTGTCACGTTTTTCTCTCCCTTTGATATTATTGGAAGTTATTTTACCTCACTTCATTTCCGTTTTTATGTTGATATAAATTTTCTGTTTATGGTTCAAACTTATTCCTAACATCTATTTTTTCCACATCCAAATCATTTCTTATTTGCCGAAAACGGGTGCAAGATTTTAATTTGTCATTGATAGTATTTTACTCCTTAATAATATTGAATAACAAGTTTCGTTATATGATATTCAAATAGTCATAGTCTTACTATTAAAACAAATTTATGTCTTATTACGAACAGTTGTTATCATAAATTTACCTTATTCACACATAATGGAAACAGATGGAAGCGACAATGAAATCGTGAATAACACTCAATCATTGTTTTGGGACCAATATGATATCAGGGAACTATGCATATATATATATATATATATATATATAACTCTAAATGTGTGTGCGTAGTTCCAAGAGACTTTCGTCAATAAGTAAGAGGAAAGTTGTGTTCGATACATTTATATCGCACATTATCATTTCCTGGACATAAAGACTGAACATATTCCTTATCAGGATGAACAAGTATGTTTCGGTGAACTCAAGAGACTTCCTGAGACGATCAGTAACATTTATTAGAGTTACTTGTATATTACATAAATGGAATATTTCACGATACTGATAGAACTCCATATGAAACAAACTTGATAATACATATGCTAGCTAATAATTTACTTCTAACACGGCCCGGCATGGGCAGGTGGTTATGGCATTCGACTTATAATTCGAAGGTCTCGGGTTTGAGTCCCCGTAACATCAACGTGCTTGCCCTTTCAGCCCTGGGGGACTTATAATTTGACGGTAAACTCCACTATTCATTGGTAAAAGAGTTGCCCAAGAGTTGGCGTTGGGTGATGATGACTAGCTGTCCTCCCTCTAGTCTTACATTGTTAAATTAGGGACAGCTAGCGCAGGCAGCCCTCGTGTAGCTTTGCGCGAAATCAAATAAAAACAAGCCAAACAAAGTCTCTAAGACCAACTTCGTAAAGGAAAAGTTTGTCAAAATTTAAATTTTGTTATGCATTGATGCTTACTCTTTCATAGCTAGCTATATCATGCACATAAATAATGTTCGCACATCAGATAATTTACCAATACATTGATTTTGTAATTAAACAAAAACTACCTAATGGACTATATATGCTGTATCCACCACGGATATTGAAACGTGATTTTACGCACGGAGCTACTGGAGAGCGAAGTGGAATGAGAAAAACATATACCGTCGTGATAAATTTTTTACGACGCATTTTGTTAAGCCCAATTTTTAAACCTAGAATTTCTAATGAAGCCCTAACAGCGTATTCACTTTGAAAATACCTTTTGCAAAAATTACCTTCAAATTTAAACTTTTTAGAAGTTGTTTTGGTTTTAATAACGGATTTTTCATAATCCAGCTTCGTATGTTTAGAAAATAACATTTATTTTTTTCTATCAAGTAAGAATTTTTCTTACAAATCGCAAATATAAAACAACTCTTACTTAAAACAAATTATCATTCCATTTGCCAAAGGGAAACTTTTTGTTACTATGAATGTTGCCCCCCAGTGGCTTAGCGGTATGTCTGCGGACTTACACGCTAAAATCCGGGTTTCGATACCCGTGGTGGGCAGAGCACAGCTAGCCCATTGTGTAGCTTTGTGCTTAATTCAAAACAACAACAACAACTATGAATGTTACTGCTACGTTTCGGTTGTAGAACGATCGATAAGACTCACGTTGTGATTGGTCTAAAGAAATCTATAGCTGGTGTTTGTCAACATTTTAAGCAGAAGAAAATAGGACTCTGTTTTAATGAAAATGATTCTCTTATGAAAAAGTATATATGACGTTTTGAAAATAATCTGTACGTATTGGTGGAAAACGGTTATCAGTTACAGATTCTGTTTGTAGTAATTATTATAGATGATGTAAAAAATTCAAGACATTAAAACAATTGCCAGCTTTGTGATTTACGTATAAATTGATTGCAAAGTCATTATTAATACATAAGTCACATAAAAAATGTAAGAAAAATCAATATTGTATTTCATTGCATTAATTACTGCTAGAGATTGCAAGGAATCCTATGTCTTTCAAGTAAAAAATGATTTTACCAAGTGTTTTTACAGCTCTTTATTCTAGAAAAAAAAAAAAACATTGCGTGTCTGAAACAATAATCAACAGAACCTGGGTTTCCTGTGATGTACAAAGGGGTTCAGCGAAAGTCGTGGACTAAAGAATCAGCCCAATTAGCCCAAGTCAAGGTACAACTCAAAATATCGTCAACCCATAAATTTTATAACTCTCTCGTCTTTAGTCATTCTTAATTTCATTTACGTTTGGAGCTTAAATGATGATTCTATCTGTGCTACTTACTAGTGACAGTTGAGTGCAATTTTTCATGGAAACAACAAACTCATTTTGAGATTATGAATGTTTTATAATATTACAAAACTACAGTGATATCAAGTATTGATACTGCAAAACTATGGATTGCTGGCTAAAGAAAAGATCCTTAAAGAGAAAAAACAAGTTATTCTGATATACTGACTGTGGTTGAAGGTAGAACCATTGCAGAACTTTACTGACAAAAAGTCGGGAAATGATCTTTCCAAAATGAAGCATCCGTCACTCATATAAATAGAATTAGAAGCAAACAATAATACTTTAGTACGAAGACAGCATTTTGTATCATGGATTTACGTGCGCTGTAAATAAAGAATCCCTTGATGTAGCTTATGTTGTGGGCAACAAATTATTATCCAACAGATGTATAGCATCTGTTTATCTGCAACAGCATTTGGAAAACATAAATTTACTCAGATTATGAATACATTAGTTTCTTCAAGAGAAATGTTACTGTATTTAGAGACTTTATAACCTCAATGTTAATATCTGTTAAAACAGAAAACGAAATCGCAACAGAGATATCTCAGAAAGTGAGAAATACTTACGATTGGAGAAAACCTCAAATATATTATGGAGTGTGTGCTTGATGTACTATTTAGTAAATCACTGAGGTGCTACAGCTGTCAGTCAATAACGTCGCCCGTCATATTTAAGGTCTTGCTGTTAATGAGTTAGTTTTCCGACTAAAATCTTGCAATATATTTTCATTACAACTAGATGTTGTAACGGGTTTAATAAATAAATGTATTAAGGATGCATGATCTTATATGAATCTTTGAAAAACAACACAGCTGGTGAAAAAAATATATTCAGCTGCATAAACAGCTTCATAAAAAGGTATAAATTTATTTATGAAAAATGTGTTGTTGTGTGCAGTGATGGTCATAGGATAATAGTTGGGAAAACAGCAGGTGCTGTGACGTCGATCAAAGCCGTGGCTGCACCAACAATCACCGTGTTCTCCAAATACTGGCTAATAAAGTACTGTTCTATGTTTCTTAAAGATTTGCTAAATGGTGCACTACATATTGTTAACTATATTAAAACAGTCATTGAAAACAAGAATATTTGAAATTCAGTGCTAAGGCGTAAGTACACAACACACAGCACTGCTTCGGCCTACAGAGGTGAAGTGATTGTCGTGAGTCAAAGCTCTTCTGATACTTTTTCTTTAGTTTCATCGTAAATTATTGGTAGTTTGTGTGATTTAGCTTATGAAGAGTTTCGCGTACAGTTACACCATGGCTATCTGCTCTAGCCGTTTGTAATTTAACAGTGACAGAATAATGGAAAGGTAGCTAGTTAGCTCCACCTACTGCCAACTTTTGGGCTACTGTTTTACTAAAAATAATGGAATTGACCGTCACATTATAACGCCCCCACAACTGAAATAATGAGCATGTATTGATGGAACAAGAATTCGAGCTTTCACATTGCAAGTTAAGTCCCCTACCTTCCTGGCCATGCTCGTCCATTTTGTGTAGATCATCAAGTTCGGTCCCCCGATGGTACAGCGGTAAGTTTAGGGATTTACAACTCTAAAATAAGGGGTTCGATTCCCCTTGGTGGACTTTGCTATAAGAGATAACCATACGCCAAGTTCCACTGTTAAATTGTTTGTGAATCTTAAAATTTGCATATTTTGCAGAGGTCTTTTAAAAAGTAAGGGAAATGAATCTTTCACTACAAGAAAAGGATCTCACCATCTTTTCCGAAAAAATGACACAATTTCATCAATATTGTAGAAACTTGGATTTTGGACTTCGTGCATAGAAAACAAGAACTTCGGCTGTTTTCCGATATTAGATGATTTTCTCACCGAAATTAATTTTGTCCTGGATAAAAATGTTTTCAGTGATATTACATGGAACTCAGTTTACTAAATTTTTTTTTCCTCCATCAAATGAATGCGATGATTGAAAGTATAATCCATTGCATTAACAGTCAAGCCATTCGGTTTATCAGTGAAAGATTAATTGGCATGACTTCTTACTCAACGCCACCCAGAGGTTCAGCGGTAGGTTTGCGGACTTACAACGCTAAAAACCGGGTTTCGATACCCATTGTGTGACTTTGTGCTTAATTTAAAACAATAACATTCTTACACTGCAGTGAAACAAAGCTTCAGCGATCTTTCGTTAATTCATTTTTAGAGTAGCTTAATTCACAAGTACCAAAATGCGCATTTCGTGAGCTCTTTCTCTTAGATTCATTACACTTGTGTAACACTGGAATATCATGCTACTCTGCAACAAAACCAAAATACGGGAACAGACTGAAAACTGCGCCTGATGTAAGAATTCAGTTCTCCAGTATGATTTCTAATATTAAATGGATATGCAAGTAGTAGAAGCAAGAGTTATCTCCCTCTTACAAATAAACAAAATTTTGAATTGCCTTAACTTGTAAATGATTTATTCAAAGAAAGCGGTTTAATTATAATTAATGTATAAATTTCAGAAATACAAAATGAAGTTTAGTTACATACGTAATTACCTATGCACAATCACAACAATTTTTATCATTTAACATGTTTAACATAAGAATGTTTGTTAAGGATTCTGTTAATAGCTTTATAGCTAAAATTAGGAAAACATTGGCTTAGTATGATGTAATCAACGCTTAAATTTTAACAGACAAAAGGTTTAATAAAGCTGTGAAAAAGGAAAAGAAACAAGTGTCCATAAGCAATAAGGCGTTTGACTCGTAATGTGGGGGTCGCGGGTTCGAATCCTCATCTCACCAAACATGCTCGCTCTTTCAACCGTGGGGGCGTTATAATGTTTCCCTCTAGTCTTATATTGCTAAATTAGGGATGACTAGTGCAGATAGCTCTAGGGTAGCTTTGCTCGAAATTCAAAAATAAACAAACAAACTACTCGGCTCAATCGATTTCATATACCTTTAAATATAGATTTTATTTAACGTTGCATACGGTCTATCATCATGTATTAGAAAGAAAAGTTTTCAACTTTAAAAGCCTAATATTTGCATTAATTTGAGCTTTTCTGTATATTTATTTAATAAATATATAAAACCATGTTGATAAAGATAGTGAATAATGTACTTTGAAATCAAAACGGAAACATTATTAAAGAACTATCACACATCCGTTTTTTTTTCATGCATAGAATCAACAACACATATTTGTATGTTTTTTTCATGTACTTTGATATTTTTATATTTTTTTGTTGTTAGAGCATTTCAAGTGCAATAACTTGTTACTAGCACTGGAAAGTTAAGTACGGCTAATCCCTAGAGGCAACTTCATATCTGTATTTTATTTATCTTATTCTAAAAGCATCAGATATGCCCAGCAGAACCAGCTTTTCATGAGATTCCTCCTCATTTTTGGCTTTTTATCAGAAATCCACCTAATATTTTATATTATTCTTTCTTCTGAGGCCTTTTTACGTTTCGATTCCAGTTTCACGGAATGGCTTTTAAGGTACATTTGAATATATATATGTATATATACATATATATATGCATGTGTGTGTGTGTGTATATGTATATGCGCGTAGAGCGAATAGTGTAAGAGATGTGAGAAGATGGAGTTTAACTTACATAAGTACAAAGCAGAATATGTTTGTTAGTATATACCAACTAATGGACTTTCAATAATTCAACATTCTGAGCAAAATAAAAAACGGAAGTTAAAGCTGTTTGTATCAAGACATTTAGGTTGTAAACTAAGTTACAATAGACCTGTACTTTGTTATGCTTAAAAATTAACATCACAATTGAACATAGTAACTCAGTAACAAATAAATATCTGTGTTTATTTAATCGTATTGTTGTTGTAAACATTTTTAAATATATGATAGAAGCAATGAAGTTGGTTTTAGTTGCTTCGAAACAGCACAATATAAACACATTGGTTGCTTTTGAACGTGTTTAAGATTATATGTGAGTAACACAACAAGATAAAAACCTTAATTAGTGGTGCTGAATGGTAAAAAGGAGTTTTCTTTCTCTTGATTGGCCTGCAAACTCACATATTCTCTCGACGGCTGTTCATTTTATAATTGATACTGCTTTGTGAGGTTTTTGATGAAGCACATTTTTTGGTGGCAACAAGTAACTAAAAAACACAATGATACTAATATTTTCCGGAAAATCCACTAATTTATGGAATCACCCATAGCGTGAACATAAACGACGAGATAGATTAAAAGCAACAAAATATACAAATTAAAAGTAGATGTAGATTCAAATATTGAACAATATGTGATCTGTAACAGGAAGAAGCAGGAATGAAAACTCTGTATCTTTTGTCTCTTTTCTAAAAATAACTAGCTATAAAACCTGCACAATAACGGGAATGAAAACTCTGTATCTTATAAAACCTACACAATAACGGGAATGAAAACTCTGTATCTTATAAAACCTACACAATAACCGGAATGAAAACTCTGTATCTTATAAAACCTACACAATAACCGGAATGAAAACTCTGTATCTTATAAAACCTACACAATAACCGGAATGAAAACTCTGTATCTTATAAAACCTACACAATAACGGAAAGAAAAACTCTGTATCTTATAAAACGTACACAATAACGGGAGTGAAAACACTGTATCTTATAAAACCTACACAATAACGGGAATGAAAGCATTGTATTTTATAAAACCTACACAATAATGGGAATGAAAACACTGTATCTTATAAAATCTACACAATAACGGAAGTGAAAACACTGTATCTTATAAAACCTACACAGTAACGGGAGTGAAAACACTGTATCTTGCAAAACCTACACAATAACCGGAGTGAAAACACTGTATCTTACAAAACCTACACAATAACAAGAATGAAAACACTGTATCTTATAAAACCTACACAATAACGGGAAAAAAACACTGTATCTTATAAAACCTACACAATAACGGGAATGAAAACACTGTATATTTTAAAACCTACACAATAACGAAAATGAAAACACTGCATCTTATAAAACCTACACAATAACTAGCTATTAACTTCTAGTCTTTAATTGCATTTTATTTCCATAGCCCTATTCAATTTTGAAGAAAGTAATACAAATTATAATTAAATCCACAAGGATATTGCCATTTTAAAAAATTCTCTTTGATATTTCAAACATCACAGATTTCAATAAGTATGTACAAGTCAAGTTAAACTTAAACTTTCTAAGTTTCTTAATTTTTACAAAAACTTCATTAAAACTTTAACAAAAGATGCTTTACATCCGACTAAGTAAAACCATTCATTTAACAAATTAGACTTGCTATTGGCATTACTTATGTGCCATAAAAGTCTCAACTGCTAAGACTTTTGTTCGTATTGTATTACAAAAGTTATATTATAACTACAAAAAACAAATAACCATAAAGGCAAAATAATGTAAGTTTTCTAACTAGTTATATTTTTCTTTTAGAAATCTGACGCTTGATAATCATTCATGTTATTTGAAATGCACGTAAGTGGTCGTTTAAACTATGCTAGGCAGCTGTAGTGCACGAACACGGTTCATGACATTTCACTTCAGTGTCAAGCACGGTCACCACGTACTGATATCGATGTTATAAGATCAAAAATCAATATTTATACAGTATGGAAATATCCTCAATTAGTCCTGAAAAAGATCTGTGTCTAGGTCATTATTATTGTATAGAGTCACTTGGTTGGTGGGCCCCCCAGTGGCTCACCGGTATGTCTGCGGACTTACACGCTAAAATCCGGGTTTCGATACCCATGGTGGGCAGAGCACAGATAGCCCATTGTGTAGCTTTGTGCTTAATTCAAAACAACAACAACAAATGGTTGGTGGATGCGCAAATCTACCAAATACTGGCTTGACGGGTCTGAAGTCCGGCAAACATGCAGTCCTCTCCATCCTGTTAATTCTTTCTTGTGTACAAAATGCGTTGACCAGTTCACCAAAGTGGTAGTGAGAATATTCAGCCAATTGGATAAAGTCAAAGCCAATTATACCAGCCGATGGTAGCACAAATGGCGGAAGGATGTGTTTTTATAACGTGTGTTATTCCGTAGTATAGACAAGTTCTGTGGTACTTCTTTCTCGTCATTCCACAAATTTGTACTTCACCTGATTACTGAACTTTCGTGTGTCTTATCGTATCTATAAAAGTAAGCATTCTAATAATTTTTGATACATGTGAACACCAATCAGAAAACTTTTGTCTGTGAGTGCATAAACTGTTCACCGTATTCGTTGAGCTTTTAACAATTTTTATGTTCGTTCATATGTGGCAAAAAAGATTTACGTACAAACCTGGATATCATAACTGTTTCCTCGTGATATTTTTAATTTCTGCTTCGTACGTATTTTAGGAGTTGCTAAAGCTTTTTCTTAACCTGGTAAAAATATTAATACAGGATAAATAACAATCTTGATTTTTATTTCATTATACATTTAATTTTAAAAAAACGAAAAATAAACCTATAATTAATACATTCAGTTGTAGAAATTTAACGTTACACTAACTCTGACGCTCGTATCTTTTTGAAGTTACAAAACATATTCGGTCGTTTATTATCCAAGTGTCATTATTACTTGTTTACAAAATGTGCGTGCATCTCCTAATACATCATATCAGCATCATAAAACATGAACATTATGGCCCTCTTTATGTTTTTCATAGAATATCGAGAATGCTAAGATGCTTTCAGTTCCAAACATCCATATACCTTAGGGGGTGTTTGAAACTGAAAGAAGTTTCTACAAAAGAAAATTGAAAGAACTATCGTGGAGAACGGAACGGTGTGTACATTTAGAGAAGTTGAATAAATGTTAACTATAGGTTTAAGTACGTATTAGCATGAGCTTATTTTGTTTGACTTATAAAACTATTTGTAACGTCACTTTTCTCTCTAAATGAGAATTTTAAGGTTTAACTTTTATAACTAATTTCCAAAACAAAATGTAGCTATGATTAAATTTTTGTTACGAACGTTTACCTTGCTTTAGTCTTGTTAATATTTTTACTTTTATTTTCTATATCATTAAGGTTTTTTGTTTCAAGTAGGGAAAGATGTCAGAGACACTTCATCTTTGTTACCAAATTAGAAATAATTCTTCCTCATTACCCTGCAGGCCAAACTATTTAATTAAAACTGCATACTTTTTAATACAACTAAATTGGTTTGATATATATACATGTCGTTTGGATATGTAAAGCTTTATGATTAGTCTCTATTTCCTAGTTTTGAAAGTTTCACAAATTGTTATTCTAAGGTATTACTTATTATTGTCATCCATAAGTGGCACAGCTGAATATATGCGAACTTAAAACGCCAGAAACCGGGTTGGTACGCGTAATGGGAAGAACACACATAATCCATTGTGTAGCACTATGCTGTTAATATACACTTCTGGCCAAAATCTTAAGGCCAATAAACGTAAAAAAAAAATATGCATCTTATGTTGTCAGACTCAACCACTTATTTGAGTAGAGCTTCGAAAAATGAAAATAAAAAAGGGAAAATAAAAATAGAAAACCTTATACCATTTAACAAGGAAAATGTGAACACTATGAAATTACCATAAATACTAGCTGGTCAAAAGTTTAAGACCAAACTGAAACGAAACGTTAATCAATAAACACATAACGAAATTTAGTCATTTGTGTTCAAGCATTAGCGTTGTCAACACCTCCCACCGACATCTCCTGTGTTACATTTGCTTAAAACATGGCAAAGGCTGAAAAATTGGCAGAGTTTGAACGTAACAAAATTGTCGAACTGCAAAAGCAAGGTCTCTCTCAACCTTCCATTGCTATTGAGATTGGGCGTTGGAAAACTGCTGTTGGAAATTTCTAAAAAGATCTTGAGGGATATGGAACGAGAATTTCAAGTGGTTGGCCCAAGAACATTTACCGCCGTTGAGCAGGAGAATTCGACGGGTTGTCCGTCAAGACACCAGTCAATCGCCCAACAAGATTAAGGTTCTTACAGAAGCAGAATATAGCTTAAGAATAATAAGAAGGCATTTACGAGAGAAAGGCCAAGCCTCCTTCCCCACCACAAACAGCTCGGTTACACTTTGCTGAGAAGCACCAAACATGAGACAGAAAAGTGGATGAAGGTTTTGTCCTCTGTTGAGAAAAAATAACCTGGATGGTCCAGATGGCTTCCAACGTCACTGGTACGATAAGGATATCCCACCGCGGACATTTTCTACATGACACAGTGGAGGAGGTTCCATTATGATCTGGGTTGCTTTCTCATTCCATGGAACAATAGAGCTTCAGGTTATACAGGAGGGTCAAACAGCGACTGGCTACATTGACATGTTGGAAAGAGCATCTTTATTGACTGAAGGCCCTCACTTGTGTGGAAATGATTGGATCTTTCAGCAGGACAACGTTGCATTCCACAATACCCGCAGGACAAAGAACGTTTTCATGGCGAATAACGTGATTCTTTTGAGCCATTCATCGTGTTCGCTAGAACTGAACCCCATTGAAAATGTTTGGGAGTGGATGGCAAGGGAAGTCTATAGAAATTTACGTCAATTCCAAACAGTGCATGATCTTCGTGAAGCCATCTCCACCACTTGGAATAACATTACATCCAGCCTTCAGCAAACATTTATATCGACCATGCCAAAGCGAATGTTTAAAGTTATTCGCAATGACGGCTATGCAACTCACTACTGAGACCTCTTGTTTGGCATTTCCAGCCCTGTTTAGGACTTCTTTTTGCTATGGTCTTAAACTTTTAACCAGCTAGTATCTAGGCTAATTTCATAGTGCTCACATTTTTTCTATTAAATGCTAAAAAAGTTTTTTTTATTTTTATTCCCCTTTTCTTATTTTCCTCTTTCGAAGCTCTATACAAATAAGTGGTTGAGTCTAACAACAAAAAATGTATGTGTTTCCTTTATGTTCATTGGCCTTAAGATTTTGGCCAGCAGTGTATTTATCCGTTATTTACATGTGAGTCTCTTTGAAAATTTATAATGAAATTGTTTTTTTAATCACAGCTAGTTTATTCATTCCATTTCTCAACTTCAAAAAATACTTTGATTTCCAGTCGTTATTCACAATGCCCAATGTCTTTCGGATAACTTCCAGTTCATAGTTCTTTAGTGATCACAGGAAGAAAATTAAAACGAAAAGATGAGGCAATGAAACTTCTAATCAGTGTTGGTGAGTGTTGTAACAGAACAATATCTATTTTCTCAGTGAGATACAATATAAAAATCCCACTGGTAGTAATAGACATAAAAACGTCTATAATTTGAAATATTCAGCGCAATAATTATTGTAAAGTTTATTCTAGACAATTTAAATTATACTTTGAATGTTTCAACCGCTTTGATGTTAAAAACAAAGAAATTCAACAATATAATCAAAGCCATCCATTAATTGTCACTTGTTACTTTTGGTGATGTATTACACACCTTTGTGCACATTAATTGAAACAAAACGGAAAATTACGAGTTTTTAAAAAAAATTACGTTTCATTTCTGAGATTCCAAAAATTACTCACAAATTAATACATGATATGACGGTCTTTATTTTTCAGAAGATAATGAATCCTCTTTGACATCAACTCCACGAGTTGGCTGCAATTTTTACTAATTTTTGGATCGCGGTACCACATTTCAATTATAGCTTCAATTAGCTTATCTTTCGTAGTGGGCCTGGCATGGCCAAGCGCGTAAGGCGTGCGACTCGTAATCCGAGGGTCTCGGGTTCGCGCCCGCGTCGCGCTAAACGTGCTCGCCCTCCCAGCCGTGGGGGCGTATAATGTGACGGTCAATTCCATTATTTGTTGGTAAAAGAGTAGCCCAAGAGTTAGCGGTGGGTGGCGATGACTAGCTGCCTTCCCTCTAGTCTTACACTGCAAAATTAGGGACGGCTAGCACAGATAGCCCTCGAGTAGCTTTGTGCGAAATTCCAAAACAAACAAACAAATCTTTCGTAGTACAGTCTTTTCCCCGAAGTCTTTCTTTACAAGTTTTCAATAGGATTTAAGTCCGGAGAGTTTCCAGGCCAGTCCTGCACCTTTATTCACGTTGTAGTCATAAAATTCTTCACAAGTTTCGATGTGTGCCACGGAGCCAGATCTTGCTGAAAAATGCCAGATCCATCAGGAAATCTCTTTTCCAACTCTAAAACGACTTTTCTCTGTAAAACTTTAATGTACTGTGGTCCTCGCATCATATTTTTTACGATATACAAGCCTCCGACGCCATAGTAGCTGAGAAATCCCTAAAACATCTTCTTCAAGGGATGTTTCAGGAACTGATTGATGTAAGATTTTCGAAGTTTCTTTCTTGAAGATCTGCAAATATGCAGACTTTTTTGACTCTGCACAAAGAAATGAGTCTCGTCACTGAGTAGCACTTTTCTCCATTGTTCTTACGGCCCGGCATGGTTAAGCGTGTTAAGGCGTGCGATTCGTAATCTGAGGCTAGCGGGTTCACATCCCTGTCGCGCCAAACATTCTCGCTCTTTCAGCCGTGGGAGCGTTATAATGTCACGGTCAATTCCATTATTTGTTGGTAAAAGAGTAGCCCAAGAGTTAGCGGTGGGTGGTGGTGACTAGCTGCTTTCCCTCTAGTCTTACACTTCTAAATTAGGAACGGCTAACACAGATAGCCCTTGCGTAGCTTTGTGCGAAATCCAAAAACAAACAAATAAACCATTGTTCTTGCGTCCAGTTCTTGTATTTCAGACTCCATTGATACCGTTTTTGTTTTCATTGAGTTGGTTAAGAAGTTGTTTTTTGACTGGTCTCCTTGCCCTTCTAACGCAATTTCGAATGACGTAATATTTCTCAAAATTTCGTCATATATCCCAAAAATAGATCGACCGTACTCCAAAATACAGTTAATGACGCCGCCTTTGTGGAAAAATGACTATTAAAGGAAATCGGCGGGTCCAGCGAGCCTAAACCAGCCGCCATGCTGAAAATATTGTAAAATGACCATTTGTTTCAATTATTTTGCACAAGAGTGTACAAGAAGTTTTATTGTTTGTCCTTAAAAAAAAAGTGGATTTCAAATAATTTTGTTGTAAAAAAGGTTTGTCCAAATAAGTATTTATCAAAGTCGTAACATAAAGTTTTTGGATAAAATTAAGAGAGTTATCAATTATCAATTTATCGGTCTTTACTCGTAAGCTTTTGAAAACACAATGAAGAAAAGTCCATAAAGAAGTCCAATTAAAAATATTATTATTTGTATTTAAATTCTTACAGGCATTAAATGAAGTGTACTATAAAGTAATATTTTCAACTTGAAATGTTATTAACTTTCTAAAACGATACCAAGTATAGCAGTGTGGATGAAAATCAATGAATTGAAAAAGGAGGGTTTTCGTTTCAGACAGCAGACCGATATTTTTAATCGCATCCCAAATGAAATTCTTGATCTCTTAAGAGGTTGAATAACTATATTAGATATCAGTTTTTCAGCGTAATGATTTTAAATAAAGTAGCCGACTTTTTGTAGAAGGAGTAACTCGTTCCTGTTCAAGCTTCAGTCACATTTTCTAAACGTGATAAAAAAGAAACTGTTGATTCAGCCTCGTGCATATCTCTTTTCCAATACGATAAAAATCACAATTAAAAATCCTTTCATGAAGTTTCGATTTAATTCTCTTGGGAATCGAGTATTGAAGAGCTACCCAGAGTAATAATCGTGGAAGTTCAACAAAGGGGCGACGTTTGCCCGTAGTATAAAGACAAATAATGTGCCCACTGACTTGGAACGCAAGTATTTAGTCGCCAGATTTCTTATCATCTGGGATGAATGGAAGCCACACAGCAAATGTAACCGTATAATATCACTTTAACTTATGTTGTTCCTTTCTTAGAAAAGACCAGTAAAAGTTTTAGCGAGCTTAGGACAGGCAGAAACCTAAGGAATGTGTGAAATGTTCGTGTAGACATGATCTTGACGTAAATAAAAAAAAAATTAAATTCTAAATCTCAACTGTTAAAAAAGAAGCAATGCACTTTAGGATGAAATACATCTATTGCAAACAATATATATGTATTTGTATGTATGTCTTACGGTATAACTACTTATTTCAGGTAGAAATACGGTTTATCATGTAATTTGTTTTTCTGCTGTAGTTTAGTTGAAGCCTTTAGTCAGTGTATGATGTAAGAATTTTCTGTTATAATAATTGGACATGTACATCAGCGCATGACGTAAAACTTCTCTCCTATATTTTAACGGGACTCTTGCGTGAGTACCTGATGTAAGGATTTTCTGCTGTAACTCAGTTGGACTTTGTTGTTCGTCAATGCTGTGAATGGATATCTTCTTGTGAAGAGGCATCATTGTCTGAATTGCCTCAGTGTTTCGTAGCTAAGTTTATCAGCTTATCACGCTAAAAACCCGGCTTCGATGCCACGTGTTTGGCACATAAAAGATAGCTTTATATTTAATATATAAATAAACAACCTTTTTTTTCTGATTGGACATCTTTTGAATGGGTTTTGTTACAAGAATATTTATCAGTGTTAGTAACAAAGCCAATGACTGGTGTTACACATATCAGATATGACAAAGTGTTTCCTTTCTGAATTATCATAAAGACAGATTATAAACAAACAATGATATTCAAAAAGAATATCCACTGTAATAAAATACTTCCCAGGATAATTATTAATGAATATATGGAAATATCATGTACTATTCTTCGCTGGCTTGAGTTCTTAGAAAATAATATTTAGAAAAAAATCACTATCCATTGGTTCACCTTGTAAGCTTTTAATCAACACATTATGTACTTTGTTAAGACGTAAATATTTCTAATTGTTATTTTTTTTCAAAACTAAATAAAATTCGTTTAGGTAAAATATTGTTACTTTGCTTATTTATTGTGTAATTACACTAGTCAGTAGTCAGGTCAAGCCTTATCAACAAAGATGAGTTCGGTCATTAATTGAATATCCAGGAGGAACTGACATAAAATTGCCCAGTTAAGCAAAGAAAGGGGACCTTTGCTGTATTTTCTTAAGGGTAGTATTGGATAAAATGGAAATAACATAGTAATTTGCTCTTCCTTGTCAATAACATCCGCTTTCTCTACGAAATAAGTATAATTGTTAAAGTCAAAGAATATACGAGTCTCCAACGTCTATAAGACTATAAAAACGACGACTTTAGAGACAATTGATCAACCGCGTTCTTTGAAACAGCAGGAAGAAACCACAGAACGAGTTATAATTCGAAGTAATTCTTGTAGAGAGAGGAAAACGTCAAATACATCCTGCTGTGAAAGTAACTCAAACCAATAGGGTCTTTCAACTCACAACAATGTAGTTTTATAGAGGGAAAGCGGTAACAGTGAGTTATCATTTTCATTAGATATTACGCTCTTTTCTTGTGTTAAAAAGACCCAGTTTGATAAATCATATTTACTTATATGTTCTATAAATTTGATAACAAGCAAGAAATGAAAATATTTATATGAAAGTTGAAAGGAAAATAAACACTTATGTCACAAAGAAGAAGAATGTCCTTGTATATATTATTCCAGGCTTCGTAAGTTACAACAACTTATGAGTATCTTATTTTGCCCTGTGATCAGTTGTTTTTATGTAATGAAAAGAAGCTGATATAAAGTGTATTTTTTCATTCAGCTTAACGTTTAAAACTGGAGAACACGTGTATTCTGATGTATTTATAAACGTTAAACCCAGGAAGCAAGTTGTTGGATGCTTATATTAACATAAAAACACTGTAGTTTAATATATGTATATCAATTTTTAGGCATCAAATTCGTTAAGAATCGTAAAAAAAATATAATAAAGTAGTGTTATACGAAGAATGATCGCTATATTTTTTTTTAAGTGGTGATGGTTATTGAAACTACGAAATTACAAATATAGACTGAATTCCACTAAAAACCCATCGTCTGATATATGCACCTAATATAAACTTTAATGTTCCATGCAGATTCATTTTGTAAGCTTATAAAGCAGTTAATATAGCTCAAAGGTAATTAAACTAGTCAAAGGATCAGTATTGTGGGATGTACTGTTTTTTTGTTTTGTTTTTGGAATATCATTAACCCATTAATATTATGCAGGGCAAATAAAATGTCTTAAAGCACTTTATTTTTATTTTCAAATAATGTAGAGTTAATATCACTTCAGACATTTGAACGACCATTAAGGACTGTACCTGAACATCAAATGGAACTAGCAGGTCACTTATATTACATTATCATCCCGTCCCTTCCTAATAGGTATTTATACATTGAAGTCTTGAAAGAAATAAAGATGAAAAATATATGCACTGATGCTTATCGAGCAATCTGTGGTTTTCTTTTTCAACCGTAAGGAGACATCACAGAGGAGATGGCCACATTTTATCGTATGTTGGTGGGTGAAATTGTCATTATATGAGTATGCAAAAAAGGAAAACGTCAAAGACAGGACTTTAAATAACAAATGCTAATATGAGTTAGTTTTCGTTTCACATCTTTTTATTTTCAAATCAACGTATAATAGAAAAACGACATCAATAAAGTGAGTCTCATAAACTATATTTTACTTGACACAAGAACAGAAGGAAAGTGAATTTCAACTTTCTTAACTTAAGTGCAAACATTCAGTTATTTTCTTCTCACCATTATTACACGTCAGATGAAACTACTTTCCGTACGTATGTTGTTGTTGTTTTTTTTTCTCATTTTTGTTTATTATTCTATTAAAGATAAATAATCCACGCCAACCAATCAAAATGCAGCGGCATGTATCATGGTGAAAAGTGAGTAAAAATTAACAAGTACATGCATGATCGTATCCTTCCCGACAAAAAAAAAGGGGCTCAGCATGACCAAGGTGGGTTAAGGCCTTCGGTTTGTAATCCGTCATACCAAATATACTCGCCCTTTCAGTCGTGGGGGCGTTATAATGTTACGATCAATCCCACCATCCGTTGGCCATTAGAGTAGCCCAAAAGTTGACAGTGAGTGGTGATGACTAGCTGCCTTCCCTCTAGTATTATACTGCTAGCGCAAATATCCCTCGGGTAATTTTGCGTGAAATTCAAAAACAAAGAATGTGTTTTTCTTACCGCAAAGCCACATCGAGCTATCTGCAGTCCACCACGGGGCAAAAACACAGAAACAAACAAATCAAGAGAGCTCTAAATCAAGTACAATAAAAAATTTAAGAAGGTTCAAAAAGACAAAAACGTAATACTTTCATTTATCCACTTTTAAAACTAACTCCAGAATATACATGACGTGACATTTAAAGTTGTAGATTATTTCAATTGCATACGGATTGTTTATTAAGGATATGCTGGATATTGTAAAGTTTCTCTTTTTTCTTTAAATCACGCTGTGTTTACTTGGAAACAAAAGTGATAATGGATTTTCTTTGATTTTTTTTATTTTTCGTACAAACCTCATCGAGAGCTATCTGCTCTAGCCGTCTCTAATTTTGAAGTGATTTACTCGAAGACAGTCAACTAGTCAATTCCATTCACTGCCAGTAGACAATCAAAGCTGCTCGTCATTTTTCATCTCTGACAGCGTTATAATGTTATGTTCAATCCCACTCTTTGTTGGAAAAGAATAGTCTAAGAATTAGCGAAGGCGGGCGTTAACCAGCTGAGCTGTCTTCTCTCAAAATTAAGGAAAGGTCTCAAATGGCTACCAAAAATATGAAAAGAAAGTACAAAATGAACTTGTGTCGTTCAATCGCCGCAAAGAAAAGTAGATTTACTAGAAAGAGTCTTAAGAGTCGAAGAGGTTGGTGACATGCTTAATAAAACATCTTTTTGGCATTCGAAACCTAACTTCAACAATCATGGTGTCGTGTATTAAAACCTAATATTTTACGTTGGAGGTTAAACTCATTCATATCATAACTGCCTAATACAAAAGAAGAGATATGACGGTTTAACTTTCATTTTTCAAATATGCTTTAAATTTAAGATGTCAAAATTCCAATACGTCAGTCGATTTTTTCCACTTCTTTAACTTTCAATCGCTTCACTTTCACGTCATAACTATAACTTGAGCATAACTATTACCTATTAAGCACTTAACTACACAGAAATTTACAAAGAATAACAACAATTTTAAATCCCCTAATTTTTCCCCATGGTTTTGGTTTTTTTTCTGCTTTTTGTTTCAAATTTCGCGCAAAGCAACACAAGAGATATCTGCGTTTGTTGTCGCTAATTTAACAGTGGAAGACTTGAGGGAATACAGCTCGTCATCATCACCCACTGCCAACTCTTGGGCTAATCTTTTACCAAAGAATAGTGGGACTGACCGTTACATTGTAATCTCCCACTGCTGAAAGGGTGAGTGTACTTGATATGACGCGGATTAGAATCCACGATCCTCAGATTATGAGTCGAGTGCCTTAGCCACCCAGCCATTTTTCTCCATGGATAAAAGAACAAATTTGTTTTGTATTGATCTTTCCGTTGACGTCCAAATCCCAAAGTAACTTGAGTCTTCTTTTATCTCATTCACTTATCTTCGAAAACCAATAAGCTTTCTTTAGCAAAGTTGAACATCAAGGTTATTTGTGTTATGACATCACTAATTACTTTTACTAAAACTATATTTTATGTATCGACAGTTTTAAAGTTTTTTAACAAACTTTTTGAATAGCAGGCTTTTATTTAATACTCAAAGAATGCTTCAAACGCCATTACTTCTTGCACTAATTAATATTTTATCTATTTAGGCTCGTAGTAACACACACAAGAAGGACTATGTGATTGATACTTGTAAATAAGCTATATGTTTGGGGATTACTACACTTCACATTCATGAAACTAAATATTTCAGTACAACATACCAGTTTTATATCTAGACCGGTAAATAGTAATGACATATTTAGAATCTTAGAAACAGCATTTCTTTGTCAAAAGAGAAGATAAATACGTTTTTCATAAATAATTAATGACATTTTTTATTAAAATTAAATATCATTTTAATCTTGTAAGATAATATGAAAGCAAAGGAAACTTTAAGGAATTTTGTTTTTTACACAAGTTTAACAGTTCACGAAAAAAATAGGTATTATAATTATTTTATTTTTTAAATTTCAGTAACTAATATGGTGATTTACAAATTTACCAAATCTAAATATTTGTCATTATTTGTGAAGATGTTAATAAACAAACATATTTGAGCAAATGTAATGATATATCTAAAGTATCACGTATTACCTATTAACTTTTCATTATTAGTGCTAGAAGTATTGAAATAAGGACCCAACTCTTACGGTTATTCATACGGTAGTTATAACAACTTGTTAATGGAAAGAGTGTTAGTTTCATGTCACTGAAAGCATATTCTTAAGAAATAGCTAACTACCTAACGACTTCTGTCTATCCGCTGCAAATCGAGTTTTACTTAAACATAAATAAATATCTGCCCCTTGTCTCATTTCTTACCTCCTTCATCGCAATTTTGCTGTTCATCAAATCCTTTAAGCCCAGAGGCTAATCTCTTTATTCTGTTTTGGCTAGTACTAGTGTTACGTTTTTTTATGTGGATTGAGGTCAACAGAAAGACACAGATAACAGCTTATATAATTTATTACAATAAACTATTATATATGTAACAGATATAACATAAATTATATAATAACAATGACAGATATTCTGTTTGAACCTTCAAAATTAATTACAATAGAAAATGGTACTGGCCTGTGTCTAATATAATGATCTAGAATGAAAGTCCAAAAGTCCAGATCAGAAATCCAAAATTCCAGTGTAGGGTGTAAATTTGGTCCCACGAAGAAATTCCGAAGTTTGTTCCGGTCTCCCCTAAACAGTCCTGTACGTGTCGACCTTCAGTATAACCACTAATTCGAATGAATCGTAAAGATTGACAAAATAAAATCACAGCTTTCGTAGATCTAGCACGAGTCACAAATCCAAGTTGAATAAACACACAGCAAACGTTGAAAATTTCTCAAACGGAGACAATATCTCTTGAATTGAAAGTAAAAACGAATGACTGACTGATTTATTCTCTCTCCTCGCGTCACCGTCTGTTTTTATACTAGTAGGCCTACTCTTCTCGAACAATCGCGTAACTTCCCAGCATTTCAGAGTGATCTAGATTCGTCTCGTACAGACACCAGGCCATTACAAATGATCGATCTATTTAATTCTAGAAATTTCTACATGAATAACAACGTATATACATAACGCTTTATACATAACACAGAGTAATCTCGATTCGTCTCGTACAGACACCAGGCCAATACAAATGATCGATCTACCTATTTCTAAAAAATTCTACATGAATAACAACGTATTTTATTGGTTTAAATTTCAAAACAATAATATAAACAACAATATGGAATTTCAAACGCTTTATACATAACGCTAGAAACAGTCAAGAAGGTTTGAAGAGAAACCAAGGTTTCTGAACATTCTGGATTGTCTTTCAGACCCCAACTTCTTGGTAGTTTGGAAGTTCAGAATCTGACAAGTATTTTGGTTCGATTTTCTTTCCTTCTTTGTTATTCACTGTGTAGTTGCTTATTTGCTCCCAGTCTTACATCGTCTCTTCCTCTTTCTCTTCTCATGATATTAAAAGCGAATCCTCATCTGTAATATCTGATGCTGCTAAATACAATAAGACATACAAAATATCAAAATGGTCCCACATGTCCTTTTATAAAAAAAATGTTTACGCCCATGAAATCAATGACATCCGAAAACTGAACATTAGCATATAACATTTCTACTTATATCACAGCCCAAATGTTCACTCATGAAATTATCCCAAATGTAATTATGTTGTAAATGTCCTCAAACGACTCTTGATTTTAAGAAACTGAGAAACGTATCACACACTTTAAATCCACGATATCTGATAACTTTACTTATATCCCAACCTGTGACAAAAGAAACCTTGTGATTCAGTGTTATTGGGGAAACGAATAAAGCATAGATTACTTTTACTATAGTTATTCGTTCAAAAATAAATAACGCTGTAGTTACATGATTGAGTGTACTTGTTACGTTTAATTAAGAGTATTACAGTCCAGTTTAAAATGTGATTTCACTTGCATACATTTGTAATGTTCTATTTTAACAGTAAGTACTTAAGCAACTTCGAGTGCAGATACATTTCGCGTAGCTTTGTGTGAAATTCAAAAATATAAGCATAAAAGCAGTATTTGAACAATCATTTGAGAATCACAAATATAAAAATCGAACAATGACAAAGCCGACAGAATTTTTTTCCGTTTTAAATTCTTCTTTTTTGTTTCTAGAAATTATGCCTACAAGGTGTCTTAATAGCAATTAGGGTAGAGTTCCTTGCTTTTTTTAAAAAGTTTTCCTGTGGGACAACGTCAAGGTTACGGACTTAAAAATTTACATTCCGGCTTTGATGTGATTCCCCTCGGTAGACACAACAGATATCTCAACAAAGTTTGTTCTAAAATAAAGCTTTTTTTGTGAATGTATCTTTACAGGAAACGAAATGCTCAAAAATCAAACAATTTTCGATAAAATAAAATCATCTCGTTAGAAAACGTCGTTTGCTTTCTTTGTTATTTATTTATTTGATGTTTGTTTCTTTGTCTGAATTCCACACAAAGCTACACGAGAGTTATCTGTGCTGGCTGTCTCTAGTTCAGCAGTGTGAGACTAGAGAAAAAGCAGCTAGTCATTACCACCCACCGCCAACTCTTGGGCTGCAATTTTACCAACGAATAGTGGGATTAATAGTAACTTCATAACGTCCCCACGGCTGAAATGGCGAGCATATTTGGTGTGATGGGGATTCAAACACGTGACCCTTAGATTATTAGTCGAGCACCTTAACCACATTAAAGTTGCAAGTTAAACAAAGCACGACAATGCGAATGAACGACGAAGCCCAGTGTAAAAAAAGTAAAACTATAACAAACTCGATGAAATACAAGATCTTTCTTTTTGTTTTTCTCTGTTTAAATACTTTGTTTTTTATTCGATACATGGATATTAAGGAGTTATCTGTTTCCTGCTCAACAAGAGTGTTAAAACCTGGCTTTTAGCAATGTAAGCTCATACACGTACCACTGTATTACTGGGGGATATTAATCTGAGTGTGTGTGTTTTTCGTATAGCAAAGCCACAAAGGGCTATCTGCTCAGCCCACTGAGGGGAATCGAACCCCTGATTTTAGCGTTGTAAATCCGGATACATACCGCTGTACTAGCGGGGAGCGATATTAACCTAAAGTTTCAATAAATAACATGTGTTACAGTTTTTAATCTAGATTACAAATTCATATTATATAAAAGTAAATTTTTATAATCATATGCTAAGCCACGTACAATTGAGTTGAATTATAAATCCACTAAAAACTGTGCTATTAGTTCTCGAGTGACTTTGCGCGAAATTCGTGATAAATAAACTAATATTTGACGCTAGTGAAAACAAGATTTAAGCTCACTGTTGTGACTGATTGAATAAATAGAAGCTAAAGAAAAATTAAGCTCATCTTAACAGTTTTAAAGACACATATCACATTTTTTTTTGTCTTTGACAACCATCCTGCTCAGAACATACAAACGTTCAAGGGTTCACAGCAATTCATAATTTTGAGGTTTAACTTACTGGTTGATTCAACAAAACACATAAATTTTCAACATGTTGTAACTAATTACATTTCCATTTTATGTCATGACTAGAAAGTCCAGACAATCATTTAAATAAAGATATTTCAACCTATTTTCAAAGCCAGTTTTACATAGTTTTCAATAGTTCAAGCGTATTCGCTCAATTTGTCACAACCATAATCACAAAACACTGGATGACTTGATGTCCAAATAGACGGGTGTTTGTGTACTGTTTTCCACAAATAACGTGATATTAAGTGGAATCCTTTGGAAGCTAAACGTGTTACACTTTATAAGAATGATACTCCACATATCGTTGTGTGCTATAACTTCCACATCATGAGTTGATTCAGACAAACTTTGCACTTACTGACAACTCTACATGGACGTTGGTTTTTGAATTTTGGCTTTAAGTCTTTTTGTAGTACAAAGAAATCTTACTATATTTTGAAAGTTATCAAGAGAAGTGAACAGCTTTTGCGAGGGTAAGAGGGTTCTCTTTCGAAAGCACAATATGTTGGGAAAAGGTATTTGCTTCTTTGTGACTAAAGAGTGAGTTGTTTTTACTTTTATGGTGAACGTTAAAGGATTTATTTTCCTAAACTGTGATATATTTTGCTATAGAATATTCAACATTCTTACCTCATTTTTATATACTTCAATATGAAAAGGTTATGACAGTGCAACCAACCATCAAATATTCACAGAGAAATTGTATTGTCAAATGGTCTGAAATTTGTTGAAAATCAAATATATAGCTCTTAAGCTTGTTACTCGCAGCATTATCGGATTCCATCTGCGAACAGCTTGCATTAGGAGTTCCGTATTTCAATTTTGTATTTATGGCAAAGCTACTAACGCAATCTGTCGCTGTCATTAATTATGAGCTTGTGACCAGTAGAAAAACAGCCAAACACCAGCATTTTACATCATAGTCAACACGCTACAGATTTAACTATCACTTTTATAAAAACTGGTTTGATTTGTTTTGAATTTCGCGCAAAGCTACACAAGGGCTATCTGCGCTAGTCGTCCCTAATTTAGCGGTGTAAAACTAGAGTAATTAGATTAATATTACATATTTTTGTGACCAAATGAAAAATTCAAGGAATGACCTGTTAGTTAAGATGCATATTTTATTTATGAAAAAGTTACTGAGGCCTTATACTGCCATCCATGATTTTGTATTATCGATTAGTGGGAGGGCAACTTTTAAATACCACTATATTGTACGCTGACTGTTCATACTATAAAATCCTGTATTTGTTAAAAATATATATAAATGTAATGTATTTTTCTTACATCACAATATTATGCTTAGCGCAGTGACTTTGTTTATTTGTTGCTAATGTTTGTTTGTTTGTTTTTGAATTTCGCGCAAAGCTACTCGAGTGCTATCTGCGCTAGCCGTCTCTAATTTAGCAGTGTAAGACTAGAGGGAAGGCAGCTTATCATCACCACCCACCGCCAACTCTTGGGCTACTTTTTACCAACGAATAGTGGGATTGACCGTCACATTGTACCGCCACAAAGGCTGAAAGGGCAAGCATATTTGGTGCGACGAGGATAACGAGTCAAGTGCTCTAATCCGCTGGCCACGTCGGGCTCTTTTATAACGTAGCTATTGTTTCAAGTTCCGGAAATATTTTGTTCACTATATTACACGGTTTTGAATCCAGACGGAAGTCCACAGCTCTACCACATAGCCAGCCCCGCCACTGCAAATCATAATCATATTTACTAGGTGCTAGAAGTCCTACTGATATTGTAGCTCCTCAAGAAGCTCATAAAATGTTGTTGAAGTTGAAGCCTTTGAAACAGATGAAACAGTTAACATCGATCCGGTGTTTTAATTCAGAGTTTTGAAGATAGAACTTAATAAGTCGAAAACGTATGGTTGTGCAAAAACAAGGTAAAAATAATAAATGTAGCAGAGCATGAGATTAACGAATAATTAATTATCAAAATTATTTTTTTAAGAAACTAACTCTTTTAGTGGCTTATTACTATCACCAATTATCTATATTGATCATATTTGGATGTTTCGAGATTTATTCAGCCAGCGCAGGAAGACAACCACTGATGCTTTGTTTTGTTGAACACAAAAGCATATTTAACAATTACTTCTCAGTTGGTGTCGTCAATTCGAAAAAGAAATAATTAAAACGGTGTCACATCATAATGTGACTTGTATAACAGGGTTCTTTGTATCTGGGTTTTATTTTTATTTTTGGCTGTATTAAGCCGTCTAGCCCACAATATAACAAACACGAATAAAATAAAAAAAAAAATTCCTTTATTTGCTTTAAGATATTCAAGAGTCAACCTTATTTTTGAACTAATAAAGAGAAGCAGTTCGAAAGTAGAATCCGCCATTAACTCTTAACTGTCCAAATGCTGCGATTTTACTGTTACTCTTATAACACACACACATCCCCAATGTATAGATAACTAATTTGTTTGCGGCAAGGAACGAGAACGTGGTGGACCTACAAGGTCATAGTCTATCACGTCACCAATGGAACATTCTCGGCCAAATGGGGGCCCGGCATGGCCAAGCGTGTTAAGGCGTGCGACTCGTAATCTTAGGGTCGCGGGTTCGCATTCCCGTCACACCAAACATGCTCGCCGTTTGAGCCATGGGGGCGATATAATGTGCGGTCGGTCCCACTATTTGTTGATAAAAGAGTAGCCCAAGAGTTGACTGTGGGAGGTGATGATTAGCTGCCTTCCCTCTAGTCTTACACTGCTAAATTAGGGACAGCTAACACAGATAGCCCTCGAGTAGCTTTGTGCAAAATTTTAAAAAATCAAAAACAAACAAACTCGGCCAAATATAAAAGCTATTAATTCAAGAATAGAGCAGAATTCTACAAATACGTATAATTTTGACTTTAGTTTCCCCATAAAATGGAGTGTTTATCTTTTCAACAACATACATTTAAGTGGTTAAAAAAACACAAAGTTCTTTAGTATTCTAGATAAAAAATACAAAAAACACTTTAGCTTTATGCAGAAAAGAACTGTTGTCAGATTTGATTGTTTGTTTTGAAATTCGCCCAAAGCTACATGAGGACTATCTGCGCTAGCCGTCTCTAATTCAACAGTGTAAAACTGGAAGGAAGACATCTAATCATCACTACTCAGCACCAACTCTTGGGCTACTATTTTACCAACGAATAGTGGGATTGGCCATCACATTATAATGCTTCCACGGCTGAAAGGGCGAGAATGTTTGGTGCGACGGGGATTCGAATTCACAACCTTCAGGGTCCGAGTCGAGCGCTTTAACCATCTGGCCATGCCAGACCCAACTCACAACGACTCTGATGATGAACATAGCTAATTATCTTATGTTTATGCTTATTAAAACTGGAAAACAGCTTTTTGCCAGTTGAGTTTTATCGTTATTAACGTTATTTATAACCCTAATCTCAATAATATCACACTAGATTTAGCCAGCTTAGACAATTACATTCGTCCTAAATATATATATTAGCTAAATACACAAAACTATTTCCATGATAAAGGTATAAAAATGATGTTAAAATTGGAGGTATTAAATATTCTAAACGATACTGCTGTTGAAAATAACAATGAATTAATATTAACTTATGATAAAAACAAGCTACGTGTGAATTAAAAAATTATGGCATATACTTTACTTACATAACAAACAAACTAGCTGTTGGCTTGAAATGCTTTTTAAAGTTTTATTTGGTTTGTTTTGAATTTCGCGCAAAGCTACCCGAGGGCTATCTGCGTTTCTGTTGTAAGTTAGTCATTTATATTTATCCTTTATCATGTTATATTAACCTACTTTTATATAAGCAAGCTAGTAAGAGAAACTACAGTGTAGTCGCTAGAAAAGCGGAAAATTTGTCAAACAGCTATTTATTTTTACAAAGAATAACTTTTACAAAGTTTTTAAAGGCATATGTTATATTACACTCATAAATGCTCAAAATTATTAAAATCATGCATTTTATTCATGATGTAAAGAAATCAAAATAGAAATGAGTAAGCACGCATTTTATTCATGATCTCATCTGACCCTCAAATTTTCCGCTTTTATAGCGACCACCCTGTATTATATTAGAAAAGCAAAACCAAAAGATAATGCTTGCATTAAATTCAATATGCTTTCTAGCTTAATTACGCATATATCCATGTACTCAGAGAGAAGAGATGTCTTTGTTTAATTCTCGACTTTAAATTATAATTTCTTGTTTTCGTTTACACTTGAAATTTAATTTTCTACACAATTACTTCCGAGATATTACACTTAGTTTCTCCCTGGAACTTTTATCAGATACCGAAAATGTGTTGTACTTTTTTGTTTCCATCTTCAAATTAAATCCTGTAATGACACTCAGAGTAAGGCGGACTTAGCACATTGAGCTGTCGACCGAATATTTGTTCCAGCCAATCAATCAGACTTTTGGCCACCACCCCTTTGTTTAATCGCGCGCATTAAACTTCCTGTTTTACTTAAAACGAATTATCCTTGATAATAAAGATTACACCTTCAATGTCATTTCTTTCTTTGTTAATTTGGTTCGTACCACTAAATTTTGATAAAGTCTTAATCTCAACTTCATGAGAAAGGAAGAGTTATGCTTTGTTTAAAACCTTTATCTATGACTTGCTTATTTATTCTAATCTCAGACTAAATGTATGTACTAGAAAATCAATTTCGTACATTTCTTATCGTTTTTTAAAGTAAATTAGCTTGAGAGAAAGTTGATATGTATTTTAATTTTAATTTGGACGTGAAATTTCATGAAATTTCGAATACGTAAGTATTTCACTATTTATTGCAAATTTAATAATTATTTACTTCTTAGCATGGGGTGCGGCATGGCCAAGTGTGTTAAGGCATTCGACTCGTAATCCGAGGGGCACGGGTTCATATCCCGATCGCACTAAACATGATCGCCCTTTCAGCCGTGGGGTATCATAACGGAACAGTCAATCCTCCTATTCGTTTGTGAAAGAGCAGCCAAAACGTGGCTGCGGGTGATGTTGACTATCTGCCTTTTCTCTTGTCTATCAATTTTAAATTAGGGACGGTCAGCTCTTTACGCGAAATTCACATCAAATCGTACCTCTTCAGGCTGGCTTAAATTGAAGTTACTTTTAAATAATATTTATTTTCTTCTGGTGTTTAAAGCATGAGAGACTTAAATTTCAACTCATGTTACATCATAAAACTTCCAAAATAATTTACACTTTTTATATCTTTTCTTGATATAAACTTATTTATTATGCCTCTTGATTCCATAAAGGAACATAGGGCCGCAATCGCTTGCGGATTCATTAACAGGCCGGTTTTTAAAGTGAGTAGATTGTTAGCCTACCACACAACCCCCAACCAGGAGGAGAAACCTTAGCCGTCCCTAATTTTGCAGGGTAAGACTATTTTCGCTGCTAAAGTAAAACGGCTAGTGCAGATATCCATCGCGTACTATTGCGCGAAATTCCAAACAAACCAAACCAATACTCAGTGATATTATCTGTTTGCTTGTAGTTAAACACCAAGCTACATAATGGGCTATCTGTACTGTGCCCAACACGGGTATCAAAACCCGGTTTCTAGTGGTATAAGTCCACTGAAGGATAAATGTCATGTGTACCAGTTAAATATCAACTCTCTCTTACATATAGATGTGAAAGATGAATAAAAAGAACAGAAAACGATAATTTCTCTCACTAAATAATTAAACTGTTCCATTCCTACTATGTTTCAAATGCTCAGACGTATACACAAACATTTATAAATCTTGATACGTGGCGAGTATTTGATTGGTTGCTAGTTCTCACATGTGAAGTAGAAAGTACTGTGTAAAAACAGTAAATGATAAGTTCCTTGTCTCTCCCCAGTAGCAGAGCGATATGTTTGTAGATTCATACAGCGAGAAACCAGGTTTCGATACACGTGGTGGGCATAGCACACATAGCTCTTTCTAGGTAGCCTTCTGTTTAAATAAATAAAAAAAAGTCTCTTCATCGGTAAACGTCATGATATCTTTGTAACTGCCGATTAAATAATATAGAAAAAGGCATACAGGAAGTGCACTTGAAGTACAAGTAACTTGGAATTTTAAAACCGTTGCAAATGGATTTCTTTGTGATTAAATACCCTACTGGAATAAGTACATAATCTATTACAACTGTATTTTTTTACGTTGTTAATGTTTTGTGTAAGATCGTTTGTATACTTAGATATAATACAATACTAAAATGTGTCTTAACTTTTATCGATTTCAGAGAATAGTTATTGACAGGATGTTGTATAGTGTGGCTACAAATGTCTCTACACTTTTTGAAATGTAGTAACTTCGAAATGAAGTTACATGGTAAACATTCCAATTTTAGCCTAAACCACGATTCAAAATTCGTCAAACGGTATTGCCAAAACGGTTACCACAGCAAAAGAAGAACCATAAATTGTTCATGAAATGTAAGTCTATTTCATACTTGTGTCATAACTGAAATAGTCATCAATTTCTCCCTTCCATGCCAAGTAATTTCTATTAAAGACTTCCGCCCTTCCATAACAAGTCCATAAAATGTTTATTAAATTTCGCCCTTTCGTAAAAATGTATACAATTTATTTCCACTAAATTCGCCCATCCAAGAGAAGTATAGAATTTATATTTATTAAATACTGCATTTCCATAACGATTATTGAACATATTTCTATAAATTTCTTCTCCCAGTAACAAGAGTAGAATACATTTTTATTAACTTTTATACTTCCATGAAAATAAATAACATATCTTTATTGAATTTCACCACTTCGTAACAAGTATACAGATATACTTAAGAAATAATCTTCTTGTGTTACACGAAGATTATACTCGTAGTTAATTAGTTATGTCAGGGTTGAACAGACGTCTCAAGGACATAAACATGTGTTAATCCTGTTACAGAGGTAAAGACTACATACTGCGAAAGTAGTTCTTAAGTCTGAAGCTAGTGCGTATGTGTTTTTGCATAGTTTTCTTGGAAAGTAGTCTATTTGAACATCAACACAGTAATTTGTACACCCAACCTTGCTTGAGATTGCTTATAGAAAACTGGTTGAAGTCCGTAACTTACGTGCTTGAAGAATATCTAATCTTCTTTGCTTTCGTTGACTAATGTATTTCTGTAGTTCTGTATCTTAATTGTGATTACTTTTACTTTGGTTCTCTTTATTTTGTGCTCGATATTTTTACTCTGAGGAGCAGCATCATAAAGAAAACGAAGCCAGGCCAGTCTATATAACAAAACATGGTGAAGGTGTAACATTGATAATTTTGTTTTAAAGTATATTCACGTTCTCTTAATTTATTTCAGTGTTGTGCTCAATTTAATCTTTTCTTAACAATCCTATTCCTGTGTTTTATGAATACTTTGAGGTCCTTCTGCAGGGCCTACTTGACGTGAGTACAGTTGTTAAACTTAACATTCCAAAATAGGGCCCGGCATGACCAAGCGTGTTAAGGCGTTCGACTCGTAATGCGAGGGTCGTGGGTTCGAATCCCAGTCGTACCAAACATGCTCGCCATTTCAGCCATGGAGGCGTTATAATGTGATTGTCAATCTCCACTATTCGTTGGTAAAAGAGTAGTCCAAGTGTTGGCGTTGGGTGGTGATAACTAGCTGCCTTCCCTCTAGTCTTACACTGTTAAAGCAGGAAAAGTGAGCGCAGATAGCCCTCGAGTAGCTTTGCGCGAAACAAAAAAAGCAATAAAATCCGACCAAAATATACAGTTTTCAACAGTCGTGGAATTAATAAAATACACGGGACTTTTATTCAAGTCATAACATGATTCAAGATATTTTGGGTTGTTATATAAATATGTAAATATTTTGTAAGCGACAACATGTCGTGTTGTGTTTAAATTTTCATTTCTATTATTCATTTTTCCATATTGATATTATTGTTTCGAAGTTTAAACTAATATTTTGTTATTCATTTAGGGTAACATTTAGAATTTTCTTGAATTAAGTAGACCAATCATATGTTTGTAAATGAAGTGCTGGTGACTACGTGTCTAGACGTGTAGTCTCGTGCAAGAACGGACATGCGTGGATTGCTCTGGAGACCTGTAGAATTTTCGCGGTGTTTCGAGGAGTTTAGGCCTACAATATATAAATAAACGAAGATGCGAGAGACAGGTGTGAGATTCAGACATCAGTTTTATTTCAAAAGAAGAGAGTCAGTTATTTGAGAAAGATTAAGTGTTTGCTGTGATTATTCAACTTGGATTTGTGACTGAAGTTAGATCTACGGAATCTGTGATTTTATTTTGTCAATCTCTACGATTCATCTGAATTACTGCTTGTGCTGAGAGTCGGCGAATTTATTGAACTGTGAACTCTGTTTCTGAACTTCTTCATTTAAGCTTCGGAATTTCTTCGTGGGACCAAATTGACACCCTAGACTGGAATTTGAGACTTTCATTTTAGATCATTATATTAGATACAGGCCAGTACCATTTTGTATTGTGATTAATTTTAAAGTTTGAAACTGGTATTATTTTGTTTTGTAATTAATTTTGAATGTTGTAACTTAATATCTGTCACTGTTATCATATAATTTATGTTATATCTGTTATATTTGTTAATAGTTTAGTGTAATAAATTATACAAGCTGTTATCTGCGTTTTTCTGTTGCGTTTAGTCTACGAAGAACATAAAACATAAAAAATACGTAACAGGGTCGAAAAAGATTTACAGATAAATTCTAAAACACTATTTTTATTTCTTTTGTTTCATTGAAAGTTAGAAAAAATGGAACGATTTATTCTAGTTTGCGAATCGTAGATAAAAAATATTGTGATGGACATTGATTTAAATTGAAAACAGAAACTGCTTGAGCTATGATTATCAATGCTGAGAAAGCTAAAGTTTTATTCAATCTAATACAATATTTAATTTTGGAATATCAAACTTAAATGTATGCTTTATTAACTGATTATTTTAAGTTGAATATTTTGTTGTGTGTTTCAATCCTTCAGTCTCTTTGACGTATAAATTAAAACTACCATTTTTTTACTCGTGAAAAGTTAATTATGAACATTTATTTTTGTAATGTTGTTCTTTGTTATTTGCATGAATTTTCATAAAGAGCAATCTGTGCTCTGCCCACCACGGGTATCAAAACCTTGTTTCTTGCAGTATAAGTCACTAGACATGTTGCTTGGGAGTCTTTAGTAATGTAAATAAATACAATGTGGTGACGTAACACACAATTTAGTTTATTCAGTTATTAATATCAAAATTTTAGTTATGAGGTTTGTTAATTATATCTAATTGTTTCAATATTATTTATTTAAAGTCATTCTTGACTAAATACACATCGCAGAAAATAGACTTTAAAACAGTTTTTTTTAAAGTAACTCCCTTTCTTGGTTCGTCTTATTTATTGGCTGGAAGTCAGTGTTTGTTAACGATTTCCTTAATTAATTGGTTTTGTTTCTTACGCACTTCAAAACAATCTCACCTTTATAGTTTATCCAAAGTTATGGCTCATACATGAATACTTTATGTATCCTTCATCAATCGCAGTGATTTGTTGGCGCATTACCGTAATCCTTCTATTTTATATCTGGAAATCCTTTTGAAGATAACTGATATGTTTTTCTTTGTGTTAGTTTTAGTCCCCAGTGGCTCAGAGTACGATTGAGGACTTTTAGAACTAAAATTCTAAGCGTTTTTTCTGATATTGGCACAGTTCAGATAAACCATTATTCAGCTATGTGCTTACAAGAACAAATATTTTTCACCTTATCCTTTTAATAAACGTGATTTGATTTCACATCTTGATCTATGTACCATTATGTCAATGATAAATTAAATTTGTTTTGTTGATTCAACTCTTTTATTGAAGCTCAGTGAGTTACTCTCTTTAATGAAGCCCCCCAGTGGCTCAGCGGTATGTCTGCGGACTTACACGCTAAAATCCGGGTTTCGATACCCGTGGTGGGCAGAGCACAGATAGCCCATTGTGTAGCTTTGTGCTTAATTTAAAACAACAACAACAACTCTTTAATGAATTAATAGTTCAGTATAACCTTCTGGAATTCAATTAACATTCATTAATTTCACAAATCAGGCATTAATAAGTTTTAGATAGCTTTTGATAGTCAAACCACACAAATTTATATACGTAAATGGTTTTCAAAATGTTCCACAAGTGTTATAACGTTAAAGTTTATTAGGGTAATTTAATTACATGATTGAATGCCTAGATTTAATTACAAATTATAGATTCACAAATGATAGAAATAATCACATAAATAATCTAAGAATAATATAGAATTGAGCTGCTGTGTTTTGAATTAAGCACAAAGCTATACAATGGGTTAACTGTGCTCTGCCTACCGCGGGTATCGAAACCCGATTTATAGTGTCGTAAGTCCGTAGACATACCGCTGAGCCACTGGGGGGCCAATGAGCTGCTGTTTAAATACGCATTTAAAAAGTTATAAATTTGTCTCTGCTCGAGTCATGTTATTAATATTTTTAGTAAATATCCCTCAGGTGGGTCCCATTTCCTTCTGGTAAATTGTTTTTCACTTTACTTTAAAAACTGTTAGAGTTTCGTTTTATTTCCCACAAGAGATATTAGTTGAATTGTTTCCAGCACTACAGGTGAACGGGCTTTATTTCCCTGAACTCTGAAGAGACTTGATGAATGTCCAGGCTACTATTGATACAAAGAAGGAAGGAACAAATGCGTTAATAAGCAGAACTAACTGTGGACTTATGTTTTTATGTTCATTCACATATATCCATAACATGCGAAAATTATTCAAACACAGAAAGTAAGGTATTTCATTTTTGATATAAATAATTCGAAAAAAATTATGCTGAATAAGTGGCTAATAGCTTGAAATAACACATGTGTGTGTGTGTGTGTATATATATGGGCGTGTGAATGTGTGTATAAACTAAGAAAAATAAATACAAGTAAACTACATTATTTAGAAGTAAATGTCACAGATTTATAGATGACGTAAGGAAAGCAACTTTGTTTTTTTTTGTTTCCTGTTCTTAAATGCCACTTCAATAATTGTTTTGTTTGTTTTGAAATTTCGCACAAAGCTAGTCGAGGGCTATCTATGCTAGTCGTCCCTAATTTAGCAGTGTAAGACTAGAAATAAGGCAGCTAGTCATCACCGCCAACTCTTGGGCTACTCTTTTACTAACGAAAAGTGGGATTGATCGTTACATTATAACGCCCCCAAGGTTGGGAAGGCGAGCGTGTTTGGCGCCAACCCGCGCCCCTCAGATTACGAAGCGCATGCCTTAAGGCGCTAGGCCATGCCGGGTCCCCACTTCAATAATACTATATATTTACTTTCACTTTTTTTACACTGTAAAGATAATGAGTTCAATGCTGAGCAAACGGCAAAAAATTCAAGTGTCTCAAATATAGTTTTATTGTATAATATGGCTTTTGTAATGAAAATCTGATTTTGTTTTTTAACTCTGAGGAATATCTATTCAAACTTTCTATATGTTTTCCAAGATTACTACTTTTTTTTTATACGAGCACAAATGCTAAAGACCGATTTATCTCACATAAAATTCATAGCACACTATATACATAGCACACTAAAATGGTTATCCATTTTATCTACATACAGACTCCTCGAAACTTAATAAGAGCTCAGAATCAGAATTGCCGCTTATTGCTTAGAAAATATCTTATTAAAATTGCTTTGGTCCATTTGCATTAAAATAAAAAAACCACAAAGACTTTCATTTCATCAAAGCCACGAAACATCTTTGGCCACTTTTATTTGCCTATATTAATCATGAATAGAAATATTATTATTAATATACTTTATTAGCATAGGGGTTTCAAGGACACTAGAAACAAACTCGTATCGTTTCAAATTTGCTGTATCGCTTATTACTCGAACTATTATCGTTTACTTGATCTTTGTCCAATGTTTTTGAAAGTCGTCATATGTTGGTGAATAAATGTATATTAAAACTAATTTTAAGCGTATTTTACATAACGTAGAAAACTTTATGCATCGCAACTCAAACAGTCGATAAGGATGAGTCGCGAAATTATCATCTCTCTAACATGCAACACAAAATTTCCATTAAGTTATAAACTAAGGTGTTCCGTCTTTCGTTTCAAAACTTGTGTAATTCTTCTGAAACTAAAATACATAGGCACATAATAACGACATTTTCGGCAGGTCGAGTGGCAGCTGAACTTGTTGTTAAAGTTTACTGTCGTTTTGTAATAACTAAAGACATAAAACTCGACTCATTAGAACTGCTGGGTTGAAGAGAAATTTTGCATCAAACTAACTAATATGCCTGTAATATACTTCTATCTGAAATTTCTTTGAAACGACAACAGAGAGAATATGGTGCATTCCTTTACAGGTGCTTAAAAATGTCTTGGTATAAAATGTGTTCATAAAAACTACGATAGTGTGAGAAGGAACTTTCACTGTAAATTTTCAAAGCCAGATAAAGTCGCTATTACCCTTCTTAGTTAATTTCTTGATTTAACACAATTTAAGCATCTATGCCACCTAATATTTAACCTTGTTAACTTGAGTTCTCAGTGACATCTTACTAAAATACTAAAACTTTAACATTCTTTTTTTTTTTTTACAAATGGCTATAAAACTTATACCACTCGTTGATATAATAAAACTGTTTTCATCCTTAATATATTAAATTTTTTAACTGCTAGATGGCGTACCTTGCATGATATTGAACAATGTATTAAAGTTACAGTTTGATATGGCTATTTGAAATCTAATAAAAATATTCATTTGGTGAGACAGAAAATGTTAAGTCCGTTTAATCTCTTGACTACTTTATTACTTCAATTCATACGCCAAGTTTGCTCGCAGTGTTAATAGTTATAAACTTTTAAATATTCTTAGTTCACTTTGGATACCTACAAAATACCTTTCAGAAGTAGTTCCATTCTCTTCCTATATTCATGTTTCAAATTGTACTCTCCAGTTCATGAACTTCTCTCGTAAACGGTAGTATTGTCGTTATACGTTTAAATTTAGAAGAATATTGTTGTAATCCTGTTTTTGGTGCCACTAAAACCTGAATTTCAATCTCTGTAACATAGCCAAAAGACAGAAATCTGGTTTGGAGAAAAACTGCAGATGCAAATTAGCTAATTGATACCAATTGACATAGAATTTTCAACATTCGGTACACGTAGATGGGTGGAGATGGATTCTAGTAACGAAAGTGGAAAAGTATGAAGATACTAAAATCCGTCACGTTTTAAATTGTTATTGAAATATAACAGTAGTTATCGGTCTCATAAATCTGAAATCATTTTAAAATTATAAAAACAAAATTAGTTTATAAGAAGGTCATATAAGCGTTCACATCATTGGCTTTGATTCTACACATTACCACCAAAGAAGGGATAAGTCTGTATAGTACCTTATTAATTATAATCGATCGATTTGAACGAGTCCCTACCAGCCATAACGTCATGACAAACTTTAACCTAAATTGCAAAACTTTCAGACGCGATATTTGTTCTGTATTATCATTATAGTAAACTTTGTAGTTTCACTTCAATATCTACAATAAACAAAATGGTTTAACATGTAAAATTAATGGTATACCTTATTTATACAGTTTGACTGTTTGTGTAGTGCAATTCGTGATACAAGTATTCTCCTCCACGGTTTCGCAGGGCTAACATATCTAAATCTTCCCTTTCAACTTTTATCGAATTTACAATCACACGTGTTAAGCTCCAGATAGCAGTCCGGTGATTATGTTGTAGTGAAATATGAAATTACTCACACATTTTTGTGTACCTCTCTTTCAGTTCTAATTACGTGGGTTAGGAACTTGAAGAGTAGTTACCGGTTATAATTACCGGTAATGTTCAGTCTGGTTTTCAGCTTCGGTGGTGTACTGAAGAAAAGCCAACAATACTCACATAGTATTGTTATTCTTCTTGTGTGTGAAAAGACTCATTTATTTTGGTATAGATAACTAGATACTTTCATTTATTCTGTCACAATTTTCGACAATATATTTACAACTCCACGTGTCTCGACACAATTTAAAAACCAACGAATAAAGGTTTATACCATGGCATCTTTAATATAGTAACAGTATTAACACAACTATTTGTATCATTTAATATTTGTTCATATTGTGCATTAAAGGCGAATTTTATTTTAATCTTATGCGATTAATTATATTTATTAGGTAACATTACTATAAAGTTAACTTGGTATACATATATTATAAATATCATTTAGGGTTGACAACTCGTATTGTACTTAATGTACTAACTTCATTAATCTGAAACGGTTTTTTTTGCTAAAAGATTTTAGTTGCACTAAACATTAAGAACTAAAGCTTTGATTTGTTGTTAAACACAAAGTTACACAATGAACTATCTATGATGTGTCAGCAACGAGCATTCAAACGAAATTTTTACTGTTACAAACCCTCAACTTAAGCTGAACCATCAGCGATTGAAGCTAAACCTAATTAGTAATAAATAAACTTTGCGTCATTGACCTTAACGTTTAGTAAAACGAATTTTTTAGGCTTTTGGTATTTAGGTAATTATGTGGAATGCTCAGGAGGGTCAAGTGCACCAGACCTCCATCCTGTGCTTTGATGGCGTCTATACTTAGGGTGTGGTATTTGATATAACTTTGGGCCAGAGTATGACACCGTATTTAGGCTCGTTTCAGGGCAGTGTCCATGTAAGTCGTGAAAAACTGTTTGTTTTTTTTGCTTTTTAATTTTCTTTTATTTTTTCCTTTCTTTTTCCAAATATATGAAATACTACTAATAATAAGAATAATAATGATAAAATAAAACTAGTTTTAAGTGTCTACTGCATGGTGGCCAGCTTGTTTGATATTTCTTATATATATTTGTAGGATAGAGGAATTTAGAGCTACGTTCATCATGTACGTGGTATCTGTCGAGATCACACCATAAGTCATTTTTTTGCCAATCCTTATTAAAATACTTTAATTAATTATGCAAGAGTCTTTCAGATATTGTTTCTATGTTCGCATACTTGAACATGAATGTGGATGAAGTGCTACGTGGTACTTTATAGGCTGAAGTTAAAACTGAATTTTTCTATTCTTTGTAGTTTCTGTAATTGTTTGGGTGATATGTTTATCCAGGCAGGAGATGCGTGTTCTATTATGGGTCTGATATATGTTTAGTAGATTTTTATTATACTGTCAGGTGATGTTCCTTGCTTTTTACCTGAAAGACTTCTTGCATAATTTGCTCTTTTCTAGATTCGCATTAGGATATTGTGTGTACGCTGTATCCACGTTAATTTGGTATCATAAGTTAAACCTAGAAATTTTGCAGAAGTAGCAGTCAGTGAAAGTAATTCATTTATGCATAGCTGTTGAATTATATTTTTGGGTTTTCGGAATATTAATTTTTATTCCATATTTCTGGCAGTATTCTTCTATATTATTTAGGACTGGTTGGAGGTTTGTTCCTGCAATTGAAAGAGTGGGAGCACTTTTCCAGACTCCTACATCGTCAGCAAATTGTGATGCAAAACATAAAGTTAGGTCCGACAAAAGCATATTACTCACATACATGACAAATAATATAGGGCTAACTACCCCTACCTGCGGGACTCCTGCCTCGGGTGAAAAGGACCCTGAATGGGCCCCATTCACATCTACTTTGCACTTTCTGTTTTCCAGGAAGTTGGATAGCCAGCGAATAATTTCGTGGGGTAAGGCCATTTCTTTTAACAGATGACGTAAACCATTATGCTACACTGTGTCAAATGCTTTCTCAATGTCTAGAAAGCACGAAGAATGAAGAAGAAGAATGTCGTCGGTGTTTGGGTAATAAAAGTTCATACCTTGGAAGGTCAGGTTCTCTATGACCTCTTCCTCCTCCCCGTACTTATATTCTTGACTGATTGATATTTATAACTGTGAACTGAATATTATTTGGTCCTTTTTCAGGGCAATGTCCATGTATTTTGGCTCGTATACAGTTATTATTCTATTCTATTAGCAGAATGTTAAGTTTGCTGGTTGCATTTTTTTAAAATACATAAATAAATAAACTATATATTTTTATTATTATTTACAGTTTATATTTTTTATTATTATTTAAAGTTTTTATATTTTTTTATTATTTAAAGTTATATATATATATATTTTTTTCTTTTTATTTATTTTGTATATTTGAAATATAAGTTAACTGGGGAGAGATATTTAGTACTAACTTCATCATGTATGAAGTACCTGTCTAGTTCGCATAGAAATTCGTTTTTCATCCAATTCTTATTAAAGTACATTATTGTAATATGTAGGAGTCTATCTGGTAGGGTTGGTATGTTCGAGCATTTGTGAATGAATTGAGATGATGTAGTTCTTGGAACTGTGTATGCATTGTGAGGAGTGTATTTTGGATTATTTGTTGTTTAGTTTTAATTATTTTATTGCTTACAGTTATCCATGCTGGAGCTGCATAATCTATTACAGGTCTAATATGTGTTTTATAGATTTCTAGTATGTTATCTGTAGATGCTCCTCTGTTTTTACCAGTTAGACTCCTAGCATAGCTAGTTCTTCGCCAGACTTTATTTTTAATTTCGTTCACGTGATTAATCCAAGTCAGTTTTGAATCATTGGTCAGACCTAAAAATTTTGCCGATGGGGCAATCTGGAATAGAGTGCCATTCATATATAGTTCTGACTGTTGTTTTTTGTGTTTCGTCAATTTCGTAAAGACTACAAGTTGTGTTTTCGCTGTGTTTATTTTTATTCTATATTTTTGACAGTATTTACTTATTCTATTTAGTTGCGGTTGTATGTTAGTGGCTGCTATCGTGGGTGTTGCGGCACTTTTCCAGACTGCCACATCATCTGCGAACTGTGAAGAGAATCCATGATTTGGATCCCTCAGTGGCATATTGTTTACATACATAATGAAGAGTATTGAGCTAACCACCCCTCCCTGAGTAACACCAGCTTGTGGAGTAAAGTATTCAGAAAAAGTTCCTTCAACATTTACTATACATTTTCTATTTTCCAAAATGTTATATAACTAGCGAATAATTCCTCGCGGTAGTTCCATTTCATTCATTCGGAACCTTAGACCATCGTGCCATACATTGTCGAATGCTTTCTCGATATCAAGGAAGCAAGCGACTGTACATTCTTTTTTATTGAAGCTATCTATTATGGTTTCGGTTAATCTGATTAGGTGGTCTATCATTTGTCTAAATTTTCTGAATCCATTTTGTTCTTTTGGTAATTTTGATGTTATCTCCAAGAATGTGGAGAGTCTATTACTGATTATTCTTTCAAGAATTTTGTCTGCACAGCTGGTCAGGCTGATTGGTCGGTAGCTATTAAGTTTATTCGCTGGCTTTACTTCCTTATAGAACATTGATATATTTGCAAGCTTCCAAGAAACTGGGATGTATCCTAAGGATAGAGATAAGTTAAAAAGTGAATTTAGGTGATCAAACAATTTCGAAGTGCCCTTTTTTAGAAGGATAGCTTGTATTTCGTCTTCACCTGGTGCTTTGTTTATTGTGTTTTTTATTTCTTTTAGTAGTTCCTGAAGGGATATTTCATGTGTTAGTAATGTGCTTGCATAATCTGTATGGGAACTTGTATTTGTATCAGTTATGTTTACTGGAAAAATTTATTCAAATTGATGTTTATTGTTTAATATGTGATTAGTGACTTTATTGTAGAAATATGTATTCATATCTGGATCAGTGTGAGTTTTAAATGTATTTTGGAGTTGATCTTTGAAAGCTTCGGCTATTTCTTTATTTGTGTGTGCTATAGTAATATTATGTTCAAGGGGAGGATATTTCTTTGTGTTTGTGTTTTCATTTGTGAGTCTTTTAAGATGTGACCAGAAAATTTTCGGGTCGGTTTTATCATTTAGTTTAGTGCAGTAACTGACTCATTTATTTTGTTTTTGTTGTTTTATTGGTGTTCTGATGTGATTTATAATGTTGTTTATTTGCGTTTTGGTTTCTCTGTCTCTTGTTATCATGTACTGTCTTCTTAATTGTCTCGTTTTTTTATCAGACTGATTATTTCTGTGGTGGGTTTCCATGTATTGGTTGTTGTTTTATGGTGTTGTTTTGGTATTGTTAACTTGGCTGCTTTCTGAAGGCACTGCGTAATTGTTTGACAGTAGTTATTCATTTCAATACGGGTTTTAACTTCTTTTATAACTTTATTAGGTAATAGGTTGTCTAATTCCTGTTTATAATTTTGCCAATATGCTTTTCTGTAATTGAATTTTTTTTTAATGTTTTATTTTTATGGGGAGCGAGATCAAAGACAATATATAGGAAGGTAGTCACTGTCAACATCTTTTCCCATTTGAAATTTTATTATTTTCTGGCTTAGATTATATTTACACATACACAGGTCTAGTATTAATGTTCTGTTCTTGCTGTTTGTGAGGTTCTTTTCCTTTTAACATTCCTGTATATGTGGTTTTTGTTGTTTTATTGAATTCTGTTGATATGTCTGTTTTTGGTAAGCTGTTTGTTTTAGGTTGATTTTGTTCTGTTGGTGTTCTTATATGATAAATACGTTGTTTTATTTGTTTGTTTTTATCACATCCTTTATAACTGGCTGTGTGGGTTTGACCACAGTTACAACATTTGAGTGTTTCCTTATCTTTATTACATTGGTTGATATGGTGTTCCCCGCCACAGCCGCAGCACCTCGGTGTTGCTAAGCAGGCAGCAGAAACATGTCCACATCTTTGGCAATTGTAGCATTGTGTTACAACAATTGTCGGAGTTTTTAGTTCTATTTGGTATTTTTTATACCAAAGCGTTATTCCATTATTTATTAATTTTTGTATGTTGTAACTGTCGTCTATATCAATGCGTATAAGATTCGTGGGCGCCTGTGTTTTGCCCCCCAGTGTCTCAGCGGTATGTCTGCGGACTTACACGCTAAAATCCGGGTTTCGATACCCGTGGTGGGCAGAGCACAAATAGCCCATTGTGTAGCTTTGTGCTTAATTCAAAACAGCAACAACCCTATGTTTTCTTTGAGATTGGACGTTCTATATTATTGTGTGGAATGCCTTGTTCATCTAAAGCTTGTGTGATTGATTCTTAGTTAATTGTCTGGTGAACCCCTCTTATAACAATGGCTTTAGGCTGCGGTTTACTTCCTGGAAGGCGGATTTTGATTTTTCCAGATTTGAAGGCACATTCTGGCCACTCCTTCACTAATCTGTTAAGGTAAGCTGCGTCATGCCCTTGAACAAGGACACCGTCTCTGGGCAAACGCTTGATATTAACTATGGTTACAGTGTTTAACCTTTGTGGCAAGTAGTGGTTGGTTGTACTGGCCTGGAATGCGAATTGTGGTGGTTTTGTTTTTTGTGTCATATTGTAACTTGTTTTCTGTTGTTTCTGTAATGTTTTTTTATCCTTTAGATATGACTGTGATAAAACCTTCTTGGTCTTTTGTATCTGGTTCACTGTCTGTGGTATTTTTCTGAATATTATTTTGACTGTTTTCAGTAGAATTACGAAGATTCACGGTGTTTGTTTCAACTTCTGTTTCTTTAGCTTTGTCAGATATTTTATTATTAGTGTCAGTTGCAGGGGATGCTACCTTTACCTCGGTATTAGTAGCAACAACTGCTTCTTCTTCATTTTCGGAATTTTCTGTTGAATTAGTTAATTTAATAATTTTTCTTTTCCTTACATTATTTTCATTTGTTTTTTCAGCTGTACGTAGTTCCTTTCTTGCTTTACTACATAACGCTAACGATGGAGAATTAGTTAAATTGTACTTTGATTTGCCACCAACAAGACTTTACTTACTTGATTTCTGCATTTCTTGATCGGTATCGCCATGTTTTTCGTCTGCCATGGTTGTCTTTGTCTGATTCCGGTCTCCAGGTGAGATCTGCGCCGCGGTTTCCCGCTCTGTTGTCGTTGATTTCTTCAGGTGGTCTCCGCTTATAGTATTGGTCTGTGTGGTCAATCGCACTTGTAATAAGATATATATTTTCAACTGTGCTGGTTGGGGAAGCCCATCTATTCAAACTTTTTATTTTTGCGTGGAGAGAATACGTCTTATCTGTCTCACTCTCACCAACAAAATTTTTAGAAAGCACGAGTGTTTTGTACTTTTGTGTTTTGAATTCGTGCAAAGCTACTCGAGAGCTATATGCGCTAGCCGCCCCTAATTTAGCAGTGTAAAACTAGAGGGAAAGCAGCTAGTCATCACCACCCTCCGCCAACTCTTGGGCTATTCTTTTATCAACGAATAGTGGGATTGACCGTAACATTATAACGCCCCTACGACTGAAAAGGCGAACATATTTGGTGCGACCGGAATTCGAACCCGCGACCCTCGGATTTCACTTTACCAAATTTCTGGACTTCAGATTTTAATGACAGATAGTATTGTGTATTAATTTCTCTTCATATAACAATAGAGATTGAGTTTGGTGAATTAACCAACATTAAAGTTGTAAAAAATAATGTTCTTCTCTCTTTTTTACTTTGATGTTATTTATGATTTATACAACCCAAATATTTGTCATACGCTTTCTTTTATCTAAATAGAACCATTAATGTTCTTTGATGTTTGGACGGGAGCATGTTACTAGTTAATTACTTATTTTAACTCAGTAGAAACTGAAGACAGGTTTTGTTTAATCTCACATGTACGGTATCAGATTTCTTTGATTATATTGCAAATACATTACGTTAGTCATAGTAAAATAAATATGACAAGGTCATACATCATCTTTTACTTGTATAACCCCCTTATGATTAAGAACAGTCACAAAGGTTGTCAAATGAAGCCAAACAAGAATTAAATTTATTATGTTCACCAAAACGTAAAGGTAGTCAATCAATTTTCCAAACAAGATAAGTTTGACATAAAAGGTAATTTGCTATGATTGAATTTATGTATTGACTTTTGGGGTTTAAAACTATTATTTTAATATTTTTATATCTACTTTTAATACTGCCTTTCTTTTAATCAAGTAGATCCATGATCTGATTGTTCACGTTTCTGACATATCTGATTTAAACACGTAATTCATGTCGTCTCCAGCTGTTTTTTCTTTAATTTTACAATTTTATGTAAAATCGTGTGTTCTATTCCTTTCGTCGTAGCTCAAACTGCTTTAAGTAGTCAGTTGGTTGGATAATTAACTAGGCGTACTTTTAACATTGAGTAACACTTGATAAGTACTAAATAAGGCTCTTTTTTTTCTACCTCAGGCCTAGAAAAACACAAGAACTATACTTGAAGGACAGATTGTCTTTACATCAATGACTATAAAATTTCAAGTTCACTTTATAATACAACACAGTGTATATTCTGGGCCGATAAAATCATCATTATTTGCACGTGTTTAGTTCATACAATAAATATTCAGAAACTGTAGTTTATGTAAAGAGAGTAAAAGCCAGGTTTACCTTGGTCCTCTGTACATTCACACTGAAAATGCCACATCTAAATTTTCCTGGGAGTATGATATAATTAAGGGTAATTTACAGTTGACGTTGAATTCATGGATTTAAAATGTGGACTTGAAAACAAAGGCGGAAGAGTTTCGAAACGTCGTCCTCCACACTTGTGTCTCCACAACAGGCAACTGATGTCCATTCTACAAAGTTTTATCATGAATATTCTGCCTAAACAATCTAGCAAAGAATGTATTTTGCTCATAGAGATTTATTTTATTTTTGTAAACAAGTGATTGAATATATCGATATTCCACTGAACATTCGGTGTATTACAGAGAAAACACCATTTTCCCATATTGTTGGATTTTCAAGCAAAACTAAAGCTGGTCGACCCAAAATTTGAAACGAGAGAATAGAGGGAAGGAAGCTTGTCAATCCTACTTCTCCCAACTCTTGTTGGGCTAATCTTTACCAACAACTGGTGTGGATACCATCATACTACAACGTTCCCACGATTTAAAAAACAGAACATGTTTGGTAACAGGTTATAATTTCATGACTCACTTTCATCCCAACTAACAGCTTATACCAGGTAAGAAATCGTCTTCAAAATGGACAAGATAATGGATACTTATTTTGGAAATAATTTCTTTAAATCCAATTATAATCAAAGATGTCATTAAAAACTACTATTTCATTGCCACTGTTGAAAGTTGCAATATCTAACATTTAGTTTTACAGTGACACCATTATTAATATAATACATACCACATGGATAATTTGTTGCTACCCATGAAAATAGTTTTACTTAAGGGAAAAACAAAACACAATAATTTTCAGGATTTCGTAAGTTACAAGTTAAATTAGTGCATGGATAATCCTATTTTTAAACAATATATTAACCAATAAGTTAAGCTGCAATAGATGAAACAAAATATCAATTTTACGTGTTCATAGGCTTTCTTTAATTTTCATTAAGTGCGTATCGAAGTTAAACTATACAATAAAAAGTTACCCCTAGCGATAATGCAGAACAAATATCATGTTTGTGAGTTTGAGAGGTCAAGTAAAGTTCAATATGAAATAATTGCGTACTTCCATTCCAATTTCTAGTGTTCACTCTACCTTAACACTATAGAACTATCCATCTCTTATGGCACTCTGTGGAATTAACGCATATGACTCCAAATGTCACTTGCCCAACCACATCAAAGGGTCCTTTCCAATTAATCAATATTATTTGATTTTTCCTCACCAACAAAATTTTTTCTGAGAAGACTGTTATTGTTCACGTTGGCTAGTACAGACAATTCTAATAAAGAAACAAATCCTTATTTTGTGTCACATTCATAAAACTTAGTTTTACGTTCCTCATATTATTTGATCTTCAAGAGAATGAATATTCAACCTGAGCAGCACTTTATGTGCAAATGAGTCAAAATGCTAAATCTAGTCGTTATCAACATATTGATCAGGAAAAAAGGCAATCAGTTAGCAGCACCCGACGCCATTAAAGAAACTTTCCCGGTCTTTTGAACAGAATAATGGAATTTAAAATATTTTTTTAACATTCCGACAGCTAAAAATGCAGAGCAAATCCAGTGGCATGAAATATTTAACCCAGGACCTTTTGATGCGCAGTTGAACAAGTTTATAATTCTTTAAAAATATTTTACATGTGTGCGTTGTTATAAAAATATTTCCAAATAATTATTACGTCCACTTTATTAGTTGTTTGTTTGTTTTTTTGAATTTCGCGCAAAGCTACACCAGGGCTATCAGCGCTAACCGTTTCAAATTTAGCAGTGTAAAGCTAGAGGAAAGGCAGTGTTTCATCAACACCCGACACTAAATCTTAGGCTACTCTTTTACCAACGAATAGTGGGATTGACTGTCACATTATCGAGTTATCACTGCTGTAAGAGGAGCTTCCCATCGCTTCTTCTTTATAGGTATTTTAGTAATGTTGATAATTATATACCCAGGAGTGTCAGGTGCAAAAATACCTCTTTCTTCATCCTTAACTTCAATTCTCAATTTTGCCGAGGAGCAGTCTGTAACAGTGATCCGATCAGGTATAATTTCGGTGGATCTTTTTGTTAGTTTATTTAATCTGGTGAATAGTATTACTTAGTTATTTCGGTATGTTTATTTTTATTCTATATTTCTGACAGTGTTATTCTAAGTTGTTCAGAACTGGTTGGAGGTTTATTGTTGCTCATGAAGGAGTGAATTTACCTTTTCAGACCGCTACATCGTCAGCAAATTGTTACGCAAAACCTAAGTTTAGGTCCGATAGTAGCATATTAGTCACATACATGATAAATAAGATAGGCCTAACTACCCCTCCTTATGGGACACCTGCCTTAGGTGAAAAAGACTCTGAGTAGGCGACATTAACATCGACTTTACATGTTTTATTGTCCAGAAAGCTAAATAGCCAGCGAGTAGTTCACTGGGGTATATTTATTTCTATTAAGCGGAATCTAAAAGATTAGCATATTTAATGCAATGGGGATTCAAACCCTCCTCGATCAGATTACTAGTCGAGCGCACCTTATCACCTGGCCATGTTGGGCCATCTCATTAATTTCATTTAGAATATTTCATCACAAATTTACATTTGATAATAAAGGGTATACATACTGAATGTTAGGTTCACACTAGTATTAACACGTGAAAAATACTTAGAAATTAAACTTTCTTCATTACACTATTTCGAACATTCGAAAGCTACTCTGATGAAATTCATTAATTGTGCTGAAGTTCCTTATTACAAAACACCTTTGTACAAGAGTTAAATAGTATGTTTGAACTCTGTAAAAAATTTAATTTTTAAATGCTGATTTCTCAAAAGTACTCTGGTATTCGTTTCCTTATATATTTTTAAAGGAGAAAAATTTATAAGTTGTAACGATTTAAAATGTAACAAGAACCGGGGCTGAAAAAATATATTAATTAAACCTCAACAACGCTTGGAATAAAATTTAACTCTTACACAAAGTATGTTTAATAAACACGCGCCTGGCCAGCCAGAACTTGATATTGATGTTAACGGACAATAAAATATAAACATCAGTATTACTTATCTCAAATAAGAGACTACAAAAATAAAACAAGAAGAAAAACTAATTTCAAAAACAAATACCATAAAATCACCTTTATATAAAAAGAACAATATTGATTGACAAACAGGAATTATTTATTAACTGTATCGTTCACTAAGTATCTCGTGACTACGTTTATGAAGCTCATGACATATATTTATTCACTGTGTTAAGTCACGAGAGTACATTTCATGTAAGTATAAGTTTACTTAATATATAATACCTGTATTTCACAACTAGGGAAGCCGGTGTTAGTTTCATATCACATATTTAAATAAACGGAACGTGATCACGTAGAAGGAGTAATAAATCAACGACAAAAGAACCTAAAATAACCTAAAAACAATCACTATCTCACAAAGCATAATTTGGATGGCAATTACGAATTTTAACTTTGTCAATCACCAAATTGACAACGATTTTCTACTATTGCACGACATGGCCTGGTGGGTAAAGGCGTTCGACTTGTAATCTGCGGGTCGCGGGTTTAAATCTCCTTTTCACCTAACATGCTTGCCTTTTCAGCCGTGAGAGCGTTATTATGTGACGGTCAATCCCACTATTCGTTGGTAAAAGAGTAACCCAAGAGTTGGCGGTGGGTGGTGGTGACTAGCTGCCTTTCCTCTAGTCTTACACTGCTAAATTAGGGACGGCTAGCACACAGCTACCCTTTGTATAACTTTGCGCGAAATTCAAAACAAAACAAATAAATTTTCTACCATAGACGAAGCTTTATAATATAAAAACATAAATATTATACCAATGGTAACTATATACTTCAGTATAATCCATCATAAAACTACATGTCTCTTTCAATATTGTTAAGTATCAGTTGGGTTCGTAATATTTCATAATGCTGTATTTTGTTTTTTGTTACAACGCTTAAGAGTATTTCCACAAAGCTGCGTAAAGACTGTTTGCGTACATAATTTAAAGTGACAAAGTAGACGGATGATCAAAGGCATATGATACTAGTTTTAAGAACTTGTATCTTAAATACTATGTTTTGAATGTGGGCGACGTAACGGACTTACTGTTATACATTTATTGTAATACCTACGTTTGTTTCAGTTTAATGCATGTGACGTATGTTATTGTATTTGCGCTGCGCAAGAGTCGCATGTTCTCCAAATTTGTAGATTTTGTAAGAATCAATAACGTATTCTTCACTAAACAGTAGCGTGCCTACAAAATAATGTTGCTGAGTGAATTTTCCATAATCTCGTCTCATGAGTATAAAAACTAGCGATCGCAACAAGCAAAGAAACAAGAGAATATTACTCAGTGATTTCGAGAAAACCCACTTTTAGAGAAATTTTTATGCAAAAAACGGCTGGTACGTAAAATAGAATATTATCAGTTGGCTACAATCAGTATAGTAAAAGCCTCTGACAGTATATTTGTGACAAACGCATATTGATCGGAAAACAACAACAACAACAGATATTTCACTAGGATCGTTTATAGAATCGAAATATTACAAACAGCTCAATTCTGTGAATTAACTTCTGAAATAGTATTTATTTAATGTCATTAGATATCTGTTTTCCTCTGTGAAAAGTTAGCTTGTAAACCGCGTTGGACCAAACAAGAATAGAGCTGGCTAGCTTCCCGTCAAGTGAAGTGTACCCGGTGTTGACATAAAATTAAATCGCTAGTCATGGACCTGGTTCCTGTTGTCTTTTGTTTATCCGTTTGTTTGAAATTAAGCACAAAGCTACGCAATGGGCTACCTGTGCTCTAACCATCACGTGTATCGAAACCCGGTTTCTAGCCTTGTAATTCCGCAGACATTCCGCTCTGCCACTGGGAGCGAGTGGACCTCTACGGTCGATAAAATATTCAGTTTCAGACGATATAAAAGACTGAAGATTGCTAGTAAGTTTTAAAATGTATATAAGCCATGATTTGTAATAACTACAAATAATAACCGTTATTATAAATTATTTTCTTTTTTTGTTTTTGTTGTATATTAAAATATACAGAAAACTGTGTGTATTAATCTTGATTGCAAATATAAATGTAATACACATCGACATATAATTAACTTCAATTAAAATGTTTGGCTATTTGAAATCCTAATACATAACAATGGACCCCCCATTAAGTTTTGGGCTGCTGTAATAAAAAAGTAGGATTCTTTTAATGCATTCCCAGGTTCCAAAATGTGAGACACGATTTTAAGATAACGAGGTGATATCTATAGAATCTTACATTCTTAATGTGGAATGAAATTCGCCAGACTACATTCTGCTTGGGCCCGGCATGGCCAAGTGTGTTAAGGCGTTCGACTCGTAATCCGAGGGTCGCGGGTTTGAATCCCGGTCGCACCAAACATGTTTACCCTCCCAGCCGTGGGGGCATTATAATGTGACGGTCAATCCCAGTATTCGTTGGTAAAAGAGTAGCCCAAGAGTCAGCGGTGATGGTGTTGACTTGTTGCCTTTTCTATTGTCTTACATTGCTAAATAAAGGGCGGCGAGTGCAGATAGCCCTCGAATAGCTTTGCGCGAATTTCAGAAACACAAACAAACATCCTGCTTGCGGTTCAAATAACTATCAAAACAATTTAGTAAAATCTCCTATTTTCTGCGTAACATATACAGGAAACCCAAGCCGTGTGAAAACTTTGAACAGTAGTATGTTTATTTAAGATGTCACGTGACTAACGTTATTAGTTGAACCTATTACCAACAGTTATAGAACCTCAAGTTATTTAGAGTATGAGTACTTTTCAGAACTTTGTTGAAGTAAATTTGGATATCTGTGATTATTCTAGCTTGAATGAAATAATGATTGTTTTTAGATGAGCTACACATTGGGCTATCTGTGTTCTGTCCATCACGTGTATCAAAACCCGGTTTCTAGCGTTTTAAGTCTGCTGACGTTCTGCTGTGCCACTGGGAGCGAATGAAATAAAAATATAACATTTACTTAACACTAAATATGATAAAGATTGCATATTTAACAATTACTGTAAACTTTTTTGATATAAATTTTTTTTATGTTCTAATGATATTGTTTATGTTGCGTGCCTTTATTAGTATGAAATTATAGGTGGAGTTCACTAACCAATATAACTTTTTAAAAAATATATCGTCTTATTTTTTATAACCTCATTCTTTTGCGCCACCACCACCGGGTGCATTTGTGCGTGTTTCCTAATAACAAAGCCACATCGGGCTATCTGTTGAGCGCACGGAAGGGAATCGAACCCTTGATGTTACTGTTGTAATTCCGTACTCTACCAGCAGTACTGGCGGGATGCACGTACAAGTGCTAAAAAGTAACTTACAAATCGGTAATAATTCGTTTATGAGTTATATTGAAGAACACTTAACTAGTGATATAGTAACGTTTTCTTGTATTAATAACCGCAGAACACTTATATACGACATGCTAAACGTCCTGCATATTGGAAAGTGTTTTGTCCTTTTTTCAGTCTTAAACATTTCTTGTGTCAATAGTTAATGTTTAGTTTCTGAACTTTTAAAATGTACGTAGCAAAAAGAAAGATATAAGCCAAATATAAATGTAAATCAAATGAACATTTAAACAAGTATTTTTACAGAAAGTTGAATGTTTTGTAAACTGTATTAAGTCGTTGATTTCAAATTGGGAATAAGTAAAAACTATTGATATTAACTTTCCTGTTTGAAGTTCTTAGTAAAACATCGCAACCTCAATTATTTGCTATAGTGCTATTTTAGCTTAAAATACAATATATTTAGCTCTGATGTATATGTAATTCTGAATTTAACCATATTACCATACAAATTTATCTCGCAACTCCTTAATGCTAAAATATATACATGTGACACATTTATGGTCTAAAAAAATTATAGTTTCTATAATTATAAGCATGTAAACAATGCTATTATTCATTACCGAGTTGTATAATATTTTTAATGTTAAAAAGATTTCAACATGGATAAGTTTTATACGATTACTTCAAAGTCGTCAATTGCTGAGTTCTCTATTCCTGTGTGATTGCTTCACTTTTCAGATGAATATTTTCTTGTTTTTACACAATTGGTTCAACAGTTTTACGACTGTTTTGTTCTGCAGTATATCAACCGCTTTTCAAATTTTATATTCAAAGTACTCACGTTTAATTTTAATAAGTAGGATAAAACGTCACCTTTTCTATACCAAGCATTTACTAAAGATCGGGCCCAGCATGACCAAGCGTGTTAAGACGTGCGACTCGTAATCTGAGGATCGTGGGTTCGCATTCCCATCGTGCCAATCATGCTTGCCCTTTCAGCCGTGGGGGTGTTATAATGTTCGGTCAATCCCACTATTCATTGGTAAAAGAGTAGCCCAAGAGTTGGCGGTGGATGGTGATGACTAGCTGCCTTCCCTCTAGTCTTACACTACTAAATTAGGGACGGCTAGCACAAATAGCCCTCGAGTAGCTTTGTGCGAAATTAAAAAAAAACAAACAAACTAAAGATCAAGTTTAGTAGTTCTCAGATAAGGATGTGAGCGTTACGTGAAATATCTTTATTATAATTTCAGGACCCTTTAACAAGACTAAATGGGTAATTTGCAAGGTATGAAAGAAAAAGCAGCATGATTTGTTAAATATTTGATACTTGTCTCACAGGTGAAATTTTTATCAAAGTCCAATTATATTAAAATAAAGGTATAAACCAGTACTTTTATTTATATCAAGATAAAAATATATTATGACGTGAATAACTTAATATACGGTGATTATTTGTGTGTTATATATTTTTTATTAGTAAAAATACACTGGTTTAGTTTGGTTTGAATTTCGCGCAAAGCTACCCGAGGGCTATCTGCGCTAGTCGTCCCTAGTTTAGCAGTATAAGACTAGAGGGAAGGCAGCTAGTCAACACTACCCACCGTCAACAGTTGAACAACTCTTTTACTAACGAATAGTTGGATTGAACAATATATACATAATGTTCCCACCACTGAAAAAGTGAGCATGTTCTGTGTGACAGGTCAATCCCACTATTCGCTGGTAAAAGAGTAGCCCAAGAGCTGGCGGTGGGTGGTGCTGACTAGCTGCCTTCCCTCTAGTCTTATACTACAAAATTAGAGAGGACTAGCTCAGATAGCCCACGAGTAGCTTTGCGCGAAATTAGAAACAAAACCAAACAATAATTTGGGTATCCAATTAACTTTTTGTGAATGTGCACAAACACCGATGTCATTATAATACACTATTTATTAGTTCTTAATCGGATTCGGTCATTTACAACAGTTTTACTTGCTGACAATTAAGTGTAACAAGTGGTTTCGAGCAGTGCAATGGGAAAATATATTACTTTTCAAACCGAGATACAAATTTTCATTCTCGTAATTTTAACATAAAAAAGTCAAATGGTTTCACATTATGGAATCATGTGAAGAATAAAAACGTTGGCTAAACTGCTAATTGGCCTGTGTTGCGTAAAAGTTAGAGTAACGAACTGTGAATCTGAGAGTTCATGATTTGTATCCCTTTCTAGCAAACTTACTCCCCACTCTTTGAGGTTTCTTTCGTTCTATAAATAGATTAATCCAAAAGCTGGCGGTGAGTGCTGTTGACTAGCTCTTTTTTCTTAGTTTGTCAGCTCAAAATTAGGGATGACTCGAAGAGATAATCATTTTTAGTTTTCGGTAAATTTCGGGTAACCGTTTTTATTCTCGTATGTGTCTGCGCACTCTTGCTTCTTTTATTCATTTTCTAATCAAGTAATTTTCAGATAATTTTGTTTGACGTTCAAGAGAAATGAAGATAAATGTTATATAATACGTGCAAAATGTTGTATCAGATTCGTTTATTCTTGTGAATCTTGTACAAGGAAAACTTCGTAATGTTTCGAATGAATAAATCCTCTATCCAAATGATTGTAATTTGGTTGTGGCTATGTGTTTGAAGGTTTATATTATGCTTTTAAAATTATGCGATACAATTACATAAAATTTATTTTAATTTTATGTATGTTAATTTTATAATCCACTTGTGAAAACAACGAACATGAATATCTGGAAGACGATGTTTGTTTGTTTTTGAATTTCGCACAAAGCTACTCGAGGGCTATCTGTGCTAGCCGTCCCTACTTTAGCAGTGTAAGACAAGAGGGAAGGCAGCTAGTCATCACCACCTACCGCCAACTCTTGGGCTTCTCTTTTACCAACAAATAGTGGGATTGACCGTCACATTATAAAGCCCCCACGACTGGGAGGGCGAGCAAGTTTGGCACAACTTGGGCGTAAACCCGCGACCCTTAGATTAGGAAGCGCACGCCTTAACGCGCTCGGCCATGCCAGGCCCCTCTTGAAGACGAACGCGAAGAACATAATTTTATAATTATCCTAATAATATATGGTACCGGAAGACTATGTTTGCTGGTCTTTTTTTGAGTTTTTAAATGATAGATTTTGCCACTCTTTACCAACAAACATTAGCTTAATTTCATGTTATAACGCCTCCATTATTGAAAAAGTGAGCATATCCGGTGCAGAGTACTGATCCCGCAACCGACAGATTGTAGTCGAGCATTCCGACCAGCAGACCATGCCAAGCCTATTAATTCGTTTTGATGGTAATATAAATGTTGCGAAAAAATAACCCAATAAACTGTTCGTAACTTTCAAGCTCTTTTGTGTGTATGTATGTGTTCTCTTATAGCAAAGCCACATCAGGTTATCTACTGAGCTCATCGAGGGGAATCAAACTCTTGATTTTAGCGTTGTAAATCTGTAAACATACCGCTTAAATAGCCGGAAACGAAGCTCTTTTGCATTTACACTTGTTCCGAAAGCTTGAAATATTTAAATGCATGTAATTTTAGTCACGTACAATTCGTGGCAATTTTATCATAAAATTCTCCAAGGTGAGTTCCACTCTAAAGAAGGAAAACAAATACAATAAACAAGATGTGCTCCACATATTCCGTGAATTTTTTATTGAGGTTAATAAACCATTAAGTTTATGAAGCGTACAATCATTGTATTCCATTAACTATGAACACGTATGTCCATTTTTCACCAATAAAAACAGAAGATAATTGAAACAGAAAGTTGTAAAATGAACCTTATATTCACCAGAAAATTGAGTACTAAAATATCACGCGAACTTATAAGTGAGCTTTAAAAAACACTGCATAACGCATATCTAAGAAAATCAAATGAAAGTTTTTATATATCATTAATATTTATAGAATATTAGTAGATTATTAAAACTTCAATTCAATTATTTTAGCAGAAAAGTAGTGATATTGTTGATATATTACGTTAATTACATTTTCAAACTACCATTTATCGAAGAAGAAAAATTTGAGTTAATTACAGGCAGCATAATCGCCGATAGAAAGGACATAAATGTAAACATAAAATAATAAATAACAATAAAAATTAAGGGTTTTAGTTATTCGATTTATTTATAATATAAATATAAAAAGCTGCAAATTTCATTAAAATATGCAGATTAAAAATTATATGTGTAACAAACAAGGATTGATTTTTGATTCCTTTAAAATATACATATTACATGATATTTATCATATTATCACAGAAAAGGGTATTTATTCACAATTAAACGGTGTAGAAAAACGTAATTTTTGTTCAATTTTCAGCTTTTTTTCTGAATTTCGTGCAAAGCTACTCAAGGGCTTTTGTTTGTTTGTTTTGGAATTTCGCACAAAGCTACTCGAGGGCTATCTGTGCTAGCCGTCCCTAATTTTGCAGTTTAAGACTAGAGGAAAGGCAGCTAGTCATCACCACCCACCGCTGACTCTTGGGCTACTCGTTTACCAAATAATAAAGGGATTGACCATCACATTATAACGCTCCCACCGCTGATAGGGCGAGCATATTTGGTGCGACTGGGATTCGAACCCGTGGCTCTCGGATTAAGAGTCGAAAGCCTTAACCCCCTTGGCCATGTTGGGTCCATTTATAAGCTATTTTGATTCATTTGAGACGAATTTCTATTTTGACCCCTGCATAAAAAACATACTAATAGAAAAAAAAAGTTATTTCCAACAGATTTTGATTATATAATGATTGCTAACTGAAACTGGACTAATTTTCTTACGATTAAAATGCTCAATTTTTAAAGCGAACAGTGCCATGATAATTTATTAATTTCATTCGTTAAAAATTGTTTGAAGTCTAGCTTTGAAATAAACTACTAATCAATATTTTATAGTGACTCAAGCAATAACTCTACAATCTCACAATATGACACATTAGTACAAAGTACAATGTTTTGTTGTTTTTTGTTTTTGTTTTTAATTTCGCGCAAATCTACATGTGGGCTATCTCCGCTAGTCACGTTATAATGGCTCTTTGGTGTGAAGGATATTCAAACCCGAAACCTTCAGATTACAAGTCAAGAGCCTTAACCCTAATTTAACATTGGAAGACTAGAGGTAAAACAGTCAGTTATCATCCCCACCGCCGACTCTTGGGCTATTATTTTATCAACGAATAGTTTGATTAGCCATAACACTGTAACACTTCTACAGCTGAAAGGGAGCATGATGTTTAGTTGAATGGTAATTCAAACCCGCGTTTTTCATGTTGCTCTGATGCTCTTGCAACATTGGATAACAGGATAGTAAAAATAAAATATATAAAGTTTAAAATATTCAATACCGTATCATTAGTCTAGTTCCTTAATAGTGGTCCGGCATAGCCAGTAGGTTAAGGCTCTCGACTTGTAACCTGAAGGTTTCGGGTTCGAATATCCGTCACACCAAAGAGTCATTATAATGTGTCAGCCAATTCCACTATTTGTTGGTAAAATTGTAGCCCACGAGTTGGCGGTGGGTGGTGATGACTACCTGCTTTCCCTCTAATGTTACACTGCTAAATTGGGTAAACGACTAGTGTAGACATTTATGACAAATATAATAAAATAATGAGCTTAAATAAACTGAAAAAAAACTGACTACATGAGAAATATAAATGTGTGTGTGTTCGTGGTTGTTCTACTCCTTCACTAACAAAGATGTTGTTAGTTTGATTTCAAGAAATACAAAATAAGTAAAACATCCTTATACATCTTCAAAGAAAGATAAATATGGTAGTTTGTTACGTTCCAGCATAATCCAGCATAGTCAACTTGAAATACTTCATTTATTCGTAGTAGTGTTAAAATCCACTGAAATAATATTAACTTATAAATTTTATGAATATATGAATGTGGTTGTTTGTATATATATTTTTTTAACATGTTGCTGTACCTTCTCAAATTCGATATCATCATAATATATTTCGAAGAGTTATACACGTACAACAAACATTAGTTGGAAAATAAAAATCGAAAGCTAATATTTTGGTGCATGTTAAGGTTCAATTGCGGTTTACTTTCTTTATAATACTATCTTACTACATTTACATGTTCTTCGTTTGCAAATCAGTAGGTCTGATTCTGTTTTTCTATTAGTGATGCTAAATATACATATATATCGATATACGATAAGCTTTATAAGCGTAATAATATTTGTTTGTTTGTTTATTTTTGAATTTCGCACAAAGCTACTCGAGGGCTATCTGTGCTAGCCGTCCCTAATTTAGCAGTGTAAGACTAGAGGAAATGCAGCTAGTCATCACCACCCGCCGCCAACTCTTGGGCTACTCTTTTACCAACGAATAGTTGGATTGACCGTCACATTATAACGCTCCCACGGCTGAAAGGGCGAGCATCTTTCGCGCGACAGAGATGCAAACCCACGACCCTCAAATTACGCCTTAACACGCTTGGCCATGCCAGGCCATGTGTTATAATGACACGGTATCGATTAATATAAGGTGCATTCATGTACCATGACACAATATGATATTCTACGAAACATATGGAGGAGTTGTTTATGACATTTGTCTTGTTTTCAGGTGATTTTAAAGGGCAAAAATGTTTTCTGTGATTTTTCATTTTTTTAGAGCAGAAATGCATACAAGATCCTCAATCTTCTCATATGACTAATAACTAAAATAAATAGGTAACTTTTTGTTCTGTACCTATCAATTTACATATATATCTTTGGTTTTCATTCGGATATTTATCATAAATAATTTAAATTTCTATTATATCTGTAAATACCCAAAGCACAGTTTTTGTTCAGCTCTTTCATAATTACTTAAAGTAATATTAGCTTCAGCTGTGTTATTCTCAATTTAAATAATCGTTATCTATTTGCTTTTGTCTGTGCAACGAACCCAGTAAGTACAAAATAAGTAGGTAAATACACTATATATGTAAAAACGGCTCGTTTGGGTTGATGAAATTTTTTATGCAGAGGAGCGAACAACGTTTCGACCTTTTTCGGTCATCGTCAGGTTTACAAAGAAAGAAAGAGGTAACTGACCGGAAGCTGATTTAATGTTTAAAAGGGGTTGTATAACTGAGTGTCGGAATGTAGAGGGCGTGCTTAGATGTTTGAATATGTAATTTTGTATTATTTATTTTAATGATGTGTGGGTCAACCCCATTAGTGAAAGAAGTATTCAGTAAGGAACAAATTTGGCCTACGTGAGTCCTATAAGAAATATATTCATCTTATTTAACAAAAGTACGCTTAATTAATAAGTTCGCAGCTCATTTACTTAAATTTTACAACATCGTGCAAATTATTTAATATATTTTATTGAAGACAATAGATACTGTATTGACATTTTCAAATAAAAATATCCCACTGATACTATTATTCATGAACAATACCTTTTCATTATTTATTAGTGATATAATAACACAACAATAAGTAATGAGATTTGTATTAATAGGCCAACCGTTTAATAGTTTTAACATTATAACAGAACATTTACCTTTATTGCTTTTGTTATGATCTTGATATCCAATAAAACTGAATCAAATACATTTACAAAATTACAAAAATTATTCATCCTTTGCAAAGTAGATATTAAGAAATAAAATAAGAATAATGTTTCACACAGGAAAATGTGAGAAGGAGACATAAACTGCTGAAATTAGCTCAACGATTAATACACATAACGTTTAGGTCTAACGTATTTAGGCTAATTAAAAACTGAAATTGTTGAAGTTCATCAAACCTGAAATGTTGTTTTTTCGAATTCATAATCACTCAGATAATTTCTATCTCATTAGATTCTCTAATCTGTTTCCTGGATCTACGTTTTCTTTCATTTTATTTTAGTGTATATTAAAAAGAAAACTAATTTAGGTACCTTCTGAAGGTTTCCATCATGTTGAGGTTCAGATGGAGTAAAAGTTTCCAAAGTAAAGTTTTTCTGTTTATAAATAACACGACATTTTGCATCAGGGCAATAGACGAACAGCATAAAACCAGTTTCTAAATCTTCGCGCAAAAGCAAATTGTACACTTTTATTTCTGAAAAAAAATCATTTCAATTATATAATGCGAGAATCGTTATTTTTATTCAATTTTCATTCTATTTGTTGACGTTTATTGCATCATGTAATTGCGCAGTTTTAGTGTATTTTGAAATATTCTATAAATATTTTGTTTTGTTGGTGTATGGACGTTTTAACGAGCTCGTTCAAAAGGAGATTTAGTTCATTTTTTAATGTTTCACGATAATTTTACTTTTCGTCTAAATTAACTCCTGCACAAATAAAAATAAAATATTATGGTCGGTAAATCTGACACGGCTTGGCCAGGTGGATTAAGACGTTCGACTCGTAATTTGAGGGTCGCGGGTTCGAATCATCACTCACCCTTTTAGTCGTGAGGGCGTTATAATGTTATGGTCAATCCCACTTTTCGTGGGAAAAGAGTAGCTTAAGAGTTGGCAGTGAGTGGTGATGACTAGCTGCCTTCCCTCTAGTCTTACACAGCTAAATTAGAGACGGCTAACGCAGATAGCCCTCGAACAGCTTTGCGCGAAATTCAAATACAAACAAACAAATGCTAAATCTGTAAGTCGGTATATTCACTCGTTAAACTCAATTCGTAAAGCGTATTGATACGTTATTGGAAATTAATGTTACAAAAATGTAAGTATATTATATCTCAAAATGCTTATTTCTCATTTCAAGTTCTTTTTCCTGGTATTGTTGATGCTGTTTTTTTCGTATGAGAAAAATTCTTAGAATAATAAAAGGCCCGGCATGGCCAGGTGGTTAAGTCTCTCGACTCGTAATCTGAGAGTCGGGGGTTCGAATCCCCGTCAGGCCAAACATGCTCGCCCTTTCAGCCGTGGGGGCGTTATAATGTGCGGTCAATCTCACTATTCGTTGGTATGAAAGTTGTTGAGTAGTTGGCGGTGGGTGGTGATGACTAGCTGCTTTCCCTTTATTTTTACACTGCTAAATTATGGATTATTAGCACGGTAACTCTCGTGTAACTCTGTGCGAAATTCAAAACAAGCCAATGAGAAATAACGAAAATTACGAAATTATGATGTTAACTGCGAATTCTGTTTCTGTGCGGCTATGAAGTTTTATACTATATATATATATATATTCGCATTTCAATTATTTTTCCTTATATTATTTGTTTTAGCTTTTTAATTATTAAGGGGGTTAGTTCAAAGGTAGTGACAATAATAACAATTTTGAATTGTAATTCAATGTAACCCTTAACTAGTGTGGTTACTATCTGGAGAGGAATAGAAAAGACTACCTGTTAGTTCATACTACACGACCTATACTGAATAAAATTAACCCCTTATTATGTAATCCACAAAGGTCCCGCATCAACCAGATAGTTAAGGCACTCGACTCGTAATCTGAGGATAGCGGGTTCGAATCCCCGTCACTTCAAACATGTTCGCCCTTTCATCCATAAGGGTGTTATAATGTGCGGTCAATCTTACTATTCATTGGTAAAAAAGTAGCCCAATAGTTGGCGGTGGGTGGTGTCGGCTGGCTGCCTTCCCTCTAGTCTTACACTACTAAATTAAGGACGGATAGAGCAGATAGCCCTTGCGCAGCTTCGTTCAAAATTCAAAACCAAACCTTATAATGAACAATTCTATAGCAATATTTCAATTTTTAATATTTTCTACTTCCACATTTCTAATTAATTATTTCTTAATATTTGGAATATTGTCCGTATTTTAATGCGTATATCTGTTAGCTGCCTAACAGTGGCACAACGGTATGTTTGCAGACTTACACCGCTCGAAAACCGTCGTTAACAGAACTAAGATAGTCCATAGTGAAGCTTTGTGGTTAATTCGAAACAAACGATCGATACCTTGTTTTCTTAAGTTAGTATAAAAAACCTTTGTTACCATTTTTTTCATTTTTTTGATGGTATATTTTAACAAGTGAAGTAAGTATTAGTTTATTGGTGCTTGTATTTTTAATATTTCATGATATTTTTTATCACTGCTCATGATAACGATACACAATAGGGATTGGTGCTTGTATTTTTGATATTTCATGATATTTTTATCACTGCTCATGATAACGATACACAATAGGGATTGGTGGTTGTATTTTTAATATTTCATGATATTTTTTATCACTGCTCATGATAACGATACACAATAAGGATTGGTGCTTGTATTTTTGATATTTCATGATATTTTTATCACTACTCATGATAATGATACACAATAGGGATTGGTGCTTGTATTTTTAATATTTCATGATATTTTTTATCACTGCTCATGATAACGATACACAATAAGGATTGGTGCTTGTATTTTTGATATTTCATGATATTTTTATCACTACTCATGATAATGATACACAATAGGGATTGGTGCTTGTATTTTTAATATTTCATGATATTTTTATCACTGCTCATGATAATGATACACAATAGGGATTGGTGCTTGTATTTTTGATATTTCATGATATTTTTTATCACTGCTCATGATAACAATACACAATAGGGATTGGTGCTTGTATTTTTAATATTTCATGATATTTTTTATCACTGCTCATGATAACGATACACAATAGGGATTGGTGCTTGTATTTTTGATATTTCATGATATTTTTTATCACTGCTCATGATAACGATACACAATAAGATTGGTGCGTGTATTTTTGATATTTCATGATATTTTTTATCACTGCTCATGATAACGATACACAATAGGGATTGGTGCTTGTATTTTTAATATTTCATGATATTTTTTATCACTGCTCATGATAACGATACACAATAGTGATTGGTGCTTGTATTTTTAATATTTCATGATATTTTTATCATTGCTCATGATAATGATACACAATAGGGATTGGTGCTTGTATTTTTAATATTTCATGATATTTTTTATCACTACTCATGATAACGATACACAATAGGGATTAGTGCTTGTATTTTTAATATTTCATGATATTTTTATCATTACTTATGATAATGATACACAATAGGGATTTCGAAGAATAAACAAAACCCTAACAGAACGTTCGGGCAAAATTCTCCATAAACACTAAAGATTCAGTTCATACAATACTTTGAAATCTTCATTATTGACTGTTAGGGTTTTGCACATGTTAGATTACAAGTGCAAAAAAAATCTGCTCAAAATGACCGTTTGTAATTATTATTATTCTCTTGCTTTCAACAAAAGCAGTTTGATATGTTGTACCCAATCCTGATATAGGATATTATCTGTGAAGGTCTTAGCAGTACTAAAAACGGACTTGTTTATTCTATATTTTACATAAATTAAAAAAAATATTGTGATTGTAAAATAATCAATAGTGTGATTACTTCCTGAAAGTTGGCTTTGTATCATGTTCCTTATCTTCTTTTAAAAAAGCTTAAATGTAGGATGAAACAGGAATTATCAGCCAACAATAGATAAATATTAGTTGACTGCAAAAGGTAGATATTTTTGGCTTAATATACTATACAATCAAAGTTTTTAGGTATTCAATCCCAAGATCATGTTGTTTGTTATTGAGCATAAAGCCACACACAGGGCTATCTGTACTCTTGGTGTGAAGATAGTGTTTAGCTTAAGACACTATCCCCAGTAAGCGCGTTTCAAATTTTATCAGTCGAAAAGCAAATTTTTAGCCAGAACATATCTGTCTTAAATTAGACATATATTTGTCCATTTTTATATGTTATATGTAGAGAAAGATTCTTAAAAAAAATCTCTGTGACAATCACCAGCTGCACCTTAACATTTCATATCTCGAACTAATGCGATGAAATAATCAATGGTTACAATAAATCATTATGAACCGTTGCAGTTAGCTATTAGCTATGATTAATTTCATTACAACGTATAAAATTAGCTACTATCTTAATTAATCCTTTGTTCATAGTTGGGATGGTAGAAGATAAGGAAAATAGGTAGGAGATACTGCAGAGATAATTTACTCAAACTATAAGTATCTATTTTTTACTGCATCAAACGTGATTCGAGGTAAGAGCATCTGGTATTGTAAGTTACTGCTACTTAAACATCAGACAGCACAGAAAATCGTCACTTAGTGTTCTTGAAGTAATACGTTTTTATGAGTTACTGCTAGTTAGTCCTCAGACAACTCTGTGAGTTATAGCAGAAGGCATACACCAAAACGCTTGTTTTAAGTCAATCACCTTATGAAATTATATTATTCATCATTTCATCATATTATCTCAATCCTTCAGCATGGTTTATAGTTATGAAACAGATAACTTCCTGAATCTATATAAAGATATATATATATTTTTGCGTAGTCCCCTTCACGTCCATAAAACCAATTTTTGGAATTTCTTGTAAATTGTCATGTTACATCCTTATCTATATTGTAAGTAACATGACCATTGTTCGTCATGCAGTTGTTTTACAGGAACATAATCACTTAGACCTTTTGTATGCATCTTTGCATCATTCCCTTCAATTGTTTTGAACAATAACGTTGCAAGTAAAATAATAACATGTGTTAAATGAACACAAATAAAATAGTAACATTTGTTATATTAATAATAAGCGATATTTATAATTTTATGCAGAGTAAAATGTGCTCCCATAAGTAACTGAAAGGTATAATTAGTGTAATTTTTATTATGCATTACTTTATGACGAATAATTACTTAAGGAATGAAAACATTTATATGAAGATTTCAGTGCATCTTAGAATTCATGGTTCGTGGAATGTATCTGTATTAGTATTTCCGTGGTATATAACTGACAGTATGCTTCAGATATTGTGGAGTGTATTTACAGTAAAAATAAGTCATGAACACTAGTTTCATAATCACTTCCGAAAGTGAACTAATTCCAAAACACAGAGCTTTATATTAACAAACGTGAGACAAAACCATCTGTTGAAACTGAGAATTCGAAATGTGTGGTTCGCAACATGTTTCGTAGAAATACGCTTAACAAATTAGATCCTGCGCGCGTTATAAGAGAGACAGACAAATTCCATTGTTCAATAAGACGAGTGTATTTCAAAATTTGGGTGCAGGTTCTGTTCACCCTTTGCCTTTTCTTCAAATTATTAGTTCTGTATATAAGAACAGTTGTGAACAAATAGCCTTATATAGCTTTGTGCGAAATTCTGAAACAAACGTTGTTGTTGTTGTTGTTTTGAATTAAGCACAAAGCTACACAATGGGCTATCTGTGCTCTGCCCACCACGGATCTCAAAACCCGGATTTTAGCGTGTAAGTCCGCAGACATACCGCTGAGCCACTGGGGGGCCTGAAACAAACGAATAATTTGTTATAATTAAACATAGAGTTTGTCTATAAACAGTTTATTAATCAGTAAATATAGACAAACATTTTGCACGAAAATTAGTAAAGCTAGCAGTTTGACATTGCTACGTTGGGAAGGAACAGCTAGAAGCAATTACTTCCTTTAGAAATCTCCCATCTAGGTTCAAGACAGTCTCGTTTTAATAATATTGCGCATGCTATAATAAATTTGGTAAGAGATTTTCTCTGAGTTGAAAGGAATAGTTTTTATGCTTTTAGTTGTTCGTGTTAGTTAATGTATGTAAACAAAATTTCTTGAGAACATAGATTAATCGAAATATGTTTTCATAGAAAACGTATGAAAAATTTCTATGAAAATTCTATTTTGTGAAATATGAAAAAACAAAATTTGTTTTTTCTCACAATAAAAGTTTGTGTTTTCTTAAAGCAAAGCCATGTCGGACTATCTGCTAAGCCCACCGAGGGGAATCGACCCCCTGATTTTGCGTTGTAAATCCAAAGACATACCGCTGTATTAGCGGGAGGCAGACAGTAAAAAGCAGTCTATATAAACAGTAATGCGTATCCACATATTTAAATTAGTTTGAAATTTCCTGGTGGGAAGAAACACTATCTACAGTGTTAAATATTTTTTGTGTTATTTTTTTGAAATCATTTTTTTATATTGCTGTTTGGAAACTCATTTGGCTCATTGTCTGAGCCATGAACATAGGACAAAAATTACAGTAAAATAAATCCATAGAGCGATTCATTGAAATTTTGCTTTTGCAAATTAAATATGTCAGTTTAATGCACTTTTATTCCGTGTGAACCAAAACAACTGTCAGATTTCCATCTATACGTTTGATACAATTACATGTATTTGTATATCTGATCTCTGATAATACGAGAATGTTTAGTCTACTAAGAAAATAATGGGAAGACTAGATGCCACAATCACTACAGCAAATCATCTTGTTTCTCTGTTTCTAGTACATGTGATGTGTACTAACACGTTTGTGCTGTTTCTCAGTGCATAGAATACACAACTTAGATTACTTTTTCCTTAGTCATTTATGTACTATAGTGTTTAGAAAAACAACCTCAAAACTCGAATCTTGCTAGATAACCTTTCAGACTTATATATATTTTTTGCTTTTAGAAATGCATGTATTTTTATAACAGTTAGTCTTAACTTAGTACTTGCTGAATGATACATCTATAGATTTTCTATATTATAACATTTTGAAAAATAGATACTGAATTTATATTTAAATAACGCAAACTGTCGTTTGGACTTTTTATTGTTAAAAACAAAGCTAAAAAATGATCCATCCATGCTTTATTTACTGTAAATATCAAATTTTGATTATCAGCCTTAAAAGCCGTCAGACATGCCTCTGATAATCTTTATGGTTGTTAATTTCGATCTAATGTTCACCAAGTTGAACTGGAACAGAAACTGTCAACTTAAACGACAACTTATGCGTACTAAACGGCCAGTTTGTAATATAATTAGAGTTCCTGTAACAATTTTGAACTACTGATCAGATGGAAGGCAACTATCCGAAAATACCCGTAGCTGCAAGGGCTTTATCAGTTCCCTGCAATGAATAAGTAGACTTTGAGGAAGACTTTTGTTATCATTGCGTATTGTGCTCAAATATATCATCTTTGAAACCACGGATTCTTTCCATTCGCAGCTTCTAGAAGTTCCAAGCTTGCTGAGAAACTATACATATTTTATATTTATTAATAATTATTAAGAAGAAGCGTTTCTTTGTTGTTTGTCGTTAAAGTATCATATTTTGGTTTGTTCTATTGTTCTATTTGTTTGTTCCATTAACCTTGTCTTATATCTCAATTTTTTGTTCTTGTTAAATTTTATAAAGGACGATCAAATTACAATTTTTTGCATAAAATATCATTTAAGATAATTTCATTTTACACATGCATCACAGTTTATTTCCTATTTCTGCATCAAAATCCATGTGTGGTTAGATATTCTTAACAAATTAATCAAGGCTTCTAAATCTATATAGCTGTGTAAATAAAGTATAAAACCTTTTATTTTTTCCGGAATTTGTTGAAAAAGTTAAGTGTCACCTGAAACTATATATATATATTGTAAATGAAAGGTTTTCTGCATGGAAATATAATAATTACTTGTTTTTGACTTTATCAAACAATCATGCTCTGTCGTTTAAGTAATCATAAATATATTTTTTGAACTTCTTCGTCTTCTTCTAACCGAGTAACTCAACTTCATTTAATACTATAGTATTTTAACGTAACGAAAATATTGCTGAGTTTTAATTTCGGTTTTATGGTTCCTATCTCGTTCTCACGCCCAGTTATTATTTTATTAAAAGTGTATTTGGAAGAACCACTTGTATCCCGCTGGTACAGCGGTAAGTCTACGGATTTACAACGCTAAGATCAGGGGTTTGATTCCCTTCGCTGGACTCAGCAGACAACTCACACATGGGGTCACCTTTTTACAAATTAGGCATAAATAAGCAGTAATTCGCTAGGGACCTTAAGAAACTATGAAAACACATAAATGATTTACCGTTTCCCTACACGAATGGCGGATGATTCTAGAACTACAATGATTTGATAAACAAATACTGTTATCCATATCAAACCATATTTTTCGGTTGAGGCTTGTAAAATATCTCCGAATCTTGATCATTTAGTAGAGACGAATATTGTTGCTCTTTCCAGAGAAACGTTTCATACAACAAGACTAGTAAGTAATCTAGAATCAAAGGTATAATATTCTAAAGAAGAAAGTCTATAATTTTCTCTACTGAAGCTGATCCGATAGGTTGAGATGGTTAGGGTGCAATTTTATAGTCGCGGTTTTGAATCACCAACACACCAAAATGCTCGCCCTTTCATTCGTGATGGCGTTATAAAGTTCGATCAATTACATTTTTCTTTCTTAAAAGAGTAACCCAACAATTGGCGGTGGGTGGTAATGATAAGCTGCCTTTTATCTAGCCTTACACTGCTAAATTAAGAACGGCTAGCGCAGATTGTCCTTGTGTAGTTTTCCGCGGACTTCATAAACAAACAAACGTAGAGTCATTGATTACAGAACACTCCAAACTATAAAAACGAACACTTTATCGACAGAGTGAAGTTGTGATTACGAAAGTGATCTTTTCAACCCGAAATATCATTGCAAAATAGCTAGAAGAATCACCTGAACATATCAGGATTTTTGAAAAGTACATTATGTTTTATTTAAACATTAGTTTTCGAGTATCTTTTCAAGACTTGGTATGAGAGATAAAAGGTAATATTTCTACCTGTCTCTCTTTTAGTTATTCAATTATGTGTGTTGATGATTTGTTAACCAAGCAGTATTTCTCCAAGCCCGTTACATTCGTTAATCTACTCCGGTGTTTCACTAATATATAACAAAACATTTGATTACCCTAAGAAGTTCATGGATACTGTGTTTGATTACTCTGAGAAGTTCATAGATACTGTGTTTGATTACACTAAGAAGTTCATATATACTGTTTTTGATTACTCTGAGAAGTTCATAGATACTGTGTTTGATTACTCTGAGAAGTTCATAGATACTGTGTTTGATTACACTAAGAAGTTCATATATACTGTGTTTGATTACACTAAGAAGTTCATGGATACTGTGTTTGATTGATAATCGTTTTTCTTGAAAACTTCATAATGAAAATATCTTAATTTCGTTTCTTGTTTTGCTTAACTTCATGGTTACTATAGTATTTATATCTAGAAGCATTTGTTCTTTGTCTTATATTAAGTAAAACAACGACAATTTCAAGTGAAGCTCAAACAACTGAGATAAAAATTAAGAAATGCTGAAAGATGGATCAAAAAAGATAAAAAAAAATTTAAAAGAAAAACTACAATATAAAAAAAACATTAAGGATGCTAACGGAATCTATATATGTAAAAATAATGCAGTTAGGATGTTGTTTTGAATTTAGCACAAAGCTACTCAATGAGTTATCTGTGCTCTGCCCACCACGGGTATCGAAACTCAGTTTTTAGGGTTGTAAGTCCGTTTGAGGAATAATATATGCTAGTTGCTTTTTTTTCCAGTATATAATAGCTTAATAATTTTTAATCACAACGATATTTTCATATTAGGTTCTTATAATTCCATGGAGGAGGATATTTTTTATCTTTAACGGCGTTGTAAAACAAAATAATGTGAATCAATTGAGATGTCCGAAAACAAACCTGCAACAAGTTGTACTCCGGACGTATCAAGCAAAGTCCGATATCTTGTAACAGCTGAAAACAAGCGGACTCAAAAATTATTAGCAAAAGCCATCCTCGTGCTTTAAGCAACAATGTGCAATATAATTGTTTAAAATTTATTCCCATGACATATTTGTTCAGTCATTGCCAACATTGAGGAAATGGAGAATGAAATAAGTATTCATGTTACTTCATACGATAAAGTCTAGCGGCGAACGTATTGTCTATAGACTTCTGTGCAATCGTACTCTTGAAACTGACATAGAGATCATTATCCACCTACATAGATAAATTACGGTAAGTATCGTGAAGGATGGATCTAGTTTGAACATAACTACCTCACAACGAAGCCATTTGCAATGGAAGCTACGCATTAAGGCTGTTGCTAAGACGCTTGTTTGTTTTTGGAATTTCGCACAAAGCTACTCGAGGGCTATCTGTGCTAGCCGTCCCTAATTCAGCAGTGTAAGACTAGAGGGAAGGCAGCTAATCATCACCACCCACCGCAAACTCTTGGGCTACTCTTTTACTAACGAAAAGTGGGATTGACCGTCACATTATAACGCACCCACGGCTGGGAGGGCGAGCATGTTTGGCGCGAACCCGCGAACCTCGGATTACGAAGCGCACGCCTTAACGCGCTAGGCCATCCATGCCAGGCCCTGCAAAGACGCACGGTCAACAGATAGAGCAAAATCATACGGACGACATTGACCACTACGACACAGTGATGTTTCATTATCGTTTTAGAATAACGTACTAAACTTGTATGTCGTATTTTGCGCTATTTTAAATCTGTTCTAATTCACTTCTATCATTGTAAGTAATTTCACTGTTAGATGTATTGTATTCTAGACTTATAACAATTGAAAGATGATTTTTAAATTTTTCCATTACTACGACATTGAAACGTACCACAAGTGGTCTAGCGAAACGTCTTTTTACTTAAAAACCACGTGGTTGACCATCGGTAGCTTTGTGCTTAACTGAGGAAACAAAAAACCTTAAGTAGATTATATTGTATTTTGTTTAAATCGAGTAATTTCTATTTAAATTGAATTTTTTGACAATACATATAGTTTAGTAGGTTATTAGGTTCCAAACGCTCAATAAACTTTAAAAATTGAAAAGACACTGAACACTCTTCGCATTAGAATATTTATCTTTACTGGACCCAGCTTGCTGAAGACAAGCAATTGACTTTTGAAACTTCTGTTACATTCATTGTGCGCTTTGTAGTTCGTGCATACTAAGTCACTGATTAGCGCTAGGAATTAGATTATGTATTGATTAATTTACGTTATAAACACAAAACTTTCATCAAGAAGAAATAGTAACAAATACTAAATAAATGAACAAAAATATTTGGGCACGGTTTTGAATGTCTTTACATAAAATTAATCGTGTTTATGAACCACAGCGCCTAATAATTACTAATAATTAAATGTTTTCTAACATTTTAAGCATGCTCTATTACTATAAACACGTATGGCAAAATTATTTACTTTACTGTTGTGTTTATAATGCCAGTTTATTTTCCTGTTGTATGATAAAGAGAAATAAAACCCCAAATTAATAAATTAGTAAGTTGAAAATTCTTGCACACAGCTCACGTGTAGTGACTGATTTTCGGAGGCATATAATTTGAGTATGTTTGTTATACGGGTAGTCGGCACAGAAATCTCTCCAGTTTTTCAACAGATCCTGTACGTTTCCAGACAAGTCGTTTTGAGAAGCTATGAACTTCATTAAACTAGCAGACTGTATCACATATTACTGAACCGTTCGAGCTACCATTGAACTGTTTTGTTTGTTTATAGTAAAGCACAAGCTACATGTGCCGATCACGGCTATAGAAATATGTCTTACTGCTGTTTAACGGGGAAGCGTTAAGGTAATGAAGAGGGTATTGTAAATTACAAGTTGAAGCTCATTTTACCTCTTGTAACGTCAATTAACCAATTACTTAGTCTTAAACTTCAATATAAAATATATTTATATATTTTATTACATTACGTTAATTTTTTTCTTCTTTATATCTATGGAATTTCTAAAATCCGGGTTTCGATACCAGTGGTGGGCAGAGCACAGATAACCCATTGTGTAGCTTTGTGCTTAATTCAAAACAACAACAATCTATGGAATTTATTACATTAGACAATTCTAAACGCCTTGTTATATTCATCTCATGTGAGTTAAGTTTCAGTTTTCTCTATGCATAAATTTATGATAATAAACAATTCGAAGTTACGTAAAAACACATTAACACATTACCTATTTCGTTGTGTTCTGTATTAACTGACAGGAGTACATTTTATCACAATCCATTGAGATAAGACTTACGCATAGCAGTACATAATTTGAAACTGATAAGCACTAACAGTATAATTTACAAAAATTAGTTAAATAACACATTTTTACAATTACAAACAAAAACGTTATTATAGAACTCGGGACGTACAGGACTTGATCTCCACCCACAAAATGACCTATGTATTCTCATATATTAACTTATAAAATATCAATATAAATAAATTTGTTCAACGTATGTATGCCTATAAATACAAATTAAATAAGTATACCTTAAGAGTCATTCTGTTGACTAGGTTTATAATTTCAACATTGAAGAGTAATTACGTATCAACAAACCCTCTGACACTAAAAAGGATGACCTGCTATCGTGAATATTTAAAACATGAATTAATATCTACGTCCTCAGTTTATTCATACAGTACGAGAAATTAGTATGGTTTGAATAAATCGTGTTTTTTCTTTCATAGACGGATTAAATAATGTATTTGAACATTTGGCTACTGTTATAATGGCGGTGTAGTGCTTCTATTCCATGACTTCTGCTAACTCAAAACGATATTTGTAAACTAACAAAGAAAAACAAAAGGTGGGGGCAAAAACCGAGAAATGTTCATGTGAAACAGTAAAAACCTTCAACTTAGTCTGGTCGGGCATGGCCAGGTGGTTAAGGTACCTGACTCGTCATCTGAGGGTAGCGGGTTAGAATACTCGTCACACCAAAGATGCTCACTCTTTCATCCGTGGGTGTTTTATAATGTAATGGTCAATCCCACTATTTGTTGGTAAAAGAGTAACTACATAGTTGACGGGGGGCGGTGATGACTAACTGATTTCCATGTAGCCTTACACAGCAGAATTAGAGACGGCTATCGCAGATAGCCTTCGTATAGCTATGCGTAAATTCAAAACAATCAAACAATCAACTTACTCTCAACCAGTGAAAAGTAGCGATAACGTTATCAGTTGTGCTGAAATGAACAAGTGTGATAAAATATTGTAAATATAGTGATAGTAAATACGTCTGTAAAAAATAAGTATTTAAAAGTAGTATTACTGTACTCCTGTGTTACTTGTGAATGTTGAATAGTTTTCCATTTTGTTTCTTTGTTGTGAAGTTAAAAGACATGCAATGAGCTATCTGCACTCTTCTCGCTGTGGGTATTTAAACCCATTTTTTGCTTTATAATTCTTCTTTTTTTCACTGTAAAGCCGCCGGAAGGCAGATTTACGATTTTTGTTTTAATTTTCAAAGTGACAGCATTATGAAAATATGTTGTTACTTGTAAGGATATATGAGAATAATGAATAATATAAATGTAGTTTAGAGCTCATCTCTATTAATAATTCCTTAACTGTCTTCTTTTTGTGTGCAAGAATTTACCTAATCCCGAGGGATCTGTTAAGTGGAATTAGATGTTCGTATGTTTTTGTTGACATTTCACAGAAGCAAACATCATTAGGATTATTTTTGTATGCATATTGTATACACTAATATTTAGTCGTTTTTTTCTTAACATCGGCATCTCAGAGATAATGAGATTGCTGGTCTATCATAATGGAAAACAGTCTAACAACTACTATCCTAAAATAAAATACGATGAAAAAAATTACCAAAAACTTTATCTTTAATAAAGGTTAATAAAATCGTTGAAGAACATACACACTAAGAATTACGGATATAACCATCGATTTTATGGCAACAATAAACTCCTGTTATCAAATTATGCTGTAATCTTGATAACGGTAAAGTAAATATTGAAAAAAAATACACTTGCTTTAATAAAACAAAAATATTAAACAAAGTTAAACTTCTTTCTAAAGGTGCTCTCACAGATTGTTTGTTTTGTTTTTTTGAATTTCGCGCAAAGCTACTCGAGGGATATTTGCACTAGCCGTCCCTAATTTAGCAGTGTAAGACTAGAGGAAAGGCAGCTAGTCATCACCACTCACCGCCAAATCTTAGGCTACTCTTTTACCAACGAATAGTGGGATTGACCGTCACATTATAACGCCCTCACGGCTGGGAGGGCGAGCATGTTTGGTGTGACAGAGATTTGAACCCGCGACTCCCGGATTACGAGTCGCACACCTTAACACGTTTGGCCATGCCGGGCCCTCTCACACATATTAATATATATATGTATATTTAGTATATAATATGACGATTATCAGGTCTTTAATTTCAGCTGGGTTGATAATTACAATAAAATTGAAGATAATTTTCACGAAATGAGGCTTAAGGCCGTGTGTGTGTTTTCTTGCAGCCATCGGGGTATCTGCTGATTTCACCGAGGGGAATCGAACCCCTGGTTTTCGCGTTGTAAATCTGTAGACTTATCGCTGTACAAGCATGGGACTTAAAGACGTCTTGTAGGATCATTTGTTTTAATCACTCACACCATTATACAATAGCGTGTTATCTCTTAATCAGTTAGTAGACACTAAAATAACGTCAGATAAGAGACTCTTAACGTTGTAATTTGCACTGTCGTGATGTAATTAAAACGTTTCTATGCCACAAATCGCGAGACTAATTTATGCACTGTGTAGGCTGCAACAAAGCATGAAAAACGAAATTTAAAGGTAAAAATACGTGTGATATGTTCATCACATGTATTAAAATCCGGTTTCTAGCGTTTCAAATTCATAGACATACCGCTTTGTCACTGGCGGACATAATATTTCTTACTTTAAATTTTGATTTTATTTACTCTTGAAACAGGACATTTTGGTGGACCCTGTATAAATACATCTAGTTCAGCTTTATCTCTTTAGAAATATTGATCATAAATAAATTATTATTTTAACTCTTACTCTGTTTTAGTTAATTTAATAGTTTTTTTTTATGGTTACCTTTATTTGATTTCTTTTCCTATCAGTATTGAAAAAAAATGAAAACTAAAATCCTCGGTTTACATCTTACTTTAAGTGAAAGTAACATTACCTATCATCAGGTACGTGACATGTTATTTGAAAATTTCTTACAATCTCGTATGTTCAACTGAAGTAACCAGTTCCTATACCCATGTTCACGAGTGTCAGCTGCGTACTAACTAAGTATAGCTATGTAACACTTACAATACTCAGGGACTTTTTCTCCTGTAAAGCCAATGTGATATACAGGAAAATAATAGAGTTAAACTTCTTAGATTATCCTCTTCTTTGATATATATTGGGTCATCCCTTAAGTAATATATGATTTTAGGTTCAGGAGAAGAGAAATGGTTCCATACGCTCTTAATGTTATTTAATCGATAATGTATGTTCCGTTTTTATTAATTACTTCCTCCCAACGATTCACAAGCTTCTGAATGCTACTTCTCTAAAATTCTTTGGGTTTTGAAGAAAATAATGTGGAGAGGGTAGTTTTGACATCTTCATGTATTCAAAGCTCTTTTCCATCAAGATCGTTCTGCAGACATTGGAGTAAATGATAATCAGATGAGGCAAGTTCTGGAGAATAAGGAGGATGTGGAAGGTTTACTCAGACTAGCTCCTCAATCTTTGCAGATATGATCCATGCTGTATGGGGCCGTGCATTATCCTGATGTAACACAACACTTTTACGATTGATCAAAGCAGACCTCTTTTCTTTCAGTGCAACATTCAAGCGCTTTAACAGTTGACAACATAAGTCTGTTGTAATCGTAACATTGAGTGGCAGCAACTCATCACACCAACAATATCCTACCAAACGCTTAATAAAAGTTTCCTTGGGTGGAGGTCCATTTTTGGCTGTGTTTTAGCCAGTTTAGTTGCCCTGAGCCATTGTCTACGACGCTTAACATTTTTATAAAATATCCATTTTTAATCTCCAGTCACTAACCTGTCCATAAAAGGCGAGTTATGTTCACGAGAGTGCAGTAAACTGTAAATGTCCACTCTTTCTCTTAGGTTGGCTTATATCTATTCATGGGCGACCCATTTTTCAAGTTTTGACACCTTTCCAAGCTGTTACAGATGACTGTGAACTGTTTAATGGGTTGAATTAAGCTTCTATGCTCATTCTTCAATTGTTACAGGACAATCTTCATCAAGCAGAGCCAGCAGCAAGTCATCATTAAACTCAACAGGACGACCTAAACGTGACGCATCACTTAACTTATAGCCATCTGATATGAATTGCTGAAACCGTCTTCCACGTTTGTTTTCATTTAGAGAGTCCGCATCATAAACACCTTGAATGTTTCGTGTAGTTTCTCTCGCACTGTTGCCTTTTTTAAACTCATAAAGCATTATATACCTAATGTACTCCTCAAACATATCCATTTTCCTAAAGGTTTATTTGATAGCGATTTGAAAAAATGGAGTTGGGTTAGTTTCTTTTATTCGTCTGAACATTTTTATACACGTCCTACTACATATTTTAGTCATTAAAGCTTTCTACAAACACAGAAATGATGATGCACTTTCTGTATTAAATTTTCGGACATTACTTATGGGATGACCTGATATATTGTACCTTTGTTTATTGGTAAGCACAAAATTTTACAGTAGGTTATATGTGCCAGTTGCTGGTATTGAAACGCCATTTTTAGCGTTGTAAGTTCTCAGCGTTACGGCTGAGCATCATATACAGTATGTTTGCCAAGTTTAGAATACAGTGTTACTTTCTACGAATAAGTTAATATAACCTCAGTTTTTTTCATCTTAGTTGTATTGTTTTATTTGTAGCATCAAATTATGAATGATGATTTATCATAAAGTATTTCTAAAACCACTGTTTTCCATGATTACGTCATTAATGTAAAACTTTTTTCTCCAGTTTAAATCCTCCTTAAACTAAAAATGCATGATTTTATTTGAAGATATTTTAGAAACACTAGTTTTTCACTAAATGCAGTTAATTAGTAAAATAATTTTATTTCCTAATATAGTATCTATAATCCCTGGAATACGACGAAAACATTAGGGCCTCGTATCTACAGTCCGGTACTGCCAGAAAAATATACTGTCTCTTAATTACCTACAGTAAATTGGTTTTGATAAATGTAATAGTTGTATTTTCATAACTATTTTAAGGTTATTGTAGTAAGGAGCAATTACAATTTTGTGAGGCATTCTATAGCTTGTGGCTAGGTGTATTCATAAGCCTATGTTTTAAATCAATTATACTACCATACTCTATTTTCTATTGCTTGTATTTATTGCTAAAAGTAATTTCTATTATTTGAATTGTCTTATAGTCCGTCTCTAGAAGTCATTACTTCTTTTTTTTTTAAATCGAATACATTAAGTCTTTTTGATACTTGTAGTTGATTTTATCTTGAAATACAATATTATAAATCATGTAGTTTCGTTACCAATTATCCAGAAAAGTAGTTTTTAATTTGATTGCTGAATTCGCTACATAAGTAATTATTGTAAGTAATGCGAAGCCTTTGTTATCGGCAAATCAACAAAAATTGTTCGTTTCTTAAAATGTATCTATTTTTGGTTTTGTTTATATCTAATGCTAGAATCAGCAAAACTGCCTTCTTCAAAGCATTTATTTCATGTTTGAGTGTGTTTCTATATCAACCTCAAGTTCTCAACTTTGTGCTCTCGAGAGCTTATTAAGTATCTTTATAAATCTCTAAAAATCTGAATATTACCATTCGTTCTTCTACCATGGTTGTTGCACTAGTATTTTTCTTGTTTATTCTCCTAAAAGATATCATTACAATATTCGCACTATTTTAAAAGTAATTATCTCAAGCAACTTGCTTTCCTGACTTCGCTAAAATGAGAAAGCTTCCACTGTAAGTATAATTGGTCCTTGTGTGTGTGTTTTACTATTACAAAGCCACATTTGCTGAGTCCACCGAGGGGAATAGAACAACTGGGTTTAGCTTGGTCCTTGTTGCTTTGATTTACTGTTCTATAATGTTGAAATACTTCGTAATTTTGAACTAAGTGATACATCACACTAAGGACATTTATTTGGAATAATATAATTTTTCAAAGGTTCAACAACACAGTGTAGGATAAGATAAACTATTGACGCAATATGAAGAGTGTTAGCTGTGGACTTGATATACCTAACAACTGATCATTGAAAGAATGTAATGTAATATCAATACTACTGATAGAATTAATAAATAAAAGTTACCTGTTGTGCATGTGCGCATGATACTTCGTCTATTAAATATTTTTACATTGACTTTTCAACAATCTTATATACATATAGACGCATTACAGCATTTTTCTAATATGCAGACGAACAAATAAAAGTCATACATTGATTTTCTAACTGTACATACATACATATATAGATATAATGTTGTTTTAGGACTCAAATTGGCCCTACCTGTAGTAGATCTCCACATTCGAGACATGACAGTCATGTCCCGATTTTCACGATATCGCAATAAAATACCCAACAAATTCTACACTTTAAGCCGTGGATGTGTTATAATAATGTCAATCAATCTATCTGGGTGAATAAGAACGGTAAGGTACTCCTGACTAGCTGCATTCCCTCTGGTCAGTAGTTCAACATTACAAACCTGGGAAAATATATTTTAAACCTGTCTGTCAAAAATACAAATACAATCGTGTTCGCACTTGCTGTGCTGAAATCTAAGTAATTTTTTGCAAGTTTTAAATTAGTCATATAGATGGCGAGTGCTGTTGCACAGCCGCCTTGTCTCTAGTCAGTTGTTCAAACTTAGGAGCGTCTATGTATGGACCTTGACATCTATGACCTAGCTTTTCGTATTGTACGTGCGTAATCAAATCAAACGGTATGTTTCGTTCGGTCAAAACATCCCGCAGGAAGCACTTTGTGTTATTAACGAGATTGATAGTTCAGCTATTTTCCACTTTCTATATTTCCGACTATATATTTCTCCAAACCATCCTATGTTTTCAATGGATATGCCTCACTAAATCCTGACTTTATATATCAAAATTCAAGGCAATCCATTAAGAAATTTGATGTTGATTAGATTGTTTGTTTTTTTACAGAAAGTACGGAAACTATATTATAAAAAAAACAACATAATTAATTGTTATGGATTTATTTTTTAAATTCTGGTATATTTGTAAATATTTAAAGCGTACAATTAAGCGCCTTGTTTGGTGTAAATCACATATGAAATGTTATTCAATATATTCAATGAAAAAAAAAATCGTACATCTAAGAATTTTACTATATCTTCTCTTACGAGTGAAATTGGACCGGATTTAGTTTGTTTCTTTCAGTCGGATTAAAGATGGCTAACAGTAATGCAAGTTATTTGACGAGACCTCATTAACTTTAAGGCTTTACATGCCCTATGATTGCCCGGTTGTGTGATTTCATGACAACATTACCCAGGTAGCTAGGCCTGGTATTTTGTTTCAACCACCATTTTACCTCAAGTTCAACAAAAAACTCTGCCTGGCTAACTAGTCAATGAATATTTGCTGTAAAATCATTATTAATTCAACTGCCAATTTTGATTTCATTCCTATAAGTCGCATCCTGACTCCCTTTTCTTTTATCTCACTTTTTATTCACAGCTAAGGTGTTTTCGATTAAATAAAATATTTTCTTCCGGCTGATAATATTAAGTACCAAATACTGGAAACGTGAGGTGAGATTTCACTAGTATTTTTTTTTTAAATAGACGAATCCAGGAATATCTAGGGAAATCTCACAAGCATTTACTGAACTACATGAACTGTCAAATTAGCTTTCTATAGAATTAGAGTATTTATTTAGAATTGTAATCACGCTAGAAACCAATTGACTACCGACACTACAAAATCCCATGGCAGGTAACAGCTTTGAACTGATAACACTACTTGGTAAGTAAACATGACGAGAGAGTTGTATGCCTATTATATAAATATGTGGTACAGTCTTTAGAGCGTTCTAAGCTAATTCTTAATAAGGTGTTTCACAAGTTGCTTAGATCATGGTTGCTTTACATGCTTTGTGAGTGAAATACATGTAGGGGAATTTTACTGTCTGGGTAAAATTAATAATGATAGTTACTAAGCGTTGAGTCGATATAAATTTTTACTAATTTTCAGAAGAATACAAGTAATGTGGAATCAATTGTATGCACGTGTAATCGACAGTGTATATTCTGTGAAGTCCAATAAATTACATTATTTTCAACACAACCTTGTTTGATGCTTGTCTATTTGTTTAAATTATATTTATTTTATTTTCTACTATATATAAATATTTTTAAGTAGAAGATTAAACTGTACTTGTTAGTATTGTTTTGTTTTGTTTGTTTGTTTTGAATTTCGCGCAAAGTTACTGGAGGGTTATCTTCGCTGGCGTCCCTAATTTAGCAGTATAAAACTAGATGGAAGGCAGCTAGTCATCACCATCTACCGCCAACTCTTGAGCTACTCTTTTAGCGAAGAATTGTGGGATTGACCGTAACATTACAACGCTCCCACGGCTGAAAGGGCGAGCATGTTTGGTGCAACCGGGATTCGAACCCGCGACCTTTGGATTACGTACTTGTTAGTAAGCTTCAGTTTATGAAATGAAAAATTCATTAATTAAATGTGGGTGTTTTCTTATAGCAAAGCCACATCGGGCTATCTGCTGATTTCACCGAGGCGAATCGAACCCCTTATTTTAGCGTTGTAAATCTGTAGAAATACCGCTGTACTAGCGGGGACCGTTAATTACATCATAAACTGTATTTGTCTTCAAATTACAAAATTAATATAGAAATGTCATTTATCAAGACGAAAAACTTTTTAGATTCTCCATTTAAAAATATGTCTGACTTATTAAGTTATCGCTTAAACTTGAAGCGTACTTAAAAGGTATATAAATTTACTTATAAGCTTCTAGTTACCAGAGAAATTCCAACTGGTATAGCTTCATTCACGCAAGAAAAACATTAAAGCAAGTATTAAGCTAGAGTGTGTTTGGAGTTTATAAAGCTTATATATTTTTTTATATATATATTAGTGTAACTTCAAGGCTGTTGCAATAAACTATGAAAGGTGTTTAAAAACTTCCAACAGAGAAATTCATGAAGGAAATTTAATATAACCTCGTCAACAAAACAGAACCGATGTGAAGATTTTATGTCTCTTTTGAAATGATGTATTGCAAAGTAAGTCGTGTTCTCATCTCATCACAATTCCGATAGAGTTATAAAAATCTTTTTAGCAGCATTTTAGATGTTACTAGCACTGCTTGGGTTTCACATATAGTAGATCATTAATGCCGCCTTAAACTAAAGTACTTTAGCTAACGTTAAAAACTGTTTCCGTTTAGCTTCTGAGAAAAGTTAAAAGTTATTAGAGAATAACCAACTAGCTTTATATAGACTGTACAAGCGGTTTTCCGCTAGATATAAAATGCAAGGACACTTTGTTTTAATCTACGGAAGAGATACGGATATTAACTATGAAAATGAAATGAATCAGCTTTTGGAAACAAAGAATACGCAACATGTTTTTTATACGTGAAATAATTAAACACGACGTTATCAAAAATATTTAAATTATGACTGTTTCATGAAAAACAATTTTTAACCTTGATTTTGAAAATGCTTACCATGTTTTTTATTCATTATAAAGTTAGTAAGGTATTTTACACAATATTTTAGGTATATTTAACGTTCTGATTAAATCGGTTATGACACTTTTATTTTTGTTCTTCTCCATCTGTAGAGGCCCACTATCGCCAAGTGATGAGGGGAGCTCGATTCGTAATCTAAGAATTGCGGGTTCGAATCTCAATCGGACCAAATATGCTCGCCCATTCAGCCGTAGGAGAGTTATAAAGTTACGATCAATCCCACTATTCGTTGTTAATATAAATAGTGCAAGAGTTGACGGTGGATGGTGATGGTTAGCTGCCTTCCCTCTAGTTTTACACTGTTAAATCAAAGAATGCTAGTGCAGACAGCCCTCGTGTAGTTTTGCGTGATATTCGAAAATAAACAAACAAATCTATTCGAAAGATAGATGCATTTATTTGTTTTAGCGCAAAACTATACAGATTTAATCATCTGGAGAAACCGAAGCCCGGTTTTAGCGTTATCAGTATGTAAACGTACCGTTAATCCACTAGGGAACGTGCGAACAGGTTGTTTGGCAGTAAACGCAAACACACGAAGAGAAAGTTACTTTACAGATCAAGAATTGTTCACGCAAAATAATTTCAGGAGTACATTGGATGAATTATATAATGTGGTATTTTGTGTTCGTTACATTTATTTGAAGCGGATTATCTCTCTCCTTCTGTGAGAGTGTTTGTGACAATATGAAGCAATGAAGTCATTTTTGTATAAAATATTTGTTTCTAATACCGCTTTTCAAATTCACATTACTAAAAATACTCCACAGCTAATGCGAAATATTTATGTGTAAACTTTGCATTTCCAGTGTTCATACAATGCTTAAAATCTGGCCCGGCATGGCCAAGCGTGTTAAGGCGTGTGACTCGTAATCTGAGGGTCGCGGGTTCGCATCCCGGTCGCTGCACTTGTAATCTGGGATTAATCTTGTAATCTTCGTAGCAACAAACATGCTCGCCCTCCCAGCCGTGGGGGCGTTATAATGTGACGGTCATTACCACTATTCGTTGGTAAAAGAGTAGCCCAAGAGTTGGCGGTAGATGGTGATGACTAGCTGCCTTCCCTCTAGTCTTACATTGCTAAATTGGAGACAGCTAGCACAGATAGTCCTCGAGTAGCTTTGAGTGAAATTCCAAAACAAACAAAGCTTAAAATCTGAAACATAAATAACAAACTCGTTCTTACATACACATCATAAGGGGTAATAAAGTATTATTCAGTATATTTAGCTGAAACACCTACACTGCACGTAACATTTAAACGTTAACCATATTTAAGAAAGTTATAGCTTTAACTAAGTTTTGTCCGTCAGCTCGTCGTTACGTAATCAAAACCGAGGGAATTAGGCATATGACCTGTAATGGTCACTTGTGGCTTCAAAGAAACCTTGTTCTACAACGTGACAAGAGCTGCGATGTTACTCTGTTCGCCGTGGGCAACACTGATACAAGTTATCCGACGAGATCTTATTGACTTTAAGACTTCAACAACCTTTTGATCGTTCAGCTGTGTGGTTTCACGAAAATATTAACTCCCCAAATTATTCCAGTCTTTGCATGGCTGTTTGTACTCTGTGTTCTTCACTACCTACGTCAGAGTTATCGTGTACGATATTATAAAGATGGTAGATTTGTAATCTTAACTACCGTTAAGAGTGCACGTGGTCGTCTCTCGTAAGCTTGTTTTTCTCGTCATTTAAAAATCAAATGCAGACTTACCTGAAGTGCTCTCAAATTTTCGACCAATATCGCTCGATTTTATGTGAAATATTTAAATGTAGGACTTGTATGAAGAGTCGTCGGATGAACATATGCCTTTTAATGAGAGCGTGTTATTGAATATTGAATACAAGTGTCTTCAAGTCAGGAATGGATACAGTGGGGAATGCATCCCCACACTGGCCATATCAAAATTGTGTACGATTACTTGTAACTTGGTATTTTAGAATAAAATCAATAAATGAGGGTTCATAGTCATACATGTTTCTTTTCTTTGTTTCTAAATTAATTCCATGAAATTTACGTTGCAGTAACAAGGAAAAGTTTACCAGGGGTTGGGTTTAAGTGATTGTTATTTAGCTGATCAAACCCCCCACCAAAAAACCCTGTATCCACCCATGCTTTAAGTGTCGTTGTCACAATGTAAACTCGCTTGCTGACCAATGGTTATGGTTGCTAGAATGCTTGCATATAGTAACATATAATTTATAACATAAGCACACAGATGATATAGCCCCTCTTCCCCACCAACAGGTCAAACTGAAAGAAGGGTTCACTTCAATCCCATCAAACAAATTTCATATGCTTTTTGAGACTTTTTACAGCCCTTCAAGTGACCCAATAAAGATATCCAGGAAAAATCTCTTTCATAGGAGTGATCAAGCTATGATAGTTTGTTTGGAATTAAACACGAAGCTATCTACACTACGGGCTATCTGTTCTCTGCCCATCGTGGGTATCGAAACCCTATTTTCAGTGACGTGAGTCCATAGACATGCCTCTGTGCCACTGGAGGGGGGATGCCCTTTAGAGCAGTATTCGTGGTGCGTGGAAGATATGATCAATATTCTAGTTTTATGCATGCATCTGGTACAGTTTACATAGACCATATTAAATTCTTTTTGGTAATATAAAGTAAAATCTAATCATTGATTCGACAGTTTCTGACTCATATACGTTACACAAAATATCAAAGAAATATTGAAATTTATTATACGTTAGCCATAATAAAGGCACCACCTCGATTATGTAATAATATCGGTAACACTATGCAGTTCATTTCTTTATAAGCCTGGTATTTGACGAGTTTTAATATTAAATACAAAATACTGATCATTTAGCTTATTTTTGTGACATGTGTAAGCCAGAAACTGTGAAATCAGTGTGTAGATTTTATTTTATGTCAGCGAAAAGAGGTTTTTTATGGCATATTTTTACTGATAGAGAACATATGCCTGGTTTTGGAATACACCCACTTACTTCAATTGCACAGCTTAAGTTAAATAATTCACAAATAGTTGACTTGTAATTAACAAACGTATTTTTCAGGAAATCTAACATGGTCTGGCACGTCACATTTTCCATGTTGAGTTAAACACCACGGTTTGAAGATACTGATAATTAATTTGTGTAACACGTATGTCTATCAGAATGGTTATTACAAATGTGCATTATAGCTGTATGACTCTCTAGATACAATTCGAGAGAATTTATTTTGCTTATCGTTTCCTAGCTAATCTAGTGTGTCTCGTGGGTGAGATACGCATTATATCTGTCCTTAGAACTAGTATCAAGTATATTCCATAGAACTGAAGTCAGAAGTAAATACTAGCAAGTGAATTCTCATGCAAGTTTCATGTTCAAGATGAACAGTGATGATTCGTGCGTAGTGAGGACAAAGCTTGCATTCTTTCATAATGAAACAGGTCTAATGGCACCAGCGAGATACTTCCTAATGGTAGCCACAATTTCGTGACTATAAACCCCAACATCATTCCTAGTGATGTGTCAGTTACTCCTTTCATCAGACGAGCTGCCTTCCGACACCATCCATCAAAAAGCTACCACAAAATCCATCACATTCAACTTCTGTGCTGTTAACGTAACCTTCTTACTCTGTCTCCACAGCTGAAGAAAGGGGGGCTACAGGGTATAAAGACCATAATTAAACATAATAGCATATATTCAAGTGGTAGTTCCTTGGATGACATACAAAATAAGTGTGTTTTTATCAGAATTTTAGGAGGGCGTTTCACTTTCTTCATGTTCGGTGAGGGTGTTACTGTGTACAAATACAAAGATATTTTTATATGCAAATAAAAAAGTCATTTTAACATGCTTGACCTTCTAATGATAGGGTAATTTTATGTAGATAATGGTTGTATTTTAATATTTTGCCTTTGTAGTATAATTCAGGAAAAAATTACTAAAGCAAAAAAATGTTAAAACGTTTTTTACACTACAATATCCACAGTTTTGAGTGTTCAGACTAGTTGTTAATAATAAATATAGTGATAATGTAAGTAATGACAAACCAAAATAATACCTTTTAATATTAATAACAATATCACGTAATAAACAGTAATAATTCAGTTACTGTATTGTTATTAATAATATTAATATAAAAACATTTAAAATACCTTTCAATATTAATAACAATATCACGTAATAAACAGTAATAATTCACTTACTGTATTGTTATCAATAATATTAATATAAAAACATTTAAAATACCTTTTAACAGTAATAAACAGTAATGCTCCATTTGCTGTGTTGTTCACTAACCGTCTCGTGACTCTCTTTCTTAGTAAATTTCTGACAGGGTGTTTATTAATTGAGTAGCTCACGAGAGCTCACCTCATGTAATGATATATATGACACAATCTTCTACATTAATATTATTTGTATGCCACCATTAAGAAAGGTGATGTCAGTTTCATTATACATATACATGTACTCAAAACGCAAATGGATAATTAGAAGATAAGTTAGTGTTTTAATGCAACAAACATTCACAGATAAACTAAACAACTGAGAGCAATAATAAATTAACGATAAACACAAGGATAACTTGAACAAAAAAAGAATTTGCTATTTTACACTCCTGACCTATTTTCTTTTGTTTTTAAATTTCGCGCAAAGCTACACGAGGGCTATCTGCGCTAGCCATCCCTAATTTTGCAATGTAAGACTAGAGGGAAGGCAGTTAGTCATCACCACCCACCGCCAACTCTTGGGTTACTCTTTTACCAACGAATAGTGGGATTGACTGTCATATTATAACGCTTTTCACAAACATTGCAATACCCATAAACCATTTTGTACTTTGTTATATATGAAATTTGGGAAAAATGAAACATAAACGTTTCTACTTCGCATTGAAAGAGTTATTTTCTTAACAATCTATACTATATGAGATGTCATCCAAGAGTTTCAAAATGGTAATTACATTCCATTATCTTAAGTATTGTATGAAAAATAAAAGAAATATTATAGTTAAAATAAATAAATACTTACTCGTTCTACTATTAGTATGTTATGGTCTATTCATTGAAGATAGCTCTTCAGGATGATCTCAAGTATGTTCTATAAGGCTAAGAGTTAAAGGATTGGCATGTAAATCTAAGACTACTTTCGTTAATCTGCAAACAAGGTTCACAGCAGAAGAAACATTATTCTGTTGGACTAAAGCAAAGTCTTCTGAATAAATTCTATCACCTCAACTGAAGTCTTTTGATTTGTGATCTCTCGATATGCATGCAGACACTATATACAGTAGATACATTCCGATATGTGCTATATAGCTATAATATAACATCCTAAACATGATTTGATATCTTGTGATTGCCACAACATGCTCACTTGCTTACATCTACTCCACTTAACAAAATTCACAGTCAATCGCAAGGAGTCCATTAATGATTAATTTTACGCCAAACATTGAGCAATATAACATGGTGCTGTAAAATCTGATTATTTCAGCATCTGTTAAGTATCTACATTAATATAGATTGTTTGTTTGTTTTGAATTTCGCGCAAAGATACACGAGGACTATCTGCGCTAGCCGTCCATAATTTAACAGTGTGAGACTAGAGGAAAGGCAGCTAGTCATCACCGCCCACCACCAACTCTTGGGCTACTCTCTTACCAACGAATAATGGGATTCATCGCAGCTTTATAACTTCTTCACTGCGAAAAGGGATAGCATGTTTGGTGCGACGGGGATTCAAGCCTGCGACCCTCAAGAACGTTTAGATAATAACAATAACAAAGGACAGTAAAATGCTATAATTCCTTGCAAGAAATGACTTCCATTAGTTTCTGTAGTCCCGATAAATCGTTTTATTAGGTTCTGTACCAATGAGTTTACTCTATCATTTACTGTCTTTTGTATCATACTTTGCTAAACAGTACGAATATTTTATTCTTATAGAATTATATGATTTTTACCTCTATTGTACACATGTAAATAAAAATAGTTTATATTCACGTTCGATCTTCTACATTATTAGTCCATATATCTGGTTAGATTGTAGCTTATTTTTAATGTGTGCGTGTAAGATACGTTTATTTTTACATTGTAGCGGTTTTTATTTTCCCATCTCTTTGTCGTGTAAGACTTTCTTGTTTCAAAGAATTTATGATTTTATGAACATAGTCAGGGACGAAAACTAGTTCTACGGTACGCTTATCGATTGTACACAAAAATATTAATATCGTTTTATAAGAAAAACAAAACAAAACATACTTACTTCAATAGAATACAATACAAAATAAACAGATGTAACAGAGTAGCTAAAGATATTCATCTTTTCTCCAATTAACTTTTCAAACGCATTAGCTAATGATTCGTAATTTGATACTTTGTTATATTATATTAACACTGACTTTGTTTTGTAGTGTGTAATAAATAATTCATGAACGATTATTTTAGGTCACGAAACGATTTCTTGATATCAGCTGATATAACGTACAACCTGACTATCAAGCCTTCAAATACTACATTAATAATTTTTGTTTTATGTGCAATTAAACTGCCTCCATACAATCGGATAGCAATAAATCTAAAGCGCTCTGTTCTGATAAGGTATATACATTAAAGAATGTTTCATAACGGTTAAATAAAACATTAAATAATTAATTTGTACAATAAATATTCTTCAAAAGTGTAATTGTTTGTAGTTAAGTACAAAATTATACAATGGGCTATTTGTACTGTGCCTATTAAAAGAGAAGAACAAAAGGTGTTATTTCAGAATTAACACTCGTCGTCAGTGGTGAAATAAATGTATGTAAATGAACACAAAATATGCAGTAACTCCCCACCTAAAGTCTAATTTCCCACACACTACTTAGAATAAGAGCTATTTAGCGTCCACGTAAAATTAAAAATAGCTTTTGTCCTTCGAAATACTAACTGAAATAATCGTTCAATACGTGGGATAAACATAGGGACTCGCAAGATGTAACATCTGTGTCACTTCCCGAAATACAATAAGAGTCATACCAAGTTTGGTCGAGATGAACAGTTTAATACAGAGAAAGCATAGAGTCCTTCTGGATGACATTTAGGGATTAAAACCGAATGGCGACTTGAGTTACGCCATTCTTCACTGAGGTCAAAAAGGAGTGAAAAACAGACAGATAGGAACAGGAGAAGCTAAGCCAAACAACAAAGTCATACTGTTAACTATGGATGAGGCCCGGCATGGCCAAGTAGGTTAAGGCATTAGACTTGTGATCTTAGGGTAGCAGGTTCGAATTCCGGTCACACAAAACATGCTCGCCCTTTTATCCGTGGGGACGTTATAATGTGACGGTCAATCCCGCTATTCGTTGGTAAAAGAATAGTCCAACAGTTGGCGGTGGGTGATGATGAGTAGCTGTCTCCCTCTAGTTTTACACTGCTAGATTAGGGACGGCTAGCATAGATAGCCCTCAAATAGCTTTGTGCGAAATTCAAAAACAAAACAACAAACAAAAGAAACTGTTGATGGTTGAGGAAAAAAGAAATATTGACAGTAACATTGTGATGACTGGATATCAACCTTTGTCATAATTAATAGCCTACAAGGTGACAAAATGGACACTAACCGTGACAATGAGGGAAAGAAAAAATTCGCTCATTATATTCCTGTGTAAAAAATACCTGTAGGCCCGACATGGCCAGATGGATTAAGGCGTTCGACTCGTGATCTGAGGATCGTAGGTTCGCATCCTTGTAGCACCAAATATGCTCGCCTTTTCAGCCGTGAGAGAATAATAATGTAACGGTCATTCACATTACTCGTTGGTAACAGAGTTGGCGATGGGCGGTGATGACTAGCTGCCTTCCCTCTAGTCTTAAACTGCTAAATTAGGGACTGCTAGCGCAGAGAGTCATCGGGTAGCTTTGCACGAAATTCAAAACAAACAAACAACAGTACCTTTATCAGGTCCGTTGTATTTTCTAAATGTTTAGAAACAGTTTTTTCTTGTTATAGAATCGGAAGAAATCAGTCATGACTTTACAATTGACGAGATATTATTTATCATAAATAATTTACTTGTTTCACCTTTCTTAACCGATGTCGCTTGGGCTACGTTGTTCATATCTATGATTAAAAAATCGATACTCGTTTTGACAAAGTTTTAAACTGTTATAACAATATGTCGAACTTCAGTTGTAATGTAAGAAGTTTAAAGTTATGTTTTGGAAAAAAATATTCCCAAGTGAAGAGTTCATAACGTTCTTTTAAAAATAAAATATTTTGTAAATAATCGTAGTTAGGTAAATTGAGGGTAGTACACACCATAACATCCTCTTCTCTCTGGATCCCATCAGTTTGACTCTAATGTCCATACATTTAACTCAAACATGACAAAATGTTGAGTTATCTAACAATAATTGTCATAATTCGTGTAATATTCACATGACTCCGTTTTAGTGGAATGATTAGTTATTTTTAGTTCAAAATTAAAAATAAGAGGATTAACACAACTATTAGATTAAAACACACGAAAGATTTACAATGAGTAGTATATTCTACTAAAATCTACTAAATAATATAACCACACTTAGTATTTAAAGAAAAACAGTTTAAAAAACATTTTGTAAACAAATATTACTATTCTTAGTTTTAAATTTAGAAAAAAAAAATTTGAAGGAAACGGTGCAACCGAAAGTAACATTTTGACGACACAAATAACGAATCGTTTATTATTAATAAAATAATTATTCATTTTACTTTAGTAAATTCAAATGATTTTATTTTATAATGATAATAGTTTCTGTACGATAAACTTATTGAGGCTTAAACTATTAGGTTTTCTTATTGCGATACAATGAATTATTAATTAATTATTAGCTTAAAATGATTTAAGGCTGCAGTTGATTTATTTTTGATACAACCAAAGGATTTATTCAGATAAGAATATTATTCTTAATACGCTTTCATGTAACTATTTGTTGTAACAGTCAAAATTAATATCAATAACATTTTTTAGCATATCCATAAAACTGTCAGTTTCAAACATACTAAAGCAAATCTTCACGTAAGAACGATGCTCAACATGAAAAAGTAAGTTTGGGGCATAAATGTCTTTCCATAAAACTTTTCCATCCGTAGAACGCTGATTTTCTGAAATTATTGGAAATTCTTTCACACTTCCACTTCCATATTATCACCAAATGTGATCAGAATGATTTATAAGAACTACTTCTTGTCAAAGAACAACAGCTTAAGTGAGAGAAAAGATCCAATATACCGTAAATATGTCTCTTATTCCCTCAATACATCTCTTTCAAACAAAATGGCATTGAACATAAACATGGCTAATTTACACTAGAGGTTCCACAATAGCTAAAGTTTCATATTAAGGAATCGATACTCACATGATTTTAAACATTTTAGCTGATCTAACTGGTTAACCTCAGAAGTATTAATGTTATCCATAAGGAATCTAGTTTTCGAACGAACATTTTAAACTACTTGCGGATAAAATTGCTTGTACGTCTATGACGATTTCTGTTTGAAAGGAGACGCGCAACAGAGTTATAAATAAAAAAATTGTTAATATTCCAATTAACATCACTAACGACTCCTATGGGCCCATATACATATGTTACAGAAAATTAATACTGATAAAGTTGAATAAACAAATTCAAAAGGAAGAACTGCGTTAAAAACAGCAAATCCAAATCTTTTACTTAGTACATTAAGTTGTTATAACCTAAAACAAGCCGAAATAAAAATAATAAAGAAAAAACGCTTCAGTAATTAAAAGAGATTCCAGGGTAAAAGCTGTAAACGTGGAATATAAAATGTAACCTAGGTTTTAGAGGTGACTGAGGAAGTAGGACCCACTGATCAGTTAAGATTAGTCTTAACCTCTATTCACCAATCTCACATAAAGAAATGAAATGAACGAATAGCAATAAATATAAACATAGAAATTAAGAGAGCGAAATGTGGGTGTTACAGCCCACATCTATATCACCCTTCACTGAATACAAACAGTTATATAAAATTACAACGCTAAAATCAGGGGTTCGATTCCTCTCGGTGGGCTGAGCAGATATCCCTTTGTGGCTTTGTTATACGAAAAAAACACACACACGGTTATATAAAAAAGAAAAGAAGAAAAAATAATGAAAAAATAAGAATAAGAAAAATAAAACACTACCATTTGAAGGTAAGTTAAGAATTTACCTCTTGAAGTAACAATTCGGCCTCCATAATAGTAGAAAGGCACTAGCCCAGTAAACGAATTGTACAAGTATAAAGAGTCCCATCCAGTTATCTAAATAAACTAGTATAGCACCCAACCACCACACATTTATTAAGTCTACTAAGACTATCATACTTTAAACAAACCATCACATGCGGAAAGGTGTACATCCTCATAAAACATGCCAAGTTCTTAAATGGCCTTATTAATAACTAAAAGTAACTATTAGAAAATCTTAGAAACATTTCTCTAATTTTTATTTCTTTATATTTAATAATTTTTATATCTTTTACAGAATAATTTAATAATTTTATTTAAAGTTCCTTTATTAAATACATTAATTATTAATTTTGTATCAGTATTTGAACATTACTGATAAAATATTGTAACTTATTACAAGTTTTACAATATCTGAATAACTGTGAAGCTATAATGCTTGTAACAGCAGGGTATGGTACATTACTATTAAAATAAAGTGAACCACAAACTGGAAAAGCAAAATATTTTCTTTTATCAAAAATATTTACATAGATATCTTTATCAATTATTTCTAAATCTTCACGTTAGAGAGCAGTCACCTTTCCATAACTGTCTGCAGGCAGTAAAGGGTGATATAGATGTGGGATATTGTGCCTTGGGCACCCACATTTCGCTCTCCTAATTTCTATTTCTATATCTATTGCTACTCCTTTATTTCATTTCTTTATGTGAGACTGGCAAATAGAGATTAAGACTGATAAACGGTGTATCCCCACCGTAATGTGGGTCCTACTTGTGTAATCACCTGCAAAACACAAGGTAAAATGTATCTCAGAATGGCTTGTTTGTTTGTTTTGGAATTTCGCACAAAGCTACTCGAGGGCTATCTATGCTAGCCGTCCCTAATTTAGCAGTGTAAGACTAGAGGGAAGGGAGCTAGTCATCACCACCCACCGCCAACTCTTGGGCTACTATTTCACCAACGAATAGTGGGATTGACCGTTGCATTATAACGCCCCTACAGCTGGGAGGACGAGCATGTTTAACGCGACTCGGGCACAAACCTGCGACCCTCAGATTACGAAGCGACGCCTTAACACGCTAGGCCATGCCAGGCTCGGAATGGCTGGTATGGGTATTAACACTTTTATTGATAAGGAGAGAACAAAGTTTTAACCTTCCTAGGTTATCTTCAGGCCCAGGAAAACTCAGGGTACATTTTATATCTCACATTATAACGTGTATCTTGGGATATTTTTAATTAGTGCAGCGTGCAGCGTTTCTATTTACTATTTGAAATTTATTTTTGTTTCGGTTTATAATTTACAGAAAATTTTTGTGTTTCGAGCAAAGCTACACGAGAGATATCTGCGCTAGTCGTCCCTGATTTTGCTGTGTAAGACTAGAGGAAAGACAGCTAGTCATCACCACCCACTGCCAACACTTGGACTACTCTTTTACCAACGAATAATGGGATTGACCAACATATTATAACGCCCCTACGGCTGAAAGAGCAAGCCTGTTTGTTGCGACGGGGATTCGAACCCGTGACCTTTGGATTACGAGTCTAACGCGTTAATCTATCTGGTCATGCCTGACCCGTTTGCAGAAAAATCACTGGTTTCAACAAGGACTTTATATATTTCACTACACTACTTATTGTAACAGTCAAGAAAGAAAACTTACTCAGCTCAGTGAAATATGTGGACCATATTAGTTGGTGACGGTGTAAGATATTCAAGTAATTTAATGGTTTAAAAGCATGATATAATTTTTATCCTTTATTTTTTCATTATTTCTGTGTATAAATAGGTTGAGTACTTCATATTTAAATGATTTTGGAGCTTCTTCATGTCACAACGTTCGATCATGCTTTATCTAACGAGCTTCCGTCTGGACAACGGCAATACCATACAGTGCTCATCACTTAGGGCGCCATACCATAAAGTGTATGAGTTCGTATATTCGAAACAAAGATAAATTATATTTTTGCAAGGCGAGATGCACAGGGCACCATCGACGATCGGTGTGGTACTAAAATTGACAAAAGTATAGTTTCTGTTTCTAAAAGCTTGCCGTAAGGCTGTTATGCCTTAACGGTTTGTGATCAGATGGAAATTTAGATAAATATTCTTTTTGAATATGGTGTGTACTGCTGCCTAGGGCAAACAAACGACTTTTGTCTCACTATCTCTTATTTATGGATACACAAGTATTACAAGACAATGTACATGTAACTAGCTAACCATGGCTGGAATACGAATTTCTTCAGGAACCATTCTGAATGGTCCTGGAACCTCAAGTTGATCCATATTCCATTGTTTTATAATGCCGTTAAGTACAAGGGACATCTTAGCCGTCTTGGAAATTATAAGGTTCAATTTAAATACGAGTTTTTGACCCGAATGTTTGTACATTTTCTTCAGCAAGGAGTGTTCAATACCTTTTACAAAAGTGCCCCATTTTCGGTGGCATCATATCACTTACAAAGCGCCAAACAATCTCAAAATGAAGTCCTGATACACGTCGTCCCTCGGAGACTCAATATGAACGATAATTTTCTCATTGTTTGCTGGATTGAATATTTATGTTCACTGTACGTGTGTCTATGTTTTTATGTTCATCTGTGTCACATGCGTCTGAAAATAATCATATTGATTTTGAATCTTTATTTTTCAGTTAATCACATAATTTCTCTACCTAATGAGACAACAGTTATTACATTATCATTTCTGTAAACTTATACAAAAAAAACGTATTCAAAGTTTCTAATAAATTTAGTTTTCGGAAAAAAATGGAATGAAACTCGAACGCTTAATAGCATAGAAAGCAGTAAGCATAATAAAATAAATGTCATTAAAATGCCTTTTTTTTAGTATTTGATTTAACTTCCTATCGGAATCACAAATTACTTTAACACATTACTCTTAAACTAGTATCTGCACGTGACTGACGTTTGGAAGTGATTGTAATTTCTATCAGTAACCCTCTTCTGCCCTGGAGACCAACGTAGGATTTATTACTAAATCACCTACTGCTACATTACCCACATAGAAAACCGTTCTCTGTTCCATGGTGGCAGAATGAAGACTGTTATTCAAGATGTTTATCACCTCCTACATCACGTTTATTCCACATGCGTTTTAACACACATTATTCGATTTCCTTTATGGCTGTTTCATCTTATGAAATGTAAGATTGGACACCCTCACTAATTGTTATTTTAAAATTACATAATAAAACAGATACTTTTATTAAAAATGAAGCATTTGCGTTAACAATGTATAATTAACCAAATCAGATAGATAAAATAATTTTTTCGTCATTTTTTGTGTGAAAATGCTTTCATCATTTGGAGTTAAATTCAGATGTCATTTCCTTCCCCTAAATAATCACGAGATGTTACAATGGTACAGCTTCTTTAACGTGTTTTTGTTTTGTTTGTTTGTTTGTTTGTTTTGGAATTTCGCACAAAGCTACTCGAGGGCTATCTGTGCTAGCCGTCCCTAATTTTGCAGTGTAAGACTAGAGGGAAGGCAGCTAGTCATCACCACCCACCGCCAACTATTGGGCTGCTCTTTTACCAACGAATAGTGTGATTGACCGTCACATTATACACCCCCACGGCTGGGAGGGTGAGCATGTTTTAGCGCGACGCGGGCGCGAACCCGCGACCCTCGGATTACGAGTGCACGCCTTAACGCGCTCGGCCATGCCAGGCCCTTCTTTAACGTGTAAATGTCTTCATTACATCACAACAAAATGCTACATATCATATATTTTTATAGATATATAAGTAAAATATTTTTAGTTTATCGTAAATTTAAATATATTACAATTTAACATTTTATTTTGTTAAAAGAAGTAAAAATAAAAAGCAGTGTAAACTGAGAAATCGGTTTATTTAAAGAACACTTAATGGTGAATATCTAAAAATTATGAGGAATAACAAAACTACTTTTGAAATATATACGTACTCAGTATAGACACACACACATATAGCATAACGGATGTTGCAGTCTTAATGCTTTATTGTCGAAAAGAAACCTTTCAAATGAAATGTTTTTTATATGTATATATATACAAACACTCAGGAAAGAAAGTGAAACCTTTGCTCCAAACAGTCGTTTGCCACACACATAATTTAGGTACCGAGCAGTGTTAAAATGACGTTAATTTTTGCAAGATGTATCAGGAGCAATTATTACCTCACGTTTAATATAAAGATTTTTTATTAATAATCAAGAGACATAAGGAATGGTTCTAATATGAATACACTGACTTTTGAGGAGATGAAGTGAATGGTAAAAACTGTGTCTTAGCCTTATAATTACCAATGCTAGTCTATATAAACTCATCGACGATTTTTCTAAATTAATTTATGCACCAAAATTCTTGTTATATTGTAACCGGATAAAATGAATCATAGAAGTTCTTAATATGAGAAAAGACGTGAAACCATATGTTTTGTAACAAGATATAAAATAGCTAACTTAGACAGTGCATACTGAGACTTAATCTCAGAATTGTCGAAATGTAAGTACTCTATTAATATGTAAAAAACAAACAAAAATAATGTTTCTACTTTTTTATTCACTCTTTTATAGAATAAAACTTAATAGGCAATGCATACTATAAAATATAATTAACTTTTTCTCGATACATACTTATATTTTGTAATTATGATAAAACTACTATAATTAACTACCTCCACCTCGTAAAATTTGTATTGTGACGAGTAGAGGTACAACGAGTTATCAGCGCTCTACCATCCAGCATCTGGATTGAGGGATTGACTATCACTCTTATAACACACCCAAAACTTATAGTGCAGAGAATATTTCGTGCTAATGAACGAATTCGAACAAGACTCACTATCTCTGATAACCTGAACTTTACCACAAAGCTTACCCGCACTCTGATAGAGTACATAATTACACATATCATTGCGTTTCAAGTACGTTTCGTGAATAATACCAGTTTTTATGCAATATCATGAATACTGGAGTAAAATCTCCAATCGCTTTAACTTCAAGACGACAACAAATATTATACATGAAGGTAGCAAATACATGTTCTAACGTTCCGTTCATATTTATGTGTATTAGAAAATACTTTAGAGTCTAAGAGAGCACTGTTTTATGATGATTAAACCAGGAGGCTTAGTGTTCTCTAGTTTTAAAAATCCACTAATTAATGATGCACTGTCAACTATTTCATAAGTCGTAAAATATTGTGCTATCAAATTTATTTTTATAATATGTCATAGAGTTTGTTTGTTTGTTTTCTTACTGGTTGCTGAGTCAATAATTATTAGATATCTGAAAACACTTCCCACATTCATAAACATACATATTTTTATAAAATACGTTATGCAAACTTGTGGATTTTGCAGAAACTTGACAATTACCCATTTAATAACATGTAATAAATAGTTTGGTTTGTTTTGAATTTAGCGCAAAGCTACACGAGGGCTATATGCACTAGCTGTCCCTCATTTAGTACGGTGAAACTAAAGGGAAGGCAGCTAGCTGGTCATCATTACCCACTGCCAACTCTTGAGCTACTCTTTTACCAATACATAGTAGGATTGACCGCCACATTACAACTTCCTCGAGGCTGAATTGGTGAGGATTATTCGAGCCCGCAACCCTCGGATTACGAGTCAAGTGCCTTAACCGCTTGGCCATGTCGGGCCTTAATAAATGGAACGTGTCTTATAATGTTTAGTAAATTTCTGGCTAAATTAATGGTGGATAATGTATGTCATTAATTTAATTCTTTAAGTTTTTATATGACAAAGATGTATTGTAAAGTTTGCTATCACTTTTTCATTGTTGGCTTTCCATGTACAATGATGATTACTATAACTACAAAAATGATTAATCATAGTATAATCAATGAACTTCTTAGAATATATGCATTCCTATGGCAAATAAAAAAAATCATAATTACAAACAATAACTCAAACATTTAAATTCATCTGCTACTGTAAACATGTAAGAAGAAATCCGTTTAGAATTACTATGAAGAGAAATGTAACTAAATGCCCTGTATACATGTTTTTCTTTTCTCAATTAAATATATAGGATCTAATTCTTAACAACAAATTCAATAAACTCTTATATAATTACTACAAACAAATTCAACAATGAATTGGCCTTAAATCAACATATCAGACAAAACTTTTTATTCTTTTATGAATCCTTTACTCATGTGCCTAGGGCTACTGCAAGTATACCCTAACTACACCAGTAATATCAAACACCATTTAACTGTACGCATCCATGAACACGTGGTAATCTCTTACAGTAAAATTACTGGATCCAATTTCATCAGGAAACTTCACACTTTATTTATTGATCAAATAGATTTTGAATTTCTGATTAAAGAAAAAAAATTTATTAAATAAATCGCTCTAGCCTGAATAAAACTCACCATCTGTTGAATTAAGTTTGTTTTAAGTTTACTTATTAGCTGTATAATTATTTACAGTTTCCTATCTCATTTACTGCTTTTTAAAAGCTTCCTTCATCTTGTCCGAGGGTCGCGGGATCGAATCTCGGTCGCAACAAACATACTTGCTCTTTCAGCCGTGGGTGCGTTATAAGTTACAGTCAATCCCACTATTCGGGGGTAAAAGAGCGGCCCAAGAGTTGTCGGTGGGTGGTGACGACTAGCTGCCTTCCTTCTAGTCTAATACTGCTTAATTAGTGACGGCTAGTGCGGATATTCCTCGTCTTGCTTTGCGCGAAACTCAAAACAAACCAAACCTTCCTCTTGACTCTCAACAATGCTCTTACAAATGTTTATTGTAGTACACGAACTTCTATTCATCATTCAGGTTATTAAATGTAGTTATGATTCTTCTATTTAGTATAAGAATTTTTTAGAATGAAATTTGTATATTCCAAAATATTCATTAAATACGTTTTTATCCAACAATATTGTGTGTTGTTGTTTTTTCATGAGAGTACGTTTCCTACTTCATGAATATGATACCAGAAAAGTACATAACTGGGAATTTAATACTAAATGGATCTATATCCAGTCATTGAGTTAAAAAGAATTGGTAGTGAAACTTAAATCTGCCATTAGGTATTCCAAGTGACAAAATAGTCTGAAAATATTTATATTTATTATGGTAATAAGAAGCGAGTTAGCTAAAATATAAAGTATTCATTTTTTTCCTGTTCTGGCATCGCCGAGCGCGTTAAGGCGTGCACTCGTAATCCGAGGGTCGCGGGTTCGCGCCCAACATGCTCGCCCTCCCAACCGTGGGGTGTATAATGTGACGGTCAACCCCACTATTCGTTGGTAAAAGAGTAGCCCAAGAGTTGGCGGCGGGTGGTGATGACTAGCTGCTTTCCCTCTAGTCTTACACTGCTAAATTAGGGACGGCTAGCACAGATAGCTCTCGAGTAGCTTTGTGCGAAATTCCAAAACAAACAAACAAACTGTTCTTATCATTTCCAAATTTTTTATACTCTAACTTGGTCAATAGTTGTTAGAATTGATAGTTACATTATTATCGAAAATTTCTGACCAAAGAAAGCCATTTAACAATTAACCAAATAAATAATATATCAAGCTAATATACTGGTTTAGAAAATTTTCTATGTCATAAATCAAAAACCAAATTCGTAATAGTTAGAAGGTATTGATTGTTTATGTGTTTGTTTGCTGAACGCAATCTCAATAAAATCTCAAGATATGAAGCTACTAGTACAAAATAAGTGTCGTAAATTTAACAAATAAAATAATAAAAATATAACAGACAAATAAAATAAAACTAAATATATACATATATATATATATATATATTGTATTTAATCAATATTGTTAATGACACAAACTATCAGTATTTGGAAAATGATAGGATATTTATATGAGTAAAACAAAAACTAATTCAGATAATTTTAGTTTTTCTTTGGTAAAATGTGTCTTGTCTATCTATTCCACTGCTTTATTTTCCACGTTATTATATCAAAGAGTTCGCGTGATGTCTTTTACTTACATTTATACACGTAATGCAATATCTTATTACCATTTTTCAATGTTGGCTTTAGGAAATTGATCAAAGAAATTGATCATTTTATAAAAAAAACAGTCATTCGTTCCTGCAGTCATGAAAACAATTATATATCTCCAATATATCCAATCTTAAGCATATTATGGATGAAACATCTTTATCGGCGCATTGTCATACATGTACGAAATTTAAAAAAAAACAACTTGAAAATCATGTTTATGCAGTAAAATCTATTTCAATTAGCTCGTGGCTGTAACTATAACTAAGTGATACTCATTTCAGTCTCCACTCGTTCCAACGTACTAGTGTAAAGAAGTTTCCTATTTAAAGGGAAGAAGAACAAAAGTCAGTTCTCTGTAACAGTTAATCAAAATTCTTCGATTTTGTCACAATGAATTACACTATTTACTACAGAACAGAAAACTTCACACATAGAAAACACCTTCTTCATTGCTTTAGATGTTTAATTACATCGGGAAATTATGTTGTTTCATTGATTCTAATTACCTCCACACGCTTGAATGTAGAGAGATTTTAATTAGACAATTCATTGAAGGGTTTCCATTCAGTGCATTTCCATATTCAACTATCTGTTTTATTGCAACCATTCTTAATGCTTTGGGGAAATCAGATACGTGGTGATGCATGAATTTTATATGTCTCTTACTTTTTAATGTCTCGCCACTCGAAAGTACCTCAATCTTGTTTACAATAAAGTTAGAGAAGTTAATTTATTTACTGGACATAAAGCTTTAGAAATAAGACGCTGAAAATCGTTACAGTAAATAATTGTACTCCTAGGCGTTTTTGTCTTTTGTCAATTGTTTTTTGTTTGTATCAGTTTTTGTGCATATCATGGAAGAGAAGTTAAATAGAGACAGATAAGCAAAGAGATATTTACAATTATTAATTTGCAATTTACAATTAATTATTATTAAATTAAATGTATTTATTCGCATTTTTGATCAGCTATACGTATTTTACCAAATACAAAACACAAGGAAACTTTTACATTAAGCTTTTGTTGTTTTGAATTAAGCACAAAGCTACACAATGGGCTATCTGTGCTCTACCACCACGGGTATCGAAACCCGGATTTTAGCGTGTAAGTCCGCAGACATACTGGGGGGCTTATATTAAGCATATTGTTTGTTAGTTTTTTTCAATTTCGCGCAAAACTACATGAGGACTATCTGCGCTAGCCATTCCTAATTTAACAGTGTAAGACTAGATGAAAGGCAACTAATCATCACTACCTACCGCCAATTCTTGCGCTGCTCTTTTACCTATTAATAGTGGGATTGATCGCAACATAATAACGCCCCTACAGCTGCTGGGCGAGCATTTTGATATGATGGAGATTCGAACCCGCAACTCTCAGATTACGATTTGAGCGTTCTAGCCACGTGGTCATGTCGAGCTTAAACATATTGAATACAATAAATTTCTGTGAAGTATTAATTATTATAAATTTTAAAATCCTATCCTCTTATTTCTTTATTTTTAAAATAAATGCAAAGCATTCGAATTAGAGAAATTCATTTTTCGTTTTATTTTTTATTGTTTCTCCAGTGGGCTTTATTGGCATATCCTGAAAAAAGAAGATATGCAATAATTACTCAGTTTTAGTTACATTAAGTCTCAATAAAAATGAGCCCGCGTCGCGCTAAAACATGCTCGCCCTCCCAGCCGTGGGGGTGTATAATGTGACGGTCAATCCCACTTTTCGTTGGTAAAAGAGTAGCCCAAGAGTTGGCGGTGGGTGGTGATGACTAGCTGCCTTCCCTCTAGTCTTACACTGCAAAATTAGGGACGGCTAGCACAGATAGCCCTCGAGTAGCTTTGTGCGAAATTCCAAAAAACAAACAAACAAACAATAAAAATGAGATAAGCAAGTAGATACAAATTAATTTTCACTTCCCATTACACCTTAAAATTATCTGCAAATCAACATCGTTCCAACAATACTTATCGGCACTTCACACACCAACGAAAACTATCACTGTTCATTTCAAACGAAGAAGTATTTTCATGTTATAGATATGAATGTTAATAAAATTAATGTCCCTAAAATTCTAGCAAACTTCATTTCATTATATGATATTTACACCGAAAAGAATTATTGTAATTCGATGGATCTTTTTAGTGTACTGTGAAATTGTGCATGGGTTACTTACAGCACAAATGAAACGTTTCTCAAAGTTACCCAAAAATTATATTCGGAACTACTATAATTAGTAATTATGTGTGGTCTCATAAAATAACAAGGATATGCGTATCCAAGAAAATGGTTCTATGAACGTACAAAAGCATGAATAAATAAATTAAGTAATAAAACAGTTAATCTCATTACTGAATATACACTAGAATTTTCCTACTTTATTTATCCAGCTTTATACCGCGATTAAAGTAAAAACTACATTATCAGCAAAAAACATTAATCGCCCTTGTTTGTGTCCCGACATGGCCAGGGGGTTTGGGAACTCGATTTGTAATCCGAGAGTCGCGGTTCGAATTTCCTTCACACCAAACACGCTCGCTCTTTCAGACGTGGTTGCATTATAATGTGAAAGTCATTCCACTATTCGTTGATAATAAAGTAGCCCAAGAGTTGGCGGTAGGTGATGATGAGTAGTTTCCTTTCCTCTAGTCTTACACTGCTAAATTAGGAACGGCTGGCGCAAATAGCTCTTGTGTAGCTTTGCGCCAAATTCAAGTAAATCCAAATCCTTGTTTGTTTGAAGTTGAGCACAAAGCTACACAGTGGATTATCTGTGCTCCGCCCACCACAGACATAGCGAGTCCTCAGAAATACCGCTATAAAACTGGAAGATGGGTTCATTTTCAAGACCTTAAATTTTTGTATCCCATCATGAAAGACAACGTGTATGATATTTTAATTACTTTTATAGAGATTGGTTTGATTGTTTGTTTTAGCGTCACGCCACATCTGCATTCTGTCCACCATAAACTCCAGATCCTAGTTTTACAAGTAATCTTACCGCTGACTCTCCAGAGGACCCAAACAATAAGATATTGGTGATTCAAGCAGTAGCATATCAATATGCAGAATTTTGGATATCAGTGGACACTGCTGAGAATACACAAACACACGTAGGTAAAAATACATGTGAAATAGTTATAAAATTATGAAGTCAATATCGCAATTACCGAAATTTGCTATTTATGAACATTTGGACGAAAATGAGAAATGTATGCGTAAGCATACAAACGCATCAGAAGTTAAATTTGTTGGATTTCCCTATTATCGTCTTCATGTTTCTACAAATGGTGCGGGCAATAATCTGAAGTTTTCATCTGTGGGGCGAAACAGACAAACAAAGATTTGATGCATGTTCCACGAAAACTGAATCATTAGTGAACAAGAACAAAATCAGACTATCTATACCAGTAAAACAAAAACAAGCAGGCCTAGGTATGATTAACGGAGGAAGAAAAGACAAAGGACTGGCTGGACACATGTGACGCACAAGAATCAAACATGTTCGATCAATTTTAAGAGTAGTCACAGTAGCAAGAAACGGATTGGATATAAGAGGTATGACTGCAAGAACTACAAGAGTTTCGACCAAAAGAAGTAAAATCAGCAAGAAGAGGCTATGCTAAGCCCAAGGGCTCCTCAACCGGCAAGAACAGATTAACCAGGTATAAAAGTGTCTACAGGAATCAAAACAATGTTTGACTAAACTTTAAGAGATATTTCATGAGCAAGAAATATGTAAGATTGGACTCCAGTGTGACCACTGGAAAAACGTGATTTGATGAGATGCCTGAATGACACATTGAAACAAGAAGGGGTTTTACCATCTCAAAGGGGACAAGAGGAACAAAGAAAGAGTTAACCATGCTCGAGAAGGACCAGAAGAATAAAAAAAGGATGCAATTAGGCTTTCATAGTACAAAATGAGCAAGAATAGATGTAACCAGACACAGGAACATTTCATCATTCTTACAGTTATCACAGTAACAACCAGTTCGTGTCATCTAAGAAATAAACATTTCAGAATACATATAGAAATATAGGATATTTCCCTCTGCTGTATCCCCATCTCATGAATTAATGTATAATAAAACCAGTTGCATTAATTTTTAACGCATTCCGAACACTCCAGCAAATATTAGTGCAAGCTAAACTAAGTAGTAGCTGGCACACACAAATATAATAAGTAACTTGAGTTTATTGTTGGGGGTTAAATAGATTTGTTGAAGAGGAATAATGCGTGCATATACAATATTCCAACAACTATCCCATACTTAAAATTCAAGCTTTTAAACATACCATTTTTCGTACATGTAAAAACGACTGGTATGGGTTGAGAAAATTCTACCAGCGTTTTAACACATATATTTTTCTCTACAAGTGGGTTTTCTCGTCATCACGGATTATACCACTCCTGGCCTATTTATGTACCATATTTTGCCAAACTAGTTTAGGAAACTTAATTTCTCACTACTTTCCATGTGTAAAAAAATGATATTATACGCTAAGATCAAAAGACATTGTATTAAAATGCAAAATTTAAAATGCCAGCAATGTGATTCAAACTCTTCAACGATATTTTGTTACAAACCAATAATGCGCGTTTCTGAAACATATGAAATATTTATTTTTCCCTTAGCTTAGACACATTGTCTGAAGTTTTTCTCGCATATAAACTTTGAACAAAATCTAAAATAGGTAATTATTTCCAGAATGTGGCGAACTGAATATTGTCCTGCTATAACATGCTTATACAAATATGCATTGTTTAATCCAATGTCCAACTCCTGAGGTCATCTAACTTCTTTTTTTTAGAATTTTTATGCATAAAAGTGTATGTAAGGTTATAGAATAACATTGGTAGTAGATATGGTTATGTTTCTTTTGCACCGGTTTCTCAATACTCTAGACCATTCTTCTATGATAGTATATACATTTTTCTTGGGAAAAGATTGCTGTAAAATAGAATATACTTCGTACAGGTGACAGTTCAGGTAATATTTTGAGGATAAAAACTATCTTCTTTTTCGACTGAAATAACTATCAGTAATGTAGATGCACGATACGCCCTGTGAATACTAGCATTGCAGAATTACTGTGTATATAATGCTATGTTTTCTTAAGCTGAAATAGTGAATCTTTTTCTTCACACAAATCTCTGAAAACTTATGCTTTTGACAGGTACTATACAATGTATGTTATATTTTCTCCAGTCTCCAGTTTGTTCTTTACTGCAAACTTCATCAGAGTCAGAAAAATCAATTTAACTTTGCAATATAACTTTTGCACAAATCTTCCATTGTCTTTTTGGTTATACTTAATCGCTCAATAGAAAATCATTCCACCTGAGAGTAAAAATTAGTTAAACGTCATTCTAGGTTTACCCTTTAGTACCCATACAATATAATATTCCATGTAATCTTTATAAGTCAAATGTCTAAAGATTTACTTGTATTTTTTCAATAGATAAATGCCAGAGCCTTAATCTCTATTCAGATTAGCTGTACGTTTTCCTCTGATTACACTATGTAATACAAATTTTGTTCCTGGATAGTTTGCGTCATTTCTTAATTGCTTATGTTGTAAAAGTACAGAAAATGGCTATTATTTCCTTAAAACTTTGTTTTTGTGACCTGGATAATGAGATTTAGAAATTAATCTATTTTCTATGATAAAACGGGCAAATTTGCACATTTTCATTTTCATAAGGTCTGAATAAAACAACATATGAATCAAGATTTACATGTATTTATACTGAAGTTGCACAAAAATGTTTAGAAGTGAGTCGTTTTCGAGATATGCAACTGTTATGTAAATCACTTTCATGTTCCATGTTCCCAAATATAGTCTCTCATCATGTTTTCTTCATACGCTCCCAGGTCACAAAAACAGAGTTTGAAGAGAAAAACAGGTCTTTCCCATTTACTTCAGGCAAAAGCAATTGGGAAATAACACTTTCTGCCTAGGAACAAGAAAAAGTAAACATTTTGTTACATAGTGTTATAAAACCTCTTCAGACAAGAGTTATATTCTCTTTCGTTCAGTGCACATCTTTCTAGTTGTATTTGTTTGCGTACATAATTAATAAATATTTTACATTCATTTAATTGACAGTTTTGTGTCCAAACTCCTTCTTTAATTTGCCTCCACAGTGGCTCAGGGGTATGTCTACGGACCTACAATGCTAAAAACGGGTTTCAATACTCGTGGTGGGCAGAGCACAAATAGTCCATTGTGAAGCTTTGTGCTTAATTCAAACCAACAAATTTATTTAATTTACTGATGGGAAAAGTTTAGTGTATGTCTGATTAACATCTTTTTTGTTATTTCATTTATTGTTTTTGTACATGTTTAGCATGCATGAAAAGACTAGAATATTAAGGTATAATGAGTAGATTTTGTAGTAACCACAGCGTTGATTTTTTTGTAAAACTTTCATGGTTTTCTTAATGTTTTCTTCCTATATTTTTTACACTAGTAATGCTCATAAATAAGACATATTCATAGAGTAAGCAACTAAAGTTAGTAGACAGTTTATGAATACGACTAGTAGATGTCATCTTTTTCATCAAGAGAAAAAACATATTAATGATCTTATTCCAACCACAGATTTATGATACACTAAAAACAGAGGTGTTCTGAGCTGTTTAAACTGTTATACCTCCAAAGTTAACACTGAGAGTATAGAAGCCCCCTTGGTCTGAGAGTTATAATGACAGCTTTATATGAATATCGGAGACTGAGTGAGGTTGTCTCTACAGAGCACTCAAATTGTCACTAACAAATAGTATCAAATCTCACCACTGGATGATGTCATCAAGAATAGGAAAAAAAGTGAAGGTGCCTATGGTATGTAACATCTGCCGTTTGGAATTGTCCAATGGGAGAAATGATGACATACACAGGTGAGTCTCCACAAAGCGCTATAAAATCTGTTTTGCATCTTAAACACAGGTGAGTCTCCATATAAAATATCTGATTTGCATCTTAAACTTTTGAAAAACTGGCTTATATTTTTTTTAAATAACTCGTTGCTTTGTCATTCGAGAGAATAAACCACATTTGTCTGGACATTAACGCTCACTGGTACCATGGATATCATAGGTGTTTTAATCATGAATTAGCTGAAATGCCACCAAAGGTGTCTTGCTTCATAATTTACAAAACCTTGTCAGTGAAATGAAGTAAATAACCTTAGAAATTCAAAGGTACTAAAAAGGATTGTCGGTTAATTGACTTTTGTACAAATCTACTCAAGGACTAGCCAATTTTGAAGTGATAGAGTAAAGGAAGCAGCCAGTGAGCACCACCCGCCTCAGTTCTCGAAATACTTTTTATTAATGGACATCGAGATTGACTGTCACATTAAAATGCTTAATCGGCTAGATTGCAAGTAATTTTAGTGCTAGTCTCTTTTCCTTAGAAAAGTGTGGCCTACTTTCTTAATTTTTTTCACACATGTAACTGTTTGAAGTAACAAGACAGAGATCGAGAGTCCAATGTTTAATGCTGAGTGTTAATAGTCGGGTTCCTGACTCTATAAAGAATTTGAATGAATAGCGATACGATGATAATACTTTTCTACCTGTTCAATGAAAAAATGTTATGTCTGCTCTAATAATTTACCAAAACAAAGACACCGATCCTTGGTTTTGTCTAACTTACTATTTGTTAGAGTGGTTTGGAGATTATCCAGGAACAATGATAGTACAATGCATTGCAGTCACACTTTATTAGTTGTCAGTCACTTGATTATTATGTCATTGTAAAAGTTATTGTTATTAGTTTTAATGCTTAGGACACGGACAGTTTGTATGACCTATGGCTAATGACACGAATTCTAAAATATTTGTAAGCTAAAATAGTTTCTATTATTGAGCAATAACTGATGCAAAAGATGGGTATTTTCTGAGAGTGGTTATATTGCACTTTGGAAATGGCGTAAGTGTGCAGAACAATCAATTAGCTATGTATGTATTTTGAATTTCGCACAAAGCAACTCGAGGGCTATCTGGGCTACCATCCTTAATTTAGCAATGTAAGACAAGAGGGAAGACAGATAGTCATCATAACTCACTACCAACTCTTGAACTACACTTTTACTAACGAATAATGGGATTGACCGTAACTTTATAACGCCCCCACGGCTGGGAAGGCGAGCATGTTTGGTGCCACAGGGATGCGAACCTGCGACCCTCAGATTACGAGTCCCCACGCCTTAACACGCTTGGCCATGCCGGGCCCTTTTAATTAATCAACCACACAGTCAATTATAGTAAAACTACAGATTAAAGAATTAACAAATAATTACAGGACATAACGCCAATTATTGAAAATAATCGTACTTTAAGAGGCCATGACACCAGTTATTGATAATAAGTATCGGCATGTTTCTAGTTTTACATAAATCAATCACCTATAATTATAGTCAATAATATCATGTCATCCTGATGTGATGCCAGTCATTAACAATAATTGAAAACAAGTGTATTGTGATGAAGAATGAAGTACAGTTCACAAATCATAATTATAGTATAAAAAAACAACATTTGTGTATCTAGTAAAAATAATGGAGTAAAACCATATAGAGAAAGCAGGACAAAATTTTTTCAGCTTTCTATGGAAGATATATAAGAAACTTAGATATTAGCTTACATTCATTCTTTCTATACTCAGTCCAAAAGAGAGTTAACTTCAAATATTTTTTTACCATAACAGAAAGGTATGATTATTTCTCGTTAACAAACATTTTCTCATTACTACTGTTACTTCTGCTGTTTGATGGCTATTCCATTCTTATTATTAACAAATAACTGAACTTATTCTACTAATACACGGTTCAATTTCATTCCTGTTTTCTTTAACAGGCATCTAGTAACCTTCCTTGTCCAAACATGGCATAACTACCTGATTTATCATATCTTTTCATGAGATATGAACCGTCACAATATTCTCACATGGATTCAGTAGAAAATGACAAGTATGTTGTGATTGTACTATTCTATGGTGAAGGGAAAATATACATTTGTCAATACAGAAACTATGAAATGGTATGTTATACTGTACCAAAGAAGTTGTAACATTTACCCAAGTTGAATGCTTGGAATTTAAGTTACTGACACTATTAGTAACTGGGGTTATATTACTGAAACCCACACAGATCTTTGGCTTGGATCATCGTAAATGTATTATTAGTATTGTATTTAATGAATCAAGAAATGTGTGTTTACAGTGTAATATAATGTTAATAATTATATATCAGGTCTTATAACTGAATAACAACAGGTATGTGAACAGATTTGCTTTGTTGGTTCATATCTAAATCAATTAAACACGTGAAATTAAAAACTACATCTAAATTTATTAATAATATTTTTCAAGAAAATGTTATTTGAATTCATACTGAAAATATATTTTTGTCGTATAAAATGTTAGAACAGAAAATTGTTGAATCTGCAAAATCAATTGTCCCAGTCAAGTTACTTATACATGCATGATTTTGGATCATGATGAAGTTATATGATTACATCTGAGAACTGCTTTTACATAAATACCAAAAACAACAACAATGTATTAGATGTAATAACAATCAGTGATGTCGAGAAACCCACTATGTAAGAACTATACAGACAAACACCACACCAACATTATTTATAAAATACAATGTGATAACTGCCACGACTTCTGTATTGGAGAAACAAGTAGAAAAATGGAAACCATATTCAAAGAACATAAAAAGTCACCTTCACACGTTTTCGAACACTGCAAGTCAAATAAACACAACATAACCATAGAAAACACTAAAATACTAAATAAAGAAACAAACATAAACAAACGCAAAATTAAAGAAGCCTTACTTATACAACAACTTAAACCCAAAATAAACCAATATAAAGGAATACCATTATACCTATATTAATATTATAGATAAAATTATATATTCAAACATTTTACCCCGCCCTCTACATTACGACACTCAGTTACACAACCCCTTCTAAACATGTGGTCAGCTTCCGGTCAGTTACCTCTTTCTTTGTGAACCTGACGATGACCGAAGAAGATCGAAACGTTGTTTGCTCTTCTATTTGAAATATTTTCTCAACCCAAACGAGCCGTTTTCGCACATAAAATGTATTAGATGTCTTTCAAAGACAGAGCTAGTCAATTAAATATACATGAATTAAGAAATTTAAAGTCACTCATTTTGTTGAAAATGGTGAATTTATTCATGAGCTATCTGATTTGATCTGTGAAATGATTAAATATATAGGGTTAAGTAGCTGAATCATACATAATAATGATGAACAAATAAAAGAGATTTTGATGAGATTTCTTTTTCATCACGTGACTTGCAACCTTTATTAATCTTCATGTAATAATGAATTTGACATTTGACCAACTCAAAAAGGCATACCTAGTAAAGATATTGTTACATTAAGTTACTTTGTCACAAAATTATGAAAAAACATATAATTAATATCTTTATAAAATCCAAATTTAGGTAATATGTTTCGGCAATATAACTAGATCTCCAATAGTAATATGTACAGTATTGGTCACACATCCTCTTATTGTAAGTTTATGTATGACAGTTCTTTTTTATTATTCTTTTATGTTGTGATTATAAGAAGGAAAACAAAGATACTCGAAACATCTTCATATCTACCAAAGTAAATACAAACCCAACGTCTTCTTCCAGACTTTTGAATCAGATTCAAGTCGATAATGTGCATCTGTTTGTCTGCATGGTCAGGTAGTTTATTGCTGAGAAACACATTTTCTACCTTCTTTAATGTACACAAATCTTCAAGGAATATAGAATAAATATCTACAGTGTTCATGTGTTTTTTGATACCAGTTGTGATTGTTTTGGACTAGACAATGCCTCAAATGGATTGACATTTATCATAGGCAAAGTACATTTGTAATGTTAATAAATGCATTACCAAATTGGATATAAATGCATGCTTCTTTCTTGTTTCACCAACTTAAAGCGCAAATCACCAAAGAATAGAGACTAAGAGTGTGTATCTTGCAGAATTTTTTTTACCTTATCCTATATCATTTCCTTAGTCTGAAACTGTTTTTCCATCACTCTAAATAACGTTTCATATCTTCATGCATCTAAATCATGTTGTAATGGCCATGGAAGAATCTAATTTTGTTAACTTTGAATGTCAAGAAATTTAATGGTTTTCTTCAAAGATGTATTAAAAACCCTCCTTGCCAACATATCCTAAACAAGATGCATTATTGATAGAAAACTGAAAGCTTTCTTAAGGGATTGTAAAGATCTTCCATTCTGTTTATTTTAAAGGATATTTAACATTCCTCTTCTGGAAGGCTTCCATATATACAACAAAATGACTAATGGACTGATTTTGACTTTTTAAATCTAGATAGTCAGAAACTTATTGTGTAACAACCTTGAACTTAAATTGATTATCAGACATGACACAAAATGCGCATTTACTTTGTATGAGGTGTATTTTACAAGTACCACCAATCGACAAAACATTCTTTAGAAAAAGATGTCAGAATGTAAACAGCCAATCATGTTGACAGCTCGACTGCTTCAGATATATTTATACGTCAGTCTTTTATTTCATCATTATACTCATATTTAATGCTATGATACTCAGAGCTAGAACATGTGTGTTTTACCAACGTAGACGTTGTCAGAAAATTTTTCTTAATTTCTCTGTTGTGACTCAGTAGTATTTCTATGTACACTTTATAGGAATAGAGGCTGTGAGTTGATTAAATGTGTTTTTCATTCGCATGTACATTAATTTAAGATAATGTAGAAAGAATTAATACATTTAAAGGTGCAGACTTATCCTCATATGTTTCTACGTCTGTCCCATCAAGATTGACAATCTTTACCTTCACATATAAATATAACTATCCCAGATCTGGATAGTCATCTTCCAATCCGGATATAGAAAATGTGATGAATCCACTGTTGGTCAACAATGACAGAAGATAACATTACATCCACTAACCCTACTCAGTCACTCTTTGTATAAGAGGGAGAGAGAATAACTCTAGCTCCAACTTTATACACTGATAGAACTTTTCATGATATGGGAAGGACATAATTGCTTCTCACAGATAGCAAGGCTTCATCTCTTCTGTTCCTTGTTTACAGTGAGGCTTTTGTATTTCTTCTTCGTATTAGGTGAACCAATCTCGATTCAAGTTTTGACTCTTTTGCAGATTGTTTTCTGGTACCAACAAAACGTCTTCCTATATGTCATCTGATGCTCAACTTGTATCTCATATAATTGTTTATTTTTCTTCAGGCTAATGCTCTTATTTTCAGGAAATAAAAAAGTTGCTGGTTTGTTTTTTTCTTAATTTCGCTCAAAATTACTTGAGGGCTATCTGCGCTAGTTGTCCCTAATTTAGCAACGTAAGACTAGAGGGAAGGTAACTAGTCATTATCACCCACCGCCAACTCTTGGGCTACTCTTTATCAACGAATGGTGTAATTGATCGTAACATTATAATGCCCCCACATCTGACAGGGCAAGGATTCGAACCCGCGACCCTCAGATTACGAGTCGCACGCCTTAATCACTACGACATGCTGGGCCAAAAGTTGCTAAACCTGTCTTCTAAACTGTGACATCATAACCGTTTACTACATGCAATAGAAAGCTGTTTCACATCTGGTAATTATAATACACGTCATGAACGACTAGATCGTGATAATAAGGCTTTCTTATCATGTCACAGATGACAAAAATGAAATGTTACGCTTACCCTTTCCTGTTCAAGTTGAAAACATCGACCTATATTGTCATTTATATCTATCTTGATGATCTGAAAACGTTTAATAAATATTAGTGTGTAATAAGGATTCATAAACATTTCAACGATCATGTATCCACCACGACTTTTAGCTTGAACGATTTATAACAGTGACACATGTGCATCAATGACAATATTAGGGTCCATAACACCCGGAAAAACATAGAATAGATAAAATCAGCCATGCGTGTTAACAGCGTGTTAACATGCCATATAACTAATCATAAATTTGAGAAGTAGAGATAATACAGGATCAAATGACCCTCTCACCTAGAGTATCTTTTTCTTCGTTTGACACAGAGTTTTAGCTTCTTACATTCGCAACTTTATTAAACTATTTTTTGTTTATGTTATAACACTTAGTATAACCAATATTTTAATGGTACATAAGTTTCAAGGTATTAATTCTATAAGGTAATACAGAGAAATCCTTAATTTCCTTAGTGTGACACAAGTGACACATTTTCACTTGGCATCTTCTCATCTCTTTGTATCCGCTACCCCTTCAAAAACGTAAATGATTTACTATAAAATCGGCATTGCTCAGAGAAACTATTATTTATTTGTTCAGTTAGAAAGTTAACAAATAGAAAATCAGACCCCTGCTGTCACGCCTACTAAATACATCCAGTCTTTCAGGACTTATTAATATATCTTTCTTATATTCAATTACATATTACTTATAACCAATAGGAAGTCAATATTTTAATTTAACAAATGAATATCAGGTTGCGTTATGTTCTAAACAAATATCATCAATATCACTTATACTACAACTTTTGTTCCTTCGGGTATAACAAGGGTTACCTTGAATTATTTTGTAATGGGATAATTATATAGCCAAATCAGCTGTGATTGTCAGAGGAAACTGTCTGCTTCTTGCATGTTATTATTCTCTGCTTTTTGTTGAATTATTTAAATAAGTATTATTTAATGCATTATTACCATTAGTACAAAAAGTAGGCTTAAATGTCCTCGACAATCGACAGCAACAAAAAAACAGATTGAGTAAGTATTTTATTCATTATTTTTCATGTTTTTTGTAACTATTCTTTATTTATATGGTAAAATCAACAAAAATGTTTTTAGGTTAGCTAATATTATATTAAGTAAAATGAATAATAATAGCATAATAAAAATGTTTCACGAAGCGCACAACTAGGGGCTCGTAGTATATCCTGAATAATGTAATTCGATAGCATAACGTGAGATGCCCATGTTCAGAGTGATTTACAACTTGCAATGTCTCAGATTATGGTTGTACGACGTTCAAAAGGCAATAAAATAATAACCTTTAATTATAAATATATGTCAGCTGCTAGAAGCTTAAAAGTGCTTAAATGAAGTTTTAGGTATTTTGTAAAGGAAATTTGAGATTTTGAGATAACGAAAAGTGCTGTTAATCATAACATGAAAATTACACACCGACTGTTTAAACCAAATGCTCAATATTTTTCACAAACAAATCTTTATTTTAGTTCAATAATAATTCTTTAATAAAAATATTTTCGCATGTGAAAGACTTGTAGCGTTAACTGAATGACTATTAAATTTTGTAAAGATATGTACAATGTAATGAATTAAGTCTTGAAAGACTTTTTTTATTTTTAAACGAGTACAAAGAGTTTACTTGGTCGGTCAATTTGACCAAGACCATATTGAGAAGGTTAATTAGTATTGTGTTTATGTGAAGTTTATACAGTTACAAATGTGATCTCCTGTGACATCATACTTATAAATTTGTATGAAGTATATGTATTGGCTATGAACTGATCTTTCGACTTTGAGTTACGTATAGTCTTATCCAGTATGGCTAGGTGGGTCAGGCGTTTGACTCGTAATTTCAGGGTCGTGGGTTCGATTATTTGTCGCAAAAAAACATGCTCGTTCTTTCAACCGTAGGGGCGTAATAATGTTACACTCAATTACACCATTCGTTGGTAAAAGAGTAGCGCAAGAATCCGGTCGTGGATGGTGATGATTAGCTGCCTTCCCTCTGGTCTTATACTGATAAATCAGGGACGGAGAGTGCAGATAGCCCTCGTGTAGTTTTGCGCGAAATTCAAACACATTGATCCTGTATATTTTTCATGTTTTTGTTAAACAAATTCAGAATACCTGAGAGTTGTCAGTATGAGTCTTCTTTGAAATTATATTAACCTCCAAAGTTAACACTGGGTGTACAGAAGCCCCCGTTGTCTGAGAGTGACAGCTCTTTATATGCATATCGGAGACTAAGTGAGGTTGTCTCTGTAGAACACTCAGATTTTCACTAACAAATAGTATCAAATCTCACTACTGGATGATGTCATCAACAATAGGGAACAAAGTGAAGGTGTCTATGGTGTGTAAGATCTGCCGTTTGGAATTGTCTTGCTTTCAGTAAAGAAACAAACATCCAATGGGAGAAATGATGACATACACAGGTGAGTCTCCACAAAGTCCTATAAAATCTATTTTGCACCTTAAACACAGGTGAGTCTCCATATAAAATATCTGATTTGCATCTTAAATTTTTGAAAAACTGGCTTATATTTTTTTTTAAATAACTCGTTGCTTTGTCATTCGAGAGAATAAACCACATTTGTCTGAACATTAACGCTCACTGGTACCATGGATATCATAGGTGTTTTAATCATGAATTAGCTGAAATGCTACCAAAGGTGTCTTGCTTCATAATTTACAAAACCTTGTCAGTGAAATGAAGTAAATAACCTTAGAAATTCAAAGGTACTAAAAAGGATTGTCGGTTAATTGACTTTTGTACAAATCTACTCAAGGACTAGCCAATTTTGAAGTGATAGAGTAAAGGAAGCAGCCAGTGAGCACCACCCGCCTCAGCTCTCGAAATACTTTTTATTAATGGACATCGAGATTGACTGTCAAATTAAAATGCTTCCTCGGCTAGATTGCAAGTAATTTTAGTGCTAGTCTCTTTTCCTTAGAAAAGTGTGGCTTACTTTCTTAATTTTTTTCACACATGTAACTGTTTGAAGTAACAAGACAGAGATCGAGAGTCCAATGTTTAATGCTGAGTGTTAATAGTCGGGTTCCTGACTCTATAAAGAATTCGAATGTTTGTTTGTTTGTTTGCTTTTGAATTTGTCACAAAGCAACACGAGGGCTATCTGTACTAGTCGTTCCTTATTTACTACTGTGAGACTAGAGGGAAGGCAACTAATCATAACCACCCACCGCCAACTCTTGCGCTACTTGTTTTACTGGCATTATAATGCCCCCACGGCTGAAAGGGTGAGCATATTTAGTGAGACGGGGACTCAAACTCGCGACTCTCAGATTACGAGTCAAGTGTTTTTACCTGGCCATGATGGGCCTTCTGTATGAGTTGTCTTTTAAAGAAATCGAAAGAAAAAATGTAGAGTTACTGGATCAAATCCATCAAAATTAATGTAGTTTTACTGTTGACATTATTAAAAACTACTTATTATAGTTTCGCTATTGTTGTTTTGACGTTTAATTTTTGGGAGAACATTTTCTGTTTTCCCTGGTGAAAAACTACACTCTTTCTTTATACAAAATAAATATAAGCTGATTTTCAAGCTTTTTTAATGCGTAAAGATATCATTTATAAAGTACACAATGTTTTCTTTTAGCCAGTACTTGAGAAAAGTGGATGTCGTTTTTAGAATCGTAACACATCTGTGTTTTTTTTTACTCTACGATTAGATATGCTTGTATAATACAATCATACCTATAATTACCATTCATTATTTCCTCACCCAAACTGTAGGGAAATTGAATGCAATCTTTTTTCTTTCTTATACGTCTCTCACAGGATTGGTTTGGTTTGTCTTCTTATAAGAAAATCACATCGAGCTATCTGCTGAGTCCACCGTGCGGCATAAGCCGTAGACTTACCGTTGTACCAATGGGTCTCTCATAGGAAGCTAATTACGTCATTTTCTGCTTTTACTTTCAATAATTGTCTTCTATAATCATCTTTACCTTTCCAACTGTTGTTTCTTTACCCTGTTTTTATGTTTTAAGAAACAGAACCACATCTTTTTCTTAAACTACAGATATTTTCAATTAGTTATAATAGCAAAAAGATGTATCTGTCGTTCTGTTTGTCTGTGACAATCATAACTACAAGAAAATCGCTTAGAAATATGAAAGCTTGCAATCAAATTAAGTGAATTCCGAGGGTATACATCTGGGTGTTATTTATCTCTTCTACATGCAGATGCACATATACGTGCGTCTTTCTTTAATCAGGTATGCTAGCAAAAAACAAGTTCAAAGAAGGTGTTTCTAATATTACACATAGAAATCACATGTAGATAGACACGCACGTGTGCGCGTATTAGTCTGCGTATGTGAAACCACTAGAGCTCCAAGAGGAAAGAACTAAGAAATCGGAAATTTTGCAACCATGCTAAGTGCATCCTGAGAAATGGACGTGGATAATATTACTTAACCCTGTGTGTACACATTCTATTAATGAGACAAGCTGGCAAAAACACATAAAAAAGTGGTACCTAATATAACAACTTTTAAAATATAGAAAAGTCAGTGTATTTTGGTAACAGTGCATTCCAACAATGGAATTTATGTCATGTTGCTTAGATATATGTTTTGCATGACAATAATTAGTATCAGTCTTTGCAAACTCTAATCATTTCTAATTACTGTAATTAATTGGCATCATATCATGATAATTTGTCATTACATTATAATTGCATATGAATGATCAATGGCAACCTCAAATCGTGCCTAAAATTATTGTCAGTAATTGGTGTCACGTCATGTAATTATCTCTAATTTCTTTAGTCTGTAATTATACTGTAATTTACTGCTATGGTTAATTATGCCTTCGAATGATGTCGTCACTTCCATCCTCAGTGTGCCGTAATAACTAATCCTTTATATAAAAAATAGGTGACATCACCAAACATTCTATTAAAATAGCTGATGTTAGTGTAGGTAATGGTTGACATGACCGAGAATGACTAATAACATTCTAAAAGATGGCTACTGTCTGGCATATTCATTAATTTGATCTGAAATGTTCAGAGCTTGTGCATTTTCTCTTTCAAATATAAAGTATTTTGTTGCCATGTATACTATACTATGGATACGTATTTTTTTAACTAGCATTTTCTTTCACGTTAGAAAATAAAAGTCAGTTTGGTAGACGTGAAACAATCATAGGTAAAGTGGAATTATCTATAAAATTTGGACCCACTGATGGAAGATTACGTGTCATGCCAAGGGATACCACGATGGTGTGATTAGTTTTGATGTCACGTTTTTCAGTTGGTTTAGCTGAGCTGTTTCATAGGTAAAACTGTTAGCTGATTATTGTTCTTCGTCTTCATTATTGTACGTTACTTTCAACACATGCTACTTTGAGCTGTAATTGCGTAGCTTCGTAATGTGATAATATTCAGAGATTATGGCTTTGGAAGTTTCTTTACATTATGTTATACTTGTATGAAGAATTAATGTGCATAGTTCTTGTGCTGGAAGAAACCTCACAGTTGAGAGTTCATGGATGGGGATTGTAAGCCTTAAATTTAAGCATTTATACCAATTTCCTTGCGATATGCATTTATAGAGGTATGTCTGTAAGAATATAACTATACCAGAGTGATGATTTTGACATCTCTTGTTCTAAAGAAAAAAAATCTGGATTTTATTTTTGTGCTTACAATGTTTGCTTATCTGATTTCCAGATTCACAAGAGGAAAGGTGATTCATCATTTTTAGAGTTGGTTTTTAAACTTTAGGTGTATAAAACCGAATATTTCTTCCTTAAGGCAATCTTGTTTTCAATTAAAATTTGTGATTAAGAAACTTGTTAGCTATGGAATGTTGCAAACAACTTTTTATTTGTAGCTCAGCGTTATGCCTGTGGACTTACAACGCTAAAAACCGGGTTTCGATACCCGTGGTTCGTGAAGCACGGATAGCTCATTGTGTAGCTTTGTGCTTAATTCAAAACAACAACAGTTTTAGTTGTATTTGTTTACTGAATTTTTGCACATAACTTCTCAAGTTCTACCAGTGCTAGAGAGAAGGTGGTTATCAAATCTGCTCTCTCTGCCAACTCCTGTGTAACTCGTTACAAATGAATAGTGAGATTGACTTTGACATAACGACTTCGAAGTTGAAAGGGCAAGCATATAAAGGGTCTCCGTGCTGCAATTCACAAGTTGTTTCGACCAGATGTTGTTTGACTTTGGAAAGAAGTATTCTAGGCTCCTAAGCCTCTTGGAATGACAGTAGATCTGACAGCAGCTGTATAGAAATTAATGAAGGAGGATCTCCTGTTAATGCGAACTTTCAATTTATAGATTCTCTTTAGAGACGAGGGATGAGGAAGATACTCCTAGCCAATGTAACACAAAACACAACATATATAGGAAAGAAAATACGTGAACGAGATTTGCGAAAACTACTATTGAATAAATTGTAATTTGAAAGACATTTACGGGTCAGAATAATTATTCAAATGACTCTACATAAATCTCTGAACTAAAAATAGATATCATATGCTTTAAAATGTATACCAATATCATTTAAAAGTTATCAAAGCTCAAATAAAACATCCGTATGATGTACTCCAAATGGCAAATGTAAAACTGTCAAAATAGCCATTTAAATGTGTCAAATTATAGGTACAAATATATATTCAAACGCATTGGAACATCTGTTGTTATGAGTCGCTGTTCAAATTGGTCGAAAATTATTTGATTGTTCTATCCATCTGAAAATGTGATACAAATTGTATTTGTTTCCTAGCTACAGTATTTGGATCGAACATTATTTTTAAAAGAAAGGGGAAAGGTCCCTCTATGTACAAGATAAACTGAATCAACAAAAGTCACTTAGTTCAGTGTTACGTTATTTAAAAAGAAAAAGAGATGTATACTTATTATTGTATTGTGTTTATTACTTATTAGTTACTTGGTAGGCTCTTATATCATAATATTTAGATTCGTCAGAAATAAGAGTTGAGTTTGAATACGCAGTTTTAGAAGTTTAATATAATAAATGAAGTAAAAACAACCAATAATATTCTTCAACGATAAGGTTTCAGATGTATGTCATGTTTTCAAATTAGTTTTACACCAATTTTTAAAAAATACGTGGTATTTGATATCAAGTAAAATTAACGTATACATGTTATACAATGATTAGGAAACTGTAATAACGAACACTCCATATATTAAATGGGTTGTATCGACCTAAGTCAGATATTTTAAACATTGTTACAATGTGTGTGTGAGATTTTAAAAAAAACTTTGTTCATCTTTTTTATTTCTATCAGCTCCAATAAATCAGAAATTTGATTACTTGTTGACTTTCGAGAATAAAAATAACACATAATCAACACAAAACATTAAGTATGAAACGTGGATTCCTTTCTCGCATAAAACAAATAAGTGAAACTATCAGGTCATCCTTTAAGTCACTGAGCCATTGTCTACGGCGTTTAACATTTTTTATAAAATGTCCATTTCTAATCTCCAGTCACAAACTTGTCATGAAGAACCCATTTTTCCAAGTTTTGACACCTTTCCTAGCTGTTACAGATGACGGTGAACTTTTTAATGGGTTGAATTAAGCTTCTGTGCCAGTTCTTCAACTGTTACAACACAATCTTCATCAACCAGAGCCAGCAAGTTACCATTAAACTCAACAGGGCGACCTGAACGTAGCGCATCACTTAAGTTGATCTGAACTTCTGAAACCATCTTCGACATTTCTTTCATTGAGATACTTCACACCATAAACATTGTGAATGTTTTAATCAGTGATGTCGAGAAAACCCACTTTTAGAGAAATATGTATGCAAAAACGACTCGTTTGGGTTGAGAAAATATTTTACAGACGAGCCGTTTTTGCACATATGTTGTGAATGTTTTAAGTCGTTTCTGCTGCACTATTGCCTTTTTTAAACACATAAAGCATTATATGCCTAATGTGCTCCTCAGACGCATCTGTCTTAATAAGAATTTATTTCATTGATGATTTGAAAAAGTGGAGTTGGGTTAGTTTCTTTTATTTTTGTGAACATTTTTATACACGTCCTACTACATATCTCAGTCAATAAAGCCTTCTACAAAGATAGAAATGATGATGTACTTTGTGTATTAAATTTTCGGACATTACTTATGTGATGACCATACAAAGGGATAACATTAGTTAACATTGAGTAAAAATTTACACTGCAGGCCCAGCAGAAAATGTTGTTCCCATAATAAAGTTGGATCTGTTCAAATTTGCAAAAAAACAACATCATCAAACTTTTCGATACGATATACACAAACATTATGTTCATTTACAACTCTCAGAATGTCCAAAACAATTTGATAAATTTCCGAAAATAAAAATACAGAGTTTAACATTGTGCATGAAATAAACAAAAACTTCAATACAATAGTCTTCGTAATTTTGAAATGTTTGTAATAAACCAGTTATCATTGATACGGTGCTTCAATACACATTAATTAAATTATTTGTTGTAAGCAATTGCACAGACTTAAGATCAAAGTGAAATTTATGAAAGTAAAATTAACAAGGCCAGGAAAACACTCGTTAACAAAACGAGATCCAGGATTTTCACTGTATACGTTAAGTTTGGAACATCAAAGTATGTTGAGAATCAGAAAGTTATTCTGTACGTGATCATTTAAAAGATTACTATCAATAGTACTCGAGATATTAGATTGATATCTAATATCAGTGTAGGTGGAAAATTTCAGGTTTATAGAAACCATGGCTTCAAATCATACACACATAGACACATTTGTGCATACGCGTGTCTGCTTGCCTGCGATTTCCTTTTTTAATATAAGGAGCCACTTTTTCTAAGTGTTTTTTTTACTAACTTGCGTCATTAAAAAAGTTAAGCATGCACATAGATAGAATAACTATTAATACCCAGATGTACACTCTCAGGATCCACTTATAATAGGTACAAACATTTAGGTTTCTTGGTTTTTCCACTAGAAATATGACAGTCATATATTCTTTTCTATATGTTTTTTCACTTGCTTACCTTCCAAAATGATGCGCTCGCTCACACAATTTGATAAATAATAATATCCAAAAGCGTATCTCAGGTTATACTCGGTATTTGTACAAAATTCCAAGTTTCTAGATTCTTATGGTGGTTACGTACTCGCAGAACAACAGAAACATAGAAACGAACTTTTGTTATTATATAATGCTAAAAATATTTCAAGTTATTGAAAATAACAATTAGCGAACTGAGCTATTGTAGTATATATATATATTGCATTTATGAACATATACAAATTCAAATTTAAAGAATGCTACTTTATCTAATGACAAAATTCCACGTTCCTTCCTGTGAGAATTTAAGATTTTCGAATTTGTTTTAAAATAAATTCTTATAATATATCTTCTCTACTCAGTGGTAACTTTATGGACTAACACAACCTAAACACCAAGTTCAATTCTCTGTAGTTGATATAGCACACGGTGTAATATGTCTTTACTCCAAAGAAATAATTAAACAATCTCGATATAATATATTTAAAGTGTATTTTAAAAGTATATGCATTCATAGCAATAATGCAATATCTTTAAACTGATTATTGTGACCAATTTTAGAATGTTTAACGTCTGTTTGACTTTTACTGAACTCTACATGACCTATTCAAATCTTAATGTATTTTAATGCATATTTATATCATCAGTCATTTTGTAGCTTGAGTTGAATATATTTAAATGATTATTGATTATTTCAAAATTTGACTTCCAAATTATCAAATTATTCACTTAAGGTTGCAGTTTCTGAAATAAGAGAACCACTTTTCATGTTCGTTCCTTCTTCCGAAATCTCAGGCATCCAGATATAAATCCAGTGATATCAGTTAAACCTCTGGTTCCTTCCTATATGGACAGAGAAGATATCTACAAAATTCACCATATTTTCTGCACACATTTTGCAATTGGGCCCACCAACTGTGACTCCATCAAATAAGTGAAGAAAAAATAGACAAAAAGAATAAAATACCAGTCACTCTGTTTTGTCCCTCATTGAAGGATGCTCTGGAGCCAGACGACAATAAGGTGACATCTACAGTCACTTCTGAGCATTAGATCTACAGCTCACTGAAGAAAGATTTAAATACATACAGAAGAAATCTAGACCAAAGAAGCACATACAGAAAAACTTAAACCAAAGAATCTTAGGGAAAAGAAAAAATTCTTAGTTGCTTAGCAGATGTAAATAATGGAGCATTAGTATCAGTACAAGGTGAATAACCACTTCAATCCTGACAACTGTATATGAAACCAGAGTTTCTGACAATGATACAGACATCAGTCCCATCTTAATACATGCTTTAGCAACACGCCCGTCATAGCAGGCTCTACTGTCAGGCCTAAGCTGGTGAAATCGACAGAGGCCTGACTCATTTGTCATTGGAAGAATGTATTAAAGAGTTCGGATGATAACAGTGAATTGAAGATGGACCAAAATTTCTGCCAAGTTTAGAAAGAAGTGGCTGTAACTAAAAAGAAACTAGCAGTAGCCCAAAATAAGCAAAACATTAGTATAACATCTGTAAATTGCCATCCTCTTTATAAAACATGTTTTCGGAGATACGTGTGGTCACATTCTTTGCAAATTGTCCTTGGAAAAATGTTTAGAAAATGAAAATGTTTTTAACATAGAAGCTTTGTTTATATAAACAAAATTATGATTTACGTGTTATTTGCTATAATTGCATTATTTTGAAATTGAAAGTTGTTTTACATAGTAACATCTTAACGTATTAAGCTTATGTCATCACAGAAGCTTAAAGAAAATCACTTTTATTTAGTCCTAAGTGATTTGCTTCACTTCACTAAGCTATTATTTGAAACTATCACGTTTTAATTGAATTATTGTATAAAACTAAAGCTTTATATTTTCCCGTAAATGAGATAATGTCGCTTCTTTAAACGTAGCGTTTTTCGTATTAATTACAAAAGTGACTTATCGTTATGATACAGAGTTGTCATAATATTATTCATGTATCGTGCTTGTGAAACCGGAGATCTATTCTATGTAAATATTTCTTATTTTTGCTATTAAAGTTTTGTTTACATATTTAAAACCAAAGTTAACTGCATTATTCACCTGTTAAAATCTTTCAACATTGAAACTATTCTTAAACCAGCCATAACGTTGTTTCACTTTTGGAAAGATTCGCCATTGTGTGCTGCTGAGCGCTTAGCGGTTCCCTTGAATAATAAGAGATTAAATAAAGTGAAACTTATGAAACACAGAATATTTACTTAACTAAAGTAATTTCTTCAGAAAAGAGCTGGTGTTTATTTAGATATATTCCTTGGGAACCATTTTATCATTTGAAACTAAGAAATTGGTTATTTGATTTTTGTTACTTTTTATTCTGGAACAAATATGCTTAAACTATTTTCATCTCGGAATCTGCTGTTTGATGAAGATGTGTTTTGAATATTCTATCAAATATCTATATAAAAATATGGTTCTTGTAGCAGAGTACTAAAATGTATTTTTCCTTATTGGAATTTTTTTCTTATTTTGGATAAACAAGTGATTTAAATATGTATCTATGGATAACCATTGTTGACAGGTCTTCTATGTTGCTGCTGTAAAAACATATAATAATCTATGTTAAAGGATTTCAACATCGTAAAATTTATGCGTATATTTTACTTGAATTAACTTCATAACCGTATATCTCATGAATAAATGAAACGAAAATAATCAATAAGTAAAATCTCCTGATGTAAAAACCTGCTTTTTTTTTATCAGGAATGAAACTAATCTATTAAATAATGTAAATACTGTAATATACTAGCCTAGCTGGGGTGATATAAAACAAAACCTGTAATGCTTAGGAAATTAGGATAATGTGATCGCTATATAAAAATATGTTACGTGGCCTTAAAGTTGTGTTTGTTATGAAACAAAACTTATAATGCTTAGAAAAGAAACATTACCTGTTCACTATAAAAGGTAAGAGATATAACCATAATTTAAAAAAATGTAGACTTCTTATCTCACTTTTTTCGTCTTCCAAAATGTATATCTCATCTCAAATATATGCATATTGACTGAGGAATATGATAGCAATATATTCAAATAAATAATTATATTTTGTTATAATAAATTAACTCCGCTTTTATTTTGTTATGACTCTCTGAGTATTATTCTTTTTAGTTTTCAGCTCATCTATTAGCCATTTTTTAAATGATTATTTCCTTGAATTTTATGTTACGCATACCGCGCCATCTATCGCTAATAAGTAACGCCAAAATACTGAAACATTCTATAGCAATATCAATTTTGTTTTTCAATACTTATGCATATATAAATTTATATATATTTGTATACATTGGAAACATTGAGTACCCATACAAGACAGTATTTATTTTTGAGAAGTAAATGTTCCAAAAAATACCTTTATCAGTGTGTGGATTCAATAAACCGAAGCACTAAGAAACTGCACTGTATTATATATGTTTTGTTATTTATTTTATTATGTATTATAATTGGTTACTAACGAAACAAACCAAAACGAAGCACTTCATATGCAGGTGCATTAAAAAAGCTGTTTCATTAATGTGTTAATCCAACACCCTCTAAGGACAAAAGATCTCTCAAATGTCACGTATGACATCCTGCACTTATCATCGTAAGCTAAGCAGGGCTAATTAACGTTCAGCCTATGGGAAAGCAAACACTTTTGTTGAATGTCAACAAGGCACACATAATTAAGCATTTATCCTATACATAATATTATACTGTTATTTAAGGGGTTTTGTTTAAATATTCCTATTTTATTCGTTGTCGGAATCAACTTGTAGATAACTTGTTATTTATCAAAGTTTTTTCCTAACACTTAAAAGATGATTATAATTAAGTCACTAGGTTCTGACTGATACATACTGCAGAAATCTGCCGATAAGGAAAACAGACAGACGCAAGATACTAAAAGGCCTCAGCTTTGTTTTGTTTCTCTTTTAAGAGGTCGTTGTTAAAAAAAACACAACATGATATATCATGTAGCCGTGAGTTGTTATAAGTATTTGAATGTAACTGATAAATATTTAAATGTATATCAATTGAAAACTTTCAATTATTGATTCATTAGAAAATAGAACCTGGTTTTTCTTTGATGACGAGAAACCCACTTCAAGTAAAAATGTTTCTCAGAACGACTGGTATTAACAATTTTACTGTGTTAATCAGAAGATGAACAAGGAAGGTTTGAATTCATTGTTCTCTGCTTCACTAATAAAAGTGTTAATACCCATACCAGCCGTTCAGGAAAGCTGGTTTTGTAACTAGATATATTAATAGATAAGCTACAAATATACAAATCGAATTTTCTTCGTAGTTATAGCTAGGCCACTTAATGCAGTAATGTGTTTTGACATGTAAAGAAATACAACTTAGATTATAAAGAAACTTTTGAATACGATTCAAAGTCATGAGTAACTAACGTTCAAAATGCTGCGGTTGCAGCATTCCAAGTTTAGAGTTTTTATTCATCAAATGAGTCGTCCTCGGCATGGCCAGGTGGTTAAGGCACTCGATTCGTAATCCGAGGGTCACACCAAATATGATCACTCTCTCAGCCGTGTGGGCGTTATAATATGACGGCTAATCTCACTATATGTTAGTTAAAAAGCAGCCCAAAAGTTGGTGATGACTAGCTTCCTTCCCTCTAGTCTTACACTGCTAAATTAGGGACGATAACTCTAGTGTAGCTTTGCGCGAAACTCAAAACACATGAGTTGTATGGAGCTTAGTCATATATCTTCAAACTAGATTTCCAGGATAATCCGATTGATCGAGACTTGCACACTGCCCAAGGTCAAAAGAAGTTTCGCAATCCTAATAACGAGACAAAACTAAAACGGTAGAAATAAAACTAGATTTCTGAATATTTGAAAGTACCGACACACTTTCTTTTCATCAAAATACGGTGATATTACGGTCTGCAATATGAAAACGATGTCTTAACTTGATGAGAGACACTGAAAACCATTCTCTTGAGAAACATCGAAGTTTTACATTCTCGTTGTATACAATCTTTAAAAAATGTTCATATTTTTTTATTATAACAACTATTCTTAATAACTGGTTGAAAAAGATTAATGTTATTTTGTTACAGGGTTTATTTATATGTTCCTGAGATTCCTTCAAAATCACATATATGAGGATTAAAAATGTGTTAAGAGCCGGTGTTTTTAGTTTGAATTTAGTTTTGAACATTTGGATAAAGGGAAGATTTTGATGTACGTTATCTGTGCAAAATTTCTCTGGAAGCTTCAAAGATCACCTATGTTATTTATAAAACGAGTGTTAGATTTAAAGTGCGGCTCTGCATCGCCGAGTGTGTTTTAGCGTTCGACTCATAACTTGAGCGTCGCGGGTTCGAATCCTAGTCGCGCAAAACTTGCTCGCTCTTCTAGTCATGAGGGCGTTACTAAGTTAGGTCAATCCTAAAAAAGAGTCGTCCAAGAAATGACGGTGGGTGATGATGACTAACTCATGACTCTCTAGCTTTACACGACCAAATTAGGGACGGCTATCACAGATAACTCTCGTGTAGTTCTGCGCGAAATTAAGAAACAAACAAATTAATCACACATGACTGATGTACACAAATAACTTTCGTTTGTTGGAAGTTTCTGATTGCAAATCTTTTTGAACAGCTGTTGGTAATAACGCCCTTAATCAACATTAATCTGATAAACTCTCTGTTTTACTTTGTTTTAAAAAATAATACATTTATAGACAATGTTTGACATTATAAACTCAAAGATAACACTGTTTATAATACATCTAGATTCTAATTACATGCAAAAGATATCTATCGTGGTAATTTTAAAAAAGTTAATATAAAATAGGACACCATTAGATCCTTTTTCTTACTTTTCTCAGTTCGTTGTTTTTTATTATTATATATTTGTCTATTTACTAAATATAAAAAAACACGTATTTTTTATATCTGCTAATCATATACAGTTTATTAGTTTAGGTGACCAAAAGTAAACCTTCATCAGTTAACACATAAATCAAGTGAAATACGAATAAAATAACAATTGTTGGACGTAGCGCCATCTATAGAACAAGATAAATTACAATTTAAAATTAGATGCTTAAAAATAATTCGCATTTATGGGGTTTATGATTTAGTACTTTTATAACAACGTTTCTTGTAATAAATATTTATCATTTTATTTGCATTGTATTTTTTATAAGCTAAATATTTACGCTTATTAAGAGAAAAGTATTACAAATGGTAAAATACAATATTTAAAGTAAAGAAAGAAACAATTTTTCAAACCTTCTTTTCTTTGTTTGTTTGTTTTGAATTTTGCGCCAAGCTACATGAAGGTTATCTGCGCAAGCCGTCACTAATTTAGCAATGGCAGCTAGTCATCACCACTCTCCGCCAACTCTTGGGCTACTCTTTTACCAAACGAATAGTGGGATTGACCATAACATTATAACATACCCACGGCTGAAAGGGGGAGCATATTTAGTGCGACCGGGATTCAAAACTGAAACCCTCAGATTACGAGTCGAACGCCTTAACCCACCCGGCCATGCCAGACCATTTTTTGTCACGTGATGCTAACAGAAAACAACGAATTTAATTATCTTTATTTCATATATAGTCGATCTAAATTTTAGGGATTCATTATTAAACGTTGGATAATACTCACATCACGATTATAGTCGAAATTGTTTCAGTCTCTTCAAGAATATGTTTCAGTACTCAAATTTCTGACTTTCTTATTCTGTTAATTTCACGTGAAAGTAAACACAGAAATATGAGTAAATTATAGAACAGAACCAGCTGTAATTAATATGAGTTGTTATAGTTTTAAAGGTGTTTTTAATGACTCCTATCTTATTAGGGACTCATCAAGAAAGTAATGGACCCACTAGTAAGTTGGTGCATACGTAACTCAGACATGTATTTTAGGATCGAAGATTAAGGGAGAGTAATGTCATTTAACCTTAGTAATAGTAATCAGTTATAAAATATTACTTTAATAATGAGATTGTGCTCATTTAAAAAATTCAGTAGCACTCATACATTTTGAGATAATTTTTGTGTACTTTTGTAGTCACCATGAGTTCTTTGTAATAAAAATTACAAAATACTAAAGATAACCAATACTGTTTTTGGCTACTTCCCTGATGTGATAAGGGCAACAAACAAATAGTAAGTTAATATTAATATCGTATTATTTATCAATTATTAAAGGTTGAAAAGAACAATAACAAAACTGTGTTTATTTCACTCAATTTATTAACAATCAAAAATACGAGAAAAAATCCATGCTTGATGCGTGCATTTTATCTGACTTATTAATTACTGAAATAATTACATTGAATGTTTGTCAATTTATCCATGGTTAGTTAGCACGAGCCACACCAGGCTACCCAATTATTTTTAACTGTGTTTTATAAACATCTATCTGTCGTGTACAATTCATTTAGGATAATCAAAAGACTGCTTGTTCCACTTCATATTAACATTTTATTTCGGAACCTTTTTATTTTCATTTCTGTATTTCACTTGTTTCCTTTTATTTATTTTTTTATCATTTGTGTGCTTAACAAAGGCTATACTTTAATAAGGCTCAGCAGAAGTGTTTCCACTGAAATTGAGTACTATCTGGGATGTTAATAAAGCACAAGTCTTGTAGCTGAGTGTAGTAATAGATGGTGCGATAAAAAGTTAACGTATATACGATAGATAAATAAGTAGGTAGGTAGATAAGTTTTCAGAAGCAATAGCAAATCTGCAAAGATCATTAAGATTATTAGGTAGCTGGTAAGGCTTTCGCAGCACCTTTTCCACCATTCAGCCAACAGTTTGATTTTTAAATCTACATAGTAAATTCTTGCAGAGTTTAAGGCTCACGTGTTTACCACTCCAATAGAAGTAATTTCTATAAATACCGACAGCAATTCGTAGTTACATTACCATTTATTGTACAAAAGTAATCGACGTTTGTATTACTTTATTACACTTAACATAGTAAAATTTACTGTTTACACACACCACACACATATGTGTACATAAAATTTTGCATGTGCTGCTCATTCAAAATCACTTGTCTTTTTTTAGAGCTATTTCACTTTTTAAGTGTTAATTTTTCTAACCTCTTGTGAGCAGTTCTATATATTGACTCTTTATATATTCACTTGTATTATATTTTCATCTCAATTATAGTTTGTATAACTAAACGTCCTTGTGAGGGATCCAATAGTTATAAAATAGCCTTCCCTAACCACCTCGCCATACCAACAAAGAAAAGACTCACTACTTTTCATATACACCCTTGTGCAAATTAATTCAAACAAGACGGAAAATTACGATTTTTTTTTCAGTTTTTTGCGTTCTATTTCTGAGAATCCAAAAATAACTTACAAATTAACACACGATATGACCGCCTTTATTTTTCAAAGAATCATTAATCCGCTTGAGCATCGAGTCCATGAGTTGACTGCAATCTTTACTAATTCTTGGATCGCGGTACCACACCTCAATTATGGCCTCAATTAGCGTATCTTTCGTAGTTCAGTCTTTTCTCCAAAGTCTTTCTTTACAAATCTCCCAAAGATTTTCAATAGGATTTAAGTCCGGAGAGTTTCCAGGCCAGTCCAGCACCTTTATTCACGTTGTAGTCATAAAATTCTTCACAAGTTTCAATGTGTGGCACGGAGCCAGATCTTACTGAAAAATGCCAGATTCATCTTGAAATCTCTTTTTCAATTCTGGAACGACTCTTCTCTGTAAAACTTCGATGTACTTTGGTCCTCGCATCATACCTTCTACAATATGTAAGCCTCCAGCGCCATAGTAGCTGAAAAAGACCCAAAACATCTTCTTCAAGGGATGTTTTACGAACTGATTGATGTGAGATTCTTAAAGTTTCTCACCTGGAGATTTGCGAACATACAGACTTCTTTGACCCTGTAGAAGAAATGAGTCTCGTCACTGAATAACACCTTCCTCCATTGTTCTTGCGTCCAGTTCTTGTATTTCAGACCCTATTTATGCCGTTTTGTTTTCATTGAGTTGGTAAGAAGTTGTTTTTTTTGACTGGTCTCCTTGCCCTTCTGACGCAATTTCGAATGACGTAATATTTCTCAAAATGTCGTCATATATCCCAAAAATAGATCGACCGTACTGCAAAACACAGCTAATGACGCCGTCTGTGTGAAAAAATGACTATTAAAGGAAATCAGTGGGTTCAGCGAGCCAACACCGGTGGCCATACTGAAAATATTGTAAAATGACCATTTGTTTCAATTAATTTGCAAAAGGGTGAATGATATATATAAACTGAAAAATAATATTTTGGAGGGTATTTACATAAGAAAAGATTGGATTGACCTCGATATTTCTGTTGCGGGTCAACGATCTCAATCGAGAGACATAAATACATTGCAGATCTATAATTCTAATTATTATGTCTCGAAATGAGAATAAAACTAGTTCTAAATCTGAGTACCATAATACAAAATAATGCCAGCACCGATTCTAAGTTCTTAAAACGAAAACATGGCTTTAAAAAAAACTGATCTGATTCAAATAGCACGTACAGAGGATGAATATTTTATTCGTTTTATTTGTATGCTTTCTAAACTATCAAATACTTTAAAGCTATAGTTTGAAATGGTTCAGTATATCTTTATAACAGTAGTCAAAATTTACTATACTATAAAGGTATTAATATTGTGTTAAATTTTGACCCTAAACTTAAGAGTTCCATGATGTCACTCTAACATTTATTCCAAATAGTATTCATATTTAGAGACTGAATATTAATGTTTATCCATACAGATATTAATAGTTTCCATATGACATGCCAAGTCAATAAAAACTGATAAACTTTATTTCTTAACACAATCATAATTTGCTTGGACATATTAAGTGTTAGTTAAACAAATGCTTCAGTTACAATGTGCACAGACTAAATTTTGTAAAATTTTAACATGACCTGACGATGACCGAAGAAGGTCATCTCCTCTACATAAAAATTTTCTCAACCCATACCAGCCGTCTTTAAATATAAGTGAGTTTTCTCGTCATCACGGAAGACCTGACTGTTTCAGCTTTGCCGTTTTTTTATCACATAGAGTAAGTAATTTTTAGAGTTACGTATCAACTTCTTTCGTTGTAAATGATGTTTCTTACTTTTCCCCTTTCTGATATTTTTACAAACACTTGACTAGAAACAGTTTTACATATATCCTTATCAAGAGAAATTGTTTAAGAAATAAGTAGCATTTCAAAAACAAAATCACAATTTTTTGTTTTTGCCTTTAATGTCACAGCGGTATGCCAGGACTCGTCGCGTTAGGCCCGGTATGGCCAGTTGGTTAAGGCACTCGACGTGTAATCCAAGGGTCGTGGGTTCGAATCCCCATCACACCAAACATGATCGCCCTTTGAGCCGTGGGGGCATTATAATGTGACGATCAATCCTACTACTCGTTAATAAAAGAGTAGCCAAAGAGTTTGGTTGTAGGTGGTGATAACTAGCTGCCTTCCCTCTAGTCTTACGCTGCTAAATTAGTGACGGCCAGCGCAGATAGTCCTTGTGTAGCTGTACGCGAAATTCAAACCCTTACTATTTTTACACCCCCCCTAAATCACTGCTAAATTAGGGACGGCTAGCTCAGATATCCCTCGCGTAGCTTTGCTCGAAATTCGAAAACAAACAATCAAACCTCTAAAAACCGGGTTTCAATATCCGTAGTAGGCAGAGCACAGAGAGCCAAGTGTGTAACTCTATTCTGAATTTCAAAAAAACAATACTAATTTTGTTTCATTGCAGAAACCATTATACCAGCAAACAAAATATTAGTAAGGAATAATTAAAGAATGGGTTGAAAATTGTTTTAACTGTACACGTGCAAAAAATGAACAAATTGTTATTATACTTATGTGGAACTGATGGTATAAGTACTGCCGTGCACGAGTAAAAATTAAAAATAATACGTATTGAGTAAAAAAAGAAGTAAACAAATAAAAGCCTTTCACAGAAAACTCATAAAATATTCTTAATTTTTACATTATCACTTCGCTACATACAACGTTTTGAACTATGACATCCTTCAAGTAGTGACGTTAAATAGGGTGAAAAGTTGAATGGATCATATACGTTTCAAATACATATCAAAGTGTAATAAAGATATGCAGTAGTAAAAAAGGCTTAACGCAAAGAATGCTTAATCCAAGGAATACCATTAAAAGCAAATTTTTACCATTTTACAAATCTCAATGCATGAAACATACACCAAAGGATAAATTATATAACAAATCATTAATTATTTTATGCCCCCCAGTATGGTTGCGGACTTACAACGTTGGAAAGTAGGTTTCGATACCTGTAGTGTGTAGAGCTCACATAGCCCATTTCATAGTTTTGTGCTTATGTTCAAATAAAATAAATAAATAATGAAATTTTTATGCTTTTTAATTTTGTACAAAACACTCAAATACCACGAATACGCCGACTCACACGTGTATATATATATATATATATATAAATATGCAAACGTTGTTGAAATGCTTCTATCTTCTTAGCTAGCATGTACCTGTCGAGGCCAGGTCATTAGGGAACTTGACTTGCATTCTGAGAGAAGCAGGTTAGAGTCCCAGTCTGGTAGGAGTGTTATAACGTACGGTCAATCCAACTGTCCGATGGCAACAGAAAGTCCAACAGCTGATGATTAATTTCATTCCATCTAGTTTTACACTGTTAAATTAAGGACACCTAGTGCAGACAGCACTCTTGTAGCTTTTTCCGAAATTAAAAAAACAAACAAACAAACTGTTAGAGCCAAACGTACTTACATTGACTCCAGAATACTGTGAAGAGCCCGAAGTCCTAATGCCATATCAAAAACCGCCATAACTATACATTCATAGTATCCTCTGTCATTTGTTCATTTGTATAAAGGGTTTCGAATCAAAAGTGTAAACTGACAAATTAAGAGTGATAAAAAATTATCTGTTTTTCATGTCTATTGGCCTGGCACGACCAAGCGCGTTAAGGCGTGTGCTTCATAATCCGACGGTCGCGGGTTCGTGCCCGAGTTGCGTCAAACATGCTCGCCCTCCCAGCCGTGGAAGCGTTATAATGTGACGGTCAATCCCCCTATTCGTTAGTAAAGAGAAGCCCAAGAGTTGGCGGTGGGTGGTGATGACTAGCTGCCTTCCCTCTAGTCTTACACTGCTAAATTAGAGACGGCTAGCACAGATAGCCCTCGAGTAGCTTTGTGCGAAATTCCAAAACAAAACAAACAATCATGTCTATTACCTTCGAGTTCACTTTATTTTTGATGTTACAAATTTTATGAGTTATTTATTTGAATGTAAATTAGAGCTAATTTTCACGAACTATCTCACACTTGTTTTTATATGGAGCTTTGGACTTTATATTTATAAAGTAATTGGTCCTGAAATTATCAGAGAAGGCACTAAATTATCGTATTAAATGTTTATTTATAATTTGTTTTTACCAACTCGGTTATCCAAGTTTATTGTTTGATTTCATATCTATCTTATTTTTCTGCTGTTATTTAAGAAACGTTGAAAAAGTTATATCTGGAAAACTTGTGAATGTGTAAAAAATTATGATAAATATATTAATCACTCTCAAAAATCATACATTAATTCCACAGCTATTCCAGAGGGCACTTAAAATACTGAGTATCGAGCGATAAATATAACTTTGTTAACAATGTAAATCATGTACTCACGAACAATAGTGATACACATCTAGAAATTTCGTTTACAAGTAACTCTAAAATTAGGATTAAAATTACAACTAGTGACGACGTAAAATCTATGTTTGGAAATGTTAAAATGTTTTTAATCTGACACATAAATACATTTTAAAAGATAAAAGTACATTCAGGCTAACCAGACTTGTATGTCCTTTACATCTGCCTATTTATCACATAAGCTGTGTTTATGGTTATCTCTTTTAACCACAAGGCACAAGCATTATTAAACATTATTAAACGTTCGTTTATTATCCTTCAGCCCACAGAATTATTTGATTTCGACACAGCATAATTTCAGAATACTCATCAGTATAAAATGCTTATCTAAAGCAATGGTAGCAGTGGAGCTATCATTCTTTCTTCAATTATTGTTTGATATTTCAATAAATGAGAAAACAACAATTGAAAATGTAAAAAAAATGATGATATTAACATTATAAAACCTGAACACAAACAAATTTAATGACAACAGTTAAAGTAATTTGTTTTAGCACTAGATGGCAGGTGTTTCGTTATTCTTTCTGTTAAAGAATTGGATAAACTGGGTTAATAAATGTTATTTTATGCACATTCATAAAGCTAAGTGTTGTAAGTCGATATTCGAAGATATTAAACAACATTAACTAAATAATTTAACATATCAATATTTTTTATATATTTTACTCTGGTTTGAAAAATATCATTTTCCACTATTTCGTATTTTATAAAATGACAAAATTAGAATTCTGCTTCCGATATTATTAATTTTTATTTCATTCAATTATTTATGACAATATTAATCAATAAAATATTACAATTGTTTGTATTTCATATATGAAACTTATAAAATATTTATATGTTATATGAAACCACTATTATGATAACCATTTCAGCGAATAAAACATATTGCTAAATCCTAGCTACTCGCTAGTACAGCGGTATGTCTATAGAATTTACAACGCTAAAATGAGGGGTTCGATTCCCCTCGGTGGGCTCAGCAGATAGCCCGATGTGCTTTACTATAAGAAAACAAACACACAAACACTAAACCCTAAAAACACCAAGATGCTCTTCTAACTTCAGGTTTTGTGTTTAACACGATTTACAGCGAACAGCCTTAAATTCCTTTGAGAAGTTTCTCTAGGAACTTGCGTGAAATAGAGTTTTACAATACAAAACAACTCTCCTAAGGTGATTTATGTTAAGCAACTGGTTGTGGTCGTAGAGGTATGGTTATGACTCTACGTTTCATTTTAATATTTAATTATTGTCAAAGAGAATTAATTGTAGTTATGTCACTAAATGACCAAGAGATACCGAAGCTTTCGTGTTATAAATAAGACTAACTGAAAACAGAATATTAAATGAAATTTATATATATATGAGCAGGTAGACAAATTTAGACCAGATGTTGACATATTAGCTTTCAAATAGCCTAAAGCTGAGTTAATTTATAATTTAGATTCAGAAATATAATAAATGCCAATATGTATTCAATTCATGACACTTTTCAACAAGGTTGATACACACAGTTTACTTTCTAATAAAAAAACAGAAATATTAATATACAAACAATGATATAAGTTACAATAACAGTTATTACAAATAATGAGCTACTCATACAAGTTTTAGAAACTAACAAACATTATTGAGTCTTCTTTCTGATCTGCAATTTCCTTCATGTCGTTTCGAAAGTTTATGATAATCAGATTAATCTTGATATGGTATAGATTTAATTCACTTAATAGGAAGTTAGTTATTTCTTCATTCTTCGTTGATCACATGTTGAGTTTTTCACCGCTGAAATTAAGTAATGGCTTTTTAAAATTACTAGAATCAAGTGTGATGTCAAACGGTTTGTAACATTCAAAATTTATAAACGTTTCTAGTGAAATATTTAAAGTTCCCTAGGTTTATAGACTACCAACTGTAACAAATCAATAATATATACTGCTTCTTGGCGTGTCGCGTTTACGATACATATATGAGCGTTAGGAAAGTTTCTAGAAATATCAGTCTGCTCAAGTATATAGGCAATACATCAGCGTTTACATACATACATATGTTGTTGTATCATACACTCGAAAACTTTCTACAGTTTTAGTCAGCAGATGGGAGTTTTGCAATACTAATGTGAAAGAATACATGTAAATTATGTACATTTTTAAATACAAAATTATCTTAAACAAACTTCGATATTAAATTAATGTAGGATAGTAAATCTATCACGAAGATGAGACTTCAATTTCTTTACAACATTTGTCAACTTTATTTCTAAAAGGTGCATTTATGTGGTTTTTAACATTTATCCTTTGTTATATGAAGGGAAAAATCAATTTTCCGATCAATGTAAATAATTCTACGTCTCTTCAACAACATTATGTCTTAGTTTGCTTCTGTTTTCTTTAAGAGATGGGGATATATATGAGCGTAACATTGCTAAGATTAATAATGTGTCATATTAATATATACTCTCAGCCACACTGATAACGTTAGAAATAAAAAGGTTAACCACAATAACTAGATGAGCAACAGAAAATATTATGAATTGAGTTTCCCTGCTAAATTAATTGCAAGAAGAGACTGGAAACAAATTAGTTTATTATACGAAAATCAAACAGTTGCATTATATAGAAAGTGTGCTCTGAACAAAAAAACAGTATTACATTATAAATGAAAAGGGCTTTCACTTAGAGAAAAATATTGAGAAAAATAAAACTTAGAAAATTAATTGTTGAGTAGTGTCACTTCTTCCACATCACCTAAGTTACTTCATCATTCCATAATAGCATCCATTCACATTGCAATGTTCATATACAGTTTGTTTGTTTTAAATGTATCAATAAAAGTACAAAAGGAATATTTGTGTCAGCCACCTCTAATATTAAACTGATTAACTTGAGAGAGTGAAGCTAATCAACATCATCTATTGCCAACTCTTAGACTACTATAATCAGGTGGTGCGACTGTTACTCTTATAATACATCCACGACCCCAAAATGAAGAGCAGAATTTTACAGCAGTAAGAAAAGAAACCTGAGATTTATAATATGATATTCTAATTAGTAGGCTCTTTTACAACCCATTCTTAATACAGGATATACCACATAGTTCCTCATTGGTACCTTTCATGGAATATTTCAGCAACACCAAAGATAAATAGTCTATTGCAATAAGTAATTAAGATAACAGACTTTCGTTGTATTCAAATAGGAGTTACCAAACATTCATAAGTGTAAATTATGTTAATAATTTGGTGGGCAAGTTATTTTCATCAGTCTAAATAAATGGAGACAAGAAACAGTTGATTGTTGTTAAACACAAAGCTAAACAATAGGCTATTTGCGCTGTGCAAACCACGAGTATCAAAATCCTGGTTTTGGAGTTGTAAGCAAACTGACTTATCATTGAGCCATTAGAGATTAAGAAAAATAAAAATCTGGTACTGTTCGTTTACCACATTCCTCCTTCCCTTTACCACAAAATTCCCTTGGTCATCTTTTATTTTAATCTTTAAAATTCAAACATAAAAATAAAAAAATTATACATCATTTAAGGTTATGTAGAATTATGTGCTTATCTCTTAAAAAATCCTTACAGAACAAGATAAGTAGAAAGGCTGGACAAGCACAACCCTTTAGCAAAAACAACAAACTACGATAATACAAAAATAAAACTTAATACCAAATAATATTTTGGTTTGTTTCCCTAAAATACCTCTTTTACTTTGAAAACACAACATCAAAATTGGTATAAAGTATAGAATGATAAAGTAAGTTTTATAGAGCTTCAGAAACATCAAAACTGCTAATATGGCTGAATCTGCTTACAAACACCTCTTCTTCTAACAACTTGTCATCAACTTAAGCATTTATATCTTTGTCCTGATAGCTATGAAACCTACAATGAACTGAAAGCTATATTGATATGTGCACTTAAAATTAATATAAAACAAGCTTTCTTTGCGTGTTTGGGTCACAGAGTTGTGTTGTCACAAGGTTGAAAGATAGGCATTTATACTCAGTTATGACAACTGAGGTTGAGAAACAATGTGACTAAAAACTAATAACAGTACGCTTGAATACAAATTCTAAATTTAAGTTAGCACTATTTAGTTTTAAACCATTATGTATGTCCTTTTAATGAGCGTTTAATGTCACATTATGCTCATGAAATAAATAAGAAAACTGGCAAACACTTATGATTGTGTTTGAAGCGATTGATTTCGCCATTTTGGAGCTGGGAAGCAAATTTCAAATTCGTAAGATACCATAAGGTACTCTCCACACTTTAAACTATGCGCGCGTTTTAAAAGTGAAAGTGAAACCATAACAATTACAATGGGTGGTGGAGTGCTTTTCGTTGATTGTTGGGGGTTAAATCCGCGACAGGTAGTGAAACTCAAGACTTTTCTCCAAGCCACAAAATGAGTAAAGAATGTGGTATTTCCAGTAAAAAAATCGTGCCATAAAATATTTGGAAATCAGTGCGAAAGCCTCCTGATGAATTACTGGCCAGGCTTAAGTCTTGAAACGTTATAATACCAGTTTTAATACCTGTGGTAGAGAGAACACATATAACCCATTATATAGATTTATTAGCAACAAGGAACCCGGCATGGTCAAGTGTGTTAAAGCGTTCGACTCGTAATCCGAGAGTCGCGGATTCGAATCCCCGTTACACTTAACATGCTCGCCCTCCCAGCCGTGGGGGCATTATAATGTGACGGTCAAATCCATTATTCGTTGGTAAAAGAGTAGCCCAAGAGTTGGCAATGGGTGTTGATGACTAGCTACCTTCCCTCTAGTCTTACACTGCTAAATTAGGGACAGCTAGCGCAGATAGCTCTCGAGTAGCTTTTCGCAAAATTCAAAAAAACAAACAAACAAACGAACATTAGCAACAAATAAACAAAGTCACTGCTCTAAGCATAATATTGCGATGTGAGAAAAATACGTTGCATATATATATATTTCCAATAAATTCAGGATTTTATGGTATGAACAGTCAGTGATAGGGTGATATTTAAAGGTTGCCCTCCCACTAATCAATTATTCAGAATTATGGACGGCGGTAGAAGGCCTCAGTAACTTTTTTCATAAATAAATTATGAATCTTAACTAACATGTCATTCCTTGAATTTTTCATTTGATCACGAAAATATGTGATATTGATCAGAATGAAGCTGTGTGATAACGGTCCTAGTGGCACAGTGGTCCACGTTTCTGGACCAATACCGCTAGAAACCGTGTTTCGATATCCGTAGTGGACAAAGCACAGTATAGCCATCCTGTGACTTTGTGTTTAATTGCAAAGAAACAAATAATTTATGAAAATGATTAATTCTTTTTTCCTTAATATTTCATTAAAACATTTTCAAATTCAGCTTTATTGTCAATTTATATCTATGTAGTAATAATAGGAAATATGTTCGTAAAATACGTATAATAACAACTACATGCGAAGCGATATTGTAAAAACATCTTGAAGCTTTTAAATTTTGTTAACATGTGAGTGTTGATATTTTGATAAAGGTATAAAGTTATTATACATATAATTGAAAAGATATTATTTCATTGCCATTTTAACAAGTAAAGCCAGACATTTCCACAATAACCATTTGTATCTGTTGGTTTGAATGTAATTATATCAACAAGAGTGTGTTTTTTAATAGCAAAGCTATCTGGTAAGCCCACCGAGAGGAATCAAACCTCCTGAATTTAGCTTTACAAATCCGTGTACTTACGGCTGTACTAGTGAGGGGCATATAACAACAAATTAAATGTCTGTTTATTTCCGAATTTTCCTCAAAGCTGAGCAAAAACTGTCACAAAACATTTCCGAATTTGTAACAGATAGAAAAAATATAACTAGACATAAATAATTGCCACATCCTTTTCTGATCGATAGGATTTACTTTTGACACTTGTAATTCCCCCCACAACCATAAAGCACAGAACACCTTTTGCATACGATGGGGAATGAGCCACAAATCCTCAGATTCACAGTCTTGGTACGATATGTATATCAGGCCTTAAAATAACTTTAACCATACAAACCTAGATGTTTCTTCCTCCTCCTTGCGTGTTTGTTTAATTACCATTGGCTTTGGTTTCAGTTTATAGATTTTATTCCTTTTCCTGTAGAGTAATGATATTCAAATTGTGAGAAATTCAAATATAAATGTTGTTTGTTTTGAAATATAACATCACTTATGTTGACACATAGTCATATCACTGGCCTGATTATTTCTTCGATATTATACAACAGTTATTTTAAAATTACATGCTCAAAATTGTGAATAATTTCTGCATTGTACCTCTGGTTTAGTTATTGTAATAAAGCACATTATGTTTTCTCGTTGAAAAGATTAATTTTGTGTCTTTTGTAACACTGGGTATCGGAAATCGTGTGAACCCATTGTTTTTCACGACGATTCTTGTGCTGAAAATTGTTCCTAAGTTATTGATTGCTGCATATTTTATAGTGCAGGAAGAATTAACATTTCTAACTTTACATATATCCTGTAATTACAATGTTTAACTAGTTGTAATTGACCTGCAATCGTGGGAAGTTTCTTCCTGCAAGTAAACCTTCAGCATAAATTTGATGAAGTTTTGTATCGATTGTGAATATATGCTGCAAAGAGAAATCATCCGCGAACTCCCATTTCATTATGCAAGGATTTGACAAATTAGAGAGGTAAATCGCACCAGCGCTACTTGTGGACTTATAACACATGAGAAGGATTGGAGTAGGAATCAACACTATCGATTCAGGCCTAGAGATGAATGCTGAGCGCAATACAAACAGAAAGTAATAACGGTTTTCCCTTGACTTATGCCAGTTAGCTTTACACATGCGTGACCATTGGATTTACCTCTGGAAATACAAATTCATCCAAGCAGCAAGTTAGAAAGAAAAAGAGAAACAACTGTGACGCATGCAACGAAATAGTTCAACGTGTCTCAAGTCATGTCAGAAAACGTTGTGGTTTAAAAGTTTCATTAATCAGCCCACTAGCAGGTGGTTTGGGAGATATTTCATTCTTTTTTACATCATCTCTGAAAACAAGAAATATAACCTAGTTCAATTTATTTATCTCTATAGAGTCAATAATGTTTAGCCCTACAAGAAATGTACGTAGAAATAGAAAGGCTATTTGCTTTGCGAAAGAAACAAACAAACATGATTTATTGCTGGTTATTATGGAAATCCTCCTTTAGAACTTGTGGTTCACGTTGGACTTTACTATTCATAACTTTTGTTAATACGTAATATACACAGCACGTGCGGTTTTTCAAGCTTTTTAATTAAGTATTATCGCCTACAGTAAAATACCACAAGAGAACAATTTCTTGGCGCTTATAAACCTACTCATTTTTTAAAACTCTGTTCCCAGTGTAATATCAGATCTACGAGTAAAACCTTCCTTTTTAATATTCGAATGTAAGTTATTGACAAAGTTACTTTCTTATTAACGAATAAACGCATATGCTTCAAATCGAGGTTTCACTTTTTGTATAACATCTTTTTTTTTTGCAAAAAAATATATTTTAGACAAAAGCTACATTAGACTATCTTCTGTGTCCACTGCAGAGAATTGAGACAATTGTATTTTAGACAAAATTTACATTGGACTATCTTCTGTGTTCACTGTAGAGAATTTAGACCCGGCGTTATCTAGGTTTTTGGACAAAGTGAAGGGACTGACTTGAATTCGAGATCTTCTGACCCAGAACTCAACACATTAATCACTAGCCACTAGCGACACCAAACAGTGATAGATTTATAAGTTTCTTATTTCTGTAATTAAGAAAATAAATATTTATGCTTTGAATTGGCACGTGAACCCAACACATTTTACAATTATTGACTGACATTCATGATCATAATAATTTTGAAACCGTTTTATCGTTACTGGCTAATAGTAACTAACATTTTCTGCATTGTATTGACACTAACTTTTCATAAAATAGCTTTTAATTCACCACATTCATTTTTATGCATTTAATAATTAATGTGGAAGATCAAGCTATAAAAATATTTTTCGAATAGAATTAATTACAAACTATCATAAAATATTTTGGAATTAATTGTGTTATCATTTAAAATTAATAAGTAAATTATTAACTAAATGTTGAACTATCAGTTTTTTTTAGAAACCTATAACTGCTTCTGTACCGTCACAACTTGGACCTTCAAATTACTACTTAATTACTACAATAGAGAAACTTAAACATTTTTAGTACACTTCTTTCTGGCCTTAAAATAAGTCATGGTAAAATGTATGCATATTTTAACAAATAACATGATTATTATTAAAAGAAATACAAATAAATTCAGTGCTGTCAGCTTGAGAAATGCATGTTATATTAAACATCTTCATATCTAATTTGTGTAATATTGAGTTAGGTGTTATGGGTATCATGAACGATTTATTAGAACAGCAAATAATTTTATCAAACATCTGCATTAGGATGGCTAATTCAGTATTTCTCCTATCACAACAAAACCTTACCAAAACATATCTAATGACAAAATATAACATCAGATTATTATAAATAGCGTCTGTAACCTCATATCATTTCATATTAAACATTTAGCACCTTACTGGATCTCCTCGCACTAAAATAACCGCAATGCGACGCAGCATGCTGTCGATCAGGTTACTGATATACTCCACCGTAATTTTATCCCATCTTTTAATTAGAAGACGCTGCAACTCAGCTATAGCAGCTGGATTAGGGTCAGTTTTTCAGCTCAATTCTGTCTAAACTATTTTAATTGGATTGCAATTTTGTGGACTTTTCTGGCCATGGCAATTTTGTAATGTTCTCCTGGTTTGAATAGTCCTATAGGATATGAGCACTGTGGGAATTAGTATTCTCATTCTGGAACACAAATTTATTGCCAAACCTTGCCCAAGCACAAGGAAGAAATATCGTCTGCGTGCGATGCTGTATAGGAGCTACTGATGTTTCTCTGAAAGATATGAAGAGCAGTTTTTCATCACTATGAAAAGCTGTCCAAACATGTACTGCACCACTTCCTGTGTGTTCCCTGTGTGAAAGATAACCATTCATCAACTGCTCTCTAGGCAAACGACGAACACGAATCCCACAATCAGTTTTAACAAGCAGAAAATAGGATTCGTCTGAAAAGATGACATGTAACCAGTGTTCTAGCTGTGAGCTGGGAAGATATATTTCTGAATAAAACTGTGATGACAGTGAGCTGTGGCTAATGTTGATTTACAGATAGCCTTTATTGCACAATAACCTTGTTTGCTCAGTCATTACTCACTGTTATTTTGGGTATTTTGGAATCAATGTGCTCATGCCATTACTGTCATTAGGTGTTAGGCCTTAACATATTAACCTCATTAAAATATGTTCATCTCGGACAGTAGTCTTCCGACATCTACCAATTGACCTTCCTGGAACAAGCATGTAAACAATGATATCAATTTAGAAAACACTGCTAACATTTGGGCCAGGACTGTGCTTTCCTTCACTTTACAAAGATCGTTAAGACACTTTGATAATTTACAGTTTTCTTTCTTTGTTAATAAACATCAGAGAATTAAATGTACAATAAGCAAGAAAAAAAGTATTGCGTACTAGTGCCTAGACGCAGGATGAACTAATTGGTAATTGGTACCTAATAATAACGTATTAATTAGATTTTTAGATGAACTTACGAGCCTTTGAAACGTTTTTTAATGAAGAAAGGAAGTTAATTTTGTAATTGTTAATTAATAATCACAGTTGTGTATAGATAGAGTAAACAAGGAAGAATTTTTCGAGAATGTTTTATGAATGATAAAAATAACATTTATTATAACATTAACACAAAATCAAATATAGAGAATTCGAGACTATAGCACATTTTCACTGACATCATGATATGACGTGATTAATTTTGTTTTCAACAGTGTTATAAGTTGGCTATAATCTAATGTCAAGTATCATAAATCTATCACTATCACAAGTGACTACAACTCCGTAAAATTGGTAGATCTAATTATTGTGTTGTGACTGATTTACTTAACACAGAAAGATGTCACACGGGAAAACGAGGTTAAAAAGCAACATAATGTGAGAGTATCTGAGTGTTAGAAATATATTTACGATTTGACACCATTTCTTCAGCAATCTATTACTGAATTTCATTCATCAAAAATTCTTTATAAACACACCATCATATTGTTTTATTGAATAGATATATTATATACTAGAAATATTTTAATATATAAATAAACACATAACATTAGAAATGCTGTTTAGACGTGTAAAACTACACATTCACACTAGTACTATCTTCAAAAGCTCGTGTATGAGTTGTTGAACACTATTTACAGAAAGATGCTATTTACTGCAAAATTTAATGTTACGAAAAGTTCTTATCTAACTCTTTATTTGACGTGCAGTAACAATTGGTATGCAATCATGTTTAGTGTTCCACGGCATCCCGCTAGGGATGATGCATTACATGAATAAGCAAAACTGTAACTGACACAACCTCTTCTGATTAACTGATACACTAACTAACACAAAGTGGAAGCTTCTACGTAACCTCTTCAATAGGAAATATTTTGAAGAACGTTAGATTAAAAAACTATCGAAATAAAACTAAATGGCATCATTTTATTAATGAATCAATGTTGAGGATCAAAACAGAGAGTGTGTGACAAAAACGCATTTAAAACTCAAAGAATAAATAATAATAAACTAAACTAATCGTCGTTGTCATTGTTAATTCTAGTAGCAAATAATTACGAATTATTATTATAAATATTAGTTACCATTTAATTTAGTTTCTAATAAAAATCATTCAATTCTATTGTCATTGAAAATAGTGACTAGTTACCAATTTGACTTACGTGATCCTACATGCTATTAACTTTAACACTTGTTGATAACTGAAACCTACAGCATTATTTCAATACTTAAAATAATCTCAATATTGCAGACATATGAGATTCCTGGTCGTGGCCTTGTGGATGGCATCTTATGTTGTGAATCAAGAGGTTCTTGCTTCGAGCCGAAGATTTGCCATTGGACACGCTCAATCCTTCCAGTTTTGGCTACTTGTTGAAGGAAAAATTTTACTCGTCCTATTTGGTTTCAAGTAAATGTGTAAGCAGCTGGTGTTCCTAAAGGTTCACCTTCTTTCTGGTTGAAAGTTTCAAATTAGGATCAACTGCGTCTTATAGTTAAGATCTATCCTGTCTGGCCGTTTAACGCAAGTGTCGTATGAGGTATCATTCAGTTTGAAAACATTAGTACAGCAAAAATATACAGGATTCAGATGAGCTTTTCATTTTGTGTTGCATTTGTTTTAGAGTAGTTTATTTAACAAGCTAGTGCTACAGCAATGTGACAACAGTTATGTCAAAACAACTTTTTCCTGGTTCTTTTGGTTAACTGTTTCCAACCAAACGTTAAAGGATAAATACATTGTTGAAGAATAGGTGTAATTTACACGCCGTTTCTTATACACTGAGATCCAACTGTTTTCTTGTAAGAAATACTTTCAGACATTAAAAGAAGTCAGGAAAGTTAGCACATGAATCTTTCAGCAATATTTCATAAAATATTTGCTTTATTCTATATGTCAGAGGAAATTATAAAAAAAAACTAGTCGTATGTCTTTAGGTGTTTTCTTGTTAAAGGATTTACTTCAACTATAAGAAGATTATCTAAGTCATTATCACAGCTCTGGCATATGTATTACGGTAACAAGGTTTAGATCGTAACATGGGATCAGAAGAATAAGATTTATGTAATAGCATCAAATCTGGCAGGGGTATTAATAAGGCCCGGCATGGTCAGGTGTATTAAGAGACTTGACTCATAATCCGAGGCTCATGAAGTTACTCAAGGACTATCTGCGCTAGCCGTCCCTAATTTAGCAGCGTAAGACTAGAGGGAAGGCAGCTAGTCATCACCACCCACCACCAACTCTTTACCAACGAATACTGGGATTGACGTCACATTATAACGTCCCCACGGCTGAAAGTGCGAGCATGTTTGGAGCCACCGAAATTCGAACCCACAACCCTCAGATTACGAGTCTAAGGCCTTAACCCACTTGGCCATGCCGGGCATACTCTATTTCTAATCCACAGAATCATCTGGCATGTTTACATGCACGGTTCTTTCTCATTTTGTAACTTAGCATTTCTTTATTTTTTTCACTCTAACAATCTCATAATTTCTATTATGTACACCATTCATGTATTAAAGCTATATTACTTTTCTTTCATATTTATTTTTATTATTCTAATCTATTTCCCATTTCTGTATTCTGTACATATTTTCTATATTAAGTTTACGTTAGTTTTATTTCATATTTATTTCATTGATTATATAATTATGCTATTTTAAATTCCATAAGCATACTTTACTAGTTTAGTTTTCTTCATGTTTGCTTGGTTATTTTGTCGTTGTCTGTATTAAAAGTCCCCCATCCAGTAGCAGATCGGTATGTCTGGGGACATACAAAGCTAGAATCCGGATTTCGATAATCGTGGTGCGCAGAGTACAGATAGTCCATTGTGTAGCTTTGTGCTTAATTTAATTAAAATAAATTTGTGTTATTCTCTGATTTGGTTTTATGTCCCTTCTGTAATTATTTTTATGTTTTGTACTTAATATTTTTTGTTCTAATTTTCTTTAGTTTTATCTGATTTTATTTTGTACTTGTCAAGCTCTGCCTCCTATATTCGATTATATAAATTACAATTGCTTTTCGTATAACCTGCTTAAGAAAGTGAATCTAACAATAAGTAATACTGCGTCTCTCGTATATTCCCCATAACTTTATGCTATTTATCTAACTACGTTTAAGTTTTACACTTCTTATTTTTTATCTTATTTAAGCTCTGCAGTAGTCCAACAGTAATACTGTGGTTTGTAACGCTGAAAACCAGGATTCGATTTATTGCGGTTGACAGAGTGCAGATAGCCTATTGTGTATCTTTACACTAAAAAAACAACAGCGACCAAACTATAATTTATTACTTTCACAAACTTAATATCTTTCATAGCTCATTCTTTCTTTTTGAAATACATTCCATTCAGATTAAAATTACTCATTCTTAAATCAGTACCAGGAGGTATTATGATGATCTTAAATCTTTATAAATTTATTATATATTAGTGAACAGATATTAATTAGAGTACAACTTGCACATATAAATGTATACATAAATATAAACACACACATATATATTATTTGCACGTGACCTTTGTGTAGATTGTAAATATTTTGTGTCTATAAAACTGTGAATATATATAGGAAAAGCTTTATTATTGTAAAATCATTTCTCGTTTTATTACACTTGCCACACTATATTATTGTAACTGTGTATTCGCGCTAATTAACACATTTTAATATTTAACTAAACAAGTATTTGAATGGTAACTTTTACAATATATACAGTGTTTATTCTACTCAATTCCACCCACCATCAGTTCTTGCATTATTCTTGTCTGACCGAATAGTGAGATTTCACCATCATCTTTATAGCACACAAACGTCCTGAAAATAGGGACTAATATTTGTTTGTTTGTTTGGTAATAAGACGATGGACAAGCGTGTTCATTAATCCGAAACACTAACCATTTGGCCCCACTTGGTCTGAGGGAAGCTAGTTCTATTAATTAAGGTTTGTTTCAAGACAGCAGTTTCTAGGCTTTCTCAGGTCCTAACATATTCAGACCTTTCGCAATACTGACGGTATCAAAAAAATATCTATAAATCTGAACAGCAACGTCACCTTCTCCATAAACAACAAAGTATATTAATTTACTTTGCATTCTTATCATCAGTAATATCGAATGATCATATAGAATTGTTTGTTTTTGAATTTCGCGAAAAGCTATTCAAAGGCTGTCTGCGCTAGCCGTCCATAATTTAGCAGGTTAAGACGAGAGGCAAGGTAGCTAGTCTTTATCGCCCATCGCCAACTCTTTGGCTACTTTTTTACCAATGAATAGTGGGATTGACCGTCACATTATAACGCCTCCATGGCTGAATAGGCAAGCATGTTTGGTGCGACGGGGATGCGAATCCGCGACCCTCAGATTACAAGTTCCACGCTTTAACCCACCTGGCTATGCCGGGCCCGTTCTGGTCACTTTTTGAAAATTAAAGAGAGATAAAGAAACACCACGTGTGTTTGGAGCCTAAATTTTCCCTTTTCTTTGAATCATGTGCGGTTTTTCAGCATTCGTTATTTTAACAAGATATACCAGGTCACAAGAGTTTGTGGCCTGACTCGTGTGGAAATATACACCTTTCAGGTTGAAAAATTCCCATTTTTAAAATGTGCAATAAAAAAATTTACGTTAGACGCATTTTATTTGAAAAATGTAATATCACATTCTTGCATAAGTAAGTATTGTTCAATTTATGCACAAACAGAAATATTTTCTTATTCAAAGAATTTCACTGACAAAGGTAAATAGAAAACATCTGAAATAAACACACCAGGTAGTGTAGTGCATTCTATACAAATACAAATAAATCACGAAACTGAGCAACACTTAAAGAAAAGAATAAAAATGATCACTTTAGCGTAATAATATTGTACCATTGTTGTAAAGGTTAGAAGAAACCTAAAGATCTTATTATTGTTGGAAGATTAAAAGAAACATAGAAGTGAGACAAGATCACGTCATTGTTGGAAGATCAAAAAACAGACATGTGAAATAAGGTCTTAACATTATTGAAAAAATAAAAGAAACATATAAGTGAGACAAGATCGTGTGATTGTTACTAAGGTCAGAAAAACAGACAGACATGTGCTACAGTTATTGTTCGGGAAGTAGTGGAAGATTGAGGTGTTAACAACTGCAATAAAAAATAAGAGAATGAACGGTCGAGTTGCTAGAAATAAAACATTCATAAACGCAATTAAATACAATAAAAATATTAACTTTTGTCAAAAAATACTTGGAGATGTCAAAGACTTTTTCAGACAAATAATTTGAGAAGTAGAGTTGAAATTTAATTTATTTGGCTCAAAAGAGAGAGAATGGAGGTAAACTGAAGAAAAATGTCTTTAGCTCACTATTGAAGATGAAGGAGGTAGCAACGCATGATTTTGTGTGTGAATGACAGCTTCAGGTTGTACTAATAGAAGGCAACACGTGAATTTAAAAATATGGAAAGATAACCTAAATGAAACTGTTAATAAAATAAGTTAGAGATATAAATGCAAGACAGTTTTCATTCCAATAAGATTGAAGTGCCAAACACAGTTGTAAACTTGAATAACGTTGATTGGCGGGAAAGAAAGTGGATTGGATGAAAGGCTGACACCCACAGTCACCACATATCAATCCTATTAAACATTTGTCGTATGAACTAGGTTTCAGAATGATGGAGAGAAGTGTTAAATATATGGTAGAATTATGGAAAACTCGGAAAAACATGGAACGTCATTGAAGGAGATCTTGTAGGAAATTATTTTTCATATATTAAAAAGTTTGTTATGGAAACAAAGGGAAGGACCATTAGATATTGGAGAAAAGAATTAGACGAGTATCAAAGGATAGTTAAAAATTGATGTTAAAGTGTCTGACTATCGAAATAATTCTCTCAGTCACCTCTTGTGGAACCTTTGAAAATTTATTATATATTACTTTTATTACTTATCTACAAAATGTCTGCATCTCTACTAAATGAAAATGAAGAATATTTGTATTGCAATTTTCAAATTCAGTAAAAAATATTACAAACCATATGTGGCGTTATCTGGATAATTATTGCAAAAAATTTATTTAAATATCTATTGTTCGAACTAACAATAATTCCTATAAAATATTCATACTTTTTTATTTATTTATTGCTGCGTTTTATAAAAAAACAAAATATAAAAAAGGAAATAAAAATATGAATTCATTTCATTTACTTTAACTATTTTTAAATCCTTACATTTACGCCCCCCAGTGTCTCAGCGGTATGTCTGCGGACTTACACGCTAAAATCCGGGTTTCGATACCCGTGGTGAGCAGAGCACAGATAGCCCATTTTGTAGCTTTGTGCTTAATTCAAATCAACAACAACAACCTTACATTTACGTTTTGTTTGCTCCAAAGCACATAGTTGCATAATAGGCTATCTGTACCGTGCCCACCAATAGTATTGTTTGGAATTAAGCACAAAGCTACACAATCTGTGCTATGTCCATCAAGGGTATCGAAACCCGGTTTTTAGCATTGTAAGTCCGCAGACACCTCTGAGCCACTGGAGAGCACAAAATGCGTTGAAACTTGATTTTTAGAGCCGTGAGCCCCAAAACTTACAGCTGATACATTGATGGCTATATTCATGTCAAATTACTCGTACATTTGTTCAAGTTTTCTGTTTGCAATTTACTTTTGCAATAAAAAAAATCATACCCAATAAAATTAAATTTGTCATAATGGCCAAAACTACAGAATCATCAACATATATTAAGTAGCAACCCTTGTAAACATTACTTTAAACCTGAAATATTTAATTATTTAAAGATGATTGGTTTGGTTTGTTTGGAATGTCCCCCGCCAGTATAGCGATAATTCTATGGATTTACAACGCTAAAATCGGGGTTTCAATTCCCGTCGGTGGACTCAGCTTATAGCCCGATGTTTCTTTACTACATGAAAACACATACACACACTTGTTTTGAATTTCGCACAAAGCTACACAAGGGCTATCTGCACTAGTCGTCCCTAATTTAGCAGTGTAAGACTAGAGAGAAGGCAGGTAGTCATCATCATCCACCACCAACTCTTGGGCTACTCTTTTATCAACGAATGGTTGGATTGACCGACCCATTATAACATCCCCACGGCTGAAAAGACGAGTATGTTTGGTGTGACGCGGATTCGAACCTGAGAGACTCGGATTACAAATCGAGTGCCTTAACCGCCTGGCTGTGCTGGGCCATTTAAAGAAGAAATATTCAAATCATTTTTAAAATGTGGACTTAATCGCTGAAAAACAGTCTTTAAGGATATCTTATACTGATTGCTATCCCGATACACGTAAATAAAAAATTGTTTTTGTTTCTCTAAACACTTTCGTTTGATTTACTGTCACATTAATTAAAACAAATATATTTGCTCACTAGTATATAAAAAAGAGAGAGATCATATTTTATTTAATGGTAAGCTTACACATGGTATTCCCATGACAATTACCTAAGACTTACTTTCTTGTCCAATTTTCAGACAGAATGCTAACATTTTCTAACGTTGTGTAATGGTATAAACAAAACGTTCTGGGTGTAGATAGAGAAGGCTAAGTTAAAATAACCGCCACTGGGTATTAATAATATAGAACCCAGTTGTTTTGAAATCTTTGCGAATCTATATAAACTTAACAAAAACAGGAGATCAAACAATATGTTTAAATAAACGTGATTCCGAAGTGAAAACAGGACTATGAAACTCGTGGTTTCATTTGGGTCACATGGTAACTCTTGAAAATGCAACACCAGATCCAAAACAGTTGGAAATAAATATACAAGAATTATCCAGTACCAAATATAGTGAGAGTTTCTCATGTATTTCAGGATTTTTTGAAGTCTCTGGAGGATTTATTTCACATTTTGTAATACTTGTGAGACCTTGAATAAGTTAACAAATGGCATATATTTCAAATGAACAGAAAAACAAAACAAAATTATGTTAAAATGCATCATTAAAAACAGCAATTTTCATCTACTTTGGTTCAAATACAAAATTAATGTAAAACACGTTTCACACTAGACAATAGGAACGGCCCTATCTCGATCGCATTAAAAGTAAAAAAAGTAACATTTCAAGGTGTTTCAGAGCAGACATAAAAAAACTGAAATAAAGTGGTCAGTAATAGAGCAATATTACTTTGCAGTAATAGATGGTATCAGTACACTCCTACTTTTATTGAATATCATGCTTCTTTACGGTGACTAATATCACTGAGAAACTAGTTGTCTAGATTAGGAATGTTACCTCAGTTATTACATGTCTTATATTTCGAAGTGATAAATAGACTAGGTAAAAACAATGTGAGAAAGATGTATTGAGTAAGAGGATTACAGTAGAAAATACAATAAGTAACTTAGAGCAGATGGTGAACAAAACTAGGGTAAAGAAAAGCAGTAAAAACGGCCATGAAGCAATTTGGCATTAATATAATGTCATTATTGCGTAGAAGAAAGACCTGCAGTAAACTCGTTAACGATTACAGCATTGCATAAAGAAAGAGGGTACATATCAGATTCATACCGTTATGCAGAAAAGCAAGGTCAATAGCTACCGAAATCAGCAACTTTTATCTTACGGGACATTGAAAGTTTCAACTGACCTAACGTATATCTATGTAAAGTAGCTAGCTGTTCAAAAATAATAATGTCTTGTTAAAATTCCAATCTAGTTTCATAAGTACAGGGCTACATAGCCTTGGCGACGTATAGTTTTACAGAGATCAGAATAATGACATCAATGAGCAGGTGGCAATGACTATTTACTCCCAAGACTATCTGTAAACAGCAGTTATCAGTAACTTCAAGATGCTGGGCTCTTCAGAAGAAAGAGCTCGTGACCTGAATTTGTGTTTTGTTTGCTGACTGAGTGTCAGCCACATGCTGCATAACAATAAGCAAGATAGCATCTACAAACAGTGTATATAATCTTGGGAAATTTTAGAGCATGTCAGAGTGCATTGGAAAGTCTCCACTAACTGTTAGCCTGCGCCAGAAGGAGAACCACCGACCAATCATTCCTTCTGTTCCACTAAATGCAGGTCTCGGCTTCCTAGTGATTATCACTTTCTATGTGTAACTAATGTTATATAGGTTTATTAAAGCTAGAACTATATCTAGTAACTTGAGATTGAAATTCTGTACTTAATGTTGATAATAGATATTATGTCCAATTAATGTTCTGGAATTATTAACGTCATTGGAAATTATATATTTCACTAAAAATCAGCCTTCTAATTCCTTCCATATTTTACCCTACATTTCCTTCAGCTGATGATCTGTTTCCAGATGTCATTGCTTTCACTCCTGATGTTTCTAAATAAATATTATTTGTATTATTTTTGTGTTTGTTTGAAATTAAGCACAAAGTACGCAATAAGCTATATGTTATCAGTCTACCTAAGGTATCAAACTGTGCCACTAAAGTGCCCTAGAAAGTAACTATAACTCCAATAGTGTCATTAATTAACACCAGCAGAAATGGTTGTTTATGCTAGTAAATACTAATCACAGTATTCATACCTCACTGGAAAAAAAAAATTAAAAAGTAGACATTTTCTTTAAACAATTATTTTTTTTCTGGAAAGTATTGCATAAAAAGTGTTTAATTGTTGTTTATTAGTCAAACTCAAGTCGTTGCATCAAACACTCAATGTTCTTGTGAAGAGAACAGTTTTATTTAAAATTGTTTTCTATTTTAAGGAAAATGTTGGATCTTGGATTTCCAAAGTGTGAAAGTGTTTTGTAGATTTTTGTTGCATTCAATAGATGGCAAAGAAGTTTTGGTTTCACACATAAATACCGACATACACGCAACGTCCATTATAGTGCGCAGAGTTTTGGCAACATATAACGGTTGAGTATCGATAAGCTAAAAAAGAACAATGGAAAACAGGCCAATAAATAATACTGCTACTCAAATTATTTCTTATTCTTACTAGAATACTTATAATAGGTCAGTAAAAAAGTATGTGATTAAATAATTTTCCATTTGAAAAAAAATATAAGAGGAGAGAAAAAGAAGATGTTTTTAAAGATTATTAATTATTTCTACAGTAGAAGATTGTATTGGTCATTAGAAAAAAGAATGCTATAGAGGATATTAATTGTTTTTACTAGAAAAACAATAATAAACATTTAAAGAGGAATATGGTTAAAATTACTGTTAAGATTTCGTTGGGAAGCATTTCCATATTAACTATCAGTCAGTACCTTAAAATTGTTCTTAGATCAATACTAAAATTTAAAAGAAATATCTAATTTTAAGGTAAAAATACTGAATGAAAGAGTAAAAAATTCTTGTAGGAAACGTGCTATACATTATTCTTTCGTGGATAATGAGAAACATCAAGAATTAGCATACATTTGAAGTAACGGTTTTCATCAGATAGGAAAACAGATCTTGAAACGTGCTGCATGGAAAGTTCAGCAACGTTTCTCCTGATTTAGGACAACAAACATTCCCCATGCTTCGAATCGAATAATGTTTTGTCTTTAAAGAACGCGCAGCCTTTAATGTTTTTCGGCTAAAATAAGTTGCAAAGCTCCTTTCATTCCACTAGTCACTGATTTGATGGAAATTTCTCCAATTTTGAAGATCACAACTTGATTAGACTCTCGCTATTGGTTAATTGCAAAGAAAAACTACACAATCAGCAGATCTCCCAAACTTGTCTACTCTTTAAAAATAGTTGGTGAAGTGAATGTCAACGTAGCAAATTTTAGAACAAATGATCAAAGAGATGCGAAACATTCTCGAATAATGATTCCAAGAATCACTTAGGTACCAACAGCTACCAAGAACTCTCTTAAAAAGATCATAGGTAGAAAGAATACAAGAAACATTTGAACAGATATATGATTATAATATGTATTTTAAGGAATTTTATTCTCGGGGAAAGCCAAGGATATGAAAAATAAATACTGCTAAGGGGTTGGATAAATATGTATAATGAAGAATTCTTGTGAAATCCGTGAATATGAAAAACGTATGTACGATTAAATAAATATTAAATTTGCCTTGTATTTCCATAATGGAACATTTGAAAGATAATCATAATCATGTTTTGTGAATTTGTTGTAGCTACTTAAATCTTTAGCATAGTTCAAGACGAGTGTTTTATTCATTAAGTATATTGTTTGATTTTTTTAAATTTCGCACAAAGCTACTCGAGGGTTATTTGTGCAAGCCGACCCTAATTTAGCAGCTAGTTATTACCATCCACCCCTAACTCTTGGACTACTCTTTTACCAACAAACAGTGGGATTGACTGTAACATTATAATGCCCTCACATCTAAAAGGGCGAACATGTTTGGTGCGACGGGGATGCGAACTCGCGACCCTCAGATTACGTTATCTGTGCAAGCCGTCCCTAATTTAGCAGCTAGTTATCACCAGCCAGCACCAACTCTTGGGCTACTCTTTCCCCAACAAATAGTGGGATTGACCGTCACATTATAATGCCCCCACGAGTAAAAGGGGCGAACATATTTGGCGCGACCGGGATGCAAACCCGCTTCCCTCAGCTTACGAGTCGCACACTTTAAAACTCTTGGCCATGCCGGGCCCATTAAATAAACAAAATGTTTGAATAGCTGGATATACTGTTAATTATTTTACTCGCTCTAAAGAATAAATCATGAACATATTAAAGACAAACACATGCTAAGAAAGCTTCGCTTAGAACAATATTTGTACGGACTATTTTGCGGATAGACAGTTATTGGAAGTTTAAACAAAAAAAAACCGAAGGAGAACAGGCGACAGAAATTATGCAAATTTTAGGATATTAAAACATTTTATCAAAATAAAATTGCAGATTAAAATTCATGTTTGAAATAATTTTGTACATTAATCGCCATTCTTACTCGGTGCACAATTCATTACGACGACTTGCAGCGTGTTCATTCATTACTATTCAATTAGTTTGTCTCATGATCTAAAGTGTTTTTTTCTCACGGTAGTAAAATGCCAGGAAAGGAATAGGTGAGAGAAATGCCATCCCTTGAGTTTAATTAGTAACACAGAAACTCATAAATAAACACACACGTTATTTTTGACGTTGATCGCATGATGTTGAGAATCTTGTTAGTGTCGGTACTGCTTGATTAATGATCACTTTCTTGCATATACCAGAATAAGAGACCCATAAATTTTTTATGTATTTCTTCTAGCCAGTAACACAGCCAATAATAGTGTTATATTATGATTTCAGTTTTTTAAAACCAGTATATCCAGTTCATTGGATATTTATTCAACAAGGAGTGCAGTCTTTGCGACAGTTTATGGAGAAAAAAGATACAACTGACTATTTAATCTCTCGAACACATTAAGAAAATAATGGATTTTGTAAAACGTTAGTTCAGTTTGTGAAGAGATTAGATGCACTTTAAAGGGCACAAAATAAATTATTGGACCTAACTTAGTGAAAAAAATTTAAACCATACGTTTTCACGGCTCATTAACGTTCCTTTTAAGTTACCAACGTATAAAAGACTCCATAAGGTGACAAGCGTGGTTACGTGTATTATGTGTGGTATAGTGTAATCAGTGACTCTTGTTGCGTATAATCAGACTAAAAGTTTTTACAATAAAATATTCATGAAATCAACGGGATATTTAAATTTTCAGGAGGAAATGACCGGTGAGAATTACAATAAATTGTTTTTTGAATTTCTTGCAAAGCTACACGATGGCTATCTGCGCTAGCCGTCGCTAATTTAGCGGTGTAAGACTAGGGTCAAGGTAGCTAGTTATCACCACCCACCGCCAAACTTTGTTACCATTTCCAACTGTCTGTTTTTAGCCCAAACAACAATCAAAAGGCACAATATACGACGCAAAATTGTGTTTGCAATATATAATTCCAAGTAAAATAACAATCAAAAGGCACAATATACGACGCAAAATTGTGTTTGCAATATATAATTCCAAGTAAAATGGCCTGGCATGGCCAAGCGCGTTAAGGCGTGCACTCGTAATCCGAGGGTCGCGGGTTCGCGCCCGCGTCGCGCTAAACATGCTCGCCCTCCCAGCCGTGGGGGTGTATAATGTGACGGTCAATCCCACTATTCGTTGGTAAAAGAGTAGCCCAAGAGTTGGCGGTGGGTGGTGATGACTAGCTGTCTTCCCTCTAGTCTTACACTGCAAAATTAGGGACGGCTAGCACAGATAGCCCTCGAGTAGCTTTGTGCGAAATTCCAAAACAAACAAACAAACAAACCAAGTAAAATATTATAATAATTTCTTTGTAGCAAAATGTTTTATGTGTTATTTCTAGCGATTATTACATTGTTGTGAGGCACCATATAAAGTTGCAATAATTTATAATAGATATTTAGTTATAAAGAAAAGAATTAAGTTGGAATTTTCAATCAGAACGACACCTTGCGGAAACGTGGCTACGCAGATCTTTGCTGGTACTGACTACAGCTAAACATCCAAGCAATAACTACTAGTTATTTGGTCAGCTAGTTGAACCACATCTACAGTGAAAAGTTCAGAGGTTGTTCAGTCGTATCACTTTTAATCCTCAATCCGAAGGCAATGATCCAAATTCGATCACTTCTAAAAATTCAGTATTCTTAACCGAAGCTGTTAGACAGACTTAAATCAAAAAATAGCATGATACCATTATTAAGAGTCCTAACATTAGTGACAGAGTGTGAGCTTGTACTGCATGTCGACTTCTGGATCATGTTTATAGCACTCATTATGTTCATGTCGTACGAAGACTGTGATGATTAGGTAGTCATGGCGTTCTACTAGTTCAGGGATCAAATCTTCATCATACTAATCATGCTTGTTCTTTCAACTCTAACGGTCCGGCATGGCCGAGCGCGTTCAGGCATGCGCTCGTAATCTGAGGGTCGCGGGTTCGAATCCTGGTCGCGCCAAACATGCTCGCCCTTTCAGCCGTGGGGGCGTCATAATGTGACGGTCAATCCTGCTATTCATTGGTAAAAGAGTAGCCCAAGAGCTGGCGGTAGGTGGTGATGACTAGCTGCCTTCCCTCTAGTCTTACACTGCTAAATTAGGGACGGTTAGTACAGATAGCCCTTGAGTAGCTTTGTGCGAAATTCAAAAACAAACAAACAAACAAACGTTTCAACTGTGGAAGTATTATTATGTGATGGTAAGTCCCACTATTCTTTGGTAAAAGAGTACCCCAAAAGTTGGCGGTGTTGACTAACTGCTTTTTCTATAATCTAACACAACTAAATTAAGACTGGTTAGCGCAAATAGTTCTCGTGTAGCTTTATGCAAAATTACAAACCCACTAAACCAACGTTGTACACTTATATGCCCATCCAAAGTGCCATTTCCTGCTGCAAGTTTACGCAATTCCCAACTTACTAATGATGGCAGAACACTATCTAGGTAAAGCGTGACCCAGAGCTAAAGAGCCCGGACTGTGAAATCCGGTGCCGGAGAAAAACTCTCTTTGACATAAAAGCCGCAGGTGCACTTTAAAGGTGGCGTTCAGATTTCATCATCCAACCAGAAAAAGTTTGTTCGAGTGTTATTTTTACCTATCAGTTTATAAACATGGATGTTTATGTTACGCAAAGAAATACTAATTAAAAAAATATACACATAAATGTTTCGTTACTTTAGTCTTAGTTCCAAAGTAGCTATCATTAATTTTTATGCCTATAATAACACTTAGCTACTCAGCTTTCTGTTTGGCTTGTTTTGAAATGTGTGCAATGCTACACGAAGGCTATCTACACTAGACGTCTCTAATTTAATAATGGTATACTACAGGAAAAGCAGTTGGTAAACACAACCAATTGCAAACTCTTTTAACAGCGAATAGTGGGATTGACCGTCCTGTTATAACCTCCACGACTGAAAGAGCAAGCGTGCTTGGTGACAGGAATCCTAACCCATTAATTTCAGACTTAGCTTTCGAAGAAATTATTTAACCTTGGAAGAAATTTTAGAACAATCTAGTAATCGAAGTACGAACTGAAGCGAATAAGAATTATACAATGACCGTAAGTTAATACTTTCTTTAATTTTAAAACCAGTTTTTATTAATATTTAGTCTCTTGTTTAGAAAGTTCTTTTGGTTTTGAGCATAAGAGCTTTCCACAAAAAACAAAAAAACAAGATGTACATTGATTCTTTTATAACTATATGTATCTTTTTCTATGAAATTGTACAGTTGTTACTCATTTTCAAATTAATAAACAAAGAAGGAGACGAGTTCAACTTCTGTGTTTACCAGTTTCAAAATAATTAGTAGTAATTATAAAGAGATGCATAGCGAATAACGACAGTTCTTAAGAGTTCAAAGAATGGAATGAATTGGTATTTGTTTGAGTTCAGTTCTAGAGGCTCGATTTAAAACCTTAACAACCTGTAGTGGTTTTGTTTTCTAAACATCCGACAAAATATAAACTGAATCTGATCAAAACGAGGGTTAATATATATATGTATGTTGAAAGATAATTCAAATATCTTTCAAATAAAGCTTATATACATAAGAAATGTTTTAAGCTCTTGTAACTAAACTAATATATTAACGACTGTATGAATGAAAGATTCTATAAAGGGTGTAGGGTGTTTCTGTTATAGCAAAACCACATCGAGCTATCTGCTGAGTCCACCAAGGGGCATCGAACCTCTGATTTTAGGCTTGTAAATCCGTAGACATACTGCTGTACTAGCCGGGGAACGATTCGACAAGGAACGTTTATGTTTCTGTCTTAAAAATCTTTTTACAACATAATTTTTTCTTTAGATAAGCAAAGTATAAATATAACATGAGTAATTCATCAAAGCCCCAAGAAAAACATTTGAAGTATCATTGAGTATTATTTGACCATTCATTCAAAATACATCTGATCTCTGCATTTCATTAGTTCACCGATCAAACATTCTTTAACGCAGTTAATTAGAAGTGTTGTGTGAACAATAATGATAGGAGAAAACCCAGTAACGAAATAATAGTCTTTCAACCAACCAAATTAAAACTAAATTTGTAAATCTGCTATAAAAAATTGAAGATGATATAACGGTCATGATAAAAGTAGCACGGTGTATATATAAAGTAAAGTAAATTCGATTTGGACTAATGCATTTACAATACAGGCTTTTGAATTGTGCGAAAAGTTTAGCAATGGAGGTTACTGTATACGTTATTGTAAGAGATATAGCATGACAGGTAAGGCTTGTAGTAGGCGTTCGTGCTGAAGAGAAGAAAAAATGCAGATTGGAATCTCTTTGTTAGTTTATGCACGTGTGTTAGTGCATGGTCAATTATCATCACGAGAAAGTTCAGTGTCGCTGTTTCTATATTACACAAGTAGTATAGTTTGGTTAGTATTGAATTTCGCGCAAAGCTACACGAAAGCTATCTGCGCTACCCTTCCCTACTTTTGCAGTGTAAGAAGGAAGATATTCATCACCACCCACCGTCAACACTTGGGCTACTCTTTTACCAACGAGTAATGGGATTCACAGTTATATTATAACTCCTCCACGGCTGAAAGAGCGAATATGATTAGTGTACCAGGGAATCGAACCCAAGACCCTCAAATTACTTGTAAAATACCTTAATAATGTGCTTAAGTGGGATCATTATAAGGTTACGGTCAATCCCTATGTTCGCCGGTGAAAAGTTGGCAGTGGGTGCTGAAAACTAGTTGCCTTCCCTCTAGTATTACACTTCTAAATTATGGACGGCTTTGCGTGTAGCTTTGCGCGAAATTCACAAACAAACAACCTAATGAAAGCAAAATGGAATTTCCTTGTGCTTTTTTCTTTCCAAAGCATATTTCTACCAAAGTATGTCCAATGGAATAATAATTACACAAATGACTCAAAATTTGTCATGGTTAGTCTTACAGTATATTTCAAAAATTTCTTGTCAGATTTACTTGGTCTTATCTTCGATTATTGTACGTACCCATTTACTAATTAAATTTAAAAAATAATTTCATTACCCCTAGGTTTTCATTTAAATGATGTCACAATTATTGCCTTTCCATACTCCCAGATACCAGCGCCAACTGATGCTATTGTAGTTTAATATACGAAAACAAAATATATTGTTGTAAAAAAAATATTTCTCTTTCATAAAAGTCTCCAGATAAGAAATCGCATTTGTATCTCAGCAAATGATATGAGAGGAGTTATGTTACTTTACTACACTTCTATTAAATTTAAGCCTAGTTGCACGGTTTATCTATTCTTTTATTATGCAGCAATATCACATGTCATGAAAAATTGCGAATGTTATCAGTGAATTGATGACAGAAAATATATCCGAAATTCACATAAATAGAAAAAAATAACTTGGAATTTTTTCATTTTTTTTCCAAACTGCATTTTACTAATATATTATCTACATACGTTACGTGACGTGATACAACTAAAGTTATACTTCTTTCTATGACATCTCTAAAGACTTGTCTTTATACTAAGTTGTCTTGTCATCTCTCGAAATGGTTGTAGTAAATAATGGCGTATCCGACACGGTTATGTTATTTTGTTTTAAGCATTAAGCTAAAGAGCTTATACCAATAAAGGAATATTGTGGAGACTTCCACTTTCTGGTCTGTGTTCCCAAGGGGATAATTCCGAACCCGACCAAAGCTGTCATTGTGAGCTTAATGAATATAAACATAAGAATAACCGTAATAAGCAAGGCTCCATTACTGTAAGAAGGAATAAAAGTTGAATGTTTCTCTCATTGTACAAAACATACTGCTTGCGCTAGCCGCATCAGTGAACCACTGGTAAGATAAACGTATATATCATACAGCTTATGTCTAATTATCACGCATAAAACAATATGAATTTTAACGGCTAACACTTTCACGAAATATTGCATGTGATGTGATCGATTGAAACATTACAGAACAGAGCTAGTAGTGTGTACTGTTAAAGTTTTTTGTTTCACGTTTATTGATTTAAACAGTCATTATTAAATACCAGTGATATTTAAAGAGACTGTTCAAATCACGAGTATTTTTCCATTACAGAAAAAATGTTTAAGAAATTATGTGCACTTTTAAATACCTGCTCATTATTTTGTTGTAACTGATAAATGCGCGCACACACTTTCCCAAACCACGTGTGTATGTGTATTCGCATAAACATTTTATATCAATAATTCATAATAAAAAAAGTAATTAAACGAATGTCTACGGACATTGATCTCGGTTTCCGTGACAAAAGGTTATTAGAGAATCAAATAAGCTAACAATTCTCGATATCTTGACAGTAATGAATAAAAACCCTTATAACCCAAGCGCTTTTGAAAAGTAAAATTTTCTACTTCAGGGGTAACATCATAAATTATCTATCTATATATCTAGCCTTATATCATAGATCACGAATTACTGTATCTGTGTGCGTGAACCTATGCACATATATATATATATATATAGAAGTGGAAAAACAAACTTTACAAAAATTAAAGTAAATTTAAGATTAGTTATTATTAGTCCTACAAAACAATGTAAATAAGATAACAGAAACAGTATTTACATCATTCCTACGTACCAACACAGACACATAGTGTAGTAGAATGTTAACAGGCTAAAACAAAATTAACGCAATATATGATTTAATAGTTGTTGTTTTTTTATTTTGTTACACGTTAATTATTTCCTGTGATATTATGTTGGAATGACGAAAATACCACCTTTACTATCTTGTTTCCATAGTTTGTGAATGATTGATATTAGTTGTACTTTCACGTAGTTCCTTTTTGGAAAAGTTGTTTTCTTCATTGTTTTTATCAATGAAGTTCTTTAAAAGGCCTGGGAAGTTCTAAATACAAAGAAGCTTCAACTTAAGCTTATAAAAACAATTCCAAATCTTTGTAAGAAAGCCAAGGATTAATATAACATTGTCGACACTAGAACTGGTTAATATCATTGTTTATGTGTTTGAATTATTGTATAATAAAGAAACACAAGAAAGAAAAAAAGGAATTCGAACTCTTTGTTATGGTTTTTACGGACATTACCAGACATGTTATAAAAGGAAACAGATATAAGATATAGTATTATAAAGCTCTAATGATTTATTGAAGGGATATAAAATACCGTTTCAGCGAACAATCCGAGCTTTGTTGTTTTTGAATTTCGCGCAAAGATACTCGAGGGCTATCTGCGCTAGCCGTCCATAATTTAGCAGTGTAAGACTAGAGGGAAAGCAGCTAGTCATCACCACCCACCGCCAACTCTTGGGCTACTCTTTTAACAACGAATAGTGGGATTGACTATTACAATTTAACGCCCCCACAGCTGAAAGGCGAGCATATTTGGTGCGACGAGGATGCGAACCTGCAACCCTCGGATTACGAGCAGAACGCCTTAACACGCTTGGCCATGCCAGGCCTACAATCCGAGATAGTGCTACCGCCAGTCTAATATTACGGATAATAAAAGTACAAATCCTATACGTATTTACCATGCTGTTGTTATAAATGGTAAAAGCATGTACTTTTCAGTTGCGTCTAAAAATGTTTTTTTGTGTTTGTGTATATATATATATATGCATAATACTTGAAAAAGAAACTTGTATACAATCAATTTCTTTGTTTGTCTCTCGGCGGAACGGCGATAAGTCTTTGGATTTAGACCTCTGAAATCAGGGGCTCGATTCACTGAGTGGGCATAGCAGATAGTCAAATGTGACTTTGCTGCCTATATAAACACAACACTTATTTTTGGTACTGTTGTTATTTTTTTGTCTGTTAAGTTCCAAGGAATAAATAAAACAAAACCGGTCCGGCAGACAGCAACATTGGTATGTTAATAAATGTGCAGCTGATATCTTTAACTGGCATGCTATTTTATCCCTATTAGTCAGTAAGAAAAGTAAAACAGGCGCAGTGAAACTTGAGCTTTAAAGACTATAAAATGAAAGTATATGAAATATAAGTTTTATTTGGAATAAATATTTTCGAAAATGTTTCCTTCGTTGTTATTAGCATAGTGTGTTTTCAACAAGATTGGTGTGAACACGGTCTAACTATTGATCATTTAAAAAGGTTGAGGAGGTAAATTTTCCTATTGCTTCAAGTATCAGTTGTTTACTAGCTGGGAATTACATGGATGCAATTTCGTGATAAATTATTTGCATCATTTCATTTTATAATTAAATCATACATATATTGTAATGTTTTTTTTCGAATGCTATTGTCCTTTTCTGTTCATGATCATCACATTTTTTCTTTTATTTATCTTAATTATTAATCCCTCTTTGTTCTGATATCAACAAGAATTTTGAAACAGATCTAGAGACCATGTTTTTGTCTAAGATGGAGTGTTATATTTAATGTATTTGGAAGAATTTGACGCACATAATGCACATTTCATACGCACTTGCCTGCGTATACTCATATTTATAAATATATTTAAAACATAGAACACGTACTGCATGGGCATTTCTCTTGAAACACACCAACTCCTGAAACTCATCGCATGATGATGGTTATTGTACGTGCTATTGCTAGTAAATATACGCGATATAATTTACGGGTTAGGAGCCAAACATATTAAGTATAAGACTGTGATATCGACCACACTCTAGCTTGTTGTGGCATGAGAGTTAGTGAGATGAAATGAAATGGATATGAGGGTTCATAACTCGCGTCATGTTATTGCCAAAAGTGTAAACAATTTGCACTCTACACTTTGAAACTGTCAGCGCGTTATAAGAGTGAATGCCAAATTTTACCATTCAGTCAAGAAAAATCAGTTAAAGAGTAGAAAATGGGAGATGTTTATTACGTTTTTGCTAGCCTGTCAGTTAAAAATAAGAATGGTTAAAACAGTTTGCACTAGCGTGGAATAGCGTGAACTTTTTGAGCAAACAATAGGTACCTTTCGAAATTAAGTTAATTTGCCACGCTTGCAAACGTGTACTTCATTTGAATGCAGGCAAGCAAAACTATTTTATGTTTCGATATTAGCTCCCCTCACGCTATCTATAGGAACTATGTTATAAATATTACACTTCTTTTTACATGGTGTTTTTTTTTACGGGACTTCATTTTCCATATAACTTCGCCACGCATGAAGTATCATGGACAAAAAAGAGGATTTTGGCCGGAAATTTTGAAACGAAATAAGCTTTGTTATAAACATTTCGATAAGTTCTAGGCTTATTCGTACTGTCAATAATTCATTTTTCAAACCTTTTCTGTGTGGAAGTGTATTTCATGTTTGTAAATATCCACTATAAGAAACTGACTGTTGCTAAATAATTAACGCACAAGACTGTCAATCTAGGAATCCCAGATTTATATCCCGTTACCATAAAATTGCGTTCCTCATTTTAGGGATGTCGATGTGTTTTCTTATAACAAAGCTGAGCCCACTGAGGGGAATCGAAGTCCTGATTTTAGCGTTGTAAATTCGTAGACTTACCGCTGTACTAGCGGGAGTGTTGATACATCATAGGAAAGGGCGCTAAACTTTGCTATTGAATTTGATTAGTTGGATAAAAGTGATACCGACTACTCATTTAGGTCAAAAGGGATAAATCAGATTGTCTTAATATAGCTTTGCAGGAATGTGTAAAGCACAACAAAAAATAGCAAAAGTCTGTTTGGTTTTATATTTTTTTTAATTAAGAAAAAACTATCTGTGCTCTGCTCACCAGGGGTATCGAAACCCAGTTTTTAGCGTTGTAAGTCCGCAGGCATACCTCTGAGTCACTGAGGGCAGCAAGAGTCAACTCAAAGAATAGCATATAATTATATTTTTACACAGGAATAAGAAAACTCAATAAATTTCAAAAGATGCGCTATTTAATTTATATTTACGTTAATGAATAACTTCATCATTATTTTGTAATATGAAAAAAAATGATATTTTAAGTTTATGCATCAAAGTTGGCCAGATGGTATGTGTCCCGAGGCTCATACGGTTCTTTACACAACGGTTTTCGAACTGACTCTCCGAATGTTTTTGTTAATTTCTGTATTTAGATATTTTCTCTCTGATGATGAGTTGTTGTTGTTTTTTTCGCACAAAGCTTCTCGAGGGTTATCTGTGCCAGCCGTTTTTAATTTAGCAGTGTAAGACTAGAAGGAAGACAAATGGTCATCACCACCTACTGCCAACTCTTTGATTACTCTTTTACCAACGAATAATGGGATTGACCGTTACATAATAATGTCCTCACAGTTGAAAGGGCGAGCTTGTTTGGTGCGACCGGGAATCGAACCAGAAGTCCACAGATTACGAGTCGAACGCTTTAATGCACTTGACCATGCCGGGCTACGCTGATGATTAGATACGTGTGTCTCTAAACGCAAGAATATTAAATTTATTCTGCCCCCACATTTCATGGAAGTGACAACAAATGATTGAATAACATTTCCAACGTGTCACTCGAAAGTTGCACTGTTTATATAAATTTAACATGTTAATTATCATCGACAATACTCGATACGCGCTCCATTTTTGAAAGTTGTGGCTTTTTGTATGTTGGTTTAGTGTTTGATTTTTGCAGCCTGAATGGCACCTTAATGTGCTACATGGAGAAAATTTTAAGTGTATCCATCCATAAATTAGAACGACTACGGTAACGAATAACAATCAGCAACTAGCCAATGCCGCTCATACAGATACTCTTGATCGAATAGTGGGATTGACTGTCACGCTTGTAATCCACGGCTGTAAATTTATAGCGTGTCCGGTCACACGTTGTCAGTCCATCCTTGACTCTTTCAATGGGTAGGTCAGCTTGTTACCTCATCTGTTTAATGTTATATTTTATATCCTACTCATTATTAGTGTTTATTTGTTTTGTTGTTAAGTGCAAAGCTGTGCAATGGATTATCTGTGCATTCGTGATGTTTCCCTTACGGTATTGAAACCTCACTTTAGCATTATAAACTTTCAGATTTGCCAGTAAAGGCATTTATAATGTCACTTTCAACAAATAAGGTTTCCTTTTCATGTTGGTAATGAACAAAAATTATGTGGCGTGTTGAAAGAAATTAAACTAAATTTTCACCTTTTTTTTTGTTATTCCAATGTCATTCAGGCAAATAAGCCAAATGGTTGTAATCTAGATTAAATCTTTCGAAAACCGAAAAAAATGGTGAAAACAAGTATTGTTTTCATAACTAGTTTAAAAGTGAAGGTGATTGCTGCTAATTCTTAATTATACTATAAAATACTTTGAACATGTCATGTAAAAAAATAGGTATTATTTTAGGTATATAGTTTATGGATCTATTATTGTTTATGACTGAATAATTCCATTATATATAACATAAGATATATGTAACGGCTAGTTATAGAATGCAAAACAAGAGAAAACATGTTTTTTTTTCCATCTCTAAATCTTTTAACGATTATTTGGTTTGAATTTCGCGCAAAGTTACACGAGAGTTATCTGCGCTAGCCCTCCTTGACATGGAAGTGTAGGATCTAGGGAAGCCAACTAATTATCAGCACCACCCACCGCTAACTCTTAAGCTACTAATTTACCAATAGGCCCGGCATGGCCAAGCGTGTTAAGGCGTGAGACTCGTAATCCGAGGGTTGTGGGTTTGCATCCCCGTCGCGTGAAACCTGCTCGCCCTTTCAGCCGGGGAGGCTTTTAATGTGATGATCAATCCCACTATTTGTTGGTAAAAGAGTAGCCCATGAGTTAGAGGTGGGTGGTGATGACTATCTGCCTTCCCTCTAATCTTACACTGCTAAATTAGGGACGGCTAGCACAGATAGCCCTGAAGTAGCTTTGTGCGAAATTAACAAAATATATATCAATGAATGATGGGAATGTCCCTGTGACTGAATGGGAGAGCAGGATTAGTGTAACCATGCCGATCTGATTTTTCTAATAAAATTATTTATTAGACCGCTCACACCTGTAATTATAGAATGATATAGTTTTAATCAATACAAAGTTATATGTAAGACACTGAGCTATACTAATACGTTGACATAAACTGAAATGTCAATGAGTTCAAATATTTCTTATTTTGGGAAATAATTTAATGAATCCCATCGAAAAATGTAATTATTGTGTAACACATACTTAATTCCTTGTGCAGCACAAACGTTTTCCTTCATGAGGGTAAAAGCGAGTTAATTACAAACGAAAATAGATTCCCAGGTATTTATTTAATACTAAAATTAAATAATAGGCTTATTACACAGAAGAAGCCATATGGAATGTCATATGTCATTAACCGTCTTTCCAGGAAGTATTTTGTTTTGTTTATATGTATATTTTTCCTCTTCATGTCAAATGATCATCCAGTGAGAATCATCTTCACCTTTAATTTAAAGCACTAAATTATATGGCAATTTTGTTAACGTGGTACACTATATGTTGAGATATATCACAAATACTGACAGTGAGAAACATCATAAAATAAATATTATTTCAAAATCTAAAACCATGGTAAGAAGATAAAATAATTAAACGAACAAATAAATGCTTTTGAACCATTTAATCTTTCGCAGAATAGATATGTATATAAATCACTTTTATTCATTGTTTGTTATTAAAAACAAGTGTACACAAATGGTTATCTGTGATCTGCTCACCACAAATATCCAAATCCTATTTATAAAGTTATAAGACTTCAAACTTACCGCCAGAACTTTGAATACCATATTAATTTTAAGCAAGAGAATATGGAGAATATTTCATTCATAATTTAATAAATACATTTAAGAAGATCATTTTGCTGTCGTTAAAATTTGTTATTAAAATCTAAAGAAATGATGTTGTTGTCTGGAAACAAATTGAATAATATATATTAAAAAAAGTTTATTATTTATTCTCAATGTTAAATTTTATGTCAGAGAGTTACATTAAAAACAATCACAACATCTGATAGAAAAGTCGAGCACCTATTGACTGAAGGTGTAATCTAGGAAAATCTAATATTAATATCACATCCTGGTCTGTACAAGGGTAGACAAATACATTTGTCACCCCCAAAAATATGCTTATTTGATTTCAGAAAGAAATAATTATTTACATTTCGAATGTTCTTACTATCCCTATGAGGTTGCACCCTTTCTTTTGAATTTAATATTGCTTTTTTTTCCAACTAAGTTCAAACGTTGTGATTTGTAAGCTTTAGTTTTGTAAGACGGTTAGACAGTTAGGCATTATGTGCCTAGCATATGTTTTACTCAATTTTGTTAACATGTTAATCTCCACTCACTCTGATATGAGCCAGAATTTTGAAGTAGATTTAGACTTCGTGCTGTTGTTTAAGCTAGTTAGAATGGAATAGCAAAGGTATTTAGAAAAGCAGGACGTCGTTCTACAAACACTACACGTACGTGAACTGAATCTCGCTTTTGAGATAAATCCAGATAGTTGAACATTTTCGGGCCTCCTGACGAGTATTCGGTTTGAGTTTTTCCCCAGCTCTGCTCCATTAGTGTTCTATGATACTTTTGGTCACCAGTAATAAAACAGTTTGATATCATCCACCTCTTATACTTAGCACTATTTCTTTTAATAAAGGGGTGAGTTTGTTATCGAAATGAACAATTTTTAGAATCTTCCATAAGAATTTGTTCTTGATTCTTCCTTTTCGTTAAGATAGTATCCGTTAGTAATATAAGTTGCATTACCTTTGTCTTTGTTTTTTTAATAACACGTAAACGTATAGTCGCTATTGAGGCTTCTTTGTTTTTCAAGTCTAAGAAAGAACTAAAATATTCTTCCAACAACTAAAGTACTAATCAATGCTTTCAAATTAAGAGATTTATATTCACACCGTCACTTTTCTTACACCCAAAGTAAATTCAGCAAGAAACTATCTTATTCGGCTTGAGATTGACTAACCCTTGAATTTATTTTACTTTTAATCTGGGAATCTGTTACATATCGCATATTCTTGATTAAGTTTTCTTCGTTTTTTTATTATTTCTTTGCTTTCTCTTACTTGTTTCTCTGCACAGAGCCTGCTGTAGTTCACTTGGCAACGTTAAAACTTTTAATTTATTATATAGCTGATGAAGTTGTCTTCCCTTCATAATAAATAACTCAACATTTCAATGTTAAAAGATGGCGCCACGCACACGCATGCAATAAAAACTGATGTAGTTGTTTTGAATTAAGCACAAAGCTACACAATGGGCTATCTGTACTCTGCCCATTACAGGTATCGAAACCCGGATTTTAGCGTATAAGTCCGCAGACATACCGCTGAGCCTCTGGGGGCCAAAACTGATGTAACTTTTAACAAGTGTTAGCAAAATTTTCAAGAAATAAATACCAGCAAATTCCAAAAATTTCTTCCTATCTTTCAGGTAAAATAGCTTTTAAAGAAGCACAGATGTAAAAATTGTTTTATTTCTGTGGATGATTGATGTGCATTACTCCTTTTTTTCTGTGAATAGCGCAATAGACAAGTGGTCTCTTGGAGTTTTCATTTGATAAAACGGACTTATCATAGTATCTTTATATTACAATTGCAAAGTTGTTCAAACTTTTCTTTTAAAATATGCTTAATAGCCCTAGGCTATTGTGGTTAACTGTATGTTTTCTTGTTGAACGATACGACTTAAATCTTTATTTCATGGAACATCATATATTATTCGAAATCATATAAAGAAGTTCTTTCGGTGGCTTTTTATTTATTGTTTAGTTTTCTACGTGAGGGTAAACAGTCAATTATGCCAAAATGTAATGAAATATTGCTGGCTGAATGAGAGACAATTTAGTAATTGGTTTTTCTGAGGATTTGTGAGATGTATGCATGTGTTTCCTCTTATCATTTACGATACTTATAAAACATGATGGATTACAAAAAGTCATGATTTAAGAACCCCAAAAACTCTTTACGACAGAACGTATTTTTTTCATCAGGTATTAAATGAAATACAAAAACTGCAATAAATAAATGTTCACCTGAAAGAAAATAGTTCAACACATCACGCTTATCAAATTACCCTGACATAATTGCTTATTCTGCTTTATTATAAAGAAACAAATTATTTTTTGTTTACTTATTTTTCGTTGGCTAAAAAAATTGAAAACATTTTAGTATATAAGCAAGAAGACAATATTTAAATGTACGTGCAATCCCAGAGTTTGCACTTGATTAATACCAGTAACCAAGACAATCTTTACTCTCGACAATATTCTGTCAACTAAAGCTTAATGAATATCTCAAATATCAAATTAGCTACGCACATAAGTGATTCTTTTCACAAGGATTGACAAAGTCAGTAGACGTTTCAGTAAGAAAAAAATAAATATTTATATATATACATAATATGAATAGCAAAGTAAGGCTTAATAACTACAACAAAAACCAAAAACACTACATAAGTTTAAAATAGTATCATGAAACAGGCTATAATGTGGGATATAAGATTACCCTAAGTTTGGAGGTGTCAGTAAAGTCACATTAAGATGGAGATGCAACGTCTACTAGTCTTGACCTTATCTCACATGCTGAAGAAAGAAAAACAAGCATAAAATAAGTAAGAAAATAAGAACAATTTAAAATAGCAAGATGAGGTCCCCCACCTGCACAAAGATATGTCTGCTGGTTTATAACACTGGATTTCAATGTCTTTGGTGGGCATAGCTCAGATAGCCCATTGTGTAAAGTAAAGGAACAAAGCAAGATGTGGTGCTTGGGCCACAATATCTCACACCTATATCTGCTTGTAGACAATTCTGGGAAGTTGGAATGCTTTCCAAAGAAATATTAAATGAAAGAGAAACGAAAATAAGGCCGAAGAAAAACACGAAAGAAAGCTGAAATTAATAAGTGGATTATTAATGAATTTGAGAAATCTCGCTCTCTTAACTTATTATTTGTTTGTTTACTCTTCTTTCTTTAGCATCTGATACTAGTGAAAGGAGGTTAAGACTGGTGGAAAGTATATCCCTTCTGCAGTGGAGGTCCTACATTTTCAGTCACCTCCAAAACCTAGGGTACATATTCTACAAGGTAGCCCGTAAGTCCCTACCCATTCATATGTTATTATGTTATATTCAATTACGCATGTATTGTTAATTTGTTTTTCCTTTTCAGATAAATATAGCCGATAAAGAACGTATTGTGACAAATACGTCGCATAATATTATGCAGGGAGAATGAGGGACAGCACACAGATACACTAGATATATAAGATATATGGATGGACAGGGACTTACGGGCCACCCTGCATATTATAGCCTGTATCTTGGTGATTTTGTATTATCGTTCTTAAAGTATGTTTTGATAATTAAACGTTGTTTTTTTTTTCGTTTGGTTTAGTTTTGCTGTTTTCAATGCGATCCTGGATGTTAATATATACTTAACAGTTAAAATAATGTTTCTTTATGGCCCGGCATGGCCAGGTGGGTTAAGGCGTTCGACTCGTAATCCGGGAGTTGTGGGTTCGACTCTCCGTAGCACCGAACATGCTCGCCCATCCAGCCGTGAGGGCATTATAACAAACAAACAAATAAACTTTCTTTATATAAATATATATAATAAAATACAACTTTCATCATACACTAAAGATTTTTTTCTGCTTTCCGCTTTGAAATCATTAACTACACATGCATGAGGTCTAAATCATGGAGGGGAGCTTTGAAATTTGTATTTTTTTAAATGGTACCTTTGTTTGCACATTGGCTAAATGACTAGAGGAGGAACACCTACGGTTCTGATATAGTTGTCTCTATTGGCAATAAGGAAAGCAACCAGCTCGTAGCATCTGCTGTTATAAGACATTTATCTGACACTTCGAATTAAAAGTTCGGAGCGCCTTCTTCGATATTACGTCTCGAACCACGGACTATTAGATCCCCAACTTGACATGCTAATCCTAAGCTATCCCAGCCGAAAATCGAAAGGTAAATAATGTAATTTGAACTTTCATTTAAGATTTAGTGCGAGACAAACAGTTCATGTTGTTATTTTATACGTCATTATGACCAATCTGTCCTATAAGATAAAGTGAGAACAATTTTGCTTCTGGAAATTAAAACAAATCAAGAAAGATACGATAACCATCAGTGATAAAGCTCATGAAAGTCTATAGATTTCTTTTTAAACAAAATTTACGAATAGGTAAAAATATATAAAAAAGTACAGTAAATAATGTATTATGTTATTTCAAATTCGATTGAAGTGTAAATCACTTTATAAATATACTCAGTAGATCTTAAAACAAGTATTGAAACATAATATATCTATATATTCCAGTACGTGCCTCGTTAGGATGTCGTTTAACATTGCAACTAATTCACTTCGGTTACTGTGAGCCCCTGACGACGCCGGCGTGACGAAATATTTATGATTTCAATGAAATAGTCTGGAGTACTTTGTTGTTTGGTAATTAATAAAACTAAACTTGATCGAAGAGGCCCACACCCTCGACACACACATACATACAGTGGCACAGCGTCTTCGAACTCACAATGCTATAAACTGGGTTTCGATACCCGCTGTGGACACAGTACAGATAACCATTGTATAGCTTTATACTTAATTCCAAACAAACGTATTTATAGAGGTCGTCAGTCTAATTTGTTTGTAAGCATTTGAAGTTTTGTGTAAATATACGGAACCATTTTCCAGACACTAAAAATAAAATATGGTTTAGTAATGACACTAGTTTTTTTTAACGACAGAAAGTGTTCATTCCATGACGAAAAAACACTTCATCGACAACAGATTGAGGAATGCGTAACTTTAGACTCGAGTAATCCAAGGCAGTTATTTGTGTCTTTGAGACCTGCAATGTAGTGATCCTTTCGATATATTTCTGGCTGTCGATGTTTAATTATAAGGTTTGATTTACAGCTCTTGTCTTCATTAAACACCATTACAACAGCTCCGATTTCTGGCACAGATGAGTAAATCTAAACTTTTTTATGAATAAATATTTTTCATTTAATTTTCTATTACATTAAATATATAGATATTAGTATGTATGTAAAACCCATAAACAATATAATAAAACTTAAATTCAAAATCATGCGTCCGTTATCATTCCTTTTTGTCATCATTAAGTCGTAAAAGGATAATGCGTGTGATCGTATTACCCTCAAGGGATAGAGATGTTTCATCTATCAGGCAAAATCCAAACGTCGAAGTAAAACTCGCCAGCAACTAAGGAGAGTAAGCTAATGGCATGGAGTTTAGCGTTTGAACCAACGTTTCACTTTTAACTGCCTTTTGCTGTCGGGAGCCAATTTTAGAAAAGCATTTACCCTTAATATTTGTAAATAGTTTTACCGTAGAATTGAAACGACTCGGAAAACATTTTACAAAGTAAAACTAAGTATTTTAAATTGATGTTTGAAATATTGTTTACGGTTTATATACAGTCCATTACTTTTGATAGTGGTGATTTTAATTGACTCTAAACAAGTAATATATTGCATCGAACTAGGTATATTGATTTAAATATGTATGTGTGCACAAGCACACACACACACACATAATATTAAATTTATATAAGTTATATATTCATTTAATGGGTTCCTGTTCAAGAATATTCACATTACATCAAAAACATTCCGCGGGTTCGAATTCCCGTCACACCAAACATGCTCGCCCCTTCAACCGTGGATGCATTATAATGTGACGGTCAAACCCAATATTCGTTGATAAAAGAGTAGTCCAAGAGTTGGCGGTGCATGGTGATAACTAGCTACCGTCCCACTTGTCTTACACTGCAAAATTAGGGACGGCTATCGCAAATAGCCCTCGTGTAGGTTTGCGCAAAATTAAAAAAACAAACAAACAATCCACTATTTTGTTAAATGGAAGACGCATTATGTATATCAATGCTTAAGCATAACTAGACGAGAAGCATATAACTTTTTGGAACAATGGTGATGCATTATTGACTCATTGTAATCTCTCAAATACTAATTAAGACAAATGAATCAGGAGTTATTAAACACAGACAAAGGCCCAGCGTATATGTGTGTAAGGATAGGATCCTCTAAAAGAGATGCAGGAATTCTATACCAATACACAAGTTTAAAAGAAAAGGTATAAATATGAAACCTTTGAAATTCACTCTCAACGATGACAGTGTGTCGTCGAAACACGAAGAAGTAACATTTGTGGAGACGATAGCCTTAATTATGATTATTTTTAATTGTGTTCCCATTTTAACATTGCTATTTATTTTGGGTTGGATGCCTTCGTTGTTAGCGATGTCTTAGGCCCATATTCCAACAATCCTAAGCGATATGAAGAACTGTTACGTGTAAGGTTCCATATATCTACGACTTTTGGTTAACGTTGATTTTACTTTTAAGAATTTTAATGTTGCTTGCTAAATATATCTAACACTATAACTTTTCAATTAAATAAACTTAATAGTGTAAGTTACTTTAAGTTAGAGAAATACACATAAACTTAATTCTTATTTGGTGATCCCCCAGTGACCCAGCGGGTTTCAGACACTTTCAGGAGCTTTGTTCTTAATAAATAAATAAATAAAAATATTTATTATATCGCTGCTTCAGCTAAATGTGCGAGGAACAATAACACGTCATGTCTATACATGACGTTTTGAGTATATAATAGTGTAGTGTACGAGGAACAATAACACATCATGTTTGTAAATGACATTTTGAGTATATAATCGTGTAATGTACGAGGAACAATAACACATCATGTTTGTATGCGACATTTTGAGTATATAATAGTGTAATGCACGAGAAACAATAACATATGGCATTTTGAGTACATAATAGTGTAATGTACGAGGAACAATAACACATCATGTTTGTATATGACGTTTTCAGTATATAATAGCGTAGTGTACGAGGAACAATAACTCATAATGTTTGTAAATGGCTTACAAGTAGAATAAACCAAGACAACCAGCTCCTAAACACAGAGGGATAACTTTAGAAAATTTAATAAGATATTTGAGAAAATCAGATATAGCGTATATAGTTTTAAATGTCTGTTGTGTGATAAATGCTAAGACAAGCGTGTGAGTATGCGAGGTTAAGATAAGAAAGTGATCTACACTGTGTTAATTATGAGATCTCGTTAAAACGATTTTATTTTCTTTTTCTGATGTGAAGAAATGGGCATTGATTTTTAGGTGAAAGCTCTATTAATCTGTGTCAATACTCAGGTTAAAACGTGTAAATTATCAAACTTTCTTGTGTGATATTCTGCTCTAACCGAACGTTGAAATCAATAACAAACGAACATTAGCAGATGTTTTATTAACGTATTCACTAATCTAAACTAATATAAATGTTATCTGAAATGTTCAAAAATAGAATTACGTGGGCTAAAGTGTCAAGTAAGATTTCTTTAGGATTCAGCCATAGCCGTACCTAACTTATAAATAGTAAACAAAATAAAAAGCTTTATTTGGCTTTTAGGATCTTTAAACTTGGTCTACTGTTACTTTCATAAATCTTATACTATTGTTTGTTTGTTTTGAATTTCGCGTAAAGCTACACTAGAGCTATCTGCGCTAGCCATCACTACTTTGGCAGTGAAAGACTAGAGGAAAGGCAGCTAATCATCACCATCCATCGCCAACTCTTGGAGTACTCTGTTATCAACGAATAATTGGATTGACCGTCACATTATAATACCCCCACGGCTGAAAGTGCGAGCATGTTTTGTGTGACGGGGATTCGAACCAGTGATTCTCAGATTCTAGTATTGAAAGTACAAGTATCTTCAGTGGCATCACGTCTCGAATTCTGGACCTTTCGGTCTACACCTCGATTTCTAACCACTGAGTTACATCACGTTTTCAATCCTGGACCTTTCAGGTCTACAGTCTAATGTATAAATATTAAACCACATCACTTTTCGAATCATGGACCTCGCAGACCACTAAACCACGAACAACCCATTTTCAGTAAATATTCTGTTTCATTATTGAAATATGTCATTTCAACATATTAAAACAAATTTATATTTAACAAAAATGTATTAGAATATCTTTAAAAACATTTCGTAAAACTCGTAGCTCTTGATAATTATTTTTAAAAAACACGATACGTATCATCTGTACTTCTGACAGATGATAAGATGACTTCTAGCTTAAAACATAAATAGGACAATATTAGTGACTCACAATGTACGCAATAATAGCTTATCAAATAACGCTTAATCCAGTTTGAAAACTTAAATGTTATTATGAATGGTACGTACACATTTCTTACATGAAGTTTGTATAAAATAAGCCTTTTTTCATTTGCGAAAAAAAAAACATTTTATTATTTAACGAGATCTTTAACTCAAAAATGAAATTTTTCAATGGCCATAATTTTTCTCCAGATGACTGGAGGGGAAAACAGTTGAAATTATCGCTGTTAAAGTAATTAATCAACCGAGGTAATATGAGTCTTTCAACGCAGACATTAAGAAATATAGTTCCCGAATGTCATTTCATCTCTTCCGCACAGATTCATCTGGCTTATATTGTGACATGTTTACGAACATCATTTTTGATTTACTTCAACACATGTATTTGACTGAAGCGCAATATTGCACTAATAACTTTATATTTTAGAAGCTGAAGCGTGAAGCTTATTAACTTCTTGAATCAATAAAAGAACTAATATGGAGACATTAATTAATGAATGTTGTAATTCTCTAGCTTCAAATTCTTATTATGTAAATTATATTATTCTTACATTTCATAGCATAATAATAATATTGTCGTCGTTTGAGAGAACGTGTTTGTTTACCAACTAAATTATCCAATGCACTGTTTTAATACAAGAATTGGTTTGCTTGCGCAAGGTCTATCTCCAGGTCTACCTGCGCTAGCCGTCCCTAATTTAACAGCATAAGACTGCAGGAAAGGCAGCTAGTCATCACCACTCATCACTAACTCTTAGGCTACTCTTTTACCAACTTAAGAGATAATTAATATCTTAGAACATTTTACAAAATATATTTACACCATCTCTTTGGGTGATTGACAAAAGATTTATCTTTCAACACGACAAAAACCCAAACCAAACGACTAAATCAATTCTGGAATTCTTAAAGAGGTCGAAAATAAAAGTTATGGAATTGCCTTCGCAATCACGATGTCTCAATACTTTAAAAATGCTTTGGACTCATCTGAAGATTGGCTCAAAATAGTCAACGTACGCCCAAGCTGTCTGAGCTGAGGAAAATATGTGAGATTGAACAGGCCTTTCAGAAATGGGCTTGTATGACGTGGCGGTTGTAGTGCTCGACTTGCAATCGAAGGGTCACCGGTGTGACATCCATCACTAAACATACTCGTCCATTCAGCTGTGGAGACATTATGTTGCTACGATCAATTCCGCTATTCATTGGTAAAAACCAGACCAAGAGTTAACAGTCATCGGAGCTGACTAGCTGCAGTTCATCTATTCTAGTGAGTAACTTTTCTTGAAAAACAGTAAAACAGTTAACCCTTTCATGAATACGAGATGCTTTGATGGGTCTCAGAATGCACATGAGTTTTAGACCTCATAAGTTTTTGTTTGTTTAGAATTAAGCACAAAGCTAAACAATGGGCTATCTGTGCTCTGCTCACCACGGGTATCGAAACCCGGTTTTTAGTGTGTAAGACAGAAGACATACAACTGTGCCACTGTGGGGCACTTCGTAAGTAAAGAAATGTTTTGATTGATCATAAGGTCCACATAGTTTTAATTATTCATATTACTTTCAGAAATAAGACTACCTCTTCAAAATTCCCAAAACCTAAAGTTGTTGTTGTTGTTTTGAATTAACCATAAAGCTACACAATGGGCTATCTGTGCTCTGCCCACCTCGGGTATCAAAACCCGATTTTTAAAGTTGTAAGTTCGCAGATATTCCGCTGAGCCAATGGGGGAATAAGACCTTAGGAGATATTAAATTTGTGAAATATATTTAAACACTCACACAATCAACATTGTATTATACATGATAAAACCGTTTATTTAAAAACCAATCCACTGTCACAAAAAGACACTCTACACGTTTAGGTGTCGTTTACGTCATACTCAGCAACGATACCATTCAATATATAAATACAAAAGAAGTCATAGTCATGTAACGACAAGTTTATATGTTTATAAAATACACCGCCATCTACTTATTTTTTTATTTTATAAAGCTTCATTTTTATTTGAGATGAAATTAATTTTACCGTTTCATTATTTCGATAGTTTTTCCAATATTTCTAACCTTTATATTATTCGGTTGACTCAAAATAAAGGTTTTCTTTTTTTTACTCACTGGATCACAAGACTGCTATAAGTTAAATGTTCATCTGGTACAATTTTCACTTTTGTTATCAATATTTATCTTATGTTAATTTACTTTGAAATTGAAATTTCTTCTAGTTTAACCAACTTATTCACAACTATACTCACATTTCGTTTTATAAATACCAGGTTTGTCCATTCTTCATCTTTGGTTTATTTAATAACTGATCAATTTTATTTAATGATATATATTTTTTCAAAATTATAAAAAAATGTGACGTAACAATTTTGGAACGTGCAAGAAAAGCAACATTTCCTTCCATCCATTTTACCAAATGATGATTTCAATTGTTTTTTATTTTCTGATTCTCATTTATTTTTTGTTATATTTTCTCACGGCTATATTAACAATGTGGGAAAAGAAACCTCTATTTAAAGCTACACATTTGATTAATAACAATTCATTTTTTAAATCTTCTTGGTCAGAAAATTGAATATAGAACAATGAATTATTTAAAGTTATATAGTTGTTGTATAAACCAAGCTTGCACATTAATTGCATAGCTACCTTACTCATGGGTAAGTGTGAGTGTTCTTCTTATAGCAAAGCCACATCGGGCTATCTGCTGAGCCCACCGAGGGGAATCGAAACCATGAGTGCAGCGTTGAAAATCTGTAGATTTTTGGTGCTGGCTTGAGGCTATTCTACTTATACCTAATTTTTTATAAGTAACTTTAGAAATTTACGAAAGCAAAAGAAAGTATACTTTAAGGTTTTATCTGGACGTTCTTTTTGGAAAAGTCTGTTAAAGACCATGGAAATGATTGTTAAAATCTTCCGTCTGAAATGAAAGGTACTTCGAACCACAGGAGCTTCTGGTAAAACTAAACGCAGAGCAATTTTAGCTTTAAAGACCTACGAGCATTAAGAGCAAAAACTGATACTTTTTTGTGACTTTTAATTTATCTTTAACATAATTAGTAGCGTTCTAAATAAGCACTTTCGAGAATTACCTAACATCTCGAAATATTAGAGAAACCATGGAAATAATGATACACGGTAAAAATTATTTCACTTTAAAAAAAGGATGAAGGGCTAGATAATCAAAAAGTAAATAGGTGGTGCGATTTCTTTTTTCAATACGTAAACTGGTAGTCACGTAACAGTGGATTTTTGTATTTATGTCTCACAATATTTGTTTTTCTTAATTTTTTAAGGATGACGTAAACCCCATTAAAACATGTAGTGTGTGGTTCTCAACGTTGATCTTTTTTTAAAAATAAAAAGTCTTATCATGTATCATACCTGTTACGTTTTTTTTATGTGGATTGAACGCAACAGAAAGACACAGATAACAGCTTGTATAATTTATTACACTAAACTATTATATATATGTAACAGATATAACATAAATTATATAATAACAATGACAGATATTCAGTTTCAACATTCAAAATTAATTACAATACAAAATAGTACTGGTTTCAACCTTCGAAGTTAATTACAATACAAAATGGTACTAGTTTCAACCTTCAATGTTAATTACGATACAAAATGTTACTGGCCTGTGTCCAATATAATGATCTAGAATGAAAGTCCAAAAGTTCAGATCAGAAATCCTAAATTCCGGTCTAGGGTGTGAATTTGGTCCCACGAAGAAACACCGAAGTTTGAACGGAGAATGACGAAGTTCTTTTTACAGTGCTTCTTGATGAACGTCTCAAACTTGCCGCCTTCCAATTTTCCCAGTCTCCCCTAAATAGTCTGTACGTGACGACTCTCAGCACAACCAGTAATTCGAATGTATCGCAAAGATTGACGAGACAAAATCACAGCTTCTGTAGATCTAGCTTCAGTCACAAATTCAAGTTGAATAAAATCACAGCAAACACTTAAACTTTCTCAAACGAATGACTGACTCTCCTTTTCTTCGAATAAAAACTAATGACTCTTCTTATTTCTCGCGTCTCCGTCTGTTTATATATTAGTAGGCCTTTTCTCGAACAATCGCGTAACTTCTACAGAACTCCAGAGCAATCCGCGCATGTCCGTTCTTGCACGAGACTCAACGTCTAGACACTAGGCCGCCATACATTTCCGTTTATAGTCATATATTTGATCTACCTAATTCTAGAAATTTTTAAATGTTATTTTAAATGAATAACGACATATTTTATTGGTTTAAGCTTTGAAACAATAATATGAATATGGAAATATAAATAATAGAAATGAAAATTTAAACACAACACGACATGTTGTCGTTTACAAAACATTTACATGACATTTACATAACATACCATACTGACCTATTAAATATTTTTATGTATATTAAATACTTACAACAAATCTTTACATTCTATTCTAGCATCTTTGCAGTTTGGGTTGTGTTTGTTTGTTCTGAATTTCGCACAAAGCTACTCGAGGGCTATCTGTACTAGCCGTCCCTAATTTTGCAGTGTAAGACTAGAGGGAAGGCAGCTAGTCATCACCACCCACCGCCAATTCTTGGGCTACTCTTTTACCAACGAATAGTGGGATTGACCGTCACATTATAACGCCCCCATGTATGAAAGAGCGAGCATGTTTGGTGCAACCGAGATTCGAATTCGCGACCGACGGATTACGAGTCGAACGCCTTAACACACTTAGCTATGCGGGGCTTCATTTGGGTTGTGAGAAACCGTTTAAAATAAACTAATTTTGTTTTATTTGAATATAGAACAATAAATTATTTAAAGTTGTAGATTGCAGACTGATTACTTAATTAATTAATTACTACCTTACTCAAGTATTTATCTTCTTACATTTTTTTTTCTCTTTCATCTTCGAAAATTCTTTCTCTCTTCTACTCCTCCGTTTGGCGCTCAGGCGAATATTATATTATTTATTGATTTACCGACAGCGCTGCTCTGTTGCAAGAAAAGAAAAAGCAATATAAAAAATATTCCAAGCTTTCAAAATTCGGACATTTAAAAAAAATTCGTTGGGGATCTTGAAACAAAATGCCAATTTAAACGTAAGCATGAAAAAATGTTACTTACATTATGAGATAATTAAAGTATATTTACGCACTTCTCAAACAGTACTAGCGTAAGTTACAACACTCACTGGAGTAAAAACAAAACATGATTACCATTCTTGTTTTAAATTTGTACATTAAACTTTTCATGGGTACTTATGTATTGTTAACACCTTTTTCTTCACAGTTGAAATTATCATTTTTAGGCCCATGATAATTATTTCGAATATTAAAACCATTAGAGCACATAACCTCTCACAACATGTTCACTTTAGTTCAAAGATAGTGTTAAACACTTACTGTATTCCAAAATATATGCAAAACAATCGCACTTGATAACCAAAAACATTTCTTTACGTTTCTATCAAATGCATTTTCATGCATCAAATATATCTGGTATTTTATAGGTACGTTTGCTTTATAAAGTTACGAAAGCAAAACAAAGTATACTTTAAGGTTTTATCTGGACGTTCTTTCCGAGAAAGTCTGTTAAAAAGTCTGGAAACGATTGCTAAAATCTTCCATTTGAAAGAAAAAGTGCTTCGAGCTAAAGGAACTTCAGGTAAAACTGAACGCAGAGCGATTTTAGCTACTGTTGTTAGTTTGCTTAAAGTGGTTTCACAAGTTTTATTATACTAACAGAGATGAAACAGAATTTTATGACCACTTTTCTAACACTCGTGGGAATCCGTCTTCAGGGATTGTGTTTTTATTTTATAAAGTTTCGTGAGAGGATGTTGAAGTTTTAAAAGAAAAACTCCGTTGTTTATGTTACCTCTACAGATGTATTGTAACGTTTGTCATTATGGTTTATTGTTGTGACAGAGTTAATTATTTAGATTCATTTTTTTGGCAGGAACACAAAATAGTTTTGAAAATACAGATATATTATTACTCACTGTTATGATTTTATAAAAAAATTGCTTAAATTTAGTTCATGTATATCACAAGTATATTATAGACACATAATGCACATGGAAAGTCATAGGTTTTCCCTGTAGGTCTAGGTTCATTCTGTTGCCTGGTCCGGTATGACCAGGTTGTTAAACACACTCGCTCGTAATCCGAGGGTCGCAGGTTCAAATCCCCGTCACACCAAATATGCTCCCTCTTTCAGCCGTGGGGGCGTTATAGTGTGAAGGTTAATCCCACTATTCGTTGGTAAAAGAGTAGCCTAAGAGTTGGCGGGGGATAGTGATGACAATCTGCCTTCCCTCTAGTCTTACACTGCTAAATTAGGGACGACTAGCGCAGTTAGCACTAGAGTAGCTTTGCGGATACTTCAAAACAAACAAAACGAACCGTTGCCCATACAAATCTTACTCCTTTTGAGGGATGTATTTCTATGTATTTCATAGTACATTAAAATCTGGAAGCATTTGGTGGTTATTGGTATTGCTCGTAGTACGTCCTACTTCCGGCAGGTAAAGGTGTTAAAAGGCTTACGTTCAAGATTCGATACCTGTTTGGTGCACAACACAGGTAGGTCAATATGCAAATTTGGGTTTACAAAACAAATAATAACATGTGTTATTATGTGTTCATCATGGTTTATAAGAAGTATTCAGCTTTGAATACCAAATGCGCAATTTATTTGTGATAATATCTGTTTGTTCAATACCCTCCGTAGCACAGCGATATGTGCGAAATTCCAAAACAAACAAACTGTTTGTTCAATATTCAAAAATTGAATATAGAATACATTAATGATGTTCTTTTGAAAACTTTGGAAGCAGCTGCTACATCTTGTTCTGCGACGGATGTTCTTGTTTGTTTGTTATGGAATTTCGCACAAAGCTACTCGAGGGCTATCTGTGTTAGCCGTCCCTAATTCAACAGTGTAAGACTAGAGGGAAAGCAGCTAGTCATCACCATCCACCGCCAACTCTTGGGCTACTCTTTTATCAAAGAACAGTGGGATTGACCGTCACATTATAACGCCCCGACGGCTGAAAGGGCGAACATATTTGGCGCGACCGGGATGCGAACCCGCGACTCTCAGATTACTAGTCGCACGCCTTAACACGCTTGATCATACCGGGCCCGGATGTTTTTGTCCAAAAAATATCACAACCCTAACCACATTTCTCTTGCTTGTTTTGAATTTGAATTCTGCGCAAAGCTACTTGAGGCCTATTTTCGCTAGCATTAATATGAGCATGTCCAGTCATCATCAGAGATCAAAGACTATATTACCGATTTCAGCCATAACCTTCTAATAAGGAACTGTCAGGCTTTCTTGACAACTTCCTTTTTAGTAATGACATTTGCATATATCTACAAACATACATATTGATTTTTTTCACATGTTACACCCCCCCCAGTGGCACAGTGGTATGTCTTACACACTAAAAACCGTGTTTCGATACCCGTGGTTGGCAGAGGACAGATAGCCCATTGTGCAGCTTTGTGCTTAATTCTAAACAAACAAAAAAATCACATGTTACAATATCCTTACTTAATGAAAAGGGCGACAGGAAATACCTTAACTTTTACCCTGGATCCCAAATGTTAAATCTTAAAATCCTACTAAGATGTCAATAGGAAAAGAAGATTGTAAAAGAAAAAAATAATTCTTATAGAAAAAAAAAAAACATCTGGACTCAACGACAGGTCCTTATTCCTCTATTAAGATTTCACTCTCAAATTAAAATACATTTCAGCCAAATGTAAATCCATATCGCAGATGATCGCACTTAAATCCAGTTATAAAATTTGATATCAAATCTCCAATACAAGCTTCAACATCCGGTCTCAACTTCAAAAAAACAGTGAAAAACAAGCCAACTTAACCATAAAATTTTATTTCCCAAATGTCGAATCTAACAGCAACGACGAAAATGCCCACATCAGATCCCTCTCTGCAAATTAATAGAAACACCACTTAAAGAAATTCCTCAAACGATCAGTAAATTAGTAGGAAAGATGACAAATACCCTACTCTGAACAATATAGTTAGAAGACATTTACAATCTATGAAAATTTATAAACTTCCTTGATTATTACCCTGAACATCATTCTCTGGCTCAAGTTCACTGTTGAAACAAGATCAGAATTGAAGTGTTTATATTTAACCAAAAGAATCTGCTTTTAACATTAGTTCTTTTCATTTTTTTCTTGAAAAGAGAGCAAATAAGTGAAAATTTGGTGATTGGCAAAGGACAGACAACTCATTGTGTAGTATTGCGCTTAACAACAAGCAAACCAAACCAATACTTCCCTATCCGAAACCACGTAACTTTACACACCATACGTTAAAACAAAGACAAACTAGAGATAACTTAGTGCGTTTTGATGAAACAATTTTTTTTCTACAATTTAAAGATAATCACTTTAAAGTTCTATTTTTTTTTTCAATCTCAAGAAAGCATACTATTCTGTCTAGCACAGTGACCTGCGATTAAACTTTTGCACCACAATCTATTACCTTCGTTTATCAGTTGAATTTCTCGTTTTCTTTACTGACTGAAGTTATAATTAATCAAGATTCTCTTCATCCTTTAACTTTACTGCTGGAATATCACAAATACTTCTGTCAGTGGCTTTTCCTTTTCTTCCTTTACTTATCTTGTGCAATACAATATGCAGTTCATATCGTCGTTTGGAGCTGTCTCCAGTAGACTTCACTCTTCCCTAAGTTTCAGTACTAAGCGAAAAATTAATTTTAAATCATCATAAAATTTAGACCATAAAATATTATATTAAATCTAAAACTCGATTGGCTCATTCATATAAATAATTCCGTTTCCAGATTTGGCAGAAATTATGAAAGTTGAAACTCATCATTCATTCTTTAAATCTATAACGTTTTTGTTCTCAATATTTTTGATACAAAAAATACGGCTTTTCTATTTTGTGTTCAATGTCAGACTTTCTCTTTAAAATAACTTAAGTGCAGCAAAATCGAACGATTCGCATAGGTCATCATCTATCTCCTTATATTTCTTCTTATCTCACAAAAATTTCAAACCTTCTTTATATAACTTTTTTTATGTCTATAGCACAAGAGTTTTTCAAGAAAGCTGTTTCGAAAAATTCTCTAAAATATACCATTTCGTACATTTCAGATACACTTTTAACTTGGTTAAAATACAGATTACCTTATAATGCACTTTTTTTTCAAATAAATTATTTCTTGGTATATTTCCCGAGTCTCCTTAACTTCCTTACATTTTTATGTAAATTTATTTCAAGGACTATTTTATTAAAGTAAATTGCCGCCTTCTAGTACGCAATTAATGAAATTCATTATTATTCTTTTGATCTTCTAGTTAATCCGTTATGCTTTTTAATGTTATGTCCAATTTTCTACTTTTTGCATTTTTTTAATTTTCTTTCGAAAATTTGTTGTTTTTTCTTCTTTTTGTACATGAATCAAGAAGAAGATGGTGTTCTTACACCGATAATTGTTCGGGTATTTCACATAAATTATATCAAGGAAGAAGAAAAACAGTTTTAAGTCAGTAAGTCCGTGGAAATGTGTATATGCTATTGTGATGATGTTTAGCAAACATCGAAATTTCTCATTTTCAATTTGTGTTCATTATTAAATTAAATGTTACAAACTTCTTTAATGCGTCAGAATTTAATATATTTTCTCATAGTATTACAATGTTATTGAACGTGATCTCAATGAAAGCTGAGTCTTTCCCCCCAATAAAAAATATATTACATATCTAATGAAGAAATAACTTGATATTTTGAGATTTCAAATACGTGCTTTTGGTCTATTTTAATTTTGATTTTTAGTAGACTGTGGTTACAGAATCGATATAATTTAGTTCCATAATTAATCAGTGATTACGAGAAAACTCACTTGTAGAGGAATATATATGTAAAAACGGTTGGTTTCAGTTGAGAAAATTTCTATGTAGAGGAGCGAACAATATGAACCTGACGAAACGTTGTTCCCTTCTCTGCATAAAAAAGTTTCTCAACTCAAACCAGCTGTTTTTACATATAAAATTCCATAACTGTTAAAAAATCTATAAATATAAACTACCATTTTGCTTATTCTGTACTACTAAAGTATTCATTAATTTATTCAAATGTTGTTGGGCTTAGCCAGCCTCTCAAGCTATGGGATTAGAACAAAAGTTTAAGACTGGAAACCAGATGTACCGCGAAACACAATCCACACTTCAAGCTGTAGTGATATTATCAATGTGATTGTCATTTCTTATACTTGATTAAGAGTAGCACCATAATAAAAGGTCGTTGCTAATGACTGTATGTCCTTCTTCAGGTCAACAGTGCTAAATTATAATCAGTGATGTCGAGAAACCCACTTGTTGAGAATTTTATATGCAAAAACGGCTCGTTTGGGTTGAGAAAATATTTCAAATAGAAGAGCGAACAACGTTTCGACCTTCTTCGGTCATCGTCAGGTTCACAAAGAAAGAGGTAACTGACCGGAAGCTGACCACATGTTTGGAAGGGGCTGTGTAACTGAGTGTCGTAATGTAGAGGGCGGGATTAGATGTTTGAATATATAATTTTATCTATAATATTAATATAGGTATAATGGCGTTCCTTTAGCCGAAGAAGATCGAAACGTTGTTCGCTCTTCTATTTAAAATATTTTCTCAACCCAAACGAGCCGTTTTTGCATATAAAAGTGCTGAATTATAGATTGCTATCTCTGAACAACTTGACGTGTCTGTGACTTGTTCGTTCACACAGTATGATGTATAAGGCATCGTTCAGATTTAAAATATCAATATCTATTTATTTAACAGATAATAACTAGTAAGATGTTAAAACAAAGTAAAGTAGTCAACATAACACTTAAAGGATGAAATGTGATTAAAAATAATCTTATTTCACTGGTACTTTGTACAGTGTACACATTACGATATTAAGATGTTATTAACTAATACTGCATTTTTTTTAGATAAACTTTATTTTTTTATACTGAAGCCTAAATATTATTTCACTCAATAAATAGAGCAGAGCAGTTTAGGTTTAAACCTTATTAAACATTAAATATAGTTTTGATTAACAGAAAGCTTATTTTGTTCTTTTGTAAATAAACATTTTAGTATAAAACTATTCCGATTTATTATTTAAGTAAACATTTAGCGTACCACCGCCTCCAAACTCCAACTGAAGTCACTGTGATTTGTTGTTTTTTATCGTCAACGTTGCAGATTACTTTAAAGGAGAAGATATTTACCGAGAACAAAACAAAACATGATTTATTACCCCTGTAAAAACGCGAAAATATCGACTTAGAAAGCTGGTGTATTATAGAAAGATGTATCAGACTCAAGCTGCATCTGAACGCAGTATTTACTTCAAAAGGTCTTGTGTTACCTGACAGACCGCAGAATTCAAATTATGTACCTCACCTACAAGTCTATTATTAGAATCGTGTTATGAGTGGTAAAGTTTGGTTTTGGTATATAGACCTTTACTCAACGTTAATAACCTGAAACTCTCTCGGTGTTTGGATTACACGTGACGTACCATCATTACTAGTCATTCATAATCAGTCAACGGACACACTATTTATTTAATTGTAAGTTCCTTGTTTTCTCTGAAATTCGTATTTTCACAAAAACGATCAATTCGTAAATAAATTGCTGAAGTTTGTGAAAATTATCTATAATTTGTAATTTACGTATTTTAGGAAGTTATAATTTAAAATGCAATGGCTGGTTTGACTATTCTTTGTTATTCGTTACTACAAAGAGTTAAGATTCTAATGTGGGTATGATCTATATATACAACATTATAAACAGGATAGGACAGCTGTAAGTTTAAGAACTTACAACGTTAAAATCTCAGGCTCGGCTCAACACGGTTGACACTGTGAATAGCCTAGTGTGACTTTACCCTTAAAAAAATCAAACAGAACAGGAAGGAGAGAGCTTGATCTAAATCAATGAATCTGTTAGTTTTTTCATATGGCTCCTCGACAAAATTATACAAAATAGATACGATAGAAAGCAAAATAACATTTAATATACTCGTCAAACATAACTTTGTGAGTAATTAGCAAAAATATTTTAGTAATAACAAACACATTTCGAATAAAAGATCATTCCTTTGGACTAATATCTGCAAAAGAAGAACATGCTCTAAAGCAGAATTCTCTCATTAAGCCTCATTAGGAATACTTTTTTTACGGATTTCGTTCATATGGTAATGTAACATTTAAAGTGCCAGCGTCTTTAAAATATTACATCTTAATTGCTATGACAAAATCACCAGAAGTTTGTGAATGTTATTTACTTACCTAAGATTTAAATTTTAAATGATGTTCTAACTAGTTAGAATACTTATTTAAATTCATACTTAATTGTGCCATTTAGCTGCATATTTTATGCGTATTTTTGGATTTTGTGTGTTAATGTATATTGTTTATAGCATACAATGTTTTATGTCTTGAATGTTCACCAAACATTACAAACTTACGACACGAATAAAGAATATCACACTTCGCAATTGAAAAGATGGATGCAAGAAAAATTCTAAATTAGTTCAGAACAACATATCTACTAATCTTTTAATTCAGTTGCTCAGAAATTCCGTAATTTGTTGTTTGACAAAACTTAAATGTTTAGGGGTGGTCTCTTAAAAACATTAAGGCAAATGTATCTTCCTTTCCTTAACTGTTTCCAGCGAGATTTTGAGCTAACAGTATCTTGGACGTAATTGTTTCTGATGATTAAGGTGATAGATTGGGACATTAGAAACAATAACCATGCATGTCTTAAGGGCTGAATAAGTTCTCTAGACGGGAAATTGGTCTCCAGGCAAAAGAGTTAATGACAAACCTTTGGAAAAGTGATTAATACGGAAATGCGTGTTCTGATATGAACAAGGATCATTTATGTAGCATCGCTTTTGTACAAAGACACCTTGATGTAACCTTGTAATGGGATAAGAAATTTACTGGTTGTTCCAAATCATTTAACATGCTGGTCGTCCATGCTACTGAAAAGGATGAGACTAGTTGGTTTACTTAAGAAATTAGATAATTTCTTTCCAGATCTCAAACTGATGTGAGAGAGCATTTCTAAGATATTCTTAAAGAAACTACGTTAAACTTTAATCCCTGAAGCAAAGTTATATATATCTGAGTAGTTTCTTTTAATATCGGACCCCATTTATTGGTTTTCTCCTACAAAGTTTAGTTTCAAGGTGAATTCATTAGTTTGAAGCTAATGTAATACATAAAACCAGAGTGGGATGTTGTTTCTCTGAATAATTCAGTATGATAACAGAAATAACAAAGGTACGTTTACGACAATACACGCAAACTCGTTGAATTTATTAACAGATTATAAAATAAAAACAAGATAACCTTAATGAAGTACTATTATAACCATCAACCTTGTTAATTGTGCACTTAATTTGTTTGTTTGTTTCAAAATTTTCATACAAAGCTACACAAGGACTATCTGCTTATAAATGCAGCAATTTTGAACTTATGGATTGGAGATAAGCTAGTCAATTAACATCACCCGTAGCCAACGCTTGGACTGCTCTTGTCTGCCTGAATAGTTGGATTTGATCATCACTCTTTTATAATATATTGTACCTATGGCCCCAAAGTGAGGACCATACCTTTGCGCCAATGAAAAATAAACAATACATCCCTGGATTTAGCATGATAATCCGTGAGGACGAGAAAACCCACTTGTAGAGAAAATTATATAATTAAAAACGGCTGCTATAGGTAGAGAAGGAGTTAATAGAGGAGCGAACAACGTTTCAACCTTCTTCGGTCTTCGTCAGGTTCACAAAGAAAAAAAGGGTTAATGACATGTTTGAAGGCAATTGTGTAATTGAGCATAGTAATGTACTACCGGTCAGTAACCCTTTCTTTCTTTGTGAACCTAACGATGATCGAAGAAGGTAAAAATATTGTTCGTTCCTCTATTAGTGTCTTCTCTACTCATACCAGCCGTTTTTAAATATATAATTGTTCAAAGCATGAATTATAGTTATTTTCTGTATATAAGAGGTCGAAATTTAAAGCAGTAAGATTTTGCCCGTCAATAAACCCTTGTTATTCAATGTTAGGATTTGTTGGAACTCAGATATGTAGTTGTTGATTTCTACATCATAAACTAATGGATTGTCTCGGAATTTTATGAGTTTTGAGAATATCCACTTTTCAACAGAATCACGGTATTTTTTTACGACCTTCTTTTCAACTTTTGCTAATGACAAGAGCATGTTATGCAACTTCTAGAAGAAAGTTTTGTCCATATCTAGCCATTTACAGTAAACTATTTTCAACATGCTCCAAGAAGCAACTCGAACATTATTTGTCCCAGAAAGAATATAAAGTTATTACCATCTTATACTTCTTAACATAGTCTGTATTCAAGCATATGTTATTCTTTGCAACTTATAAAAGGTCCCATTGGAATCAATACACTTCAAATGAAGCTCTATTTTTTCATTTTGTGTCCATTAACAATATATATGTATGTGTGAAATTAACCACTTATAATTACAATAATTTCTGCGTCTGCAGAAATGAAAATATTTTAGTCACTAACTCCCTTACAGGTACATTTATAGGAATATATCCGTGATGTGATTTTGATATATTCTTATATTTCAAAAACTAACGTAAGACTAAAATACCCAATCTGTGTAGAGGGCTGGACGTGTCCTACAGGCTAACATTCTCTGAAAAAACAAAACGACAATCTTTGTTTCACTGTCTCATTAGCGCAATAAGTCTCTCCACACTTTGTGGCCGTTGGTGATTTTCAATAATCAGTCAAAGAAGAATATCTCAAGGGTTGACTTATTGAAATCATTTTACACTCTCCCCCTCCCCAGTGGCACAGCGGCATGTCTGCTGACCTACAATGCTACAATTGCATCCTGGTTTTGATTACCCGTGGTGGGCAAAGCACAGATAGCCCGTTGTGTAACTTTGTGTTTAATTCAAAACAAACAAACAAAACCATTAATTGATAACAATATGTGTGTCAATCCGCTTGAAGCTGGCAAACCACTGGACGGAAAGCTATTAAATATAGCATGTACCTTAGGGTCTACCAAGAAGCTATATAGAGAAGTCGACGCTCGGATCTCGTCACTCTATGTCGCACTCGTGTGGGCCATCTCTTCTCGTGGACTGAAAGAGCAGATGAATACTTCTATATGATAAACTGCCCGAAACTAAATTTCTTCATGAAACAATAATAAGTGGAAAATCATTTGTCTCGACAGTGACACTCAATAAACATATACTATCGGCAAGTTACATAAAACACTTTATGATTTGTTTATGAATTTCGCGCAAAGCAGTGTAAGACTAGAGGGAAGGCAGCTAGTCATCACCACCCACCGCCAACTCTTTGGCTTCTCTTTTACCAACAAAGAGTGGGATTGATCGTCACATTATAACGCGCCCCAGCTGGAAAGACGAGCATGTTTGGTGCGACGAGGATGCAATTCGCAATCGGATTACGAGCCGCACGCCTTAACTAACCTGGCCATGCCGGGCCGACAGTTTATAAACAAACACATGACAAATTGCATTTAATTTAGTCTAAGACAGAGGTTCCCAACTATTCCTTACAATATACTGGGTCGTAAGAATAAAAGCTCATTCTGAAAGTTAAATTCGCTAAATTCGGGTACACCTTCACTAATTAATTAATTAATTAAGCTCTCATTAAAATATAAGTTACGCCATTCATAGTAGTACTGACTTGAGTTATTTTAAAATATATTTTAGTAAATTCACAAATAATGTAATACTTTCAAATTAAATAAAGTATACTAAATAGTATTTTAAGTCTTTAAACAGTTATCTCTAAAGAAATTACTTGTAAGTTTAAAACTAAGTTTTTACGGGTCAATAATAATAAGCAAGTCACACACGAAACATCTAATCAAAAATATTAAAATACTTCATTTAATCTAATTACCACTAGTTACCACTTAGTATTTTGTTTATAAAATTGTTCACGCAATGATGTTACAACATTTATTTTTAGATTGAGAAGCAAGATAAAATTAATTAGTAAACTGCTACTTATGAACGGTGTTCAAATGCTCATTGATTCGAAGCTTAAACCCACGCAAGATTAAGCTTAATGTATGATAAAAATGAAATAATGTGCAATGACAAAGAGATCTGCATAATTATTTGTTGATAGGAATATGCATTCGTGATGATTTGATTTGACCTCAAAACGATTAGTTATGTAACACTTCTTAACTACAAATCTTAAATATTGGAAGTCTTGTGTTTCATAAAACACAAATAGTGGACAAGAATATCTCAAATGTGAGAAAATAACTGCCACGTTATTTTAGTAGATAATGTTTTTAAGCTAATGTTATTTGAGACACTTTCAGCTGAACGAAATCATTTAAGTTTTACGATTTTGTTGTTGTTTTGAATTAAGCACAAAGCTACACAATGGGCTATCTGTGCTCTGCCCACCACGGGTATCGAAACCCTGATTTTAGCGTGTAAGTCCGCCACTGGGGGGCTAATTTTTACGATATAATTATTCGAAACAGTAGATCAGAAATGAATTCAGTTACAGTAGGATATACTATATACCAGAATACTAATGTGAAAGCTCACCTCTAGTACAGCGGCAAGTATTTGGATTTACAACGCTAAAATCAGGAGTTCGATTTTCCTCGGTGGGTTCAGCAAATAGCTCGTTGTGGCTTTGTTATAAAAAAAACCAAATCACATAAAAGCGAAGAGGCCTGGCATGGCCGGGTGGTTAAGGCACTTAACTCGTAATCCGAGGGTTGCGGTTCGAATCCCCGTCGCACCAAATATGCTTGCACTTTCAGTCGTGGGGGCGTTATAATATGACGGTCAACCCCACTATTCGTTGGTAAAAGAGTAACCCAAGAGTTGACGGTTGATGATGATTACTAGCTGTCCTCCCTCTAGCCTTACACTGCTAAATTAGGAACGGCTAGAGCAGATAGCCCTTGTGTAGCTTTGCGCGAAATTCAAAACAAACCAACCTAATGCGAATATATGCTCAAAGCATATTATGGTTTTGTGAAAACGACTCAAACAAAATATCACCCTTATCTAATTACTGTTACTATGAGAGTTGCCTGTGTTTCTGTACAAGGTTAATTCAATTTATTCTCATGTGGTTAAGTCTGATGGTAAGATTTAAATCATCGTTTACTTTAAATACTCATACGCATAACTTTAATAACTGTATTTACATAAATAATACTTTATACAAATAATAGATGACTTGTTACATGAAGTAATTAAATAAAATAGAATTATGTTTTGCATGGTAAAAGGCTTAACTAGATATTATCCAAAATTAATGACTAGAGAGAATCATCCTTCGTGAGGCTTATAGGTTTAGACTTGATAATGATAGGAATTAAATGCATATTACTTCGTGTGATCATAACTGTAAACCTTAATTGTGCTGAAAGTGAACTTAAACACATAAGATAGTGTCGTACTTACAAACCATGTAACTTAAGCTTTATCTATCCTTCAAAACTAAACCATTTTCAATTTTAGTCCAGCAAAGCAGTCAAAAGGCATCATACACATATCTTGCACAATAGCAGTTTAATGTTACTTGAAATATTTATTGTTCACGATCATTGAAATGATGTTGTGTTTATTATTTATGATTTTTGTTTCTATATTAATGTGATAGGAAATAATACGTCAGAACATTCGTTTAAGACTAAAATAATTAGACCGTATCAATAAACGTATATCTACGAAGAAAATCAAATTTAAAACTAAAAATATTAATGTAAGTTTCTTTTTTTAAATTTTTAATTTTAAAATGCATAATTGTTTTATTTATTTTATAAATGTCTTTTTTTCCTTTTCCATCAAATATATATGATACATATATACGAAGTTCGATTATTAAATGTTGAATTTCAGTTTTTAATCATATGTTTATTTGTGCATATTTTATGTAAATGTAGAAAATTAGAAATATATATGTATTTATTTATGATTTTTTACGTATATGTTGAAGCTCAGAAATATATATTTGCGCATATTTTATGCAGATGTGGATGCTCAGGAATGCATGTTTATTTTATTTCCTATATTCACAAATAACACTTTCAAATAAATTTGTTAGTATTTATCAGTCTTCTGAAGGTGAAGTATTTCAGTAATTTTGGGGAACTCTGATTTATGTTGATGTATTTTATCGAATAAAAAAATAAACAATACTATAGCAAATAAAATTACTAAATGTGGATAAGACTGTTTGTTTAATTCTGCTTTACACCGAGACAGTAGAATATTTGATGAAAAAATTTCGACTAATGAATGATTCCAGTAATAATTGTTTTGTTGTCACAAATCCCTTTTGTATTCTGACGATAAATGAGATTGCAAATGAACTTATACAGTTTGAGTAAAAGAATTAAATTTTATATAACTAATCTTTAACGGCTTAAAGACTGAATTGAAGGAGTATACTTGTAAATTAGTTCCTGTTCTTCTATGTGCTTTTCTGTTATATTTTCTGATCCTAGTATAGCATAGTAAGGGGCGGGTCAACCTATGGCTGCTTTTCCAATACAACGAAAATGTAACGCTTTAAGAACTCTATATCTTCTTGAACTAAGCCCTCTCGGCTTTAACTGATATGGTAAGGGAAGAGGGGGGCGAGAAACGAACGCAGCTGTAACCCATATGGAATACCTTGCATTACTTAGAATCCGAACTAAATGAGGGTTTTCGTTGTGATTATAGGTCCTCAAGAGACTTTGACAAGAACGTCATCATTGAAACAGCCACTAGAACTGCTCGTTAGTTTCACATGACCTAAGCAAACGTCATGTATCAATATTGAACGTGCTGAAAACTTCAAACACTCAATGCTTGCTTTCCAGAAAATTTTATTCTTGCTTTATCAAATGAAAATCGTAACGTAGATGTACTTTCACAATGTGATTGACACAACTTTTCACGTATAATTAATATTACATTGTTGGATTTCTAGTCTTCTAATTAGGTAAGCTCAGACATTGTTACGTACAAGTAACTTACAGTATTAATACATATATTTCAATATTTTAAGCTCCAAATGGCATGATTTGGTTGGAAAAAAAAACGGATAAAATATCGAACTTCTCACACGCTTAGTAAGGTTCGATTTGAGTTTCACGAAAACTATGTGCATCAGCCGTCCCTAAATTAGGAGTGAAAGACTACACACCACCATGCACTGCAGAGCTCTTTGACTTTCTTTCACTACTGAATAGTAGGATTGATTGAACATATAACGCTCTCACGGCGGGAAGGGCGAGCTTGTTTGACGGTATGAGGAATCGAACCCGCGACCCTCCAATCAAATCCAACGCCTAACCAGATGAAGAACCCGGACCCTGTTAATTTGATATGATATACAATAATAAATCGCTTCTGTATTTATCGTAAATAGTAACTGATCAAATTCTGGATGGTTCAATTCATTAAATGACAATAAGTCAAGTTTGGTCAATCTGAATAGCAAAAAATTATAATTTAATTGAAATAAATACTGAATTTATGAAATGGGTGTTGTTTTCACGAAACAAAATATTTTACTTTGAAGATAACAGTTATTGAATAATTTTGTATTTGTGCTTTTTAAACAATGAACTACCTACATTCAACTCACCTCATAACGTTATGAATAATCGAGCTTATTGTTAGACCAGTTTATAAAACCGCTTTATTATCTAAGTTTAACTCTAGTTCAAATATTGCTGGTAAAGAGCAGTGAATAATGAGGACAACAGTTTAAACCAAAAGTAAATTTTATTGTGTTTTGTGTCAGTATATAATCATTGAAATGGAACTTCAGTGAAACTTAAAAGTTCTAATTAGAAAATATATATCTTAGCAGTCACTTAGTTTCTGATATTGATTGAGAAATACTACTCAGCTTTTATCATGCGAGAGGCGATGAAAGAACGAAAGATATCTTATTATACAGCTTTACGTTTAACAACAGACAAAACACATCGAAGTGCCCTACATTAGAAGCTATCACTATTTTGTTATTGTTGTACTGTTTTTGGTTTTGAATCTATTTTTGTGGTTAGAAAAGCATTGTCTTATTTGGAACAATAGAAGCATGTATTCCGCATAACATTAAACTGATATATATATATATATAATGCTTGCAGTTAACGTATGTATATAAGGTTTGATTTGATCTAACTAACACATCAACACAGACTAATTAAGTTCTCGTAAGTAAAATTATTTTTGTCTAATTATGTAGTGTTAAGATTTGTCATACACTTCAAACTATTTTTAACAATGCTTACACGGACCAGGCATCCATGATTTTGCAGAACCTAATGTTTTAAATCATTCCGGATCGTTTTTTTTATTGGTTAACACTTTTACCAAATCCTAATTTGACAAAATGCAGGCGATTGACACATCCTTTGAGAAAACCGAATCCACGTCTGGCCACAAAACAGATACTGACGTAAATTTGACCATCAGTAAGTGTACTGATCTTGGATTGATAAAGGATTGTTAATACGGAAGATGAAAAAATGATTTGTGTGTTCAAAGTGAGTATTTGTGGTACTTGTGGTAAAAGCTCTCTATGTAAGTGTGAATGCAACAGTTTAGATCCTGAGGCCAAAAATGGCACGAAAAGCAAGTGGTAAACGGCTACAGAACAAATTAAAGACACAAAGAAAGGAAAAAAAAAAGAATGATTGATTACGCTTTTCGATTGGAAAGTGATAAAGATAAAACGTGTAGTGATACTTTTGAAAATTTCTTGGATTTCGTAACACTGAAGAAACGACGCAGATCATCCAAGAACTCAAGTGTCAGAGCAAGGTATTCAAGTCATTGCTTAGAACTCCAGCAGGAACGATGTCTATTCAATTCGACAGCTCTTTGGTATCGAATCCACAGTGACATCAAACTTTCCAAATGAAGAAATTTAGTGGAAGGCGTCAAGTTTTTCTGTTCTTAACAAGAACGATCGATTTTTTGTGTTCTGCATTACTGTATTGTGCATTCTATGCACTATATTACTCCATGGAGATCCAAAAGGTCTTAGAACGAGATTGAAGGTGATATTTGTAAGAAATCTGATGATACACACCTATTCCCATCTGCAACAATCTCTGCCGGGGAAAAGTATTCAAAGAAAACTTGTACTTGCGCTGCGACTTTAGTCATTAACAATCAGCAAAAAAATGAAAGAAATATTCAAGATTTGTGAACAAGCTTTAAAACAGCTAGATGACACTTTCGGCGATTGAAATCTGACTTGTAGTTAAAACCACCAGTGCAATTTACCCACCAATACTATAAGCGATCCTCACTGAAAGTGACAGTGTACCATTGATCAAGAAGATAAAAATTATACCACTGACTTCTTGGTCAAGGCATTCGTTTCTTCTCTAAAATCAAAGACAAATAGTCAAAAACACAACAAACTATGGTTGATCTTAACCAGGAAACCGAGAGGATAAGTCAACAACACAACACTACATGTACATTCTTCAAAGATGGACGTTCACTAAAAAAAAGACTGTATTGACTACTGTGTTACTTTGGAGTCAAGAAATTGCCACAATGCTACTAAATATGTAAATTATTTTTATAAATCTTTGTGTAAAAATTTACTTCAACCTAAATACACTAAAAATAGAGTTTTTAACTCAATGCAGAATGGTGTTATACAATCCAATTCCTGAGTGCCTTGAAAGTGTAAGCACTATTAAAGTGTTGAAATGCTACTTCTATAATAGGCATACTAGTTTTTTTTAATTATGCGTGAAGCCACACGAGAGTTATCTGCGTTAGCCATTCCTAATTTAGCAGTGTAAGACTAGAGGGAAGGCAACTAGTCATCACCACCCACCACCAACTTTTGAGCTATTCTTTCACCAATGAATAATGGGATTGCTTGTGACATTGTAATGCCCCCACAGTTGAGAGGGAGAGCATGTTTAGTGTGACGAGAATTTGAACTCGCAACTCTCAGATTACGAATCGAACACCTAAACCACCTGGTCATGATAGGCTGTAGACAGGTCGGAATAACAGTGAACAAAGTCATTATCAGGTTATTATAACATTAAAATATTATCTCATTTAAATACATTTAAAAATTATATTTGTTGTCTCGACATCAGGCCAATTGCTTCAGCAGAAACAAAGTGACATACATTTACATTTCGTCCAGAGAAGGAGTTATGTGAAAAAAAGCTCTTGCATATCCAAAACATTATTTTTGCCACCTTAAGTGTAAACTAATTTCATATGTACTGTAATTTGATTTGAATATTTTGACTTTTCCACGAATTTTTTCTCCAAAAAATGAATATGCTCTTGAGAAACACCCACCTCCCCCAGTGGTTCAACAGTATTTCGATACCCGTGGTGGGCAGAGCACAGCTAGCCTTATTGTATAACTTTGTGCTTAATTCAAACAACAAGAACTATTGAGAAAAATAAAAAAACACGAGAATTTCATTTCTTATTAGAATGTCAAATGCACAATTTTTAGTGAATTATTTAAATTAAAAAAAAAATATTTTCGTGAAGTACTAAATATCTCTTAAAGTTATCTTAGCGATGGAATTTAAAGAAGCTGAAATGTAGAACTAAATGCCACAATAACTTTGTAAGTACAATGAAGTAAAACTGTATTGTAAGTTAACACCACATAAAACATAAATTTGTCCAAATGGTAACAGATTTATTCATACCTTTGTATATATTACAGCTACGGTTTACTTCGTTGGACCTGTTGTATCAAACTTGGTTTTAATTAAGCAATTCAGTTAAGATTAAAGGCTTATAAGCAAATAAACTTACTATAACCACAGTAAAAACAAATAACGCCAATAAAAGGCTAGACGAAGAAATAATAATGTGATCATATATGTATTTCTAGATGAAAAGAAATTCGCTTCATACATTATTGAACTTTTAATAAGAATGAAATAAAGATATTTAGATAAAAACACTTTCCAATAGTCCAAATTTAGAGCTCTATATCATTTTCTTCAATGCCTTTTAACGTCAGTACTTCAACACTTTTTTCAACTTACATCAGTTCGAAAACTCAAATCCAGATTTACCATTCCGATAAGTGATGGGAAAATTCTGAAATATGAATTTTTTTGTTTCCAGGAATAATGTCGGAAAAGCAAAAGATTCAAATAGAATCGTAATCTACATCAAATTAATTTTAAATATCATGAAATGTCCATGAAAAGCTTCTTTTCTGAAAAGTTACCTTTACTACATATCAGGTAATTAGTGAATCACAACTTTGGGTTGAAAACTGTGTATTCAAGCTCAATGAGAAATTTTATCAACGAGTTAAAGGTTTCGCGGTGGGGGTGCGTGTTTTTCGTATAGCAAAGCCACAAAGGAGGAATCGAACCCCTGATTTTAGCGTTGTAAGTCCGGAGGTATACCGCTGTACAAGAGGGGTGTTCGCGGTAGGGTTTTATTTTCTTCCTGTTTCAAGTGATATATTTATGGATGTCGTGGAAGATACAACTTACAAAAATATAGAAGGTATGTAGACGATACCTTCAGGATGTTTCAATATAGAAGTAAAACCTTCAAGTATTTTTAAAATATATGAACGATAACGACAAAAGAGTTAATTTTCTTTTAGTTAACCTTGTCAGATGTTTTTTGATTAATTAGAGGAAAATATTGAGTAAACTTAAATTTATGTTGTAAACCACTTTCTGTTAAATCATTAAAACTTCAACCATTCTTTAAGTCAAAGACTAAATACATTTTACATGTGTGCTTTGCTAATTATTAATAACATGTTTTGATATCACAAACACAAACAACAAATAAATGTACTTGAAAGCAGTAGCAATGGAAAAACTTTATAACCTTATAACTGTTCGCAGAGCTTTTCATAAATTGAGCGATAAGCATCTTTAAATGAAGTATGATAAATTAGTTCTATTAAATTCACCTCAAAATAAGATTGCTTGTGTACCATTTTTTCCTGTCATTCAGGGATAATTTATTATTTCCGGTTAAAAGGTTATAAAGTAGCTTTCATTAATCAAAGCAAAATCATTAACTATTCAGAAGCAATTAAATATTTTTAAAAAATAAAGACAGACTTAATTTGTCCAATATGTTGTAGTTCTGGTTAAATGCGCATAGAACGAATAAGGGAAACATGACTTAAAAACCAGTAATATGATATATAAAATATAATAACATAATGTTTTCAGCTGTATCTGGTTGGGAAAATGTGAACACTTGAAGAACTGCACAAACACACATGGAAAGGAACATAAAGAAAGAGTATTTTCTTGATCGAAAACAGATTTGTATGCTTATAAATTGAGACTATGGACCAAATAACGTGTCTCATTTCAAAGTTAAGTAAACCCTTATTTATTATTTATCTATTCACCTTCCGTTGTACCCTTATCTTGTTTCTAATGAGGATGTTATCCATTAAAGGTTAGACGTAAAGAAAGGCTAAGCTAATACTGTATTCACAGGCCTTGAAGCTGGTAATTGATTTAATGAAATTAGTCGGTTGAAACAATTACTAAAACTTTTATTTCATTGTATCAAAAACATGTTTCATACATTTAATACACTTTACCATTCACTTTGTTATACTTTAGCGTGCAACTGGTAATGAAAATGAATCTAATTAGACCCAGCATATCTGCAAGTAATATAAAAACTCAATTACTTTACTCAAGTTTACTTAATAAATTTCGTACAATAAAACGTCACAGATAATTCAGATTTCAATGTACAAGTTTCTAAGTTCTATTGTTACAAGCGTCAGCTCGAGACTTGCTCACGATTGAGAGCATGCGGATGTTTTCCCGTTTTGTATTTTACGCTATAATCTTAAGTTATATTTCTTGTAAGATGTACACCTATGATGTATCGAAACTTTCATTTACTACTGCTTCTTCGAGCATTACTTAAACTGATGCAGTTTTTATAAAGATGCTCATAAAATATGTATTCTAATCAATAAACATTGTTTCACTGCAGGCTATTTTCTATACTATATTATTTTTTATCCTTATATATCTGCAGATTTTCCTCAGTCTTCCATAATTTCACTTAATCATGTTTGCTTTATCATACTGATGGATATTTTCATTAAATTTCAAGTTTGTTATTTGTGTAAACCGACGCTAATTAAACAAGAGATCGAAAAATCCATAACAAAATATCTTAAGTTTAAGAAAGATATTAGTGCAGAGAGCGTGCAATACGTTTCAATACAGAATAGTTCATTTAAGTTTTTAGTGTTTATGACTAGAAAAAAGAAAATTTATAAATTATTCATTGATGTCAAAAATAATAAGTCCGTTTGGTGATGTGACAATTTGTTAAATTGGAATATATTTTCATTTTTGAAATGTACTAATTACAACATAACATAAATTTCTTGGAAAATACTACACATCTGATATCATTGTGTAAATAAAACTACATATATTATTGTTACTTTAGAAAGTTTTGGATTTAGTCATAAGATTACTGGTGAAACACTGATTTATTACGTGTAAGTTCACAATAAACGACATATGCAAAGACTAATTCTGATGTTGCAGTGTATTCTGTAGAAACTATAGCTACTTCTTCACATATAAACATTGTTATAATCTTTGTAAATTCTGTAACTCATTGTGTCCATATATGTTACAGTAGATTTCTTAGTACCAAATTTCACACTATCTGATCTGTTAGACTTTTGTAATGCAGAATATAGTTAAGAGCTGTGAGTATAAACTGAACGGCTTTTTAAACACGCCCGCTATATTTTAACATTCTTACCACCAAAGATGCTTCTCATCATACTGATAGAAGTACCACATTACTTGAAACTGTCTGCACGTCTTTCATAGGTGAGGACGCTAAACTATCTCATTTCAGAACTGAATGGAATGCGCTTGTTGACACTGGACTGCAGAAAATTTTCAGTATTGTTAAGTGAGATCTGAATCCCTTGTAAATTGTGGATTAGTTGTTAAAGAAAAAAATAAAACACTTATTTTTACTGAGTCTTTTTATTTTTGCTTCCTTTATCTATTTCACAATTATAAGCTTGAAAAAGAAGTTATAAAATATTTTGCGCAACATTTTAAATTGTTTGCACCTAAAATGCATAGATTTTAATGTTCTAACTTTTTCTGTGCGTCTTTTTTATGCAATTTATTTTATTAAACATATATTTGTATGAAGAATCAAACAAGACATCTTTATTACACAAATTTAAAACTTTCTTTTATACAACTAGGTTTGGTTTGTTGTTTTGAATTTCGCGCAAAGCTACACGAGGGCTATCTGCGCTAGCCGTCTCTAATTTAGCGGTGTAAGTCCAGAAAAAAGGCAGCTAGTCATCACCACCAAATGCCAACTCTTGAGCTACTCTTTTACCAACGAATAGTGGGATTTACTGTAACATTATAACACCCACACGGCTGAAAGGGCGAGCATGTTTGGTGTGACGGGGATTCGAACACGCGACCCTCGGATTAAGAGTCGAGCGCCTTAACCACCATGTTAGGCCTATATAACTAGAATGATGGTCCATTAAAGTTTTTTTATAACAATTTAAACAACAGTAGAGAATACTTTTTCAAGAAACATTTCAAGAAATATCACATTAGTTTTATGTTCATATAAATAATTTTATAACGACTATTCTGAAGAATAATTTTAATTAAAATATGATCAAAAGTAATGAATGTTTATTTTAAATTTTATAGTAACATATTTAACAGTAGTTTTAAACTGACACTGAAAATGTTAATGTTGTTATGAAATAACAGCACTAAATGTTAACATAATTTGAAACAGTATCAATGCACACGTTGACACGACATCTAAACAAATTATTTTAAAACTGCAGAAAACATTTAGAGGTTTTATTGTGAAAGATGATATGTTGCTTGGTTCAGAATACTGCGTTGCTTCAATACATAAACTCCCAACAAAACAAAGTAGAAGTACAACTACTTCATAGACGTATTTATCAATATATTAATAATTACACAGTATGCAAAATTAAATTATCAACTTTCCATCTTTATTTACAATCACAAGTAATTTCAACGACGTTCCAAGTCGGTTAGTCATCAGGTAACAGTGATTCAAGTTTCATACACACACGCACAATTCTATGTGTATCCATCCTGACCTATAGTCAGGAAACCAAATATGAAACCCACTCAACCTGAACAATGACTCGCAGTGTATTAAATAACAAGCACATGGGTGTACTTCGTTCAAATACGTGATAATTGTACCTGTGAAAGCATATTTAACATTATTGTCCTTTCACCTCAGTAATTCAAGCTAGTGATGTTGGACGTATACCAAATAAATTAGTTTTTTTAGAACAAAAATACTTTTAATTTATCATCACAGTGAGTTAAAGGTGATTTTTCTGTAAAAGTTTAATTTCTTTATTTTATAACTTTCATATTTTTCTACTTATTTATTTATATTTCCTAACTTATTTACAGGCTTGATATTCAATACCTAAACCGACAGAAAGTAAAAATAATAATAAAATTAAAAAAAAATAAATGTAAGTTGCACATAGTTACATTTATTATTAAAGTTTGGTCACCTAAATATACATAAGTTATTAATTTCGATGTGCTATTAAGCCGATAAAAATACTTTTCAGTTCAAAATGATTTGGAAAAAAACAACAACAAAAAACAGGTCCCTATTACTTGAAACTTTGACGTTATTAGATAGTACCGACTGTAAACTGCGGGTCAGCATAGCAAGAACAAGATTGATAAGGATGTATCATGATCCCCAAGTCGTTCTTGAAAGATCACAAGATTGATTATTGTAATACTAATAGTGATAGCGGTAGTCTTAAGTAGGTCGAATGGTTTGTGTAATATGCGATCAAATTCTTTATGTCATAAACTAATTTTATTTTGGAAAGTTTACATTTCTTACGAAGATTAAATAATAAAAAATAATATAAAAATATATTATTTGGTTTAATCAGTTATATCAATCATAAAGTTATGAGACAAGTTGTAATCAACGTTATTTCTCGTGCATTTAAATATAATAGGGTGTCATTAAGATTTAATTGTCGCTCATGATGCACAATAGCTTGATGGACTACACATATTTAGCTTTTTTTCGATCACCCAGTTAACGAAACTGATATTTCTATGCGAAATTGAGATCTCTATTACTATTACATGTATTTAATTCAGTGCTAACACAATGAGAAACTATTATGGAAAAGTGATTAAAACCATCGCTCCACATAACATTAAAGTTCGAGCTTGTTGATCAATATGTAATGTCACTTTCAAAGTCTCAGTGTTTCGTGTATTTATATGGGAAAACTTACCCTGAATAAATACACTAATAATAATTATAATTACATTTACGGTAAATACTCCATATCTAAGTATTCTGTGCTAATAAGAAAATGTTTATTAACTATAAGCTATTTGTAATACGCTTTGTATTCCATTACTAATTAGACAGTTTGTTGATATTCGAATACAAATAAGTTATAACTTACTAACATTCTGTACCTGCATTCAACTCAGTACCATCGTAGTTTTCTCTAACAAAATAATTTTTAGTTATCTAATTGTTTAAATATGCAGTAACATAATGAGAAATTACTTAATTTGTAAGTCCTTGTAAAGTCCTTTGCTCAGTATTTTAATTAAAAGGTTTGAAGAAAAGTGAGGTAAAAATCACTAATTAGTATTTCAAGTTTGCATATAACTGAAAGTCGCACAAAGCAAATGTATGACGTCAATCAAGCGACTGTCCAATATGAATGGTTACAGATTTAATAATAGTCTAAAAATACTAGCCATTTTTGAAACTATAAGCCTAACAAGCAACTAAAATAAAATAATAAACATTTTAAAATGTTAGAGTAAATTTCAATTGTTCATTCTAGTGTCGCTTATACCCGTTCCCCATTTGTACAGCACTAAGTCTACGGATATACAACGCTAAAATCATGGTTTCGATTCTCCTTGGTGGACTCAGCAGATAGCCCAATGTGGCTTTGTTATAAGAAAACACTCACACACTACCACTTATAATGCTAAAAGTAGGCTAGAAGCACTATCCAGTTTTAGAATATTAGGTAAATCTCAATAGAACTTTCTCGTGTCCTTACAGTTTCAACACGAGTTGGGGACTATTACTGTGAAAATATCTTTACTGCTTCGATATGATAATGAAAAATAATAACAAAGAAAGTTGATATTCACGAATTGTTTCATCAGTGTTTTTAATATACTTTAGTTATGTTTAATTGTAATTTATTGTTTTGAATTTAACAAAAATTACTAGTAAACGTTGCAAAAAACAGTATCAAAAGCTCCATTATTGGCTTAAACTTCTTGTTAGCAACGTTTTTCTTGATATAATTCAATATAAATGGTCGACTTAAAAACACCATATGTAGTTTGTTGTACAAAATAAAATGTAACATCTGTTCAAATCGTACATCAGTCAGATATTTTTATTCAGAAGTCTTACACGTGAACGTGTACGTTTCTGTTTATCAAAATAAATAACAAGCCGTTATTGCCAGGACAAAGAATAAATTTAATGTGTTTTTTTAAAGAACATCGTTCAATACAGGTATCTGTGGTGTTAGCAAAACTCATAAACATATAATTAAACGTTAAATTACAATTTTTTTTCAGGTCCTATTCATTTTCGATGAGGTTTAGGTATTACATTGCTGTATGGAGTAAGTTTATATTTTTATCTACTGCGACATTCAATGTACAAAATAAACCAAAATAAAAAATATAGCTAAAATTACTCATTTCCTTCGTAAAGTTGATCCGAAAACCCAGAGGTAGTTAGAAAGATTAATTACAATACTGATAGAACTTTTTTGTTTAATTTTTTGTGTGACTTACGTGTAATTAGAGACCATATAATCAAGTAAATACGGACTGACAAGCGATTTGATATTTGTACGATTAGACCTTTCATTCTGCAGAAAAATGTTGTTGTTGTTTTTTTTACAGTGTGTATAATTAAAAAAGCAAAATGAGTAGGTGGAAAACTTTTGCACTTCATTAAATTGCGTATAAAAGAAATTAGTAGTAAACTATGAGCATTTTTACCATATGTGTAAAGAAGGTGGATATAAATAGTATTCTGCATTGCGAAGGGAAAGGTATTTAAAATAACTTTATTGCTTCGATATAATAGTGAAAAATGATAACAAAGAAAGTTTAGGTTCACGAATTGTTTCATTAGTGCCTGAGAGCCCCATCCCAGACAGCAAAATACGTGTGGTGAGTTTTTGTATGTGAATTTCTTCATTTGTTTAAAGACACTGAGCGTACCTTACACTTTTGGATTTTAAAACTTACCCTGACACCCATGTTTTGAAAATGTCCCTGGATCTAGATTCTCCTTCTAAATACGTCGATGGTTCAAAGTACCTTTTGCACAGGAGGTATTTGATGGGTGTCATCTGTAACGGAATAGGTTTAACCTCCCAGTCACTGAGACGCCTCGCACGGATATCAGATACGTTCATAAGTTTAATGACCTCCTACGTGAGTAGTCCAAACAGATCATTTAACTTTCTTAATGGTCCCGTCACGGCCAGGTGGTTAGGACACTTGACTCGTAATCATAGGGTCGCGGGTTCGAATCCACGTTGTACCAAACATGCTCGCCCTTTCAGCTATAGGGCCATTATAATATTACTGTCAATCCCGCTATTTGTTGGTAAAAGAGTAGCTCAAGAATTGGCGGTGGGTGGTGAAGATTAGCTTCCTACCCTCTGATCTTACCCTGCTAAATTAGGGACGGCTAGCGCAGATAACTCTCGTGTGGCTTTGCGCGAAATACAAAATAAAGCAAAGAAAGAAAGTTCTTTAATTATTTTAAATACATAGCACTGCCTTTGTGTTTTATAGACTTTGTGCTATCAAATAAAATTACCACAACACCCTTCGAAGTAGAATCCAATACGTGGCGAGAGGATCTTCTAGAAAACAGTCTGTACTTTCAATTTACTATTTCTGGGATGTGAACATCCAACCACTTGTTTGTTGTGCGTGGCGACCCTTAAAGGAAAAGAGAGGATCCTGGTGGTTGAGGGAAACATCCCAAATATACAAGTTTGGCATTGCATTCCTATAGACGAACGTCCTTGGGTGTTCCCTCAGGGTCAACTGGCTGGTCCACTTGAGCCAGGATCAATAGAGTAACAATGTTGGACATTCTCAATGGATGTTAAGAACATTGTGTCTGATGGTTGCTATTTGGATATAGTGTTCAGTGTATTCCCTCATATAACTCCATGGTGAGTAGAGATTGCAGTGGGAAAATGTATTACATTTATTATGGATACATTCATCCATGAAAAAACATTAAAACTGAAAAATTGGTAAAAAATAGACATTTGATAAACAACCACGTATGGATGACTCTGTTACACAATCATCATCACAGTCGAACTCAACACCTCAGTTTCTAATTCTGCATTAATTGTCTAAGAAATCCTTAAAATAGAAGTCTCTCTTTTTCATTCAAAATGGATTAGAAGAGTTTACTGGCTCCCCCAAGTTAGTAAGGAAGTTGCACTCTGGAGATATTTTGGTGGAAACATCTACACCACAACACACCAAACTCCTGAAACTTGGTCTACACTCGTGTCTCCACAACAGGCAGTTGTCGTCCATTCTACAAAGCTTCATCATGAACACTCTGCCTAAACAACCTATCAAAGAACACCAAACTCCTCTTGAAATCGAAGGCCATGAATGATATACCCATTAAGGTTACTCTCTCTTCCACTTTAAATTCCTCAATAGGAGTTATATTTGAAAAAAAGATTTAAAGAACATTCCCGTATTGAAAATAATAGCTGGTCTCTTCAGCCAAGGCATTTCTACTGTGCGCCGTATCTCCACTCGTAAGAACGTAATAATGCTGGCAACCAACGTTATTATTTTGACGTTTACAACGCTACGTCAACCTCCCACTATAAAGGCAGTTTACTTGAATTGTAAGGTATGGCCATACATTCCCAACCCTCTCAAATATTTCTAGTGTCAACGGATCAATCACTCAAAGACACCATTTTGTCGTTCTTTGACATATGCTCGTCGAGGAAGGAATGATCATGACGCCTACGAGTACAAACTGGAACAACACCATATTAACTGTTGTAGTTCATACCCCTCATTCTTTTGTTCTTGCCCTTAGTGGGTGAAGGAGAAAGAGATACAACATTACAAGACCATGAACAATATCTCCTACCCATAGGCTTGGAAGCTGTTGTCTTCCACTCCGTCTCAGATATGTTCTGCAGTACTCTATTCCACTGCTACAGTAAGAGTGCAGACAAATCTCTTTGTGCCTCTGAAAGAGTTGTTCTCAAAACACCCGAAGAGTGTTTGGTCAACAATGTCTAAAAAAGTTAACGAGTTAATGCCATTCTCTGTTTCCATCATTCTTCCCGAATCCATTTCTTTTGGCACTTGCTTGAGTCAATTTCCTTCTTCAGCGCCGAGATACAGAACGATTATTCGTTTACATCCTCAGTGGCTGGGATCATCGTCCTCCAACAGAGACCTGCCTACTGGTACCAAAGTAGATTCCATGTAGGTCGATAGATCTCCTTCTAATAAAGACAAATGACGTGGTCAAAAACAGAAGGGTTCTCCTCCCATTTCACTTCCATTTAAGTAAGAATAGCCACTTTAACAAAATGGAACTGTCAAGGTTTCTGTTCTTATAAGGATGACATTACGGATTCATTGATTCTTATCATCTTGTGTGCTTCTTCTTACAGGAAAATTTTTGGAAAATCCCAATACAGTCACCTTTCAGCAGTTTTCTTTGTGCCGAAATGACAGGTTGCATGATGAACAGGTGACAAAGAAAGGGTGGCATTGCTGGTCGATCAACTCATGTGAGTTATGTGGCCATTTACCCACTTTATACAAAACAGTTTTATTAGCTGGCGATTCCATGTCCACGTGGGCTCAATGCTTTCTCGTTCTTTTTTCACAAAAACTTGGAATCCCCTACGACTGTGTTTTGAGTTTCACACTTTTCAGTGTAAGGATTAATACTGTAACTGCACAACTTCCTCTTACCACTGCAAAGAGGCTCTATGTTAATATCTTTCATGTCAGTCGTCGAGCATGAGATTTATTGAGTGACAGCTTCAGACTATCCTCAATCGTTTTATTGAAGTGATACAAAGCAGATGTTTTTTTATGTTTTTTCTTTAGAACTATTTTCATGCACTTTTGCGACAAATAGAGTGTTCACCTTCATACCGATTTCTGTCTTGGTGATGCTGTTTTTCCCTTGGACCTTGAGGCAAATATCTTGGGGCTTATCTTTGACCATAAGCTGACCTTCATTCCACATATCAAGCAGCTTCGAGTTAAGTGTACAAGGGCACTAAATGTCCTCCATGTCCCCTCTTCCATCTCTTGGAGAATGGATTGATGTTTTATTCTAAAGATCTATTGTATCCTCATTTGATAGAAATGACTACGAGTCTCTGGTATATGGTTCTGGCATGACCTTGGTCTCGAAAATATTGACCCATTCACCATCTGGGGCTTTGGCTCTGCACAGAGGCTCTCTACATTTTTCCAGTGCAGAGTTTGTGCACCAAGTTTCATGAACCTCCTCTACACTTCCACCATTTGCAACTTTCTTTGCTTTATGCTTTAAAGTTTCGATCTTTACCACATCATCTCATCTGTATTTGTGTATTCCTTCCTCAGTGGGCTATGCTTTTTCATTTTCAAAACAAATTGTCTACCATTGTTTCTTTTAGTCTTTATACAGGTGGCTCGAAATCAGGTGATTCTGTGGACTCAGTCATGGTTTGTTGTAATTCAGTTGTTGAACACAGGATTCCCTCTACAGTTTCTGTGTTTGCTGCAGAATTGTAAGCCATTTCACTTGTTCTGAATCGCACAAACACTAAGCAATACACGAATTGTAATATTTATACCAACTTGCTTAGCACGAATTTCTCCACGTTAGTTCTCACCCTTTTCTCGTCAATATTCAAAACCTCCTGTGCAACTTGTTCGTTGGAACAAGTTCGTTGACACTGAAACTAAGTCCATCATTTATGATGTTATCACTACCGTGCCTTTCTCATTATGGATTACGGTCTTGTATTCAAGGCTAGGTCTTCGCGCCAGTTAGCAGTCAAATTGGAGTGAGCAACGTGATAATAAACGTTTCTAAATCACATCCTTTATTGTTCATTGGCCGGTTTCCGTAAGGAATGGAAGTTGTCCTGGTAAGTCTACGCCTTAGTCACAAATTATTAACCCATTATTTTCTTTTATAGCCATTGTGACACTTAAGACACAATAGCCCACGTGTTAGTGTCGAGCCGTCGTTGCAACCGCAAGTGATAGCATTATTTTGAATATGTTTTTTTATCATATGTTTACCTATAACGTTGGACGATGCAAAATTGTCCACCTCACTTATATTTTTAGCTTTTTAATTGTATTTTAACTTAATTTCCTTTCACACTTTAAAATAACTTTCTTTTATTTCTCTTGGTTGTTTGGCGCAAGTAGTTTGTTTGTTTGCTTTTTGGATTTCGCGCAAATCTATTTGAGGGCTATTTGCGCTAGCCGTCCCTAATTTACCAGTGTAAGACCAAAAGGAAGGCAGCTAGTCATCACTATCCACTGCCAACTATTGGGCTACTATTTTACCAACGAATAGTGGGATTGACTGAACATTTTAACACCCCTACGGCTCGAAGGGCGAGCATGTTTGGTGCGACCGGGATGCGAACCCACGACCCTTGAATTACGAGTCAAACGCCACAACACGCTTGGCCATGCCGGGCCGGCGCAAATACACTAGTTGTTTGGCACGATTAGACTCCCAACAACCACAATAACAAATAGAAAGTAGAAAAAATTTTCGTGCATGACTTTCTCAAATTTTGAATTATATAATCTTTGTTTATATAAGACGTTTTGTCAACGATATGGTAATGTAATTCAGGGTTAATTCATTATTTCGATGGTTTATAATACTCTTTAATACACAGATGTCTACATATTTGTCAAACTTGCTGTTTGTTTATCTATCTTCATATCAAGCAATCTATCTATTAGTGTCAGTTTATCCTTTTTCTCTTTAACTCTAGATTATTTTATTTGTTAATAATTACTAAGGCCTGGCATGGCCGAGCGCGTTAAGGCGTGCACTCGTAATCCGAGGGTCGCGCTAAAACATGCTCGCCCTCCCAGCCGTGGGGGCGTTATAATATTACGGTCAATCCCACTATTCGTTGGTAAAAGAGTAACCCAAGAGTTGGCGGTGGGTGGTGATGACTAGCTGCCTTCCCTCTAGTCTTACACTGCAAAATTAGGGACGGCTAGCACAGATAGCCCTCGAGTAGCTTTGTGCGAATTCCCCAAAAAAAACAAAAAACAAAACAAATAATTACTAGACAAGATTATTTATCCAAATAAACGTTTCAATACTGAAGGTAAGATAACGTAAAGATGTATTTACAAAAATAGCTTTTCGTTGTTCAAATATATAAATATGTGAACGAAAGTAATTTTCAAACACTGAAGAATTCAAACGTATAGATGTATTAACAGAAAAGCACTTTACAATATGTATATATACAAATTAACGTAAAAATATATTAGATGTGAACGAAATAAATGATAACTAACAAAAACGTATTTTTAACAAATCTCCTTTTGTCAAGAACTTACACAAAAGTTAAGTAAAAGAAACAACAATGATGAATGTGAGGAATTTACCAAAACAAACAAGAGTTAAACAATATTACTGCGGTTTTTCCAGATCCTTTCACGTTGTCTCCCTGTACACACTACTCCCTGGGTCCGTTAACTTGACTGAAACCAAATAAATCGCTGGAACCAACTGGCGCCAGCTGAACCCGCCAGGCTAGATTACTAAAGCGGACTCCTCTTGTTATTTTAAATATATATATATAAACATCTTAGTTCAAACCTCAGGATGGTATCCTGCTAGAGATAATGAATATCTTACACTGGAATGTCATGTTGGGCTTTTTAAGTAATTAAGTGCCTTAGTGAATTCATTTCTAAAAGGTCTAAATAATTACGTTAAACCTATGATTGGATGAGAGAAAGTATATTACAAATTCTTTAACGTCATTTATTTGTATACCTGCAAATTCCTGTAAAATGTTTTGTGCTAACAGTATTAAAGTATATTGTATGTCGATATTTCTGTCCAAACTTTTGTGATAACGCCGTTCATTTCTCGTGAACGTTAATGGATATGATATGCTACTACAGTAACACAATTTTGTGCAGTAATACGATTGGACAATATTAAATAACATAATATTGTAAGCTATTCAATTGGATAATATAAGGAGTTGATATTGTAATAGTTTAGTAGGCTAACATAATTGGACAAAAATCTATGTCAATTTTGTAAGCTAATAGTGATGTGTGATATTCCAAGTTAATACCCTGATATCGTCTTATACAAAAATATTATTGTGCAGTAGTATATGTTAATATTACACGTTAGAGAAATTATGCAATTTTGTACATTAACTCTGTTATGCGATATTCTATAATGAAGTTGCTCTATAATTTTGTACGCCGTTATTGTTCTATGGTCTTGCCAATAGAATAATATCATAATTGTATTCCTTTTGATTTCAAGTATTAATAGTATTATGTAAATGTGCATGTAACTTACCAATGTCCAATATTTTTGGTTTTTTTTTCATAATCGCCCACACTGTGGAGAACGTTTTATAAAGTGTTTTTTATAGATACAAAGTGGTAAAAATATACAATGATGCTTTCAATTACTTATTCATATCATTAATTATAATTAAAAAAGTAAGTGATAGAAGTAAAGTACCAACCAATTTGACACAGGTCAGTAGTCGTTTCGTCACATATGGCGACCATGTTGGGCACTGCTGCTCAAACTATTGGACCAAAAGGTATGTTGTATATTTGTCTTTTATAACAGGTTCTGTACACTTCAAGCAACATATTTATTTTACAAAAAACTTGAATAACATTCTTTAACGTTCAGGACTGGTAAAGCATAATATAAATTCTCTGTTTGACATAATGTTAATGCCTGGTAAAGAATGAAACAAACTCACTATTTGACATATTGTTAAGGTATGGTTAAAAAATGAAACCGACATTTTATTTGACATAATGTTTCGACGTAGGAATTAATTATACTAACTCCTTATTTGATATAATGTTAACGCTTTGTCGAGAATGACATCAACTTTTTATTTAATATAATGTTAAGGCTTGGTAAAGAATGAAACCAACTCATTATTTGACATACTGTTAAGGAATGGTAAAGGATGAAACCAACATTTTATTTGACGTAATGTGTGAGAAAAATTACACTAACTCCTTATTTGATATAATGTTAAAGCCTGGTAAAGAATGATACCAACTTCCTATTTGATGTCATGTTAAGGCCTGGTAAAGAATGATACCAACTTCCTATTTGATGTCATGTTAAGGCCTGGTAAAGAATAAAATCAACTCTTTATTTCAGGCCTGGTACGGAATGACACCGACTGTGCATTTGGCATACTTTTCAGACAGGGTAAAGAATAACACCAACACCTTACTTGATATACTATTAAGGATTGGTAAATAATGATGTTAATTCTCTATTTTACATACTGTTCAGGCCTGATAGATAATGACACCAACTTCTAATTCAACATAATATTCGGGCCTGATAAAGAATGACACCAATTCCAAATTTGATATAATCTTGAGACCTAGGAAAGATTTACCCTAAATGACTATTTGGCACAATATTCAATACCGGTAAAAAATGTTATATTTGCAAGATATTTACAGAGGCTGTAATAAGGTACATGCAGATATTTATTAGATTTCATTTCAGCTATTGCTAAAGATCGATTATTTCTTGAATGTAACCATTAGCAATTTACGAAACTTTGAGTGAAATTGATTGCTTTAGTCGCGGAAGTCCCAAATAGGTCGTGCTCTCTAGGTAAACATGACGTATTATTTTAACGTGTTAATTCCTAACTACAATCTTAGAAGAAACGTATACACATGACTAAAATCTATTCACCTTTTTAAAGTTCAGTAAACTTTTATAATCTGGTGCATTTGTAGTCTAAGGCGTCTCTTCTTCTTGCTTTTTTAAAATCAAACATGTGTTTTGTAATGAAAAAATTAAGAAATGAATACGATGAAGTAGTAAAAATGAAATTAATTACGAAAATTAAAATATATAGAAAATTTAAATTAGAGATATCAGTGTTCAACAAACAATTTTCTAAACTATGTTCGAAATTCAGAAGATTAAGAAAATAGTTTCGTATAATTGACTAAAATATTTAAGACTAGATCACAATTAACACTTATTTTCGTACATTTCATAACAAAGTAGTGAAACCAAGGAAACTGACACTAGTTCAGAAAGTATGTTAAATTCCTCACGTGCAAGCTGAATGATAGCTACGTGCAACCCCTGGGAAAATAAGTTTAATCATATTCTGCTCACTCCCTCGTGATTACGGTAAATAAATTATCACTGGGAGATAGTGTGTAATCACCATTAACATCTTATTTCATGAGAACTATTTCTCGTTCGTTTGTAGAACTTAATCAAAGTTCATAAAGCTGGCAAAAAAAACAAACCAGCTAGCACTGTAGCATCTCACGCACGAGAGCTTTGCTGACTCAAAAGTGCAAGCTAACACTTTAACGTTAACATTTTCATACAGTATATAAATTGCATTACAGGTGGAATTTTGGCTGTCATCACGGTTCATGTAAGCTGACTAGTTCTGCTACTGAACGTAATGTCCTCACAGCGACAAAACTAAACTCAAATAATATTAATTCACAACGCTGATTTGAAATCCACAATATAATATTTGATACATTTGAGGACTTAAACGTAAAACAGAATGCTGTATTTACACTCTCTTGTGGTATAATTAAGCAGTGTTCCACAAGAAGTGAAGATCAGTTAAGATAACTGGAGTTAAAGCTCGTTTTTAGTCTGTACGTCATACAGAATGATTAGAATGTGTCAAAAATTATGATAAAACTACAAACTACCATTTCATCTTCAAACACTTGTTCCTAAATAAAGATAAAAAATAAAAATCGTCCAATGGCTATTCGCGCCTGAATGAAAAATATAAATGTTTGGTGAATTAGTAATGTGTGGTCAATAAATATTTTATTTGTTTTATTTTACTATTAACATGTATTTATTATTCCTTTTTGAACACACCCTTCGTAATTTTCAACGGGGTTTTCATACAACATGTTCAAAAATAAATAATTTTTGTTTGTTTTTGGAATTTCGCACAAAGCTTCTCGAGGGCTATCTATGCTAGCCATCCCTAATTTAGTAGTGTAAGACTAGAGGGAAGGCAGCTAGTCATCACTACCCACCACTAACTCTTGGGCTACTCTTTTACCAACGAATAGTGGGATTGACCGTCACATTATAACGTCCCCACGGCTGAGAGGGCGAGCATGTTTGGTGCGACGGTGATGCGAACTCACGACTCTCAATTACATGTCGCACGCCTTAACACGCTTTTAACCAAACAAGATTTAATTTCCATAAGCAAAGAAAAGGAGAAAATGAATTTGCTAAAAAGCTTGACATAATCCCAGTGTGAAACGGTTAGTGCAGTAGTACAACTTATCTGCTCCATCGCGCCATGTTTCACTTGAGTGAACTGCTTAGCCATAAAGTTTTTTAATGATTATTGTAAAATCAGCCGAGCGAGAGACAAATGTGTTTTATCAAACGTTCTGTTAGAAAACACTTTTGTTGTTGTTTGTTATTTTGTTGGTTGAATTCGAGATGTTGTGTACAGAGAAAGTCTAGATCTGCAAGAATAACAGTTCTGGTTTTAATCAAGATGTTTAATAAACGAAAGCTTAATAAGCACGAACATGTAAATTAGGAGATAAGATTAAACATTATATTGATTATATAACGATTTGAAAACCGCTGTTGTAAAGCGCTTAAGTTCGCTTCCTTTTCCCTCAGCTTTCGCCTTATCAGCTCTGTTGGTCGACATTTCTGGGATACGTGATCTGAGTGCAGCTACAGCTTCTGACGATGTGAAATTCAACCCAATAGGTTTAAACTAAATTTGGTGATGTAACAATCGTAACGGGTATCCCTACTTCTAGTGGTGTAATACAGTCAACAAAAAATATACGCTCTACTTTTCGTAGTGGGTAACACAATCAGCCCGATAAGGTTTCACAACTTTTGATGGTACAATACAGCGCAGTGAGATGCACAAACTTTGGCAACTTTTAGTAAAACTGCAAATCCATAAGCTTTTACATCTTCGGATGGTGCAATACACTCAGACTTCCACTATAAATGCACTTACGTTACTACAGTTCTATATTAAGCTAACAAAGTACGAAGTATTAAATATTTACAAGTTTGTTGTGAAATTCGATTTTCAACATAACCTATTTTTGAAACCTTCGGCTTCAGGCACATGAGGTGCTGCAAATTAGCTTTTCAAATACCACAATTACGTTTATATTAATTAAATAATTTTTAGTTATTAATATTTTATCCCAGTAGGTCATCCCAGCATATTTTTGTCATATGATATACATTAATCTATCTTCAGCCATCATCAAGATATACTCTTTGAAATATTTCATGTCATAGTTGATTTACTTGTATATCTTTTCAAGCCACAAGTTTACGTTGCTATAACTGTTTCATGCTCAGAAATCAAACAACAGATATTTGGCTTCTACATGACCCATAGGCGGGTCATGATAGTCTTCCAGTAGGACCCACACAACCCACTGTAAGTCGTGTCCTTTTTAAAGGGTCATTTGAAAGTGGGACATCAGGACAATATTTCTTTTATGGACCTTGAAAAGTATCGGCAAAATAGGCTTTGGAGCCAACGTGATTATAAGGTTCATATCTGTTGAAAACATACCTTTGCAATAGCATTGCTGCTGTTTAAAAACAATGTTGTAAGCGATGGAAACCCCCACGTGATAAAAATCGTTGTCAGAAATTATTATTTATTTGTTTAAAAGGCAATTTAACAGAAACAGTAAAAAAAGGTTAAAATGAACATGAATCTTATCAAGTTCGTTTGTTTTTTTTAATTTTCGCACATTTTTTGTTGTTGTTGTTTTGAATTAAGCACAAAGCTACACAATGGGCTATCTGTGCTCTGCCCACCACGGGTATCGAAACCCGGATTTTAGCGTGTAAGTCCGCAGACATACCGCTGAGCCACTGGGGGGCAATTTTCGCACAAAGGTACTCAAAAGCTATCCCTAATTTTGCAGTGTAAGACTAGAGGGAAGGCAGCTAGTCATCACCACCCACCGCCAACTTTTGAGCTACTCTCTTACTAACGAATAGTTAGATTGACCGTCACATTATAACGCCCCCACTGCTGAAAGGGCGAGCATGTTTGGTGCGACGGGGATTCGAAACCGCGACTCTCAGATTACGGATTAAACGCCTTAATCTACCTGGCCATGCCGGGCCTATTAACTCTAGAATTTAGTAGTTTAAAATTGCAATATCTGTTCAGGTTGAAGAAATGACTTAAGATGCACATTTGTTACACAGATTTTGGGAATGGGCTATAGCTTACAGTTAGAAAAACGTGAGATTTAGGTGCACTGAGAGAACACAGAATTTAGATTATATCAAGGTTAATGGTCAATGTATTTTAATGACAACTAGTTATGGTTTAGGGGTTTAAAAGCGTTGAAGCGAGAAAAGTTTTCATCTTTATATTCTTTAAAACACATCCATAGGACTTTCATCTTAATGACCTTTTCAAAAATGGGTATCCTAAGTTTATAGGGCTTTTTTTTTTCATTTTCACTGAGCTTTGATTTCTGTCACTATCTTTATTGAACTGTAAGGTTTCTTTCGTATTAGGTTTGTTTTTCTTTCTGAAAAGCCCTATCTCACATATGAGGGATCACCTAAAGTCAATGGAGAAAAAAAAACAACAGAGGTTTAATCTTTTTTTTTTCTCTGATCCTACAGAAACTGCGTCACATGTACCCCCATTATGAGAAGTTGTCGCTAATGGATGCTTGTCTTGAACATTGCTGAAAGCTGATATCATAAAAAAAATTGAGTAAAAGACAATTTTATATTTCATCTTAAGATTGCGTCTATTGAAAGTGTATCACGTATATTACATATAAGACGAAACAAAAGGCATGTAGTCGCTTGTTTTGCTCTAAGAGCAAAATAGTTTCATCTGCTATTACAGATGATAAAGATGATTTTGTAGGGTCTCCTTTCCGAAGGAAAATGTTTCTTACAATATTTCCTTAATCGCACCATGTTACTGTACAAATAATCATCGGATTTACTTACTGTTACGAAAAAATAACCACTGTTTATATTTCTTGTAATTTCATTCAGAGAACTTATTTCTTGAAACTTCTTGATTTCTTAACATTAAAGCAGACTGTTAATGTCTCGGTGGAGAATGTGTCAATCTGCAGATTGGAAAGTTAAATGTTTAAGCCCGCGATGTGTCGCTAGACACGATCCGTATTTTCAAATATAAGGGCTCTATAACTGAAAGTCAATTCTGCTATCCAAAGTCAATTCTGCTATCCAACTAAGAACAGCTATGTAGGTGTTTAATACTGCTGACTTACTGTTCTTGTGACAACCATTTTTACATTAAAAATGGCTACATCTAAGACTTACTTTTGCGGTAGCTTATAGATATCTGTCAAGATAGGTTTGTACTTTTTTTTTATACATTAGTACCGTGATATATCTTATCTTTGTGTGTGTATGTGTTATTTTTCATTAAAAAGATCGATGCAACATTTTGTATATTTTTCCTTTCCTTAAAACTCTATAGATTTACTTTTTATTCTAAATTTTTATCTCTTTCAAATATTTACTTTTTATCTAATGACCTGTTCTTCTAAATAGCATATACTTATGGGACTTTTAGTTTGTGAACCATTACTTTCGAATCTTAAGATAAACGTCATCAGTTTCACTGTGTATTTTTTTAAGAGCAAAAGGAAAGCAGTTTTCAAAAGTTTAAGTATCTCTTTCTTTTGCATAAAATAATAGATGTTATAAATATTCATATTACATTATAAGTTACGTATAAATTAATCGTCATTTCTTTATTTAAAAGAAATGTTAAGTAATGTCATGCAGGGCAAAAGAAATTACTCATGGTAGTTTGTTTTTGAATTTCGTGCAAAACTACTCAAGGACTAGCTGCGAAAAACAGTTAGTGAAGAGAACCACCCTATATATAAACTGATATCGGAATTAATAGTAGGCCCGGTATGGACAGATGGGTAGAGCGCTCGAGCTGTATTCTGAGATCCGCGGGTTCACATTCCCATCATTTCCAACATACATTTTCAGATCAATCCCAGTATTCGTTGGTAAAAGAGTTGGCGATGAGTGGTGATGAACAGCCACCTTCGCTCAAATCTTACACTACTAAATTAGAGACGGCTGTAAGATGTGTGTAAAAAGGTATAATATCAATAAATTCACGTTAAACACAAGATTTAGCGTAAAATATTCAGCTTCGAATCGAGCGTAAAATAAGTAACATAAAAATAGATACTGATAAAGTAAAACAAAAATGTTTGTAGTAATTCATAATAATGTAAATTATCTTCAATTTTTAACACAACCAAAACTTTACAACAACATACGATTTGATCCATGTAAGTAAGATGGTACGAATATTGTTTTTAACAATAAAAAATCTATTTTGTCTCGTCTATGTTAAATGAGATTAATTTTACATTAACAATGTTCTACGTCATCACTGTTGATTTAACAACATAAATTCAATTTGACAAACTTCTGTCAGATTTTACACTGATCAACATCTAATTCTAAAATTACGTTGAAGTTAGTCATGTGTGAACAGTCCATATATTCACACTCAAGTGACATTTGTTTTTTTTTAATTTCGCGCAAAGCTACTCAAGAGCTATCTCCGCTAGCCGTCCCTAATTTAGCAGTGTAAGACTAGAGGGAAGGCAGCTAGTCATCACCACCCACCGTCAACTCTTTTACCAATGAATAGTGAGATTGACCCTCACATTATAACGAGCTCGCCGCTGAAAGTGGCGAGCATGTTTGGTACCACCGGGATGCGAACTCGCAACCCTCGGTTTACGAGTAGCACGCCTTAACGCGCTTGACTATGCCGGCCCCTCAAGTGATTTAATACATTCATATATTCACGGTCATTTGACTTAAAACGTCTGCATATTTGCACTCGCTTGAATTTACAAGCCCACTCTTCACAGTAACTTGACCTTAAACGTCCGAAAATTCACATTCAGTTCACTTTACACATATTGCAGAGAAGAAAATACCATGACTATTATTTCTACTATATGGCTCAGAGAGTCATTGTTGTGAACTTAAACGTTCGTTTCACTTTAGCCAGCATGGTTTCAAAATCCTGGCCATACAGTGCGGGAATTTCGTTGTATTTCGAAAATTTGTATCATTTCTTCATCGTTACAGTAACTAGAGTCATCTTTGCTTTGCCTTTTATAAAAAACTCAATTGATTAAAATGCACATTCCAATCAATCAAAGAAAAAAAATTATATTTAAGTAGCTATTTTCGTTACTTAGTTGAATTTTTAGTTCTAATCAATGCAGGTAGCTTTCTTTGGTCAGAAGTTAATATTAATATGAACTTCTTATAAAATATTAACATTTAGCAACCACCAAAGACTGACGACATACGAACTGAAAAACTCTCATTGCCTCATGACCAACTGTAAATCACTCATTTCTTTTCGTGGTAGTTAAATCACACCCAGATCACGTCGAACTTCGAAACAGTAGCAATAGTTTTTAATGTGCTGAGATATTGTTTAAGGTTTCATATCCTCACATAAAATAATCACTTATATCCTCACATAACATAATCACTTTCCTAGTCTTCTCGCTGAAACATCCGACCATCGAATGGTCGGTAATTCATCATTACACAGAATAATTGGAACTGAATATGTTGGCTATTATTCCCAAATAAGATAATACATTAGTTTTTTTTATATTTAAATAACGTATTTACATAGAAGTTTTTTTTTTTCAATTCTCAGTATCTTTATGTTTTAAAATGTGTCGGTAGTTGATATTTTCAAACTTAAAGGAACTCTTTGCTTTCGACACAAGTTATGTGCATACTAAACTAAAATCTCTAACTTCACTAAACAAACATATGATATGAAATACATAGTTTCAACTGACCAAATAGTAAAATTTGTTTTATAACAGACCATAGTTTTCGACTGGCTAAAGAATAAAAATTTGTTTTGCGAGGGACTAGTTTTCGAATGGGTAATTTGTAAAATTTGTTTTGCACACCTTTTGACCACATAAATAGCAAAGTTTGTATTCTGCGAGTGAACATAATTTTTGTCTGACTTAATAATAAAATTAATATTTTATAAGGGGTTATGTTAGACAGTGTAGAATAGTGGAAACCACTTCTAGAAAAATTGTTTATTTGGAAAATTTGCACAGTTCCATACAAACGCTATCTGCGTTATCAGTACATATTCTTGAAATGGTAAACTACAGATAAGATAGCTATTCAACAGCACCCACAGCCAGTACTTTGAATATTTAAATAGATTATATGATTTGACCGTCACTGTTATAACACACTTACGAACGCAAAGAGACAGCACACTTTTTATGGAAACGGGGCATAAACCATAGACTATGAGATTCACATTCTGAAACACTGGCCGCGAAGTCACGCCCGGTCTAAATCTTATTGTGTATTTTAGAAAGTAATTCAAATGTTTCAATCAATTAATCGGATATAGAAATGTTTTTTGTTTTGTTTTTTAATTGCGCACAAAGCTACTCGAGCACTATCTATGCTAGCCGTCCCTAATTTAGCAGTGTAAGGCTAGAGGGAAGCCAGCTAGTCATCACTACCCTCAGCCAACTCTTGGGCTACTCTTTTACCAACGATAGTGGGATTGACCGTCACATTATAGCGCCCCCACGGCTAAAAGGGCGACCGGCATTCGAACCCGCGACCCTCAGGTTACTAGTCGAACGCCTTAACCCACCTGGCTATGAAGGGTCTGGATATAGAAATAAAGAATACATAATGTATAATAAGCTTCTTTGTTTAAATTCGTTCAGAATATTACGTTTTTAATTTTTTTTTACTTTGAATTTTACTTCTGAGATTTAGAGCACATTTTCCAAAATAAAAACAAAATGTAGTGTTATGTACAAACTTATACACTTTGGCGCAACGTTCAAGTGGAAACAGTCTTACGTATTGAAAATCATATAAAAACCATGTACTTACATACTTTTTCTCATTTTTATAGAATGTCTACACATTAAAAAGTTTTTGGCTGCGGTTCTGCTTAAATGTTTCATATTTATTTTCTAACACCACAAAACACGTAATATGTCTTCTACAAAAATCATGGCTTATATATTGTATGGTATTTCAATGTAAAAAGGTCACCTAATAAAAATTTCAAGTTTTCGTCATTTCTTACATTTTTTCGTATGAAAATACGTCTGTATATCTGCTACAGCTAGAGTAATAGACGACCAACTTTTATGATAAGAATAGTCAACGCTTTTGGGAGCCAGGAGCCCATTGACATACAGTTACAACTCATGAAATGTCCACTTATAAATATGGCATGCGAGACAATCTTTGAAGCCTTCATCAAGTGAACAGCTACTTGGGGGTAACGTTTCAAGACAAACCAAAATTTTTGGTGGTTTTATCAGCTTAAAAGAAACGGACACGAAAATTGGATTTAAACGTAATGCATGATTAATCTATTTGCAAATGAGAGGGCTCTGATAACACTTTTTTTTCTAACCGGAGTAAAAGTAGGTGAATTCACTTTCTCCTATTTGTTCATGAGGTTAGCAAACCACGTATGTTCAAGAAATCTTGATAAAAATAAATAAAACCCCTTTAAACCGAGCACTTTTGAAAAGTGTACCTTTCTTCTTCAATATGTCTCTATCGAAAGAGCTCGGGTTATAGGATTTTTATTTATTTTTATCTTGTGTATTATTGCTGAAAATTAATAATGTCGTTCTTTAATTTCACTGGTATATTTGCTTGGTCAATGTTGAGTAATGGATGAAACAGTTGGTCTTTAAATTTTCCGTGGTAGGTTCAGGCTGAGGTATCAAATATGTTTTACCCCAACCTACTGCACTTTGAAAGTTTAAAATTGGAATTTTACGCATTGACGTTCCCTGTTACATCTCTCCCAGTTTAACAAGAAGTTTAAGTAGAACTGACGTTTATTATTGTTCACGAGCTACGTTGGTGTGAGATTGGCCAATCGATATCCGTAAAACTGTTTATGACAAAGTTGTTTGGCATCACCTGAAGGAAATATACCAAATAATCATCAATCCAAAGTTTCTTCTTTGTTTTAAGTGGGAAATGATTTACAACTCTTCAAACTTTCATATAAGATATGATCTGATGTTGCTATTAAACATCTGAAATGTCCATGAACCACCCATTACAAAGGTATAGATGAGAAGTAAATATAAGGAGAGAATGCTGGTTCGTTATAATCACATTGGTTTCTTTTACTGAATAAAATAAAATGTTTTTCGTTGAGAAATGACAGACGTGTGAACCGTTTAAGTCAAAATGTGAAAACATTGCTAATGTCTAATATAAATTGTATTTTGTAATCAGAAAGTCATAGGCTGTACAATTATTTTGTTCAAGTTTACAGTAGTTAACTAAAAACAAATATACGTTTCATATATGTGATTAATAAATAATTTTGTTGTTGTTTCGTCTGGCATCTGGAAAGTAGCCAGAGTTTCAATGTTGAGCAGGAACGAATCTCCTCTCTCCCTCTGGTTGTTAGGGTGAAATAAACTGTCATTAACTTCACAAAAACCTACGTAAACCTTTGAATTGGCTAACTTGTTCATAATAGTTAGCTACTTTCTTTATAAAAGCAATTATACTTCGTTATAGTATATGAGTTTAAAATTCTTGGCAGACCTTTATCCCCAATCTGATATTCAGTAAACTTTGATGTAAAATTTAAGAAAGTTTCTAACTTAAACGTTTACTTTTAGATTCAAAGGTTTCTGTTATAAGAATTCCTTTCTTTGTTTTTAAATTTCGCGCAAAGCTACACCAAAGCTATCTGCGCTAGCCGTACTTAATTTGGCAGCGTAAAACTAGAGGGAAGGCAACTAGGCCATCACTAGTCACAGCCAACTCTTGAGCTACTCTTTTACCAACAAATAATGGGATTGATCGTCACACTATAAGGCTTCCCACGACTGAAAGGGCGAGTATGTTCTGTGTGACGTAGATTCGAAGCCGTGACTTCCAGATTACGAGTCGAGCATCCTAACAATCTGGCCACTGTTATAAGAAAACTGGTGGAAGAATATTCATCTACAACGCTTCTTGACTGTAGAACAAGGAACACATTAGTCGTTATTGTGTAGGATTTTATTCTCTATAATCTCCAACACCAAACTTCCAACTTCAGGCGGAAACTAAAGAAAACTTGGAGTTGTTTGCTTGGACATATTGCAATGAACAAGAAAATAACACTTTAAAAATATATATTGCGTACCGGTCAAACTATCTTGAAAATACAAAAAAAACGTACATGAGAAGAAAACCTACAAAATACAAAATAACTGAGACTCTATGACATAAACCAGGGTCAAACCTTGGTTCTCTATAACGATTCTTTTTGTAGTTGAATACATTATATCGTCACAAAATTCTGAACAGCTTCCGAACTAGAGGTATACGAAGGTTTGAAACATTATTTTTAAGTAGTGTGAGATAATAAGATTTTTTTCCACCAAGCACACTTAGTAATACATATAGTTAGTTGCCTTCACATGGAAAGAAAATAGTTTATTAGCAAATAAACATCATATAATTTCTCCGTTACAAAACTCCAACTTTGACCACTGTATAGCTAGAGGATGTTACTTAGCTGAAAGAAAGAATTTCAAAAACTAGCAAATAATAAGAAAAAAATAAGAATCACATTTCACATGTAAGAGACAAATCCGGCTTTCGGTTAACATATTACCAACCGTAGCTGTGCACATGTTTTAGCATAACAAAAGCTCGATGTTTGTGTCAAATTATAAACTCTGTCGGATTCAAACTTGTGAAACAGTAACAATACAGTGTATTTCACATATATACATATGTTCTGTAATATCTTTTTTATCCGTCTATTCATCTCAGTTTCGACCTCTGTCAGAGCTCTTATCAAAGAGCTTTTTCGTTATTTTTATCACTTTTCGTGCGACAACTCCAAACTTCCAAGCAACATGTAAGATCAAAGGATTATTCTCTGTTATGTTTCTCTCCATATTTTCGTTAGAATTTAGTTTAAAAGACGTAACATACCAGATTTAAGAGCTATTCTCTATCTTCTTTCAAGTCCAACTTCACAGACGTAAAGATCACACTCTTCCTTTTCTTCAATACTATTATATGTGTATATATATATATTTCTTTTCGTCACAATTTTTCTCGCATAATTATAATATCTCAGACAAAAACAGTTATTCTATTATATTTCTTAACTGTATTTTTGACATAATTATTACATCCCAGTCGTAACATTTAATCAAATGGCTAAGGGCTGTTATATTTACAGTATCTTTACAGTGATGTTAACTATCCGGTTTTACTGTATATCGACATCTTTTTAAGAGTAGAGCCCCATACACATTAGTATCCCATACTTAAACCACAAAATCTCTGGTATTTGAAACTACCCTTTATGAGTAATTTGATTAACATGTAAACGTTGCATTTTACGAATCATTCAGTGTTAAGAAATATACCGGAAGATTATCTCTCAATATAAATTATTTTTTGCCTTATTCTTCCGACTATAAATTTTTATTTCCGTTAATAATAAAGTTATTTCTTGCAGATAGAGCAAACTACACACGATATAAGATATCCGAGTAAGAGGGTAGAATATTATTTATTTTTTTTACTTATTATACCTAGCTTCAACACAAAATTATAAATAACAAATATTTTTCTCACTGTTAAGAGTTGTAACTACAGGTTAGAAGTGTAGAAAACAAACGATTCTCTAAAGTTTAATGACTGAAGATGTATGTATATTGCACCAAAGTACACGCAACTTGTTTTACGTAACGGAAAATTTCCAACGTTATGTGCCAACATTACATCTTTAATATTACACACAAACGTTAACCAATTTAAAACAATGACGTTATTAAAGACTGCTATTACTATCTAAGACAGGCTAGTCATTCTAACCGTTAGCAAACAAGAGGTTATTTCTGTTATTTTGTTTTCCGTGTTTTCTTATCATTGCTTAAGACAACTTTTAAAATTCAAAATATTTATTAAACTTAGGTGAATCGGAATGTCAACATGAGAATATTAATTGATATTATGTATAACTGATTTGCCTCTAGTGGTCTGTAATTACCGGAAGTCTGAGACACTTAACTTCCAACACTGGTTTAAACACGTGGTAAATGTATAAGTTTTCAATCAGTTTTCATTTAACAACAATATCACACAGCCATTCTCAAATAAGCTTGGATTAAATAATAAACTACTTAAATTGGATTGGATAATAAAATTGCTTTTGAAAGCTAGTTTAACTATTTTGTCTGTTTGTTTCTCTATCTAGTACTCCTATCCTTTATAATAAACACACATTTATTTTTGTCTTGTATTCTTGCAAAGTAACGTTTCAGAAGATGCAGTTCGATTGTCTTTAAAGATTGCTTTTGATATGAAATTCTTTGCACTGAAGCTGTTCATACAAATAACTATTATTGATAACGTAACCACTTGTTTTAATAAACGTGTCACTGTTTAGATTTTCTCTTACTCTGTATGGTAATTTGTGAACTAGAAGAAAATCCTTTCATTGTGTTTTCTGCAGAAAGAACTATATTTTATTTCTACACAGGTTTAGTTTTTTGTTCTGTAAAAGTGACTCCAGTGTATTATTTCTCCCAGGGAGCAGGTGTACGGGGAATATGAGCAATCTATGTTTTCACTCCTCACCTCAAACGACTAATTGTTCTTTTTGACTTCAAGAAAACAAATCTTTGAAATTGAATTCCTGGCGCACTGTAAGTGGACACGTGTTTTCGACGTAATGAATCAACTCGCTTACTTGTACCTCTAAAAGTACTGAAATTGTGAACTGAAAGATTGTGGGGAAAAAATCGACTACAAGACTGTGGTTTAGAGACCAACAAATAAAAAACTAAACCTGGGAAGGAGACCTCGTGATTGTGGCAATATGACATTACTTGTTTTCCAAGAAAGAAAAAGGAAAGGACATTTAATAAAAAACGCCATGAAACAATACTTCGTAACGAACTTAATAGATTTTTACTTTCTCGTGTGCTATACTACTAGAATGCTACTACTGTAAAAATTTGCTGTTTGCTAGATATGGACATAAAGTATGTAATTGGAGTTTTCTTAATACTAATTCTAAAAACAGAATATAATGGAACCATTTGAATCCACATAAATTATATATTATATATATATGGTTCTTACCGAAAATCAAGATAATTGGGCATTGAAATACATAACAAAATTCTCGCATGATTTGTTTATTTAAAAGTATTTTTTATATTAATGAAATTGTAATTGAAAAAAAGTTTTCCAGATTAACAGTTTACACTTTTTAAGTTGTGTTTAATAAAGTTCAATTTGAAAGCTAGTTTACCTGTTTTGATTAGTTGTTTCTACCTATCTATTTTGTCCTTTATAATTACCACACGTTTATTTTTGCTATGTATTCTTGTAAAGTAATGTTCCAATGGATATTGGTTTGATCATCTTTAAACATTGCTTTCATCATCGGCTTACTATACATAACTTTTGGGCAGTTGTTCAAAATTATATATCAAAACGTGTACCAAACGCTATAATATGAGTATTACTTTATGTTAAACGTATACAAAACGCTATAATATGAGTATTACTTTATTTTCTTAGTAGAAAAAAGTATTTACTTTTCAGTCAAAAATAAACAGCAACAGTACGAAAGGATTGCAACTTGATTGATTCTAACATCAAATATCCTTTAACATGCCTGCCATTATAAATTATTTTAACATTTTCGTTGAATCCATACTACAAAATTTCCGTTAAAATGTCAATTAACTAATAACGTTAAGAGAAATATTTGTAAACATATCCTATGAATCTTACGAATTAGAAGGTATATACAAATAAAAATGCATTGCAAAAGGGTTTAAGTGTGTTGTGTGCCTTCTGAATAAAATGTTCTGTACGTTGTTTGTTTATTTTTGAATTTCGCGCAAAGCTACACAAGGACTATCTGCGCTAGCCGTCCCTAATTTAACAGTGTAAGACGTTGTTGTTGTTTTTAGAAATAAGCACAAAGCTGCACAATGGGCTATCTGTGCTCTGCCCACCACGGGTATCGAAACCCGGATTTTATCGTGTAAGTCCGCAGACATACCGCTGAGCCAATGGGGGGCGAGTGTAAGAAAAGAGGGAAGGCAGCTAGTTATCACCACTCACCGCTAACTCTTGGGCTACTCTTTTAATCAACGAATATCGGAATTGATCGGACATTATAACGCCTCCACGGCTGGAACGGCGAGCATTTTTGGTGTGAATGAGATTCTAACCCACAACCCTTGGATTACGGGTCGAGTTACTTAATCATCTGGCCATGCCGGGCCTAAAATGTCCTGTGATAAATAGCTTCAAAATGGAGCATTTTAATTTTTAAAAGGTCAAAATAGAGGAAACCCTTTTGTACCATTATTAGTTTATTAGCTCTTATAAATCCTGTCATTAAAAATTATTGTAGTTAGAAAAAAAGAATGATCTTATCTGATCGTTATAACATGCTTTTAGGCCAAGATTAGTTGTTTGTTACAAATGAGTCAAATCAGTATTATATTCTCTATAATACCATTATTTTAAATATTGTGATGAACGTTAATATTATTGCAAGGCATCTTGAAGTAATAAGATTCACAGACTTATTAAACAACAAGAAGTGAATCCTATGTTATGCATTAAACAAAAACTGTTCAACAGCAGTTGTCCTCTTAATTTTCATTAAATTATTACTCCAATTAAGTTAATTTGAGAATAATTATCACGAAATTTGAGTCGTTCAGAGCCATTACCCTAACAGATATTTAATAAATGTTTAAATTGTTACTACACACTATTATATTTAACGAACGTAAAGAATTATTACTACACATATCTAATCTATTTTACAAATATTCAGAATCATTGCGCAAACAGATATTCCACAAATATTCAGAGCCATTACTGCATACAGTTATTTAGCAAACATTCATGAATATAACCACTCGCACACACACACGCACACATAGACCTACTTGACAACTTCATCTCTCAACTCCTTATGATGTAGTTACGAACTAAATATTAAGAGTTATCTAAACAGTGTACAAAATCAGATCTGTATCCACTGAATATTTAAATAAAGTTAATATTTAATGATATATTTAACAGGTTGGGTGTTGCAGGTAGTTACTAAACTGAGCTAAAATTGCAACGTAATGCCGTTGAACAGGCTCTGGACTTTCATCTATAGTTACAGTACAAAAGTTAATCGATTCAAGGTCTTTCGGTGGCAGTTGCCACCTTTCTTCTGATCAGTTGTTCAAAGCTATAAGAACGATTATACCTAATTCTGGCTTATCTCACAAGCACATAAAATACCATTCAATTTGACAATTTTAGTACCAAAGTATTAAAGGCTACTACTTCTTTCATTACAAGAAATATAAATGTAAAACATTGTTTATTTGTTTTTAAACTTCGCACAAAGCTACACGAGGGATATCTGCGCTAACCGTCCTTAATTTAGCAGTTTAAGACTAAAGGGAATGTAGCTAGTCATCACTTACCGACCGCCAACTCCTGGACTACTCTTTTACCAACGAACAGAATGATTGACCGTCAATGTGACGGAAATTCGAACCCGTGGCCTGCGGATTACGAGTCATGTGCATTAAATACCTGGCCTTTCTGGGCCTAAACGCTTTGCCTGGCCTGAAGTGGCATGATGTAAAAAGCGCTTGATTCAAAGTCTGCAGGTATTGGGATCGAAACCCTTAGCCAAACATGCGATACAATGACGACAGTTACATTATTCGTTGGTAAAATTTAGTCTAAAACTTAGCTGTGAATGACATTGACTAACTGCTTTTTGTTTAATCTATCACATAAAACTGGGAACGACAAGTTTATACAGCCCTCGAGAATGTCTGTAAGGTATTTAACAAACTTAAAATCATACTCAATTCCATGTGTAAAACCAGGTTATTTCGTAGCATTTTTTCAAACTACTGGACATACAAAAAGTATAGCTTTTGAATATTCGTATATTATAAATTGCGTTTATTTTGATATATGTTTATGATGTAACTTTTAACTTAAACGTAATTTTGTTGGTGGACAATAACTTTACGGACTGACAAGGTTAAAATCAGAAAGCACAGATAGCCCTCGAGTAGCTTTGGGCAAAATTCCAAAACAAACAAACAATAAAATCAGAAGTTCGTTTCCTCGCGATCGGCAAAGCACCTACATCCCATTCCGTAGTTTTGTTTCAAACTAACGTAGTTCATTTCTATAACTCTCCATAGAAAACCCAATATATTTTACTGATTGTTTATCTTTACCATATTGAATGAATTTCCAATCAAAGAAAGAATCAAATAAACTGTCATTAATCTGAATTCTTATCTTTTCTGGTTAAAGACTTATAGCTATTACAGTAAATAAAAATCAACTGTTAATACGACAATATAAAAACACGCAATCAAACAAACTACTGCTTTCTTTAAACTTCCCTGAGAAATAAGCAGTACAGTCTGATTTCAAAAATCGTGGTAACTTTCATCTATAAAATTACTGAAAGCTGAGCTCTTCAACGTAAGAGAAGTTTTGTTTACAAATATTAAAAAATAAATAAAGATTTAACTCTCGAAGATGCAATATATCAAATAAAGCTTGAATAACAACTTGCGTGATTGTATAAGTCACTGGTTATGGCTCATTTGGTGTAATGTGTAACATGTTCAGTCTTAAGATCCTTACCTTAGGAAAAACATTGAATTGTTGGAAAGGGTACAGAAGAGAATTATCAAGGTGTTGGCTGGGATTATCACATGAGGAAAAATTAAGATCACTGAAATTACTTTATATTGGGAAAAAAAGGTTAGAGAGCATCTGATTAAGTTCTTTAAGATTTTAAAGGTAATTTATAATGTGATGCATCTTCTTTATTCATACTTACAAGTGAAAATAATAGGACGAGGTAATACAAGCATAATATTGGTATGATTTAGTCATCTTCAGCTAAGACAACTTTATTTCTTTAACTGGGTGGTTAGTTTGGAATGGGTTGCCTTTGGATGTTGTGGAAACAGTAAATTTCAGTGAGTCTAAAAGAAAGCTTGATAGATATATTGATCATGAGGGCTACTTTTAAGACTTATTTTATTTTTATTTCATTTGATAGTTTCAGTTTATTTTAGAAGATGAGGCAGGCGAGATGGTTTCTTGTTGTTCCTAAATATCATGTAACGCTATGTTATGTTAATTAAAGTACAATATTTCTTCAACTAAAACTCAGTTTTGCTACCTAAAAATGTATTGCCGTTCTAAAAAATATATAATCAGAAACCATGCTTATTATCACATCCATTTACACTTATCTCACGGTTTTTCTGATGAAATCATTAGATGAAATCGGGGAAACCTTTTACTTCCTTTACACCAGCGTATTTCCTCCTACCAATACAGTTTCCTGTTTCTGAAGAGAAGTTAATTACGAAGTACATCTTATCAAAAAAAAAAATCCTTCATCATTTACTGTAAATGTTGTTCAATTACATCCATTCGTTCTTTTGTTAATCCCTCACAATTAGATCGGAAATAGAGACAACCATCATTACATCACTGGATTTAGCATTAGATGAATTTGGGTAAATCTTAAACTGTGTCTTAAAAATAATAATAATTTGACGGTAAATATTTTAATCGAATTAGAGAGTTCTTAAAATTTATATTAAGTGAACAAATAGTTTGTTTTTTTCCAAAAGCTGGTGGACCACTACCTTGTTTTAAAAGATATTTTTCATAGGCTTTTGATTTTTTAAAACCATTAAAAGTCTTCAAGCCGCGGATAGCCTATAAAAATAACGGTCTATAGATATTAGTAAAGTTGTTTAAGAAACTTATTAATTCTTTTTTGATATAACCCAAGATGGCATTGAGACATAAACTACTTGTCTAATAAGCGTAAATCAGCATGGTGATATTTTTTTGACAGTTGCTTATTTGTGTTTTCATTGAAATAAGTGCAAATTTTTTAGCAAATCATTAACATTAAAGACCAAACAAGTAACATTTGATATTTGTCCACTCGAAACTAAACCCGGTTTGATTTACTATAACTCCAGTATTTCACCATCTTCATTCTTTTGTAAATTCCAATACATTTTAAACGAAAAATAATGGAATGACTAACAAATTAATATTTTATATGATAGAAATATTTCCATTCGAAAACATAATTTACATTGTGAAAGGGGCCCGGCAAGGCCGAGTGGCTAAGTCATTTGACTCGTAATCCAAGGGTAGCAGGTTCGAATCCCTATGACACCAAACGTGCTAGCCCTTTCAACGTAGAGGCATTATAATGTGACAGTCAATCATATTATTCGTTGATAAAAGAGTAACCCAAGAGTTGACGGTGGATAGTGATGACTAACTGCCTTCCCTCAAGTCTTATACTGCTAAATTAGGAAGGGCTAGCGCAAATAGCTCTTGAATAGCTTTGCGCGAAATTCAAAACAAACAAAAGAGAAAGGGTTAAACATATCTTATGTTGAAATATTGAATACTGATTAATAACTATTTGTATCTTAGTGCAATATTAACATTAATAACACTTTTATTATTTATAGATATATTGACTTCTTTTTCTTGTCTGAAACGCCAGATATTGTCATGTTGCATGTTGCAACTCGATTCTCTGAGCATAATTTTGAAACGGAATGTTTTAACTCGATTCTCTGAGCTGGACTTGAAAATGAAAAAAATAAATATTTGTAAAGTGAGATTTAGGGTAAATTCAGTTTCATGACTTTTTTTCTTTATAAGCATTGCTCATGAGTTATGTCACGTCCCATTTTGCATGGAAATAAGTTCCACAAGTTACAATGAAAATTAAATATAAGCTGTAAGTATTTCTTTGTTTTCGTATAGTAAAGTCACATCGGACAATCTGTTGAGCCCAGCGAGGGGAATTGAACCCCTAATTTTAGCATTTTAAATCCCAAGGCATACCGCTGTACTAGAGGGAGGCAAGCTGTGAGTAAATGATTTTATTTTTTATTTTGTACAAAGCTACTCGAGAGTTATCTGCGCGAGCCGTCCATAATTTATAAGTGTAAGACTAGAGGGAAGGCAGCTAGTCATCACCGCCAACTCTTGAGCTACTCTTTTACCAACTAATAATGAAATTGACCGTAGCATAGTAACGCTCCTACGGCTAAAAGGGCGAGCATGTTTGGTGTGATTGTAAACAAAACCAACAAATGATGGTAATCACGCTTTTCTTTATTTCACATTTAGAGTTTTATTTAAATAGAATTCTTGGAATGATGTTTATATTTATTTCACATTTATAATCCACCATACTTTTGAACTATAACTTCTTCAATTTTTGTAATTTTAATTCAAACAAACACTGCACCAATTTGCTGGTATCGCATACCGCAGCCTTATAAGCTGACAAACCTACCGCTAAGCCAGTGGTCAACTTTTGGAAAACCCTATTATATTGTGAGCAAATCGCGCTTAATAAGAACCATGCTCCAGATACCGAACTTGTCCGTGGATCTACTTTCTTTGTTATAGATGGATCTATTTTCTATGTTATTGAACGTTCTTAATCTTTTTGGAATTATTACGCGCTACTTCACAAGACCGCAATTTCCATTGCAAGAAGCTAATATGAAAGATATATTGACAAACTTTCCACAATGACATGACCGACTCCAAAAATATTTGATTTCACCTAACAGCTTTAGAATTGTCTTTGAGCGCCTAATTCGAGATATCAGCGTTTCACTTTTATTACTTGCACAAATAAAAACCTTCCGTTAGCACAGCAGTAAGTTTACGGATTTACAAGGCTAAAATCAGGGGTTTGATCCCCGTCAGTGGGCTCGGCAGATAACTCGATGTGGCTTTGCAATCAGAAATCTCACATCCACACAAAATAAAATTCACAAGTTGTTGAAACCTCGTCTGTGAGGTAGGAAATAAAATTATCACACGATCAAATTACCCTGCAGACAGTTTTGTAATTTAACAGAAAATACTCTGCATTATGTCTCCACAATAATAATCACTACTTTGAAATTTCTTACCGGCTGCACGTATAACCTTTTTTTTTTCCACCCACTGAGCTTTAGTACTACACTTTTTTTGCTGTAGTTAGATCCTTGTCAACGAATAGAAGACATAAACATTTTCTACAACTTTTCTACCTTTTAATTTTACTGTTTTTCAGATCTTTGAATTCGATAAAATCGACCCTTTTAGTCAGGACATACGATTTTTTTTAAAAAAAATAAAAGAGACGTTTCCTGTTAGTCGAAGGATTTTCTCTTCCTAGAGAAAATTAAAATACATTTTGTTTTGACGCTTGACAAGCTACGCAGAGGACTGTTAAAATCAGACAGGTGATTAGCTAATACTTTAATGCGTGAAATGTGATGCGCGGGACTGTACTGGCATTAAAACGTGTAATTACTTAATGTTTCCCACCAAATTCACGATATTTTAAGTGTTCATAAGGTCTGTAAATATGTTTTTCGAACAGATGTTGCTGAAAGCTTCTTTCAAAACGTGTTCTGTAGAACACTGTAAATGTCTACGACAGATCAACAAGATGTTAACGTCTACGTTTCTTTATTTTGCAAGACTGGTTTAACAGTGCTTTATCCTGTGGAAAACAGTTTAGGCAAATTGAAAGTAATATGTTCTTTAAGATGAATGGAGGGTTACAATACCCTCGAAAATACGTTGCTTTTATGGTAATTCACCAAAATGGCCTATAAGACGACAATAAGCAAAAACCGCTATGGTTCTGGCATAGCCTTCAATAGTTTTTAGCTACTGATCAGAATCAGAGGATTAACTAACCCCATTATAAGTGCTGAAAGTGCGGAGCGTATTCGGCGACATCATGACTCGAACAACTGATTCAGCCCGACACATCAACTGTACCAATACAGAATGCTAGCAATCAATCTCTGACAAATTAGACATAAGTAATGAACAACTCAATTCCCAAAGTGGAAACACACATATTGGTTACCGGACGTTAAATACATATCACAGATATTACTGAATGAGTTGAGATCACTGTAGTAATAGTGATATCACAGGCCATAAAAACGTAGTTGAAATAACTTAATATATTTTATTTGCTATATTTCATTGCTACACAAGTTTCTATATATGGAAAATATTGTCAGGATATTATTATATATTTAGTTTAACATTGATGTTTGTTTTAGTTATTTGTTATTTTGAATTTCGCGCAAAGCTACTCGAGGGCTATCTGCGCTAGCCGTCCCTAATTTTGCAGTGCAAAAATAGAGGGAAGGCAGCTAGTTATCACCACCCAACGCCAACTCTTGGGCTACTCTTCTACCAACGAATAGTAGGATTGTCCGTAATATTATAACGCCCCCAAGGCTGAAAGGGCGAGCATGTTTGATGCGACCGGGATAACAACCCGCGATTATGAGTCGAACGCCTTAACACACTTGATCATGCCGGGCCTTGTTTTAGTTAAATATATATTTAGAAATGCACTGACTTATACCGTTAAATGTGTGTTCCAAAAATATCGCCTATTCACTAAAATTTTAGAAGATTCTTGAGCGTAAGATTCGACAATTTTTATATATATATGTGTGTGTATGTAAATACCAGTTTGACGTCTTAACTCAAGTTTCTATAAAATCTCCTCTGAAGCTAAAAAAAAGTAAAAAACGCAATTTAAGGAGACAGTTTATATTGTTAGTTTCGTACTGTTGGGGTACTATAAAGCTCGGAAGCTGTCAGTGTGATAAACACTTATTAATCAGAAAACTGCAGATATTTGACCAAGAATGTTTATACATTTCCCACATTACAAATCATTAAACTACGCACGTTAGTAATTCTAGGAATACATTGTAGAATTTCAGCTGGAAAAACTCACGTGCGAATGAGCTGAATGGTACAGATATCAACTCAGAATTAATTCGCTCATCGTGAACCCTCGATAAGATATCAAGGACGTTCTGAGTCAGATAGAAGATTTAAAACATTTTTTTAGGTTTATAAAACGTTTATATATAAATCATTGTTTGTATTAACCGTAATTATAACTTCTATTATTTGTAGTGTAATAAAATATTTTTGTATTCAGAAACAAATTAAGAGTATCAATCCTGTTGGCGAATCATATATTTGATATATCTCTACACTTAATTAATGTCTAAATTTAACTCAGTTTAAGATTATTAGAAATTGTAATAAACAACATAATTAATTGGAGATCCATCCGAGATAAATTATAATACATAAGAAGTTTAAAACCTTTTAGTAAAATGTCTTAACATTTCGTCTCTTTTATTGGATTATTTTTATCATTTATTTTACTCTCTCGTGAGTACAGCAATAAGTCTACAGATTTACAATGCGAAACTGTTCGATTTCCCTCTGTGAATCCAGCAGATAGCTTGCTGTGGCTTTGCAATAGAAAAACACAAAAACATCTGTTTTACAATACTTAAGTAATGTTTTTGGAAATTGAAACTCAATATTGCAATCATTAATAATTGTAATACCAAACCTAGATATACCAAAATACTATTTTTAACGATCATGGTGTTGTTCAGATTGTATAACTTTATATAAAATTAGGACTGCCAGTTTCTAATACTGAACATTTACTTTAGGGCAAAGAAATACAATTAACTGACTATACCATGTCAGCTGCCAGGACTGAATTAATAATTTTAGCGTCACAGCCCATAGATTTTATCGCTGAGACGCCACCTGTAGCTAGAACGGTAAATAAAGTAAAATATTAATATAAAAAAAATTATTGATTCTTCGATAATAGAAAATGACCCCACTTTATATTAGCACCTATTGTCTTATAGTTCTGTGTCACCGGTGTTTAATATATTACAAGCTACATTTGTTAATGTTAATAGTCAATTGAATTTCACTTCTCTAAAATTTTAGTTCTTATTCGTTGTTCGTACAATTGAATCTCTTTAATGAATATCTTCAAACTGGTCGTAAAAGAAGATTTTATGAGCTCTTATGTAGAGATATACAGTCATTTATTACGCTTGGTCTTTCGTTGTGAGATCAAAAGTTGTGCTGGAAAATATTATAAACATAAATCGTATCGTAATTATTAAATTATTTCTCAATGTTTTTATCTGGAGCATCGCAACGCTGGTGATAGTTATGTTAGTTGTTCAGCAAGAGTAAATGGAAAGACTGTATTTTTTTATTTAATACTGTTTGTCGTGTGTCCATGTAACTACTTTGAAGGATGTGAATAAATCTTCACCAAAATTTGTATAGAGGTTCCATAAGTCCATAAGGAGGTACGAAAGTACATTCAATGTTCACTTTTGCAAGTCCCCCAGTGTCTCAACGGTATGTCTGCGGACTTATAACGATAAAAACTGGGTTTCGATACCCGTGATGGAAAAAGCACAAATAGCCCATTCTGTAGCTCTGTGCTTAGTTCAAAGGAACAACAACACTTTTGCAACTTATGGTTTTTGTGTCTTTTACCACTACTTCATTCCTGATGTTGGGGCGGGATGTCATGCAGAGATATCTTCAAGCTTGGGGTTTCGAGTTTTGTGTTTTGCATTTTTTTTACAACTACATATGATGGAAAAAGCTTTTCTTGTCCAAAGGTAACCTTTCATTAATCATGAATTTACATAAAATCCGTCCAGAGGACAGATACTCCGACTGGCAGTACATACACTGCTGTAAATTTTATGCATGTTTATTGGTCTTGACTTTTGAGGCACCTTATGTTCAAAAAGTTTTAATAATCTGAATAACAGATATGTATTCAGTTGAATCATGTATAAATTAGGTCTATCACATCGTAACGTACCAGCTACATGACATATATGTTCTACATTACAATATTCTATGAAATCAGATCACTGTTATGGGTCACCGAAAACTCATATGTAATGTAACTTTACACTCTATTAGTTGGGGTTGGATATCTGCAACCAACATAAAGTAAATAGCTCATGATGCCATTTTGTCATGAAGCAAACAAACAAAACGAACAATGTTTATAAAATATGGATAACTTTACTAATAATTTAAATTCTTCTAAGAGTTAAATTACATTGATAATATTTGATTATTTATTGTTCTGAGATACATTTTAATTGCTTGTTAAATAATTACGTTTTGTTTCATAAGATTTCTTCCATTATAAGCCTCAAATGTGGCTTTCTTTTAATATCGATAGCCTTCTTCTGCTTGTTGTCATTTCTTTATTTTTAATAATTTTCTTCTGCTTTTTGACATCTCTTTATTTTTGATAGCCTTCTGCTTTTTGTCATCTCTTTATTTTTAATAATCTTCTTTTGCTTGTTGTCGTCTCTTTATTTTTAATAATCTTCCTCTGCTTGTTTTCATCTCTTTATTTTTAATAACCTTCTTCTGCTTGTTGTCATCTCTTTACTTTTAATAACCTTTTTCTGCTTTTTGTCCTCTCTGTATTTTTAATAACTTTCTTCTGCTTGTTGTTATCTCTTAATTTTAATAACTTTCTTCTGCTTTCTGTCATCTCTTTATTTTAAATAATCTTTTTCTGCTTGTTGTCAATTTTTTATTTTTTATTCTACAACTGATATTAAGTCTCTTTACCCTATTTCATTCATAATATTTTGTAATTCGTTATTCATTTCTTGATCTAAATTTATAAGGTACGTTGGCCATTGAGTTTTTACTCCCATATTCAGTTAGCTCAAATTTAACATTACGTGAATGTTATTGTAACAACAGTCTGAATCTCTTGTTTATTTCGACATGTTATTTTTGCAAGAATAATTCAGATTGATCTCAATAAAAGTTAAAAATAACATTCACGTAATAACCGTTGATAACCTTTCTCAGTTTCAACTTTACTTAGCACAACTTCTTGTATATTCCTTTTGATCTCTTCTTTTTTTCGTGCTACGACAATCACTCTACTCTTAAGAAGATGACTTCAGATAAAATTCTAAGTAATTCATCCACTACATTTTAGAAATCTCAAGTAAATACATCAATGTATACATTATTTTAATTATACAAGTTAAATGACAATTTCCGTGGTAATGGGTAAGAAATATTTTTGATATGACTAATTGCATATTTAGAAAGCTTATAAAAGCATTAAAGAATGTGTTATTTAATTAATTAATTGATTGTTTTGGAGAACATAACGTTGTTTTGAGAATGAGATGGAAGCATGATGTTAAACAAGCAGCAGGTATGCGGTAATTCCAAGTGTCAGACTGTGTCTCCCATTTACAACGAAGCTAAGTAGCTTTGAGTTACATGTGGTATTTATCATCACGTTCTTAACAAAAGCAGTTACTATATTATCTCATTCCTAGCTAGTTCTACGTAATAAGTTTTAGAACAACCAACTTAAGATAGCTAATAAATAATAGATCTCGCCTTGCCACGTGGACGTAAGGAGCAGATACTCCCCTTCCAACCTGAGGATCCCACTAAACATGCTCGCCTTTTCAGCTATAAGGGCACTATTATAGTTACTGCCAGTCCTATTATACGTTGGTAAAAGAGTAGTCCAAGAATTGTTGATGAGTGGTGTTGACTAGCTTCCTCCCTATAGTCCATTACTGCTAAACTGGGGACAACTAGTACGGATTGCCCTCCTTTAATTAAGAGAAAACCAACCATTTTGACAATATATAGCAGATTCTGCAAACAGAGGCTGATATGGGATAGTTATATTCCTAGATGGCTCTACGCCCTGAGATTTAGGACAATTAATATAAATGGCTTTCAATAATATTTGACAAATTCTGTGTACGGAATTATATTGTTATTGATTTGTTGGGATAATGTGTTATAATGCTTGGAAACGTTATGGTTTAACATAAACTTGTAAATCCTACGGTACTGCATCCAAAACATACCGCCTCACGCTGGTTAGCTACTAACTGGGAGAGGAGAGGGAATGATGTCATAACAGATGAAGACATCATAGTTTTAAAATTTGTCATCATATGATGAAACTAACTAATAGAGGACAGAAATTATAGCCTATGAAGACATCATAGTTTTAAAAGTTGTCAGCAAATGATGGAACTAACTAATAAAGGACTGAAATTATAGTCTATGAAGACATCATAGTTTTAAAAGTTGTCATCAAATGATGGAACTAACTAATAGAGGACAGAAATTATAGTCTATGATTGCATAATAGTACCACAAAGTAGAAACGTTCTTCTAGGCCGCCATGACAGAGGGCTATGACCCATACAATACTTGTATCAACAATAATATAATTAATCACTAATTCCAAAGCTAATTAAAATATCTTTAAAAAGGACACCAAATTATTAGTTAATTAACTAATGATTAATTCATTCTACCACAAATTAGAGAACAAGTTTGTAGGCAACCATGACTCATACAATACATGTTTCAATAAAAATACAATTAATCTCTAATTAAATCGCCATAAAAGAGACGCTACGATTAATTTATTAGTTAATTAATTCGTCCTAGAAAAGACTAGCGTTTCCTTATCGTGAAGTATTCAGAGAAGAAAAATACAGTTATTTAAACCTGCTCAATTTGAATTATTCAACACAAGACAATAAGTTCACATTGCCCTAAAAAGTGCAATATCGTACAGTATTTAAAATTTTGACATTATGCAACAAAATAGTTTACCCAGGTTTTATAACAGCAGACTTTCACATATACTTAATCAGTATTATTACCGTTGGATTTTAATAAATATACTATGTCAGTATATTCTACAATTCATCAACATTTAGATCTAATTACGTGAAAATCCATTATTTGTAAAGAAAATAACAAGTGATTGACGTACTGCTTTCGTCTGTTTTCTAAATAATCATTGATCACCTCCAAACGCACACAAAATTTATGAAAGTACAAAATAAATGTCTAAATTTTTCAAAGCTTCTTTCAGACAGTGTTCTGTAGGATACTTAATGTTTTACAAATCATACACGACCAATAATCACCTTACAACTAAATGTAATAAATGAACGACATATTAATTACTATTATTTAAAACACCAAAATTTTCAGATTGTCTCTCATCAAACACAGATACACATTTCTAAATGTAGTTTCTATTATATGTTCACAAGTTTAACGAACTGAGGTCTGTTTAACTTAACAAACACATTACACCTTTGTTGTTACGAGAAAATTCACAAATTTCACTGTAATAATATACTTCAGTTACAGTTACCTAAATTTTATATTAAACAATAAAATATAACGGGAAGAGAAACATTTTTTACAATAACCTTTAAATTATTGTTCTTTTATAGTAAACTAGTGTACGTATCATCACTACACAGTTATTTCTGCTGATGGAAATTAAATAATAACTGATACTGTTGTAAACAAATACCAAAATAACAAAAGTTTCCCTTGTTCAAAAATATTATATTTACTATTACGACCACCTATGAACATAGCAACTCCAAAGTTTCACTAAAATGTTACTGAACTCAAACATTTTATACCTATTTAATGGCTTTCAAAGACAAAGAATGATAGATACAAAGTTCTTAGAGCTTTGTTCGTGTGATAAGATTTAAGGCAAATAGTCAATAGAAAATGGTAAGTTTTTTATTTTACGTATTAGTAACTAATTGTTTGAAAAATAAAGTGTGACGACCTACGAAATAGTTACAGCTTCATCTTTTTAACCATTGATGATATACTGAGATAATAATGTCATCATCTTTCCTTCACAGAATAAGTGACCATGTGATCATCTTTGACACAAAATTAAGATCGCGTTTCTGATTTAGTTTCGAAGTTTCATGAATCTTTAATAGAAAATATATGGATAAATGTAAGTCATTCACTTATTATTTTACTCGTAGCAAAATTAATTACTACGATTGTATTATAATTAAATATAATTATATGGTGATGTCACCAAAGTGTTAACAATCCCAAGATATTTTAAACAAATAGTATGTTATGTGTTTAGCCATTACAATATTGATTGTCAGTGTAATAAATACTGATAGAAATGTTCATACAAACAAAACCTATTTTCTGTTTTTGATTTAAAATAAACTTATCGCTGCTGTTAGGTGCTTCAAAACTGACAATTGTTAATGATTTGAAATCTTCGTATAATATATAGTAACAATGTCTCGAAACATGAGATAATTAAAATAAAAATTAAATCTCACATATTTAAGTAGAATCGATCTTTTGCCCTAAGTCGACTGATACCATTTGCTGCAGTATACAATAATTGTACGTTAGTCCATCAACTAGTTAGAATATACAGTTAGTGCTTTATATGATGATGTTATGAACTGACGTAGATGGCGACAACGTTTCATTATTGATAATTGCATTTTAGAAAATTAGATTTTAATTAAATTGTATTGAACTGATATGTGTCAGTACAGTTTTGTTAAGTGACCATCTATTTTAAACATACTGTAAATATATAGAAGTGACAACGTGTTATAATTCATTTTTGTTTTAATAAAAGTATTAGATAAATACAAATAAACGTGCATGTTTAACCAGAACCTTCATTTTGCTTTACCTGGACTGAAACACACTAAAAGGTTTTTCACACATAGTATATAATAATCTATACTAAGTAATAAATTTATCTGTTAAGCGTTATGCAAATAACTTTTAAATTTTGGTAATTAAAGTATAATGTACACATGTGGAGTTTATTATTAAATATATTGTGTATTATAAATATGGTTGTAATGATAACTATTTTTTTTCTCACAAACAATGGATTGTTTTTAAAACTTTAATCACGTGGTCCTTGAAATTATTAGCCAGTCGTTGCAAATATACTTTGTCATTCTAATTCCGTGAACTAGGGCTGTCACTAATCTTGCATATCAAACTGTCACACTTTATTTCTTCAAACTGGTGTGCTCTTGTCAAACCCTATTCTTTTACTTTGAAACACAGTTTTTACTTTGCAAACCACCTAGATTTGGTGAACTCAGAATGGACCTTTGAATGAGTCACCTTTTAAAAACTGATTGTTGGTGACCTTATTATTTCTAAGATGTTGTAGAAGCAATACTAAACAGACCTCAGTCCGTTAATCTTGTGAACGTATAATAAAAAGTACATTTAAAAATTTGTATGTGTGTTTAATGATTATAACATCTGAAAATTCTGGTGTTTTAAATAATAGTAATCAATATATCATTTATTTCTTATATTAAGTTGTAGGGTGATTATTGGTTATGTATGATTTGTGAAACGTTAAATGTCCGACAGAACATTGTCTGAGAAAGCTATGAACAATAAAAAAACTTATTCCATATTTTCACAAGTGTTGAGTAAGATATTTAAAAAAATGGACCGATACATTAAGTCAATCATTTATTAATTTTATTAGTGACAATAAATTTTAACAAAATTAAGTCTAAACATTGATGACTTGTAGAATATACTGTCGTAGTATATTTGTTAAAATTCAAGAATAATAATAGTGAATTAACATGCTTGAATGTCTGCTTTTGTAAAACATGTGTAAGTTATTTCATTATATAAAGTCAATTTTTTTAAAAGCATGAATGTACAATAAACGTTTTATTGACCATGTTAACTGCTGTATAAAAACAATGTTTTAAATGGTGTACGATTTTATCCTTTTCAGAACTATTTAAGTATATATATAGTCATGTATTGTTTGAGCCAGATGCGATCCTTTTAGAACAGGAAATGTGAACATTTGGTAGCAAAAATCTTTAGCTGAGTAAGTTTTAATTTTTGTGTTTGTGATTCTTTTAAATTTCACGCAAAGCTACACGAGAGCTATTTGCGCTAGCTTTCTAACTGCCCACCGCCAACTCTTGGGTTGTTGTTGTTGTTTTCAATTAAGCATAAGGCTACACAATGGGCTATCTGTGCTCTGCCCACCACGGGTATCGAAACCAGGATTTTAGCGTGTAAGTCCGCAGAGATACCGCTGAGCCATTGGGGGGCCAACTCTTGGGTTATTCAGGTAACAACTAATAGTTAGATTGACCATGGCTTTATAACACTCGGCCCCGATTGAAAGAGCAAGCATGTTTGGTGTGAAGGGGATATCAACCCACAACGTCCAGGCTGCGAGTTGATCATCCTCTATATCTGGCATGCATATCAGGTCAATTAATTATCGTATTGTTCTTGTATCATTAATTAATGATAAGCACATTTAATACCCTAATTAGACTTAAGTTGTTTTTTTTATTTATGATTACCGATTAATTATATTTTTGTTGAAATATGTATTGTATGAACAACCGGTGCCTAGAAACGTGTTCTCTACTTTGTGGCAGGATGATTTAGTAATTAATTAATTAACTAATAAATTAGCATGCATTTTCCCATTTAGGAATAACAAATTGATTAGTGTTAAGACTCTTTTTAAGAACGAAATAATTATAAATGATTTAATGAATTAGAGTTAAATATTGTCTTGAGGAAAGGTTTAAGTAATTAATGATTAATTATCGATGTGATGAGATATGTATTGTAAATCATGTTCGCTTGTTATGGCGACCTAGAAACACGTTCTCTACTTTGCAGTGCTATTATGTAATCATTCATTATAACCGCCTATCTGAAGTCAAACTATAATTTTAGTTATTCATCAGCTAGGTGTGCCCTCTGGTGACAATCTTGGAAATTGCGACTCTTTACCTTTCATGGCATCACCTTTCTTTCACCGTGGCACCATCCTTTGGGCGTGGCAGTGCTAGCCTAACTATTGACAAAACATTTGCGACAAAACTCACATTAATAACATACTTTTTTCAATTTTTTCTTAACATTAATGCATTTTAGATTTGAAAAGGACAAATTAAGTGGAATGTGTGGGAAAAATATTTGCAGATCACGTGAACTTTATTGTAATATTTAGGCCTTTTAGTAATATCATAATTTTTGTCTTACTCTCAGTGTTATTATCTCAAAAGTGCTTCTGTATACCCAAGATTTGATAAATTATCTTTCAACTACGCTACTGCATCACAATTTATTTTCCATCAAATGGACTTTAGTGCTCGTGACTTCTACTGCCTAGTTAACAGACAAATATTAACATTTAAACATCCATATACTGAAGAGCGTTAGACTTGACCACTAAGATCAGGAGCACAGAGATGGATGTAATTTTATTAAGGTTTTCGTAATACATTAGATCAGAGAAGCTTTTAGTTTTTATTATAGCACTAAGTGACATTGGAATACCTTCAAAACCAATCTCTTCAAAATACAACTGAGTAGTTTAAGTCACGTTTCTCTTGTCCCTTTACGAATTTAACGTCCAATCAAAGATAAGTAAAGTGTCAGTTCAGATCTATATCTCGTCAGTCACAAGCTACTGACCAAGAAAAGTGAGAATAAATATTATAATTCTTCAGCTGGAGTGGATTTAATGACAACCAGAATGTGTCTGAGGTTTTATTTAAATGTAGAAAAAATATAAAAATATATAAAATGTGAAACAATGAGAACTTTAAATTCTAACAACAATATTCAAGTGATTGACACTTCATTTCGAATGTTGTTGTTGTTTCTTTGAAAAAATGCAGAATTTTGTTTTCGGATTTCAATTTTGTTATGTGTAACAACAGTAATTCAGAAATAACATGTTTTTCTGCCACAAGTCACAATTTACCACGGCTTATCAGCTGGGTTGGTTGAGCACGCACCTTATAAACATACATTTGGAAGGCTACTTATATTTATGATATGAATATTATAATTGCACATGAAGTAATTCGACAAGTAATCATACCTTCTGCACATAAAGTACTTTAACAAGCATTGATATTGTCTGCACATGAAATAATTCTACAAATAACAACACTATACTCGAGCAACTTTCCATCCTTAAAAAGCGACTTTCAAGCATGACAGAATATATCACATAAAATTCTATTACTTCTCAATAAAATTATTTTTCTGGCATTTCCTTTTACATGGATTATTGGTTTAGTCATGAGACTTCTAAATCTACCTCCCCCTGTGGCTCAGCGGTATGTCTGCGGACTTACACGCTAAAATCCGGGTTGCGATACCCGTGGTGGGCAGAGCACAGATAGCCCATTGTGTAGCTTTGTGCTTAATTCAAAAGAACAACAACAATCTAAATCTACAAGGATTTGTATTGTATTGTATTTACGGCAAAGTCCATTTCAAATCAACATTTGGAAAAATGTTACTGATTAAAAAGAAAACAACCAATCAGCAAAGCCATACCATTCTCACTGAGGGATTGAATGTTATCTTTATAATGTACCCGCAGGTTAAACTGCGAAGAATAATTGTGATCTCGTACGCATTCGAACCTGCACCCTAATCTTATAGATTAGCGAGACTGCAGCCAGCCAACACTATCAACCGCCATCTTGTGGGCTTCTCTATTTGAATTCTGGAATTTTACTCCAACTTTTTTATGCTAAGACCACTTTATAATGCAAAGTGCAATTATTTTTGTTGTGTTTTTGGGGGCGGGGCTGTAACCTGGCGCATTCACGGAACGTGGGATTCAAACTCAAGATTGCTATTGCGCCTTCTATGCCTTTTGTATATATCTACCATTAGCGAAACAAAGACTATTAATTTCAGTGTTGTGTGTAAGTGTAAAAAACCCTAGATTGTATGTAAATATATTATATTAAAACGATTTTTGAATATACAAGTCATCAAGTCACTTGCAGCCACAGTTGATGGAAATTCGTTGTGGAGCATCATGTATCATAGCTACATTTTAGCAATTTTTGACATTGTATAAAACATGTGACGTCATTGAAGTCTGATTCCTTTTCGAAAAGTGTTTATACACTCGGATTATAAGAACATGTTGAGATTGGGAATATTACTTTTAAGTAAATGCCGTTGGAAACTAAGGAATATGGATTAATTTGGGGACAAGAAATATCTCAAAAATATTTGCAACAAGTTGTTTCCTACCTGAGTTAAGAAAATACATTGTTTTATAAGAAGCATTAATCCGCAAAGTGTTTGTAGCAAAATCAGTCAACGTACCACAAATCAAACAGAATTAAGAAGCATTTTCGTTTTTAAAAGGCCAACACAGATTAGGTTCACCAAGATAAAGCTTCCAATCATACTTACCGTTTTATTATTACATATTTCAAATATCCAATGAAAGAAACGAGTATTCGAGCTCTGTTTAAGAAGACATAGAGTTGATGTCATCAGACATATCATCTATAGATTTCTGTACAATCGAACTTTTGAAACGGGTTTTGAGAAACCGTCGTCCTCGTACACTAGATGGCGTAGATAAGGTTTGTTTGTTTGTTTGAATTTCGAGCAAAACTATACAAGGGATATGTGCGCTACCTGTCGCTACTTTAACATTGTAAGACTAGAGAGAAGACATTTAGTCATCACCATCCACGGCCAACTCTTGAGCTACACTTTTACCAAAAAATAGTGGGAATGACTGTTACATAATAGCTTCACACGATTAAAAGGTCTCCGAGAGCATATTTGGTGTGTTGAGATTCGAATCCACAACCTTCAGATTACTACTCGAGTGCTCTAAGCGTCTGGCCATGTCGGGCTAACATAGAGAATAAAGCAACTATCTGTGTGCATTTTGTGTGTGGAAACTAAGCTACAGGACTATTGTCAGGATGCTTGACCACTAGATAGAACATGACTTGACGTAACAGTGTAGAACTGTAACAGGGTGATGTCGTTTCAAAATCTTCTTAATAAAATGTATTCAACGCCTAAATTTATTACACGTATGTAATATTTCTAACACTATAAGTGTTCGCGCTTTAAATTTTTGAGGCGTCCTAGATAATGAAATATTAAGTTATAAAAGTTATAAACAGTGATAAAAATTTTCGATAAACCCAACAAACTTCAAACTTGTTCAAACAACCTCTTAAGTACCGTCAGAACTTCAAAATTGTGCACATTACACATTCATAAAACGTATTCATTTAATTTATCAATGGGAAACAGAATTTTTACATAAGCAATTTTCGAAATGAATTTACCGTAAAAAATCCTAGAGATATTCAGACTTTAGTATGTCTCACTCAAGAAACATGTACATTAAAATATTTAATTCAGTAAAAAAGAAAAAGTTGATAAAGTTGTGGAGTTCCTGGAGGAAACAAATTATTTTAAAAACATCTTTATGCCATACATAAAATTATTCTTTAAATTATTTTTTTCAGACAAACAAATGAAAATAAATGCATAATAGAAAGTGCAATTTTGCTTTCATCTAATATTTCTATATGAAAGGAACGTCAAGTTTGTCTTTTTTACCTATAAAAACAAAAAGTATGTAAAAGTTGAGTGGATTCAAGAATATGCTATAGACTGAAATGATAATGGAATATCATATGTTTCTTATTTGCAAATAAACTCGTGCAAATTACAAATGCATACCATGAGTTCGTCTATTCAAAATAATAATGTTTTCATAATATAATATCGAAATTTTTCTTACATTTTACCTTAAAAATGTGGTACCATAAATATATTTATAGACATAATTGATGTCCAATTACTTTCTTTAATTATTGATCAATTTAAGATGTTTAATAATAAACTAAGACTATTTTGCCTTGATAAAGAGACTGTTAACAAACATGAGAGATTTGTTGACTATGCTAATTATTAATATGTAAGCAAATAACAGTTTATAAGGTAAAAAAGTAGTGTTATTAAAAGTAAAACATGCTACTTGTTTTGCCGAACCGTGAAGTATGTTTTCTCATCAATAAAATCATTTCCTGTGCCTATCACCTGTTACTATTATCATTACTTTGCATAAATTTATTGAAATACACTTGTTTCCAGTTGATAAGGAAACTACATATTTATTATTCTAATTCTCACGAAGAAAAATATTCATCTATTGCACCAATACACAACGTGTTGTACGAAAAATGTTCAGAAATGTCACCAAATTCTGTGAGCTTCTTCACATATGAAAATATGCTAGTGTTATGGATGTAACATTGTACTCGTCAAAACAGTTAATGAGTGTTTAAATTAATTTTAAAAAACAGGTTTTAGAAATATATAAACGCACGTATATAAATATGTGTATATATACAGACAGATTGATATTTCAGAAATTAGCTTGCATAGTTCGATCCATTTCTTATAATTTAGGGTCCGGCATGGTCTAGCGCGTTAAGGCGTGCGCTTCGTAATCTGAGGGTCGCGCCAAACATGTTCGCCCTCCCAGCCGTGGGGGCGTTATAATGTGACGGTCAATCCCACTATTCGTTGGTAAAAGAGTAGCCCAGAAGTTGGCGGTTGGTGGTAATGACTAGCTGCCTTCCCTCTAGTCTTACATTGCCAAATTAGGGACAGCTAGCACAGATAGCTCTTGAGTAGCTTTGTGCGAAATTCCCAAACAAACAAAACAATTATCATAATTTAAGAAATTTGAGTAACGCTAAAAAATATTAATTATTACTGAGAATTATTATTATAGACTAACATAGCGTTGCACATGCAATTTTTATATGAAAATGACTTAAACGTCTGTTAATTATCATATAAAGTAATTTATAAATAACAATATCCCTGTCAATGTTGTCTGTAATGACATCACTATGTCATTTTAATGCTCAAAGAAAAAAAATGTTTTTCTTATTGATAATCATTCAGTTATACATCCAGCTGTATTGAATGTCCACAACGTAATTCTTAATAGTTCGGTGATAGCCCTAAAAATGCAGAGTTGCTTTTTTAAATTTCTCATAAAGCTACTCAACGACTATTTGCACTAGCCGTCTCTGATACTGAAGTGACAGATTAGAGAAAAGGCACCTAGTCAACATCACTCACCGCCAATTCGTGGATTACTCTAATCGAATAATGTGACTGGACTGACACTTACTGTAACGCACTCGCGTATCCAAAGTTCAGAGAGTGGTTTTGTTTTGGTGGTTACTGTGCAAGAACCAGGAAACCTTTTATCCACGGTCCGAGAGGCTGAAAACTGGGCCACGATCGACCCAGCTATTGAATGTTTGAGCGTTGCAAAACTGTGAGGCTACTTTGTAAAGTTTAAATATTGCGCAACTGCAAAGTTACAGCAATAATTATTATCGTCTTCTAGAAGATGACAAAGTATAATATAATTAATAATATTTGTCAAAAAAACATTATGTTAGACCTATTACATTTTTAACATTACATTCTTATTATAGTCCCTTACAGATTTTCAAAAAGTAGAATAACGTATCCCAGACGGCCTGAAACACCCTGGATTGAGAGAAACTCCACAACGACAATGGATATGACAAACAGAGTGTGGTTGAAATACTAATATTATACATTCGTCTAATTTGTAAACATCCGTGAGGGAGTAGATTAAGAATGTGGTATTAAAATATAATGGATCTAACATAATGTTTTATGAAAAGTATAACTAACAGTAGAGTTACTCAACAAGACATAAACTTTTATTCAATGATCTTTGAATATCGCACAAAAGTAAGGTTACATAATAATGTTTAAAGAATGTATGCCTATGGAGTTGCTGAAATGTGTTTAAGCAATACATAACTATAGTGTGTTTGTGTGTGTTTTTCTTATAGCAAAGCCACAAAGGGCTATCTGCTGAGCTCACCGAACATAACTATACACTATAGACTTTCACCAATGTTCAAACAATGCGCTATTACATATACTGAACTTTATAGTTGTGAAAAATTCAATGTTAAGTTTAAACAATGCACAACTAATTTAATAATGATACAATTTCACAGTTACTTAACAATCTTTGAATATATTCCACAAACGTATAGTTACTCTAATATTCCTCTAAACAAAGAGTTCTCTCTTTATGACACGGTCAGGCATGACAATGTTGATAAGTTATTCAAGTCGTAAACTGATGGGAGTGGGTTCGAATCCCTGTCACACGAACGTTGCTCGCCCTCTCATCCATGGGGGCATTATAATATAACCGTCAATCTCACTACTCATTTGTAAAAGAGTTGCTCAAGAGTTGGCATCGTGTGGTGAGAACTTGGTGCATTCCATCTGATCTTACACCGAAAACTTAGTGACAGATAACCCTCGAGTAGTTTTGCGTGAAATTCAAAACAAATCTTTTTGTGACTCCTCACAATTTACAGCCCCCCAGTGGCTCAGCGGTATGTCTGCGGACTTACACGCTAAAATCCGAGTTTCGATACCCGTGGTGGGCAGAGCACAGATAGCCCATTGTGTAGCTTTGTGCTTAATTCTAAACAACAACAACACAATTTACATCGCACTATTTACAGGTGTTATGAAGGTGGTTTATTAGTGAATATTCAATGGATCTGATAATAGTCACAAGAGCACCTTTATTTCCTTTTACAACTAACTGTTAATCTCAGTTATAATAGTCACTCTATACTTACCTTATTTGTACAGGATGTATGTGTTTATTCACATCTATTTAGTACAAAGAACAAGCAAGTTATATCAGCCAAGTTATATATCAAGTTATTTTTACATTATAAATACTACTCCAAAAATGATATTTGATCAGGTTGTTTCTGTTTTCATGTGACTAATATTGCGTTTCGTAAAGCAAAATAAATGCTTTGTATTAAAATGTATTAAAATCGTAATAAGTAAACCGAAAATTTGTGAATGTATTTTACTTTATTTAAGATAAAAACTCATTAAATGCACTTAAATAATAGTTTATTATAAAAACATGATTGTGTGAGTAATTCATTATTATAAATGAAAATGTACTTACTCGTTGGAAAGTATATTTATTATACCACTTAATCTACTGTAAATGATTTATTTGTTTATAGGAACGAGTGCTATATGCATTTAAAAAAAATTCAGTTTCTATGTTTATTCATTTGAAAATTATTTCACTGTATTTGTTAATCTATTGTAAAATTTTATTATCAGTTAAAAATCGATAATAATTAGATAAAAATAAACACCAAACACTAGTGATAGAAAAGTTTTGGATTACTAAATCTTTAATGCTCACAAAAATACAGAATAAAATTATGCACATGTCTCCGAAAATGCCTTACATTTCTTATAATTATTTGTGATAGTTGAGAAGCCTGTTTTAATAATATTTGGCACACTTTTTTCAAGTGTTCTCTTATTATTTATTTCTTATCACAAGAATGTTTGAAGTTAAACACAACGCGACGCAATGGGATATCTGTACTGTACTCACCACGGGTATTGAAACCTGGTTTCTAGTGTTGGTAGTCCACAGACATACCGCGCAGTCACTGGAGGACACACAAACAGAGAAGATAGTGTTCACGATACATCCACTCATAATAAAAAACAAAGAATCTACGTGACATTATTGGTAGTTAGATTTAGTATTCATGTTTGAATATGCCACTTATAATTCAGTTCAGTTGTGTGTGAGTAATAAAATTGGCAGTTAAATCAACTGTTTGGCTGGAAGACCCAGATAGATTATTTAAGGCGGTTGGTGCTAATGACTGCTGCCTTTCAATAACTTTTAAATCAGCAGTAGTATATCAGAGAAAGACACCTAGTCAACGCCATTCGTCAGCAAGTCGTAGATTACTCTAATCGAATAGTGTGATTTGACTGACATTCTTATTATAATGCAATTGTAGGACCCTGTTACGTGCTATTAACTACCTAGAATATACACAGACTTTTATTAAATAAACTAGGCTAGAATTTCTTCTTCGTCCTGATTAGAGTGTTTTGAATATATTTCTGAGATTCGTATTTTCCAACTCACTTTTGTTTGTTATTAAAATACGTAACTATAATTTTATAAAAGCGTTATGTTAGAAACTGTTCAAGTTGCCCATTTCCGAGTTTGCTTTCAATTTTCGAGTTTCATTTTTATAATAAATATTAGCATTACAAACGTACACATGATTATGATTAATGGTCATGTACATAACAATTACACATATGAGAGCTCTTAAATAGAACTCGGAATAAATGTTAATGTAAGAGGAATTATCTAGTGAATATCTTACAGACTGCTTCAATTTTAGTTTGAAGTGTTAAAATCAAATTTATTATGTATTTTGAATTTCTAAAAAAAAATGGCTAAATTGCCTTTATATACACTCAACAAAGTAAATACCAAAGACTGAACAATTTGAAGCGTTTAAAGGAACTTTATAATGCATTATACATTTGCACAAAATTATTAAACGAGTTTCTGTTGACTTAACAAAGTAAATATGTACAACTCAATAAACTTATATAATTATTTCTTCTTATTGTTCAACTTCATTGTTTCTGGTTCATTAACTTATTGAAACAAATTTATTCCAGGGAATAAAACAGCTGAACAACATATCAAGGTAAGTTAACTCAGTATGTTGTTTTATGTATTCCTGGTTGAAGTTATTTGATTGAGGTCTATGATAGTTCTTTTCTACTCACTTACTACTTACCTCTTTATCAGGTAAGTTACGTAAGTGTGCGTGTATTGATTGATGCTTAATGAGCGTTTATATAATTTACTTTCAAATAAAACAAATAAATTTGGTATTTATGTATTCATCATCTTTCCTATAATCTTATTTTGTTACCTTAATTATGATCGAAATGTTATTGGTTTTTCTCATCTCTTTTTAAATATTATTTTTTTAATATTTAGTTCTACGTATATAAGTTGACAAATTATATGAAGAGAAAGGTAAATAACTGTACTTCTCCATTTTCAAATAACATACGTGAAGGTTCTACGAAGTAACTATTTTTGCTTGTTCACTTATTGATTCAAAACACTGAAAGCCCCCCCGCTAGTACAGCGGTATGTCTCCGGACTTACAACGCTAAAATCAGGGGCTCGATTCCCCTCGGTGGGCTGAGTAGATAGCCCTTTGTGGCTTTGCTATACGAAAAACACACACACTCAAAACAGTGAGAACGGTTTCGAAAGATCTCAAAATCATACACTTCATTTAACGTAGACGTTCTCAACGTGTTACCTTTTCATGTAATTATTCTGTAATTTATTTTTAAATTATTACATAATATTTAATTTGATTTGGCCGGTTTGTGAATTTTCCGTATATTTATCTTCTAAGAATGAAAACATTCCAAGACATTTTAGCAGAAAAAACAACAACTAATGAAGAGAGAAGATTTAGTACAGTGCCAACTGAAAACTGTTTCTTGATTAATTAGGTACATACATGAGCTACAACCATCAATTATCAAAGATTAAGTTAATTTCACAGGTATGAACTAACGAACTAAATTTGGATTTAAAATTATATCAATATTTTTAGCTTTTACAGATAGTTTGTATTTAATTTGAGGAAGTGTGGGATGTTTTCTATACCGCATGACATCCTAGAAGCCCCGTAGTTGTTCAACAGTACGTCTGCGGACTTACAACGTTAAAATGTGGGTTTCGATACCTGTAATGGGCAGAACACAGATAGCCCATTGTGTAGCTTTGTGCTTAATTCAAAACAACAGCAACAACATACTAGAAATTAGATATAATTCAGAGCAGAATCTTTAACGTTGCATGAAATAAAGGCCCAAACAAGCTTAAATTATCATTTTATTTGTGTTAACAAAGTGATAAATCTCAGTTAACGACAGATTGAACCTATGTGTTAATTAATATCCACAACGTAAACAAATTTATACTGAATATTAGCATTATCACGTTTACAAAAAGGTGAAGAAACTATAGCGAGAGCCGTAAATCGAGAAAGAAAAAAGTCCATGTAGTTATTTACTGAAAGACCTTTGGTGAGTCCATGATTACAAGACTATGTAATACTCAATAAATTCTAGCATCATTAAAATTTATTGTGGAACAACTTCATAAATTTCCTATCCATTTTATATAATAATGTAATGCAAATATAGAGTTATATTTATTGCTTGGTAAGATCTATTCGAATATTAGATATTATTAATATGGACTTAGTAATGTCTTATAAATAAGAATATAAACTTCTGATGTAACCATTATCAACTACACTTTCGGATATTTAATTATCAACTACATGTGACATTGTATGTAGTTAAACTGACTAAGACAAAGAAAAATTCTACGAGCTATTCACATCAGATTACAACCAAAAAAAGAACATCCATGATTTTGGGATGAAAGAAACCAGACTTTACTTGTCATTGTACTCTCCGTTATAATGTATTTCTTCTTTAGTTTTCCGAGTTCCAACAAACCAGTAGGGTAAAGTGCAGATGTGGTTTTTATGGTCTAACTACGTTCAGATGATTTAAAAACAACCGTTCTTTTACACTGGTACCCACAGATGATTCATGAGAATACATACACAAAGATAGACGCCGCTGACTCCTAAGCCAGAGTGAAATGAGGAAAAGAGAAGTATTCTTCATCCAAATTTATTAAGTACACACTTACGGTAAGGTTGTGGTTATTGGACATCAACGTTGCTATAGATACTTGTGTACATAATATGTTCATTCAATAATAGTTTAACAAACAACAATTTATAATTATAATAAAAGGTATTTTACGTAGGAGACATAATTGTTTTTCTCTACACCAAATAATCTTCCTTATGCTCATAAATTGTTGTTCTGGTTACGAGCTATGTACATCCAATTATTAATAAGTTACTAATTTTACTGTTTATTACACTTGATTTAATTGAACAATTCAGAGTTAAATGACACAAGGGATTTTGAGGAATTTTGTTCACTTTACTCCACCATAGGTATTTAGTAGAAGCAAATTACTATACATAAATTGTTAACTGATTTTTATCCTACATTATGGTTACTAACCCAAACCAGGACCAACGGAAAAAGGAAAACTAGATTTGAATCTAAATGCTTGTCACCAAGAAGACGACAGAAGTTTAGCAGTCGAAACGTCAGATATGAAATGATTAATACTTGGTATATTTAGTAAGTGATAAAACAATAAATAACTGCATACCAACTAGGCTTAGGTGGTTGAAGAGGCTTGTAGCCGTGACAACGATTCTAACCACATTCGGTACAAAACAATTATTATGAAGACTAGCACCAACTTGTTTACGTATAACATCCTCTAGGACGAGCTAGACATCGACCTGTAAAATAGAGAAAGCTGTAGTATACTAGCATACAACACTGAGAAAGGAAGTTCTTTTTTTAACACCTCTCATCCTTGCTCAGGAGAGGTCTAATTGGTATCTAATTGGTGTCTAATTGGTATCTAATTGGTAAGTTAGGCTTAATGTGATTTCTCTGTCAAGCTGAACATATTTGAAAAGAGACGTTTATTTAACGTTATTTCTTCAATTTACCGCTTGTTTTATTCACACATTGCTGTTGTGTTATACAAAGGGTTACTCACACCTCATGATAATTATTTGCACATCTTAACGTACATATGAGCTGTTGCGTTACGGGCAACATTTTTAATAGTAACATCATAGGGTTGAAACTATAGTATAAGGAAAATTGTTCGTAAAGAGAAATTGATAAAAGGTTTACTAAAAGAAAAACATGCCAAAGAAGAGAACCTTCACAAAAGTAATCGCACAACAGGATTTTTGGTGTGTTTTTTTTAATGGCAGCAGACTTCGAAATCATACACCAAATCAAACTGAGCAATGTTATAATAACATTGTCATGATCTGGGTTACAGTCGACCTAAAATTCCGTAGCATCATTAACAATTCGGTGAAAAAGGTGTGAAATTAACAAAGGCTGCCAAGCTGAATGTTCGCAAGCTTCCACCTATAGCTCAAAATCAAAGGCTGTTTTCACGAGAAAAAGGGCAAAAAAAACTTGAATCACAGAAAATGGTTAAGTCCCTGGATCCAGCTTCACCCGACTTTCGTTTCTTTCATCTACTTAAACGTGATCTTGTTAGCTGACATCCATGAATAATTGAAAGAATATCGAAACGTGTGAAATACGACGGATGTCACGATCTTTTGTTGCAAATAAACAATGTAATGCTAGGAGATAGAATGGGGCACGATCAACGATTTTGTTCCCCGTGGGGACAGCGATAAGTCTTTGAATTTACAATGCTAAAATCAGGTGTTCGATTCTCCTCAGTGGACACTGCAGATAACCCGAGGTGGTTTTGTTATAAGAAAAAAAATCACACACTCAACGTAGGAAAAAATAATTTTAAAGGCAGTATGCGTTTGTTTGTTTTTGAATTTCGCGCAAAGCTACTCGAGGGTTATCTGTGCTAGCCGTCCCTAATTTTGCAGTGTAAGACTAAAGGGAAGGCAGCTAGTCATCACCACCCACCGCCAACTCTTGGGCTACTCTTTTACCAACGAATAGTGGGATTGACCGTAACATTATACGCCCCCACGGCTGGGAGGGCGAGCATGTTCAGCGCGACGCGGGCGTGAACCCGCGACCCTCGGATTACGAGTCGCACGCCTTACGCGCTTGGCCATGCCAGGCCGTATCTTTTACCAACGAATAATGTGATTGACCGTAATATTATAATATTACGCCCCCATGACTGAAAGGGGAGGCATGTCTGGGTGCGGGCGGGCTTCGAACCCACGACCCTCGTATTACAAGTCAAACTCCTTAACACACTTGGCCATGCCGGGCCGAGAACATTATTCTTATAAAGTACGATTAACCAGCATTAATTCAGAAAGTTTTGAATTAATACATTATTTTATAAATTAATTCGTGTAGCTCATTACAGTCATTTATAGAATACAATAATAAAACCAAATAACCCGTCTTTTTTTACCAATTAAAGTAAGCGGTTTATCTTAGAATTTAAAATAGTATTTTTGTCAGCGTTAACACTAAAGTTTTTGTTAAGCACTGCATTTTACATATATATGTAATCAAGTGTTTTCATACCAACTGTTGGCCGTAAATTTTCAGTCACTGTTAATGCAAAGATTGTCCCTGTCTGTTTTGTTCCGTTTAGTTGAGCTGGGTTGACTTGTATGTTGTGATACAAACTCTTTGATAGATGGCGTATCTCGTTACGCAGAGATTTTCTACGCTGTCGACCGACGAAAGTATGATCTTAAATATTTTTCGTATTTTATTAAGTGTTTGTATTACCTGTAAACAAACTATAAAAGTAGTTATGCCATCATTGATGCAGGTGGATTTGTATTTTCACTCGTCTCTCAGTGAAGAGTACAGCTTCACCACATGTGGTAAGATGCTTTCGCCCGTCTTCCAACTGATACAGTACTTTTATACCATGTGTGGTTAGAGCTTTCGCCCGTCTTTCAGATGATATATAGAATTTTGGTAAACCAGGTATGATCATTTCCCAGGTATGGCTTCCCAAAAATAAAACGAGATATGATGATAAACATATACGTTCACCTCTGAAGGGATTATAATTTTGACAGTTAAATCCGACATATGGTTAAGACTTGTGGGTGGTGGGTGTTAGAAATTGGTTCCCCCATCTCTGAACATGAGATCGAATTCAGGAATGTATATGCCTAGAACATCTCTGAACTGTCCTTTTATCCCAATAGTCACATTCAGGTTACAAATATTAGAAATTTAGAGATTTCCTTTGGTACTGTTTTGTTTGTTTTCAAATTTCACGCAAAGCTACACGAGGGCTATCTGCGCTAGCCGTTTCTAATTTAGCAGTATAAGATTAGAGGGAAGGCAGCTAGTCATCACCACTCACTGCCAACTCTTGGGCTACTCTTTTACCAACAGAAAGTGTGATTGGCCGTCTCATTATAACGTCTCCACTGCTGAAAGAACGAACATGTTTGGTTCGACGGGGATTCGAACCTTCTATCCTCAGATTACGAGTTGAACGCCCTAACTCACGTGTCCTCCTTTGGTACTGAATAATTTAATTTCAAAGTAAACAAGAGTTAGCTAATAAGTGCAACTTGAAAAAGCAGAAAGGAATTGTTTGAAAAGAAAAACGATAAACATTCTTCTCTCTGTATGTATTATTTGTTTACAGTTAAGCACACGATGAACCCATTGTTATCTCTGCTCATAAAATGTATTTAAAAACATAATTCTATTTCTGCTCAGTATTACTTTACATATTAGTAAACGTTTATACTAAGAGAAAACAACACGTGAAATTCCTTTAAAGCAATAATATTTTTGCAAGTGTTATTTAAGAAGTTACAAATAAATATAAAACATAAAACTATTACCAGACTACAAGTTTAATGTTAAAACTATTTAAACGTAGTAAAAAAAAAGGTGAAAAGTCTTAGGATGTTATGATGTTTGTAAACTGAAAGTTATGTAGTTTTCTTGCTTATAAAACTTTGCACAAAACTTTAACACCTAGCACTTATGCTTTTAACTATCCCTGAGGGACATTAAACGACTAAGCAATTCATCATTAGTTTTTTCTGTGGGTTTACTCAAAGTTGATCAAATAACAATTCCTTTTTCGTCCAGCAGTAACGCGTTTTATGGACATTAACAGAAAAACAAAAATACCCATTATATAAATTTCTAGAAATAATTAAATAATAATATATATATATATATATATACAAAAACAGCTCGTTTGGATTGAGAAAATATTTTACATAGAAGAGTAAACAACGTTTCGACTGTTGTATAGTTTCAAACATCCCTAGATAAAACATCGACATATTAGGCTTCAACAATAAATCACCAACAATTAGGATAAGTTTAATTGAGAATTAGACGTTCAAAAAACGTTAATGACCATTAAAGGTCGAAACGTTGTTCGCTCTTCTATGTAAAATATTTTCTCAACCCAAACGAGCCGTTTTGCTTATATATTTCTCTACAAGTGGGTTTTCTCGACTTCACTGATACAATAAGATACTTTTTTCGATTGAAAGGGAAATGTTGTTTCATAACATAACGAATGTAAAAAGAAATATTTTAAAAATAAGAATCATTCATGACATCATTGATATTTCAAGATAAATAAATATAGCTTGAGACGACCCCATTCGTATCTCTAAACAAAAACTCGAACTTAAAATATATTATGTGAATAAAAGTATTAAACCATAGATGTATATATTGTTTATTGTCACGACTTCATACAATAAGCACACAACCAGTGGGGCCTGGCATGGCCGAGCGCGTTAAGGCGTGCACTTGTAATCCGAGGGTCGCGGGTTCGCGCCCGAGTCGCGCTAAACATGCTCGCCCTCCCAGCCGTGGGGGTGTATAATGTGACGGTCAATCCCACTATTCGTTTGTAAAAGAGTAGCCCAAGAGTTGGCGGTGGGTGGTGATGACTAGCTGCCTTCCCTCTAGTCTTACACTGCTAAATTAGGGACGGCTAGCACAGATAGCCCTCGAGTAGCTTTGTGCGAAATTCCAAAAAATAAACAAACAAACACAACCAGTGGATCAGGTTAGCTTAAAATTTATCTGCATGTCGCACTTCATATCCAAGACGAATGGACAAACAAATCTGTTTATATATTGACTTAATCACAAAATCAAACAAACAATATATTTATATCAAAATCCCGGAACAAACAGATCCTTTTGCATCATGACTTGACAGCAAAATCAAAAGATCTGTTTGTATCATAACTCAATATCACAGACCTATTTGTTTCATAATATTATTCCACACACAAAGGCATGCCCTTGTCTCACGACTGTTCTATAGTTTCAAACATCTCTAGATAACACATCGACATATTAGGCTTCAACAATAAATCACCAACAATTAAGATAAGTTTAATTGAGAATTAGCCGTTCAAAAAACGTTAATGACCATCAAAGATTTCAGTATCTTTAGCTAGCATTGAAATTAAACCTCTTTTCTATTATTCTTTGTTACACGCTTCTATAATTAAATATTCCCTTAAATCGCGACAGTTCTAATTGTGTTGTACGCCTGTGTTTCAGTAATTCTTAAAAATCAGTATTGTTTAGAAACATTTGGTAAATATAATAATATTTTCTGAAGATAGTTTCAGTTACTCGTCCACATTTATAGATTCAGTGTTGTCCGTTTTGATTTTTCAATTTGTTATTGCATATAGTGATTTTACTTCATGTAGAATTAATATGTTAAGGTCACGGTAAATCAAGCATAGAAAAAATCTTGAAGTTTACAGTAGCATTATTAGCTTTCCTTGAAAGTAACAAAATTTATTTAATTAATAAAATTTGGTTTGTTTGTTTTGAATTTTCCCGCAAAGCTAGGCAAGGGCTATCTGCTCTAGCAGTTCCTAATTTAGCAGCGTAAGACTAGAAGGAAGGCAGTTAGTCATCACCACCCACCGCCAACTCTTAGGCTACTCTATTACCAACGAATAGTGGGATTGACCGAAACATTATAATGCCCCCACGGCTGAAAAGGCGAGCATGTTTGGCGCGACCGGTGTTCGAACCCGCGACCCTTGGATTACGAGTCGCACGCCTTAACACGCTTGGCCATGCCGGTCCGTAAAAATTGGTAAAAATGCTATACAACAAATTTATGATTTTGTGGAACTAGTAATAGGAAATAATCATTACAAATCAGTTTTCTGTCAAGTTTGTTTTTTTTTACTTCTGTGTTAGAAAACTCTCCTGCAAAAGAAAATTAAATAACAAATAAAAACTTAAATATTGAACATAAGTATGTTACAGGTTTTAACCTTCTTCCTTTTACTATTGTACTTTAGAATGCGATTAGATGTTAGACCTTAAACTTATCAATCTCCTGTAGTCCCTTAGAGGTGATCCTGAACATTCGAGTAAAGAATTTTAACAAGTCTTTCTGTTCATTACTAAAACCTGGAAAACAACTCCAGCATCAGTCAGAGCTCTCATGCATAAAACAGAAACCGAGTGCGTCGTAAAATAACGAATTGATTGAGACCTATAGTAAATTGTTCACTTTAACATCTAAAGATAATAATTATTTCAAGTAAGTATCGTCATTGACTGAATTACTTCTGTTCTAAGTGGATAGAGTTCCTCTTCAGGAAACTGAATTAATCAGTAATTCCATGTGATAAAAAATTCCACAATTTCAGTAATTTCACGAGTTAGAAACTTTCAAGTCATATGTTTTTTTTATTGCCAAAATTTTTCTGATGCTTACAGTGTTTAGTTTATCTCATCAAAGTTACTTATAGATAAACTAATAGATAAGGTGGGAGTATGGCCCGGCATAGCCAAGCGTGTTAAGGCGTTCGACTGGTAATCTGAGGGTCGCGGTTTCGAATCCGGGTCGCACCAAACATGCTTCCCCTTTTAGCCATGAAGCGTTATAACGTTACACTCAATCGTTGGTAAAAGGGTTGCATAAGAGCTGGCGATGGGTGATGATGACTAGCTGCCTTCCTTCTAGTTTTACACTGCTAAATTAGGGACGGCTAGAGCAAATAGCCCTTGTGTAGCTTTGCGCGAATTTCAAAAACAACACAAACAAAATATGGGAGCAGCGTGGGTCAGTGGATTTGCGCTTGGAAATCAGTTGTTTGTAAATTCGAGGTTTAATCTCCGTTTTGTTTTTGTGCAAATCACTTTACCATAACTGACACAGTATACCCAGCCGTATGATGGGCATCAGTTATTAGCTAAACAATTAACCAGAGATGGACTGACATCCTGTCGCCGCCACTAGTACAGCGGTAAGTCTTACAATGCTAAAAATCAGCAGATACCTCTATGTGGCTTTTCTATAAGAAAAAAACACACACAGCGACATCCTGTCTAGAAGAAACGATGGGCATCAGTTGTTAGCTAAATAATTAACCAGAGATGGGCTGACATCCCATCCAGAAGGAACGTTATATTATTCTCATCCACTTGTGCTTATGAACCCGATGTTCGGCGCCATTTTGCCATGGAAAGGGATTGTCGTTTTTGAACACCCATTATAAAACTATATTTAAACATTACCGAATAAATCACATTTCTTACATGTTAAGTATTTGCTGTGAACAAACACAAAGGTTAACTCGTGTTTAAAGCCATGTTATTTATTCAAATTTACATCTTTACAATAAGAGTCCTAATAAAACAATACGTTCAGAAGAAAGTAGCAACTTTAGGCTCTGTTTATAATCACGTTTACTTCAAATTAATGACTGAAAATCTGCAGAAACAATTATTTTAAAGCTTTTAGTTAAACATCATAAAAAGATTTTAGTCACATTAGAATATATATATACACAACTTATTCACAACATCAAAAAACGTCTTTTCTTTCATGTTTCTCAACTAAAGAAGCTCGCAGGTTCTTAACTAAGAGAAAAGAAAGAAAAAAATCAGTTTAATAAAAATAATTATTCTTATATAAATAAATTTAGTGTTATCACTTTAAAGCAAACAAGTTATAAAGTTGTTTGAAGGATATTTCAAATAGCTCAGTTCTGTTGAAGGGTATACATTATCTAGGATTTTTTTTTAAAGTTGATAATTTATAACAATATTGTTATCAAAACAACCGTAATTTGTCATTTTAAATAAAATGTTATTATTTTAAAACTGTCACGTACTTTAATTATATTAGAAAATTTAGAGCGACATCTTGTGATTATTTCATGTTACCAAACGTATACGAATTAATAAGAAACGTTTGATTGACACATATAAAAGTATTAGATAAATATATTGATTTCATTAAAAACGTTAAAGAACCACAATGTCGAAAAATTCTTAACAAATCAATAAAGCATGGCTCAAGTGTGGATCACTTCTTTAATTCTAAACGAAGTATAATACAGAAATTTGAATAACAATAATAATTTCTAACACCTCAATCTACTTATGGCTTTAAAATTCAATTCTCTAGACTTATTACGATATATTGCGATTATTTTGAAGCCTTACAGTGTCGTTACAGCTCATGTACCGACGTTGGCCATGCTGTATCTGGTAGCAGTGTCTCTTTACAACAGTTGTGGTGTACTTTTCACTTAATTAAGATCCAACATCACCAATTCCTGCACTGTTTCCATGTACCATCTAGTGTATGGGAAAAACATTCTAACTGTACACAACACAGAGATGCTGTGTCTTGTGATCTGACAAGGGCATATTTGCCTGGAATAGCATAAATACTCGTTCCATTCTACAACCCTTTAGATATTTAACAGTTGAACTGATATATCGTGGACGAAATTTTCGTGTACATTACTCATGTCTTTCCGACAGAGATCCTTTCTGGTTCTGATTATGCTGCTTAGTGTTGCATGTAATAAGAAGACGGCTTTTACACTGATATTTGTGCTTATGTATTCTCAGCTGTTACAAAACGATGCACTTTGCTTTCTACAGCTGGGATACAACTTGTTGGATGTTTCCTTCTTTTCTTCACTGTCTTGCCACCTCAGATTAATCTATAATTCTTTGTTTTACAATATCATTCAGTACAAGGAATATACCTGTTTTAGAAGTCTTAAATCTGATCCCGTCATTATGTTCTTAATGTATGATTATTTTGCGTCGAAAATATCTGTTAACATACACAAACAAAACATAATAACTTTTGGCATGTTATACAATGTAAGTATGTACTTCAGTACTCGCTGTTCCACTGCAACTTTATATTGACTTTGGTTGTCATATGGCTCACCGAACTGTATACTAGAAACAATTTTAATGTAACATACTCAATCTTTTGTATAAGTTTTTAAACTCCTTACATGTTAAATAATTATCAGGTTATGTTTCCTAATCGTTCAATCTAAATAAAATATAAATTACCTTATGAACATTCAGGTCCGTAGAGTCACCACAACTAGAAGGCTGACGATAATTTTAAATATAATCCGCCAACAAAACGTATGGACAGCACAACCAGTCAGATGTTCTACAAAAACATGATTGAATTATCTGATGAAATCATTACCTTGCGCACTAATTTAAACATAATTTATTAGCATTATCACCCTGTACACTGATTTAAACAGAATTTAACAATGATGATATCACTGTGTGTACTCATGTAAAATCAATATAATAATTATATCCTTACCCTGCGCAATTGTTTAAACTCAATTAAAAAATAATATATCACATTGTGCACTAATTTAAACAATTTAATAACAATATTACCATTCTGTGAACAAAACACAAGTCAGTAATGAAGACATTGCCCTGAGCATTAATTTAAACACATCTTAAGAATGACGCCCTTATGAAACACGATATAGTTGTTAAAATAGTTAAGATATATAAATATAGTGATTTCAGTTAACAGTAATTTCTTTAAATGCGCTCTGTTCGAACAAAAAAAGAAGTGCAGTATAAGAAAATGTATGAAATATTTTTATATATATATTAATTCTGAAGTTAGACAATAGAGATATTGAATAATTCTTGTTGTACCAAAATAATTTGTAGCAGCATAATAGGCTGTGATTATCTTCTGCAAACTATATGACCTTATTGAACAATAAGAATCAAGATGCTTTGAAAATATAAAATCTATATTTGATTTATGTGGCTTTCATTAAAAAATATTCAAGATGATATGATTTGTAATAATGATATAATATGATGTTTTATATATGATATATTATGATGTGATACGACATGATATGATGTGATATGATATATTATGATGTGATATAATTATTGTAAACAGTCAGCAGAATCTAATTAAAACAAAACATAAACTTAGATACTTGAATCTGAAATACAGTTCAGTTAATATACTGATACTCTTGAAACTGTGAAACATCTGAATGTAGAAGCTATAGAAACTCAATACTATCGAGAATAAATAGAATTAACTGAAAGTAGGCCTTCTAATTTCCGGCCTGGCATGGCCGAGCGCGTTAAGGCGTGCACTCGTAATCCGAGGGTCGCGGGTTCGCGCCCGCGTCGCGCTAAACATGCTCGCCCTCCCAGCCGTGGGGGTGTATAATGTGACGGTCAATCCCACTATTCGTTGGTAAAAGAGTAGCCCAAGAGTTGGCGGTGGGTGGTGATGACTAGCTGCCTTCCCTCTAGTCTTACACTGCAAAATTAGGGACGGCTAGCACAGATAGCCCTCGAGTAGCTTTGTGCGAATTCCCAAAAACAAAAAAAACAAAGCCTTCTAATTCACTTCTTTCCCTTGCAAGTCTATCCAGAAACTAAGTTCTGTTTATATTATTAGTAAGTTAAGACCTTATATATAAGTTATGTATATCTACTTTTTTTATAAACTAGTTAATGTGTTGTTTAATTTTAATGAGTCATTGAAAGTATTCACCATTCTCGTGTTAATGGCAACCTAAAGCCAAATATGTATAAAATAATATTGTACATACTGTATGTTGTATAAATTTGTAAACTTTATGTAATACAACTATTTTAGAAAAGTGAGTAAAACTGTAGCGAAACAATACCTCATGTTCTTTATTTTAAACGTTATAAACTTCTTACCTGGATAATAATGCAAAATTTTTTTCCTTCGAAATTCTGTATCTGGAATGAATACAACACATTCTATCTCCGAGGGACCGCCACTGGGCAAGTCTTTGTCCACCAGCTCTTTGTAAATAATAACACTATAGGTGCCCTTGCTGAAGATAATATTACTGTGTACTGGAATTGACTGAGCGTCTTTCAAATTTGGGTTATGTAAAAGAAGTGATACCTGAGGAAGTGGAAAAATTTCTTCCACTCCACAAGTAAAGTTTGCCGATTCCTGATTTGTTTTGGTAAAGTTGAAGTCGAAACTTCTAGGAGGTGCTGTTAAAAATATTAAAATAAATACGCATAAAATAATGATAACTTCAGGCTATTTTTAGATCTTAATTTTATAAAAAAACTCACCTAAAATTAATAATTATTCTTTGAATGTATTACTGTAGCTCACCATGGATATCATAAAAAGTAAATATCAGATGAAGACTATTTGTGTCTCTCTTGCTAATAATTACACTGCAATGCGAAGCCGTCTTTTGCACTCTATTAATAAAACGCTTCTTTATTATCACATGGAAATTATTCTGTGAAGAAGATAAAATAATGTTCTGTTGCAAAAATCAGAAAGTGAAAGAAATAAAGTTTTTTGTAACAATGTGTTTTATTTGTTATTTTATTTTGTTTTTTATGTGAACTGTAGGTAAAGTAACTACTAAATATTGAAAATATTAAAAGTCAAACTGAATAAAATTAATACCTTCTTTGTACATTGGCATCGAGTATATTACGGATCAAACTCGAAAATGATTGAAAACAAATGTAAAGATAAAATTTACATTCAGAATGAAAATTCTCCAATGCTTTCTAAATAATACCTTGCAGAAAAGCTATGTGTGTTGGAAGTTAGGACAGATATAATAACAATTATACATATAAAACGAACTGATATACAGAGCTGACCAGTACCCAACTTTGTAATTTGGCTGTAGTATGTCCGTTTTTCAAAGTACTCATCGTGCATGGAACATTTAACTTTCGTTCGCGCTTTATAGATACAGTGGTTTCTGCTCTGTGAGATAATATATTATTTATAACCAACAGATGGCAGTGTATATTACTACATGAGATGAATGGTCAATCATTACTTTGTACATGGAGTCTCATGAAACGTGGGTACGTTGTGAAAACCTTTGTCCGCTATCACGGTGACACGAAATGTGGCATCAGAAACATATCAACCAACGAGTACCATCTGACACGACAATAAAAATAAAACATTCGTTTCCACAGTTTTGTAATATCAACCTGCAAGTACTACTAGACACAACAATAAAAATAAAACAATAATGGGATGCCATGGATACCCATGACGTCACAAAAGATTATTCTGTTAACTTTCTTACGTACTAATAATTACACCCAGAAAAAGTACGCCTACCTTTCGAAGGGCTCGGATTATGGGTTTCGTTGTTGTTATTTTGTCAACAGATTATGTTAAAGCGTAAGAGATAGTCCTTTCATAAAAATGGAATATCAAATAACAAATATGCGTATATGTTTGTGTAAAACTGAAGTTTTATAAGTACGATTATCAAAATGTTTATACACTCTTTGTTTTCCAATATAATTCAGTACAATGTCAATCATTTGCAAGATAAATAACAGCTTCAAAGTGTTTGATATCATAGACGACTTTAAAATTAGCTTTCATGATTGTTAAAACAAATTAGGAGTGAAGATGAGTACAGTAGTAGTGCTGAAACCTCAAATTAAGCCGATAATAATAGTAACAGCGATAAGCAGTTAGTTTTACCTCTCTTGTTTCTTACGTTCGTCCGTTACATCTAAAAACCGTTTTAAAAATTGCATAAAACTTTTCGTGAAATCCATAAAGTTACATAAAATCTTAGTAGAATAGCTTTCATTAATTTTGAATATTTATAACTTAACACTACTATTCGTTTCACTGCTTCATCGTCCTTTTATTTAGTTGCATGATACTAAATGTCATTTGATTTATTAGCATTGCATTTTAAAGAATAGATTTTGTGGAATCACTAGTCGGTACCATTTGACGTATCGATTCATTTATATGTAAACAAAATATATGAAAGCGAAAAACACTGGTACATTAATATTTATATTCAAAAGTTTTGTCTGTAGAAATTATGCAACATTTGTATTCCAACCTGCTGATAACGTATTACGTAAACTATGTACTAATATATTTTCAAACATTTATTTCTTCCAGAGAAACTAGTCTATCCATTTTGCGAACTCGTGAAAAGTATTGAAACTTTTTACACACGTATTTCTTAGCATAATTTTCACCCATCAGAGACTGTACTTTACCATCTTGTTCAATGTAATAATGTAAATAATACGTGAGATAATTGTTAAATAAACACTTCAATAAGCTAAGCTGTCAATGGAAGAACACTCAACATCGAATAAAAAAATAACATTATTAAAATATGCCGAAAACCGCGAAAAGTCAGTAGAGAAAAAACATATTGCAAAATCTAACTCACTCTATTGAATTAAGACGAATTTCCTGTTTAATTAGTTTAAACGTAAGATGGGGTGAAATACTATATTTTTTTCATATTTATTTTCACAATGCATTTTTTGTTGTTCCTGTTTAATATCTGTAATTATATTGATTGTTCAAAGATACGCATAGCGTTCTCTTTATTTCAAATATACTTGGAGTTGATACACTGTTTTAGAAATGTTATATATGTTATATATAAGTTGTTTTGAAAAGGAATGAAATATTAACGCAACTGAACCAAATCCTGTGCAGATGTAATTAGGGCAGAAAACACTTGAAATATCTAATGAGCTCACCATAAATTGTCATCTGCCGTTCCTCCGAGTCTTCGCCAGCTAATGAGGCAACATTACACGTGTATTTGCCACTCAGATCCGTTGTTGGTCTCAGGATATTGAGTGCTCTGTACCTGGTCAGGTTGGTGGACGGAGTTACGGTATAGCTCATGTTGATTCGACCCTGCAGCCGGTAAGAGGGTTGACGGAGGTTCAGTTCTGTGATCCACTGGTAAATTGGCTCTGGATCGTCGTTAAGAAACCACTTGACAACTATGTTTTTATCCTCATTTGCGTAATTGTATTCACAGTCTAAAACAACCGACTCTTTGGTTCCATTTTCCAGTTCCTGAGGTATGGAGACTCCAGTTATTTCCAGACCAACTGCAAATTATTAAGATAATACATTTACTATTAATGATAGTATCATTATATAGCCCGATAGAGAATTTTAATAGAGGTTCGATCTCCAGTTCAGACAAATACGACTCTGAAATTTTACTATGTAGCTCCGATGTAAAACAACAATACTGATAAGACACAGAAGTTTACGGATAGTAATTCTTCTACGTGTCTGTATTTTTATGTACACATTATTAACAAGAGAAATTCTAGAAAATAAAAATGTATTGTTAACACTTGTGAAAAGTATTCTTGTTAAAGCTAACAAGACAGAGTTCTCAATAGCCGAGGCACCTCAACTTCGTTTAGGCAGGATTAGAGTATATTAATCTATGAGAATTTTTCCTTTACACTTGTTATATTTTTGTACAACAGCAATACCAAGCACGAGGTGAGCGTGAACTCGGTTTGACTTCATTAATTAACAGGATCTCCACAAACCTACCCTAAAACTGAAGTTAATGTAGAATTAGGTTAAATTAATCTCCGAAACCTTAGGTGTGGTCAAATACATAAATCGTAAAAGTTTGACCTCCTGAGTCCAAAAATGTACTCAGTTTTCAAATCAGTCAAAAGATGACGAACTATGAGCTAAATATTATTACAAGAAAAGCTTAAAGCCATTGTATGAGCCGATATGGCACGGATAAAAATAAGAGTAAATCAGACGTTGTTATTACTCTCTAATTTTCGCAGTTAAATTGAAATCAGAAACGTAACGTGAGCGAAACGTTTCAAATATTGTTTTTAAAAGTACTCATATCTTCTGAAATTGTTTTTAAATGTTGTACTGAAAATAAATTTCGTGTACTACGATCATCGGTTTCAAAAGTGAGCATCTAGTCGAATGACTCAGACAATAGGTAAAAATCCTCTCTTTTAGACATATACACAATTGTTTAGATTTATTTGTTACTTAGTTAATGAACACGCAATAATAAAATTCATTTACAAGCTAAATGAAACATTTTTTTCTGTACAGCGACAGTTTATGCGTAACTAGATACGATTCTTATGATACTCTAGTACAATTTGTTGAGAATAATTTGAACAAGTACGAGAAACTTAGCGAATATTTTACTCGTGTAAAACGTGTTATGTCAAGCAACAATTTTATACCACTGAGATAAGACAATGAAAAAAATACTTCATGTACCAAAAGAGGACATCAGAGAAAAGAAATTCTGGAGAGGATTAGTTCAATTTATGTTGGACAATTTTCTTCTCAAACTGTGAAGACATTTACAATACCAAGCTTAAACAAAACATCTATTCTCGTATTCAGATGATCAACATAGCTTTTCGTATTCAAGAGTAATGCAGTTCGATTTCATGAATTTATTTTAAATTTATGAAATTTAGAAGCAATTGACTTTTAATCTAACTTGTTTATTTGCTTCACTTTTCGAAATAGCACTAATGAACCGTAAATTCGGCAAAACTAATCTGTCGTAGAAGTAGTGAATCAAAAATATATTATAACCCCGAGTCATCTTTTCTTCACTGAAATTTTCGTTCTGGTGAAGGAAGGAAAGAAACAGATAAATTAATTTTTAAACTTCAGTGAACTTTATTCTATGAGATATATGATATTTTACAACTTTTGGGGGTTTTAAAATAATTCCAAAGTTAAAAACAAATAATTACCTAAAATTCGTTTGCAAGGTCACTCTCAGTCTCATTTCTTTCACACACATATATATGTATATTTTTCAACTTTAGGAAACTTACTCTGCATAAAATGTCCAAATATTTTTTGTTTTATCAAATTTAGATAATATAATTATATTTAGCTAGTTCTTAGTATTAAATGTTAGTTATTTCTATTCGAAAGCGGGATAAATAACAAAACTGAACATATCTTCAATAATTAAAGCGAAAGTACTTACATACAATAAAACTAAAAATAATAATAATAACTCGATATATGACGCGGGTAATTTAATATAGCAGCATAATATAACTAGGAGTATTTGATGAGTGAAAAAAGAAGACTTAGGACGATTATCGATATCTGAGATCGTATTAAGAAAAATAATATCTTGTCAGCTTAAGTGAGTTAGATTAATCTTAAATTTATATACTAAGCTAATGATAGAAAATATTCCTCATAATGAAAATTATATATAGTATCGTTAAATGAAAATAATAAAAATTAATTAAATTTATGTATACACTAAACATAATGAAAATAACATGAAAGAAATAATGAAATAAAAGTTTCTTAAGAAAAACATAAAACTTACGTGTTTGTTTTACGCACTATAATGATCCACTCTCTCTTGAAATTCTTATATGAAGCAGTATGAAATATAATTTTCCAGCCTTTAAACACTATTGTTCTTAAGTTTTAAAAGTTTCGTTTTCTAACACTAATACTTTGGGTTGTATACTTCTAAAACAAGCGTTACAAAATATTTAAAATTTTCTAGCGCATACTATATTCCACAATGTACTTAAAACGTTTCATTCTATAAAACAATAGCTTTATGTATTAAAATACTACTATTACACAGTATTCTACAAAATACATAATGTACTAATCACAAAACTATGATAAGTTTAAACACTTAGCCAAGAAACCGAAGGATTTATTTTCAAATCGCTGTTTGCTGATATTACTTCATTTTAATATATCCTTATTCAAAGCCTGGTATGACCAGGTGGTTAAGGTGCTCAAATCGTAATCTGAGAGGCGCAGGTTCGAATCCTCCTTGCACCAAACATGCTTGCCTTTTCAGCCGTGGAGGCGTAATAAAGCAACGGTCAATCCCAAAAGAGTAGCCCAAGAGTTGGCGGAGAGTGGTGATGACTAGCTGCCTTCCCTCTAGTTTTACACTGCAAAATTAAGGACGACTAGTGCAGATACTCTTCATGTAATTTGATACGAAATTCGAAAACAAACAAACAATTCTTATTCGATCTTTTTAAATCGGTTCTATAAAGCTGATTTTGTTGCGAGTTTTTGAGCTATTACTTTTGTGTTGAACGTACCGTTAAAGCAGGAAACTGGAAATGGCTAAGAGGTAGCTTGCTATGTATAAAGAAAGCTGTATCTTGAAAAGCGAGAACAATGCATGAATAATTATATGAGAATTACCTCAGTACCGTCAACGAGAGACTAACTTTCGAGTGTAAATTCACATTGATAACATTAATCTATTAGTAAAACTTTACAACACTTACAACGACAACAACACCCATTAAAAATGATTAATTAAGTGTTTTAGTGAGTACTTTCACAAGCCGTCGAGAGATGACTAACAAAGAAAAATACTAAAGCACTTGCAGGAAATGTGTTTTTAACTTATAAAAAAAGTAGAAACTTCGAATCAGCAAACGAAGTCATTTACAAAATGAGTAAACGATCTTAATTTTTATACAGATTCTATAATCTAGTCGAGAGATGTTACATTCATTATATCTTGTCAGGACATTAGTTATTAACGCCTCTGGCGGAAGTTCCCATTTCCCATTTGTAATTAGGCTGTGTCTGAAAACTAAAGACTAATCACCACATATGCTGTACACATCGACTTGGAAACTGTTCTCTGAACTGTATTCCTTTCTCTGCCTAAATTTGAAAACGTTCTTCTGTAAACGTCTGTCTTTTCTAGAGCTTTTATCTGTTATGTGTTTATATGAAACACGAGTGTTAGAGAACATATTTCCCTTCAAATTGAAGTGATATATCATAAAGTAGGTACCACGAAAGAATCTCCGTAACCTTCACTTTAGTGGGAAAGTCATATTCAGCATGTTTGTTGTTTGTTTGTTTTGAATTTAGCACAAAGCTACACAATGGGCTATCTGTGCTCTGTCCATCACGGGTATTGTAACCCGGTTTTTAGAGTTGTAAGTCCGCATACATACCGCTGAGCTACTGGGGGGCCTTCAGCATGCTTATCATATTTCAGTGTAATTTTCTCTTCTTCAATAACAACCTATTCTGAGCGTACGTATTTGAGTTTCTTCTTCCATGGTACCTGTATTATTACATTGTAAACAGGTGAAAGGTGATTACATGAAGCATGTTTAAACAAAATGTAATCACGTTCCTTGACAGTAATGACAGTTTGACAAATTTCAATAAGTAAGTAGATAAACAACTCAGTGACGAAATCTCGAAGAACTGCTCTTTAAACTTCTTACAAAAAACAAAACGAAAACTGTTTCAGAATGATTCAAAATGAAAATGAACATTTCGTGTTTACAATTTTCTTCGTTTGTTGATATTTGAATAATATTGAAGGATTGTGATCAGTGAAAAATAAAATACTCTCTTTCGTATTGAAACACTGCTTAATGCAGCGTTTAAATGTTTTGTAATCTTAAAATAGTTTCAAAAGATCACATTAACAAAACTAATATAATTTACTTCGTTCGATAACAAGTTACATTTTCGTCCTTATACCAACTGATTTCTATACCCATTGCTACAACACCTCAGTGATCAAAATTTAATGGCCTTAAATAAGATATTTGGGCTAGAATATAAATTTTATAATATTAGCTCATAATGCTATTAAAGCATCACAATATTTTGCTCTTAAAAACTAAATGAAAATTAATAGTCAAACGTTCTGTATCAAAATTGCCAAGATACGTAATAAATCAAAGTGATTTCTGATTCAAAACAAATGACTTGTTTTTAGTTACAAACTTTATTCTAAGTAAAACTAACACTTACGAGAAATTGTAACTCTTAAGAAGACTAGAACAAACAGAAGGTACAGATATGACGCTCTGGTACTCATTTTCGAAGTCAAGGAAGTTACAGAAGACAAAATCTGATTATTCCCACTGAGTAAGCATTTTCAAGGTGATGTTTGACAAAATGTATTCTGAGCACTGAGGCCGAATACAGGCATATCTTTACGAGTGTCTAATGTGACCACAGTTAAATTCTCAACGACGAATATATTCCGCAAGAAAATGTTCGTCACAAGCACATGCACGATCCTGAAGCCAACACACCCGATTGTCGTCGATCAATTGAAACTAACTGATTTCTATTGCATCAACTAGAGCGCCATCTATCGAATGACAACAACGAATGGAGTGGGCGTAACCTCACAAATAATAAAAACTCACACCATGTAAATCAAAATAACGTTCTCGATTAACCGGGACTTCAACTGACTTCGGAATGTGGTCTTCTAATCAAAATCTAATAGCTAAATATTACAACATACATATAACACATATGTATGTATATATGTATATATATATAATAGTCTGTTCATTATCTTTATATTTGCTGAACGGTTAATCAACAAAAAATTATAAATCAGAAATCTTGTTTTCAAGAGTACATTACCGGTAAAGTAATATATCTTTTTTTTTAGAATTCTCAAAATTTCATATCAATGTAAACAGTTTTCCGTCAAACTTTGTTTGTGCTGATTCGTCAAGCTGAGAAATAGAAACATATTAAGAATAAAATTTTGTTTTTCATGGGGAAAATTGACGAAAATAAACTAACAATTCCTCCATCGAATGATTGAAGAAAATATTTCAAAGAAAGGAACATGAACGACAAAAACAAAAACATCCGTTTATTTTTACTATTTTTTTGCGTGTGGGTATTGTATATATGCATGATTTTTATTATACCAAGTCAAAGAAATTGATTTGCTTTGAAACGAATACCGCTCCTTTGATACGTTTTATTGAAATGACGACTGTCAAAAAGTAATCACTTTTGTAGCGGCATATTCTTGTGCTCAGTTAAATTACGAGGAACAGCGGCATCCAGTGGAAAAAACATTACCATGGTTACTTATCAAAACTAAACTCTACTGTGTTGTATGCAAAAATGACATCTGAAACCAAAACCTTTTTGCCAACAAAGCATTTCAGTCAATATATTTTGTTTAAAACCAAATACATCGCAATTTTCTTTATTCAAACAACACGTGGAATGATAAAGAACGTTTGTAATCTTCCCAAAGACAATCATACTGTATCTGCGCCCTGATTCAAGGCATTGAGCTGACAGATATTCTATATTTATTCATCACTATATTTAGGAAAATTACCTTTGAATTGTTTCAACGGGCACTCGTTAATATATCTATATATATAAGGATTTTCTATATCAGACTGAGTGGTCTTCCATTTTTTAATTACGTTTTCCTCCTAATCGAAAATGTTCTGATCAATATTTTTTATTTGAACAGTATAGATTAGAAAAGTTTTTCTGATCAATTTCTGAGATACTTATTTCTTTGATCTTAGCCAATCAATAATCTTATCTGTAGGTCTACTAAACTACTAATTCTTAGTTCTATAAATAGTAAGATGAATAGTTATCCAAATAAATGTTTTTATTTAAAGTTCAGTAGCATTTATTTAATGTATGTGTATTGTGTAAGTGAAATACATAATATATATCAGTAAGGCTCTTGATTATTCAAATTATTTCTTGTCATAACTATAAGAAAGCATTAAGTGAAACGTGAGTGATTTATCACTATGTTATCTTATTTTCATTATTATCTTACAAGAATAGCTATTAACTACATCATATCTTCAAAGCCAATAACACATGCTTCATTTTTATAACATTACTTGGACATTGTGTGTTAAAGTTCTTTTTTATTAACCTACGTAATTCCTATATTTGTCGGAATTTTATTTTGGTATACGTTTAATGCGTTATTTCGATCATAATATATCAACATATAATTATACTAATTTTCAGTATTCACTACACTTGATTATTAGTATTGTCTGTGGCTCAGAAATAAGCGTCAGGGCTTCATTCATTCATTCACCTCTCGCTTCCATCAAGAAACATAGGGCCGCAATCACTTGCGGATTCTTCAACAGATTATTCAAGTGAATAGGTTGTACGCCCACTGCACCGAGCCGTCCCTAATTTTGCAGTGTAAGACTAGAGGGTATGCAGCTAGACATCACCACCCACCGCCAACTCTTGGGCTACTCTTTTACCAACGAATAGTGGGATTGACCATCACATTATAACGCTCCCACGTCTGAGAGGGCGAGCATGTTTGGCGTGACGCGGGCGCGAACCCACGACCCTCGGATTACGAGTCGCACGCTCGGCCATGCCGGGAAAACGTCAGGGCTTATAACGTTAAATTGACGTTCAGTCCTCTGTGTGGACGAATTTATCTAATATGAATCTTTGTATATTTATTTCAAATTTCGCACAAAGATATTTTAAGGTTGTACCGGCATAGCCATCCTGATTTTGATCTCAAATATACAAGAGATTGTAAAAGAACTAACCAACAGATATTGGTCTACACTTGTCTGATCGATAAGTGGGATTTGACTGTCACTCTTGTAGCTCACCTGCGATTTCAAAATGCGATATAAGGTAAATTTACTAAGACACATTTTGAATTTCGCGCAAAGCTACACGAAGGCTGTTTGCGATAGCCATCCATAATTTAGTAGTGTAAGACTAGAGAGAAAACAGCTAGTCATCATCACCCATTGCCAAATCTTGGACTACTCTTTTACTAACGAATAGTCGGATTGACCGACACATTATAACTTCCCCACGAACTAAGGACGAGTATATTTGGTGTGACGGGGATTCGAATCCGCAACCTCCAAATTACGAGTCCAGCGCCCTAAACTACCTGGCTATGTCGAGCCTCACAAGGTAGGGAACCAAATATTCACGGATTTATCGTCCAAGCGTGTTAGCCACTGAGCTATGTTTCGCCTATATCTAATACCTAAGAGGTGCTTACACTAAGTATTTGACGAACTGTTACTATATTTAACATTAAGAGTCATTAAAACAGCTTAAACGATAAGGAAAGTGTCTTTACTTCACTGGCTATTCGATCTACTGTTATTTCATGTGAAGATAAAGGTTTGGTTTGTTTTTAAATTCGCGCAAAGCTACACGAGGGCTATCTACCCGAGCCGTCACTAATTTATCGGTGTAAGACTAGATGGAAGACAAGTAGTCATCACCATCCATCATCGCACTCTTTGCTCTCTTTTTTTCAAATGAATAATGGAATTGGCTGAGCCATTATAACGGCTGAAAGGGCGAGCATGTTTGGTGTGACGGAGATTCGTACCCTCGACCCTAAGATTACAAGTCAAGTGCCTTAACCACCTAGCCATAATAGGTAATTCAGCCTTAAACCATTTTAAAATATGTTAGAATTAAAAGATGTATCTTGAGTTTTGTATTTCGAACAATTATACCATTACCGGCATTTTTACGGACGTCTAACTATCTGCTTCGACATTAAACTTGAGGTAGTTTTAAAATGGTAAAATATTATAAAAAATATTGTACATGATGGAGAATACTAAAGAAAGGTGTGTTTTATCTAATGTACACGAGAGTATTCACATCGAACGAAAAGAAAAGAATGACACAATTCGCATTAATGTCGTATGACGCCTAGCAATTATTTCATAGTAATAGGTAGAAGGTAGATAAATAAATATATACTTATTGGAAGTAAAATGTAAACTCGCAAAGTGAAGGTAGGTAAAATTAACGTGGTGATAAGTAAAATTTTCACAGATGTAACGACAAAGGTTATTTTATAATATGAAACATTCTACATATATTAATATATAATCATAAGCTTTGTCTGTGAACACAAGTAACACATCACTCAAATATTATACTGTCCGATGTTGTTCTCTCTTTTACTAATTTATTCGATTGATTTCATGACTCCCAAGGTCACTCACTATTCAAAGTGTAATTTTATTGAGAATATGTAACAAAAATATTCAAATACCGTTTTTCAACTAAACATAAATGTAGAAATATATAAAACGCTCCTTCTAAATTATGTATGCTGAAAATATTCGAACATAAATAAGATTATATGTATATTCCAACAGGTTTTATGATATAGAATTGTTATATAGTTATATATGCGCGTAGAATATACATAGCAGCTTTTCAGATTACGAGAGCTAAGTCAAAAAAGGAATCGGACCTAAACAAACTACAAACAAAAAGTCAGACTTACACTACAAAACGTAAAATAAATACAGTTTTGTGTAATATTTACGTGTACAAACAAAAAGCCAGACACACTACAAAACGTAAAATAAATACAGTTTTGTGTAATATTTACGTGTTTGTTTTTCTTAAATATTTTCCATTATTGACTATTTATAAAGGAAGTATACTTTCAGTGGAAAAAAAATGAACTAGAGAATTAGTATACGACTGTCTGTGGCTTTTTTTTTGTTTTAAATTTCGCGCAAAGCTACTCGAGGACTACCTGAGCTAACCGTCCCTAATTTACCAACGAGAGACAAGAGGGAAGGCAGCGAGTCAACATCAACACTTGGTCTCATTGTTTACCAAGGAATCATGTCATTGACAGCAACATAATAACGCCCCACAGCTAAAAATGTAGCAATTTGGATGACGAGGATTTGAAACTGCGACATCCAGATCGCGAGTTGAGCGCTTTAACCGCCATACCATACCAAGCCCATGTATCTGTCATCATTTCTCCATAACAAATGTTATTTTTAATACACTAGACTGACAGTACTTGTGCATATTTTCGGTCTCTTGAAGATGGTAGAACATTTTGTCCACCGAAAGGCATTGACGTGTCTCTTTTGTGACTTTATATTAATAAAGTTATTGTGTGTGTGGAAAAGTTGGTGTCGTCAATTTATGTTTTATTTGTACCTGTGTTATCGTTAACGATACGTATAAATACCTTCGTATTTGTCACGCGCATGTGATGTGTTGAATAATTCAGTAAGTCAAATAATGCTACCTATAAATTATTATTATGTTTAAGGAGTGTTAAGTTAGATTGTTTAGACAATGAAATACTCACATATGAATTTGTTTTTCGCAGTTCCGATGAGAAGTTGAAAAATAAAGCTATTACGTGCGTTTAAAGTCAGAGAATATTAAAGACCGTCAAGAATTAATTGTTTTATATTAAAATTTTCTTCTATCATATTGCGGTAGATAAATAATTCTATGCCCACGTGACCGAGTGCGTGTGTGTGTTTGCTAATAGCTAAGTGTAAGGAAGCTTTAATCGAACTGCTTGATTCGGCCAAGTAGGATACTCTCGTAGTAAAACCTGAAGTTGTTTTGTTCCTTCAGTTTTTACTTTGTTCAATGGATCTCTGTGTTCTTGCATCTTACAGCATCAGTGCTTTTAGTGTAACAATCATTAGGATCTGGTAACTACCATTCTTCTACAAGAGAATATCCCTTGGGGTTTCGTGCCCAGAATATCAACATGTTCAATTGTTGGGTTCGTACCTCAATGAACATCAACGTGCTCTGAAGATATTTAGTTGGAATTCTGATTAGGCTTGTCTTTATACTATCTCATTCTCCTTAATCTACATAGAAATTCTTTGGTTACGCTTAAGAAGAGAGTCCTTTAACCGGAGTAAAGAAAGAAAATAGAAGAAAATTCTGTGGTAGTTTAATTCGCGAGTATTTGTTTGTTTGTTTGGGAATTTCGCACAAAGCTACTCGAGGGCTATCTGTGCTAGCCGTCCCTAAATTAGCAGCGTAAGACTAGAGGGAAGGCAGCTAGTCATCACCACCCACCGCCAACTCTTGGGCTACTCTTTTACCAACGAATAGTGGGTTTGACCATCGCATTATACACCCCACGGCTGGGAGGGCGAGTATGTTTAGCGTGAACCCGCGACCCTCGGATTACGAGTCACACGCCTTACGCGCTCGGCCATGCCAGGCCAATTCGCGAGTAACTGAACGTGTCTCAAGTTAATAGTAGATATAGACGATGTTCTCTAACGCGTTTCAAAACACGGCTTCATTAAGCTTAATATCATTCAATAATGTTTGTCAACATTTTTATAAAACATGTTCTCCAAACATTTGTTTACTTATTTATAACTTATAACTGCGCAAGCAGTTCTCTTATACCACAGAAATATCTAAAACAAAACGTTTAGAGTATACGAAGTTTACTTTATTTGATTGTTCCAAAAGTTTCGCATAAAACTGAACAAATGTCTAACTGTGCATACCACAATCTAAATATTTCAACTGACTATCTAAACGGGCAAGGGCTAGTGAACAGCGTCCTCAGCCAACTGTTTAATGACTGCTGTCTAAGCGAGTGGTGGAGAGAAATCACGATTCTTACAGCGTATCTCTGGTCCCAAAATGTAAAGAGAGTTTTTCTACAACAGACACGAACCACAAATTTTCAGTTTTACACCATGGTCACGTTCACCACAATAACGTTAATAACAAAATCGATTGATTTGATCTGTGACGCGAATGTCCCAAGTCATCATTTAAATGCGTATCCCTCTAATTCCTCTGGCATGTTATCACTCGCACTCTGAGGGTCGCGGGTTCGAATCCTTGTTACGCCAAACATCCGTAGGGACGTTATTATTTCTGACGATAAGTCCCACTATTCGTTGGTACAAGGGTAGCTCAAAATTTGGCGGTGAGTGGTTATAACTAGTTGTTTGGGTTCAAACTGCTAAATTATGAACAGTTAACGCAGAAAACCCCTCGTGTAGCTTTGTGCGAAATTCACAAAAGCAAACAAAAAACATTAATGATTTAATAGAACTTTTAGTCGACAAGAATGTCCGAAATGCGAAGGATTAGACTCCGCGCAATTAAGTATAATGTATACCTCAATTCTTCTAGTTGCTAGACACGTAAAAAGCTTCTAAATATTTATATGATATTTTGTGATATATAAACCTGTTTTACAAACAAGTTTGGTACAAAATAATTGCTAAATAGAACGTTTCTTTCAATTGTTTAAACATATCCAATTAAAATAGGATGCATACTTTTGACTTATTTTAAATTAATTTGTGTATTTATTAATCTGACAGTTTCAAATTGAATTAAAGTGTTAAACCCTCTAACTTAGAAAAATATAAAAACTAAAACAGATCTTCCGCGTAGAATTATGTAATTTTTAATCTTAAACTTACGAGACTTGATCATTATTAAAGTTTCATTCTATCATTTTAGAAATAACATTTCTTCATCTTATTCGTGTAAAGGTTATGAAGAATTAAATACATCTGGATGTATATGTGTATATGTATACTTCGCTTTGTAAAATATCGAAATAATCTTAAAATTTGCAAACCACGTTTACAACAGTCTAGGTCCGGTATGGCCAGGTGGGTTAAGGAGTGCGACTCGTAATTCTAGAGTCCCACGTTCATATCCCTGTCGAACTAAATATGCTTGCCTTTCAGCTGTGGGGGCGTCATAATGTGACGGTCATTCCCACTATTCATTGGTAGAAGAGTAGTTCAAGAGTTAGCGGTAGGTGGTGATGATTAGCTGCCTTCCCTCAAGTCTTACACTGCTAAACTAGGGACAGCTAGCACAGATAGTCCTCGTGTAGCTTTGTGCGAAATTTAAAAAACAAACAAACAAACCAAATGTATAAAATACCGGTTTATACCGTTTTTGTCCGAAAACAAAATTCAACAAACACAAATATATTACATCATTTATTCAAAACTCACTTATCTATGTTTACAAATACTTAATTTACAACCAAGAGATGTTACTAGGTTTATTCTGGATCATTAGGAAGAGATAGAAGGTGATTAAAGTTATAACACCTTAAGACTTGCGATCTGAACATATTTAATGTGATATTCTTTCACATCTAACACTTCCCGAAATAAGCTGGGTTTATCCACATAGAAACAACGTGTTTTATAAACTTCACTGCCACTGGTGTCCAGATATTTCACCCGTTGAGTAATTTTATGTTTATGCTTCTCACGTTACTCAGTACGAAGAACTGATTAAAAAAGGTAAAAAGAATTCCGCTTCTTTCTGTCTAAAAGACATAGAGTATCCTAGTTGTAACTTTAAGTGTAGTTTTTAGCGAAATTCAAAATCAAACTAACAACACTCTATTGCCACATTAACACCACAGAAAATATTTAAAATAATTGTTTTCTATTGTTACTTCTGGATGATTTTTAATAGTTAGACGTCAGTTATATTTATTGCATAAGAACAAAAAATGAGATTTCTGAGGAGCTAAGTTGGCTCTTCAAAGATAAGAAACTGCAAATCTGAAAACTTTACATTTCTTGCAGCTTTACCATCATTAACAATATTTTTCACTCCTTCTTCTCAACTACCTCGTAAGATCAGTTTTATCCCCTTGACGTATATTTATATTGACATCATTGTATATTCAATATCAAAACAATTTACATTTTTCATAAAAGTCAAAATTTCAAATGTGCTTTAAAAATGAATTCGTGGTAAGGTATTTGTTCAAACAAAAAAAATATTTTAGAACACCTATTCGATAATATTTGGTGCCAAATTCTTATGTTCAGTTCAAAGTAAGCCTCAAGTTATTAAAATACTAAATAAAAAACTAACTTATTTATATAAGACTTGGACATGTATATATTATATGAAGTGTCTCTTAATAGAACGATAATCTTAGTTATCTGCAATTCGTTTTATGAGCTCAAACTTGTATCCAATTATACCACTTAATCACACCCTTAATAGGAATAAGGTATAATGAAGAGCAATTTTCTCGCCCAATGAAACAAACTGTTCAATAGATATATTGTCAAACCACACCTGTTCTATAATAATTCCGACAATGGTTAATATATCGCGATATGGTGAAAGAGACTGAATAAAATAACAACATTTACTTTTTCCTGAAGAAGTAACGGATTTATGTTACACATTTATTTTAATATCTACGTTTGTTTCAGTTTAATAAATGTAACGTATATTGTTAAATATCTATTGCGCAAGTCCCACTGTTCTCAAAATTTGTAGAATATTCTTGACCGTAATAATCAACAATGTACGATGTATGTAAAATACCAGTGATTAACAGTATTTTTGCCAATTAAACTTTCTATAATCTTGCCTTAAAGGCTAAGGATACGTTCAATGCAATAGTGACAGTGTAAAAGTGGGCAAGTTAAGACCAATGTTTGAACTTAAAAGTTTGTTTATTTTGGAATTTTGCACAAAGCTACTCGACAGCTGTCTGTGCTAGCCGTCCCTAATTTAGCAGTGTAAGACTAGAGGGAAGGCAGCTGGTCATCACCACCCACCGCCAACTCTTGGGCTACTCTTTTACCAATGAAAAGTGGAATTGACCCTCACATTATAACGCCCCCAAGGCTGGGAGGGCAAGCATGTTTGGCGCGACTTGAGCGCGAACCCGCGACCCTCAGATTACAAGTCCACGCCTTATCGTGCTTGACCATGTTGGGCCTGTGCTTAAATTAGGAAATAATCCGCGCTTTTAATGACTCGTTAGAAACTGGACTATAATTATTTCATATTATTCTATTACTATTCTATTTTTTCCATCTAAATGGTTTATTTTTTTTATATTCTCAAGAGGGTTGGTATGGTTATTAAAACTTTAATTAAAAAAAAGTTCTGAACAGCGTTTCGATCTTTTTAGGTCACCTTAAGGTTAACTTGATGATTACCTACGAAAACCGAAACATTGTTTTGTACTTTATTTTAATTCAAGTTTTAATGTCCTTAAAGTTTATATAACGACGCGCCAAGAGACAGTGACAGAATATTGTTTGGTCGCTACAGTCAGTATACTGCAAGCTTCGGAAGCTATAATTTTGACCGGTAATTATTTAACGGAAAGTGTTTGAAGATTTCGAACATTACAAACTTCAGTGAATTAATTTCGGACGTTATTATTTCTACGAACACAATATATATTTTCCTTGGAAAAAAACCTAATGTGTTAAGAAGCTAGTTTCCTTTCTGTCAGAGGGAGTGTACCTGTGTGTCAACAAAGAATTAATTCGCTTCTCGTAAACAGTCTATAAAAATTCTAGACCAGATATAAAACTCAGTATTGTTTGTGAGTTTGTAAAACTCTTGTTTGGGGCCCGGCATGGCCAGGTGGTGAGAGCGCTAGACTCTTCTGCGAGTCACGAACTCAGCCGTGGGGGCGTTATAATGTGACGGTCAATCCCATTGACATAAAGACTAGCTCAAGCGTTGGCAATAGGCGGTGTTTACCATTTACCTTCCTTTTAATTCTATCGCTTAAAACTAGCGACCTCTAGCGCAGGTAGCTTTCCGGTTGCTTTAAGCGAAAAGGAATAAAATAAACTTTACTTTTCGTCGAGAGTTCAAAGTTTTCAGTTAGCGAGTGGGCCTGGCATGGCTAAGCGCGTAAGGCGTGCGACTCGTAATCCGAGGGTCGCGGGTTCGAATGCCGGTGGCACCAAACATGTTCGCCCTCCCAGCCGGGGGGGGAACGTTATAATGTGACAGCCAATCCCCCTATTCGTTGGTAAAAGAGTAGCCCAAGAGTTGGCGGTGGGTGATGATGACTAGCTTCCTTCCCTCTAGTATTACACTGCTAAATTAGGGACGGCTAGCACAGATAGCCCTCGAGTAGTTTTGTGCGAAATTAAAAAAAAACAACAAAAGTTAGCGCGTACGCAACTAATTCTTTGCACTCGCGATACAGGTTCTGTCTTTTAGATAATGAATGTACAGGTTGAACACTTCCCTCCCAGTGTAACAGTTTCTTTTTCTAACAATATTATTATTTGTTCGTCATTACACAAGTGTTAAATCTGGTAATCTGCAAGACGTATTGCTAAATAATAATAATCTTAACTTCAATCAAACAACAAAATCTGTATTCACGTATATCATATAGGCCTAAACAATTGAAAGGCTGTGCCAGGTACTGCTAAAGAACGATTAATATAGAGGTACTTTTCTACAAGTGCGAGTTATCATTCAGATATATAAACATGTAGTACAAAATGCATTATGCATGACTCTGAGTTTCTACCTTACGTACATAGCAAAACTGAATTTTGAATAAAGTACAGGACTTTTTTTTTCCACTAAGTGAACTGAACATTTTTAACTTCAGGCTGTCATTTATCCGTAATGTTTATCAGTTAAAGAAAAACCAATATTATCCACAAGCTGCCGATAAATATGCAACACGTTGTAAAACATTTTGTCGCTAACCTGATCACGTCTGCAGTTAAACAAGTAGAAAGTTTAATGTGTGTCGGAACACAGAAGAAAATAAAAAATGATTTTACGAGAGTTTCTGTCTAACTTCAAGTTCCAACCTTCTTCAACGTATTCGATTCCATTTTTAGCTTCTTAACTTGTTTTCCACGTGTTCTCTTAGTGAGACTAAGGATACATTCAGTGCAATGGTGACAGTGTAAAAGTGTGCAAGTTAAGACTAATGTTTATACTTAAAAGAGGAAATAATCCGCGCTTTTAATATCTCGTTAGGAACTGGACTATAATTATTTCATATTATTCTATTACTATTTTATTTTTCTCATCTGAATGGTTTAATTCTTTTGTATTCTCAAGAGGGCTGGTATGGTTATTAAAACTTTAATTAAAATAAAGTTCTGAACAACGTTTCGACCTTTTTAGGTCACCTTAAGGTTAACTTGATGATGACCTACGAAAACTGAAACGTTATTTTGTACTTTATTTTGATTAAAGTTTTAATTCCCATATCAGCCATCTTAATAATACATGTTTTTATTTTAAGTTGGTTTCTCGTCATCACGGTTTACATTTCTTGTCATTTACTTATATGCATACTAATTTTTTGAGTATTATGTACCTCTCTATTTACAGTAATTAGTTTTGAAAACAAAAGTACCTCGATTTCCAATATCGAGTTTCAGTAAACACGTCTTTTACCACATTTTTACTTGTTAAATTTCTGTATCTCAAAATCAAATGTGTTTTCATCTTCATGGTAATTAGTTAGTCTTCTGTGCTAACGAACTTCAAATTGGGCATCACCTGATACATTATTCATTTAAATTTTATCTAATCTAGTATTTTAAATATTTCACCTGTAAATATATTGAATAAACTGACTTTATCACTATCAACCTATCCAGAACATGATAATGTAATTACAAATTGTCGTAAAGTATAAACGTATTTCATAAGTAGACTACCGCACGATAGCGCCAAATGTGATATTATTTGGTTTGGTTATTGCTTTAACGTTACAAGTCACTGAGGTTTATTTCACATGCAGTTAACATAAAAGAACATTTTGCTAAGATCATGGGGTTTATCGAATATACTCATATTTTAAGCCGTGGGAGCATTATAAAGTAATGTTCAATCCCACTATTCATTGGTAAGAAAATAGCCTAAGAGATGGCAGTGGGTGCTATTGACCAGCTGTTTTCTTTTTACTGTATAACTACCAAGTTATGGACTGATAGTGCAGCTTCACCTTGTGTAGCTTTACACAAAATTAATAAAAACAAATAAACAATTTTTGTAATGCGTGTCCTGTAATGTTATGCCTCAACTGGCTTTGCAATGTTCTTGCAATAAAACTGCGAATTTTATTGCCATTTGTAATAAGTAACTTTAGTACTCACTAATCACATACAAATAATTTATTAGATTATGATCCTAAACTTTTGACCAGCTGGTATTTAGACTAATTTCATAGCGTTCCCATTTTTCCCTATTAAATGCTAAAAAAGTTTTTTTTTTCATTTTCCCTTTTCTTATTTTCACCTTTCGAAGCTCTACTCAAATAAGTGGTTGATTCTAACAACGCAAAATGCATATTTGTTCTTTATGTTCATTGGCCTAAAGATTTTAGCCGGCAGTGTATGTTTGTTTCACTTTAATGTATATTTAGAAATCAATGTAACGTATATTGTTAAAAGATTTGTGCTGTAAAATTCGTATAAAATTCTCTAGCGTAAGAATCATCAGTGTATGTATATAAAACGGTACTGATTTTCACTATTATTGCTATCCAAATTTTCGAGAATCTCACTTAATGAGTATAAAAGTTAGCCATTACAACACTCGGAGAGATGAAATATTGTTTGTCTGCTATGGTCAGTATACTATAAACCCGCGAAGATATAACTGTGATAAACACTTGTTAATCGTAAATTTTATAGATTTCAAACATTACGAACCGTTTAACTTCAGAAAATTATCTTCGGACGTTGGTACTTCTTCGAAGACATTGTATAACTTCAGCTGTAAGAAACTTACGTGAGTCTATACAAGAATAGAGCTAGCTAGTATTCTCGCCAAGTCATGTGTACCTGTGTATTAACGTAAAATTACTTCTCTTTCAATGAACCGTAAATAAAAGATTCAGACCAAACAGAAGACGCACTATTGTTTGTAAGTCTGAAATTTTTTTCTGTACAAATTATTATTTGTAATAATCCTTATTATAAATTTTATTGTTGTTTATATATTAAAACGTATTTGAGTTAAGAAAAAAAATTGAATGTATCAACCTTGTTGACAAATAGCATACATTTAATACATATTGACACTGAAAAAACTTCTAAGTTAAAATTAAAATTTCCGACTATTTGAAATCGTAATACGTAACTTATGTAACATAAAAAAATCGGAGACTCGTACGAGATAAATTACAGTCCGTAACGTATATACAAATCAACAAATTTATAAAATATTATACAATGTTACAGCATTTCTTAGGATGTGTCCGTAAGTTTCACGCTCTTTAAAAAGAAATCTACTAAGAGCCATATTACATTCAACTTAAACTATAGAATTCTTTTTGTGTTTTATTATAGCAAAGCCATATATGGATATCTGTTGTGTCCACGAAGGGAAATCAAACCTCTTATTTTAGCGTCGTAAATTTGTAGACTTACTGCTGTACAGGCTTAGGACACAGAATTTTTGTAAGTGATTTCTTATGTATGAGACGAGATGAAAGTTTAAGTTAATAGCTACGTTTCAGAAACTAAAAATGTTTCAATAATTCTTTTTCCAACTTCAAAACGTTTTGTTGAATGACAAATCTGGAACGCACAGAGAGCAATATAAGAATGGTGGAATCTCAAATTGTATACTTTTAGTTATAGTTTTTCTCTAGCCAACTGACAAATCCTTAGGAGATTTTTTAAAGAATAATCGTGACTAAACCCTGAAAATATGAAAACAGCTACAATAAAAAATATAAAAAAACTCGATAACCAAAGAGCTTTCAGAAAAATGTTTTTTTTATTTGTTTAAGAGAAAGAAAAGTATACCTTCTGAAAGCACTTGGGTCATAGAGGTTATAATATTATTATTTATTTACTTTTTGAATCCTATGTCTCTTCATAATAACAACCGTGGAACAGTATGTATACAAAAGATTCCACAAATATTAAAACACATTCTGTAAAAAAAAATGTATTTCCAAATTCACTTTTAAGAGCCTATTAGGTGCTAGAATATAGTTAATTATTTTCAAAAATCGTTAATGAAATATTCGAAGTTTGTAGTTTCTCTTATTTTTGAAACAAAAGCATGGCGTAGAATTGTTAACCCTCATCACACATAAGATCTACACGTTACATTACCCTGAATATTGCTATGTTTGTGCTTTTAGCAACACACATACACCATCCAGAACAAATCAAATCATAGGTTAAAACATACAAGAAATCCAGCATAATATAACGGAATAAGCTGCAATGTTAGTGTGTGTGTTATTATGTACCAGGTAACAACCAAAATCATGGAAGGAACAAGCAATTTGGTGTTTGATTTATTTTTTTTTTTGAAAATCCGATGAAGCTTACATTAATTTTTAGTAGGTTTTGTTTTTGTTGTTTGAGGTAAAGCATAAACCTTCACAATGCGCCACGTGCACTCTATTCACCATGGTTTTCAGCGTTGCAAGTTCGCAGACATTCCGTTGTGCTACTGGGGAGATTTAAGTAGATTAATATCGTTATTTGTTCAAGTATAAGGAACAAACTAAGACATAAACACCAATTCAATTCAAAATATAAACAATTTAACAATATTCTAAGTTAGAATAATATCAGGCGCATACGGTATTTTTTCCAAGTGTATAAGAATATTTAATAAGATGTTTTATCAAGTTCGAAGAATAGGTGTTGAAAATTCAGCAATAAATAAAGCTGTCGTAATAAATTCAGGCATACGCGAATTCCAGTATTATAAGTATTTCAAAATAAATTACTTTTTATGAGTCATATAAAATATATAAGATAATAAAATTAATCTTTAAATTGAAGATAGTTTTCCTCCTAAATAAAACGTATTTAGATATTATTAAATTAGAAACGTCTTCCAGTAGGTTTACGTGCTTATAACATTAAAATTCGGGGTTCGATTCTTCACAGTGGACACAGCAAATAGCCCAGTGCGACTTTGCTCTAAAACAAACAACCACAACTATATACGATACCGTTTGATGTTTCAGTGTTACTGATTTATCAATGTAATATTGAACACCACAGGAAGTTTCAGGTGATCCTCAGTTTTTCACACATTTATCGATCTAATCCCTTCCCAATCTGAACAATAAAGTTAGGTACTGCTAATTTAGGTAGATTTGTTAAACTGATGTTGAAATTACCTCATATATTTTACAAATAGGAATTGTCCTGTGAAAATTTCTTTAAAATTTTTTTAGAGAGTTGAGATTTGAATGTACTGTTTTCTTCAATTATAAAAACAGTTTTGTCACTAAATCTTACCCAAAATCTTATAATCCATGGTGGAAAACGTTAAATGTTAAATCATTTTCTCGAATTTCGTAGGGTTACTTTGTAGTTTACTAATCAAACATTTCTAAATATAACATTTAAAAGCTTGAAAAGTTACTTAAATACAACATTATCAATGGCGTTTTAAATTAATAATCTATTCACTGAGGCCCGGCATGGCCAAGCGTGTTAAGGAGTGCGACTCGTAATCTGAGGGTCGCGGGTTCGCATCCCGGTGGCGCCAAACATGCTTGCCCTTTCGGCCGTGGGGGCATTATAATGTCACGATCAATCCTACTATTCGTTGGAAAAAGAGTGGTCCAAGAGTTAACGGTGGGAGGTGATGACTAGCTGCCTTCCCTCTTGTCTTACACTGCTAAATTAGGGACGGCTAACCCAGATAGCCCTCGAGTAGCTTTGTGCGAATTTCAAAAACAAATTATTCACTCATTTTCTTGTAAAATTTAAAGATGTCTTTTATTTCTTGAAACTATTCCACACTATTCAATTAAATGTTTTAAGAAAATCAAACTACAGGTTAATTTCAGAAGGATTTTGTTTATTTGTTTGTTTTTGAATTTCGCACAAAGCTACTCGAGGGCTATCTGTGCTAGCCGTCCCTAATGTAGCAGTGTAAGACTAGAGGGAAGGTAGCTAGCCATCATCACCCACCGCCAACTCTGGAGCTACTCTTTTACTAACGAATAGTGGGATTGACCGTCACATTATAACGCTCCTACGGCTGAAAGGGCGAGCATGTTTGGCGCGACGGGAATGCGAACCCGCGACCCTCAGATTACGAATCGCTCGCCTTAACACGCTCGGCCATGCCGGGCCATTTCAGAAGGATGTACTGAGAGGTAATTAAATTGATCTTCAACATACAATTTTACAAAATATAAATATATTAAGGATTTGGAGGTTTCACAGTCGTATTTTCTTTTTTAAATTGCTGTTTTATAAAGATAATTGATGCTCTTTACATCTGGCAATTCCTCTTGTTTAATTAAAAAAAACGTTTGCACGTTTGATTTTCTTTTTTACCTCAATAGATGTTTGTTTATCTAAGAAATATTTTAGCTACACAATTTGCAAACACAGAATGAATTTTATAAACATTTTACCAACATTATCTATTTCACGTTCTAGGTTAGCCATGCTTGGAAATCTGGATAGGGTGAGTTTGTTCAGAAGAATACCCGTGATTGATATATTTAATTCAATGAAGATTTAAGTCGTTTTTTGTAGCGAAGATTTTATGGGAAACCCTGTTCATTGTTGAGACTACACACTATTGTAAAAAAAATTATTTTCGTCAGCCAAGCCATCACAATCCTAATATAACTGCTTTTATGAAGAATTACTAAAGTCAATGCTTGAAATGTTATTTTACATGTTGAACCCGCATAATCTCGTCCACAACGAGACCAAACAGAAAGGCTTAAACTTGCATTGAACACGGCCTGGCATGGCCGAGCGCGTAAGGCGTGTGACTCGTAATCCGAGGGTCGCGGGTTCGCGCTAAACATGCTCGCCCTTCAGGCCGTGGGGGTGTATAAAGTGACGGTCAATCCCACTATTCGTTGGTAAAAGAGTAGCCCAAGAGTTGGCGGTGGATGGTGATGACTAGCTGCCTTCCCTCTAGTCTTACACTGCTAAATTAGAGACGGCTAGCACAGATAGCCCTCGAGTAGCTTTGTGCGAAATTCCAAAACAAACAAACAAGCATTGAACACTTATCAATAAATCTGACAAATGCACTGCACGTAAACATTTTGTATACAAGTTCTCTAATCAGTAATATCGTAACTATATGAACTTTTTTGTGTATCTGTAATTTCAACACTCCGTGATCTGGGTCTTAGCAAACGTTTTCGTACAAAACTGAACTAAAATTTGTTTTAAAAAATCGCCTTATTTCTCATTCTGGTGCAATACGAAACCCTTTACTGATAACAAACAGCATGAAATAATCTAAGGATTAAAAAGAGTGTGGAAATTTGTGCATTCAATTCTCCTGAGATTTATGTTGAACTAACATATTCTTTCTCTTTCACAAACAAGGACCATTCTTAGGCACCAGTTTGATTTTTAAAATAATTTTATCTTTTATTTCTCCTACACGCAGGATTTGAACTAGAAATTCTTATGATGATTTCGTCACTGAACTGAGGGAATTAACCTTTGAAAAATGCTAATTTGTTGTTTATTTCAAAAATTCAAACTACCACATATTTTCCGACACAAAATATTTCTTGATTATTACTTCTTATTCTCTAGGCTTATGATCAAACCTGGGGCCTTAAGCATGCCAGCTTAAATCTCTATCAATTAAACTACGATGATTAACACGTTACTTACACATCCATTTATTGCTTCAGAATCACAGGCCTTAATCAACCAAAATAATTCTCGCTTAGTGGAGTAATGTAACAGAAGTTGATTGTTCCTTTCCAGTGTAAAATAACAGGAACTGTCGCCTTCGAGAGAAAAATAGCAATATTTGAGAAATATACTTCTGTAGAAAATCTAGGTAAGTCTGTAAATTTACAATTAGAAATAACTGTCAATTTCAAGCTGCGATTGTGTAACATAAACACAAAAATGAAGTGAACTTATTAGGGAGCAAATTTTTCTTAAAATGGAAATATTTTCATCCTTTTTAAATTGTTAAGAATTCTGGTTATAGAATCATATTCTATATCACGTAAAATATCTGAATTTCTATATTATACCGAAATACTTTGATTCTACATATTTTTTTAGTTCACTTTAAAATGTTCTGCAATGAGTTTCTTTATCAAGTCCCATGGTGAAATAGTGGTAAGTCTTCAGATTTACGACTCTAAAATCGGGAGTTCGTTTCCCACGATAAAAACGGCAGATACCGTGATGTTACTTTGTTATAAACACAAACACATACTCCTTGATCAATCTTACTACAACAGAAACCCGTGCCTTATCTAAACTAAATAAAACTAATAAAGTTTGTTTGTTTTTGAATTTCGCGCAAAGCTACACGAGGGCTATCTGTGCTAGTCGTCCTTCATTTAACAGTATAAGACTAGAAGGAAGGCAGCTAGTCATTACCTCCCACCGCTAGGTCTTGTGCTACTCTTTTACTAACGAATAGGGGGATTGACGGTCCCATTATAACACCCCCACTGCTGAAAGGGCGAGCATGTTTTGTGTGACCGAGATTCGAACGTCGGATTGCGAGCCGAACGCCTTAACCCACTCAGCCATGCCAGGCTTGAAAGCGTGTCTTGGTGATTATTTTTTCACATAACTAAACTTAACCTACTATATGTGATAGCATGGTGAATTTTTATAATGGATGTTATATGCCTAAATACTGTAAGATCATATCTCATTCAACAAATATTTTTCTTAAGTGAATTTAATCAATGTGTAGGACATATGAACCGAGTGTTCTATAAGGTCTTGGAACCAAAAAAAAAAAAAAGGCAGAAAAATTCCACAGTGAACTCAATCCACAAGTGGACGACAACACAGTGGCATGTTCATATCAGTTCTTTTGAACTTGTGAGCCTTTTTGGCATTGGTGGGTGGAGCATGTTCTTTCGTTTTTAAACTACTGTGATTATGTTGTCTTTTGGAGGATTTTAAAGCTTTACTAAGCTACTGCTTCAGCTTGTTTTCTGTGACACTTCTTGAAGATTGTATTGCCTTTTGGAGATTTTAAAGTGTTAGTAAATCAATGCTTCGTGTTGTTTCCTGTGTCACTTCTTTTTAGAACCACGTCAGTTGGATTAGGAGAACCAGCGAGTGACGGTTGTCTTCATTCACAAAGTTAATGTGAAGAGTTCCTCCGCTGCGAGTTGTGGGACTTCTTCACACCGTCACACTTTTTTCTTCTAACTCAGTATTATTCAGTTGTAAAACTAAATAAAGTTCTATCCTTTTAATGCACTTTTGTTGTAGTTGTTTTAGTATGTGTTGGTTATTGAAACGCTTCCTTACAGGTTTTGCTCTTAGCTGTCACCCGAAAGCGTACACATTACTAAAAATATTTATATAAACGCTTCTAAAACACAACATTACATTACAGTAGGAGAAATCTGGAATTTTATTTGAGAACTGTAAAATTTTTACGGTAAAATGTTTTATCATGTTTTTCCCTGTTTATAAAAATGCTAGAAGTAAAAGTACGTTTTTTGCTAATTTTGAAGAAACTCTAAACATTTAATACCAGATAGATACATGTATATGTCGAGAGAGATTGCTACATGAAACGTGTAAGCTATCCAAGGATACTTCGTAATTCATATTTAGTACCAGTATGTTGAATTTCACGACATCAAATACGTCGCCAGGAAGGGAAAAAGAGCCGATATCACAAAATTTATAACTGCACAATATTATGCTTGTAACTTTAAAAATTACTAACAAAAATTAAACATTAAAATCTCAACTTCTTTGATATAAATATTAAAAGCACAGAAAAGATTATTGAAAAAAAATGAAATTTATCTACACCATTGCCTTGAAAGGGTTGGATTATAATACAAACATTGTTACAATAAGAACTAAAATAAAACTAATTTAATGTTATTTTATTTTACGTTGCACAACAAAATTATCTATCATTTTATATAATAAATAAATACAGAATCACTCCAAATATGCGTGTGTAAAGAAATTCGTATAAAATTATATTGTCACATTTTGTTTAAATAGAACATGTGAATTAATTATCATGGCAATTTATCAACGAACTGTGTTGAGACAAAATACTCGTGGAAATGTGTTTATGACGACTTCTTAATGTATTGTAATGGAATAAGCACTCGTGGAGATGTGTTTATGACAATTTATTAATGCATTGCATTGAATAAACATTCGTGGAGAGAAATATATTTTGTCCTGTATTTCGTAATATTTGTTAGCTAGGCCAAAATTTTTCTTCCCAATACCTTTTTGCAAAGAAATCAATAAGATAAACTTGTGGAACTGCATAAACTGTGAATAATTAAAAACACTATAGTGACTTAGACAAAAAAAATGTGTGAGAAAACTCTCAAATAATTATAATAATGTTAAGGTTTAATAACTCGTGTAAATATATTAATATGTTTGTGTATACGTTATTATTTTCCATTTTAATATAATATCTGCTTAGGCGTGTGTGTTTTCTTATAGCAAAGCCACATTAGGCTATCTACTGAGTCCACCGAGGGAAATCGAGCCCCTTGTTTTAGCGTCTACTTGGAAAATGAAGGGATCAGATATATATAGCCTATAATATTTTTAATATTTTATCATCCTAGCATGGCCAGGTAGTTAAGGCACTCGACTCGTAATCTGAGGATCGCAGGTTCAAATCCCCTTTACACCAAAAATGCTCGCCATTTCAGTCGTAAGGGCCTTATAAAGTTGCGATCAATCCCACTATTCATTAGTAAAAGAGTACTCTCAGAGTTGACGGTGAGCAATGATGAATAGCTGCATTTCCTCTGGTATTTATTACATTGCAAAATTAGAGACGACTAGCGCAGATAACCTTCGTACGATATTCGAAAACAAACATTTTATCGATTTTTTTTGATTTATCACACGGTGCTACACGTACTTATGTTTAATGACAAAGAAATATTTACGCATAGCATGACACAGTTCAATCTGAAGACACCCTTACTTTTAAATCAAATTATTAACACATATCTAACGTATGCTAACAAGTTTTTTAACTTGTGGCTTATAATTATTTGTAATATTTCTTATTTTTAACAGAAAGCCAGATAAATCGACACCGACCTCAGTATCATATAATTATCTCCTGCCAAGGTACACTTCATTTGAAGAAAAAAAGTATAATTTTTGACATTTCGCCCTCAACGATATATTACGCGACTGATCGTTCAAATGGACAAGTTAGACACCTCAAGGTTCAGACACATCTGACTGAAAGGGCGGGCAAGCAATTAATAGCACCATTTACTTACACATTTATTTTTAACTGAACTGATTGTCACTTTTATAACAAGCACACAGCTGAGAGTGTGAAACACTTTACAAATTTACAGCTAATTACTAGGCCACACGTGGTTCTAATAAGCGAGACATCACCATCAATATGAAATTAAATTTTTCTCCGCTATAAAATAAACTACTCTTCTAAACAATATATATATGTGTGTGTAATAATGATATTAATGCAGCTAATTTTGAAGCTGATATGTACACTGATAAGAAAGAAGTGGTGAAAAGCACAATACATACTGAAAATAAAAACCTATTAAGATTTCGCTTGAAAATATCGCTAATAGTGAAGATACATAAGTGACAATTCAATGCATTTTAATGATCTTAAGGTTTTATTTTCATGTGTATCGATTTTTGACACTAAAAATTCTTATCGGTTTGTTTTATAGAAGTATAATCATAAGTTATGATCAGAAGTCATTAATAAGCTATGAAAGAAAAAATAACACTCAAATAGCTGACTTAATCACTATGTAAAAAGTAATAAAGAAGATGCAGTAGTTTGCCTTTTTGGGTAGATGACACTGGATTCCCCATCCCTCAATAATAACTGCGATTAACTTAATTATTGATAAACTTATACAGATATATATTTGTCAGTGTGGCATTCAAGCTATTAGGGACTCTATAAGCAACAGGGTCATGTACATACAAGCGATTGGTTTATAAATAGTTTTAAAAAATGCATTTGAAATTTGATGGGGAATACACTCCCCCTTGGTAATTCTATAATTAAAGAAGCATTACGGATGAGAAATAAACTTTCTACCAGCAATTATTCACCTTTTTCCTGTCCAAAAACAGATCGAATCATTGATGGAAATTAGGCACAAATCTACACAATAGACTACTTGTACTCTGCAAACTATGAGTATCGAAACCCGCTCCTAGCGATACTTGTCCGCAGACATGCTACTGAGCCACTTGAGGGGGAGGGGAAGAAAAAATGGTCCTTTACTTTGTGCTCTCTGTGGGCACTTGTCGAAACTTCAGCACTTTTAGCTAAGTTACTTATATTGTATAATTTTTACATGATTGCATTTGCCGAAACATTATGATTGTGTATATTGATTCTTTGTTGCTGATTATGAAATTTTATACTGTTATTAAAATGTTCCTAAGCATTTTAGGAATCTTAATTGCCCATTTTGTGTCTAACAGTAAAACATACCGAAACGTTTTACATTTAGTTAAATAACTAAATTACTTATTTTGTGTCTGATGGTGATCACTTCCCGAAACGTCGTACTTTTATGTATGACTCCGTATTTAGCCGTTTCAACTTTGTCGTGTATAATTCTCACTGAAATTTTCACTTTACGTATATAAATTGTTTTTACGAAAGAAAAATGTTTAGAATCATACCTATTCAAGAGCAAAATAATACAGTGTTTTACAAGATGTTCCAAAAAATTGAGCTTATGACTCAGTTGCTATAGTTTTTTCTTTATTTTAAAAACCAAATTACCTCCGTTTTTCAGCGTTTCTCTTGACTTACCAGCGAAAGCATATTTATTTTACTTGATTTTTTTCCCTCAATTCATAATTAAAAAAAAACTAAAAGTCGTTAAAACTTCTGAAAAACTCTGATAATATTCGTTCTAATCCAACACGTGTTTTTGACTAATCCGGCGATGTACATAACGAAGTTTCTGTATTTTACAATGAAATGAAGTTTGAAAATATTATGTTAATTTTGCTCAAGGGATTTGAACAACTTTCTTTGAAACATCACCTGCAACTTAAATATGTAATTGTCTTTAGGAATTTTATGCTAAAATACGAAAACAAAGAGTTTTTTCCCGTTACAATGCGACATTATCTCCAAAAACAAATAAAAATCCATTTAATTGACAATTAGGAAAGGCAGTTACGATTTTGATATTTACCAAATAGGCTGCGGATAGTCACTGAACTTCTACTTGGTCTTAACGAAATATGACTTCCGACTTTGTCTCTACATTAGAATTAGTTAAGGCAACGAACTTGTATAAGCGAGCACTAGTTCCACCTATGAGGCATTTGGATTAAGAAAAACAGCAAAACTATGTATTCTTCTGCAACTTGTTTTATATATATAGATATACATCATATCCTTGCGGCCTTTAATTACAAAAATGCCAGTAGCATCTGGAAAGTTGTCGAAGTAATAGTTAATTATATATCAAATATGTATATATATATAATTTTAAGCTTGGAAACGAATCAGGAAGGCAAGCAAAAAAAAGTTTAGAAAAAAAGTTCAAGACAATATTTTGTGGTTTCATCGAATTTCTTAAACAGAAAACATTAAATTGAAGAATAAATTCTTACTCAGTTAACTCAAACTCAATACATAACTTTATACGTAATGTATTCCAAATCCTTAAACACGATAGAATTAGGTTTTCTATACACATATATGTGTACTTTTTCTCCTAACATAGTTTTCAGTTGAGAACCCTTTTATAATACAGAGTTCCAAAACTATATTTGCGTCGAAGAATAAATGATCTGTTTGAAGTTTATGTAAATTTACATTCACAGTTCCTGTCATAATTATGTTGTTCTTTTTACGACTTAAAGAGTAACATTCAGAAATTAAGAGTTTCCAATTACAATATATAAATTCAACCTGATAAGATACAACACGAGGGGCTCAGCAGTAAGTCTCAAGACTTCATATACTAAATCTAAGTTTCGATATCCGTGTTGAGCACATAATAGATTCCCCATCGTGTATCATTGAGCTTAACTACAAGCACAATAAGGAGCTCCAGAGCTTGAGCGCTTTTTGTAAGATAACAATTATATTTGTGAATAAAGAAGAAAATCTATATTCCAGAGTACACGTTTTAACTGATTCCTTGGTTTGCAATTCCATTGTAAGAGAGGATTCAATCAATTTCAAGTTAGATTCGATTCTTAGCCTCTGAGAAAGTAAAACACACAAATATACTGTTAATAAGGATAATAAAACTTCTTAGATAATATCACATAGCTACTAATCAAATTCGTCGTCACGTTACGAGTGCCAGTGATCCTGAGAGCGTTGCCGTCGGGAATCTAGCGCTTCTGGTAGGTTCACCCATAACAGCAAAGTCAAGGATGAGGTTTCTGACGAAAAACGATAAAATCCTAAGTCCCTAACGGTCAATCCTAACCATACCTGGCATCCTAAACGACCGGAATGGCGAACGAAGGCTGCAGGGGTTCATCAAGTTCCAATCGTTTTGGTTTGCTTGCCATTGGGCTCAACTTGTTGACTGTCAAGGACCGTGTGTCTGATGGTGTGCAACATCATTCACACGTTAAATTAGCTCACGAACAGGCGTCTTCAAGTTCAATAAAGTTTCCTGAGACACTTTGAAGACAAGCGAGAGAAGAGAAAACAACGCCAGCTACTACTGAAACCTCTTCTTCCCTCTCAACTGACCTGCTCTTACTATCTGTGCAGCAAGGGTTGGCTTTGTTAGCCATCTTGGGACTCAGGTATGAACTTAGAGGACCATCATCCTCGACCTCAAGGGTTCGCCACGACGAAGTCTATAAGACTGTATACATAACGTAACGTTAGTTTAAACAATTATACATCATGTTTTCATAACTACTGAAAGAAAACACAACTTAGATTTGAGACAACAATTTAACTAATTGTATTCCTCAGTAATACTAAGACCAAACTACGTACATAACATCAAAACTGTTATGGTTTCTAATACTGTTTTAGTTCAAGCTTCATAATGGGCTGTCTGCGTGCTAGCGAGCGTCAGATTGGGTAACATTTCAAAGTGATTAAAATTATAGTAATGACGAAATATATAATACGAAATGAAACAAGAATTCATTCTTAAAAATCTCCGCTATAGATATATGCAGAGCACTTATAAGTTTTCTGAAATCAAAAACGTAATCTCATAGAAGCAATTAAGCGTCAGCTCATGAGAGGAACTGAACCTCAAATTTTAGCGTCGTAAGTCTTTAATCCCTAACCCAATGGAGACTACTTGTATTCCATGTCCATATTTAAATACTGAAAATTCGAATACCTGTACGAAGCGGTGTTAGATTAACCTGTTAAATTTTAGTTTTGTAAATTATTTGAGAAAACACATGTTTTCACTATTCCTACACACTCAAGAAATACATTGAATATTTTTATTTCTTTGCCAGTTCATTTGGCAGAGTTAGAAGGTTTTTCATGGTAACGGTGTCAGAATATTTTAAGAACAACATCATGCGTAACGAGAGATATAAAAAAGTGTGAACTTAATTATCATACGTATTACGTATCTATGTACGTAGTACTAAAAGAAACTTTCATTTTAAAGTTTAACCAATTTAAGCATTTCAAATAGAATAGCTTTTTTAAAATTTATTTCAACAAATATGGCATTTTATATTTTATTAGGTTATGAAGTTAGACAACGCATTTCAGAAAATTATAAAATATTGAAATCTGTGTAACAAAACTAGTGAATAAAATATCCATGTTTATAACAACAACCCTTTATTTATTTGCTTGTCTATATCAATATATTTATTCGGACTACTGCTTAAGAAGCTTTACACTTTCGGATCTGTTTGATAATCATGCTTACGTGGCATTTGAAACTCAATTTACAAGCAGCACGAAATAGGTCGAGAAGTTAAAGTATCAACGTTCTATTACGTGAAACCACTCGTGAGATGTTGTTTTCCTTATCAATAATATTTTTATTGTAAACTTTTACAAAACAAATCTGTTGTGTGCATGAAATGTTTAATTTTATAAATATTTAACTAATTTCAATCCATTAATACGTTTTAATAATCTCAAACACGAACTTTTGATTCAGCGAGTGGGAGGACAGGGAACATTTCAAAGCGATACAAATAATAGAAATAGCGTAATCCACTATAAGAAATAAAAATAGAATTTATTCTTAAAACTCTCTACTAAATGACGAGCACTCATAAATTGTTTTCTCAAATCGGAAACTTAATCTGATAGAAGCAATTACGCGACAACACATGAGAATAATCTTCAGCTTGGCGAAATAGTCACTGACATACGTTCTTTTCCGCATGCGTGAAGTACCAACGCCCTTCCGACATCACTGGTTAAGACATTCTGATACTCATAAATATCGTACGAGAGTTATATCAAATTAAAAAGCTGTGGGGCGAGGAAATAATAGCTGAAAATACTAGAAAGGACTATCTTAAACTACATAGCATTGAAACATTCATCATCTCACGTACAAAATGTTGTAACAACTTCTTTTAGGGGAAATCGCGAAGTACCAAAATTATAACTATATCAATAAAATTAGAACATGACATATATTTGTGAAAAGTAGATTCTATTTACGCATCATATATGGACATTGAGAAAAAACAGTTTATTGCTTAGTTATATCATTTAACAATTCTCCTGCTAATTTACGAAAACATATATTTCTGATCGATAACACGTTTCACTTATCCTGTCAAAGTATTCGTTATTTGCATGTTACAATGATGTTTACATGTAGAGAGAAATGTTGTACATGTGAAAATAGTCAACACATGAATAAATTGATCTCATGACTAGAAGATGGTCACAGTGCGATATATAATAAAGCTTTCCGTAAGAGTGAACTACTCACCAACAAGAAGTAGTCGGGAGGACATTTTATCGTTTAAAGGGACTAAATGTCATTCTTATAATGTATCCACCGTTTAAAGTGCAAAATACGTCAGCAAAATGGGGTGCGAACCCTGAACCTTCCAGTTCACAGTCTGCTATTTACTATAGCGTATTCGTAAGATACATTAAATAGATTAATTAAATGTTAACAAATGAGTTGATATTATGTCATGGGTAGTCATTGTACGCCTCTAAAAATAGATTTCATTTCATTGTTTCTACTGTAAGCTATATCGAACGTACCGAAAACTGCAAGTTTCATCGTCGGTAAGTGAATAAAAACAACTTCCAGACTAGCCTTAAGTCACAGAATGATTGCAGTATGATCATATTAAGTGAATTTAGTATTTCAACAAATATTTTCTTAATCGTGATAACTCGCAGATAGTAAAACTATTCTAATTTTGAAACCTTCGCTATGACAACGAGGCCTGGCATGGCCAAGAATGTTAAGGCTTGCGACTCGTAATCTGAGGGTCGCGGGTTTGCATTCCCATATCGCGCCAAATATGCTCGCCCTTTTCAGCTGTGGGAGCGTAATAATGTGACAGTCAATCCCACTATTCGTTGGTAAAAGAGTAGCCCAAGAGTTGGCGGTGGGTGGTGATGACTAGCTGCCTTCCCTCTAGTCTTACACTGCTAAATTAGGGACGGCTAGCACAGATAGCCCTCGAGTAGCTTTGTGCGAAATTCAAAAACAAACAAACGCTATGACAACGCACATTTGGTAGACCTAAATTATTATTGTAGTATTGGATCATTGTGATATAAGTATCATTACTTTGTGTTTATTTGTGTGTATATACATATATTAAAAGTGTCTCGTCATGACTAGGGAATGGTATCAGTATACCGTTTAAAACAATATAATTGAAAACTGTTATTTTGAAAAGAAAATAAGGATCGTCACAAATATACAGATACAAGTTGATTCAAAATACAAATATTATTTTTTCAGGCCTACAACGGGGCACTCAAAAAAGATAAACAGTCTAGGATCGAAATAGTGTACATTATTTTCTCAAGATGTAAATCAATCTTTTGACTCCATGTCTGAAGCAATTATTAATTTTATTGGAATAAAAATAGGTGCTTGTATCTTGAAAGAAAGAACGTAAACATTATTTCGAGCTTAGTTTGCTTACTTTCTAGAGCTCCTAGCTGTTGGCATGAAAAGGTTACCTTTGCATTTTAATTCAACATGTTTCTGTATTTTCTAATGATCACTGTTCCTCTTCTAAATTAAGAACTGTTTAATCATCTTGTTTGTTAAGTTTTTGTGTCCCTTTGTGGAAGATAAATTTTAAGCTACGTACGTATATGTGTATTCGATTTATTGTTATTCGTTTCACAATAGTTTACTGCTGTATTGGTTCATTTCCACCCAACTATTATTTACTCAGCTAAATGATTTTATGCCTGTAGTTTCTTGTAAAAACGCGTTTAACAAGAGCCAAGTGCAAAGGAATTTTAGCTACTTATCCGAAATTCAATGAAAAATAATCAACTTTTTAAAATAAATCACAGACATTTGCAGCATTTCATGCAGGAAAGTGTGTAAAATACTGATTTTGCTGTGGGTTTGTGAACCAAAAATATGGCCCCCAGTGGCTCAGCGGACATACAATGCTAAAAACCGGGTAATAATAGATAGCCCATTGTGTAGCTTTGTGCTTAATTCAAATTGTCCACCGCTAGTACAGCAGTATGTCTCCGGATTTATAACGCTAAAATCAAGGGTTCGACTCCCCTCGGTGGGCTGAGCAGATAGCCCTCTGTGGCTTTGCTATAAGAAACACACACACACGCTTAATTCAAAACAACAACCAAAAGTATAAATAATAATAATAATAAAATATACACTCACAAATTTACAAAATTCAGAAGAGTAGAGAAATCTACTTTGGTAATTGTCTACTACAAGAAAATTCATTGAAATGAACGCAAAAAATCACGCAGAGACACACTGCAACAGCGAATTAGAAAAATTATGAATCTTTAACGTTCCTAACTAATGAGCTTTACGTTGCACAAATAATTTACCTCTTGATGCGCTTTAGTAAAAAAAACGGGTTTTTTTAATGGCGGAAATTGAAGGACTCAGATAACTTCTCCAGGGCGAAAAGCAAAGATGATTTAATTAATTTTAAAACTACTCTATTCACTATACTTCGTATATCCTTGAATAGTAGAAAGTTATCAGAGGATTGTAAATTAGCTAATCTCATTCCTTTTTTCCAAGGGAGGTAATAATTTTTTTCCAGTAATTATAACCAAGTTAGTTTTACATCAGCTGCGAGAGGGGTGTCCGAAATTCTGACCTACGATATTTTGCAAAACCATTCAACAAAGTTTAGAATTTTATTGAGTAAAAATAAGTTTTTTGACATTCTTCAGAAAGGATACTGTTTATCTATATCAATATAATGATGTAAATTTAGAGTAAAATTGTATTTTTTTTTTCAGAAAGAGTTTTGTTGTGTAAGCGATAAAACTTTTTTTTGTTGGTGGGGAAAATAAGTTAGCAAATTAGGTAAAATAGTGGTTGAATGGAAGAAAGCGAAGGGTGATTGTAAAGAAGGGACAGCCGAGATGCACCTTTTTATTCCAAAACATTGTGTTAGGTAATACTCAATATTGTATTAATTACTGTACTCTCAAGTCGCTATTAATCTCTATTATCCAGATTTAAGTAAATTGTTCATAACCGTTTCTTCTGTATTGGCTTGTAAAAGTTAAACCAATAACAAGAAGGCTGAAAATTTACTTTAATAAAATGAAGCGTTTCCGATCAGTATAACCCACAGTGGTATGTCTGAGAACTTACACAGTAAAAACCGGGTTTGATACCAGGTGGGCAGAGTACATGTAGCCCATTGTGCTTAATTCAAAGACACAAACAAACCGATTTGTATAAAAAGAAGTATAATGGTACTTAAATGGTTTTAAAGAGCTTATTTTGGTAACGAAGAAGAATTTAGAAAATTTCATAGGGTGGAAACCTTGAATTTCAAGAATCGACTTAGACCTAGCCTTACAGCTTACGGAAGTGTTTGTTTAGTAGCTGTGCATAGATTTTGGTGCAATAGTACCTCGCCGTTCTTGCTGCAGACGTTAATGCCCGAATGTCTTTGAAGAGAAGTGTGGCCAGTAGCGATGAATAAAACTCATGAAATTTCTCCTTATCTTTGAAGAGCTCCCCGCTGGTACAGTGGTATGTCTACGGATTTACAAAGTTAAAATCATGGGTCCGAGTCCCCTCGATGGACTACCCAGATAGCCCGATGTGGCTTTGCCATAGAAATAAACATACAAACACAATCTTTCTTTCAAGAATCAACATACAAATAGCTGTGTGACTTGGAAAAGTGTTTTAGGAAAGTATTCCTAGGTTTGAATAAAGTATTCATAATCATTTCTTTCTGAAACAAGAATAACATTAATAATAAGATTATTAAGAAACTGATGAAGTTTGATTCTTCGCGTTTTCAAACATGCTCGCCACTTTCAGCTGTTAGGGTCTTTATAACGATAGGTCAATCCCACTATTCGTTGGTAAAAGATTATCATAAGAGTTTACGGTGAGTGGTGGTGACTAGCTGCCTTTCCACTAATCTTTTACAATTAAATTATGGATAGCTATCGCAGACAGCCCTAACCTAGCTTTGCAAAAAATTCAAAACAAACCGAACGAAAAATCACCTTTTTCTTATTATCAATACTTTAGCAGCCTTAACCATTGATATAAATGGTTTTGAGTGATGTTTCAAGAACAAGTGTACTGTTTAAGATAGTTTGGGAGTATATGTTCTATTAGAAGTTTTGTCAACTTCTTGGGTTAAGCCTGTTATGAACTACTATAGTGGTTTATGACACTTGTAAAAATCATACAATTCGACGATCAACAAGCTTACATCTGAACGATACGTTATTATCAATATTAGTCATGAACACGTTTGCTATTTATTGCTTTCTCTTGACTAGGGCCCGCGACTCGTAATCTGAGGGTCGCGGGTTCTCATCCTCGTCGCGCCAAACATGCTCGCCCTTTCAGCCGTGGGGGCGATATAAAAGTAACGGTCAATCCCACTATTCGTTGGTGAAAGAGTAGCCAAAGAAATGACGGTGAGCGGTGATGACTAGCTGCCTTGCCTGTAGTCATACACTGCTAAAGATGGACGGATAGCGAGATTGTCTTTATGTGGTAGCTCTGTACGAAAATTAAAATAAAAATAGACTCGATTGTTTCAAGATTTATAACATTAAAACGTGAGGCTCAAACTCTAAAGAAAATACAGAGCAGATAACTAATTATGTAGCTTTGCGCGAAAAGAAAGAAACTTAGAAATTTTAATTGCTCTCTTTTAACTGTGTCTTCCCATTATCAAGATTCTTAATTTTATGTCAGTGAAATCAAATAACATAAATAACCATGTACAAATATCTGGATTGTACAGAATATGTAGATTTCGATTACCACCCGAAGCAACTTTTACTGTTTTGTGAGGTGTTATTTGACTTACTCAACATTTGACTTTACCCTATTCTTCATTTGGTAACGCATTAAACATATTAGTATTATAAATCTCAATTCACTTATAAAACAGGATGTATTTACGTTTACTGAAAACACTCAGAACGTTTCGATAACAAGGAGGAAAAACAAACCAACCAAATCCTTTTTTTTATCTTCGTATTTTCTTTCCTACGACACCAACATATTCCCAAAGAACATGTTATTCTTAACGATGTTTTAATCTACATAAACCTGTGTTATTATTTGTAGTTTTGTAGTAAAAACATTTTTTTCATATTAAATTATTAACACCATGTTGTATCCCAATCGAACCAAAAATCAGATCGGAACAAAACAAACTATAATTTACATTACGAAACTAGAAGAGCGTGTACCTCCCCACACATTCATGATCATATACGGCTCTCATAAGATAGGAAGTTTGTCCCTATGTTTGTCTTTTTCAACACACGCGGGCCAATTGTGGAAGGACAATGATGGATAATGTTTTACATATATCTACATATTTTATGCTAAGTTACAGAACAAAACTAAAATGACAAATTTCTTTCCTAGTACAAACCCATTTACCCATTTTCAAGAAAGTTTGATGACAACCAAACATACAGGGGATGAAAACATCCTCTGTTCACCTTCAGTAGCGGAGGTAATAATGGCAGGCGCATGTGTTCCATAGATAGAAATAATTCTGTGCAGAGAACTCTTAATCTTAGTTACTCACAAAATGTTTTCTTCGAATGATACAACATTCTATTTCTTGTTTTGTCTTAGCCGTTAGTACGTTCCTAACAAGAAAAATAATTATAAAATTGCAGTTAGTCGTTAGGGCTAATATAACACAGTGTTTCCATGTGTTTTTAAAAGCTCAAACGTACAATGCAAGCTTCCTTTTATTCACTGAATACTCCCAAGAAATGTTTCAAAAGGTTACAATACTCAGCGATGTCATTTATAAAACACGGAAGTTGTGTTGGGCTCAGTGAATGTCATATTCTATCGCATTGAGGTTTCAACACATTATTTATATTCAGCTACCTGTCAGCAATAATGCTTTTCGAAACCTTCAAACATAGAAGAACACTCAGGAAAATAAAACCAGCGATCAATAAATGTCAAAGAATTGAAGGAAATATATTTTGAAGTCACAGCTTGCCAGAACATATATCATAACATTGAAACGTTTAATATATTCTATAGGTTATCTCAACTTTTTTTCCAGTGATATAATGATATTATTCATAAAACATTAAATGTTATGATAGGTTATGTGAGAATATAAACACGTGTTGAAGACGCGGTGTTTTTACATTAATGTAATTTTCACATGTGGTTCTAGTTAATTTCACCCAAGCGTGCCCAAGAAAAGACAGTGGAAGAAGTATAGCTGAGTAAGTTTTAGGAAAAAAACCGTAAGATTTTACACTATTTACAATGAGTTTAGCATGAAGAGGGGCAACAAACACTTTGAGGATATTATCTCATGATGCCTTCCGGAAATTTGTAAATTGTTTGTTTGTATTTTATGTAATAAAAAAAAGAAAATCATCGAACTAACAATGACTTAAAAATTAAAAACATAATTCAAATAAAATTTCATCTTCCAATACGATTTTTTTATCAAGTACTTACAGAAATACCTATTTGTGAAACTTAGATAAAAGTATCTTACTTTAACACAATTATTTTATTTAGAGTTACAGCTGTAAACAAACCTCACATTAAACTTTTATTCAAATAAAAGTTTTCCAACCATTTCATAATGATAAAGGTGCTGAACGATGTAATAATACATAATGCTAAGTTTGCATTTTACCTGCATCAAAACAGTAGCATAATGATAGAAAGAAGAAACCTTAATTAAGCTCAGTAGTGCCCACAACTGCATTTAAACGCCAGGTAAACTTGTAAGTAGCAAACGAAAGAGTTGTTTGAATGTTGTGGAGTTTCGCGCAAAGCTACAAGAGAACAAACTCCATCAGAACTGTAAGATTTGATGAAAGTCGTTACCACTCATTGAGTACGAAAATTGAACGTAACATTATAACCTGTGCAGGGCTGAAAAGACAAGAGTGTTTAGTACGACGCGGATTCGAACCCACCGATTAGGAGTATAGCGCCCTAATCACCTGGCCATACCAGGCTTGTGAAAAATTTTAAATTTAGTGTTATATTGTTACGCCACTCAACACTTATCACAAGTTTTATTTTTATCATATCGAATTGCTTCGGAGATTTTTCTTTTAATAAAGGTTCCGTGTGAGATTTATTTACAGCTGCAAATAACATTTCGATTATATTTTTCTCTAAATAAAATAAAAGCGTTCAAAACAGTTATGGTATCAAAAATAAATATTTCAGTAAGTTAAAAGTACAATTACTTGATAAGAAAATCATAGTAGAAAATAAGATGTTATTTGAATATTGTTTTTAATTTCCAAATCATTGTCAGTTCGTAGATTTTTTATTGTCATATAAAACAAAAAACTACAAGCATTTCAAACGTTAATTTGATTTTAAATATTAAGCACAGAAATGTCACCATTAATTTAATAACTCTTAGCGACAGAAATCAATGTTAGAAGAAATCTAAGAATTGCTACGTATAAGAGGGTATGACGTGTGTAATATATAAATATACATATATACAGCACAGCTGACCATCTGGTTGTTGGTTACATGAACGAATGAACGAGGTGTGTAATAGATATGTATACACACACACATATACTATACACAGTTAACTCTATCTACTTGTTCATTAAACGAAAAAAAGGATGATTTATATGACATATAAACACACACACACAAAGCTACATGAGGGCTATCTGCGCCAGGCGTCTCTAATTTACCAGTGTAAGGCTAAAGAGAAGTCAGCTAGTCATCACCACACATCGCCAACTCTTGGGCTAATCTTTTACTAACGAACAGTGGGATTGACCGTCAAATAATAATGTTCCCACGGCTAAAAGGGTGAGCTTGTTTGATTACATGAGCGAAGTGATAGTGTGTGTATTTTACAACACGATCTTTAAACTATGCCTGGTATGATTAATAAGTAAACTAATTTGGTAAAAAGAAGGTTTCAAAACTATTTAATAAACCATATTTTTCCGTTCAACGTAAGGCCTGGCATGGCCGAGCGCGTTAAGGCGTGCACTCGTCATCCGAGGGTCGCGGGTTCGCGCCCGCGTTGCGCTAAAACATGCTCACCCTCCCAGCCGTGGGGGTGTATAATGTGACGGTAAATCCCACTATTCGTTGGTAAAAGAGCAACCCAATAGTTGGCGGTGGGTGGTGATGACTAGCTGCCTTCCCTCTAGTCTTACACTGCTAAATTAGGGACGGCTAGCACAGATAGCCCTCGAGTAGCTTTGTGCGAAATTCCAAAACAAACAAACAAACCGTTCAACGTTTAATGGCGAAAACAATACACTTATTGTAAGTGCTCTGTAGAAGAAATTTCAGTCTCTGCATTTCAACCTTTTTTATATGTATAAGAAGAGTAACTTCAATATTATACATAAATTATAATCTGGAACTAAGCTGTACGACATAAAATATGATCATCTGCACAAAACATATGTTATTAAATATGTATGTAGGAACAGAAAGTTGTAGAAAATTGACAATTAACCTAAGAAATGTTACAGAAATGACTACATGTATGAATATATGCGATATTATAGCGTAAGTAGCCAATCCACATATATACATGTAAATGATTTGCTTCAATATCAGTATATTTCACTCAAACTGCTCTTTGTATCATATGGTACTACCAGTTAGAGAAATATGACTATCAAACTAACTACATTTATTGCATTCAGTAATTCAACCTTTCTTGAGGTAACGTACTGATACAACATGGAAATAAACCAAAGTATAGTTTGATTAACTTATTATGTTGTTATGATAGTTATAATTACATAATTACTATTGATATTTTCAGATTCTCTGTTATAGCATACCCTTCCATTCTGGGTTAGTTAAAGTTATTGGTAATAACCTGGAAGTACTTTAAAACTTAGTTCTATATTTTAAATCTTTTACAATTACAATATTAAATGATATTATTACAAATAAATGGATTTTGCCTGCAGTATAATATGTCTTGTGCTCTGTCGGTTTAGCCATCTGGTTTATTGTTTTTCCAACTAATCGCATACAATACTTCTATTTTAAGTACGGAATTTTAAGATGTTATTTCAAACCCGCGAGAAACATACGCAGTTTTGAGGTAACAAAATAAATTTCATGTGCACATGTTTATCGGATTAAATATGATGTGCTATCTAACACATCATTTAGATGCTTTGGACATCAATGTGTCAAGATAATTTGCTATGCAAATGATTTCTTTGACTTTCAGTTATTAAAATACTGAAGTAAACTAAAATAATTTTCCAAATAAAAGAGAATTGGTGTTTTGTAGCCGCTTTGAATAAAATCTGATGAAAATTTAATTTTATCATAAGGCTCAAAAGAAAAACGATTTTCAGGAAATATAGAACTTAAAAGTAATTATAACATCGATTCTACATATTAATATAAAATGGCACAAGATAAAGCATTGTAACATCCTTAATGGCACACAAACATTCAAGTCAAAAGAATGTATGTGTATTTTTGCAAATGAGCAATCGAACCACTGATTTTAGTGTTGTAAATCCGAAGACTGTACCAGCGGAGAACAAATCAAAAGATCCCACAAAAAGAACATGATTAGACCTTTGTTTAAAAGCAACAAAGTGGTATATTAAAATGGTCCGACATGGCCAAGCATGTTAAGGCGTGCCACTCGTAATCCGAGGGTCGCAAGTTCGACTTCCCATCACACCAAACATGATCACCCTTTCAGCCGTGAAGGCGTTATAATGTTACGGTCAATCCCACTATTTGTTGGTAAAAGAGTAGCCCAAGAATTGGCGGTGGGTGGTGATGAGTAGCTGCCTGCCATCCATTCTTACACTGGTAAATTAGGAACGGCTAGCACAGATAGGCAATCGAGTAGCTTTGTGCGAAATTTTAAAAAAAGTATATCAAAATAATTAAAACTTAACAAACCGTCTAGTTGTCAATTTAATTTAAAACAGAAAAATATAATTCATTGAACAAGTAACTGAATGTTTAATAAAATAAAATGTTTACTAAATTCTAACAGAATGATTATATTGATAATATTGAGTTATTTTTTACCATCAGAAATTATCTGATTGTGTTTAATTACCGTAAACAAATCGCTTGTTTGCGTTTAATCAGAAAACAAATATCTAATTTATTCATACTGATATAAGTTTATCGTTACATATATTAAGAATTGTAGTTTTAGCTAACTTCATGTTAAAATACAGGTTAATGTACTTGTTTAAACTGTTTTAACAATACTATTGGTTGTATAACTTCCAAATTATGATCCACAGTTATTATTCCTCAACACGTGAATGGACTTGTGTTGGTTTAGTAAATACAATGTTTTTCACTAAGCAACGTTCAGTTAATTTCAGTTTAAAACAAAATCGTCACTATAGTCTTAAGGTGTTAAACTATTTTTGGAAAAGGTGTTTGGTTATGAAAAACTACTTCTTTCCTGTATTCCCTGTCACGCTTACTTTTGTTTTCTCTTGTGAATGTCACATCAAATGTGAAGCATGTTGTTATCAATAGCTAAAGACTTTGAGCAAGTTTGAGAACATCATTACTCATGAAAGATCCACCAGGGTGTCAAGGAAACCCAACAGGAGTACAGAAATATGATCGGTTTCTTTCAAGAAGTGAATTCTCTAAAAGATACCTTGATTGTCGGAGTAGACGATATGAATCATTTTATCTCTATCGAAAACAGAACTTTTTCAACGATATTTATCAATTCTTATACACAATACATTTTATAACGCCATACTTTTTATAACACTTCTCGCCATTCTAATGGTTACATTAAAGAATAATTTAAACAAAAATAGAGTGAAACTTTTAAAGCCTCTGATTTCTCCCATAAAATGTCTTAGAATATATGTATATATTAGTTCATTAATATTCTACGTTTACTGAACACAGTCATTTGCTTCAATATCTGCTATAGAAACATACAATGTTTGTCATCGCAAGGTGTAATGGCTTTCTATAAATATTAAAACTAATTTTTCAAAATCAGATATCTGAAATACTTCTATAAAGACACAGTTACACTTTGATTTAAAAAAAATGACTATTATCTTACTCGTGTGAAAGTTCGTCTTAACATGTTAACGAAATTTACTCTGGTATAGTAGTAGGACTTTTTCATAGAAGCTACACTTACATTTAAAGTGATAGGTTAGAGGGAGAAAAACTAGTTAAAAGCAATGTTCGCCAACTGTCGGAACACTCTTGTATGATCTAATACCAGGACCTGATTATCACTCTTCTAATGCTTCCATGGTCACAAAGTGTAGAGCAATAACATATCTCGCAATTAATCCTGCCCCCAGTAGTATGCCCGAAAACTTATACAGCTAGAAACCGGGATTCGATATGGTCAGGTGGTTAGGGCACTAGACTCGTAATATGAGAATAGCGGGTTTGAATCCACATCATACCAAACGTATTCGCCCAGTCACTCATGGGGGTGAATTAATGTGACGCTCAATCCCACCATTAGTGATTGAGAGTTAACGGTGGATAGTGATGACCAGCTGCCTGTCTTCTAGTCTTACACTACAAAATTAGGTACGGCTAGCACAGATAACCCTTAAATAGCCTTGCGCGAAATTCAGAAACAAAACAAACTTTCAGCAAAGAGCTGATCTTTAATCCATATGCAAAATTTTAGTGTTCAAGATTATCTCTGAGCTAGCAAGGGATATAAAAAGTAAATTTTATATTAAAATTATCCAACTTCGAGGGTACTTTTGCGGTAAGGACCTACAACTTTTAGTAATAATATTACACTAAAACAAAGATGAAAGGATGAGTTTTAAAAATTTCAGTAGTAAAAACATAAAACAGCAATAGTAGAACGAGAACAAAATAGTTAAACTTAATAACCGGAATTTAAGTGAAAACTTTCTAATCAATTTTTCGTTTGTTGTTACTACATTAACAGTCCACAGAAAGCGAAGTTTTTCCTTCTATTTCTCTTCTATAAGTGTTTCACTTTATACATTGACAGTCTTGGCACTTCGTTTTTAGAGTGGATAAAAGGTATCTGGAGCCACAAAAAATTCGTAGAAAAAAGAACAAATGAGTCTATCTTTCAGTCAGATATCTCTAAATGTATCTTCCTTCAGAAGGCGTTTTGCCGATTCGTCTCTAATGCACCATGAAATATTGATCTCTAACGAAACAGGATTGATTCAGGAGAACGTGGGTAGATTTCTAGGAAGAAATATGCAAGAAATTAGAACAAAGTGTGTATATAAACTTGATAATTAATTTAGTACTTTTTGTATTAACAGAAGAGATTTTCTTTGTTTAAAATATGAATTTCATGATTACTTTGATATCTTTAACATAATAGCATTGACGTTACATTAATTTTCTTTCATTTACTTTCCAAAAATTTTGTTCTGAAAATAAGATTTACTAGAAATTTGATGAGACAACATTCTATTCGAATGTGATAATGCTCCTATATTGACTTACCTTATTATATACGTACACACACACACATATATATATATATTATATAATAAATTAAATCACGAAATAAGTATTACATACTGGTCACTTTCAAGAAAAAATATTTGATTTCGACTGTTGAAATCGCAGAATGTCCCACCGTGATCCAGCATTAATTTCACTGAATTACAACGCAAAAATCCAGGGTTCATTTCCCAACAATGGACTCTGTATAATATGGTTTTGCCCTATAATGTACTGAAACACTGAATAGCGGAAAATCCCATGTTTGTGTTGCTGGGTTTTAAAAATATTTATGAATACTTATTATGAACCTATGTTTTAATTATTTCTACTTTTAAAAAATATATACTATGTCACACTATTTTAATGTGAAATTTTAGTGTGTTTCACACTGAAAATCTGAAACGTATTTATTTAATTTTACCATAAAATTATGTATAGTTTACCTTTAGCGTTTCACCATGAACATTTATATTTTATTTCCAAAATATTACAGCTTAATCTTGTGATTTTGTTATAAAACTATAATTCTTAATTATTCTATTTTACTAAATATTATGTGTAATACCTGTCTTATCATTTCTGACGTAATTATTATTTTGCTACCTTGTTCTTCTCTGGTTTTGAATATTGAAAAAGTCATACCCATATTTTTCTCGGTATAAAACGTTGAGATATCACTCCATATGTTGTGGAGTAGTTTAACAAATATTCGATATAATCTTCTTAAAACACATACAATTTCTCCGATGAACGTTATTTAAATCAATATCCTACTTATATAGCTAATTTAATCATCTGTAGCGATATTTCTTATTGTTTCAAGTGTCCTGTCACTGATATCGTAATGTAAAGGAAAAATACAAATATAATCATGAAACTGACTGAGATGAAAACTTCTCGGATTTGTGAGACGACCTTGGTTTATCATATCACAAATCTTGCAGTAGAAATTTATTAGCTATGAGCCACTCAGAAGTAGCTGACATATTAGATTAGATCAATAAGGTTAAGCTAACACATCAGAACTCAACAAAACGCAGATGTAAATATTGAAGCGACAGATTCAGTTGTTATAAAACTTATGCGTACCAAACTGTATGAAGCTGTGGTCTAAATGTTGTAACTTTTATTTTACCATTTAATGCCTCTGTATGTATTAAATCCATAAAAAGTCAATAATAACAAAATCTTACACTAATACGTTTAGCAGTGTCGAGAGGTGAAAGTTTATTTGTCCAATATTTGAAATATATCAAAAGGTTTGGTTTGAATTTCGCGCAAAGCTACTCGAGGGCTATCTGCGCTAGCCATCCCTAATTTTGCAGTGTAAGGCTAGAAGGAAGGCAGTTAGTCATCACTACCCACCGCCAACTCTTGGGCTATTCTATTACCAACGAATAGTGGGATTGACCGAGACATTATGACGCCGCCAGACTAAAAAAGCGAGAATGTCTGGTGTGATAGGGCTCGAACCCGCGACCCTCAAATTACGAGTTGCGAACCCTAACCACCTGGCCATTTTATTCTCCAATTTTGAATATTTAAAAAGCCGTAGGAATATTTTAGTTTGTATCAAGCGTTGATACATCGCTCTATATGTCCTGGAGTAGTTTAACATACATACAGTTTTTTTCCAAAAGGAAACAATTACATTTATCATACCTTATTGTTTTTAAATAATAAACTACAGAGTTCTAAATATTATATTATGTGATATAATGGTAACTTTTATTGTTGTTGTTTTCATATCATCGTCCATTAATAGCAGCTGGTAGATCCTTTCATTGTAGAGGGATAAAAATTTCTCATGCATTGAAATAATATGGAATTTCACGTGATAAATAAAACCGTAGACGTATTTCATCTAAAGGAGTATAAAACCCTATTAAAAAGTTTCATGTCACTGATCTAGTCGGGTGGATGAGGGCTGATATTCATTGAAACCATGTTTCTCTGTGAATTTCTAAATGTCTATAGGACCATCTTCATAGTGTCCCATGATGTTGGCGAAATCTAGTTTGTGTGTCTTATAAAAGGTATTCTGTTAAGTCTCGTATTCAAGAGTCGTTCAGAGTATTATTTCTTAATACAATAACAGCAAACAAAGATGGGAAGAGCGACGTGTTTATGGTACGATGTAAAAATTGTTATTCCTGCCCAAATACGATATCCAGAGTATAAAGAACTTCAAACATTTTCGGTATTTGTGTTTCTTAAGAAAGTAAGTTTCGTTGGTCATGAGCAACAAGTCTTAAGCGGGAAGTATTAGTTATGAGGAATAAAGTCGATTGATACGGCTCTTTGATGAAACAAATGGTGAACCGTAAATACAGATAATACTCAAATAAGTGATACAATTCTACAAAAGCGATAAAACCAAAACCGTCAAATACAAATGTTCAACTAGAATTTTATATTCTAAGTTAAGAGTTGTACCGTTGCACTATCACAAATTAAACAATATACTATATTATTCTTACTGTCTTAGATTAAGCAGTAAAATTTATCAAGTTATCTGCTTGAGTTTATCACACTGTATTTAATCATATGATAAGATTATATAAGCGTGGCTGAACATATTTTATTGGGGTTAATAGTTTCCTGTAATAAGTGAAGTTCGAGCTTTTTACAACTCTTTCCAAACCAGACAGTTCATTCAAATGAACTGACATTATTTCAACAATTAAATATTGGTAATAAAAAAAGCAAAAAAATATATTAGTTCTACCAAAACGTTTCACTGAGCATTTTATCCTATAACTGATGCAATAAATAAACAATATTCCTTTGGATTATTCTTGTAATAAGTACTATACATACTGTTTTGTATTTAAACTAGAAGAGTTTAGTATTGGCCAAAACACGGGCATTCGTGCATCCAACTGTTTTGTTCAATCACAACACTTTTGTCAGTGAGCAGTCCAGGCACTATTGTACGTTCCCGAGTTACGAACCACCAACTATAATGAGACATACAGTTAACAGCAATCACATTTTTAGTAGTTTTTATTTGGTATACTTTTTTATTATTTGAATTTATTTCTCAGTGGTACAGCGGCATGTCTGTGGACTTACAATGCTAGAAACCGGGTTTTGATACCTGTGGTGGGCAAAATACAGATACCCTGTTGTGTAGCTTTGTGCTTAACTTCAAACAAACAATTTCTATGTGCTTAACTTCAAACAAACAATTTCTATGTGCTTAACTTCAAACAAACAATTTCTATGTGCTTAACTTCAAACAAACAATTTACACTTTTAATATTTCCATTTCTTTTTTATCGCTGGGTACCCACTTCAAGTAAGATGATATTAATATTATTAGTACTACTACTGGTTAAAGCTTGAGAATTTTGGTACTGGATTTGGCACGGGCTTTTTTTCTTACAACAACTTTCCAAATTCAATTCAATTAACTAAGATCTTTTCTCATAATTTCATGCTCACTTCATTTCCATATTTTTCCACACTATTCGTTGATAAAAGAGTAGTCCAAGAGTTGGCATTAGGTGGTGATGACTATCTGCCTTCCCTCTAGTCTTACATTGCTAAATTATGGACGGCTAGCGTAGATATCCCTCGTGTAGCTTTGTGCGAAAATTCAAAACTAACAAACCTCCAGACTTCTAGCTGATCATTATAACAACTGTTTTTTTTTCTATTATTTCTCTTATTACTTATAAATATACATATATATGTGTATATCCATTAATGTTTAGTAAGTGGCCATTGAATAATTTAGCACTTATGTGTCAGTCCACAACGTCTTACAAGAAAAAAAAACTGTTTTTGCAGACGAACAGCAATAGGTTTGATTCACTCACTGCTGTACCTACAATGGAATCATCCACATACTTACACTGTATGATACTATAGTAAAGGATCCGTACACCTAGTAACCGTAAATATATCATCAGAATTGATCCTGCTGTCGTAATTACATTACACATCAGCAGAAATCCACGTGTCCCTCCATCAAATACACTGCTTTCAGTTCCATGTGTTTTCCAACAAGCCGTTTCACCTACTTCACACAACAAGCTTGTACTAAAATGTGTCTCTATTACTTGATTAGGCTTAGCGTGTTTTTCTTATAGCACAGCCACATCGGGTCATCTGCTGAGCCCATCGAGGGGAATCGAATCTCTAATTTTAGCGTTGTAAATCCGTAGACTTACCGCGGGAAACAAAAAGCTACTCAGTGATGTCGAGAAAACCCACTTGTAGAGAAATATATATGCAAAAACGGCTCGTTTGGGTTGAGAAAATATTTTACATGGAAGAGCGAACAATGTTCCGACCTTTTTTGGTCATCGTCAGGTTCGCAAAGAAAGAGGTAACTGACCGGAAGCCGACCACATGTTTGGAAGGGGTTGTGTAACTGAGTGTCTGAATGTAGAGGGCGGTTTTAGATGTTTCAATATATAATTTTATCTATAATATTAATATAGGTATAATGGCGTTCCTTTATATTGGTTTATTTTTGGTTTAAGTTGTTGTATAAGTAAGGCTTCTTTAATTTTGCGTTTGTTTATGTTTGTTTCTTTATTTAGTATTTTAGTGTTTTCTATGGTTATGTTGTGTTCATTTGACTTGCAGTGTTCGAAAACGTGTGAAGGTGACTTTTTATGTTCTTTGAATCTGGTTTCCATTTTTCTACTTGTTTCTGCAATATAGAAGTCGTGGCAGTTATCACATTGTATTTTATAAATAATGTTCGTGTGATGTTTGTCAGTGTAGTTTTTACATAGTATAGACATCCGTTTTTTGCCTGGTTTTTGAATATATTTGGTATTAACTGGAATGTCATATTTTGTTACTAGTTTTTGCCAAATGTTGGTTATTTGTCTGCTGATGTCGAGAATATATGGTATGCAGCATTTTATGGTTTCGTGATTTTTTTATTCGTAAGATATATTTATTTTTGTTGGTTGATTTTGCTTTCTGTCTAGGTGTGTGCGTATAATGTTTTCTACGGTTTGTGGAGGAAACTTATTGATGTTGATGAAGTATTGTTTTATTTTTTCTAATTCATCGTTAATTTTATCTGGTGAGCATGGTTTTATGGCTGTGTTTATTTGGTTTCTTAGTATGTTAAGTTTTTGTTTTGTTTCATGAGCTGAGTTCCAAAGAATGTATAGTCCAGTATGGGTGATTTTTCGGTGGATTTCTGTTTTGAATTGTGTGTCGGTTTTTGTAATTTTGAGGTTAAGAAATGATATTTGATTGTTTTCTTCCTGTTCAGATGTGAAGTTAATGTTGGGATGTTTAGAGGTAATGTGATTGAAAAAATTAAGAATGTGCTCTGTAGTTTTGAATCCCGCATCTACATATCTGTACCAGTATAGTGATGGATGAAATGCTGGGTTACTTACTTGTGTTTTAACTTGTGTCATAAAAATATTGGCTAGAAATGCTGATACAGGGTTGCCCATGCTTAGGCCATTTGTTTGTATATAGTCGTGGTTGTTGAACATGAAGTTTGTTTTTATCGTGGTGAATTTTATGAGGGTTGCTAACTGGTTGCTGGGAATGTCTATAGTTGGGTTAGGGTCTCGGATATAGAGTTCTAAGGCTATCTTGCAGGCTTCAGTGGTTGGAACTTCTAAAAAGGGGGATATAGCATCGAAACTGGCCATTAAGGCTTTATGATAAAGTTGAATAAGATTAGACTTGAAATTAAAAGAGTCTTTGATGAATGAGCTGGCTGATTTTACCTATTTGGAGAATGCCCATGCTATGTATTTACCAAGATTGTTATAAAACGATTCATATGTGAACATTATTGGTCGTAATGGACAATCTGTTTTTTGAGATTTGGAGATGCCGTATATTTGTGGTGTGCGTGGGTCGGTTTTACGTAGGTAGGAACAAAGTGTTTGTGAAATTATGTTGAGTTTTTTCATTTTTAGTGGTAATTTGTTCAGTTGCGTCTTGTGTGTCTGTTGGATTTGTGTGTATTGGTTTAAATTTGTTCGTGTCTCACAGGATGTTCTTCAGTTTTTGGATGTATTCATTCGTGTTTATTATGACTACAGCGTTATCTTTATCTGCTTTTAGAATTTTTATGTTTTGTCTTGTTTTAGGTTTTCAATGGAATTAATATCTCTTTTTGTAAGATTGTTTTTTAGTTTTCTGTTTTGTGAAATTATGTTGATGGTTTAGTGTGAAAATTCTTTGAAAAAATCGTTTAAGATGTTGTTTTTAGGTGTTTCTGGAAAATATAAATTTTTAATTTTACCTGGGAAGTTTGGCTGTTGGATGTCAATAAAATTATATAAGTTGTCTTTTTTCTGTTGGTTGTTTCATTGTTTTTATTTTCTGTAGAAAGTATCACAAGTCTCCTGGCTCGATCTTCTAAACATGTTTTGATTTCTATGGTTGAAATGTACCTAGGTGCTATTGCAAAGTTGAGTCCTTTGTTAAGTAGGTGTGTTTCGTCTGTGTTTAATTGTCGGTCGGATCTGTTAATTTTGAGGTTAGTCAACGGTTTGTCGTTTTGGTGTCTTTTCTGTTGTTTGCATCTTAGTTGTTTTAGTTTTTTGTTGTGGCAAATCTTTTTGTCTCTGTCATTCCTAGTATTGATTTGGTTTATGTTTCGTTGTATAAGTCCGTAAATCTCTGGTTTAATGCAGCATGCCAGTTGATGGTCAAGGTTCATTTTTTGTTTTTGTAAATCATGTAGTTCTTTGTATTTTGTGTTCAACCTGGCTTTAAGTAGTTTCTTTTGTAAATTTTGGATAATGTTTGTGTATTTATTAATTTTTTGTGAAAGTTTTGCCTTTACAAAATTAGGGGTTAGTTGTTCCTTTCTGCATTGTTGAATAAAACAGATGTAATTTCTTCTATTGATAATTCGTTGGTTTAAATTTCTTAGTTTCTTAACGATCGTGTGAGCGTGTACTGTTAATGATGGTGTACTGTATGCTTGTTCAGACATAATGGTGCAAGGGAAATGCAAATACACTGAGAAAAACACAAAAACTTACACTTCTCGTGCAATCGCCGTAATGAAATAATAATAATCAGTGATGTCGAGAAAACCCACTTGTAGAGAAATATATGTGCAAAAACGGATCGTTTGGGTTGAGAAAATGTTTTACATAGAAGAGCGACTCAATGAGCTATCTGTGCTCTGCCCACCACGGGTATTGAAACCCAGCTTTTAGTAAGTCCGCAGACATACCGCTGAGCAACTAGGAAGACATTTAAAAAGCGAACATGTTTGGCGCGACAGGGATGCGAACATGCGAGCGTCAGATTACGAGTCGCCTTAACATGCTTGGCCATGCCAGGCCTACTGGATTTAGCATTTGCTGAGCAAATTGTCTGCTATATTAGTTATTAATTTTGCAATGGAACGTCCTCGTCTCTTACAATTAGTTCTTTACACCCAAACATTGTCTTTACTTATTGTTCTACAAAAATAATTAAACTCTCAATGTAAATTACTGTTCACCCAGTTTTAAGATTAAACACTTAAAAACTGCTGCCTGTATTATGAAGGTTTATTTTTATTCATCTACAAGATTAACAAACTAACTAATGTTCACTGATATTGCCCGGCACGCTCAAGCGTGTTAAGGCGTGCGACTCGTAATCGCATCCCCGTCGCGCCAAACACATGTTTGCCCTTTCAGCGGTGGGGGCGTTATAATTTTACGGTCAATCCCACTATTCGTTGGTAAAAGAGTAGGCCAAGAGTTGGGTGTGGGTGAGGATGACTAGTAGCCTTCCCTCTAGTCTTACACTACTAAATTAGAGACGGCTAGCACAGATAACCCTCGAGTAGCTTTGTGCGAAATTCAAAACAAACAAATAGTTCTAATTTTGTAGTAGAAGCAAATACAATAATTCCAATTGTTTGATAATTATCTCCCAATAAAATATACTGCGTATTTCTCAATGCTTTATAGAGAAATACTTCTCGATAATTTGCTGTAACAAACACATAAATTAATAAACATTTAATCAAGCCTATTTCACAATTTAACAGCCAAACTGTTCTGGAACTTTGGAGTAGATTTCAGAGACATTAATACTCCCTCTTATCACTTGATGTGAAACCACCCTAAAACCAAAATATGACACAAACATCTGAAACAAAAACAAAGCTTATAGTATCTGTACAAATGACATGGTCTTTATTTGTTGTTGCACGTTAATTTATTGCTTTAAATGGAAAGTTCCGATAACCAAGATATTCTTACTAATTTAATAGTTCATTACGTAGTATATGCTCATATATATATATATATAGTGGTAAAAATTATTGCAAACTCCCAAATTTTTTTTATACTTTTTGGTGTCTCTATGCTTTACAAGATTGTGCATTGTGGAAGTTTCATAACCAGTCTAAAATGATTATGGACAATGTTTGGTACAAATGTATTAACAAACCAACCGTGATAAACGCATCACAAACAGAAACTCAATTAGTACTTAACAATCACGAAAGTGATTAACAAAAACCTTGATCTCTAAGAGGATTAACAAAAAGGGTTCACGCCATCTGTTCCTGGTTTTAATATTTGGTTGTTCTCCCTCTGGTCTTGATAATTCTCTTATAGCGCCGTGGCATAATGTGCACGAGATGCTGAATATTATCAGTGGTGAGTTCATGATCCCACACCTAATTGAGGGTTCCTACCGTTTTGAGGAATTTCTTGATTTCTTCTCTTATTCCTTGTTACCAATTACCTCCTTTAAGTTCTCGATAGAGTTTAGATCTGTGCAGCTGCTTGATTAGTATATTGTTTCTCTTCGAATAACGTCCTTAACCTAAAGCAGTGAAATAAAACCTAAGATGAAATTTCCTTTATACTACACGTATACTGCACAAAGTGAATAAATATTACCATCCGTGTTAGACCCCTTGGAGCAGAGTCGTCCTGGAATGTGCACTGGTCAACTCCACTGAAGTGATCTCTAACTGTTGTCTTTAGCCAGACACAAGAACTGTGACGTGCTTGTCAGCATCAGCAATCTTTTACAAGATGCGGACGCCTCACACCCTGATCAGAGACGCATCCCACATCATTTGACTCTGTAAGTACTTTATTGTAGTATTAAAACACCCCTAATAAAACTGTTCTCTACATTTACGTAGTACAATGTGCTTTCCAGCAGACGTATACAAGCTGAACTTTGATTCTTCCGAGAAGGTAACTTTGCTCCACATTGCTTCTGTCAAATCGATATACTCTTTGGCTCATCTTCGCCTCAATTTCCTCATCTTACTTGTGAAGAGGGTGAACACAGATGATACCAGACAATGCGAATAGTGACAATGACTCCTGAATTTTTTGTCATACTATTTTTAGATCTATGATGATAATCGACGATTCTTGTACAATCATGTGTTTCAGAATATGATCGTCAGTTGCTGTGGAAGCTTTCTTCCTACGCTTTTTGCCACTGCGCCACGCAGTCAGTCTCTACATCTCTTCACCAATTGGCTCACAGCAAACTGGTTAAATTTAATTGTTTAGCAGCCCATTTGCTCCCCAAAAAAACAAATATTGATGCAATACTCAGACAATGCTGTTGACATAATAATTGGACAGAACTGCATCACCTATTAAATTCATTTGCTCCTAAATGCAATAGAGCCTCGAAATGGATGTTGATTCTGGAAAAAAAAGTGTGAAAAATTAGGTTACACGACAAATTTTTTCCCAACTACTTATCATAAATATGCTAATGAGCCAGTGAGCTAATTAATTAAAAAGCCTAACTATTGTAATAGGACCATGGGTTTTAGAACTCATAAAACTGGAAAACGTAAGAAAGAATTATTGTATTCTCTTTATTTAACTTTTTGCGTAATTCTAAACAAGAAAATAAAAGATACATATTAAAAGCTATGATTGTATAGTATAGAATATCTTTCCGTAAGATACCTACAGCTCAAAATTTTAATTATTTTACGTGATTAATTAACATGGTTCTCCATAATCCGTTTGTTGAGAGCTGTGGTTATCTTACAAAACTTACCAAATTAATGGTTTTAACCGAAGCTTCTTACGTAATACCGACAATAGCAATAAAATATATATATTTCTGCGTTTTCATTGGTTTATGTCATCAATTCTTCTGATTTGTTACAGAGCAAGCTCATCCTTTATCTATTATAAATAAAAGCTCTGAGAGTTATTTAAAATCAGAAAAACCCTATTACACTCGGTGGTTCGGCAGTAATTGCTGATGGAAAAGAATAAAAGCGTTTGGAAGAGGGGGAGCTTGTAGCATGTTTCTGAAGAGCACGTGATTGCTTTGTGAACAAGACGTGATCAAAACGCTAATGAAAATCCGTAACATCAATTTTGCTAAAAATGCTGCCTTGAACAGAATAGGTTTTGAATCCATGAGATGCTTTTGTTATTTTTACGGCATCATAATGAATTATTCACGTGTTCACACACACTCCGATGATTTTAATATAATCAGAATACAGTTATTCTTTTATATTGATATCCCTACAAGAAATACTTTCGTCTAGCTTGTAAAAATAGTCTCATTTTAAACTTCAGTCGTATAGGAAACGATTCTTTTTTTAATTACTATTTATTGGTTCAAATTTTTTGTGGCAACACAAAGGTAATTTGAACAAAGCCTTACCAAATTGTGAGCTTAAAAAAAACCATTTGTCTCAAAAATAAAGAAAGCGTGACTCTCATTGTTATAATGCCCCACGACTCTTAAGTGCAGAGCACGTATTTTTTTAGCAAAACGACGTGACCCACGAATCGTCGGATTCATAATCCGGTAACGTTAATCCGTATTAATACCTAATAGTTTTCAACTCTTTCTGTATCACTGCGTGCAACAGGTTCACAGCTTTGTTTATTTTTTGTTTTATGGAGAGTTGGGGAAATTTCACGAAAAATATTCAAGACGATCCCTAATATTGAAGAGATAGATAAGAGGAAAAGCAGTTAGTTAACACCACCTACCGCTATCCATAAGAGTTATTCTAAAAGCGATAACAATGAACATGTTCAGCACTTTTAATTTGGTCCAAGTTATAAAAGCAAGCATCAGCCTCATTATTTGGCTAAAATAATCTACAAAGCTATTGTGACGATGGATACTAACTGCAGTATTCCTTACTCCGATGAATAGGTAAAAATTACTGACAACTAGCCCGATATGGCCAAGTGCTTAAGGCATTCGACTCGTAATCCGAGGGTCACGGGTTCGAATTCCTGTCACACTAAACATGCTCGCCCATTCAGCCGTGGGGATATAACAATGTTATGGTCAATCCCACCATTAATTGGTAAAAGAGTAGCCTAGGAATTGGCGGTGGTGACACTCTTGTCTGACACTGTTAAATTAGGGACGGTTAGCGCAGATAGCCTCAAGTAGTTTTGCGCGAAATTCAAAACTAAACCAAATCAATAGTGACAACTATACATTAATTCTATGAAATTCTGAAGTGGTTATTTAGCATACGTGCATATAGTAATCGATTTTGTTGAAAATTTATAACTTTTATATCCACCCGTCACAAGGAATATCATAATTACCTTCTACCTGAACTAAATATTATCTTTTGTTCTTAATATGGTTTGTTTTGCGACTCAAAAACCTTTTAATTTGATGTAACTCCAGCTATTAATTATGTGATCTACATCAAAGTTACAACTTTGGTCTAAATATTAAATGAGCTTTGGTAAACGATTCTAATTAGCAATCCCCGTTAAAAAGTAACTTTCCAAAACCTAGAGCTTACGCGTTAATAAGCTGGAGCTCATGTTATAACTTCTAACAGACGTTTCTCGTCTGAGATTTAAAAACTACTGAATACAAATGACAAAAGCGCTCGTCTCATGTTTCCTAATACACGGCATAAGCTCTTAAAATATTATATGCTATAGATACGTTCGCTAGCTTACTTACAGGCCTGCTTTCAGTGATGAAATTCTACCTTCGTAAATACGTTTCCTTTCGTTTCCTGTTGTGGCCTATTCTTGTCCACCTAGGACTACTTCTGCAAACCTGTTATGGATAGACAGGTGCATTAGTGATAACAGCAACATGTAAGTACAGAGATCGTTTTTCCAGAAAGTAAACGTTATATAGGTATGCATTTAAATGATGGTGTACTAATGCATCTATGTTGAACGCCCTTTCAAGCACGATGTATATACAATTTTATATTACGTAGGTATATGTTTAAATGTGTAGCCCATTAACTCACAACATATGATATCTTGCAGTAAATCAATTTCAACATATTTCTTTTAACATGCTCCATTATTTAATGGTATATATAAATAATGAGTTCCATTTCATTAGAGATTTATCGTGTTCATCTTACGTTCGTTTATTAATAATGTTTACTTTGTAGACTTTCATTCGCTACTACGAAAACACTGACCACTAAGAAGTACTGCTGTCAAGTCAGGTGACTGATGTCATCACGTGACCATTTTATATCAGTTGACGGTTGTTTTGTGTTAGATAAAGAGTGTAGATCATGCACCGCTTTAACACATGTCTGTTTACCTACCTGGAACAAAGTATGTGCATACAGTGCTTACACTTCAAGTGTTCTGTGTAAATGATTCCAGTCCTAATTATCGTGATCAGTAACTGAAATGTATCGTTAATTGCTGAAAGTTCTTTCAAGAAATGTTCACGTTAAAGGTTTTTCAAATTTCTCATTGATTGTCAAGTCCTACTATTTAATGAGAAAATATAAGCCAAAAGGTTGGAAGTGAGTGAATTTCATGAGATGTCTTCCTACTAATCTGGCTGTTCAAATCTCGGGAACGATAATGTACAGATAGCTTTTTTATATAGGTTACACGTAAACTTTCAACGAAGAAATGCCTATTCAAAGTGTTTTGAATTTCGAGCAAAGCCACAAGAAGGCTATTTGCGCTAGCCGTCCCTAATTTACCGTTGTAAGAATAGAGGGAAGGCAGTTAATCATCATCACCCACCGCCAACTCTTGGGCTATTCTTTTACCAACAAATACTGTAATTGACCTACCATCATAACACTCCCACAGCTGAAGGGGCGAGCATATTTGGTGTAAAAAGGATTCGAATCCGCGACCCTCGAAATACGAGTCGAGCGCCTTAACTACGTGGTTATGAAGAGCCGCATATTCAGAAACAGCAAATAATAATTTTGTGGTTATGAACAAATAAACTGAAAAGATATACTCATTACCACGTTTTTTTAAACTGTCATAAGGCGACAAATTAGGTTGAATAGTTTTTGAATGATATTTTTCATTTCAAAGCTAATAAAAACAAGCAATTAATAGATTACTAGATATAAATTTAATTAAAATTTACGAAATAAACGGGCGTATAAAAATATTTTAAGTAATATAAATGTTGATAAAAACGTTATTAAGTGTATCACTAGAGTTATTTCAACAAGAAAACGTGGCTCATTTCGAAGACGCTTAGTCAGGTTGAAAGAGCAAAAATAAACCACTGGAGTACCACTGTGTTCTTTAAACTAATTTAGAAAATTACTAGATTGATGTATTGTTGCTGTCGATCTAATTCAAGCAGGGTCACGTGCCTTACGTGGAGTTCTTCACATCTATGGTTTACTCTTCAAGACTGTTTTCATTTGAGATAGGAAGTTTTCGGATTGATGTCGAGTACTGAATAACATTTGTTATGAAGTTTCCTCCAAAGTACGTAAAAATATAGTCAAATTTAACGACGAAAGATATCATGCATAATTTGTTAACATTTTTTTTTTTTACATTTTGTAAGCCTTTCATGTGTAACAATCAACTTGTTTCATATACTTTATAAGCCTCTCGTGTGTTACCGACAGCTTGCTAAAACGAACTTATTATCTTTCAAATGCTGATGGACTTTGATTACATAAATAAGAAACCTCATAATCTGAGCACTTTGAAACGCAGACCTTTCTTCATCGTAAGCAAATTTTAGTTACAGATTTTATTGAGCAGACTGTTAAATAAAAAAAAGTAGTCATATTATAATATATAACTTTTTTTTTCTTGTTCTTGAGCAAAGTGTTATTTTCCAATTGCTAATGCCTGAAGGAAATGAAAAATACTTATTTTTCTATTCAAACTTTGCTTTTGTGACATGTTTAATAAAATTTTCAAATTACCCATTTTCCAGAATATTCTAGGTAGATTCAGTGCTGAGTAGCTGATAGAAACTTTTATTGAACTTACAAGAATTTTCAAGAACCTTTTAAAATTTTCTATAACTTTCCATAGTAATATATATATAGGGACTAACCACTCACCATTTCAGTTTAGTTCTAGCTACCTAAGTGAACACATAGATCTATTGATTTTATCAGAGATGGCAACAGGAAGCTACAAAAATTCTCAAAACGCATTCTGCTAGGTATGTGGCTAGGTTATCAAGACATTCGATGCATCTTAAAGAGGAATACCACAGTGTAAAGACCTTGCTAGAAGCCTTAACGTATGATGAGTTTAGGGAGGTAATCGAAGACTTCAGAATGGTGGCGTTCCTAATGGATCTCCAAGGAGACTCTACCAAGTTTCCCTGTTATCTTTGCCTTTGGGAGAGCAAAGACATCGTAACGCACTACAACAGAAAGCACTGACCACAACGGACCGAGTTCTCTGTGGTGAGGCACAATGTCAAGTGTGAGCCACTAGTAGATCTCCAGAAGGTGTTGCGCCAACCATTGCTCATAAAACTGGGTCTTATGAAACAGTTTGTCACAGCTCTTGATAAGGAGTCTGCAGCCTTCAAGTACCTCTAAGACTTCTTCCCTCAGCTGTCTGAGACAAAGATCAAAGCTAGTGTCTTCGTTAGACCACAAATAAAGAAGATCCTGAATTGCACAGAATTCCCCAAAATGGTAACAAAGAGAACAAAAACTTGGGACAGCTTTGTCCCAGTGGTTAAGGGCTTCTTGGGAACACACAAGAGCGAAAATTATGTGGAACTGGTTGAGGCTTTGGTGAAGAACTATGGTAAAATGGTCCGCAGGATCTCCTTGAAAGCCCAGATCCTTGATCCTCATCTTGATAAATTCAAGGAGAGCATAGGAGCAAACTTAGAGGAACAAGGCGAGCGCTTTCAGAAAGATCTACTGGACTTTGAACGCCGCTACCAAGGAACGTATAATGAAAATATGATGGGAGACTATATTTAGAGGCTGATACGTGAAAGTAATTTACAATACAGTCGCAAATCTTGAAAAACTACTCACTTCTAATCATTTTTGTTCATTTTTTATAACTTTAGTATAAATACGTGTAAATCTTTATTCATGTATTGTTTTCTTCATTCCTTATGTAAATGAAAATGTTCAAATTTGCCCGTTTTTACATATAAAATAGGTTAATTTCTAAATTTCATTATTCAGGTCACAAAAGCAAGGTTTGAAGGGAATAATGGCCATTTTCTGTACTTTTACAACATAACCAATTAAGAAATAACATATACAATCAAGGAACAAAATCTGTGTTACATAGTGTTATGATTGGTCTGCCAAACAATGACAAGAAGTAAATGAATTCTCTGAGCTCTAAGATCCATTAGATGGAGTTTCCTTGTAACAAGCGCATCATTATAAAAGTCGTTCTTTTGACAAAATACGTTGAAACTGTAGTGTATTTTTGTTTACATAACAAAATGGAGTATTTTACAAATCTTGAGAAGTGTAATAAAGCAGTCAACTAGTGTAGTTGCAATGAAAACTAATGGATTTGTAATACTATAAATAACTTTTTATTGTTCACATTAATTCTTACCCACAATAAAAAGTTCCTTCTTTTTATTAAAACAGATTATTGCTAACTGAAATGAGTTAATATTAAAAAATAAGATCACTACCCTATAATTAAAATGAGTCGATTGATTGTTTGGAATTAAGCACAAAGCTACATTAAAGGATATTGTGCTTTGCCCAACACTGGTATCGAAACTCGGTTGCTAGTGGTGTGAGACGAGGACATACCGATGTGCCATTGGGGAGCTAATAAGAAAAAAGAAACGTGACGCGTTTAGTGAATATTACTCAATTAAATTAAACTGTTTATTTTGAATTTCGCGTAAAGCTATCTGCGCTAGGTATCCCCAATTTAGCAGTATAAGACTAGAGAAAAGGTAGCTAGTCATCACCACCCACCGCCAACTCTTGGACTACTCTTTTACTAACGAATAGTGGGATTGACCGTCACATTATAATTTATAATGCCCCCACGGCTAAAAATGGCAAGCATATTTGGTGTGACGGGATTCGAACCTGTGTCCCTCATATTTCGAGTCGAGAGCTTTAGCCTCCTGGCCCTGCCGAGCCTAAACTGTCTGTCTATATTTTTAAAATGTTATTGAAGTTCTTTAGTGAAATATTGAAGAAGTTTACGACACGGTTTAGATAGATAGAAAGTTGTTTGAATAATTCAGGTAAAGATCCTTTAAAATTACATATTAACTTTCCCTCTAGTCTTACACTGCTAAATTAAGGACGGCTAGCGCAGACAGCCCTCGAGTAGCTTTGGGCTAAATTAAAAAACAAACAAACAGCAATAAAAATTAAATTACTCCAAAACGTTTGAAACGTTATGTAGAAAACCTTGGTATTTTTAATATATATTAGAGTTTACATGGATTTTTTTTTATAAACAGCGTAATTTAAGCCGTGTACGAAAGCTTCTTGTTTATTTAAGTTAAATAGCGTATAAAATCACTGAGACAAGTAAAGTTGATGTACAATATATGTTAAGCTACAAGTTAAAATGTAATAAACAAGCTTGTGTATTATTTTCTCGTTCTACTATTATTTATCTGTTGTGAAGCCAATCAGTTAAAACCGATTGTTTAAAAGATACTCTTAGATTCTAAAAGAATAATAAATGCTTGACATATTTATTAATTGCAACAAGAATGACGTTTAATCAATGCTAGATATTAAACCTCACTTGTTTACAATTTCATACTTAAGTTTTCCTGTGTTAGTATTTGGTATGCAATACACACATTGTCGCTAGTAGTCATTTGTATTTGTCATTACCGAAAGATTTTGTTTGTATAGAAAATCATTATACCTATCCTTACTAAGAATATTAAATCCAGCTATGAATAGAGTAAACAGGGGCCAGCATTAATAAGAGAAGTAATATGGGATTATAAATAACTTTTACACATTGATTACTACTATCTGATGAATATTGCGTCCATATTGCTCTATTACAATATGGTTTCTTATATTTGTTCATTTACCTGTTGTTTTGCTTTGTTGTCGAATCAGTTTGTATCTACATAAACCACTGTTTAAGCTTACTAAATCACATGCATACATAGACTATTTTGCATTATATGTTACGAGTAGCTCATTACAGGCAGAAAATAGTATAAATTGCTTAACATTTAAAGAACAAATAACAAGGCAACGAGTTCAGACTATTAGAATGTTTCTGTTGTTGCGGGTGTTTCAATCATTAGGCTCGCACACGGCTAGAGAAATAAACGGCATATGTTTTATCATTATATGTTTTCTGTTACACGCTCGAAGGAGTGTAATCTGTATGTGCTTATTTGTGAGATTTATTGTTACATGATACTGCTTGACTAGCTACTTATGTAAAATATTGGTATCCAGAATAGAGAACGCAGCAAGTTGCCATACTTCGTTGAAAGACATATTTCATAATGCTCAACATTTCTCAGATCTCCGGGTTATGATAACGAGGTAGGAAGGAACGTGGAAAAGGGAACATTAATCAACTTAGTTACCTATTGACAAAACTGACACTCTACTATGTTTATCTGGCTTCTTTTTGCACTATTTGATGGAATAGCTGCTAATCTTAGAAAAGGAACCAAGTGTCGAAGGCATACAATATACTATAACTCACATTTATGTTCCTAGTTCACCGAATGGAACCGTTGATCTATAAGAAAAAAATAGCATTATTCTTATAGGTATGTCAGAAAATCTTGCCTTAGGGACTCGTGCGTGAACTCAAGAAACGTTTGAAGCCTGCATACATATTACCTTACAATCCAGTTTACAGTGACATTGACATTTCGTTTCCCAACCGTTACTACAGTTCCGGGTCGTGTGAGTTCTAACGAAAATAGCTGTACAGAAATAACTTATCTTAAGTGAATGAGGCAGAAAATACATTAATTTTATCCATTTGCCTTAAAACTACCGTATTAATACGCGAATTTGACTGCCTTCAAATGTATGACAAATTTTTATTAAATAATTACTCCAGTTTTATCATTTCTACATAATATAGAATTCGCCAATACCGCAACGTTAAAACATGACTGATAAAATGTCTTTTTAGATCACTACCTTGTATCGTGCAACTTGCGCCACCTGTAGATTCTCCACTGAACTTCCCTTTATCTAACGTTAATATATAAACAGTACAGTTTTAGTATATCTCAAGGGCAAAACTTCATAATCAGCTAACTGCGATATGTTCATCCTAGAGACACTTTCAGCTGTGGAGGCGTTATAATGTAACGGTCAATCTCACTATTCGGTGGTAAAAGAGTAGCCCAAGAGTTGGCAGTGTATGGTGATAACTAGCACCTTTTCTCTAGTCTTACACTGCTAAATTATGGACGGCTTGGGCAGAGAGCCCTCGAGTAGTTTTGCATGAAATTCAAAAGAAACCCAAATCATCCCAGAATGGAACTTGCAAATTTTAGCGTTATAAGCTCTCGAGTTTAGCTCTGAGAGTTAGAAGAAAATTCATTAAATTACAATATTACTTATGTAGTTTCTAAAGATAGAAATATTTGAATACATTTTGATTATTTACAACAAGGCCAAAATGACAGAAAATACATACTAAATGTGTTTTTAAAATAAAAAATAAAGACTTAATTGGGTTTTTAATTTATTTCTTGCCTTTATAAGGAATACAAAACGCTTCATTTTGAAGACATTCAGTTTTCCCACAACTTTTATTTATTGAAAAACGCAAGAAAATTCTTAAGAAAAACTGTCTGTAGCGACTGAATGTTTTATTATTTTTTGTGCTATATTTTTACCAAATAATAAAATGTAGAGTTAGCTATTGAAGTCCGTAAATAGCTAAACTTTTTCTTTTAAGTACTTCAACCAAAAAGCAAAAAGTCCTGAATTGTAAAAAGACTCGGAGAATCAGTTGAAAATTTCACTTTCACATTCTTACGACCCCCGCTAGTACAGTGGTATGTCTTCGGATTTACAACGCTAAAATTAGTGGTTCGATTCCTTTTGATGGGCTCAGCAGATAACCCGATGTGGCTTTGTTATATGAGAACACACATACACATTCTAATCTATCATTATCATGAACAACGAAAAAAACGCCCCTTAAACAGTAAAGATTCAGTGCAAACAACACTTAAGCCATTAATGTTGGCTGATAAGTTTGTATACAAATTAAAATCCACCCTTTAAGCACGCATGTTAGACTTACAACGGCAAAACAATTTCCTCAAAATACACTATTTGTAATTCTTCTTATTGTTATTATTAGCGTAATACCCTTGCCAAACAACAACAAAAACAGTTTAGTAGATTACATCCAAACCTTCTGTAGAACACTAAATAAGGTACTGCGATGATCGTAGGGGTATTGAAAAATATCATAATTATGATTCAACCGACAGTACCATTGAAGCTAGCTTTCTCACTCATATTTGGTGTTACTGTAATAAACGTAAGTACAGAGTGAAACAGGAATTATCGGTAAACATTAGATGATCTGTACACTGTACAACCAGTGTCTTTAGGAAACCATTCATTATATTATGTATGAATTAAAAAAATAAAAGAAATAAATGCACACAATATTAAGTTTTATCACATATATTTGTATGATAATTACTTTAAAAGACATAAAGGCTGAGTTAAACCGATGTTTCACCCGTATTTGTTTTATTTGAAAAAACTTCTTTTCTAATGGTAAGATTTTTTCAGTGGAAGTTGTGCCTTAGTCTACCCATATAATTGCCTGTTGCTATGCATTATATTGAGATATATTAATCCCACAAAAGCTATAAATGCTCACTATATTTTCAAAGCAATCACCATGACAATTTTTAGCTGCAGTTTAACATTTTACATCTCGAATTAATGCGATCAAAAGGTCAATAGTTGTAGTAAATCATCATAAACCGTAACAGCTAACAACTATCTATGTTTATTATCATTACAAAGTAAAACGATAGCTACCATTTCAAGTAATCCTATATCCATCGGCCCGGCATGACCAGATGGATTGAGGCGTTTGACTCGTAATTCAAGGGTCGCTGGTTTGAATCCCCCTCACACCAAATATGCTCGCCCCTCCAGCCATGGGGGCGTTATAATGTTTCGGTCAATCCCACTATTCGTTGGTAAAAGAGTAGCCCAAGAGTTGGCGGTAGATGGTGATGACTAACTTCCTTCCTTCTAGTCTTACACTACTAAATTAGGGATAGCTAGCGCAGATAGCCCTCGTATAGCTTTGCGCGAAATTCAAACAAAAATCAAACAAACCTTTATCCATAGTTAAACAGAAAAACCAGCAAACAAGATAAATTAAAAAAAAACCTCAAAAATCTGCAAATAGGGACCATAAACAAAGTCACCAAAATATTCTGGAGATACTGTAAACATTATTTACTTCTGCTGCTACCTAGAATTACGTTTGGTAGAGCCAAAATGGGATCGTAAGGTTTTTGTTTGTTCTCAACACTGATCATGTACTGCTTATGATTTGTTACAATGAGATATGAGAACAAATTTACACCACATTCTATTTTTTAACTTTTTTGAATTATCTGATTGTTGTTATTTCTAAATTTACCAGTTGGATCTGTACACTCAACAGCTACTCACCTTATTTAATAAGACATTTTTTAAAACTATTTATGTGTTAAATTGCTTGTAGGTTCGTGGTTTTGCCAGTCACTTTGTCTCCAATAACAAATTCTCAGATGAAAGGACACCAGATCAGCGGCAAGTCTGAAGATTTATAACACTGAAAACATGGTTCTGATAGGCACAAAAGTTAACCTATTGAGCAGCTTTGTGATTGACAGTGAGGAAATAGACAAACAAAATGCACACACTAAAGTTAAACGATATCATTAATAACAATTAATACTTAAAGTTACCACTAGGATACACTATGTCTTTTAGACAGTAAAATAACCGAAATTTTTTTTACCCTTTTTCAATCAGTTCTTTATACTGAGTAACGTGAGAAGAATAAACATAAAATTACTCAACGGGTGAAATATCTGGACACCAGTGGCAGTGAGGTTTATAAAACACGTTGTTTCTGTGTGGATAAACCCAGCTTATTTCGGGAAGTGTTAGATGTGAAAGAATATCACATTAAATATGTTCATATCGCAAGTCTTAAGGTGTTATAACTTTAATCACCTTCTATCTCTTCCTAATGATCCAGAATAAACCTAGTAACATCTCTTGGTTGTAATTTAAGTATTTGTAAACACAGATAAGTGAGTTTTGAATAAATGATGTAATATATTTGTGTTTGTTGAATTTTGTCATAGTTAGGAAACAATTATCACTTTATATTTAAAAAACAAATACAGAAGTCAGTTTACACTAAATAAGTTGTCTGTTTTCGGACAATAAACAATATAAAACGGCTTTTTATACCTTTGGTTTGTTTGTTTTCTTGAATTTCACACAAAACTACTCAAGGGCTATCTGTGCTAGCCGTCCCTAATTTAATAGTGTAAGACTAGAGAGAAAGCAGCTAGTCATTACCACCCACCGCCAACTCTTGGACTACTCTATTACCAACGAATTGTGGGATTGATCGAAACATTATAACGCTCTACGGCCAAATGTTTGAGCATATTTGGTGCAACCGCGATTTGAACCTGCGACCCTCAGATTACGAATTGACAGCCTTAACCCACCTGGCTATGACGGGCCACTATACCCTTGGTTGGCATAGCACAAATAGCCCGTTGTATATCTTTCTGATTAACTACAAACAAACAAACTCATTAAATATCTCCCACAATTGAAAGAAATACTATGGTGTTACAAGCTTTTCATAAGTAACAATCAGAAATATGCTGTGGGATCAGAACTTTATCATGATCATTTAGAAACAATAAGCTACAGCTAATATAACTGTATACAGTTGTAGAAGTAATAATGATGTAGTGTGTTTGTTCAGCTTTAAAAAAATTCTGTAGTTTGTTTTAAATTTTACAAACAAATAGTGAGACTCACCGTCACATTATAACGTCCTCACGGCTGAAAGGGCAAAGATGTTCGATGACGGTGTTATTTAAACCCACGAACCTCAAATTACGAGTCGAGTGACTAAACTAATTGGTCATGCCGGCCACAACTTTTATAAAAATCTGACAGGTTGCATATTCAGCACAACGAATTTTGCATTTTAAGCACCAGGGAAAGTGTATAAGATACATTTCATTTTGAGTGAGGTAAATGTTATTGAACATGATATTTAATATATGTATCCATCAACAGCTTACCTTATTTCCGTAACCAAGAGCAACAAAATATGTTACATGAAACATTCAAAACATTATTTTTCTGCAGTCCATCATAAAACATAAACAATGATATTAAGTCACCCTACATTACAAATATTGAAACGTAAAAATACTCTAATATGCTTTACGAATGTAACATCAGATGCGTTGCATTGTGCTAAGTATTTTGTAAAGTAGCTATTATTATTTTACAAACAAACACATTAAGAAAACACGAAAAAAATATTTCACGTGTCAGAATAATAAGGTATCTAAATGGTTGTTCATTATATGAGTTGTTTTTTTCTTATGACACTGTATACAACGACATTGTTATTTCCAACATTGGTCTAACTTTGAAGAATATAGGTACGTCGAGAGACAAAACTTTAAACTGAAAATGTATACAGATTTCCTTCAAGTACGGGAATAACAGAAAACAACACAAATCTCCACCAGATTTCAAAAGTAAAATTTTAAATTTCAAACTGCAGTATAACACATGTCGATGCTTCAAAATGAGTTTGGTTTCGAATGTTAGAAGTAATAACTCTTAATTCGTTTTATTAATTCGACTGAAAAGTCTGAACTATTTAATAATCGAAAGAGAGATCAGGTTGCTAATGTTAGTTATTGTGTATGAAACCACTGAGCAAATTAATTATTTTCGCACATAATGTAATTGCTTCTTCTATTTAATTTTTCTTATCGTTGTTAATAGGCCCCACCAGTATAATGTTACATTTATAACGATGTTTAGCTAAATTGATATGCCAATAGATCCATCTCCCTTAATTAGAACAAATTATTTAATTAGTCGTTTAATTTAATAACTCACTAAGGATCTTGACATCTGCTAAGAAAGGAGCCATCGTTGTGGTTAATTTCTGCGCTTGTACTTTTAATTAATTTAATTTCATGTTAAAGAGAGTTTCATTACACGCGTGACTTGCAGTTTAAAATAGGAAGGAAGTATCACACATTTACGCTTTACTAATTTTGTTCATTATTATTTAGTAGTTCTGCATGCAATATTCAAAAACTATCTTGCAAAGCTCGTGTTTGTATTCCTCAAAACGTTGAGAACCATTGCCAAATAGAGCTCAGTAGTATATTACTTAGTGTATGTTTTAATATCATACACTTTCAACTCTACGTATTGTCTATTGTGCAGTTAATAGTTAACAAATAGATACATATTTCCACATCACATTAGTGAAAAGTAGAGAAAAAGTAAAGGCGGTGAAATACTTCGCTTATTTTTAGAAATCAGCCGAAGCGCCCGCTCATCGCTCGGGAAACATAGAGACTACTGGAAGTGGTAAGTGGAGAAATATGGGGTTATGAAAATTGTTTTTTGTTTGTTGTTTTAATGTTGCGCAAAGCTACTCGAGGGCTATCTGCGCTAGCCGTCCCTAATTTAGCAGTGTGAGGCTAGAGGGAAGACAGCTAGTTATCACCACCCACCGCCAACTCTTGGGCTATTCTTTTACTAACGAATAGTAGGATTGACCGTCACATTATAAGGTCTTCACGGCTGGGAGGGTGAGCATGTTTGGTGCGACCGGGATTCAAATCCGTAATCCTCGGATTACAAGTCTAACGCCTTAACACGCTTGGCTATCCCGGGCCAGTAATGAAAACTCCTTGCACGACATTTGCTTTTTCGCCGACTTCACTGTCAATGACGGTTCTGTTTCACACAACTAAACTTATAAACAAGCATTTATGTGAGACTAGGCTAGCAATATACGTTATAATTACCTTAACAGCAAGTTTTATATCACATTATTAGAATCGTCTTCACGCTAATTCATTCTTATTTTTAAAACCGAAAGTTTCCTATTAAAAATCCATTCATTTTGGCTTATTAACAGGATGGCATTCAATGTGCTCGTGTGCCCTGCACTTATGCAGCTGATTATGCGTAGCCTATCACTTTTTTAATTTCATTATTAGAGGTAAATTAATTAATCACTTATAAAGACAAACATGCATAATTCATATTTTGTTTACTTCTTTACTCTTTTAGGAATTACAACAGATGAATAATATTTCAGTTTGTAGATAGTTACTTTGAAATTTAAGTATGCCTTTTATAACTGACTTGAAACCATTTTTGAATGTATGCATAAATAAGTATGATATTTACTCTATACACAAATGAATCTCCTAATTTTGAAGCCTCTATTCAAATGTTTCTACTAGTTGTGCTGTATACGAATATAAGGCCTGATATCAAGCTGATACAGGAACTTGTGACAAAATTCTAACTCTGCATATGAATATATATATATATCTTGGTTTTATGTCCTTTTAGTACCGAAAATACCGAAATACGTAGCACATCAGTTCACAATATAATTATAAAAATGAGTAATTAAGGCAGTTCTCTAGGCCAAGAAGGGCCCGGCATGGTCAGATAGTGAAGAAACTCGACTTGTAATCCGAGGGTCCCGGGTTCGATTCTCTGTCACATCAAACATGCTCGCCCTTTCAGCCGTGGGGGCATTATAATGTAAAGGTCAATAACATTATTCGTTGGTAAAAGAGTAGCCCAAGAGTTGGCGGTGGGCGGTGATGAATAACTGCCTTCCCCCTACTCTGACACAGCTAAATTAGGGATGATTAGCGCAGATAGCCCTCATGTAATTTTTGGTGAAATTCAAAACAAACCACACCAAACTAAGCCAAAATGTTTGTACCTCTCATGGCAAATAAAATCAAAACTATTAGGACAGAATACAAATACGTTATCTACTTTCTATTTGAATAATCAAAATATCGTAAACGTTCTTCTTTAAATTAAATGTATTTCGGTTGAACGTTGTTGCACGATCTTAGGAATTTAAACATAAATTTAAAATATTACGCCAACCATTTATATGGCGCCATCTACAGATTATTATTGTAAAACTACTTTGAACTTACACGTCATAATTAACATTTGAAAGATTTTTTATACGTATAATAAGACGTGCTGTTTTCCCAACTATCTCGACTTTTGTTGTAAAATTAAAAAAATATATATATTTAAATTACTAAAACCTTCAAATAAAAGGTAAAAGTAATATGTGTATAATCAAACTAGCGTAAATATCTATACATTACGTAAAGGGATTCGAATATTGTTTCATTAAATGTTCGAGTGAGATATATAAGTTGTTATTTGTATAGGAAGTGAATTGCAATCGCTGCTAATGCTATCTTTTAAATCGACTAATTTTAAGATTTTGTTTTGTAGCATATTCAATAAATTATTAATGTTGGTTTTGTTTGTATGTTTTTTTAATTTCACACAAAACTTTTCGAGGGCTATCTGTGCTAGCCGTCCCTAATTTAGCAGTGAAAGATTAGAGGGAAGGCAGCTAGTCATCACCACCCACCGCCAACTCTTGGGCTACTCTTTTACCAACGAATAGTGGGATTGACCGTAACATTATAACGCTCCCACGGCTGAAAGGGCGAGCATGTTTGGTGCGACGGGGATGCGAACCCGCGACCCTCAGATTACGACTCGCAAGCCATAACACGCTTGGCTATGCCGGACCCAGATTATTAATCTTCAAATACGTCAACGAGACAAATCTTAACATGTAAAAAACAAATAAGCATAATATTATTTTTGAGTTTCGTTAGTAGTTCCAAACAACAACATGTAGAAGACAATCTCATTGGATTTTTAAAAATTATTTTAGCATACCAGCCAATGATGTCGTTTCACCAAAAAACAGAACTTCATCAATCTGATTTCTGAACGGATAGATGAACGAATAGATAAATTATTTAATTATGAACATGGCTAATACAGTGAAGTTTACGTAAATATTTGTGTGTTTTTTTGTTTTTATATAAAAGTTCGAGTGGCAAGATTGTCACTATTTTATCGAACATGCGTGCTCTAAAAATTGGCTTCTTCACTACCGAACTTAACATAGAAACTTATACTTTGATAAATAATATTTCCCTTACTTTATTCGATCCCAGATAATTATGACAAATAGAACACAAATAGCTTATTTAGCATTTTAATATGATTTATTTGTTTGTTTTGAATTTCGCACGAAGCTACACGAGGGTTATCTCTTTAATCCGTCCCTAATTCAGCAGTGTAAGACTAGGTGGAAGGCTACTAGTCATCACTACCCACCGCCTAGTCTTTAACCAACAACTAGTAAAATCAAGAAATATTGTGATTGACTATCATGTTATAACCCCCACGGCTGAGAGGGCGAACATTTTTGGCGTGACAGGAATTGAAACTCGAGACCTTCAGAACGTCCTAACCACCTGGCCATGCCGAGTCCTGTTTAAACAAGAACATCTGCATGTAGCCATTTCTAATTTTGCAATGGTAAACAAGAAAGAAGATAGTTAGTTAAAACATCTTACATCATTTCTTAGACTACTCTTGATTGACGAAATTCTGAGACTTTGACCGTCATTCTTATAACACATCCACAAAGAAAAAGTACAGAGAATTCTGTGTGTGTGTGTGTAAAAATGGACTGCGTAGAAAGAGCCATTGTTTCTTGATTCCGATTAACCCAATCATTCAACCACATTCTGAGAAATTCTCAACTTGTATACTTTTCTGTACACCATTTAAGACAGCTGGAACGTATCAGTTGCATCATATTCATTAGCTTTATCTTTATTTTACTTTTATTTTAAAACATCCAGCAAATCGCAATGGTAAAATGAATTAGGTAAAACCACCTATCTTATGTACTAAATACCTGGAGTATCCATTAATAGTATACTCCATTTAACTAACCAATTTCCCGTTTTGAAAAACATTACTGAAAGTTTTCCGAACAAGAACTGCATTGCTAATTTTGTTGTTGTTGTTTAGAATTCAGTACAAAGCTAGACAATGGGCTATATGTGCTCTGCACAACACGGGTGTCGAAACCCGGTTTTTAGCGTTGTAAGTCCTCAGACATACCGCTGAGCCACTGAGTGGCTGTTTTTAATGTAGCCTTTGTTTGTTCAAAAGCCTCTCTGAATGTTTGCAGTCTTGTTGTTCTGCAGTACACATTAAACTGTTTAAACAACTCGTATAATGAATTACGCTAGTTCCTGTAAATGGTATTAGTTTGCTAATATCCCGTGTTTTACAACTCTCTTGTTCAGTTTTACAGCTTGGAAAACAAGAAATACGTAGCAACTGAGATATGTATATAGGTATTTTTACTATATTACTTTTAGTAAAGTACTATTAATTAAAGGTAGCAAATGTACGCGCGTCTTGCACAACATTTATTACGTTGCATGTGAAGTGGACACCAGCGATCTCTGAATGTCTTATTCGTTGGTGTCCTATTCACTGAATAAGAACTGAAATGGATGCCATACCCAAACTGTTCGTTCGATTTTATCCTTTTAAACTTAATTCTGGGGAATCCATGAGAGTCCCACTTCTAAATTACAGCTAAATCGTTATAGCCAAATTCTCTCGAGAGCTTCCAAAGTCAAAACATCAGAGAGACAAGAGCATTCTGCCTTCCAAGATTTCCATTTTAAGTACTAAGCGTTGCAATATAATCACTCATGATCGCCTTTGGTTTCTAAACTCAGTTATCACTCACACAAATCTGAGGATTTCACATTCTAAAATCTTCATGCTTGTATATAAAATTATACACTTGATTATTGATTTTCCAAAATACTGTTCAATACAGATAACACAGTACGGTGTTGCCATTAAATCACCATAACAGAGAAAAATAACACGCTTCGACAGTGTCAGTCCAATCGTAACATTATACTGGTTAGACTTTGAGAAAAAATTTAAAAGTATCATCTGTTCACAAAGTACATTAAGGTACACATTCGACAGATACAGTGAGCCCTATATCCATATTAGACAGAAGACGAGCCAAATAGCTCATTGAGAGAGATGTTAGATATTTTTTTAAAAAATCAATTCCGTGAAAAAACGAAGTGAAAATGTGAAAGTCGTTATTGGTAACATCAACGAGTCGCTCACAGATACCAGTTAAGATGTACTCTCACAAGAAAGCATGCTACAAAAGTGCAACTTTTAGAAAAAAAAAAGAGTTTAAACGAAGCCCATACTGGGAATCATTTATCAAATAGACCAGATTTTGCGAATAAACATCAAACCTCGTCTTTGAAGCTCTCACAAAGTGGTACGGAATCTAAATATGAGCTGTACGTCTCCAACCGGCGTGGATATGTTCGCTGAAATGTCAGTAAGTGGTTGCAGAAGAAATTTTTGTCAGAGTGGTCAAGTGTGCAGAAGACTGTGCAATAGTTTGAAGCATAAAATCTGCAAATGGTATTTGTCATCTTCAAAATAAAATGATGTAGTCAAGGGTAGGGATGAATACCCCCGTATATATATGCTCATTATGCTAACATCTCCCATGAAAAGAAGCTTTACAGATAATACTTCATGTTTCAGAAAAAAATAATGACCCCAAATACATTTTCATGAAAGGTCAAGCTTATCTGAAAAAAAATTGGAAGATCTCTAGCAAGTTAAATGGTCGCCAAAGAGTCCATTAAACAAACCTGGTACTAGTTCTGCTAAAAGAGAAATTAATTAAATTACATCAATTATACTAAGCCTAAATTAATCTTACTAGATATTGACAATTAAGAAACTTAAAGACTGTTTTTATTCATGTGCTAATCTTATAGCAGTTCCCTTTAAGATTAAGTAAAATTACTTTAAAAGTCAATTTACATAGCAGATTGACAGCTATTTTGTGGGTAATGCTCGCAGCCTTTAATTCATCATTATAATCCTTAAGACGTCGTTGAATTAAACAAAAAACCTCCAAATACTTGTAAAAACAATATTTAGTTCCGACACATACATGTTTATATTTAAAATAAAGCTCAAGGCAACACAGGACTATCTGTGATCTACCTACCCCAGTTATCGAAACTCGCTTTCTAGCGTTGTAAAGTTCGTAGACATACCGCTTTGCCACTGGGGGGCACACACACACACTCACATGTGATTATTTGTTTATTTTTGAATTTCGCACAAAGCTACACGAGAGTTATCTGCGCTAGCCGTCCCTAATTTAGCAGTGTAAGACTAAAAGGAAGTCAGTTAGTCAACACCACCCACCGCCAACTCTTAGACCACTATTTTACCAATGAATATCGTGATTGATTGTCACATTATGAACCCTCACGGCTGACAGACTGAACATGTTTGATTGGAAGGGGTATTCAAACCTGCGACCCTCAGATTACGAGAGGAGCGCCTTAACCACCTGGCCATGCAGGATTGCACACATATGATATTAGCTTGTCGGACTTAACTGTAATGAGATCATTCGAGCCACTGAAAACATTCAGAATCTTCAGTTGTGTGTTCATTATAACACCTACCGGCTAAGGGTAGCCACGTATGCGACGAGTGCTACTGATAGGTTTCGCTCCCTCTGGTGAGCATCCTAAGTTAGTGAATTAGTGATGATATACATTAAATGTTATTGATGACAAAAATACCAAATTTTAATTTCTTATACAATAAAATTATTAAAATCATATATGTATTCTATTATTAGAGATACTATTCAATCAATCGCCTAATTATTAATGCTTTTTTATCCATTTTACACAGATTTAAATTATGTGTATTAGCTCGAATTAGATGTATTTGGGTAGATTCTTCACATGAGTAATTCAAAACCTGACGATTTCATAATGACGTAGCAAAGTTTATTACCATACAAAGTTATACTGAAAACCGAATAATCTTGGGCCGCTATAATGCAAATTTAATGTTTGAAAAACTTTTTTGCATTTTTCAATTTAATAATCATTGCTACTCTAATGCAAATTTAATTTCTTTAACCAATCTATGAATAGCAATTAGTAAGACTACATATTTACGTGTTCTAATGTTAATGAATGGAAATTTGGTGTCTGCTTTCGGGGAACATCAGTACAAATGGTTTCACGAAATTTCCAGATTCGCAAATGGGTTGAAGTGAAAAGTTAGGTCACTCTTTATAAACCTGAAAATGACCTAAAAAGGTCCAAACGTTGCTCTACGCTTTATTTTGATTCAGGTTTTACATACCAGCCGTCTTAATAATGAATATTTATTACCCTCTTTAACGTTTATTTCCAGCTTAAACATATTTGTAAGTTTTAAGCCTACGTTTTGAGCCATGCTGATTGTCGTACACAATGTAACATGATGATGCGAAACCCCCTTGAAGCAAAACGTATAATAACGAAGGTTAACCTGAATATGACCTTGTTATGTAAATGTCATGTAAATGTTTTGTAAACGACAACATGTCGTGTTGTGTTTAAATTGTCATTTCTATTATTTATATTTCCATATTTATATTACTGTTTCAAAGTTTAAACAATAAAATACGTTGTTCTTCATTTAAAATAACATTTAGAACTTTCTAGAATTAGGTAGATCAAATATATGACTATAAATGGAAATGTTTGGCGGCCTAGAGTCTAGACGTAGAGTCTCGTGCAAAAACATCCATGCGCAGATTAATCTGTCGAAGTTCCGGTGAATGTTCGAGAAAAGAGGCCTACAAATATATAAACAAACGAAGATGCGAGAAAGAAGTTAGAAAGGAATCAGACATTAGTTTTATTCAAAAGAAGAAGAGTCAGTCATTAGTTCATATTTAATTCAAGAAATAGTGTCTTTGTTCGAGAAGTTTTCAACGTTCGCTGTGTGGTTTTTCAACTTAACTTTGTGACTAGAGCTAGATCTACAGAAACTGTGATTTTGTTTCATCAATCTTTGCGATTCATTTGAATTACTGGTTGTGCTGAGTGTCGACACGTACGGGACTGTTTAAGAGAAACCGAGGCAAATTGGAAAACAACAAATTTGGGACATTCATCGTAAAAGGAACGTCATCAAAATTATTGAACTGTGAATTGTTTCTGGACTTTCATTCTAGATCATTATATTAGATACAGGCCAGTACCATTTTGTGTTGTAATTGATTTTGAATGTTAAAACTAAATGTCTGTCATTGTTAATATATAATTTACGTTATATCTGTTACATATATATTAGTTTACTGAAATAAATTATACAAGCTGTTATCTGTGACTTTCTGTTGCGTTCATAAAACATAAAAAAAACAAAACGTAACAGACCTAAGAAGATGAAAATGCTGTTCTATACTTCATTTTAATTACAATTTTATTACCCAAACTAGTCTCTTTAGAATAAATACGTATTTCCTTTTTTAATGTTTTCATAAGCTTAAACATATTTGTAAGTTTTAAGCCTACGTTTTTAGCTATTCTACCCCCAGTGTGGTTTGTTTTTCTGTTGTTAAATTTCGCGCAAAGCTACACGAGAGCCATCTGCGCTAGCCATCCTTAATTTAGCAGTGTAAGACAAGAGGAAAAACAGCTAGTCATCACCACCCACCGCCAACTCTTGGGCTATTCTTTTACCAACGACTAGAGGGAATGACCGTCACATTATAACGCCTCCAAAGCTGAATGGGCTTTAACTGTAGTACACAACATAAAAATATTTAACTTACTTGTAAAACGTAGTGCAATAGAAAACAGTAACAATAACTCTGTTCTTTGTAACTCGCTTTTTTCTCAACTAACTCTTAATAATATTAACTCATAGGTGAACGGAACGTTATATTTAAAACCTACGTTCGAAAGTGCTAAAACAAAACTCGACCTCAAATCATAACTTTCTGGCAATGTGTACTCTAGCTAACAAATCACTTACAACATTGAAAGTATATGGTTAAGAGTACTATGCATTTTCAATAACAATGAAAAAGACTTCGGAACTTGAAGCAAATATTATGTTAGTGATGGCATCGACCTACAGATGGAAACACTAGCAGTTACAAATTTGTGTCATGTAATCTTGTTGTGTTGATACCATTATTGAGACACTAGTGAAGATAAAATGTATTTCATATGCCTACATTATATGGAAAGTCGCACACATATATATGTTTTTCAATTTTAGGTTTAAGAATATAAAACTAATGTGTTAAAAATTACTAGAGAAAAGTGTTTGTTTGAAGTTATTAAGCTAAAAATAATATACAGTTGACTATCTGTTTTCTGCTCACCACGGGTACCGAAAACCGTTTTCCAGTGTAATAAGTTCGTATACACTGAGAAACACTGGAAAATCAAGGAAATTGCAGCTGAAAAAACAAATACTAAACAGTTTTCCTTTTTAAGATTTCAAAACAGTATTACTCTATGGAAATGTAAAGGGGTTTAGTGCCATTGTGCCAACACTATCACCGTCATCAATACCTATCATTATTAGTCAAGTGAAGTACAAAGTATAACTGAATGGAAAAGGAAGAAATGTTCTTTGTTTATTTTTCATAATTCAAAATTATACTTACAATTCACTTAAAAATTGGTGCTATGAAAAACTGGAAATATGCATAAAAACGTACTATAAACCTAACATTAATTTTGATTGTTCATAAAATATGCACATTTTTTTGCGAAATATATTTTAATTATTCTATATTTTACATCTTCTCATTAACTTAAGACTTGTCTATGCATTACTCTCGTGCTTCTATGGATATGTTATTCATTTTACAAATTGTGTTGATTTTTGTGAGTATTCTTTGCATTTATCCTTTTATATTATACGAAACTTAAATCAGAACGATACGTAACTGGTGCGAAAAAACATAAAAGAGTGTATATCTGAGTATAATTAACGCCCACGAAAGCAAAAGTTTATTGTGTTGTTAACTATTTTACTTTCGTTCTGTTCATCCAATATTATAAACACGAACAAAGCAGTTCATATTATGCTTTTAAACAAATGTTCGAAACTATTTCTGCACAGAATTCCTTGAGGGTTCTTTACATTTGTGTTTGTTTATGTAGTTTCTATTAGCATAAACGTCAAACATAAAATATAAACTAGAATACCATCGAAATTACAATTAATCTCCTAATTACGCCTGGTATCCGTTATATATTTTACATTGAAAATGATAGAATTCAACCAGGTTGGCTGGTCAGCTCTTTACACTAGGATGCATGCTGAAATTAGAAGTAGTGCATCATAAAAATAGTCAGCCACCCAATTATATGAAAAAAACCCTTTTATCTACAACGAAAAGCTCTAGTAATTAAACTTTTATGCAATGTTATATAAAGTGTTGAGAACTAATGAATCCAAAGTAACTGATCTCTAGAAAGCTTGAAATTATTTTATATTGTTAATACAAACAACCACTTAATCAATAACTACTACTGAGCTTATGTAAAGGTATTAATATAATTCCCTTGTTCGTCTTAAGATATGGAGGTATCTAGCAGTAGTAAATTATTCTAAAGGCATTGGCTTCCATTTTCTAAGTGAAATGCAGCTGAAATATGGATTAAGCTTTTCGTCCAACTTTATATTAGAGCTAAGAGGATTTCATTATTTCGTTTGTGAACGACTGGACAGTCCTCAGTAAAGCTTTTGATGTAGAAATTACAAATGAAAAGATCACGTAAAATGAAACAGAATTAGATATCGATTGTTTTTATTTCATTAAAAGCTGATTTTACTAAGCCTAATAAGTCAGTAATGCATGAGGATTACATTTAAACAACAATAAAACAAAAAAACGTATACGTAGAATTATCAAAAAAGGAGTAAATACCGATCTGTGTTTGTATTCCATGTCTATCTCTGCTCTCTTCCACTGACAAACACTCGAAACTAATTTTTCTAGATATACATGCATAGTGGTTTTATTTTTCTCTGTCTACGCTATTTTTTATTGAAGATAATTGTAATTATATTTAAGTATTCTATCTTTTAATGTAATTAGACCTTTCATTATTTCTCATGTTTCAAACAAATCCAAAGTACCATTCATTCTTCTTTACTTTTACATCTCTAGATTCCTGAAGAGGTTTGGTAACAGAATTAAAATTGGAGATAATTACAAACAATCACATTTTAACCCAGACTATAGTGTTATAATGTAGCAAACATAAATTATTTGTAAAGTCAAACTTGAAGTAACAATTTCTACAAATTTGGTTCACTTTTGTAGTAGATATCTATAACTTTGACCTTCTTATAGGTCTTCTATTATAAATAAACAACTAAAACATCTTTTATTGCGCGGTAGTTGAAGAAGTTTAATACTGATTAGTAGTTTATAGTTGCACTTTCGTTAATTTTCTGTGCAAAAATTAGTATATTTGGGATTTTGCATAGTATCTATAGTACCTGTGTAAATTAATCTGACATTACATATATTTATTCGCAAATAATATAGGTTCTAAACACATGTCACTATGATTCATATCTTAAGTATGATGCTTCGATTGTTTTTTACTCGCCACAGAGGCCCTATAAACTTGTGGATGTGTGCGGTATTCAAATACGTTGATGTTAACAGAAAGATAAACATGTTCGCAGTAAACAGCAAATTGAGAAATTTTGAGACGGAGAATGTTTTCGATTACAAATGAAAAATTCAGAATGAAGATTTGTCTATTTTTAGATTTGTTACATGCCAAAGTTATACCCCTTTGGAAATTCTTACTTCTCAGTAATCTTAATAATTCCTAGATTAACGTACAAGAAGCGACGTCTTGTTTTTTGATTTGCCCCCTCATGCAAGATTACTGTTCAGATGTGTAATTCCCTATAGCTAATGTAACTAACTTATTGACAAGTATTGAATTCAAGAGTAGACTAAGCCTTATATTTCTTTTTCACCAAGGCAGGCGAATTTTGTGTAAAAGAAAAAAAATCTAATGGTAAATAAACTTGGAATTACGTAAAGTGAAATATGTTAGGCAAACGTTATACATATTTCCGTTTCTCGTGCAAAAAACTTTCTTTCTTAAAAAAATAAACCGAGTTTATAATGTAAATAATTTCCTGATATTTTATCAGAATTTATCGATAAGCATGAGAAGTTATAACTGAAATTATGTATTCGATCATCAAAAGAGAAATAACATAGACAGTCCACTTTGTGCCAAAATACAATAAAATTGTTAAATACGTTTGACATCACTCTTAAGCAGTTATATAAACAGAGAATAATTTAGGGGACTTTTTACTTGTGACGATCAAAAGTGTTGAAAGTTCTTAATTATATTTGTTTCTTATTTTAAAATTGTAGATTAGCAAAAACGTATTTTTTGTTTTTAGTACTTAAAAATATCAAACCTAAAGAGGAGAACCTATTTTGAAGAAAGCGAATATATTCTGTAGGTATGTTTCACAGTTTATCATCCTGAAGATTAGCTTGGGTATTAAAATTCAATATATTATGTCCCAAAATTAACAACTGTTCTAATTTCTTAACGTACAACTGTGATTTTGAGGAGATGATCTATTCTTTAAACTAACTTTTGTTGCTATTATTTTATTCTGATAAACACTTCCAAAGTATATTCTATCTGTTCGTACAGTCTAATTGAATAGTTATTTTATTTTCAGATTTTTAATTTTATTCAGACTTTATTCACATTTAAGTTTCAAATAACTCAAATTTTCCGTTCCCTCATTCTTTGCGTTTTGAAAGGGCATGTTTCTTTCAATTTAACACCTTTTTACCTCAGTTTCAAACCTATCTAAAAGTACTTCTTCGCTAGTAGGTGATATCAACTTATAATTTTTTCCAGCTGGCTAGGTGTTAACAAAGTCACCATATTCAACACAATTGTACCGAGTAAATGCTATTCAGAATTCAAAATAATTTCATTGTGTTTCCATTTCCGTTGTCTCAGTGGAAAGGATTTATTAAGACTCGATCTCAATGAGGACATAACGAAAATAACTTATTTTGTAGATTTTTGTTTAAAACAATAACAAAACGAATCTTCTTTCAATCGTTTGTTTATTTATTTTAAAGCAAAGCCACATTAAGCTCTCTGCTGCATCCACCGCGAATAATCGAACTCCAGATTGCATCGTTATAAATTCGTAAATTTATTGTTGTTTATCGGTTTTGTGATGTGATGGATTTACTTTTATATATTTTTTTTCAATATCGACTTGACGTTTAAGTTCGATTTTTATATGGAAATACACACAACGTTACTCTTTAATATGTGTTGCAAAATTCCCGCCTATTCAATAGCTAGCTAGCTCCCTGTTAAGTGAATCGCATCTGAATTAACTAGAAATTAGCTCGCTCATTGCGTACCCTCAATAATACTTCAAGAAAGTTCCAGACCGTTGTAAACCGTTTATACATAGACCATTATTTGTAATAACTATTATTGTAAGTTATATTATTATTTATATATTAAAATGTTTTCATATTAAAAGAGAAACTGTGTATATCAATTTTTTCGACAATTATAATAATTTGAAAACACATTGACATTTTTAAACTTCTAAATCTAAATTACAATTTAACTCAATCTTAGGGTGTTTGAAATAATAATACGTAACAGCAAATACAGAACAATACAATTTGAGGAGAATAAAATTACTAAGTTTTTAAGAACAACTATAGATGTTATTTCTTAGTTATTTACTAATTGAATATGCACAAAATGTTTAGCATATTTGTTTCTGGTTGCAAATTGGCACTAAAGTAGTGTTGACAGATTTCGTAGATGGCGAGTCTATTTTGAACTATGTGATACAACAAAATATTACCCGCACTCTAAGCTGTAGTTGCGTTATAAGTGTAGAAATAAATCCCTTTGTGTAGCCGATTCAAATCCTTCCCTTTAGTAGTGCCCCTCGCTAGTACAGCGGTATGTCTCCCGATTTACAACGCTACAATAAGGGTTCGATTCCCCTCGGTGGGCTCAGCAAATAGCCCACGGTGGCTTTGCTATAAAAAAAATTACCCCTTTAGTAGTTCAAAATTAGGGACTGCGACAAATAGCCTTGCTAGATTTACTATAAAACAGAATACAATACGAATATATGTTTCTTGTTGTTTTGAATTAAGCATAAAGCTACACAACAGGCCATCGGTGGTCTGCTCACCACGGGTTTCAAAACCCGGATTTTAGCGGTTTAAGTTTGCAGACATACCGCTGAGCCACTATGTTTCTTCTCTAGTTATATTATTTTGATAATATTTTATACATTGTTAAACACTAGGAATAATTAAATAAATCTTATTTTTATCTGTATAATTTCGTATAAAAGAATCAAAAAGTAATAAGATAATAATACCTAGTAAGAAAATATCACAAAATATTTATTACAAACGTATTTGTATCCTATAAATGACTATTTCAACATTTATTTATTTATATATTTATTTAAGTTGTTTTACTCGATTTAACAAATATTCGTATCAACTGATTTAAAAGAACTAATAATTTGAGGTAAAAGTGCCTTTTACCTACACTTTTACGTTCACATAAAGCCTCGAATCTATAAATGTTTCAACTAAAATGAATGATTCTTCATGGATGATTTCTAATGCCTACAAAGTTAGTCTTTGTTTGCTAGGTGCACTGACAAAATTCTTGAGTTGTGTCATAAATGATATATGAAAGCTTTTCTGAAGCACAGTTGTGTGTGATTGAGTGAATACGTTCAAAGTGGGAAAGATAAATGCTTTATTTCATCCTTTAAACTTCTAATAGCTTATGCGTTTATTTGGAGGATTTTAACGCATGGCATCAAACTTAATATTGATTTTTGACGTGTGCTGTATATTTCATTAGAAGAGTCAAACCTGTAGAGGTGAAAACATGATCAACCGTTATTTGCTGGAAGCTGTGATAAAATAATCCTTTTTTCATTTTATATTTTCATTATCCTTCAAACTTTCGGCTATTTTTAGTTGTAATTGTATGGATATATTGAACATAGGCAATTAAGGAAAGATGAAATCATTTCTAATAATACGAAGGTAACAAACCGTTTACATTATACTGCTCAGAAAGTATACTATGTTTGCTTATTTGTTAAAAATGTAAATATTTAAATGCTGTCCCTCGTTGGGAAGCGATAAATCTACACATTTACCACACGCGAACGCATAGAATTTTCTGAAACTACTAATTAAATATAGTAGTTAAGGAATACATGAATAAAAACAATAAATATGAGCTGATTAATTTCGAATTTATATATATAATAATTTTGTCTTTTATTGTATTTTACAACTTATTTTGTAGCTTGTAACGTTATATAGTTCATAATAGATGATTTTATATTGGTTAAAGATCATTATTTTACTTATAGCAAGGCAGTGAATCAAACTTTACGTGTGATATAAATTTGCATTGTAGCATACATCTAAACATTTATATATACACCTATTATTCAATAAATGTAAGTTCGGGAAGACGATCTCTCAACATAGTGTTGCTTTGCTAGCATGTCACTTTCTATGTAAAACATATGAACACTATAAGCCCGGAATATTATTTCACTTATTACTTTTATATATTTTAAAATGTAAATTTAAAATTTATTATTAAGCAAAATGAACATATGTTTCGAAATTCTCGTAGAATTGCAACGAAAGAAGTTAATTTGTTTGTTTGTTGAATTTCGCTCAAAGCTACTCGAGGCCTATCTGTGCTAGCCGTCCCTAATTTACCAGTGTAAGACTAGAGGAAAGCACCTAGTCATCACCACCCACCGTCAACTCTTGGGATACCCTTTTACCAACGAATAGTGGGTGTTACGTTTTTTATTGCGGACTGAACGCAACAGAAAGACACAGATAGCAGCTTGTTTAATTTATTATAATTATCTACTTACGTGATAGACACAAAATATATTATCTAATGACAATAACAGATATCCAGTTTCAACCATCAAAACAACTTTCAATACATAAAGGTACTGGCCTGTGCTTAATATGATCCAGAATAAGTGACCAAATCCGAAATCCAAAGTTCTAATCTAGGCGGTGAATTTAGTCCCACGGAGAAATTTTCGAAGTTTGAATGGGTAATTTCAAACAAAAATTCACAGTCCAATTCGTATTGACTTTCGATATAATCCGTAATCCGACTGAATTGTAAAGGTTGACGGAATAAAATTTTTTTACCGCCTTAGTCGATCTAGCTCTATTCACAAATTCAGTTTAAACTTTCTCAAACAAGACAAAGTTCTTGATCCGAATAAAATGGATGACTTACTTCTTGACCCGAGTAAAAGTGGATGATTTCGTCTCTCGCATCGCCATCTGTTTATATACTATATCGCGTGACTTCCCAGAATTCCACAGTACAAACACCAGGCCAATACAAGTGATCAATCTATTTAGTTTTAAAAATTTCTAAATGAATTTTAATTAATTCTAGAATGTTATTTTAAATTTCACCGATTTAAACCTCAAAACAATAATATAAATATAGAATTATAAATAATAAATATGGGAATTCAAACACGACATTACATTATATTTACATAACATATGCATGATATTTACATGACATTTACATAACACTCGACATGGTTGTCGTTTACATAACATTTACATAACACTCTCGACAACATTTACATGATATTTACATAAAGCACCTAGTCATCACCACCCACCGTCAACTCTTGGGATACCCTTTTACCAACGAATAGTGGGATTGACCGTACATTATAATGCCCCCAATGCTGAACGGACGAGCATATTTGGCGTGACGGGGATGCGAACCCGCGACCCTCAGATTACGAGTCACACGCCTTAACACGCTTGGTCATGCCGGGTCTGAAAGAAGTTAAACATGGAAATAAAATAATAAGGAGGTAAAAAGTTAAACAGCAGACTGTTTGCTGCTGTTTGGTATTAAGCACAAAGCTTAATAAAAGGGTATCTGTGATCTGCCCGCCACGTGTATCGAAAATCCAGTTTTTAGCAGTGCAAGTCCACAACATTTTGCTGTGTCATTTGGGAGCTAATCAGCGAAATAGCTTATCAAATTTGAAATTAAAGCCAGAAACGAAAAACAAGGTTTAAAGAAGGAACTATAAGAATATTAATCCTCAGTGATAACTATATTCAGACAGATACAAATGAAAGACAAGGTTTGTAGATGAAGGAACTATAAGAATATTAATTCTTAGTGATAATTATGAACGAGTGGTGATTATATTCAAACAGATACAAATGGAAAACAAGGTTCGTAGGAGAAGGAACTATAAGAATATTAATTCTTAATGATAACTATGTACGAGTGATAACTATATACAAACAGATACAAATCATGTCATTAGATTATATAAATAAAAACTTTATGATGACAACGGTAGATATACAAAGATGAAAGAGTACAACATCATGATGCATATTTTTGTTTTATTTTAAAAGCGGCTACAGCAAGGATATCTAAGCAACACCGACCTTAAAAGTTTCATGTTACAAGCCTTCAAATCTTCCACTAAGCTACACGAAAACCGATACCTCAATATTAACGTCTTACATAAAAATACACTTTTTTTTCAAAAACATGTTTACTACTACTTCTAATCTGGTTTTATTTGATCTTGAGCAGTTGTATTTCACAGTTTTGAAAAAAAACTTAGTGGGAAAGAGAAGACGGTAGGTATTTTTCAGTTACTTGTGTAGATGTCTACACAGTGTGTTCACGAGGAAGGGGGGAATACTTATTTTCGCGGTATGCTTGTCCCGTAACAAACATCTCACAGAGCTAAACACAACCTTACAGCTTCGAGGTACATGTAGTAGCAGGTCCACAGCTAAGTAGTCGACATTTAGAGAAGATTAATACTAACATAGTTGAGTAAACTAAATCACAAGGAAGAACTACGTTAAAAACAGCACATCTAAACTTCTGACCAATTATATTAGTTTGTTATAACGAAAAACAGGCTGAAACAAAAGCAAATAAAAACTAAAAAAAACGCTGGGTCCTTCTGCCGCAGTCACCTCCAAAACCTATGGTACATTTTATATCTACATCATAGCTTGTACCCTGGATCCTTTCAATTATTGAAGCGATTTTTATTTTTTATTAATCTTTGTTTCAGCTTGTTTTCGGTAATATGCATTAAAAACTGTGATTTTTTTTAATGTTGTCGTGATAAACTATTAATTTCTTTGAAATGTTACAATTGACACTACTGTGAAGACTATAAAATATCCAGATGAAGGATTGAACTGTATTGTGATATATCTAAAGACAGTGAAATTATCGGTTATTCACAAAAGACCATCAGTGTGATGATACGTGGAATTTTTGAACTTGGGATTCCATCGAAATTACAAACTAACACAGCTAGGATTGAATATAATAAGCAGTGTTGAATGTAATGAAGAAAAGTGGGTGGATGTGTTACGAATTTATGCGTAAGATAATATCTGTGCTAGCCGTCCCTAATTTAGCAGTGTAAGACTAGAGGGAAGGCAGCTAGTCAGCACCACCCACCGCCAACTCTTGGGCTACTCTTTTACCAACGAATAGTGGGATTGACCGTCACATTATACGCCCCCACGTCTGAGAGGGCGAGCATATTTAGCGCGACGCGGGCGCGAACCCGCGACCCTCGGATTACGAGTCACACGCCTTACGCGCTTGGCCATGCCAGGCCTGGTCATAAAGAAAGTAGCTTGTTTGGTGTGGGTTTGACAAAAAGAATATAAGAAATAGGAGTTGAAGAAAAGGTAAGAAATAGAAAAAAATGGAGATGTGATAGGTAATGAATAAACCGAAAGAGGCAAATGAACAAAGTAATATGTTTCTATAAAACATCAAGACCTTTATCTAAATATATGTATTATTGATTATAGTTATAAACAGTTTCTGATAGGAATACATATAACCAAAATAATGTTGATAAATATAAAAAGGAAAATTGAGTGCATCATTATTGAAACAGTCCTGCAATCTATGAGTTTGAAATTTAATAATAGTAGCTTAACACCTGTGGCTCAAAATATGAGAGGTGTAGTGTTAGGTGTTGCTGTACATATACATATATATACATGTATCGTGTACTGTTATCGATTCATTTTGTCAATTTACTGTCATAGCGATTAATGTCTGTCACAATAGCACCCAAATGCGTTGAAGATACACCATCCATGAAACAAAAACAAAATATCGATGCTAATCGAATCAACCAACCGTCATTGAAAATCAAATAAAGTTACGAAGCTTACTGTTTACACCTACAACGTCTGAGTTTTTACTGACTTTTACTATCGATAGCCAGTTGTGAAAAGGAAGTTACTTTTAAATTTCTTAAAGTAGAAATAAAACCACTCTAACTTTTCTATTAATTAAACTTTCAACCACTCTTACAAAAACATATTAAATATATATATACTATATTAAGTGAAACTGAATAAAAATATGTAAACCCTACCTTAGCAGTTTCTGGATAGTTCTAACTCACAACCTCCTCCGTTGGCAACCTAGATGGATAATTGTAATTCAAAGATTATTACTCGTCTTGGTCATATAGGAAGAGAAAAAAAAGGTAAAGAAAATAGAAATAGGTAAGAAACATTTTTAAAACAGCTTTTTCCATTCTTATGCCGGCCGGTATGGCCAGGTGATTAAGGCGTTCGAATCGTAACCCGAGGGTCGTAGGTTCGAGTACCCGTCACACCAAACATGCTTGCTCTTTCAGCCATAAAGGCGTTATGATGTTACGGTCAATCCAACTATTCGTTGGTAAAAGAGTAACCCAAAAGTTAGCAGAGGATAGTGAAAATGACTAGCTGCCTTTCTTCTAGTCTTACACCACTGCTAAATTAGGGATGGCTAGCGAAGATAGCCCTCGTGTAGCTTTGCGAGAAATTCAAAAACAAACAAACATGCTTAAACCACTGAGAAATTAGGATGAAATTAACCGAAATGTACAAGAACATTCTCAGAGCTAATCGAGAAACTTAATATAATCGATAGTCAGTATGTATGGTTTACATATATAAAGAAAAATGTACTGAAAACATAGAAGCATCCAAAAAAGTTTCCCCTGGTATAAGACTCATAATTGTAGGAGTAAGTGACTTTAAACCAATTAAAAATCACTTTTCTATATAACCTTAAATAGAGATCAGGAAGAAAAGTGATAAACTACGGTGTATGCGATGTGAGACAGAGATAGTATATATTGTTTACAGTGAAACAAAGAGAATGGAGATTATATGTAGTAAGAAAAAAAGAGTGGAGATAATCTAAAGTGAAGCAAATATAGTAGATATTATTTACAGTGAAGCAAAGAAGATGGGTATTATCTGTAGTAAGAATAAAGAGTGGAGATAATCTAAAGTGAAGCAAATATAGTAGATATTATCTACAGTGAAGCAAAGAGAATGGATATTATCTGTAGTAAGAAAAAGAGTGGAGATAATCTGAAGTGAAGCAAATATAGTAGATATTATCTACAGTGAAACAAAGAGAATGGATACAGTGTTTCCTCGCCACTTCGCGGATCCTCTTTCGCGGCTTCACCACTTCGCGGGCTCGGCCGACCCCCCCCCCACATATATATATACATATACATATATATAAAATAATAAACATTAAATCTAAAATATAGCATTAAATACCATTAAAATATTAAAAATAAATATTATTAATAGTGTAAAGAAAACAAACAGGTATATTTTGAGATATAAACATATATTTGAGTTTATAACAGAGTAAAAATGGAAACAGAACCAACTGGAAAGGCTATAGATGTACGCATTGTGCGTCTGCGAAGGCTACGCGAGATCCAGCCAAGCAAGAAAGAAAGGGTACCGGTGGCAAGTTCTGTTCCTGAAGTTGTAACGACCGACAAAGAAATTGCCGATTCACCTTCCACAGAAGAGGAAGAGGTGTCCCCCGAAAAGACACCAGCTGCTGAAGATATGTAATTTTTAATTTTAAGGCTTAATACCTCAATAACTGTTCTTATTATTTCAGCAATAATGAACAGTATTTTAATAGGAGGGTTAAATAGTTGCACGGGGAGTGTTTTAAAAGTCTAAATGCACATAAATATATACGTAAAAATCGGCGATCCCACTTCGCGGAAAATCTCCTTTCGCGGGGGGTTTTGGAACGCATCTACCGCGATACACGAGGGAACACTGTATTATTTGTAGTTAGGTTGTTGTTGTTTTGTTGTTTTGAATTAAGCACAAAGCTACACAATGGGCTATCTGTGCTCTGCCCACCACGGGTATCGAAACCCGGATTTTAGCGTGTAAGTCCGCAGACATACCGCTGAGCCACTGGGGGGCATGCAGTTAGGAAAAAAAAGCGTGGAGATAATCTAAAGTGATGCAAAAATAGTAGATATCTACAGTGAAACAAAGATAACAGAAATAGTGCACAACTAATCAAAAAGGTATAAATTGCCTTCAGTCAAACACAAAGAATAGAGATTAAATGTAGTCAGACAAAAGCGTAATTCAAAGTCAAAGACGAAATTGGAGATTACCTGTCACTAAACAAAGAATTTAAAAATAATCAAGTCATACAAAAGAGTAGAGATCATACCCAAATCTGGCAAAGATAAGGGAAATTATTCAGTCAAACAATAAATGGAGACAAAAAATAAATTAGGAGAAAAATTCTAATGAATATATTTTGATTGATTTATGTCTGCGTGCAAACAAAAGTAAAACTACTTTTTTATTTCGATAAGAACAAAGAAATTTAATGTAATTAAATGTAAATGCTAGGACTAAAACATATAATGAACAACTGAATTCGTGCTTTTTTCTTTTCTTTGAGAACTAGATGATGAAAATCCGGTGTTCAAATGTATGTGATATAAAGGACATTTATTATCATAACCAAGGAGTAAACGTTGAAACGTACAGGGATTCCAGACAGCGGGTTCTATTTGCTGTTGAGTTCTTTTACAAGTCGGTCTCCTAAAGGATGGAAAACTTGGAAACGCACATCAGCACTCATCGCTCAGAGTTGAATAAGATATGTGTGGTATGCTCTAATAAATGAGAAGTAGAGAATAATGACCGTTTACAGTAAGCACTGTACTTGAATTGCTCGTATTCGAAGCTCTTATCTGCGCTTGTGAGCTTAGATATTGAAAATATATCTTCTTGCTTTGAGAGAATATTCAAATTTCTGCGAAGTAATAGCAATTGCTTCCTGTTTTTATGATATTTTGCGCGTTCTTTACATCAAATGTGTAATCATTTTGAGTAAACAAAGACGTCCAGATTTGGTCAGCATTGTTTCTTTCAGATTTTTCAGTTTCTAGTAGCTTTTTCAGATCTCAGTTCCAGTTCAACTTCATACAGAAACGGGTATTCCGGAAGTTATTTGAGTAAAAAATACTCTTGTATTTTGAAAAATTGTATTTTATCATCTAATTTGTCCAGAAGTAATTCAGTACAATTTGTATTAATATAGAAAGCAGCAAATATTAAACAGTAATTTCATAAATTATTACTCTTTCGTTTTTATAACTAGTCATTCACACAAAACATCAGTGTTAACCCTAACTAATTGGATCATAAGTCCAGCATCAACAGTATTAGTTTTATTGAGAGCAATGTCATACGTGCAGTCTACCCAAAGTTCGAATTTAGCTAGTTTAAATGTTAAGCCTGATTTACAACCAGATTAAAAGGTTATGTTCCATTTCTACAACAAATGGAAAAAGAAAAAAAAGTCTTCATTTGTTAAGCTCCCAGAGGATTTTTCCAAGCAGTCATTTTCAGTGAACGCTTAGTTTTCTCGCATATCATCCTTAACTATAGCTGTTTTAGGCGCATACATTTATATAATACTGATTAATATTTTCTAATAGCTAGATAAAAATGTTTTGTTGTGTTTTTTAGCACTTACTTTTCAGTTTTCAAAACGCCATCTTACTAACTTTTTCCCACATAACACGTTTTGGTCGTGGTTTACGTGTTAACACTCTGAGTGGAGCTGCTATTTGTGGAAACCCAATAATAAACTTTTTGCATTATCTTGCCATCTGAAGAAAATATGTAACTTATTTGTTTTTTGTAGGTTTTCCCAATCTCTAGCAGCTTTCACCTTTGTTGTAGGTTTTTTTCCCAATCTCTAGCAGCTTTACCCTTTGTTGTAAGTTTTTCCCAATCTATAGTATCTTTCACCTTTGTTGTAGGTTTTTCCTAATCTCTGGTAGCTTTCACATTTGACTCTAAAGGAAAATCAGTGCTTTACATATCATGTGACCTACATACTCTGTACAGTCTACCCCAAGTTTGTATTTAGCTTGTTTAGATGTTAAGCTTTATTTCCTCAATCTGTCTAGTACTTCCTGTGCATTCTTAGACGCTCAACCCAATTAGTGTGCATGTCAAGGTTTTCTACGTAAACTGATAATCTTTATTCTTTAAGCTCCGAAATGTTGGTGAACCATTATTGTATTATATAAAACTCATACAATCCATCAGGGATTAAAAAAAACTTTTTTCTTTTTATTCTCTTTTGTAATTCTACTTGGAAAAAACCTTTTGATAAATAAGTTTTACTTATGTACTGTGCTTGACTGACTTTATTATTATATCCTCCATGTGAGATAAAGGGTAGGATTTAGTGATAGTAACTTTATTCAGTCACCTCAGGTCAATATGTAATCTTACACCGTAAGTCTCAGATACTAAATCTACAGTCGGAAAACAAGGGCTAAAAAATTCACTCATTTTTCTGCCTTTTAACAATTTCTCTATCTCAATTTTTACATCTCACCTCAAATATTATGGATCCCTCATTCGAGATTCCTGGCTCCCCACTAGTACAGCGGTATGTCTTCGGATTTATAACGCTACAATCAGAGGTTTGATTCTCCTCGATGGGCTGAGCAGATAGCCCGATGTGGCTTGGCTATAAAAAAACGCACAAACGAACGCTCGAGATTCCTTTACCCTAACATTAAAGGTTACTAATGTAGTATGTATAACCACTCAGATCTGCCCCAGCCTAACATCAAATACTTGTTGTTGTTTTGAATTAAGCACAAAGCTACACAATGGGCTATCTGTGCTCTGCCCACCACGGGTATCGAAACCCGGATTTTAGCGTGTAAGTTCGCAGACATACCGCTGAGCCACTGGGAGGCAACATCAAATACATCACAATCTACAATCTCTTACACTTCGTACAACTGTCCAAGAATTACTCCTTCACCAGGTAGCTGAGATTACAGACAGTTCTTTAGATATCTATCTATATCCTCAAACATATCCAGTCATTAATAGTTTTTGTTAATTATACATTTCACTTCAGTTACGCCTAAACGTCCAGCCAATTTTGCATCGCGTCCTATCTGTAATAATCTTTGTCTGAATTCTTTTAACACTAATATATAAACTATATCACCTATGTCTTTTATATGCAAAAACGGCTGTTCTGGGCCCAGAAAACACTTCAAATAGAAGAGCGAACAACGTTTCGACCTTCTTCGGTCATCGTCAGGTTCACAAAGAAAGGGTTACTGGTCGGAAGCTGACCACATGTTCGGGAGGGGTTGTATAATTGAGTGTTGCAATGTAGAGGGCGCGGTTTGAATATATAATTTTGTCTATAATATTAATATAGGTATAATGGTGTTCCTTTATATTGGTTTATTTTGGGTTTGAGTTGTTGTATAAGTAAGGCTTCTTTAATTTTTCGTTTGTTTATGTTTGTTTCTTTATTTAGTATTTTAGTGTTTTCTATGGTTATGTTGTGTCCATTTGACTTGCAGTGTTCGAAAACGTGTGAAGGTGACTTTTTATGTTCTTTGAATCTGGTTTCCATTTTTCTACTTGTTTCTCCTATATAGAAGTCGTGGCAGTTATCACATTGTATTTTATAAATAATGTTGGTGTGGTGTTTGTCAGTGTAGTTCTTACATAGTATAGACCTTAGTTTTGTGCCTGGTTTTTGAATAAATTTAGTGTTAACTGGAATGTTATATGTTATTATATGTCTCATTTTCATAATATTTACTCCTTAACATTCCTTCCACTCGTGTATAGTTTCCTCCTATGCTTTTAACAAAGCTTCACTGAGGCATTTTTATAACTCTCATATTAATTATTTATTATAATTCTACACTCCGTATTTTAAAAGCAGTCGGGCCCGGCATGGCCGAGCGCGTTAAGGCATGCGCTCGTAATCTGAGGGTCGCGGGTTCGCATCCTAGTCTAGCTAAACATGCTCGACCTTCCAGCCGTGGGGGCGTTATAATGTGACGGTCAATCCCACTATTCGTTGATAAAAGAGTAGCCTAAGAGTTGGCGGTGGGTGGTGATGACTAGCTGCCTTCCCTCTAGTCTTACACTGATAAATTAAGGACGGCTAGTACAGATAGGCCTCGAGTAGCTTTGTGCAAAATTCCAAAACAAACAAACAATAAAACCAATTTAATATTCGTAATTATTCTAATTATTTGCTTGATGACTTCTTTCTTCGCTAAACTCCACTCCCATTTCAGAGATTTCTTGAATCTCATTTACCATCAGACCGCTTTGGATACTTGTTACCGCTGATAACTTTCAGTTCTTAGCTAAATTGAGTGTGGAATACCATCCGCTACCGGTCAAAAACAAAACAAGTAAAATAGAAACAAGAAAGTAAACTTACTCTGTTTCTTTACTTCATTACTTCATGCAGTTCACTTTTATTCGTTGTTTTTTTCCTGATTTTGTTTCAGATTCAAAATCTTCGTTGGATTTTGATTTTAAATGAATTGATAAATCTTATTTCTCACAGTACTTAGCCCGACATAGCCAGGTGGGTTAAGGCACTCAACTCGTAATCCGAGGGTCGCGGGTTCGAAATCCCGTCGCACAAAGCATGCTCGTCCTTTCGGCCGTGGGGCGTTATAAAGTAACAGTCACTCCCACTGTTCGTTGGCATAATAGAAGCCCATGAGTTGGTAATGGGTGGTGATGACTAACCGCCTTCTCTCTAGTCTTACACTGCTAGATTATTGACGGCTAGCGCAAATAGTCCTCGTGTAGCTTCAAAATATTCAAAAAACAAACAAACAACACTTACTGATATCGATAATTGAGTCCCATCACTATAAATATAACAATTTGTTTTTTTATTACTGCTAATCAACAACACTAAGATATAGAAGTATATTTTAATACTTACTGGCAGGATATCACGGTGTTTCTTCACCTCTTTCGATTTATTCATTCTCTTTCACATCCTCTAAACTTCTCACTTTTTATATCGTTAAAATTCCACCCTTTATCACCTTTATTAAACCCACGTCAAACTAATCCCTTTCTTTCTGATCTTGGACGTACTTTTCGCATTATTAGGTTTTATAACCATATGGGATCTTGTATTATTCATACCGACGGAAGTTAGAAAAGTTGGTGCTATAGCCGCTCATTCAAACAATCTTGTAATGGCTTAGAATGCTGTAGTTCCCAAAATTCCTTAAAGCTTTATCAAAAACGGGCAATTTTCTCATATCACCTTCTCTCAACTTCTACCTGTACATCTAAATTCATAACAAGAAAGAACTGATATGCCAGGCTGCATGTAGAAAAGGTTGAGATTCGAAAAGTGATACACTTTAAACTGTGGGTAAGTTTAAAATGTGACAGTTAATATTGTTATTAGGTTCAAAGAATCAAACAAATTATTTGAGCTAGCGTTTATTTGTGACTGGTTGTCTTTCTTCTGTATCAGTTATTCAAAACTTTGATATGGCTATAACTTACCTCTATATATAATTGACTTAGCCATTTAACACGTACAAACATGGTGCCATTCTATTTATTCTATAAATCATTATAGGTTAAAGATATCTTTTAATTTTAATATTATTTCAAAACTAGTTACCATGTCAACAGAAATAAACACTTATTCAATAGTATTAATATTTCTGGTAACTTTAGTTTAAAAAACAGAGAATGCGGAAACCTTTGTTTTAAATCTGTCAAGTTTATAATAACTTTTCACATTTTAATTTATGTTGTTTTGCAACATTCATTAGAACATTTAATACCACAAAATCAAGGTACACAAAGTGTAAGATGTTTCAAACTATTTGTTGCAAATATATTCATTTACGCTTACTAAATTTCAATAAAGAATTTTTGAATGTTATACTTCTTTGATCTTATTTAAAATACAACCTATTGTCCTCTGTCAGATAACTGTAGTTTTATATAAAAAAAAACGATTCTACTCATAAGAACGTTAATTAATGTTTGAAAAGACGACTAATTACAATCTTTAGTGAGATGGTTATTACTGGTTTTATATGTCTTTATACATTTCCACATTTATGTGCTTGGAACTCTTGGATCGATTTCTCCATTGGAAAGCTTCCGAATGTTACGTTTCAAATTTTCTTCGTTCTTTAATGAAGACTAGAGTTCAGCTGAGACATCATTGTCAGATATTTCGTATAATCGGTAGTCGTAGATAAAGCATACTAACGTAGCTATAAATTATCTTTTCTTAGCCTTCATAAAAATCGAGTGTTGTTTTACTACAAACCAAAAGAAAGCTTTTATTTGCTTAAAATTGTACCAAAAACTCATCAAAATTTATAGCATAGATTCAAAAAAAGAATTTCTATTTTTGAACACAATAACTGAATATGTTGTATTAAAATATTTCAGACTCTTACGCCGTCGTTACAGTCCATATTGCCGCTTCTGGTGTTGCTGTGTCAGACAACCATACACCTTGACAACAGAGCTCATGTCCAAAACAAGCTATTCGTCCATTCATGCTTTTCATAATCAACCTACTGAATGAAGTTGACGGAAAAATGTGTTCAAATTTGGATACAATATATATATATATATATATATTTGTATATATGTACACCACCAAACACTTGAAATGCAAGATAAATGAACAAACACTAAATATTAAAAGTACATTTGGTAGAATTTATATATACTTTGTTTTAGTTGTAGCACACCCATTTATAAAGATTAAGGGATTTTTTGTAATTCATAAGTTATAGTAATATTTAATATGTAGAATAGTAAAGTACATATTTAAAAAAAAAACAGAATATTTACAAATCTCACTGACATATCCATTATTTGAAATGTTTCCGTTAACTTTGCCTGTTTGTTATGATAAATAATCGAAAGCATGAATCTTCTTTCATTGCAGAATGAAGTACAAGGAATGTTTAAGTAAAAATCGATTAAGAAATCAGATGAAGTTGTTCACATCCGAGTTCCTCCCACGTCGCCACATCATTATCGTTTAGAAGCGGTCCATATGTGATCTCTTCCCATGATACCACTCTAACTTTTTTTACAAATTATTTAAAATGCGACTTTGAAGTAGACATCGTGTTTGTAAATTCGGTGTTAATAAGGCAGAGGAGGTGAAATGAAACCCTAACACATGCTTTTCTAAAAACCCTCATATGAATGTCTTATTGAGGCGTTGTCTTTATAAAGATTCGATAAATAATTCATTGAAATTAAAAGTAATTAATTCGGAAGTGGTTGAAATAGTAAGTTATTACTTATTTTGAATTTCCCGTAAAACTACTTGAGGACTATCTGCACTATTTGTTTGTTTGTTTTGAATTTTCTTGCAAGGCTAATCAAGGGCTCTATGCGCTAGCCGTCCATAATTTAGCAGTGTAAGACTAGAGGGAATGCAACTATTCATCAGACCCCACCGTCAACTCTTGGGCTACTCTTTTAACAACGAATATTAGGATTGATCATCACATTATAACGCCTCTACGTTTGGTGCGAGCGGGAGTCGAACTCCTTAACACGCTTGGCCATGCCGGGATCTTTTTAAACTGAGTTAGCCACATCACAATAGATAATTTTTAAAATATTAAACACATTATTATTATTATTCCTTAGCAGATCACTCCATTTCTTCAATCCACTACTCCAGTTGTTCAATAAGGCATTATCACACGACAGTGTATTTTCGGGGTTAAGCGTGTCTTAACAGCTGAAATAATAATATTTGGTAACAAGTTGTATCAATACCCCATGTGGTTTTCTTTGAAGTGAAATGAGTTTGTTCAGTTAAAAATAAAGCTGCTTAAGTTTGACTTTGTTTTGTAATGCAGAATGGTAAAATTAATTAGAAAAAAAAGAAACACGTGGTTTTGAAAATAAAACAGTGGTTCGTGGCTTTATTTTCAAACAAACGTTGACCTTGGATTTAACCCGGTCTAGTTCAACATTAAAATTGGTTGAAAAATTAAAGAAGCGGCTTAATCTCATCAGTGTTACTATGGAAACAATCCTAACCTATTCAGTTTTCTTCATGAAAAATAAAACTTGTTCCCACTGAGAATTATCAGCGAGTAAAATATTCAACAACACAGAAACTTGTATGATGTTGATTAAATGAGCTTGGAAAGTCGGCGAGAAGAAATATGTTTCACCACATTGTAAGATTAAGCGATAATTGACAAAACAAAAATCATCAAGTTATTTAGTATAAAACAATGACACGTAACAAAATATCATAAAACATTATGATATTTATAACTTAATTACTGACATCCAAAAGTTTGTAGGTGTTTTTTCTTAGAGCAAAGCCACATCGGGCTGTCTGTCGAGCCCATCGAAGGCAATCGAAACCCCTGATTGTAGCGTTGTAAATCTTTAGATTGACTGCTGTACTAGTGAGGAGCACGTCCAAAAATAAACTTGTGATAACGTTTATTTTACTAACAAAAAGATACAAATTATACCAACGTGTAAATGATTAAACAAAACAAATATGTTAACTTTTAAGAGTCACCTCAGATATTTTCGCTTAAGTGCTGATAACGTTTTGCAAACCAGTACTGACGTAATAATTTTGTCATTCTTTTTAAGTTATAACTGAATATCATCATTTCATTATCTGAATGTTATTTTTTCTGACAATATTTTCAATTTTAAGAATAAAAATAATTTAAAAATACAGCTGACTCACACTTTGAGGCCTAATATGGCTAGGAGGTTAAAGCGTTCGTAACCTATAGGTGTCGGATTCGAATCCCAGTTACTCCAAACATGTTCGCCCTTTCAACCATGAGGGCGTTATAATGTTTGTAAAAGAGTAGCCCATGTGTTGGCGGTGGGTGGTGATGGCGGGCCTAGTAGTAAAAATAAAATAAAAGAAACTGCAGCCGTGAAGATATAATCTGATAGAGTGCAAGGTGATATAAAATGAAGTTTGTCTTTGCCTGGATAAAGGAGTGTTAGCTAAGGAAGAAACGGAAGCCAATAAAGCAGTTAATAAGATCTATCCTTATTTATGTTTTTATCAAGTGTGTTACTTTGTAAAGCTAAGTATATGGGGGTGTAATTCGGATGGCGAGAAGAGACATCGACAACTCGATTTGTTGGAGTTGTAATTGAACTAAATGTTTAGAGGTTAAAAATGAATTGAATGTGTTAAAAAATGTTCAGCTCTTAATATATAAACGTGTCCGAGTTACAAAAAAATGAAAAATATATATTTTTAGGCATGATAGTAATTCATTGAATAGAGCAAATGTTTTATTGTATTCTTAAGAAATTTATATGCCCTCTGTTTAGTCAGTCTGATTGTATACAACAACAAGTTACATAGAACCTAAACAGCTGACTTAGAAATTAAAGAACCAAATGTTTCTTTAAAGTTACTCACTCAAGTTTCATCTCGGTGTATGATTGCAGAATACTGAAGAGTATTAAATAGAATTAATTAAAATAGCGTAAAAGCAATGTGCTCCTTCTCCACTTAATTTGGTAATTGCGAAGGTTAAAAATAACTGAAGCGTCGTAGCGCAAGCCTGTTAAGTTTAATTAGAAACTGCATCAAAGTGTCAGTTCTATCCCTCATTAAAGTGGCAAAATATTTTTAAGACCTAAAATAAAATGCAAACTGTTATATAAATGTATACTTAAAGAGTGTATGGTAAAAAGTAAGTTAAATAAAAGTGCATGGTTTACTAAGCAAAAAAAAAACACAACAATATATTTTATAGTTAATTAGTAACGGTAACCAGTGTGATAAATGTACACTTGAACTTAGTAAAATCTTAAAGAAGGGCACTGATTATATTTGCCTCTAATAAAGTAACAATGCCACTACTGTGTGAACCTACTAAGCCAAAGAAACAATTGAAGTTTCCATGTTACCCTAGTAAGGTATACAATATTGTCCATGTTACACGAGTAAGGTATATAATATTGTCCATGTTACCCTAGTAAGGTATACAACATTGTCCATGTTACACTAGTAAGATATACAATATTGTCCATGTTATTTTAGTTTAGTATACAATATTGTCCATGTTACCCTATTTAGGTATACAATATTGTCCTTGTTACCTAGTAAGGTATACAATATTGTCCGTGTTACCCTAGTAAGGTATACAATATTATTCATGTTACACTAGAAAGGTATACAATATTGTCCATGTTACCCTAGTTTGGTATACAATATTGTCCATGTTACCCTAGTAAGGTTTATAATATTGTTCGTGTTACCCTAGTAAGGTATACAATATTGTTTATTACCCTGTTTATGATAGTTATTGTGATTATATTTGATTTTATTTACCTTATATTAGTATACCTTCATTACAAATATTGTTTTCCATTATTAACCTAATTTTTCCTGAAGTGACCAAACCTCGTAAAATATGATTAAGATTACAGCCAAAAATGTCATTGTAAGCGTGGATGCCAAACTGAAGAAACAAGTAATTATAATATTTATAAGTAGAAATGTAAAAATAATGTATGAAATTAGCTGTACTTTTTACTAGATTGATTTCCAAGTGCATTGCTTGCTCTGGTTAGAATCTAGTGTTAATTAGAACAAATAAGATACTTCGCTAATAAATGGTGTTTTACAAAAGTTATTTTTTTACGTAATTTTATCGAGACACCAAAATGTACCGTCTATATTTTTTATAATATTTGATTCAGTTTAATAACTTTGAGAAACATTTCCATGATCATGTTTCAACATCAAAAGTTAATATATTAAAGTTTCAAAATCTTGTATCTGAAGGTTGGATCGAAAGTTATATATACCTAAAATTCGTGATAAAAATAGTGTTAAACTGAAAATATTTTTTGATTCGTTGACAAGAAATGAGAAAACAATCAACAAGAACAGTTCGCTGGTCCTCAAACTTTGTCAGATTTCGACACACAAGTATAACTTTAAGATTTGCGAACTGTATATATAATTGGTGACAAGTTTTATTTTTCATCATGCAGTTTTACTGACGATTTGCGGTGCTAAACGAAAGGCCAACTGCACATAGGAATGTGGCAACTAGAAAGCATGTCTTAAATCATATCTGTGCAAACATCTAGTTTAAAACGACTCGAGGAAAATTAAGAGAAATCTGAAAAAGAAATTGCAACTTTTGGCCCGGCATGGCCAAGCGTGTTAAGGCTTGCGACTCGTAATCTGAGGGTCGCGGGTTTGCATCTCCGTCGCAGCAAACATGCTCGCCCTTTCAGCCGTGGTAGCTTTATAATGTGACGGTCAATCCCACTATTCGTTGGTAAAAGAGTAGTTCAAGAGTTGGCGGTGGGTGGTGATGACTAGCTGCCTTTCCTCTACTCTTACACTGCTAAATTAGGGACGGCTTGTACAGATCGCCCTCGAGTAGCTTTGTGCGAAATTAAAAAGCAAACAAACAAAGTATCGCGACTTTTATCACAAGATCAGACCTGCTATTTTTTTAATGATTCGTTTTCTACTATCATTTAAACCTTAACTTTTGAATACTGACGAATCGATTTCAATCAATCACGTATTCTAAAAGTACAATGTTCCTGTTACGAGAGAAGTTTAGAATATTAAGTGAACCCTATGTGTTTTTCATATATCAATGTAGTTCTAACCTATGATTACAACCACAATTAGCTATTTTCAGTGAAAGAGTTAAATTTCATAAGTAGATTAAAACTATCAACTGTTATATTTCTACTGAATTGATAAAAGATAGAATACACATTTTTCTCAACCAGTTAAGCACCAAATAACTTGTAGATCCATTACTTAATGAATTAATAAGATTAATTTCATACAGAAAATTCATTATTGCAGAAAGCAAAAGCATTTGCTCGAATTTATCTAATGAAATGTAAAATGTGTCTAAATGTACAGAATATTCATAAATATAGAAAAATAATGTCTATGGGTAGAAGCAGGCGAAAGAATTTATGTGAGAAAAGAAAGACTCGTGTGTAAAAGTTTAGAAAATCAAACTTTATGATCTTATTTCTTTATGAACGATCAAAAATATTAAATGCGAAAAATTAATTGAAAGAAAACGAAACCTGTCGTTTGTTGTTACAGGTAGATTGTTATTTGTTATTTTGAATTTCACGCAGAGTTACTCAGGGGCTATCTGCGTTAGCCGTCCCTAATTTAGCAGTGTAAGGCTAGAGGAAAGACAGCTGGTCATCACCGTGCAACGTATAGTGGGATTGACCATCACATTTTAACGCTCCCACGGCTGAAAGGGTAAACATGTTTGGTGTGACGGAGATTCGATCCCGCGTCTCTCAGATTACGAGTCCACCACATCTGACTAACTGGCCATATCGGGTTACTAAGAAAGAAAATAGGTTGAAAGCTATTGCAAATAACATTTTTTGTAAAATAAACTAAATATTTGAAACACTGGTATTCCTTACGATGACAAATGGACAAAATAATATATTGTGAGTATTACAAAATATTTCATAACAGCAATTGAGAGCTTTTTTACGTTTTCTTAGAACAAAGTCATTTTAATGAAATGTATTTCAAAATAATGAAACAAATTTTAAGATTCTTCATGATGATAGCGTGTATTGCACAATCTTTTTCAAAAGTTGAGATGCATTTTGGCTCATTGAAATAATGACAACAAGTTTTCATCTCAAGACTGCTGGTGTGGGTTTTAAAACTTTTATTAAATATTGTAGAGAACAACGTTTTGACTTTTTGAGGTCATCTTCCTTGTTAACCCTGAAATGCATCACTTTCAACACTAATCCAGTATGACTGAGTTCCATTTATAACAACCCTCTATTATGTTCCATCAAACCACTGATCTATCCAGTTAGTTTATTTATCCCCCAGAAATATGGAGACAAGTTTCTTTACAAGTCTTTTTTGTGGCACTTTGTTAAATACTTTTTCAAAATACAGATATACTAAATTTACACCCTTTCTCCTCATCTACACATGAAATAACATTTTTAAAGGGCGTTGAAAGATGTATAAGGAAATATTTTCCTTATTGAAGCCATATTGACTATCCAATACAATTCTAAACTGTGTTAAATGACTTAGCAAAGTATCTTTTATCAGACTTTCCAAACCTTTCCCCACAACTGATGGAAGACTACTGGGCCTATAATTACTGGGACAACTTCTATTACCCCCTTGAAGTTAGAAGTATTATAAAGTACGGCTTATATTCGATAAAGAGATAAATTTACACTGTAGCTTGGATATGTTTATTGCTTTAACTTAGTTAGAGCTAAACATTACCGTACTTAATACTATCAATAAATAAAGTTTTAATGTTATTTTATTGTCTAACACAAGACCTTTTTAAAAAAATTCTAATAACGTTTTTTTATTCGTTGTTGAGCAAAAGTTCGACTAAAGAATACATATAAATGTCTTTTGTTTGCATACGTTAAAATGAAGTGCTCGCTCACCTTATTTAAATAAAAACGTATGTACTCATTATACGAACAGACAAAAACTATGTATTATTATAATACACGGGTAAGAATTTCTAACGTGTGTGAGTATTTGCCTACTTTTATATATTAGCGTGCATAAGACGTATTAACCATTACACACACACACTGTATGCTTCATATGTATAAAAATTCGTGATAAAAGTTACTAAAGGAAAAACTGTAAAGTCCGTTTATTGCAATTACCAGTGTAGAAACAGTAAAACATTAGAATGCCAAATTAAAAGAAATAGAAAGTTTCAAACTACTAGAATCATTGTTTGTAGTTATTTCCAATTTCTAAACATTTGATACTTAATGTTTCGAAATGGAGACCCTAAATAAAGTATCCATAAGAGGCACTGCTGTTTCATTCAGTAAATGTTACCAAATTATACTTTTTTTCCTGGCTTGGTGTGCGTCATGTTGAAAATATACCCAATGGGCAACTACTGGCACTAGTGTATTAGTAATAATCACACATCACTTCTTTCCTGAATTTGCAAATGAAGTAAATTTTTCAAACAATCTTTTAACTCGGTAAGAATTAATCTCCCCTGTTCGTAATGGGAAGACAGAAAGATATGTTAACTGGATCACCAGGAACTAGGGATTTCTTGAAATAGAAAAGTGATTAGTGCTCCTTATTTGAGTGAAATCTACAAGCAACCGAAAATGAATGCCTTCCTTTCCTCGGGATTAAACCATCTACACCAGGACCGGTACACGTAATGAACAATTTAATCCATTTGTTTTTTTACAGACACTGTTGACTACTCAGGAATAATTAAACTACACTTTTACAACAATAAAGTGAAAGTTCTCTTTAATAATACAAAAATAACAATAATGCAACGACTGTCCCCGTTTAGGTGAGCTCTTCGTGTGTGGAGATTCGATTTTCTGCAACATGTAATCTCTGTGTATACAGTTACAAAACTTGCATATACTTCAGGATTAGATCAAATACATGGGTTCCTTTTACGAGATCATGCCCTCTGATGGAGGGATTAATTTCTGACATAAACTTTGTCAATTAAATATACTGTATTAGTTTGACAAAAAGTAACTTTTTTTTAAATAATTAAAGTAACAGTATTTGTCTTGTATTATTAGGCATTATTTTTACGTCAGGAGTTAGTCAATGATAATAAAGTAGGTGGAAAATGAATGATTTTTTTTCACATGTAACACTAAAAGCATTTTTTCTATGTGTTTGCTTACCAGGGTTACTGCAATATAAAACTGGTAGCAGAGTTGTGCAGCCTAGTACAATGAAATTACAGTCTTTTGATAATTAATATTTTAATTAAACAGAGATGTAGTGTTTTCATGTGACTAGAAATAAGCGTTGGAAGACACACAAATCTTCATATCCTATGGAATGACACATTATAGTGACCCACAAATCTTTGTGCTTCTACATGCTGACGTAACTGGTTCTGACTTCAGCGTAACAGATAAGATGTAACTTTGTCTGCTCTGCGTTAAACTATTCGACACATCCTGATAAGAAACTGGGATTTCAAGAGTAGAATGACTTGCACATTCATCAAATTTCAATCATATTATATATGTATCAGATGCCACTTCCTGACAATGTGTCCAGACATTCACGATGTATGAGCGATATTTCTTTCAGAAAAGTGGTGAAGAACACGTTAAAATCTTATCAAAAATAATGTTTTAAACGTACAACATTAATGCCATTTTGTTTTAATTGTTAACCGTCATTATACTTTGTGGTATATTTATACGACTGTTCATTTTAGGTTTAATACGAAAGTATTATTTAGTTTACATCGTGCAATCATTAAAGTTTATTTTTTTCTTAAAAGCAGAAATTATGGCAAGTTTACTATTTCCTAATCATTTATTGTGAACTTCAGTTGTTATGAATTGACGTCACGTTACTTTAGCCTTCTGCATTTTTCTCGTCGCTTTAAGTAAGTATTGTTACATCATAGCGTCTTGTAGTTTGTAGAAAGCTCTAGACCTCAGTTGGGTAGAGTACATGTGTGTGTGTGTATTGTTATGTAAATGTGTAAATATTTTTCAAACGACAACATGTCGTGTTGTGTTTAAATTTTCATTTCTATTATTCGTGTTTCCATATTTATATTATTGTTTCGAAGTTTAAACTAATATGTTGTTATTCATTTAGGGTAACATTTAGAATTTTCTTGAATTAAGTAGACCAATCATATGTTTATAAATGAAGTGCTGGTGACTTCGTGTCTAGACGTGTAGTCTCGTGCAAGAACGGACATGCGCGGATTGCTCTGGAGATCTGTAGAAATTTCGCGGTCTTTCGAGGAGTTTAGGCCTACAATATATAAACAGACGAAGATGCGAGAGAGATAAAAGAGATTTGGGTCATCAGTTTTTATTCGAAGAGAAAAAAGAGGAGAGTCAGACATTAGTTTTATTTCAAAAGAAGAGAGTCAGTTATTTGAGAAAGATTAAGTGTTTGCTGTGATTATTCAACTTGGATTTGTGATTGAAGTTAGATCTACGGAAGCTGTGATTTTATTTCGTCAATCTCTACGATTCATCTGAATTACTGCTTGTGCTGAGAGTCGGCGAATTTATTGAACTGTGAACTGTTTCTGAACTTCTTCATTTAAGCTTCGGAATTTCTTCGTGGGACCAAATTCACACCCTAGACTGGAATTTGAGACTTTCATTTTAGATCATTATATTAAATACAGACCAGTACCATTTTGTATTGTGATTAATTTTGAAGTTTGAAACTAGTATTATTTTGTTTTGTAATTAATTTCGAATGTTGTAACTTAATATCTGTCACTGTTATTATATAATTTATGTTATATTTGTTAATAGTTTAGTGTAATAAATTATACAAGCTGTTATCTGTGTTTTTCTGTTGCGTTTAGTCTACGAAGAACATAAAACATAAAAAATACGTAACAATATAAAAACCCAAGTTAATGCCAATTAAGTTAGTGAAAGTAAAACAAAGTCAGTGAAATATATAGAACCGAACTGTATTTGTAAGTTTTATCCATAAACAATGCATAGTGAAGTCTTATAAAGTGTAATAATCGCAGTTTGTATTTTAATAACAAAGTATAAGAGAATACTTTGTCTTGTTAATTGGATTCTAAGCTAACTGAACCAGCCTGTGTGGACTTTTGAGTTAAAAAGGAATTATTTAAAACTTTGTACATAAAAGTGTTAACCATTCATGTAACTTGTTATAAATACATTATTTTGTAACAAGTGGAAATATCATGACCAGCTAAGTTTTAAAAATATCTCTTACTGTTGATTTACAAGTATACGCTTAATAATTAATCATTCTCTCGTCAGATCACTGAACAAATAAGTAGATAATTAAAATAAACGTGAAATGAGAGTCTAACATTATTATATAAGTTTTTTTTGCTTTGTCTTGATCAAAAAATTATAATTTTAAGTAATTATTTAATTGTTCTGTGTATTATATTTATCATGTGTGTATATATATATATATGTTGTGAGTAGTATGTGTGATAAATAAAACCATAATCAGATACATATTTTTTACACTATAATATTTTTCTTGTCCAAAAGAACTACACTTAATGAAATATACAATAGAAGAAAACAATAGAGTCCAAGATGATATCTTTCATTGTGGAAAGAAAGTGTCATCAGTTTCCTCGTTTATAAGCACACAGTTCACAAAGAATGATTATAACTGTACTTAATACCTGTCTTATCACACAAATTGATTAGATGAATAATGATTGTTTGATACGGAACAAGAGACCAGATAGTAACTGATTTTTGACTCAGCACCAAAAAGATGATACCTATGGCCACCTTTTAAGTTTTATATTTCCAAGTTACGAAACAAACGCCAAATAAAAGCTTAAAATATTTATTTAAAGCCTAATACACCAGCAGTACAATACTTTACTCTTATGTGTTATATGAAATTTAATACATCACTCTGAAATTGGCAATAATTTTCACATGTTGAATAATAAGATAACATGCGATAGTTCGGATAAATGTTATAATATTCTGAACATAATAACTTCAAGTAGCAAAAAAAAAGTGTATTCATTGCGTATTTCTTGAGAGATAAAGACAAAGGAACTTACAGGCCAGGTGGTTAGAGCGCTCGACTCGTAACCTGACGGTTGCACGAATCCCTATCGCACCAAACATGCTTACTCTTTCAGCCCAGGGGTCGATATAATGTGTCCGTCAATCCCACCATTTGTTAATAAAAAGAGTAGTCTGAGAGTTGGTGGTGATGACTAGCTGCTTTTTTTTTCTAGTCTTACAATGCGAAGTTAGGAATAACTAGCGTAGAGAGCTCTTAGGTAAGTTGGGGCAAAATTGAAATGAACAAAACAGTTAACAACAATAATACCCGTGGGATTTACTTTCTGTCCGAAATTAAAGTAGATAAAAACAAGCATTCTGTATTTCCCTAATGTTTATTTACAATAAAAGTATAACTGCTTCTAGTAAAATAAGTTATGCTAATCACAAGCTTCTTTTGAATTTCTAATCTAGAACTTTTTACGTTTATAACATATTTTAAATGGAATTTCGCCTTCAAGCGCCATCTTTCGTACTAAATATCTACTAAAGCTCTTTTATTTTGCTGTGTCCGGTGATATACATGATATAATTATTTTACTTTAAGTGAAAACCAAAACAACAACAAAATCTTCTAAATCTCGCTTTAACTAACTTGAACGAGATTAATTGACTTTTCAAAGAATCTGTTTTAATCTACAAAATGAGTTCAAAACAAATTCCATCAAAACTACATCACAAAGAATTAAACACTAATAAAAACATTAAATAATTTTGTATTACATTATATCATTTAAAATTATGGTATTCGTTTTTACATCTTTTAACCAACCTTATTTTTCACTATTAAATAATTGTAATTATGTGACAAACAAACAATGTTCTACTTTTCTGGAAGACTTCCTCGTAATAACACACTATTGAATAAATTAGTTAACAGTACAGATTATATTTAAAACGTTTTATTTTTACTATATATGTTTATTTACAGGATAAATGCCTCATAAAAACAAAACATAAAGAAAGATAAACGAGCAAGCTAATCAGCCACCTGGCGCTAATAACCCTATAAAAATGTTTAGAAATGACATATTTATATCAAAAACTGTATTTATTTACTATGCACAATATCTGATAAAGGTATTTTAAGATTCTATTACGTATGCAACATAGCGAACACTTTTCTTTATTATAAGGCTTACTGGGTAAAAACCCTCTAAAGGATACTAGAACATCACAAAAGAGAGAAGGAAAGACGCTTCTATTAATAAAGTATTTTCTTTGTAAATCTTATTAGATTTTTTTCGAGTAAAAATATTTTTCATATAAAGAGAAATCAAGCAGTCGTGTATAACAGACTTATCTATTTTTTTCTGATATGCATACAGGTATACCAACAACGACATCTACTTAAACATAGTAAGAACTCGAGCCATATAATTACAACTTTAGCTCCTCAATAACAAAGATAGCGAAAACAAATTTTAAAAGAAATAAATCTTGACTAAGATCACACTCATCTGTTTTGGTTTTTGTAAACATTTAATAAATATTGATGAACCGTCTTAAACCAGTTTCTTTGGAACAGCGTGATCAACAATCGCACCAAAATAGTTTTTGTATACCAGATCATCTTTCAACGGGTTGATATGCAGCCGACACAGAGGTTTAGATCCACAGCTATATAATCTGTCGTAGAAAACTAGAAGTTTCTAATCTTCCAAAAGCTGGTTAGTGGACTTTAATTTCGTCTTTGGATGAAGAGGTGGCTTCTTGAGATCCTTATTGATGCCCTGTAGAGGCAACAAAGGCTTTATCCGTGGATTTCGGAATCTTTCCCAATTTGACGTTATAATATATGTCAACATAAAGCATGTTGTCACTTATGTCTGGGTTGAACGGCTGAAATACATAAAACACAATACACATTATGAAAGGTAAAAACGAAAGAAATCGAAAAATAAATGCCTGCCATAAAATATTTCACCAGAATCTTAAAACATATTTTATGCATAAACTGGCTCAGTACTTAAAATTTGTTCGGAGCTCACAAATAAATACAAATTTCTTACTCATAAACACAATCTTATATACAAATATTTTAAATCTCAAATCATTATTCTTTACAGTTTATGTTTATATTATGCTGAATATGTTTAGTTAAATATATATTCTAAAATACAACAAAATAAATCAAGTGAATTTAGTAGAAAAAATAATTGAAAAAGTGAAGAATTAGCCACTTAATTAAAATTCAAAGATCTGAAAATTAATTTTTCATATTTTTGTTTCAGTAAGTGCATGAAATTCCTCGGACTTTAAGGAGTAAAATGTGTGTGATCTGATATTTCTTAAATGTTTAAGACCAATGCACGTAAGATCAGTTATGCGATAATTACACAAGTTATTATAATCTGAGCACAATTTCTATAACTAGTTTTCTTTAAACAAAATCACAATGTGAACAAGTACATTAAATACAGTTTTAAATAACACGTATTGAACGTTAGAAATAGCAATCACAGGCTTATATAACTGGCACGAAAAGCTGAAAAACATCAGACTGTCAACAGAGGAAGCTTTCACTTATTTGAAAGTGTACTTGGATGCAGTCAGTTGTTTGTTTTATCTATCCATGAAGTAAATTTTATCTGCATACGAATATCAACTAATTATGTTATAGCCACTGCAAGTTAATATTTGGCAGCTCGATAAATATCCAAACCATATAAGTGGAGTTTCTTAAGGAATGAAACAATTAATCGAAGTCTGTAGGATACGTTAGTTTTATCCTTGAAAATCTTAAGGCTAATTAACGTAATTTAATACATAACATAATGGTTAGGAACAACAAAGGGCATCTTGTTTCATATCGGTCATTTCACCCTCTAAACCAAATTAAAGCTATTAAATAAATTAATTTAAAAAAATTAAAACTTGCCCTTATATCTTTCGAACTTTGTTTTAAGGTTACTTATATTTACTGCCACCACAACATCCGAAGGTAACCCATTCCATAAGCACACCACCCTATTTGAAAAATAAAATTGTCTCAGCAGAAGATGGCTTTTACTTTGCCTAAATTCATATTTGTGTTCATTAGTCCTATAATTCTCACTCGCTGTTAATTATGGAAAATGTTGATACATCAACATTATCATCTCCTTTTACAATCTCAAACAGCTCAATGAGATCCCCTATAACTTTTCCTCTTTTTTAAGACAAAACAGTTTTAAGGATCTTTATCTACGCTCACATGGCAACCCCTCCGTCCAAAGTACTATTTTAATAACCCTCTTCTGAATATTTTCCAACAATTCAAAGTCTTTCCTCACGTAAGAAGACCAAGACTGAACACAATACTATAACTGTGACCTAACCAGTGACCTACATAATTAAAGTATCATCTCTCCGGAATTTTATTCAATATTTCTGTAAATACAACCTGAAATCTTATTTGTTCTACCACTGGCAACAACACACTGCTTAGATGGCTTAAGAGGCTTATCTACCATTGCACTATGATTATTTTCTTTCATGACTTTGTTTAGGTTATTTCTCTCCAAATTATAGTTACAGTTTTAATTATACTTACCCACATGTCATATCTTGCATTTATCATAATTACTACCCATCTGCTAGTTACTTTCCAACTCACTAAATGATTTAAATTATTTTTTAAAACGGTAATATCCTCTTCACAGCTGACAACATGTAAGAACTTGGTATCGTCAGTAAATTTAAGTAATGTATTAGGAGTAATGATCCTAATATTGAGCTCTGAGGTACACCACTTGCAATATTAATCCAATTTGACTGGGCTCCGTTTATAATAACCCTCTGTTTTCTCCCATAAGGCCAATCTTTTTAGCTATTAGTTAACTTAACCTCCAGACATCTAGGAATAAGTGTCTTTGCAAGCCTTTTATATTGCAATTTTTTAAATGTTTTCTGAAATACAGATATACCAGATCTATATCCATACTCTCATCAACATATGCAGCAATATTTTCAGAGCATCTCAAAAGATTTCTTAGATAAGATTTTCCCTTAGTGAAACCATGTTGATTATCCAATAAATTTCTAAATTTGTTAAAAACTTTGCAAAGTATCTTTTATCGGACTTTCCAAAGCTTTTTTCACAAGACTAATAATTATATAATTACTGGGATAACTTTTATTACCTTAATTGAATATATGAATAACATTAGCTAATTTACAATCTGTTTGTACCTCTCCACTATTCAAGAACTCACATAACCAGTTCTTGACCTCCTTTAACCTGTTGACTGCCAAGTATTTCAGCTGCTACGGCAATTCCGAACCACGTTCAAATAATAATTCTAATGCTTCTTCTCTTTTGTAACCGTTTTTGTGACGCCATTTTGAATCGAAAGTGAAACAATATATAAGTAGGTTAAATTCATATATGGTGCTGACATCTAGCGTTGAAGTTAGGTATTATTGAGAATGAATTAACTCGTCCTTAGCACTGTGTTACCGATCAACTTGGACGAGTTATGTCGTCTACGGCAGTGAACAGGTTAAAATCTTCGGGGAAATATTATCTGGCATATGAGTCTTATCATTCTTAAAATTTCCAAGTTTAATTTAAGAAACTCAGACATTATGCAATTATATTGTGCAACTTTCTTTTCATCAATCAATTTCTCAAGATAAGGTATAATGCTGAAACCTACACTAGTAAAAACTGAAGAAAAGTAGAATTTAATAATACAAACCTTACTTCATTATTCCTCAATGGTTCTATTACCATCCTAACAATTTACTTACTCCAAATGTACTTTTAAACATTTTTAATGTCAATTTTTGTTTTCACCCAATTTATTTCATACATCTTTCTGAACGTTATAATTTCCTTTTTGACCAACTATTTTTACCATCTATCATTCCAGTCAATTTAAATTACTTAATTTTTTTATTCTTTTCAATAGTTTTATTCTTCAAATTCTGAAGAGTAATTCGAAAGGTAACTCGATGAGTTTTGTTTTTACAAGTCTAGAAGATAACCCTATGTTATTTATTCTTTCAGCTTTGAAGGATAACTATATGCGTTTTTATTAGAATTGAGGCATTTTCGAAATGTCTGGCCCGGCATGGCCAAGCGTGTTAAGGCGTGCGACTCGTAATCTGAGGGTCGCGGGTTCGTATCCTGGTCGCGCCAAACATACTCGCCCTTTTAGCCGTGGGGGCGTTATAATGTGACGGTCAATCCTTTTATTCGTTGGTAAAAGAGTAGCCCAAGTAGCGGTGGGTAGTGATGACTAGCTGCCTTTCCTCTAGTCTTACACTGCTAAATTAGGGACGGCTTGTACAGATCGCCCTCGTGTAGGTTTGTGCGAAATTCAAAAACAAACAAACAATCGAAATGTCCAACAATTTTTATACTATGTATTTTTCCTTTAAAAGTGGCCTGGCATGGCCGAGCGCGTTAAGGCGTGCACTCGTAATCCGAGGGTCGCGGGTTCGCGCCCGTGTCGCGCTAAACATGCTCGCCCTCCCAGCCGTGGGGGTGTATAATGTGACGATCAATCCCACTATTCGTTGGTAAAATAGTAGCTCAAGAGTTGGCGGTGGGTGGTGATGACTAGCTGCCTTCCCTCTAGTCTTACACTGCAAAATTAGGGACGGCTAGCACAGATAACCCTCGAGTAGCTTTGTGCGAAATTCCAAAACAAACAAACAAACATCCTTTAAAAGTTGTTATAAAGCCTTTCTAGACACTAAGTATTGAAATACTTGAACAGTAATAATAATAATAATAATAAATTAAGTATTTACGAAATACTCATAGCTAGTTATATAATATCATAGCATTCAAGAACTTTCTCTTAAACAAATATATACGCCCGATGTTGAATTAACTTTCATTAATCAGTTTATTGTAGTAATGTGCAATTTCCCAAGTGTGCAGTAGTGAATGTAAATTCTAATTTGTACCTGATCTTACAATTTTCAAAGGACTTCATCTTTGACATTGACATATTTCATAATTTTAGGCCTTTTATTGTGAATACGTAAAGAAGCGCTAATCTCTTGTTTAGCTATTTCTCATCTTATATCCAATTTGTCGGAAAATCACTTTCATCCTTTCAGAACAGAGTTTGGACCCACAAGTGGAAAAAGACTTTATCAATAAATAAGGTAAAAAAAACTAATTTACCAAATGTATTTTTAACTATGTTCTACTGGGCCAATTTCAGTTGGACGTTATCACTACACGAGTGTTATTTTAACATTTAATAAAGGTTTATTATAGTCGTACATTGAAAGATGCATTTGAGAGATTACTTTCTAAAGTGACGTAGATCTGGAACATGCTTATTGTAGAAAATATACAAGAGTACAATATCATGACATTACACTATACTATTCATATCTAAAAATACAAAAGGAATTTGTCTGTGGTGTTAAAAAAATTCTCTCTACAAAGCAACAAAACGAATTAGCAATCATAATGCTCCAAAAAAAGATTCATCGTAAAGCAATAAGGACTTCACAAGTATTGAAATACAAAAAATATTGTCCTATTTGAAACTATAAGAAAATATTTTGTGAAAAGCTTTTAAAAATTCTAGTGTCTGAAGGTACAAACGAGATTCTAATGCAAACCAAACATTCGAAAGAACGTATTTAATCTGCATTCCGTTTGTACGGCATAGCTCATAATAAAATTGGTAAAAAACATTTTCAAGTTTATAATGATTAAATATTACTCATACTACTAATTTATAAGTCAGCCATTGCCAACATGGGTGCTATGTAACAAAAAAGTTGATAAGAGATATTTTCAAAACGTATATCATCTGAGGATAAAAATGGACGATTTTTGAGCTCTCAGTGGGCATACATTTTTGAGATTTTCCTGCACAAACTTTTCTACGGTGTACCTTCACGAGTTTTCATGACCTATATAACAAAGCTCAAAATAATTTTGACCCCTTCCTCTCTAACGTCCCCTTCTGGAACAGCGATAAGTCTTCCAACTTACAATGCTAAATCAGAAGTTCTGTTCCCCTCGTTGGGCACAACAGATGAGCCGATGTGGTTTTCCTGTGAAAAAAACACGCACACTCCAATGTAAAGTCTTAGGAAATTTTCCTCTAATGCTACAGAAAACATCAAAAAGTTTGTCTGTTTGTTTTTTGAATTTCGCACAAAACGTATCAAAAAGAAACATAAAGTTAGTTAGGTTCCTCGATTCCGTTGGTAACAAATACTGTTCGAAAGAAGTTAAAAACAAAAGTACTGAATTTTTCATATTCTTTAAAGAAGTTGCTGACTTGTGTACGTGATATCACTAAAAAAATAAGAAATGAAAGGCATCTAATAAAAAAATTTAAAAGTAAATGTTCTGATTCCAAATTTAGAAAGACAGAGTAATAAATTATTGTAGGAATAATTTATTTTTCTTCACAAGAAATAACTCTAATAATGTAGCAACAGAAAGTTGAGTAAATTATAAAAACAAATGGCCCAGTAAATGAAAACAATTAACGGAAAACAATAAATATAAATGAAAGGTTAAGTAATTTCTCAACTAATAATATTAAATACTGACTTTCGTTCAAGTATATTCTACCGGTATGCAGCTAATATCTTACCGTCTTTAAATCAGAAACGACTTTTCCGTGCACACGTGTCTCGGACGAAACAAAGTAACAATATAGATCTATAATCGTTATTCATCTAATTACTTAAGATAAAAAAGTAAGTACTGGCAATAGTTATGAGCCCGGCATGGCCAGGCGGTTAAGGCGTTCGATTCGTAAGCTGAGTCTCACACTCCTAAATCAGGGAAGACTAGCGCAGATAGCCCTCGTGTAGCTTTGCGCGAAATTCAAAACAAACAAACAATGGTTATGTTTATTAAAACAGGGTAATGCAGCTTTATAACGTTGCGATGCTCTGGGTGATATTTATACTAATATCCAATATCAAATAACTTTCCACATTTTTGTCAATATTCTACAGTAAAAATATTAAAATGTATTTTTCTTGATCGTTATAATTAGTTGCTTTTGTTGAAAGTGAGTATTTGTTTCGTCAATCTATCACTTTAATTTAACTAATCTACACTTCACTCTAATTTTACTGATCTACACTTCACTCTAATTTTACTGATCTACACTTCACTCTAATTTTACTGATCTACACTTCACTCTAATTTAACTGATCCACACTTTACTCTAATTTAACTGATCTATACTTAAGTAAGAAATGTGGAAAACGCACAGTTTCTGGTGACCTAAGAAATAGCATAATTTAATGTTACTAATCTATACTTTAGTATTAAATATGGAATACGCACAATTTTTAATGAAGTAAGACAGGGTATAATATTTTTAACTATAGTGAAAAATATGAAAAAACGTATTGCTACTGGAGATAAAAATAATCAAAAGATACGATGAGACTGGTTCTCCTGATAATAACAACAGGCTTGAAAAACCATCCACGTTTTGTAGAAGTTTTGTATCTCAGGCTTATTTAACTCTGAGAATGATGTAAATTTAACAACTACCTTGCTGCCGAACCAAACAAATCACTGATGTTAAAGTTGGTTCTTCTACAATGCGATATAAATACTTTCAAGAAACACTGAGACACCTTACAGTAAGATAACCTTTGTTCTAAAAGGTCACAAATAGAAGAGTCGTAAGATTGCAACTTTTTGTTTTCAAAAATTGGACAACTTGTATCACATGAAAACTACCTTGGATTATCTTCAGAGGATGAGCGGTGAAATATCAATGAGTAAATTTCTGAAGTTTTTAGTTAAGCATGGTGGCTGTAACATCCTAGTATGGATTTGTTTAACCATACCTGGAATTGATGATTTCTACCGTATTGAAAAAGATCTGGATTATTCTCAATATTTTTAAGTACTCATCCACCATATTGTCACTTTTGGGCGTCATTCAACAGGATAAGTTTTTGTTTCCGTGCGATTACGGTCTTAAACGCAGAGCTAACGCAGTAAAACGGTATCTTAATAGATAGAAAGCAGATGGAATCCTCGCACGGTTATTTGAACTCCACAGAACCCAGATCTCAATATTGTTGAGCGTATGCGAAGAGGTGGCGACTGTCTTGATCAATAAAAACAACAAAGGTAAACACTAAAGAGATAAACTAAATTTGTTTTTTATACATTTACTTTGCCTTCAGAGATTACCAAGTTTAATGCATCTGTATTGAAATACAGCTCAGCATGCTTTGTATTTAAAACACAAGTTGGTGTCTCAGTGGCCTTTAATTTCTGCACATTATTATATTTAAAGTTTTCGTGGACAGGAATAAAATGAATAGAATGTAAGACGAAGGATAACGCAATATTAATGAAGTTTCTTAATTTACTGAGCTTAACTCTAGAAATTTAATTTTTTTCTTTGAAGTCCTGAAATAGTGGTTACTATAGGAAATAAAAATACTAAATATGTTTAACTTCAAAACATAGTTTTGAATTTATTTTTCTTGAGTAAGTAATTTCCTAATTAATATAATCTGAAGCGCGTGCCAGTGAGAGCTGTTGTTTTGAATTAAGCACAAAGCTACAGAATGGGCTATCTGTACTCTGTCCACCTCGGGTATCGAAACCCGGTTTTTAGCGTTGAAACTCCGCAAACCTATCTCTGAGCAACTGTGGGGACTGGCAGTGAAAGTAATACGTTCATTAACATTATTAACAGTTCACAAAAAGTTTGCAGAAATAAAAATTAAACTAATTAAAGCAGGAGAAGGTCAAAGACCACTGCTTTGTAACCAGTAAATTTAGTATATCTTCAGGTTTACAATTAACATGTTTATACGAAAAACTCAAGTTATTATAAGGCGCTCTCGGAATTAAATAGTCAATTATAAAAAAAAAAGCTTTTCAAAAAAGGAAGTAAATCTAGGGTTGGCTGATATCAACCAATCAAAAATAATACAAATAATATAGTAGGAATGGAATTTGTATCATTCTTACATAATAGCACAAGCGCACAATGGAGTAGAATGTTAAAAAGAAGAGACATTTAAATTCAGTTGTGATTGAATAGTTATATATAATGTGTATTTGTTAGTTTTTCTTTGAAAAGGTACAACTCGTTTGCGTTAAACAAGGGAAAGGAAAAATTGTATTCATAAATATAATAACACTGGTAAAGTCAATTAAAACTAGTTATTATACTGGTAATCGGCGTTGCTGTTAAGATTTTCTAAAACTGATACGGTTTTGATTATTTTATAGTTAAAATAAAGCCAAAAGGCGATTGAAATTGCAAATATGAAACGTGCTTATTTATTAATAGTACACATGAAACACAATAATCCTGCAGTTTTCCAATATGATCATAACTTGTGGGAAAATATGTTTTTAAGTTCATAGTAATGCTAGATTGCCTAATTTCCCAAAATAACAATCATCCACGACATGGATTTCTAAAGTCCGTTATGTTATAATACAGATTATAGCAAAGTAATGCTCATTAACTAAAACAAGAAAACGTGAAATTGACTTTAACTGGTTAATTTAACATCAAGTACTTTAACTAACATATTAATCTAATTTCATAACAGATTAAATAATGCATTGTAAAATCACGATTGTTCATATGAAATACGAGAAATCGAAAAAGATAATGTGCTTGTAATAAACAAACGATATTGACTACTTGGTGTTTGTTGTCTACTTTAGAATTTTCGGTTGCCAAAGGTAAATCCAGTACGTACAAATATAGTAAATACAAATTAATAAGGTATAAATAAGTCATTTTTCAACGACGTTTTTGAACATCCTAAGCCTGACAATAATTATAATAGTATCTAGAAACACTAAATGTCACTGTCATTTCAAAACCTTGTGCTTTGGTTAATGATTGCTTGGAACTAAAACTGTGTTTATTCTATGTTGCAGTGGTTAAGTGAAAATAAAAACACAGATCATCACTAGTTCTGATAATGTAAATATTTATTTATCTTATTTCTTTCGAAACGAGTAAAAGAGTGAAATTAAACAAACATTTTGACACCTGAATAAATGTACAGTTTTCTGGTGTGTGTTTTTTTTTTAGAAAATTTGGTGGTGATTAATAAGGTGGCTTATACTGTTATTTAATTAATGCGTCATTTTTAGGAGCGTACATGGAATAGTTCTAATATTTATTTTATGATTAAATACTTTTAAATTGAAGGTGTAAGGATAATTGGCTAAAATAAGTATTATAATATCTTAATATGCTTTAATCTGTATTAATAAAAGGGTCTTCTGTGTTTGTGTGCATGTGACTACCATAACTCCAAGAGGAAAGAACCTAGAAACCTGAAAGTTTGTACCCTTATTATGTTGACCCTGAGGGTTTGTACTAGAGTATTGTTATTTATCTTATCCACGTGCGTTCATCTGATCGCAGGTGCATCTTTTTAATGAGACAAATTAACGAAAATCTACATAGATAAAAAGTGGTTTCTTATATTACCAACAGAAATTACGGAAATACACGCACATACGAGTCTGTATGCGTATGACCGTCATAGTGCCAAGAGCAAAGAACCTAGAAACGTGAAACTTTGCACAAACCTCAGAGTTTGCACGACTTTATTATTATTACTTATCTACTTGCGTACATGCATGAAAAGCTCTTTTAGCTATGACACTCACACATGCAAATAAACTTGGAAACATGAAATATTTTGCCCATACTAAATGGTCCCTGAAGCTTTGTGACTAAGTATTATTACTTACCTATAGGGTTGCGCATGTGCAAATATTTTATGAAAAAACACATAGACAATAAATGTGTCCACCATTGCTCCAAGAAAAATAATCTAGAAATCTGAAACTTTATACCTATATTAAGTGAACCCAGAGGGTATACACTTGGGTATTATTAATTGCTTTATCTACAAGCATGGGTGGGCGTATATTACTCTAGCTAGTGAAAAGCCACATAGAAAAAAGTATTTCTTCTATAAAATCACATACTATATAGAAATGTCAGTATGTTTTCCAACAGTGCCTATTATGTCAAGTATAACCTAATATTGTAGTTAGTATGTGTAATAAAGGTATAAAATGAAATATATGAACTAAAAAGTGGAAAAAATAATTGTTGATTTCTTAATTTAGAATATCCGTTGATCAAAGATATTTTTTTCATTTAAAACGTTGGTGATATAACTGAAAATACTTTAATTCAAAAAAGGACTTTAGCTTAAAAATCAAGCGTGATGTGGCGTGACACACAATTACTTTCATATAGACTACATAATGTGACGCATAGCAGAATGTATAACCAAGTCATTTAGTATACATCAACCTAATCACCCGATCAAAGCAAGGTACTTTCGCCAGTGTATATTACTATGTGACTTTCGTTGTTTTCCTTACCCCATACGGTAATTCCAGTAAAATGCACTTACTTTGATCTACGTACTCCGCTTCCTCTGTGAAATTCAGCGTAGCGTATTCAGTAGGAGTGTTTCTCCTACATACGGGTCTTGCACCACTGTGTGACAAAGATAAATCAGCGTAGACCAGACCTTCGTTATTACTTGAGAATGAGGGGTTCTGGAAACGTCACAACACATGCAATGGCTCGAAAATTAAACGCTTTTGGGTTAATAAATTATAATATCCATACAAACCAAACTAGTTTCACATTTATGATCAATGCGGCTAAACTACGTACATTGTTACAATACACAGCTATCACGTTACAAAACAATTAGTTTCCACAGTGACACAACTATCACATTGCACCACATATTTTATCTGTAATAACAGAACTATCATGAGACTAAACAAACTGTTTATACATTGAAACAACTATTACATGACACCACAAGTTATATCTACGCTAATTTCACTAACATGTGACCAGACAAACTATTTTATCCTGACACAGCTATTAAATGACACCACAAGTTCTACCTGTGGTAACATAGCTAACACCTGACTACAAAAACTGCTTACATACTGACACAACTACCACGTAGCTACGAAACGGTTTCTACCCTGGAACAAGTGTCACATGGCACCACAGGCTCTCTCTACACTAACACAGCTATCAAGTGGCTACAAAACGGTTCCTTGGCTATTACGTGACAACACATGTTTTATCTATACTAGCACAGCTATCATGTGATCAAGAAAGCTGACATTACGATTACAAACAGTCCCAGTTTGGAAGAAAACTCATTATTTCCTGAGACAATTATTCAATTTTATGTTTCAATGTCTAATTAAACCTTAACTGCAAACAGACGTATCATAAATTAAATTCAAGAGTGTTGTTTTTACTTTTAAATAATATATATGTACGTACACTATTAATCGGCAGTTTTTGTAAGAACACCTAGTTTTCAATCTTTAATTAACATTAACAAAGTATATATTATGTTATATTTTATAAATGCGATATTTGTGTATTTGTGTGTATAAATTTCTAAGAATTGACAACACTGGTAAACGATTAATGTAAGTTGAAAGGTTCGTTAGCCACAGCGTTCTATAGCTATATTGCACTGTGTTTAAATCCCGTTAAGCAAGAGTAATGCACAGCAATATACAGAAATATTGATAACATTTAATGAAATAGATATAATTAGTGATTTCTTATCAAGAAGGCAATGACGCACATTAATTAAGTGTGGATTTAATAATATGCATCTAATCTTTAACAAAAACATAGATTAACTCATTTGACAGTTGACTTGACGAATACACGAACAAAATTAACAAAACGTAACAAGTTTTTAGTTCCCTGATAATGATAATTAAAAATATTTTTAACAGCAAGAAGTAAAAGAAACGATTACCGAAATTTAAAATGTGTACAAAGTCCTCTCTGAGACAACTTACTGTATGTCTATGCTATTTAGAACACTGACATGTAACGAACGATACGAGACACTTTTCCTACGCTCCTACATATTGTGCATTCTAATTCACACTAAGGTGCTTTCCTGACGAATAGTTTATGGAAGGTGAGTGAACCAAGAGCTCTAATGAAAGTGCTTGGTGCAGTGATGAATGATATGAATGATCTATACCAACCTTGGAAAGTTTTTCTGAAGCCATATGCTTATCGTCGAAAGAAGTTTTAAATCTCTCACTGCTCCCCGTGTCAAGGTTCATATTGGTTTGTTGATTTTGGTTCTTGTCCAGAGGTTTTATAAATGAACGCGATAAAATAACAGGAAGATTAATGATTGGGTTTATGGGTTTTGTGGATTTCCCATGAGTTGGTCGAAGGCTCTTGATATTCAAATGTTTAAATTTTCGTGGACGAGGTAAATTAGTCTCTGAACTGATCGTGGATGTGGTAGGAGTGTCGTTTCTGACGTCATGTTGAATATTCTGGTAAACATGTTTGAAATTAGTTGGTAGTGATGTACGCATGCGTGCCGCAGGTATAGGTAAATTTAGTGGCTGAAATGAATATAATTATATAGCTTAAAATAATCATTTATTTCTCATTTAAATAAAAAGCACATATAAAAAGTGAAAACTTAAGCAAAATAATAAAAATAATATAAGAAATCATAATATTTCGTATTATTATGTATAGGTTCTATTTTGTTACATAGGTTTTTGAAACTGTCATACTAGATATTAATTTTTTAACGTTTATCAAAACATTTGACTTTTTTTTTCACAAAATTCATTTTCCATCAAAGTACAATATTTCAGAATTTGTTAAGGCGAACTTGATTGTTGGAAAACAAACGTGCTCTAAAGGAATCAAACAAAAACATCACATGCCAAACACAAACAACTGAGACAAAAGAGAAAATTTGCTCCTAGAAAACAGGTTTATGAAGAGTTAACTAAATTCTGTGTAGTTTGAATGCGTAGCACAACCATCAAATTTATTCTTCACTCGAAAGAGAAAAGCTTGTAAAACAGCACTAGAGTGAAATGTTCCTCCATCATTCAGTTCGATATCACGACTGTGGTACACAAGGGGCAAATGAACGCTTTACCAACTCGTATAATCTCTAAGTTCGTTTGCCTCAACTTACCCCCTTGGGTTCTCTTTGGTGAAATGTCATATTCTCATACATCGGCCTGCACTCTTGTTCAACCACGTGGGATCCGCTCTCCTTTCTGCATGCTGCTGTGACGTTTTGATATGCTGACTCACCATCTGAATTGACTTTATGGGAACTAGCAGAATCTGTTAAATAAAACAAGCATTTTGCGAAACTTTCAAACATCATTTCTAACGACGAGGTACTTCATTGCAAATTAAATAATTTATTAACTCTGTCCCTTTCAAACTCTTACATTGCAAATAAAGCACTCCAAGTACATGATAGTTTTATGTTTTACTCAGAAATTATGTAGGTCGTAATAAATTGAACTTAATCAGGTTAGTTTTATGAGTCACAGGAAGTACCAATACTACTCAAATATTAAATACAAACACAGAATGTAAAATAAATGAATAATAATAATTCACAGTATATTGAACGTTTAAACAAATTAAAGTCTGAATTCTAACAACTTTGGACACTGTAGTGTTTTCCAAGATAACTAAATAGATCATGAAAAACAAAGTGTTACATGTGAATGAATAGAAAATGTCACATTTTTCTCAACCAATAGTTTTCTTGGAAGAATTATAAAATACTGAAAAATCTCTTTCAAGTTAAAATAATAGTTTTATCCTTCAACTGAAAATGTTCAATATTTTAATAAAACAAAACATGTTAAGAAACCTCGTTCATTTTTCACTCTTTAATGTAAAAATATCATTCTCCAACACACAAAGAACGAACGTTTTAAAGACTTCTTTTCAGGCGTATCATTCAGTGAAAATTTTCTTGTTGTGGATAGAAAAAAGGCAAAAATTATCTATTTGTGTCTGTATTATTTAAACATAAAAAGAAATAGAAAAGGTTCTTGTGCATAACCAAGCTATTGTCTTCCAGATGACACAAATATTAATGAATTATTATGAAGCTTTGTGTCACACTTCTGACGTATTTGTAATTTATTGTGTTATTTAAAAAACGAGGTGGAACTGTTACCTGCCTGGGAGAAACGACGCGTATTGATCATTTAGTTAGACAGAATATATAATATACACGAAAAACATCAGATGATTAGAAAGAAAGATAGATAAAGTGCTTAGCTCTCATTTTGATCAATAGTTCCACGATGGGAACAAACTTCGGGAGTTTTTGTTATTCTATAAGAATTAATTCTAACATCATGCTAAATTTTATTCCTAATACTTTTAAAATGCTAAACTAGTTAAACTAGAAAGATATTTAGAATTTATTAATCTAGAGTAGTTAAGATGATATGCCTTAAGCCAAAACACTGAGGTTTGTTAACTTCTAACTAATGAATTTTCGAATACCTGAACTACAGTTTTTTTTCTTTTCGTGGACAAAATTATGAGGCAGCTTTCAAGATATCATTCTTCATTTTCCATTAGTTGCTTGATTCCATTTAAATGGTTGATGTACACTAACATTCCACGACCAGTGTATTATTACAGATGTTAGTTTCTACATAGTTTTCATTACTTAATGTAATGAAAATTAATACAGTTTTTTCATTTCGAACTAAGGTTTAGTTTGTCTGAGTCACACAGCTGTGCAAGGAGCAAAACTACGTTGTATCAAATTTTAAAAAAACACAGTAATTTTACCACTTCCTTCTACATTACAGTTAGCTATTTTTCCTAGATTACAAGCATTAAATTCTTCGTGATAATACGGACCGAGTGATTTCTGATTCCAAGCTAATAAAATAATATTCAGACTTATCCACACACATGTACATAAAAGCTAGTACTGAATTGGTCATGATAATGTGGATTGAGTCACTTCTTATTTCAGATTGATCCACACACATGTGACAAAAGATAGCATTAAGTCGCTGCTTGGAATCTGTTTTGTAGTTTTAAACATCTACCTTATCGCCTTCTATTGTAAAGGTCACTTATGTATTAATTGTACTAAAGTAAAATTACATGTCGTAAAGAATGTGAAAACCTTGTCTATTTTAACGAAGGTTTCTCTAGTTTGTAACAGACAAATTTGAATTACCATTTCAACTTAATCTACGAATCAAATTAACTACATCAAGCCTTTTTCAGTGTATACGAACATTGATACATTTTAACGATTGTGTGTATATATATAAAGAGGTTGAATAAAAACTTGTTAAATAACATCAGGAGATACAACTACTTCATATAAGTTCCTAAAGATAGGATTTGAAACACAATATTTCTTTTATTATTTCATAATTTTGAGTGATAAGATATAAAGAAAGTTCTTGTAGTTAGCTACATCATATCAAAAAGTAAGAAACTAAACTAAAATGTTTAAATAAGTACGCTAATATTGTACTTACAATTCATTCTAATCAGATTTCGTATAGACTCTTTGAGAAACATGCTTACGTTAATCTATACGTAAGCTAAAACTATACGAAGCAACTGTGGCAAATTATAATCTAATTCTACTCATTAACAAAATGGCCCAGCAAGGCCACGCGTGTTAAGGCGTTCGACTCGTAATCTGAGCGTCGCGGGTTCTCATCCCCGTCGCGCCAAACATACTCGCCCTTTCAGGCGTGGGGGCATTATAACGTGACGGTCAGTCCTACTATTCATTGGTAAAATAGTAGCCCAAGAGTTAGCGGTGGGTGGTGATGACTACCTTTCATCCCTCTAGTCTTACACTGCTAAATTAGGGACGGCTAGCGGAGATAGCCTTCGAGTAGCTTTACGCGAAATTCAAAAACAACAACAACTTAAACCATAGATTCTAACTTATTTATAAATGTTTATTACCTATAATGCTCAAAGATTGAGCTCATCGAAATACTTTTAGTGGTTCTTAAGGTTTTAAATTGTACTCCAGATCAAAAATTTTTTGACATAGTTTTCTTGATTTACAGCAGATGAGAAACACAAGAATAACGTAAAATTACATCGCTAGAATTTTAAATATTCAAATCAGCAAGTCATTTAACAACCACAGCAGATATAAAATCGCGATGAAACATCACGTCTTAGAATGAAACTTGAAAATTATATGGTCTTACACAGATAGTGTAAAAACCGCTGATATTTATAATTTTGGGGGATAACAGTCCTTTTCGAAAGCAATATATTCACACACACACACTGAAATGGTAAAGACGTGCACAGGGGTTTATGTTTTACACTTAATGCATTAGAATGCAAACGAATTTGGATTAAAATGGGATATCAGGAAATCCAGAAATTCACCTGCAAAAAAATCGTATCTCAGCTGTGGCGAAAACAAACAAACATGCGGCATCTTCTTTGAGATATTCTCCACAAAAGCATACTTATGAATGTCTGTGCAACTGATGAAACGGTCACGGTTAAAACCGTCGACCTCATACACTTGACGGATTATAGAAAGCCTGCAGGGAGGAATGTTATGTCTTTAAAACAGCAGCATTACAATATAGCCTTTTGCAATGCAAACTAGGTGACAGGGCTATTGTCAAGATGCGTGGTCGTAAAATACGATATGATCGTACTTAGCGACATGGGATGATGAAGCCCAGAATCATTTAAAGGTAACATAACCTTGTTCACATGGTAACTCAAAATATCGTAGCCTGTTATAGATAATATAAAATTAATGACGATACTGGTGATTTTTCAAGTATTATCTACTATTTGCTGCCAAAGGTTCGAAATAATACATCACATTGGGTATTTTTATGCTCTTACGTATCACAATACTCACTAAATCCACTGATCGAAATCACTTATATTTTAGGTAAAAATGTACTGGTGTTCCTGACAGTAATTGGTAATTAATCACAGTAACTATGTTATTTTTTTAATGAATGTCCACGTATCTCAGAACGGCTGGTATGGGCATTAACACTTTAATTAATGAAGCGGAAAACAATGTTTCGACCTTCCTAGATCATGGTCATGTTAATAAAGAATCAGATGAACCTTTGTTAACCTGAAGATGACCTAGAAAGGTCGAAACACTGTTCTTTTTTTCATTAGTTAAAGTGTTAACACCCATACCAACCGTTATGAGAAACATGGTTATTTTAGTTGATTTCTCGCCGCCAAAAGTCAAGCATTGACGAATATCTGTCTAAATCCCATATTACTTAGGATCTATAAATGAACAAATTCTTTAACCCACTAGTAATTTAAAAAATAAATATATTTAAAAAATACCTTTACAATTCTATTGTTGTTGTTTTTGGAATTTCGCAGAAAGCTACTCAAGGGCTACCTGTGCTAGCCGTCCCTAATTTAGCAGTGTAAGACTAGAGGGAAAGCAGCTAGTCATCACCACCCACCGCCAACTCTTGGGCTACTCTTTTACCAACGAATAGTGGGATTGACCGTCACATTATACACCCCCACGGCTGGGAGGGCGAGCATGTTTAGCGCGACGCGGGCGCGAACTCGCGACCCTCGGATTACGAGTCACACGCTTTACGCACTCAGCCATGCCAGGCCTGCCAATTCTATTGCATTTCTTTGATAATTTAATATGTGGAGCTGGTTATAAATTATCCTAACGAGATTAGCTTTGCGTGTGTGTTCTTTTATAGCAAAGCCACGTCGGGCTACCTACTGAGCCTAACGAGGGGAATCGAACCGCTAATTTTAGCGTTGTAAATCCGAAGACATACCACTGTACTAGCAGGAGGCCAGGTTGGTTTTAATAAAAGTGTTTTCTTAGCCGCAACCTCAACTAAAATTTCTTCTTTTTAATCTAAAACATTTTTAATCATATACTCTACGTAAAAGGTTGTATTAGCAGTCATTCAAATAATCCAGAAAAATACATAAAAAGCTGGAAATGGAAGTATATAATTCCATGAATAAAGCTTAGTTTTAATAACGGTTTTTTCTGTAATTAAGATGCGCGATTTCGAAAATGATATTAATTTTTTTTTTACAAATGTTGCTCTTACTTACATCAAATTATTATTTTTTTTACAACACTGAGTATATTTTATTATTTATGTTTGTTAAGTTTGTGTTCTGAAACGATCGATACGACTCTCGCGTCGTGATTGGTATTGAAAAATCTATACCTGGTGATTGTCAAGATTTTAAGCATGTAAAAATTTGACTCGATTTCAATGAAAATAGTTTTCCAGTGGAACAGCGGTAAGCCTTCAGAGTTACAATGCTAAAATAAGGATTTCGATTTCCCTCGGTGGACCCAGCAGATAATCCGATGTGCCTTTGCCTAAAGAAAAAAACAAACACACACTCAATAAAAATGATTCTCTTATCTAATTTTACCTGTTACGTTTTTTTGAAAAATATACGTGATGTAAAAAAATGGATGTTATTTTCAGATTCAACGTACAGGAATTACTTTAAAACATTTAAATATTTTCAAGACATTCAAATTATTGCAGGACTGTGTAATTAAGGTAAATTTATTGGCTTTCTTCTCTCTCTCTGTAATTCAGATATAATTCTGAGAGGTTAAAACGCGAAATAAGTCATAGTTTAACAACAAACAAAAAAATTAGTTGGCTAATTCATTCATAGCCCAGCATGGCCAGGTGGGTTAAGGCACTGGACTCGTAATCCTAGAGTCGCGGGTTCGAATCCCCGTCACACCAAACATGCTCGCCTTTTCAGCCGTGGGAGCATTATAACGTGATGATTAACCAACGAATAGTGGGATGGACTAGAGGGAAGGCAGCCAGTCTTACATTGCTAAATTAGGGACGGCTAGCGCAGGTAGTCCTCGTGTAGCCTTGTGCGAAATTCAAAACAAAAAATGTGGTACATAACGTCAAACCCAAACTTTAACTCACGAGAAGTGAAATTATTTTCAATAACACAAAGCTGATATTAAAATATCATAATTAAATAAGTACCTGGCCTGATATATTTTTATGTATGTAATCTCATGAGGAAAGTAAACGCATGCGTTTCGATTGTTTTATCGCAAGAGCTGTGTTTAAAGCGTGTATCATAAACATTCTTGGATCTTTGTTTATACTGTATCTATTAACTTTTATATATCTATCTTTCCACTGTAATTTTATATGCATCAAACTTCACTTTTATAATATATGTTTCATTACTATTTATGTATTTTTAACTCCACAATTATTTTCATAGATTTTTAATGTTTTAACAACCAAGATAAAAAAACAGAGACGCGTGTGGCATAATAAAATATATTTTGAATAAGTTATTTTAAACAAAAACTAACAGTGCAAATAATTTATACTTCCTCTGAAACTACACCTGGATGCAATTCCAAAACTCAAAGTGCCATTTGTTACGAGCACGTCTTATGTGCTTTTTGAAAGAATACAAGACCGATTATATTATTTCGCATGTGCTATTCGCCTTAGAAACACAACACCCAAATTCACCACGTGGATTAATTATTACTCGCATCACTTTCGAATATCGGTACTACATAACTCTGGATAATTGTTACCTGTTGGTGTAAATAAGTACAGTCTGTCAGAGCTGTATAAATAGAGGGAAGGCAGCTGGTCATCACCACCCACCGCCAACTCTTGAGCTACTCTTTTACCAACGAATAGTAGGATTGACCATAACTTTATAACGCCCCCACGACTGGAAGGGCGAGCATGTTTGGCGCGACGCGAGCGCGAATCCGTGACCCTCGGATTACGAGTCGCACGCATTACGCGCTTGGCCATGCCGGGCCGAAGAGAAAAACAACGTAAATAAGTAACTAATTACCAGTGTACTACTGACTTTTTTTTTTTCAAATAGGAGTGGCCATTATTACTCTTTAACAACTATCTTAAGATCGTTATTTTTTAATAACAGAATCTGCACAACGCTATATAGCTGTTATAAATCAGCCAAAAACACATATATATTATAAAAATGGTGTGTTAAGTACATCGGTTAATAAATAAATACAGTTTTCTCCATATGTACTTTATTATCAAAAATCAGAACTCTATATTAGTGTCGCACTAAACATGCTCGCCCTCCCAGCCGTGGTGGCGTTATAATGTGACGGTCAATTCCACTTTTTGTTGATAAAAGAGTAGCCCAAGAGGTGGCGGTGAGAGTTGATGACTAGCTGCCTTCCTTCTAGTCTTAAACTGCTAAATTGGGGACGGCTAGCGCAGATAGCCCTCGAATAGCTTTGCGCGAAATTCAAAATCAAATCAAACATTTATATTAGCATAAGAGTGTATATGTATCGAAATTACAAATTACATTTAAAAGATGAGAGGACGGAATTGGCTATGTGTATCTATGTAATCGGGTAAAGAGCTTTGTAGATTACTCTGACGGTCTGTTGAGAAGTATGCTCGACCTCAGGTGATTAGCAGTAAAAGATATTTCGACCAAGGCAAATCGAAATATAGTGGTTCAGAAATAGCTGATAGCCATAATCTAAAGTATAACTTTGACACTTCAAACATTTTGTTGTTGTTATTATTGTGTAGTTTATTTCCAACTTATCTTTTAAATTTCGTTTCATTATTGTTGTTTTCTTCTTTATTATTACAATTACAACTTGTTAAATGAATACAAACCTGTGTTTTCGTTTTTTCGGCTAGGACTTCCGTTTGTATTATATGAGTTGCGAAAGCCAGGTTTTGGAACAGGCGTAGCTTCTGCGGGTTGCACTCTACCCTCTGGTCTACAGTAAAAACAAAAACTCATGCAAAGCGGTGTACAGTGATGTCTACCGTAATAACCAACCTGAAAACATGCTATGATTATTCCTTGATGTAACAAAGTCATGAAAGTCAGAACTCGTGTCACAGCAATGAAGAAATATTTAGTCACTTACATGCCACAACTATATATCATGATCTTCTGAAGTTGTATTACGTTCTACACATACAAATAAAGTAATTTTTACCTCAAGGAAATTAACAGTTCACTACGTTTGGCGTAGTAAAACTATGAGCTGCCAGTTGCAATGAGAGCTTTAAAATAATTCTATTTTTTACACCTACCACGATGACCAATAGCATATTAAATTAATTTCCTGAAAAATCTTGAACTTAGATAAAACTACATATTTGTCTCTGAGAATAGGTTGTTACATTTTTATAACTGAAATATTTGCCCTCAAAATTATTGCTCAGTTGCTCAACGTCTAAGTGCTGTTTAAATAGTTAAATTTTATAGAAAATAAAATCATCTACGTATAATTATTTATACAAGGCGTCATGTTTGGTAATATTACAGCCACTGAAAACGCCTGTTGCAAATACAAATCGAAATCGATAAAATATGCATATTAGGCTAAAACTTTCATACACTGAGATTGGAAAGAATTTAATGTTCGGATCACAGATCCATCTCACATAAAGTCTATTGAGTTTCTAACTTCAGTTTTGATAGTAAAATACATAATTAATATCGCTCATGTCTACTTAATATTAATTGTTATTCTACACAAATCTGTATTATAAAGAATACACAATACAATTTTATATTGTAAAAACTAAAGAGTATAGTGTCGCACTCATTACTTCTGTACTTATAATCATTAAATACTGACTTAAAAATGTAATAATTGTACTAATATATATTTGTCTCGACATTAAACTACATTTCTTTATTTAATATGCTGTTTTTAAGAGTATTTTTATCAAATAAACTTTCAATATCAACTTTCATCTCGTTGGCAGCCTAGAGGTACACCTAAAAACTTGATTATCGACTGTCCAAAACGAAAGGTTTATTATGGTTATGATTAGCGAATAAACTCAATTTTAACTAATGCTAAACTAAAACTTCATTCGTATTATTTATTTATCGAGCAGAGAAAGTAAGAAACAAATATATGTGAAACAGTCTACTCTAAGTTACAGGTTTTCTACTTTGGTTTCTCAAAATAATCAACTTGTAGTAATGAGCACGTTTTCCCCTTTAAATTTTTAAATACAAAAATAAACAAAGTATAAACATTCAAAGTCAGGGAATCATATTACGGAAAAAAATAATAATTGTATACAACGCTCTTGGTAATATATTAAAAGGTTAAATATACCATGCACTTTTAAAATGGTTGAATCCCTTCTAAATAGAGGCTAACTAGGGTTCGCGTACAGTTCTGGTTTTAGGCCTTTCAGGGTAGATAAATGTTTATGAATTATTTTGTACTACATTTTAAGACGTTGTCCGTCTTGGTAATACAAAATCAGTCTTTTAAATTTATCAACTCGTTTATCTTTATATTTAGTGTCAAAAATGTTTTGTTAAATTGAATTGAAAGATACTGTATTTTTAAAGGACATTACAATTTTGAGCCCTTCTCAAAATATTCTGCTATGCGTCTTTACCAGAAGTAACACCATTCTTTACCACAGGAAATAATTTTTCAATAGGAAAAAAAAGAGAGATTAAATTTACATGCTCTAAAAATGTGTCGTCATTAACCGTTATGTCTTATTCAGACACGTGATATATTCAAAGTTTAATATAATTCATACAGCTAGAATAACTTACATCTTAATCTATTTCGTATCCAACTAGAAACTTGTATCAGATGTTGTAGATAAGTAATGCGTGACTTAAACGTAACCTCAATGCCTGAAGACATGCGAGATCATTAAATCCTAAAATTTGAAACTGTGTTCCTATGATGTACTTACGTTTCTCTTTCTTCCAGTGTGCCTTTCGAACCGGCTGTAAATATCAGATAATCACCACCATTATAATATTTGCTATCCGAATACATATATATGTAGTATATGTAAGACTTAAACCTTAATAATTACGAAGCACGTTTATACAATAAACAAGTGATTTCATTTTCTCTGTTATCTAGATATGTTATAGAAATTAACTATGACGTGGGTCTATGGCACGATTCATTTCTAAAACTAATTGAAGATTTTACCAATCTTTTAAACGAAATAACATTATACACGCGTAGCATGATACACTGCACACGATAAAGACATTTGACGTGAAACTTACTGAACTAAAAATAGCATTAAGTGTATATCAACATTGTTTGAAATGAAAATGAAATAATATTTTGACATCACTAAACTTCAGTGAGGGGTGTGTCTAAAACTTCGAACTTCGAGTTTCTGAGTAAATATTTTCTTCAGGACATAACCAAGTTTGATAATTATATTTTGTTTAAAAGATAAGAAAATTGATTTGTCAATAATAAAGAATATTAATGTAAATATACTTGAAAAATTTGCTTTAATTATAAAATTAAAAAGTATTAAACGATGTGCATTACATGATTCGATTATCTTTGATTATTATTATTATAAAATTTATCTTCTGTGATCTTTTACAGAGTGTCATTAGGAATTGTTCACGAGGATGATGCGTTTTCTCACACTGCATAATAATATAATTATGATCTTATTACTAAGCTCTTAAGTTTTCGGATTAGGAGTTTTAAAGATTTCACGTGGTTCACTGTTGAATAAAATTACAATATATTTTCTAACGAAAATGTTTTGTCAACTACAAAATGTAGTTGTTATCTGGTTTCAATTATCAATCAATAATTAAATCACATTTTATCCTAAGAGAACAAACTGTTTGACAATTTAATGGTATAGAACCGTTCTTAGATAAACAGAAGAAGTAGAAATTATCTAAAGACAAAACGTTATGGTTTTTACATGCTTTTAAATTGGTAAGTTTATCATTTTTTCTACTTTAAAACGGCTTTTTCCCTTAACGATCTATTGTTCATAGAATATTCAATCTTAACGTCGGCTCTATTATTTCCAATGGTGGGTTTAACTTGTTTCACGTCGTATTAGCATTTTCTATGCATAGCGAAGCTACTAAGTTTATTTGCACCCGTCCCTAATTTTGAACTGCTGTCCAGAGAAAAGGCAGCAAACAGCAGTTTATCACCAACCATTCACTATAAGGGAATAACTCTCACTCTTATAACTTGCCCACAGCTTACAGTTTGTGGAATATTTTATGGTATGGCACAGATCCGAAATCATCTCGCCGGCTTTGCAATTGAAAACTTTACCCAAGAACCCAATCGTGCCCCGTTCTTAATGAGTATTCTGAACGATATTTAGCTTCCTTAATTTAAAGATATTAACTAAAAACTTGGAATATATACGATAAAAGTAATTGCTACTGAGAGCAATGATCGTTTAACGTAAGATAAAAACTTCATTACTTGTAACACGTTCATACCTAATAACCAAATATGAAGTTGCGAACGAACACATATATTAATTAGGTAAATGAATATCTATAACTTTATTATCAAGCAATTAATCGAAGTTAGTTTTCCTCTTAAATGTAGAAATTATGCACTCAGGTTGCGTAGTGTTTTGAACACAAAAATGTTATTTCTCACACTTTAGTTAATTAAAATATCCTTCATTAATTCACGTTTTGTGTGAAACTGTTTGTTCATCCGATCATTCTTTCCACGTTTTTAGAACAAGTGGAGCTAAAGATGGCAGGCGGGCTCGAATAGCTCAGAGGACATTTTCATTTATCTGATGTGAGTTTGTGGTCCTAAACCTCCTCTTTATCTTGAGGACGCCATTTCTAAAACTGTGCTCGTACGCCTAATCAGAAAGATATACTAAGGATTGACACAGATACTTGAACAAATTGGTATAACTTAGTTGTTTTCATTTCTATATACGTTTGTTTTTTTAAATAGGCAATGACATATGCAGCTTGGGGCTATAATACATCACACTGTGACCTATAATGTGAACTAAAAGTGTAATGTAATATAACTATTTATAAGTGTTTTATGAGGTCCTTCTTCAAGCTCAGTGATCACCATAAGCCACAATGAAATGTTTGGTTCAAGAAACCATTTGGAAGAACTTCACTTTGTTTAAGTATTTTAATGCAACAAAAATAAATTTATTTATACCAACCAACATAACATATGATAAAAATAATTAAACATTATGGTTATTATAAAAACTATGACCATTCATTTCCTTAAACTTTTCTGGTAATTAGTCATATTAAAAATATGCAATAATAAAATAGTGGTATGCATTGTTATTTAAATTGGGATTACTAGTTCTGATAACGTAATTCAACTTTAATAGAGTTTTATTTATCTAATATTACATTAGTATATCTATTAATTTAACAATATACTTAAGAGTAAATTAAATGGCTCGACATGGCCAAGAGTGTTAAAGCGTTCGACTCGTGATCTGAGGGTCACGGGTTCGAATCCTGGTCGCACCAAACTTGCTCGCCCTTTCAGCCGTGGGGGCTTATAATGTGACGGTCAATCCCACTGTTCGTTGGTAAAAAAGTAGTCCAAGAGTTAGCGATGGGTGGTGATGACTAGCTGCCTTCCCTCTAGTCTTACACTTCTAAATTAGGGACAGCTAGCGCAGATAGTCCTCGAGTAGCTTTGCGCAAAATTAAAAAAAACAAACAAAACAAACAAGTAAACTAAATTAATATACGTACTGTGAGTTCTTCGTCTTCTTACCAATATGATGATAACAATAATTACAATGATAAATACAACAGTAACAGCACTGACAACAGCAGCAGTGATAACCACATTTTCATCACCAAAGTCTAGTCCCCAGCCGGCTGTACCTGAGAAATAAGAACATAGATTTTCATCAAACTTGCATTAAATTAATGTTTCACACATTCATACTAACTAGTTTTAAACTTCACTTTTCAGGATAAAAATGCATTGTATAGCGTTTTATTTAGAAACATTCCTTATACACTTTACCTCTGTTTCACACCTCTTATGCTTACCACTATATATCTGATAATTCACAATGGTGAGTTTGAAGTACCATGCAGCGCCCAACTAACAAGTGAGAAGTTGAATAATAGTGGTGTATTACCACCTGGTGTATTCTCAAAGAGATATAAACAAAATAAGCTGTCCTTACCAGCTATAGCTCAATGTTTTATACTATGAAAAATGCATGAACTGATAGCAGCGCTCCTATGTCCTCGTCTCAAAATTGCAATGAATACAGAAAACGACACTCTGAACGAATTCCCTAGAAGCATAAGTGCAGTGAAAACTGTCCATTTAAATGCTCAGATAGATCTCTAATACGTTGTGCAATAAAATATGACAACAAAGCTTCCATTTTATTTACATAACATCAGTTATACTTTCAAAAAAAATATTCTTGCTACTTTCTCTCAAGATGATATTTTTTCCTCCAAATGTCATTTGATATTCCAGACTGAATTTTTCCCTCACAGTTTCAAAATTTACTTAACTATTTACATTTTTATGCTAATATTAAAACTAAAGAAAGAGCGTTCAAAGAAGAAATTTTATACTCAATGTGAAAAAAATGGTAGCAAATTGGATTTTTAAGATTTGCCTAATCTTAAACAACAGTTCATATTTCTAACCATCTCTGTGGAAATTACTGTAGTTTGGAAATTCCCATGAAAACAAAAACAAAATGATATTACACATCAAATTATGTACATAATTTAGCTGTCGTTCATCTGTTTATGTAATACGCCAATTTTTCAATAAATCTCCATTTCAGTCTACTTCTTTAGTTTATCAATAAGTCCAAAGTTTTCGACGCTAAAAAAACGGGTTTCGATGTCCTTTGTGTAACTTTGTACTTAACAATAACCAAACCATTGTAGTATTTAAAATTTTTAAAACCTTATAAATAATTTCAAAGTTATCTGTTATACAGGTGTCTGTTTGTTCACAATTAAGGTGCACAAAAATTGTATACGTAAAACAACAATCGAGAAGTGGAACAGTCTGTTTGGTGATATTTTTTGAGATATACCCAGTGAGAACATACGGTTTTTCATCACAAGCCTACACATATTCTTTTATATTTCATTTTAGAAATATTCTTAGATTTGTCTGCTAGAAGTATTAAAAGAAAACGTCATCTAACTGTCTAACAGGTGTACTTTATAGTCACCAGTCTTTTAGTATGTGTGGTAACAACCTTAATTTATGTTATAAACAATCCTCGAAATCTGAAAATTCTATGAGATATTAATATCAAATATCCAACGGATAAAGAATTATTCAAACATAATAAAATACATATGTATCATATCTCTAACGTGATATCGTATAAATGCAAGATGTTTCATATTCCACTTTTCACTGAAAGAAAAATGAGCTTTTAAAAAACCCAGCTTTTCAGAAACTTGAATCTTGTGGTTTTCGAGTATTCTTACTGTCTACACTTCAAACTGGGATAATTGATCACAACTACTTTCTCAAGTTGAATTAAGTGCTAGAGTTGACTTACCAACCACTCCCGTAAGTTCTAAAGCACAAGGGATGGACTCTCCTACTCTGTTGTTCACAATACAATAATACTTTCCATAATGTTCTGAGTCTCTCAACGTTAGAATACTTGTAGTTCTTTCCGTTACAATAAACTTCTCCAGAGTTTCGTTATTTTTAATCCAAGTGAAGTTCACAGGCGTAGGATTTGCTTGAGCATTACAAATTAGAGTGGCTTCTTTATCTTCATTTTTGTCCTTGTAAATTTTACATTCTGGTTTATCTAGAAGAAGTGTGATAAAAGTAATTTTTCGCTACTTGTTACATAACTTTGTTCCCTGTGAAGTGGGTTGAATAGAAACGTATAAAATGTATATTGTATAACCACTCAAAAGAACCGTAAAAAACAGTATAAAAATGAAACTTTGATTTTCACAATAAGTCATTAATACAAACCTCACATAAAGTAAACTACTTTTCACAAACTATTTTAGACTGTTTTTCATCCTTTTAACTCAGCAGATACGTACTTTTACTTTACAAAATAGCCAGCTTCAAGCACAAAACTATGCGATGTGTAAACCTTTCGCTTGTGGAAAACAAAACACTACAACATCACGTTACAATTGTAATCCGATTGAAGAAATAGTAAGAGAAGACAGATCAAGTTACGTCACGACCTAACCACTTCAGTAAGGAGAGGTAATATATATGTATTCCAGATTCTTAGCGTTGAATTTTTTGTTAGTGAATACAATTAGTGACAGATATGACAGATAGCACTGATAACAAAAATATATAAGATGGAATAAATTCATTGGTTTTCAGTGAAATTTGTATTAAGGTTTTCATATTTTCTTTAAAAGTATTTTGTATCAATTTGGCTACTAATATATGTATAGAATCTTCAACATCAAATGTTCTATATACGAGATATTAATAAACCCTAATACCTGAAAGCAGATTATTTACAAACCTAACGATATTACTCACTAAAGTAATAACAAAAATGCTTCTGAACTTTCTGCAGATGTGGATTAATTTTAATGAATAGGTGATACACTGAGTCCTGACTATTTTATTATGTAAACGAACTTTAACAACGTATTCATTTAAATATTAAAATGGTAAAAAGACATATTAAAAGCTACATAATCTTAAAAAAGTGTATTTACTTACACAAGACATTAATAAAAGCTTTAGCCTTTGCACTGCCATGTTGGTTACTAGCCACACATAAGTAGCTTCCTGCTTTCGAACGGGAAATTATGTCATTAAGGAAAAGCTGTGAAGAGTTAGCAATAATTTTATTGGAGAATTTCCACATGTACTGGCTTGGAGGCCAGGAGTTGGCTGAGCAGTTAATTTTCTCTGGAATATCTCCTTCCACAACATCTAGTTGGCTGGCAGAAAGAGTTATGTTCTCAGGAGGAACTAAAAGTAAAAGTCGACTGATGTTTATATATATATATACCTCTATATTCACCACCGACTGTTAAATAAAACACTCGAACAATATTTTCGATGTAAAGCCAAAATGAAGTTTTTCTCGAATATTTGTAAAGTCCTTAAAATGTGTATGATATTTTAGAAGTTGTAAATATCTAATAATAACAATAAAAGAACGTAGAATGTAGAAAGCAAAATAATCGCTTGATATCCAAACTGTACTGTTTATCAGATCTCATATTAAATCGTTTACAAGATGACCCCCCTAAAATCACTTCTTAATTATTACTGAGAGTGTTCAAAAGCAAAAGACTTAATTATGTACTATGTTAATATTGTGAAAGTTTGTAATTATTAAATGTATGAACAGCTTAAAAATATTTATCAAATTTCATAAGTTTCATAACAGCGTCTACAGACACACACACACATTTATGATGACGTGAAACCCACTTGAAGTAAAAATGTATCTCAAGACTGCTGGTATAGGAATCTTCAGTTAAGATAAGAAGGTCGAAACGTTTTTCTCTGCTTTATTTTAATAAACGTTTCAATACCCGTACCAGCAATCTTGAGATACACACACTTCTTTATTTTAAAACCTATCAAAGGATGTACAGTGAAAATACGTAATTGGTTTGAATTTCATTGAAAGTGTAGCTTATTTTATTCATGCTGTTTACAACGTAACGTTGTTGTTTTTTTTTCCTTTTTTATGTAATTTTTGTGACCAAAAGGAAGATGGTGTAATTTACATTTCTAAACACTTCTCGGTTGTAATCAATTTTGGCTAGGGTAAACATATCCAACCGAGTAAACTTTGAGAAAACTCATTATTTTAAAACTATACAAGAAGTAGAGTGGATTATCCTTTGTATTTGTTTCACACTCTACAGTGTAACGTGATAGTACAGTGAGAGTAAATTAGTGCAACGCTAGAAGTTTGTTAGTGGCTAAGCAATCGTGGAAACTCATGAAAGATATATATGTTCACATGGAATAAGTTTAATTTTTAAACACGTTAAATTAGTAGGTTGACAAGATAAAAAAACACATTACAAACAAGATTTCCAGTTGTTTTAGTTTATTTTCCAAGTGAAACAGTTTATATAAAAACACGTTTTTTTGCGCATTTCCTACCAACAATCGTTTTTAGTTTGAACTGATAACACTAATTGTTCAACTTAATCACAGCTTTTTGGAATGTGGTTTAAAAGCGGTTAACCACAATCATCTAATAAATATAATTTCTCTAAATGTCATTATGAGAAATAAAAATAGAGGAAATTTCTTTTTTTATTATTCATCAAGTTAAGCAATGACTTTTTTTGAATTCATTCTGTGCTACATTAGATGAAACGGCTTTAATCATTGCTCGAGAACACGATATATTTGACAACTTCGTTTCTGAGTTTCAACATTATTTCTCAAGCGTGTGTTAATAATTGAATGTTAAACTTTGAAACTTTGTAGACTTACATTCTACTTTGAAAACTGTTGTAGTACTGACGCCCGGTCCAGCACTGTTTCCACTACTTAAGCATGTGTAATTGGCGTTATCGATGTTATGGTCAAGACTGCCTTCCGGCCAGGCCGACGTGTTCCACTGAAGGGTGCTTACAAGAGAGGTAAAATATCCAGTAGTCACGTCTTCTGGCAAAATCATTGTTTTGATTAAATAAAATTCAGAATCTGTTATGCTTGCACTATTTCTACGCCATTCTATTTCACAAAGTGGATCACATTCGATTCTACAAGATAAACTGACGTTTGTAGCGTCAGAGGGCGCTCCATACGAATCCGGCAATGGATCAATCACTGCAGGGGGTGCTGAAAAAAATCACTTCAGATGGTTTAACAGGAAAATAAAATATAATTGTTACTACAGTAAACAAGACTATAAGATTTCCTAAAAATCATTTTATCAGGTGTGCTTATAAAGTTCTTGTAATTCATTTTACCCATATTTTATTTTATGCACAATTTTGTATGAGAGTATTATTAGTCCTATTAAAATATATACAATGATTCGATTATTCTTTAAAATATTTTACCCTATAATTCAAGTGAAAATGTTATACTCCGAAAAAATAATTACATTTGAGGTAAAACTGAAAAAAAATATAAGTACGTGAAGTATAAGAATTTTAAAATAATACGTTTTCAAACCGATTGGGCCCAGCATGGTCAGGTGGGTTAAGGAATGCCACTCGTAAAACCGATTGGGCCCAGCATGGTCAGGTGGGTTAAGGAATGCGACTCGTAATCTGAGGTTCGCGGGTTGGCATCATCGGTCCCACCAAACATGTTCGTCTTTTCAGCCGTGGGGGGCGTGAGAATATGACGGTTAATCCCACTATTCGTTGGTGAAAGAGTAGCCATAGAATTGGCGGTAGGTGGTGATCACTAGCTGCTTTCCCTCTAGTCTTACACTGCTAAATTAGGGATGGCTAGCACAGATAGCACTCGAGTAGCTTTGCACAAAATTAAAAACAAACAAACAAACAATCAAACTGATTGCAAATTATGGAAAAGCTTAACTTAGTTGTAAATATTTTTTCGGTACTTCAATTTGTGGTTCGTAAGTGAATGTTAGCAGAACAGCCTAGCCGCTCAGATAAAAAAAAACGGTTGTTTTTGACACATTGTTTCAAAGCAGTTAATATTGGTAGTTAAGAGGCTACTCTAAGACATCTAATTGCATACCAGTAACAAAAATTGTGGTATAATGAATGGTGTTACGGTGACTATTCATGATAACATAATTTTCTTTGACAGAATCATATGGCTAAGTTACCAGATGCACTAGAACCAATAACAAAGCTTGGGAAAGTACAGACTGAATTTATAATTGCACTTGAACATGAGATCAGTATGCATACTTTTTTCTTGTATTCGATAAAAATGAAAGAGATGTTGGTTGTTAATCCACACACTTCAAGACACCATCATCCCGTATGTGATGTGTGTTTAAAGAAAGAGAAAAAAATATAAAGTCAACAAAATTAAACGTTTTCGGAAAAGGAAAACTTTATTCCTGTCTTTGGCAGGATTCGTTTAATTATATAAGTTCTTAAGGAATCTAATATTATTTTGATATATAAAAGACAAAATAAGTTATAAAAATAAATACGTGGATTTTCATTATCAAGTTACGCTTTTGCTCACGATACAGAAAGAACAAGAGTATGTGCGTTTTCTTATAGCAAAGCTCACATCAGGCTATCTACGGAGCCCATCGAGAGGAATCGAACCGCTGATTTTAGCGTTGTAAACCCGAAGAGATACCGTTGAACTAGCGGAGGGCAAAAGGATGAGAAATAAGAAAATGCTGACAAACATTTACGCGACTTTACAAAACTCATAAGGTACTTACGTTATAGATAGTGAGAAAGAGAAAGCTAAAGATACTTTGTGACTGACCTTTAGGGGATAGATGAAACTTTCCCTTGGGGCCAGTACCAGCAAAGTTGACAGCAGAGCACATGTAGTTCCCTCTGGTGTTAAGACCCGCGGATTCAACAGTCAAGTTTTGAGTAGTCTCAAGAAGAACTTCATCAAGATATTCCCATCGAAACACAGAAGCTGGTGGATGACCCAACTCTTTAATCTCGCATTCTAATGTGATTGGATGACCTTTTATTGCTGTAGTACTTTGTTTTATAACAGCTGGTCCTGGAAGATCTGTAGTATATATACATATGTGAGTGTGTGAAAGAGATTGTGTTATTATGATAATAAAGCTAAATTAGTATTAGCAAGTATGCCTTTTTGATTTTATAAGAATGGCGTCAGATTAATGTTACTGCTGTTTTCATATAGATGTCATCAGAGTATCTGTACCATTGTTTTCCTAAGAAAGCTGCCAAATTACTGTTAGTGTTATTTTAATAAAAGTAGTGTCAAATTGGTGTTACTGCTGTTTTCAGTGGCGTCAGGTTAACATAAGCAAGAAACTTACTCTCATAGTAACAGCACAAACATGAAGACATTTTGTTTAAAAAAAAAGAGAAATAAAACGTATTTTTTATTCCGAGAGAACCTTCTACATAAAATTGGTTTGATCTCATAATAAACAAAACGTTTCTATATTTAAAAAAATATTTCCTCTCTTTCCATATTCCAAAACAAACAATATAATATTTGTTCGTTTATTAAGAGGATGCGCAAAATATTTTTACCTGCAGTTATCTTCTCTTATTTACAAATCGGGATGTTTAGAGTAATAATAAAACATGACCAACAAAATACTGTTTAAATGAATTCTTAACTTGTCACCCATGAGACACAAACAACTTTGAACAAAATGAATCATTTAGTTAAGTAAGGAACCAACAATATATTTCTCTCTATAACTTTTCTGTAACAATACCCTTCTGAAATATAGCAGATCGATATTGTTCAACAACGATGCTATCAGGATGTATAATACTGATGTCGTCTATGTGTTAGATTACACACTAACGTATTGATGTAAAAATAATATCCGCATATACGACAGTGATGTTTTTTTTAAATAAATATATCATGAAGATACACAATACTGATGTTTTCTTATAAAAGCTGTTTGTTCCAGATTTTTGGAATAGTAGTGTTATTTATTTGTTATCTAGAATTACTTATTTTTAGAAAGCTCCCTTAACTTCAACAATTCGCAAAATTACGTTCACTTTCTAAACTACTACAGCACCAAAGAAAATTGTCTACTGTCCGTGGTCATCAACAAAATTACGTTTGCTTGTGGATCATTTCAATCCTAAATATTAGCTGTCTGAACTACCTTTTATTATTCTAATCCAAAGCCCAGACACAGCAGTAGCGCACTATTTTCTCCCTTTAATTAAAACGTTATCCCGGGGAGGGAATATTAGTTTCCATTTATTAAACTCAATCATTGCTTTCGCCTACATTCACTTCGTCATAAGTTTTCATATATCGTTTATTTATATGTTCTACGTAATTTTATGAAGCAAGAATATTCCAAAACTAAGGTGCTTTTTAAAATGACTCTAATAAATTTTGATTCACAGATTTGTTAATCTTACGCTTTATGTTTCGCTGGAAATTACGCAGAATTGTCTAGTGATATTTGCATATAACTTTAGCTACTGCATATTGCTTTATTTGTTCTTTCGTTCCTGAGAACTCGAAATGAAGTGGTTAGTAGTCACATGTAAAGTTGTAAGTATTCATCACGAAATTTACTTCTTATGATAAGGCTGCATAACACTATTAAGTGTTCATAAATTTTACAAAATCAGAGTGGCGAAAAAGGTACGAAATAAATATATTTATATATGCTCATGTGTGTGTGTATCCTGGCACTTCTTTCATTGTTTTCACTGGGACTACGCATAGCCAACCGTGTCAGTGTGTGCGTCATTCGACGTACGAGTTTACTAGATATTATTAATCATCAAAGATATCCCTGCACCACGCGATATTTAAAAGTACTTTTGTTTTGGGCCTGGCATGGCCGAGCGGGTTAAGGCGTGCACTCGTAATCCGAGGGTCGCGGGTTCGCGCCCGTGTCGCGCTGAACATGCTCGCCCTCCCAGCCGTGGGGGTGTATAATGTGACGGTCAATCCCACTATTCGTTGCTAAAAGAGTAGCCCAAGAGTTGGCGGTGGGTGGTGATGACTAGCTGCCTTCCCTCTAGTCTTACACTGCTAAATTAGGGACGGCTAGCACAGATAGCCCTCGAGTAGCTTTGTGCGAATTTCCAAAAAACAAACAAACAAACAAACTTTTGTTTTGTAACAGCTTCACGTAAAGTATGTTAAAATGGATACCAAATACAAATCCTCTCTTTCAATTACTTGTTCATTTGAACTCGATATTTGAGGGTGGTGGTCACACTTGTATTTCATCGGTGAACTCCACTGAAACTGGTTCAAGTATTTCTTCACAATAACTTATGACACTAAAAAAATCGAAAAGTAAAGCAAATAGCTTTGCCTTATCCTTAGTACGGTATTACTTATAGTAAGGGGCCCCGCATAGCCAAGCGTGTTAAGGCGTTCGACTCGTAATCTGAGGGCCGCGGGTTCGAAACCCGGTCGCACCAAACATTCTCGCCCTTTCAACCATGAGGGCCTTATAATGTGACGGTCAATCTCACTGTTCATTGGTAAAAGAGTAGCCCAAGAGTTGGCGGTGGGTGGTGAAGTCTAGCTGCCTTCCCTCTTGTCTTATACTGCTCAATTAGGGACGGCTAGCGCAGATAGCCCTTGAGTAGCTTTGCGCGAAATTCAAAATAAACAAAACTTGTAGTAGGAATGACCCGATATGCAGTATAAATGATAATATTAAATAAAGTGAAAAGAGCATTCAAACAAAACTTTACACAAACTGTTAAGTGGTGAGCAAGCCAACTGCAAAGTAACAAGCCACCAACGCACTTGAGGAAATCAACAGAGAAACAACAAAACTTTCACATAAAAGTCATAAATTTCTCAACCTGACGATTTGACTTACTGACTGACTGGCGACATTGAAAGTGTACATCTCTCGCCTGGCTTCACGTCATGCAAATCTAAATGCAAATGATTGAAATACGCCATTTTGACTAAAAGCGTTTTTTTCTTATTATAAGTAATTGCATTGACCATTTTTTCTTAACTACTAACCAACTAACAATGCACTAGTAACCATATTCTATGATTATGGGAACACTCTGTGAGTTTCCAAGTTATAACTCGTTCTCATATTACGTGCGAGTGCATAAGCTGTGTGATCAACCTGAGGCTGTATGAGCTGAATAAAACATACGTAAACTACGAAGATTCTGTGAAAATCAATTATATTATAGTAATTTCTCCATGAGATGTAGATATCCTACATAAGGATTAAAGCTACCACTGCCAAAATCTGTCATGGCTTTACTCAAGTTCTCTGTGCTGAAAATAAGAATGATAAGTTGTTAATTTACCTTTATATTGTTTGCAAACTAAGTACGACTGTCATGTAAATGTTATGTAAACGACAACCATGTCGTGTTGTGTTTGGATTTTCATATCTATTATTTATATTTCCATATTTATATTATTGTTTCGAAGTTCAAAACAATAAAATATGTTGTTATTCATTTAAAATAACATTTAGAAATTTCTAGAATTAGGTAGATCAATCATATGTTTATAAATAGAATGTATGTCGGCCTGTTGTCTAGACGACGAGTCTCGTGCAAAAACAGACATGCGCAGATTACTCTGGAATTCTGTGGAAGTTAAGCGATTGTTGGAGAACACAGTAAGCCTACTAGTATAAAAACAGACGGTGACGCGAGGAGAAAAAAGAAGTCAGAGAAATCAGTCAGTCATTAGTTTTTATTCGATTCAAGAGGGTGTCTTCATTTGAGAAAGTTTAAACGTTTTGCTGTGTGTTTATTCAACTTGGATTTGTGACTAGAGCTAGTCTACAAAAGCTGTGATTTTATTTCGTCAATCTTTACGATTCATTCGAATTACTGATTATACTGAAGGTCAACAAGTATAGGACTGTTTAGGGGAGACCGAAACAAGTTGGAAAACAATAAATTTGAGACATTCATCGAGAAGATCGTAAAAAGAACTTCGTCTAATTTATTGAACTGTGAACTTTTTCTGGACTTCTCCATTCAAACTTCGGAATTTCTTCGTGGGACCAAATTTACACCCTAGACTGGAATTTTGGATTTCTGATCTGGACTTTTGGACTTTCATTCTATGTCATTATATTGGACATAGGCCAGTACCATTTTGTATTGTAATTCATTTTGAAGGTTGAAACTGAATATCTGTCATTGTTATTATATAATTTATGTTATATCTGTTACATATATAATAGTTTATTGTAATAAATTATATAAGCTGTTATCTGTGTCTTTCTGTTGCGTTCAGTCCACATAAAAAAAACGTAACGACGACCTAATGACATCTAAAGTTGTATTTGAAAAAAAGTGCGATTTTAGAATATATCTCTCAAGGAAACAAAAAAGAGAAAAGTAGAAGAACTTTTGTTGATAACCTTGAAAAGTCTTTGTTCCAGTGAAGAGAGAACGATTTTACAAATACTGGAATGGTTAGAAACAATAATGCTGAATATGCTAAAGAAGCCAAAGAAAAAGAAAAAATTGTAGTAAATATACCATCAAAATTCAGAAAATGTCGAGAGATAGCTTTAAGAAAAGATATGAAAATGATAGGCCTAGAGCCCAGTCACTTTTGAGACGTTTCACCAGAAGAAAAAAAAACTACGAGATTGTCACCCCCACTTTAAGGTTGCACTATGTCAAAAACCACCAAGAGCTGAATGTTATTCCGCCCACTTCTACCACGTTTCTTTATTATATGGTGCTCCCATTCGAAATTCCTAATTTGATTATTTCAGAACATTTTATACTTGTATAAGAATATATATATTTAATGTGAAAATTTATTAAAACTCCTCAAGAACTGTCATTTTAAGAGATTTTAGTATTAGACAATCATTGGTGTGTTATGAGAATTAACTTGTAGTTATTAGAAACTGTAACTTACTTTTACAAAATTAGTACACGTAAAATATCTTTAAGCTTCTTTAATGATAATATTTAATATGGTCACTTCTGGCCTCAATAACAAATTGACTTCTTTGTGGTATGGAATCTATAAATCTTCTCAAAGTCTCTGTCAGCTAATCGCTTTCTTTTTTAAACTATTCTACAAACTTTTCTAAGACCTTTTTTACTATAATTGGTACATTTTTCAATGGTTTAGTCCAGCAAAATGTCGTATTTGTTCAATAGAGTTAACGTCTGGACTTTGTAGTAGTCATCTATATCAAAATTGACTTCATGAGATGTCTGTGCTTGCCAAATAAGCTTGACCTTAATTGAAAGTGTATATCGGGTCATTCTCTTCTACAAATATGGCATTCTGCCCAAACATTTTTCCCTGGAAGAAACAGCATGATGAACACATATTATGATATCTATTACTCCATCAGTTTTCTATAGATGGCTAATATCAATTGCATATATTAAACCACAAGCCACATATTATGATATCTATTACTCCATCAGTTTTCTATAGATGGCTAATATCAATTGCATATATTAAACCACAAGCCATCACAGAGTCTTCCACACGTTTGAATCATTCCATAAACCCTCCCCCGTAGCACAGTAAAAATCGGGTTTTGATACCCGTGGTGAGCAGAGTAGAGGTAGCTTATTGTGTTTCTTTCTACTTAACTTCAATCAAACAAAGAAACATTGTACAAGGCACTCCTTGTGCAACCTCTCACTGACTTTTAGGTTAAAATATACACGCCAGACGCCGGTTAGAAAGACAAATTCGCATTTAGATGAATCTATCTTTATAAAGCACCTTGTTTCGTTGTTGCAAATGCCAAGATAGGTGGGGTTTATTTGTCGAATATATCAAACATCTTCTTCAGTTATATTTTTCTCCATCCCTCGCGTTTACTGACGTTACAGGACTGGCTTTTATTGAATCTAAATAGGTAAATGTACTTTATAGTGCTTAAGGTACAGACGCGTTATTTTGTGATTTTTACCAACTAGTGTAATGTAAATAATTAATTCTATCTCTGTCTAAGGATGTTAATTTCTTATTTTGGCATTTCAATAGAAACATATCTCTATATTAGCTGTGTTTGCCAACATTTTGACAATGATATCCTATACCTTCATGAGAAACTCATAATGTGAAATCTCAATTTATTATAAATCAGCGGTGGTCGGTGAACTATAATTAATCATATCATTATGTTGCTCCGCATTTGGTTTTGAATTAGACATTTTCAACAATTTTACAAATCTATTTGTGGCTATGTGCTTCTTTTCTTTTCATATTTTAAATTGTAAGTCTACAAATTTACAACGCTAAAATCAGGGGCTCGATTCCCCAAGGTAAATTAGCAGATAAACTGATGTGGCTTTGCTATAAGAAAACACACATATTTTAAATTAACTTAAAGAAATGGATAAAACGAGGAGCAATAATTTACATGTTTTGTTACTTTTCTTAGTATTTTACATAGCAGTAGTTATATTTCACATGCATAAAAAACAATCAAACTGCAAGAGCAATGTGGTATCTGACTTGGCCGCTTAATCCATATGGCGCATAAAGTGTCGCTCGGGTTCTGGTTTTGATTAGTTTACTAATAGAAAGTATTTGTCAAGCTTTATTTCCTAGATTTCAGATGACTTCACTTATTTAAAGAGAATCCATCGTAACAAAAATATAAAATCACGAGTTAAAAGTAGATAATCAATTTAGAAAGCGCGTGTGTGTGTGTCTTCGTATAGCAAAGCCACATCGGGCTATTTACTGAATCCACAGAAGGGAATCGAATCTCTGATTTCAGCGGTGTAAATCCGTAGACTTACCGCTGTACCAGCTAGAGACTTAAAAAGCGTAGATGGTAGGTAATACATAGTTAAGAAGTTATCATTAGGATATTTTATTCTATGATGTATTTATCTTTTATAGTTACTCGCCTCTTTCCATGAATCGATGATAAGTCTGTAGGCTTACAGTAAAAAATGGGCTTATATACCCGCTATAGATACAGTGCAGATAGCCAACTCACTGTATGACTTTGCATGTCAACAAACAAACACAATTTTTCGTGTGTTTAATTAGACGTTTTAGGTATAAGAACTGTAAGATTTACAATAAATGTATTAGTAAGTATTTGTCTCTTTTAAAAAGTATTAATCAAGTAACATCTGTATTGTTTCTTCCTTTTCTTCAACAAGTATTAGTCTGATAACATCAGTATTGTTTCTTCCTTTTCTTCAACAAGTATTAGTCTGATAACATCAGTATTGTTTCTTTCTTTTCTTCAACAGGTATTAGTCTGATAACATCAGTATTGTTTCTTTCTTTTCTTCAACAGGTATTAGTCTGATAACATCAGTATTGTTTCTTTATTTCCTTCAACAGGTATTAGTCTGATAACATCAGTATTGTTTCTTTCTTTTCTTCAACAGGTATTAGTCTGATAACATCAGTATTGTTTCTTTATTTCCTTCAACAGGTATTAGTCTGATAACATCAGTATTGTTTCTTTGTGTGCTTCAGAGTTTTGAAGTGTTGCCAAAGTTCGTAATGTTGTAACAGAGAGAAAATGCAAGTGCGTTAACCATTAAATACAGGGTTTCTCAATAATACGTTAAAATGACTCCTACATAGATACTTATTCATTGACTTACACAAAAAATAACTGTTTTAGTGACTTCTTTATTGTTTGTGCAAACAGTTGTATAAGAAACAACTTTTAAGTATATCATACGAATACCCTTTTTAATGGCATTTTTATATTAAATCAAATCAACAGTATTATTTTTATCTTTATACAAAAATTCAGGTTTCATATTTTACGAAGTTTTAGGAGATAAACCTGATGTCTGATTCTGGGTCATTTTAATTTGTTTCGGTCACTTGTGTGTTACACAATTTTAAATACTGTAAATCTCATTCTTCAAGAGCTTTATCTATTGTTTCTATTTGTATTTTTGCTCTATAGTAGATTAGACCTATAGCTAAAGTGTAATTAATTGTAGTACACATGTCAAACACTCGACGAAAACGTAAACTAACAGGAAGCTACTTACAATTCACCACGAGCACTCTAGGTTCGGAACGCTCGCCCCAGCCAGCTGTGTTCTCCCCATCACAACTGTAATTAGCGGTGAAGTTCCTGCTTATGTTCTGCCAAACAATCTCTTTCTCCGTAACCTCGTTCTGCATTTCGCCGTTTTTATACCATCGGACTCGAAGAAGGCTTTGCGGGTTTCCGTCAACAATATCACACTTGAGAGAAACGCTTCCGTCTTTTCCTTCGTTGACAGTGGCGGGAAACACAGATGCCTGCACAGCAGGTGGGTCTCCAGTGAGAAAGTATAATAAATACCATTAATAACAGAGGTTAAAAAAAACGAATTCACTTAGTTATAATTAAAAATGGAGATACTTTAGTAAGCATAAGCGATAACAAAGTTATGAAAATTAAGAAACAAGAAATTGTGATTAATTAGGCAATTTAACTATAGAACGACCAAGCAACTTACTTCTAAGCTCTCCTTACATTTAATAAGCCTTTATTTTCAGAAAAGAATGAGACCGTGAAAGGTGAGAAAAATTCACGTTCTAGCACCAATTGTAGGATACTAAACTGCTTAATACTGATCCAGCTGTACATCACGCGAAAATTAGACTTGGCCGCGAAAATAACTGAATAGAAATATTGATCTCCAGTTGAGTGTTTAAACTTGCAATTTTCTTACATAACCACTGTGTGTTTTATATTCTTTGAAAATGAGATTATATACCTACAGAATCCTCTGATGTTCCTTTATAAACAAAGGCATAATGATAGTAATAGAACCCTAGGAGATAATTACATTTATTTGTAGAATTTGAACGTAAGCAAAGGAAATAAATCAGATGCTAGCTGCTATATTTCAAAAATATGCAATACTTATGCACATAATAACATAATTTATTTTTATATTTCTCATCCAATTTTAAGTATTTCCTTTAACACATAGTGAATTTAAATCGTGCTATTGTTTGAAGTAAACAATCTAAAGAGGTATTTCGTTTTGACTTCTAACAATCATAATATTGTACATTGTACAACAAATTTAATTCAGTGAGTGGCATATTTCTGTCAGTTGGGTATTGTAGATATCTAATAAATACATGTCTTGCACACCTTTTAAAAATAGAATAACTAACACGTTGTACCCCCAATTTTCATTCCAGCACTTTCAACTATTCCGTATATGTCTCGTGCTTCAAGTGTTTTAGAACACAGGCGTGCCATGTTAGGTTAACAGCATCTTATCTCAATTAATTACTTGTCAAATTGCATCTCAACGGAAGTTATACAGAATATAAAGATGTGACAAGCAGATAAGAGATCAAATTTACCTCTGGAATAAATTTAATAAAGAAGATAAAACTTATAGATTTTGTGTTTGTTTTCTTTTTTCATAAGCAAACAATTATGTTTGGTAGTAACCCCACTTTTCTAAAATGAAGTCCTTGTTTAAAAGGTTAATATTATTCTTTGAATTCTGAAGAACTTTGGTGACGGTTGCAAATGACGTAGCAGTTACGTAATCCAATTGATTTTTAGTGTTATGTCCAAAGCAGCAAATGTTTCTTGGTTGTTGTTTTTTCTTTCCAGAGCGTGACCTATTTACTGATAATCTAAACGTGCTACGCGCTTTCAGCTGTTATAAGAGTGATAGTTAATGTCGCTATTTGGTTAATATTAAACCCGTTTCAGACGGTGTGTGCTGCTAACTGGTAGTTTTCATCCTTGTTGATAGTTTAATAGTAGAGAAACCCGTTAACTGTATGGATCTCTGACCTGGCCTACCTGGTGTTTAAAGTGTCGTTTAATAAACAAGTAAACCAAACAGACAACCAGCTAATGAGCAACTGCGTTGCATTCAAGAAGATAAATGTAAGGTTTTAATAACCGCTTTAAATAATAAATCATAATTCGGTATAATTTTGATTCAGTTTTAAGGCTTTTACATTATCCTGTAGAAGCTAACTTAAATTTGCTTTTAATTGTTTCGTAAGACTGACGTTTCTGACAGCTTTTATTTACAAAATGTTCGAACATCTAAAATAACAGAATTACTTCAAGTTTAGTGTTTCATTTTGCAAACTAACAGTTCTAAAGTCTTTACTACGATGATTTACACTTAACAATATGTCAATTTTTATGAGGTTTCCTATCAAAGTGTGAAATCGATAAGGTTTCAGCAGAAGTGTCCCAAGAGCTTCAAGTTTATTTGATGGATTGTTGTTGTTTCTTGTTGTTGATCGTCCCTAAGCTTACAGCGAATACGGTGCAATATTGTGGAATTGTTCCAATTTCTTGTTGTTTATCATCGTTCTGCTTACAGTCCTGTGCAACATTATAGAACTGTAACTGTCTGTTGCTGTCAATCATCCCTAAGCTTACAACGAAAAATGTGCAATTTCATATAATTTTGTTTTCTTTTGTTTTTGGTCATCGCTATACGTACAACAAACACTGTGCAGTAGTGTAAAATTGTTGCCTTTATTGTACAATGTACGAACATTGTACAATATTGTAAAAAGATAGAGTTATCGCGAAAATTTATACAAATAAAATGTTTATTTCCATTTATGATTGACTAAAATTGTTTTACACCGTGATATTCAGAACCTGATTAGAATGTAATATTAAAAAGAAATAAAAGCCAGAAAGTGGTATAAAAACTTTCAAATACTGCTTGTATATAAATCTCTATAAAATTATTTTATGTTTTTTTTAACTAAAGAACCAATGAACTAATATCAATCGAGTTCGTATAATGTTCTTACCAAAGTTTACAAGTAATCACTCAGAAAGTAAAGAAAATGAGCTTGTCTTTTAATATTTTATCTTTCTGTTTCCTATATCTGATTTTCCAAGCAAGCAAGCAGGCGTTCTGTGTTACACTTGCATACTCTATAGGGTTTATTTGAATATAAAAAGTGTTGTTGTCTTATCTACATAGCCTTATAATACAGAAATCTCTCTAGTCCTTTCGATATTATCACATCCAAGTGTTTTCATTAATGTAAAACTGTATATATTAACTTCAGCCTTTAATACGGATATTATTGCACCGAAATGTTTTTGTTAATGAAGAACTATACATATTAGCTTTAATCCTTATTACAAATATTATTGCACCAAATTGTATTTGCTAAAGGAAAAATATACCTGTTAACTTTAGCCTTTAGGACATTTTCATATGCCTTTACAATTTATTTTTTTTACTTTTTTCTCGTAATTTAAAGACACATTTTAATAAACACTCAAAAGTATTAGAAATTGTAAAAGTGCGTATTTGTTATTATCGCAAACACTGTTAAAGTAAAAGATGAAAGATACGTGGTGAAACTCTCCTTATATTTTTTGTTGACATGTTTATTTTTCTGACAGAGAACGATAAATTTTTGACTATTCTTTCTCGCCACACAATATATCGGTGCTAAATATTAGATTTATTATACTAAAATTCAAATTTCGATACCCGAGGAGGGCAAAGCTCAGATAACACATTATATAATTCTGCTCTTAACAACAAATAAGCTAACAAATTATTCTTTCTTATTTGCTAATTGTTGAAATGAAAATGATCACTTTTGGCTACAACTATTTTACTTGGGGGATCATAACTGTCTGATGATTAGCAAGTAATGTCCATTAATGATTCAGTTGCCTTTTAAAATATTTTTAATGTCTACTGTAATTTCATTGCAGGACAGGGCAAACAAGGCTTCCTTGTAAGTAACAATTAAAATATATTGCATATTTAACAAGTAATAACTTCTAAGATAGTAATTACCACGTAATATTTTCTAGCGACTACAAAAATTCATCTACAATTGAATAAATATATTCTGCAGACAAGCGCATAAAATAATTCAGAATGTATCCAGTAGTTTCAGCAAATTATTAGGGAATAAATTAGTTTATAGATTTGATAAGTAAAATAATACATGTATTATGAGTAAAATCACTTGAAGATTAAGTAATAAATTATTCTATTAATTATCAATTAAAATAATTTAGCATTAATAAGTATAATCTTCAAGAGACGGGCAAGTAAATAAGAAATAAAGTCATTTAGATCTTAGCAAGTGAAATTGTTCTTATAACAGCAAGTAAACTAGAAACTGATCATTAAATTGGAATTACAGAGCATAAAGGAAATAATATGAAGACTGAAACTGTTTAGAGTTTTAAAGTGGTCGAGGAATAAGTAAGATATTTTATAAGTGATTATTAACTGAAATCATCGAAAGATTAAGGTGTTATGCACACCCGTCTAGACTCTAAAGATTAGTAACTAGTGCCATCTAACAAAGATCAAGTGAAATCCATCTATAAACTTGACCTATCGGAAAGTAATGGAGTAATAGTTAGTGTAATACCAACGTTTCAATTTCTACAGGATATTTACCCAACATATATTCACAAGTTTTGTCACGAATTCAAAAGAATAGTGAAATGTTCAGGTTATTATACATCTAAAACTTTTTTTTTTAGAAATAGTTTCAAAATGACTAAATTTTTATGGTTAATTGTGCTGTTTTAGACACTTGAAACAAACCCATGCTATAAATAAGTGTTTAAAATGCTACTCCGGGTAAGGTGTTTTTACCAAATGTGAAATAGTGTTTTTTTCTTTATTTCCGAGGGATTCAGAAAGTTGTATATTGACTTACATTCCACTTAGTTTCAATAAAGTAAGGTCATTTGTTGACATTTACATGATGTTAATAAAGTACGATAATTTGTTAATACTTGCAATTAAATACGTATACCAATATTTCGTGCACTCAAATTTAGAAGAACGTTATACCATTTTATTTTGTTAAGATTTCAACACCGAAAATATTTGTTGTTACGTATTGTAGTAACGCTGGACGAAACAACTGATAGTATTATGGGTTACATAAGTTAAATAAGGTGATTTAAAGCTTGGATATTTTTAACTGTAATTCATAATTTTTCAGTAAAAGATACGTGAGTCGTACTTGGTGAAAATGTTTTAATCATAACCTTGTTTATTTCTTTGTTTGTGAATTTCACGCAAAGCTACTCGATGGCTATCTGCGTTAGCCGTCCCTAATTTAACAGTGTAAAACAAGAGGGAAGACAGCTAGTCATCACCACCCACTGCCAACTCTTAGGCTACTCTTTTACCAAATGATAGTGGGATTGACCGACACATTATAACACCCCCACAGCTGAGGGGGAGAGCATATTTGATGCGATCGGATTTCCAACCTGTGACCTTCGGATTACAAGTCAAATGCCTTAACACGATTGGCCATGCCAGGCCACGTGAAGGTAAGTAACTCACAATGTTATATATGTGATGCAATACAGTCTATCTGAAATCTTTCCAATGACCCAATTGTCAGTAAAGGTGTGATTCTTATCTCTAAAGGAATAAAATGAATGGTACGAAGTGACCTTAGCATATATGTAGCTGTGTAAAATTTATTGTTTAACAGAGAGAATAAAATACCATCATGTTTTCAATAATAGCACTATTAATTACCAGAAAGAACCTGAAAATATTTATATTAGATTATATGCCAGTAATAAATATACATTTGTTTGTTGTTTTTCTGTATTTAGGGTAAAACACATAAGAGACTAACTACACTGTGTCCTCTGTGGAACTGATCCTTGAATTCTAGCATTTTGGGCTGCACGTTTACCACTAAGTTACTGAAGAATAGTAACACATAATCCCTGATACTAAAATTTAATATCCCTTATTTGTTGTAATTTATAATAAACACCTTTCAAATACTCAACTAATAACAAGGAATAAGTATGTATCTTCTCAAAATATGAATATATAATCACAAAATTATAAATGATAAATTATTATTTACTATAATTTGTAAAAACTTTTCGTAAGTATAAAATATTATATACTCACATAATACATCGACCTCTACGGAGTTGACCGCTCTTCCTACGCTAATGCTATTCCTGAGACTACAAATATAAAATCCTCTATCATTTCGAGAAACATTTCGAATGGTCAGTGTTGGAACTCCCGGATCGCTGAGTTTTAGTCTTTCATTTTCATTAACGGACACTTTCACGTCATCTTTATACCAAGTAACGTCAGTTACATTGGACGGATTAGCTTTAAATGTGCAGAAGATCTTTGCCTCGTTGGTTTCATTAACAGTTAAGCCACCAGCTGGTTGGACTTCTACTACAGGAGGATCTAAGTTGTGTAATATAAATATCTTTCAGTGAAGTCATGAAGAAATGTAACTGATTTTATTTGAACGTAAAAAAAAATGTCATCTTATTACAAAAACAAACCAGTGAACTCTATTTTTTATTTCTAGCAGAATTTTTACAATAATAGCTAATAAAGTAATGGTTTACCTAAGTCTTGAAATGTGTTTTAATATTCAGTTGTTTCAGTCAAATAATAAAATGTTATTTAACATACTCACATAAAACTTCTAAATCAAACGACTTTAAGAGAGCACTGTCACCATAATTCTGCAGCACTGGATTAGTTCCTTTACAATAAAACATCCCTTGGTGGTCAAACAACGAAACAACAATTTCTAATTCACTGACTGTTGTGAAAGTGCCATCACTCATTGCTTCAGAATAAGACTGAGGCTGAGGTTCAACCAGGTTAGTGTGGTTATACCAAGTGATATTTGCTGCAGGATTTGCGCCTCTTACCATACAAGAGAGCCAAACTGTATGGCCTGAAATTACTGGAACAGCTGGTCCTTGGATTTTCAGTAAAGATGGTCTTACTAATAGAAAAAATAATTTGAACTATAAGTTTGTGAAAAATCAAGGACTTTTATATAACAAAATGAGCAATTTACATATAAGTTCTTTAACTGCATGCAACGCACAGAAAAAAAAATTCGTATGTAGGTTTATTGAAACTTTTTTTTTATAGTAAAGAAGTAATATACAATATTTTGAAATGCTGCTAATAGTTTCTAATTCTGCTCTTCACTTTTACCACGACTAGTGTAAAGAACAAAATGCAAATTTGCTTCATGGGATTTATTTCCAAATTAACTGGCCCGGCATGGCCAAGTGTGTTAAGGCGTTCGACTCGTAATCCAAGGGTCGCGAGTTTGAATCCCGACCGCACCAAACATGCTCGCCCTTCCAACCGTTGGAATGTTATAATGTGACTGTCAGTCACACTATTCATTGGTAAAAGAGTAGCCCAAGAGTTGGCGGTGGGTGGTGATGACTAGTTGCCTTCTCTCTAGTCTTACACTGCTAAATTAGGGGCAGCTACCACAGATAGCCCTCGAGTAGCTTTGTGCAAAATTCAAAAACAAAACAAACAAACAATCCAAATTAATTTGTAGGGAAATGTGGAAATATTTAGAAATGATTTCCTTCTGGTGGTCACAGTAATTCAGAGTTACTAAAAGACAAAATATTAATAGTTTTAATTGAAGGAGGGGCAGATGCCTTAGAAATTCGTGAAAAAAGATGGGTTGTATTTAGAAATGCAATCTTTTGTCCATCCAAAACATCGTTTAGATGAAGGTTTTTTTGTTCTTGGAAAGTGAAATACGAAGAGAAATTTCCTTCTTTCAAAGGAGTGTTTGGTTTGTATTTTTTTTGTTCCATAAAAATTTCTGAACAAAAGAGGGAATTCTTTCGAAGCTGCTTGGACAGAGAAATTTTCTAATAAACCATAACTGTATTGCATTACAAAATATGCTACTGTTGTGTTTTTTTTACCTTTGCTCCATTAAATTTTCGTAAAACTTTGTTATATCGTTTTCTAAGGACACACTTTTCGTTTTTGAGTTGCCGTTTTTTTTAAAGTATTGGAGAATGATACGATAACTACAAACCCCAATAAAAGTATTTTATATCACTCTAATGCGACACGAAACAATCAGCTCGTTTGCTTTAATAAATAAAATAGTGTAACCAACAAGAAACACTGAAGTAATCGCCAACTTGTACTATAATACGACTTAAATAATTTTTAATTTCTGCACATGTCAGTAGAATAATTTGTTTGTATGAATTACAGACTTCCGTAACAAATGGTTGGTGTTATACTCTATTCTCAAAATCACCTTGAAAAGTTTGTATTATAACGTGCTCAGGTAGCTAGGACTAGTCGCTGTTTTATAAGAACTCAAATGTTTATTGTTTTTTATGGGGTTTTTTAATTTCACGCAAAGTTACTCGAGGGCTATCTGCGCTAGCCGTCCCTAATATAGCAGTGTAAGACTAGAGGGAAGACAGTTAGTCATCACCTCCCACTGCCAACTCTTGCGCTACTCTTTTACTAACGAATAGTGTGATTGATCATCACATTATAACGCCCTCACAGCTGAGAGAGTGATCATGTTTGGTGCGACCGAGATTTGAACCCGCGACCCTCGGATTATGAGTCGAACGCCTTAACACGTTTGAACTTAAATGACAAATATAAATATATAGAAGGAAGTACAGGTTTATTGTCTCTACTAATACAACGCGTTATTCAAATCTCTTATAAGAATACTTTAGAATAAGCTGTATGTGATAGATGACTGTACAAACTACTGTCTAAAAATATTTGGAACGTGTTAATTAGTGTGTCTTGCAATATTAAAAATAAAATTTCTTGGTCAAATTGTATGAAGTTATAAGAACGCTACAGTAAGTGTAGAATCTCTAAATATGTAATTAACAACCTTTGTCAGCGTTGTCAAATACTAAGTAACACTACAATAAAACAAGTAAATATCATTCATTTTTCGGATCATCTGACATCACATTTTGTGCGTTAACAATGCAAACGTTACTCTGTTTATTTTAGTTGAATCACGTGCTTTACCTTGTCTACAATAGTTTTTAAATTCTTTGAGCTGCTTTACGTTTTGCTAATAGCGTAATTCTCGTTTCACCTTTGCGTCGAATATTATACAATATTTTATTCCACAAAAGTGTCAAAGAAAGAAGTTTGTACAGTGGTGAAAAACAGGTCTGGAAATGTGCCAGACAAATTCCATTTTTTTTCTTTTTTCCAGTACGACACATGGACAATTTTCTCTCTCCGATATCAATGACGTGGTAACGAAGGAAGGAAACGTAGAACATTTCTTATAAAAAAAGTAAGGAACTTCGCTGAAATTTCATAACAAGTATGTAGATACTATCATGGTGTTAGTTGAAACGAACATTTTTCATATCTGAAGTCCAACGACTATAATAACCGTTGTATCACATCCGTTTCTTTGTGCAAACGATTTAGTTCGCAGAAACATGGAGATTTATAGCTCAGTTTTAATGGCTTCCTCTTAATTTTTCGAAGTATTATTACGTTTTTTTTTTACATAGATACGTTATCTCAGAAATAACATCAGAGAAAGTATGGGAACGAAATCATAGAATTGCGATAATGATATGTAAAGAACCTAAAAGTAGAATGTAAGTTATAACAAACATTTTTCGAAAGAGATGGGTTTCTCAATACATTATACCTTGACATGAGAAAGTACATAAAACTGGAATCAGTGAGACCAAAGCAGCCATTAATTAAACTCGCAATTCAGTAAAGTTTGGACATGCATTAATGGGTCTTGAACTTTTTAGGTTGAAGCAATTATTTATATCCATGTAATCTGGTGTTACTTAAGTGTTCCCAATAAATGCTTTCTTTAATATAATACATCACTTCTATGTAAGTACGAGAGAATGTAAGCTGTAAGATCATTTATCTACACGTTTAATTAAATTACTCTGTTATTTCCTTCATATTTATTTATCAGTATCGACCTTATAAACAGTGGATGTGTAAGAATTCTTGGTGTCTTTATAGTGGTCAAAATGATTACGTTTGTTATATATTCATTACTGCTGTCGTTATATTAAGTGTCTGAATATTAATATTACGACCCACCAGTCTAAATTCAACTGTCCTTAGAAATACTTGATTGTTTGTATTTGAAACGCGAGTTAAACAAATTACGTATTGTTGCTCATCCACTGTGTTTTTAGCTGCGGAAATAATATCGATTTTCATTTCCTCTTATAATGCGCTTCGATAGCTAAGGCCAGTGGCAGTTTTATGGAAAGTCAAATGTAAGATAAAAACAATACATTATTCAGATCCATTATTAGAATAGTTGAAAGTTTAGGTGAAATATATAATAATAAATCGTTATTAAAAGAATGAATAATTTCATGAAAGTTGGTAAAATTATTGCACGTACACGAGATGATAATTACAAACCTGATAATCAGCTTAAAATCACTTTTACTCCTTGGAGCAAGTTTCCAACTGCATTGTCGGTTTAAAAGAGATATTTCAATGATTGTGAATTTTACCTGTTCGTTTTCTTTTTATTGAACGAATAACTTATAAAGACAATTACAACTCTATGTTCGTAACGTTTTCACCAGACCATGTTCATTTCTAACGTATATTACAGAAAAATGAATGATGGGTTTGTATGTTTCTATCATTGCATAACCTAACTGCACTATGATCGCCACAGGGATCTTTCCTTGATTCCTAGTGTCATAAACACTCAAAGCTTACGGCTGAGCCACTGGTGAACTGATAAAGACTTATTTGAACTTTATGATTTGACAAAGTGTTTTATTTTTGTTTGCTTTTTGTTGTTATTGTTTTTAAGTTTCCGAAATATAAAATGTCAGGCGAATGAAAGAAGTGATCTGTTATCACGAAGATGTTCGTTACGTCATGACTTATAACCGTGAGACAGCAGAAAAGAATGGAGTTTCTCAGATGATAATGTGTGACGTCAAAATCAGAGTTGAGGATAAATTAACTACCTCATGATTTATAACCGTGAAGCAGCAATAGAAGATGATACTTCTGAATGATAATGTGTGACCGCGAAGATAAAGTGAAAGATGGTCTTTGTTTATTAAGAGACATGACCATGAAGTTACAACAAAACTGTAAATTTCTAAACAGACATAAACACGTTTTGGTGAGCTATGCTTCTTGCCTTGAAATACCAAAAAATAATTATTTTTAATTAAATTGGAATATTAAACAACTCTGCAACTTCGACATAAAAGTCATAGGATGAAGGGAATAAGGCGGGGAGGCGCAGAAACTAAAGTTGTTCAAAAGTATCCATTGACTTCTATAAAAATTGTTTTAATTGGTTATAAATTACTTATTTTTAAAATTAAGTTTTCATTTCGACTGTACGAAATGCACAGGCATGAAATTACAAATATCTTAAAAATGTACTTTTACGCAGTCTGATCGTTATTGTATGCAGTGAATATATATGCGTGCAGAGATGACGTATTGAACACTTGATGTCATTTTAGTGTTAAAATAGGATTTGAAATAATTATAAACGTTCTAGCACTAGAAAAAAAATAATTATAAGGAAGAAGAAAGAGTAGCAAATAAGAAATATTAATAATTTTACACACCTGTCCATTTGCTGCTTAGCAATTATAAATATATTCTTTACTTTATTGTATTTTCAATGGGAACTCATATCTTGGCTCCAGTATGGAAACATCTATAACGAACTCGTGTTAAGTGCTGTTTAGGAGTGTTATACATTGTAGATGTGAATACAGATTTTAATTAATTGATTGTACATCATTTAATGCCATCAGTATTTGAAAACGAAGTGACAGCCTGTTGTCAAATGATGTTAGGTTATAAACTGAATGCAGAATACGAGCTTTTAGATGTCATAAGCTATTTTGTAAACTAAGCATTGCACGAAAGCTAGAGTTGGTAATCTGCTCAATAAGGACATTTAATTACCCTGAACCCAAGATATAAACTAGAGCACAACTATTTTCAAATCCCATAAGATTTCAAACTTTTATACAATAATACTATATCTGTTTTCTATAATGGACTATGTTTGAAACTGTCCGAATTAATGCTCAGAACTTGCTCAAAATGACATAACGAGAAAGTGTTAAACACATACACAAAATATACAGATACATATCCACCTACAATTAGATATTCTTTTATCTGTAGCATTGGTATCACCTTCATTTCGTCATCATCTGATAGATAGTGTGCTTGAGATATATGGTGCAAAAATATCTATCGAAATATCTCCTACTGATTTCAAGGTTGTTGTTGTTGTTTTTGGAATTTCGCACAAAGCTACTCGAGGGTTATCTGTGCTAGCCGTCCCTAATTTATCAGTATAAGACTAGAGGGAAGGCAGCTAGGCATCATTACCAACCGCCAATTCTTGGGATACTCTTTTACCAACGAATAGTGGGATTGACCGTCACATTATAACGCCCCCACGGCTGGGAGGGCAAGCATGTTTGGCGCGACTTGAGCGCGAACCTGTGATCCTCAGATTACGAAGGGCACGCCTTAACGCGCTAGGCCATGCCAGGCCTTAAAGGTTATCTGCTCAGCCCACCGAGGGGAATAGAACCCCTGATTTTAGCTTTATAAATCCGGAGACATACCGCTGTACTTGCGGGGGGCGATTTCAAGGTTTCACGTGTAATTAAAATGTATTATTCTGGTTAAGTAGTTAGCACAGAGGATTCTGCAAAAGTTGTAATATTTTTAAAACGAGACCGAAAACTCGAGTGCTTTCAAACTGTACTACAGATGTAAAAACACTGAAACCTAAATCATCGTTAGAGGAATTATTGAAATTTTCGAGATGGAGGAAGTCTGGGAAAAACAGGAATAAACCTTTCTTAAAATTTTAATTTGGTAATTACTAGTTTTCTTTTTTAATTTTCTGTCAGGCAAAAAAAACTATAGTAAATTAAAAACCGCCACATCCAACACCTGCCAAAAAAAGTGAACAACAGAAAAGCAGCCTGCTTCTGAAAGTGTTACAACAATGTATCATTGAACATTCCTATAGCCTGATGTGCATATGATTAAGTTAATATGTGAGCATTCCTACGGCCTGATGTGCATATGATTAAGTTAATATGTGAGCATTCTTACGGCCTGATGTGCATATGATTAAGTTAATATGAATCTGTATCAACTATGTCTAGTGTGGAAACTTACTTTGGACACTGATATTTACAAAATAATTCCAGAAATCTTTGGTAAGACGGATCGACGTGCAATCTATCAATTTCTTCATTTATTTGTCTGTATCAGTAGGTTTTTAAAGAAAAAGTAAACAAATGATTTGATCTACAAATTGTTTGTTTCCCAAAATCATTCAATAGAACAGGAAAATAATCAAATAAAAATAACTGATTACACGTCCGTCAGTATCATATCATATTGTTTTTTTTTTTCAAAAGGTTCCCTGAGCATTGTATTTCATTGGCTTTTGTTCTTGTTCTTGTTTTCCAGGCCAGCACTTTTGACATTACTTAACGTATTTTTTTATTTGAGACACAAAATATGTATTATTAGATCAATGTAATTTCATAAGCACTTATTTCATGTTCAAATCAGAAAGATCAACATAAAAGACTTTACAAACTCCCTGAAAATATTTTTACATTGCCAGTAAAAGAGCCACTCTCGCATACGATCACAATATTGGTAAATCGAGTGACACCATAAAAGTACTTAAAATGACCTTCTTAAAATATTTTTTCTATCGTTTATTTATTTTCCTTACCGTGAATATCAAATTCTACCCATGATATTAAGTCGTGTTCAATAGCTTCGTTCTTCACTTTACACTCTACTCTTGCACCCAAGTCGTTTCTAGAAAGAGTAAAACGAATGGAAGATTTCACTTCGCTGGTTCCTAGCTCCTCATCTCTGATACTAGAATTGGACGGAAGACTTTCACTTCCGTTCCACCAGGTCACTACTGGTGCAGGTTTTCCTCCGGCACTGTTGCATTCAAGTGTTAGCGTTTCTCCCTCGAGGAAAGGGCCGACTTTTGAAGTGTTTTTCAATGTATTTCCATCTTTACTTATTACTGGAGGACTTGGTTTTGCTATAATATAAAGAAAAAAGTGTGTTACAAAGATCAACAAATCATTTCTCACGTCGTGAAATTGCCATACTACCTTGGAAATCGTAGAAAATTTCAGTATGCTTGTTTAACAAGATTTATAACAATTAATTTTAATAAGAAGCATGAATGTGATATACATATGTAATCGTTGCATTGCCATAAAAGCCTCTTTTCTAACTTCAGTTGATTGGATTGTACAATCAGTACAAGTGTGATGTAATAAAACAACAACAATCTCTATACAAACTAATCAAATGTTTTAGCGGCTGAGATCAGTCACAACAAAACTTCTCAGAGCATTTATTAAATTTCTGCAATTGGAATTTATATTCTAATATTAAACAATATTTCGTTGAAAAGCAACTGATTATAATAATAATATTTAATTACCTTCTATTAACTTTCTTGTATGTTACGAAGACATAATCCCGAAAAAAATATTGCTATGGAATTATGAAGACAGAATACGACTTCTTTTAGTACAAGTGTTAATAATGAAAGATGTCTTAACAGTAATGAGTATAATATAAATATTTATAATTCAAATTTTGGGTTTCAATACGGTATTGCTGAATTAAAATATTCATAGAATAAATTTACTTAAATTGATATATCATTATACCATTCATAGCACTCATACAAAAATAAATCTCTATTAAAAAATTATTTGTCAATAAAAGATTTAGGTTAACGTTCACGCACATTCACCACTAACGTTTTATGTTTAGTAATTTTTTTCGTTCAATAGCTGTCCACAAGATTGTAATTTTCTGAAAGTGAATAACATAACTTACAACCTACATTATTTACTTTACTACACAGAAAGCGCATTAGTGTTTAAACGTGTGCAGTTGAATTATTGTGCGTGCTTAATAAGATTTATAAACATTAATTTTGATAAGTATCGTGCTTTAATATAGATATTTAATAATTGAATTCCCATAAAAAAACGTCTTCAATAACATTAGCTGATTAAGTTGTACAATCAAGCAAGAGTTTGAAATAACAGAACACAAACCTCTGAATGTAACATAATTTCGACGGCTAAGATCAATCACTATCTGTTAATATCAATAAAACTTTTTATAAAATGCATAGAATTACTTTGATTGGAAACTTATAATGACAAATTTCAATATATCTTTAATTTCCTAATATTCCAAATTGTAAGTGAAATACCACAGAACTTTATCTCTCTGATAACAATAGTTTATCACAAGAAACACCTTTAGTTTATTAAACTGTTTTCTTATGAAAAATATTTGATTTTGGTATTTGTTTTTCTGTTATAAATTATTTTAATGTGTCTGTTTCGATCTTTTAGAGATTAAAACAGGTAAAATGAAATTCAATGAAAAGGCCATCTTTTCATCATTAAAAAATTCTTTTCAGCAAGACATGAAGATATGATTATTAGTTCATATTCAGCTTTCAAAATTTAAAGACCTGTGAAATGCATACAGAAATATCTGATCATTGATTTAAAAATGTTGTAATTTTTTGCAGCAAGTTACGTATTCCTAACGTTATCAATCAATAATATTGCTGATTAAACTCACGATTCATTCGTGCAGTATCGAATTGTATGTCTACCAAAACACCATTTTCAGAACGCTAAATGTCAATTTCGGTTCTGAGTAAGATAACTGAGACGATATAACGTCTAAGAAATCGTTTCTAAAGACGAACATTAGCGTGATGAATCCAGTTTCAGCGTCAGTAACCTCCTCATGTTCCACCTTTTGTCCGTACTTAGAGAGGTGAATAGTATTAAGTATCGATTTATTGAATTTATTATAAAAAATAATCCCAAAACGAAACTATGGAATGAGGTAAACAGTTTTTATTAACTACTTATAAAGCTGTTTATATTTAAGTGGTCTTTGAAGTGAAAGTGATACATCGTTAAAAAGAAAAAGTTAAGAAATGACTATTAAATGCTTCTTCTTGGGTCAACGGTAGGTTTACGGACTTAAACGTTAAAATATGTGTTCAGTTACCCACATTGGACAGGAAGCAGGTAATCCAGTGGGTGGTTTTGCGCTAATATAAACAACGACTACCAAACATTCAGTCCTATATAGGATGGCATTCTAAACACTATCAACCTCACAGTAATATAGTAAATATTCAACAGAAGTGCTTAACGTGTTATTTGTATTATTTTTCACATATTTATTATATTGTTAAAATGTCCTTCTAATTATAAGTTACTTTAGAATAACATCAAACATCAATAACTACATCAACTATAACTTGTTGGAACAAATCTGAAATGGTTACGAAGCATCTAAGTATAAATGAAACAAATTGAACAATTAGATGTTATAATAATTTTACTTTGTATGTTGGTTCAACAACTAATCGTTCTTGAACAGTTCCTACAGTTAAAGTGTCTAATATCTGGCTTAAACCGTGTTTTATTCAAATTCGTTACCCTCCGGATAAGGTAGAAATAGTCTTTGTTACTGAAATCAGAATATGTCAAGTTACTAATGATCAAATAATTGACCATCAACAAATTCACTCTTTCAACTCCTTAACAGTTACAAGCAGGTAGAGTTCAAACGCTTAACATTAACTAATAATTAGTGTTAATTTCCCAAATGTGAACATTCATTCTTGATTTTTAAAGCGGTAAAAGAACTATGTTCTTCATATGGACAACCAGAAAGTTGAAAAAACTTCAAGTCAAGAATTTGTATCAGTTATTGAACGATAAATTTCAGCATCTTTAAGAGTTTACAGATTAAAAGAGAACACAGTAGAGAATAAGAGACGAATGTAGAAAAAAAATGTTCGTGAGTTCTAAGTCTATTAAACAGTTTCCAATGACGTGACACGTTTCTCAAGGTAAATGTACTGATGTTTATTCTAAAGGAATGGAGTAATTATTCTGAATTTATCGACTACGTGAAAACGAGCATGATATATCTCCCTCATTCTTCTGTGATTGTTTCATTTTATGTGGTATTTTTGTTGATACTAAATGCAAGTGTTTTCTTAGAGCAAACCTACATTGGGCCAGCTGCTAAGTCCACCGAGAGGAATCGAGCTCCTAATTTTAGCGTTTTAAATCCGTAGATTTACCGCTGTACCAATGGGGAACGCTAGTTGTTTACAAAAAAAACGTAAACACACACATACTGAGAGAAAAATTACAAACAATAAGCCCGAATTTAATAATAAAACTAATGTTTTTGAACAACACACCTTAAGAAATAGGAAATACTGCTAGTAAAATATGAAGTGTCTCTATCTCCATGTTATTATCTAAACAATGTCTAGTATTTAAGACAAAATAGTTATCTATAAATCGCATCATATTTACCCGTCATCCACTAGGCATCATAATATGTTTTTTAATCCTCTAATACATGTTCTAATAAAGATACATTTATCTTTCCATTTCATTTAAGTTAACTGCAGTAAAAAAGCCCCTTGAAGTGCTAACGTCACAGTAAGATATTAAATTGCAATATGGCCAAAATTGAGACAAATAAAACAAAAAAAAATCAATTATATTACATTAAAAAATAAAGTTAAGAATGATGCTGTCCGAAGAAAACAGTAGCGTTTTGTTGCAACTGGAAAACTGAAGTCTAGTAATAGGAAGAGACATCAAGAATTATCCAGACAAAAAGATGGAAACTGAAACGTTCTCAATATCCAATTGATTTACATATACCAGGCAACAAAACTAAATAAATACACAATACGCATGGGATAGAATCAGCATGGTTTAACTGATGTTTCCCAGTTTGCCTTTGAATAAAAAAAGGTCCATCTTTCAGAAGAGTTTGAGTAATGGGATTTTATGATTATGTATTAACAGTTTAAAGTTAGCAAGTTAGAAGAATGAATGGGATAATGGGTCATAGACTGATGTAACCAAGGCAATTTTTATTGAAAAATCTAGAAGAGTCCTTATGTGAAGATGTGACCTTGAGAGGTTTCAACTCTTATGTGTAAGCAAAGCGTTGAAGTATAATAGAGGTAGAAACTGTTTCGCTGCAGGAATGAAAGATATGTTCATTCTTTATGGTATTATAAAGAAGAAGCAATATCATAACATCCTGCTTTGTCACGCAAAGCCCAATGGACGACGTTAATTATGTTGTTTCCAGTTTCCACAATCCAAAACATACTGCTCTCTTGAATACAGAAATGTTTGAAAGAGAAGAGTTGGTTACATAAAAACTATGGAAAGGTCAACCTAATTTTCCAACGTTAATCTACTGATGCGTTCAAGCACTCGTTTAATGAGTTAAATTGCACATGTGCTTCACTTTTGTGGCACTGTGCAACGGGAATGAAAGAAACTGACAGTCTTAATAGCTGGTAGCATTCATGTCATATGAATAGAATATTGTAATTAGGGTTAGAGAAAGACCTGCTAAACATTCACAACGAGCCTCTCAAACCATGCATTATAATTTTGATAAATTAAAGCAACAATTTTGCAAATTTCAGCATAACTTGAGTTAACATATGGTGTAATCACAGTGATAAACGAGTTACGTTAATATCTTTATGAAAAAAGCAATGATTGGGATAATGTTTGTCTTTATAATTTCGCGTAAAACTACACAAGGGTTATCTGTGCTAGTCGTCTCTAGTTTAGCACTGTAAGACTAGAAAGAAGGCAACTAGTCATCACCACTCACTGCCAACTCTTGGGCTACTCTTTTACGAACGAATAGTGGGATTGACCGACGCATTATAATGCTCCATTGGCTGAAAGAGTGAACATGTGTGATGCGGATTCGAGCCTGCAACCATAGAATGCCAATAAAGCGCCCTAATCACCTGGCCATGCCAAACCAGTATGGAATAAGTTAATATAGTTTTTAACTTACTTGAATTTTTTAACATACCTCTTCCACCTATTTGAAATCTCCTGATAGAGACTTACCTTTGAAAAATATTGATGAAATCCATTAATAACCTATAAAGTAATTTCCAATTTTCCATCTGAATCTTATTTTAAGTAAATTTTGGATTTTGTTGTTTCGGAATAGTTAAGAAAATAAAAGAGTCAAATATATAAAAGAGGATTTGACTTACCAATCACAACAAGATTAGCATAGGACAGAGAGGGACACTTTCCTTGCACGTAAGTGACGTCACACTTATAGTTCCCTTCGTCCTCCATCCGTAAAGGATAAATTCTCAAATGAGCAGTGGATTTTTCAACGACAAAGTCGGCGCGATCTGGGTTGGCTAGTTCCTGTAGAGGTTTCTCAACGTCGTCGCTATATAGATACAATCTTTTCCATTCACTACTTGTGTTTTTTGTCCACGTTATGAAGTACACCTCGCCACATGAACCTACGTCGACGTTACACGACAGTTCAGCAGCTTCTCCAACAAGTCCCGTTACTGTCGAACTGTCATCTGTAAAAGTGGAATAATGACATTTACACACACCTAATCTAAGCAATAAAATAAAAGTTTTTATAGTCGTGACCAAAATTTAAGGTAAAAAATCTAAACCTCGCAATGGACCGTTTTTTTACAGCTCGGGCCTGGGTCTTTAGACTCAATAGCCCTTTTCATTTTGCGCCCGTGGTTTCCACTCTAATCGCTAGTGTATTTCTAACTAACGCTACTAGTACTGATATTAAGCTAAGACACTGAAACTACGATGCAAAGCATAAAGAAAACAACCAAATACAGTAAGAATATATCAGATTTCTTGTAAAGCAGTTTTTTCATTTATGTTTTGTAACATTGCTGTCGTGCTTTAAGATTATAGACTTGAACATGAAGAGCTGGTAGTATATAATTGAGTTTCATACATTAATAAGAAACTTCCAAATTTTATATTCATCGTCGTCTTTTGTGGAGCACAAACGTTATTAATCATTTGTAATCATTACCGTTAGAGGGCATCATTGGTTAGTAGTAGAAACTTTGTTTCTCAATACATCATGGAATAAATTTATGCTACAAAGTAGTGTTTTTGTAAGCATTAATGTTTTTTCCTAAATTACAAATAAAATATGAATATACTGTTCTTCAATTTAAAATAAACATGTGACTTTATTACAAGAATCAATATATGAGTGTGTGTAACGTAACTCCTAAATCGCTGGCCACAGACTTTTAAGTGGCAATAAACGAATCGTCTTGGTCCAGAGGTTTGTCCAAAGTCAATATTTTCTATCCCACCCCTCAAGTATCCAAGGGATTTCTCGAAGAAAAACTTCTAAATTGCTGAGCTCACCAATTTTTAAATGGTGCCTCGGCCCCAAGGTTTTGTATATATGTAAAACTTTTCACTCGATTTCGTAAGGAACCCAGCTATTTCGCAAAAACATTCTTAAAGGGATTACTCGAAAGCAGGCTCAAAATCTGGTATTGATTTAGGTCCAAAATCGTCGACATAGTAGTTTAAGCACTGAATTTGCATTATAGCGATCCTATAAATGCGGACCGTAAGGTCACGGTTTCGCCAAATGAAATAAAACGAATTGTTTCGGACCCGAGTTTTGCACAAAGGTAAAAACTTTTCACCTAATCCCTCAGGGAACACGGGTATTTCACGGAAAGACTTTTACGGGATTTGCTCGAAAGTAAACCCCAAATTAAGGATTGTTTTGCTTTATACCATGTAAATAAGTAGCCCCTACTAATTACCGTGTGTAGCTTGGTTAAACAAATTAAATTTGCATTATAGAGGCAAATTATAGAGATTATTAAACTGCTAAAGTAAAAACTTGTAGCTAATGTGTGTTATATCAGTTCTGTAAATGTGGGCCTTGAGCCCTTTGGTTCTGTGCTCTGCGTATCACGGAAAGCTTTGACAGTTTCAGTTTAAAAAGCTCATTAGAAGGTGGTATTTCACTAAAAATGGTCAAAGATGTTCGTAATATTCATTATATTCCAGTTATTCTGTTTTGTTATTGCTTGTTTTTTGTAAAATATATAAGGGGCTTATCACGGTTTTTCAATCATTATCCTACTTCAAAACACAATAATAATACAAAAGTAAAATCATCGAATAACTTATTATCTTAAAGTATTTTAAGTATATTCTTGATAGAATATATATAAGTTTATGGGTCATTCCATGTCAACTCATCATAGGCTTCCCAGTTCAAGTCATAGATTTTCTTGAAAAATTTAAGCAAAAACTTCATTTTGATTTATTCAGCTATCTATGACACCAACAGGGAAAAGTTGTTGTTTTTCTGGGTGGGTTGGCATGGAATGACCCTTATTTAAGTTAAGCACAAAGCTACACAGTGGGCTATCTGTTTCTAGCGTTGTAAGTCTGCAGAAATACCGTTGTGCCACTGGGGGGGCATATGCTTAAGCTGCAATAATAAACCAACATTAGTGGAATTTTAACGTTTATCACTACAATGTTAGGTGTATAAATGGAGGTAATTTGTTCAAACTCAACTATGTTTTTAAGAAGAATTTACTAATAATTTTTAAATATAACTGTTCCATAGTGGCACAGCGATATATCTACGGACCCACATCGTTAAAAAACAGGATTCAATACCCGTGGTGGTCAAAACACAAATAGCCCATTGTGTAACTTTGCGTTTATTCTCAACAAATAAATAAAATAACTATAACTCAATAGACTCATGATTTACATTTCTGATTATGATAAACTTCTATATTAAAAAAACTAGAACACTTCTTTTTCGTTATTATTAAACACGTCTCAGTCAAAAACCAATTACTTAAGTATCAAGATTTGTTAAAATTGAAATTTAAATAATGCTGGCAAAATTACTTTTCATTCAAAATTACTATATCTTTAATTACTACTATGTTACTTTCTGAATAATATTTGGAAATATGGCATCACAGAAACAACAGACACGAAATCGTCATCTGTGTGAAATCAATATCATAAAGAAACACGAATAAGTTTCCGAACTGTCTGTGTATAATAGTTCGAAATAATATTATTTTCAAATAACAAAAATCCCAAACGTGACCTGGTCACGCATATATTTTTTCCCCACAGCTACATATGTCATGCATTTTATTTTCTTTCCAAACTGAGAGGGAATGTTTGGAGATGATGAGTCACGGTATGTAAATATGTGGTCCTGCTTGTGTTGTATGACCATTATTTCCATAAAACCTGAAGACGCAAAAAGACTTTCATCACAGTGTAACTCAATAAAAAATTGTTTATAACCAAACCATCCTTATCTCAATCGCAACAGTGTTTGGGCCATCGTAAACTGTCTTACCATAATAAACACTATTTTGTCTCTATCTCTTTTCACAGATTTAATCCGAGTATCACCAAAATTGGCCAGAACAATAAACTGACCCATGAAGTGTCCTGCAGAGCATTGATTTTCTGAATTATCTCTTGTGGTAGTAAAACACATTCTTCATCCCGAACTTAACGTTAACAAGGACACTCGTTATAGGCCAAGAGAAAATGGCAAAATACTCGACTTAAATTTATTGTAATGCAGATTTGGAGTGAAATATTATAGATCAAAGTAAATATTCAAAAAAAATTATCTTTTATTTTGTGTCTCATTTCCGTCACATATACTTTACATGACTCGCTTATACAACTGAATTACTGTTAGTAGTACGGCTGTGTCCGCTAATATACATAATAGACACTCATTTATTCTTAAACTTTTGATACTAATTATTCTGATTCTACTGTTATTCAGCCTAATATTTTTACTGCTCTTTGATGGATTTGTAAAGTATTTTCAGACCTGAAAAACAAAATTCCTGAGCAGTATAAACAGTTATCATTTACCGAACTGCCCCCCAGTGGCTCCACGGTATGTCTGCGGACTTACACGCTAAAATCCAGGTTTCGATACCCGTGGCGGGCAGAGCACAGATAGCCCATTGTGTAGCTTTGTGCTTAATTCAAAACAACAACAATTTACCAAATTTCCCTCGTTCAGAATAGTGTAGTTTTAATAATTGGCAAATCTCGTAAATTAAAAACCCTCTATTTAATTTTTAAAATGCTTTAAAATGGGCTAGACAAGCAAAAAAACGTTTTAATAAGTATTTTAGTAATGATAAGTAATGTTCTCTAATGTATACAAATAAAGCTTATATTTATAGCTTTTTAATTTATAAGTAATGTAAGTTACTACAACACACGTAAAGGTCATAATGTTAAAAAATACTATAAACCTTAGATTGTAGAAATATTATCTTCGGCTTATTTTTTCGCGTGACAAATTAATCCTGGGTTTGTGTATAAAGGCACTCAACTCGATATATTAGGGTTGCCAATTTGAATCCGCATTACCTAACATACTCTTCTTCTCAGTATTTGGAGCGTTATCAGGTAATAGTCACTTTCACTATTCTTTAGTAAATAAAACAGTCGAAAACTAGGTAGTGTTAACTAACTACTTTCCCTCTACTGTATTAATGTTTAACTTGTAACGGTGAGCCTTCATGTAGCTTAGCGCGAAATTAAAAAACAAGCCATAATGTATTTTAAATTGGAGGGTAACTGTTTTGTTTTCAGTGGTTATCTGAAAGCTTATGCTTTAATTATCTTACCTGATAACTATTCTTTTATCTATTAAGTATAATACTGTCTATGAGAGTAAGAAGTCAAAACATGATTGTAAAAGAAGATTCAGCGTGTGTGCGTTGTTGTAAAAATCTCAGTAAGAGCAAACAAAAACCTTCTGACAACAATTCTGACAACCACTGGTTTAGATATGGATTGCTAACCAGACTTTTGTGACATCTTGATTCTTGAAATAGACTGCAGGAAAAACCTCCCAGGCTGGAGTGATATCAATTACAAATGCCAGGAATAACTGTCGCTAAAGTTGATTTTTAAAAGTGTTTGACACATGAGAGTATCCGAAACAGATCAAACATCATGTGCACGTTGCAAATGGGATAAAACCTATTGTATATGTTACAAGTTCGATAGTCTGTCTTAGTTTTGTGACTGCGTATCTTTACCTTTACTGATTTTTCTGAAGGTTAACCAGTTAGCTTTAATCAAGACATGAAAACTCAAAATTCTCTTGTTCTGTTTTGTTGACTCAGGTGGAAACCATTTTCATGTTTTAATTTCTTGATTATTAAACACTTTTGAAGGGGGAATATTGTAGATATTTCATAACAACGATCAATTGGAAAAAATCCGAGAATTTGAAACTAAAACCTGTTGATGTTTCGTTTTAATCATTCGATGTGTCACAGTCACATTTGTACTCCAATCTCACATGTCATCTCATCATTAACTGCATACAGGAAAAAATAAAAAAACATCACAGTAAAGTATTCAAATTAAGGCTTAGACAAGAAAATTTACTTTCGGAAAAAGAAACATTTACGCTAACATTATTAATTTTTGTTGTTGTAAGTGTGTGTATTTTTTCATAGCAAAGCTACATTGGGCTATTTGCTAAGTCGACCGAGGGGAATCGGTAAAATCCGTAAACTTACCGCTGTACTAGTGAGGAACCTTATTGTAAGACATGTCAATGTATTATTCTTAGATAAGAGCTGGTTTTAATCTTGACAAAGTCGATACATCTGAGTTTTCCCTATTCATTTATTTAATTGAATACAGGTATTTTCGTACAGCTGATAATAACTAGCAGAAATTATTGCACACCAGTACACGCGAAATATATATAAAAGTATAACGTAAAATAATTAATCTAATCGAAAATAGGGTCCTTTGAAATAGGAAAATATTGTTTAAAAAATCATATTTTTTTTGCAAAACAAACAAAGACGCATAACCGACTTATTTATACAAATTTAAAGAAGTTAGGTTTGTTACACGATATGAGGAAAAAATACGGAAATTGAGTTAATTAGATTGATATGTTATACGTATACGCACTTTTATATAAATCTTAGTGTTGATTTTACTTCATCAAACTATGTAATAAATATGTACATTGATTAGTGATGTCAGTTTTCTTTGGCAGTGAAAAAGATTTTAAGTATAGTAGATTTATAATAAACCATAGAAAGATGTGGCACTTAATATAATAATTATATATATATTTCTAGAATTACTTGAAGTAAATGTTCGATTTTATTATTTTCTTCATGAATACTTTTCAATACTTAAAATATCGGTCAGTTGTATGTATGATTATGTATGATTTAAGCTTTTTTCAACATATCTGTAATGCAGTTATAAGAAGAAGGTGACAGTTTGAACAAAGAAATAATACATAATCCTATCTTTGAAAAACGGATTACGAGAAAAACAGAAAAGATTACCCGTGTAATTGTTTTCTTTGGAAAACAAAATATATCGTATTGGAATTCCAAGAAGGGATGCCAAAATATGATGCTAAAAAAATACAAAGGAAATTTCGATTACAGAAAGTTTTATTTGCACAGTTTGGTTCGTTTTTTCAAAGTATGAATATCATAATATTAAGCCTTTATAGTAATAATAAAATTTTGAACACGACTTGGAGCGACCTGATATATTCACGTTAAACCTTCAAAAAATTAAACTTATGGAAATAATAACACCTTCACTACAACTCGGAGCTACCTGATACAATCATCTTAAACCTTCAACAAATTAAACTTATGGAAATAATAACACCTTCACTACAACTCGGAGCTACCTGATACAATCATCTTAAACCTTCAACAAATTAAACTTATGGAAATAATAACACCTTCACTACAATTCGGAGCTACCTGATACAATCATCTTAAACCTTCAACAAATTAAACTTATGGAAATAATAACACCTTCACTACAACTCGGAGCTACCTGATACAATCATCTTAAACCTTCAACAAATTAAACTTATGGAAATAATAACACCTTCACTACAACTCGGAGCTACCTGATACAATCATCTTAAACCTTCAACAAATTATATTTATGAGAATAGTGACGTCTTGATTTCGACTAGAAGCGATCTGATATAATAACCTTAAATCTGCAATAGATTAAATATATGGGAACAATAATTTATTAACTAAAACTAACAGCAACCTGAAATATTCACATTTATTTTCCAGTATGTTAAATTTATAGGAATAACAACATTTTGAATATCACTAGTAATAACTTAAAATGCTTTTCAGGCATTTGAATATAGTTTCCTTTCTTTTATTAAAATATCAAGTGATTTGTAAATATTGCAAAGTACAGGTATTTTTAGAAAATCGGAGAAATGCAAAATTCTCTTCAGAGTTTTTGCCCCCCAAAAGTGTTAGTTTTAAAAAATCCTACGTACACATAATGAGGCCTAACTGTTTATTGTTTGTTTGTTCAGAAGTAATATGAAATTTCGTTGAAAACTTACAGTGCATACAATTTTAATGGCTCTCGATGTTATACGTTATTGTCTTTACTACATTGTTCGTGTATTGTCCATTCTAGTGTATTCATGTCCTAATAATTATTTCTCAGATTGAATGTTTTTAACACCATTTTAACAATGCTTGAAAAATTGTTTGGTAATAAGAGTTTCAAATAATTGAGATGATTGAGAAATAAGTCAACACTTGTAGGTTTGTTTGACAACACGTGAAGAACTGTTGAGATTCTGACGGAAAAAAAGTTATCAAAAACATGGTAAATAATTAGAATCGTTTCGTCTAATCCTCAAGCTGTCGTTGTTTTATTTTGTAACAATTGTGTTACAAACTTCGTATAAACAAGTTAACTTCAAAATAAAACTGCTATTAGGTGTTTAAAAGAGTTCCAAATAACATTTAATGTCGACTTTACTTATCTCAAATCGTTGCGTAACTTGTTAAGAATATTTTTGGAATAGAAAAGACTTTAAGTTTAGCAAAATTAGGGTGAAATTTATTTTAAAATTGTCTTGATGTGGGATAATTTTTGTGAATTCATGCGCGTCAGAAAAACGAACAGAAAGAGATTTATTCATTTGAGAAAGAGGTCGCTCCTCTTATTCTTCAAGAGCCAATCACGGTATATAATTCCTAGACATGAAAGCTTGTTTGACAATTATCTTAATTGATAATAAAAATATTGATGGTTCTGAGCATTACTAGAGTACTGTTTGTCAAATTATGAAAGAATATTTCAAAACTATTGAGTTATTTAAAAGCACATAGGAGCGTGTGTGTTTTTTTCTTGTAATAAAACCACATCGGGCTATCTGCTGAGCCCACCGAGGGGAATCAAACCTCCGATTTTAGTGTTGTAACTCCGGAGATTTATCGTTGTACTAGCGGGTGGCAGGCAGATAGTATCCAAAGCAAAATGAACAAAATCCCTAAACAGCTATATCTTGATTTAACAAAAGTAACATTGTGTAATTGAAAGAGTAAGTTGGCAACATTTTCTTTTCATAAATAAATGTCTATGTGCTTCAGGTAAGAATGAAAAATCACCTGTACCATCATTAATACCCCTATTTATTTATTTATTTTTATGTAGAAACAAACTGTTTCGGAAGATTGAAACATATCAGTCATTAGAGACAGGAACAGGAAATGATGAAAGTTACTTCTTTGTGTGTGTATACTACTGTAACTGTAGGTAATTAATTCGCAACCCTCAGGGAAAAGTTCGTTAAAGTTTTAATATCTCTCAAGATATACCTATATTCCTGATGTAAAGATTTTTACATTTCGTTTAATGACAAAATTAAAATGTCTATATCGTAGAATTAACAAAGCAATTTTGAAAAAGAAACAATCGGAAAATTCCATTTTAGGCCTTTCTCTTCTAATGGTGTACATAGTAAGATCATTAACAGAAAAAAGAAAGTAAATAGCACTTCTGTACATTGAAAATTAAGCCAATACATACAAGCAACATATATCCATAATAAGAAGCATCGATATTTCAACTCAATACAATTGCATTATGCAAATAAAACAACTGAAGTGGAAAACGTCTCTTCGCAAATGGTCTTGATAAGGTTTGATTTGGATGAAAATGAATGGTTAAACTATAAGTGGTATATTGCATTTTATACGAGATATGCCGTTAGTTCGTCGTAATGCAAACAAGTATCAAACGTATTCTGTAAATGAAACGTTCTCCATTTTAAAACTTAATTTCATATTGTAAATAGTTGTTTTCTCTTACTGCAATAATAAAGAAATTAATTTTCCCCCTTTTATTAACTTGTTTTATTATTCCAAAATTTACGCATGTTTAGATTTCAGCATTTTGTAAACCCTAATACGAGAGAACCACTATAAAATTCAGAAGATAAATTTATTTGTTTGGTTTTAGCGCAAATATAAAAATATAAATGAAATATTTGTGGAATTTGGAAGGTAAAAACAATAAGCACTATATTGTTGAAGATAATTAGCAACTGGTTAAAAACATAAATACTATTAATTCACTGCTACACGTATTTTTCAACTATTATTTCGCTACTGTATGTTTTTCGTAATTTGTGTACAACTGTACCTCTAGTACAACAATTTGTTTTCGAATTATGTGTTGTACATTTTGTAATTCAATAACACTAATTAAAAAATTACAAAATAAAATTTTAGTGAAAATATCTTACACTTTTTATGAAAAGCATAATTACTTTTAACTTTTGACGTGTTTCAAGACGAGATGTCAAGCACAGATTTTGCCTCAGATCGAAACGTGTTTTTCAAATAAACTCTAAAGAGAAAAGATTTGTTTTCTATATAATTATCATTTTCTTAACGCTGGTGAATGACGTAACATCAAATAAATTTGCATTTATAAGAACCAGTTGAAAATTGCAACTCTAATGTTCATAAATCTCCTCAAAACAGAAGCCCGAACAGTCAGTTTGAAAACTTTTGATTAGCGTCCACACTTTGCCTAGTAGACTAATTTTTCTTGCCTCATTTCCGCAGTTTCCTCATGAGAAAACTTCTTTCTTACAATTTTCTGTGATGAAGAGGCAGCCAAAACTCATCGACGCGGGAAACTGCTGTACACTAACCATTTTAGGAAAGTATCTCAATACAATTCTTCCCTTATAAAGGTTTCTCTTACAGTTCATAGCGTTCAGCTAAACGAGAGGTACTTTTCTTAACGAACCATCGCCCAACAATAAATTATACCTGCTCAGATGAGCTGAAAGCTTTCGCTCCACCAAGTAATAAAACTGTCAAAAAATTTATAAGAAAAATCCTCTCACCGCAAGTATCCTGGTTTTTTTCGTTTTCTGAACTAATTTGCTTTGTAACACTTGAATATGGTTTGAAGGACGTTAACAAACCATCAGGTAAATCTCTAATGTTACTAAATACAAGTAAATTCAATCTTATAGACTAGATTGCTAAATGCAAAAACGTAACAGCGATTGTTTCAGGCAGATTTTTAAATGTTTGCAAGTTGTGTTAAACAATTTATTAATATTGGTATATTTCTTTCAAAAAACTTTAAGTAATAGAGAAAAATTATATTTACTGTGTAAAAATTATAAAAAATGCCTTTTACAACACTGACCACTGTAAACACGTTTACTTGTTTTACTTCTGTAAAATTTTGTTCCATATTTTTCTCAAAAGTAAAAGAATCGACGAAACTATTTTCAATAATTTCACATATCTGTTTCTGTCTCGCTAAAATATTCAGCTAGCTACACAAGAAATAAAGAAATAACTGTTTTGTTTATAATCAGGATGTTGCGTTCTATGGATCTCACGAGGTTAACAAAAGACACATTCCATCAAGTATTGTATTTCACTTCATTTTTTTTTCAATTCCGGTACGCACACTTGAAATAATGTATACATATATTATGATGCCTATAATATATTTTCATAAAGTTTTTCATATAGTTTTTAAATAACTTTTGCAGCAAAAATTTAATGTAACTGAAGCTTGCATAACACTCGAAAACTAAGAGTGATTTTAGTACAAATAATACAATTGAATAAATCTGCAATTAATTAATTATTTCTTACTAAATAGATAAACACAGATTTAATCACGTGATCATTTACTAAAGCTTTAATAACAATTTTTCAGTTTTTAAAATTGTATTATGTGCTATTATTTTTAAAGAGACGCGTAGATTTCAACCAATAAAAAAATGGTCTATTTTTCGGCAGAGGTAAAAAGATCTGGTATTTTAATTCTCAGTATAAACGATGTCTTATGTATAAATGAACTAAATATACAGATCAGAGATTCAAGAATTATCGTCCTAATTTGGATCTCTGACAAGAAAAAAACTCCAAATAAAAATGACTGAAGATGTTGTGCTTGGTAAATTTTATATTCATCACGTTTCTTGTGAGGACATGATTTTAATGTTTGCAAAGCCCCCAGTAACATAAAAGATTTTTTTTGTTTGTTTTAAATTTCGCTCAAAGCTACTCGAGGGGTATCTGCGCCAGCCGTCCCTTATTTAACAGTGTAAGGCTGGAGGGAAGGCAGCTAGTCATCACGACCGAACGCCAACTCTTGGGCTTCTCTTTTACCAACTAATGATGGGATTGAACGTCACATCATAACGTCCCCACGGCTGAAAGGGCGGCCATGTTTGATACGACAGGGATTCGATCCCACAACCCTCAGATTATGAGTCGAACGCCTGGCCATGCGGGGCCACCATAGGAGTTAAACGTAGATTAAAAAATAAAAAATACTATTAATACTGCAATTGTTTCCACCACCCGCTATTGGAGTGTCATATGTATTGTACACAAAAAAATGATGATTTAACTCAAATATTTTGACCAATTTTATTTTTTTTTACATTCAATATTGAAACAGGCAGAATCACAAAATTACCCACCGCAGTAACTGGACCATACCAATAATGAAGCATTTAAAACAAAAAAAGAATTAAGGAAAGTGTCAGTACTTCGATACGTATCAATATATACATATGTCCGTGTGTAAAAATTTGTTTGTTTTGTTTTGGAATTTCGCACAAAGCTACTCGAGGTCTATCTGTACTAGCCGTCCCTAATTTAGCAGTGTAAGACTAGAGGGAAGGCAGCTAGTCATCATCACCCACCGCCAACTTTTGGGCTACTCTTTTACCAACGAATAGTGGGATTGACCGTCACATTATACACCCCCACGGCTGGGAGGGCGAGCATGTTTAGCGCGACCCTCGGATTACGAGTCGCACGCCTTACGCGCTTGGCCATGCCAGGCCTGTGTGTAAAAAAAATGATACATTTATCTCATCGGATTGTGAATACATACACTCAAGCTAGTTACGTCGTTCCGACTTTCTATTAAATAACAGACATGTAGAGTGCAGGAAAGAGTAGAGGTCACTTCAAGAGTGTCGCAACGCTGTCCAGTTTAAATCCTTTGACAGCACTCTTTCTGTTCAGAAGTTACAATTAGATACGTATAAATCTGTTTTATGAAAGCTTATAAAAAACATCCCAATGTCATTGTTTAAGAAAAGTCACTAAATAATCTTAAGATTTATGTCAATGATTTGAAGAAAAGATACATAATTATCACGTTACCTAAGCTTCTGTAGAAATTATAAAGATTCTCAGAAGATACATTATACCACATAAGTGCTTTTTTAAGAAACCTTAAAGCGAATTTTCGCTGCATAACACGTTGTCCCAGTGCTCTGGTTGCAGAAACCTAACTTATAGTTTAAACCATTTTAGTCTTTCAGTTACCTAATAATGACGAAGTTGTTCGTGCGACCTTAGATGACACTCTATAAGTACTATTGTTTTTTATGTAATTTTTTATTCATTTATTATTATTAAGGCCTGTTTAGAGTGAACAACTTGCACGTTTAGACGACCTATGATTTAATTCCACTTGTCACAAAATCTTCTTCATTTATGCTATTGTTTTAGTAATTAAAGAAATTAATTATTTTAGACAGAAGTATTTCAAACTTTTACGCACGTCTACATTTTCATGATAGAATTACACCGAACCCCATTGCTATTTAAGCATATATTTCTAGATTGTTCATGCATCAAATTGCTTTTGAGTCGATAATTTCGTCTGTTAAATGGTTTATAATGACTCACAAGTCACACACAAAAATAAGCAACAACTCTATAAATGTTGCAAAATTTTTTTTCTATTCAGTTCTCTGTACTAAGTGTTATAACAGAGAGTCAATAACATAAACTTAATTAATGAACGGTATAAAATAAATAGGGTTTATTTGTTTGCTTTGAAATTTCACGCAAAGCTACACGAGGGCTATCTACACTAGCCGTCCCTAATTTAGTAGTGTAAGACTAGAGTGAAGGCAGGTGGTTATCACCACCCACCACCAAATCGTGGACTACTCTTTTACCAATGAATAACGGAATTGACCATCACGTTATAACGTACCCACGGCTGATAAGGCAAGTTAATTTGGTGCGACGGGGATTCAAACCTGCAACCTTCATATTACGAGTCTAGCGCCCTAACTACCTAGCTATGAGATAGGTAATTCTGTGGTTAGTAATTAATATGCGAAGAATTCGTACATTCTACTCTGAAAAACAAATTTCAGATAGCTGGATAATAGAAGTTTACAAAAGATGTCAATTTCAGCCTGATCGTGGTATCAAGAATATGGGAGCTTATCACAGAAGAGTGAATTTATTAGGTATAAGAATAAAAATATACTAAGATACAGCATAGCTAAGAGCCCATTTTCAATCTAGTAACTCCAAACTAAATTCATTTACATCAATTCCATTTTCCTTGTAGTGAATAGAAAATCGCATTAAGTGTATATTTGCATCTGTATATACGCTGACGGCAAAGCATTTGGCTTCAGTCTTGCCGAGATCGAATGAAATAGACTCGCACCGCTTAGTTGTATGTACTGTGAAAGTTTTCCCGCGTGATCTTACGTTTTCGAGTTGTATTTATGAAACTTAATGTTTTTGTTGTTGTTATTATTAATGATACTCAAGACTTTACTTAGTCCTTTTGTAGTATGTAAAAGTATGTGTTAAAATTGTTAACGTTACTCACAAGTTTCTGTGTTTTTAACTTTAATAGCCCACTTTCCATTTGTTTTTACAGAATTAGTTTATGTTGTGTAGTTTAAAAATGGTTATAAACCTTTAATAAAGCTCCATGTGTCCTCTGAGCATTCCATGTCAGGTCGTTATCAAATGCACGCAATTCCAGAATTTCATTTTTAATGATTTTCTACCTTGTAATATTATACGCGAGATATAATTAGGTCTAAATGTATGGTTCACTGTTATTAATCAACGAAAGAAACAAAAACTGAAACAAAATGGACACAACAGAAAAAAACGAGTTAAGCAAGACCTCCGAGGAAAACAACAAAGTTTTTTTGTCTTTATTTTGGCTGTACAATTATAAATAAATAAATATATATATATATATATAGTGTAAACACTTCTCCAGTAGAAAAAAGCATATTTCATTGAAGTATATTCATTGAATATTCGAGTTGTCTGCCGCATTTCCTGCAACATAATCTAATACATTTGCCACTTCAACTGTTTAGACGAGAAAAAAAAAACAAAAACGAATTTTACACGCGTGTTAAACAACCGGAACAGAAAACTCTAAGATTCAGTTACAGTCACCTATAATTTTTAACTATTTGCCAGAAGTAAAACAACTAAGCTGCACAACCCGGTGAAAACCTCCTGTGATTCAAACATGATTATCTCTAATTTTTGTTTACCAGAAGGAAGGCAAACAGCTGCAGAGTAAGGTCGGAAACCTCTAGTATTCAGTTATGATCATTTCTAAGTTTCAACTATATACCAAAAGGAAAACAACTTGCAACATAACCAGATCAATAGCCTCTAGGATTCAATTGTGGTCACCTCTAATTTCAAACTATCTACCAAAAGAGAGGAAACGAGCTGCACAACCAGGTCAAAATCCCATAAATTCAGCCTTTAATTTCTAACTATTTATCAGAAGAATTTTGTTCTGCTTTTTGAAAGGAATAAAATGACTGATTTTTACTTTTATAATATGTCCATGACTGAAGAAGGCAAGAATTTTCCATGAAATTGCATCTCTAGCTTGAAACCCTGTGATCAGCAGACTGACATGCTGATGACTAGACACCGTTATTAATGAATAAGTGTACAAACATGTAATTTTAATCCATACGAAAAAATGTTATGCCAACGCTCTTCAGTCAACTTTTAGAGTTTATATATGTTTAACTATAAGCTACTTGCACTCTTCATGTAACGGAAAACAGGAAACAAAATGAATAAATCTGTTTAGGAAATTTAAAAGGAATTCTGACGTTGTTCATAAAAAAGTTATGAAACACAAACACCAACTGCTGTGTAAGGAACAGAGTTTGTTGTTAAACACAAAGTTGCACAATGGATATTCTATTGTGCGCATTTTGTTAATAATGTCTCGAGGTTTAATTAAGATTATGAGCCCTTAATCTGTTTAGTGCCGTAGACAAGATAACTCGTCCAGTGCCACGGACAAGTTAATTCATTCTCGATAATATCTAACTTCAACGCTAGATGTCAGCACCATACATGCATTTGACCTTCTTACAAATTGTTTCACTTTCGATCCAAAATGGCGTCACGAAAAAAGTTACAAAATGAAGAAGTATTAGAGTTGTATTGAAGCAGCTGAAATACTTGGCTTTCAACAATTTAATCTTACCGTTAAAACACATGCAGTAAACAACGAAACAACGATAAAATGCTTTAAAATGGGATATAATGAAAAATATGTTAAGTGTCACTTCTAATTTGTATATAAAACCAAATGTCAGCATAGTAAAAAGATTATACAACTCTGTGTACGCCAGTTTATGTATGGTTTGTCGTTTTCAGAAACAGGTGTACTTGATAAGAATAAAAGGAACAACCAGAAGTATTCAGATTGAAGTTAAAACGTTATGTATGTGAGGTTTCGTATCGATATTTTATCAATGTTCGTTTTATTGGCTTCAATTATTTCTTTATAAATATTATGTGCTGTTATTGTGTTTTGTTTACTTGCTTATTACTTGTTTTTTGTTTCCCCTTCCCACAGTGGCACAGCTGCATGTCTCCAGAATTAAAACGTCAGAAACCAGATTTTGAAAGGCGTGGTGGGCAAAACACAGATAGCTCATTGTGAAATTAGGTGCTGAACTTAAAACAAATTATTTGTACGTTTGCTTGTTTCAGAATTTTCACTCAAAACTATAGATCTGCGAATATCACTTAGTAATTGTAAACTGACAGAAGAGAGAGAGGTCATCAACAGCATCCAGTACTAACTCTTTTGCTAATATTTTTTAATCGGACAGTAGTGTCTGACTGCGACTCTTAGAACACACCCACGGCCTTGAAGTGCAAAAAGCGATTTCACGTCAAATGGGTCTTTCTTTCAAGAGAACTGAAGAATAATAAAACTGTTATCTGAAAACAGAGAACTGTCTTTAGTAGAAACTAACGGCGAATGTCATGTTTGAAGAGTTTAATACAAGAGTACAAGTTTACATGCAGTAGTGCAATTACATAAACTCTCATGGGTGTTCACATTTCGTACATTAGATCATGACAGGAAAGTACGAACATTTCTGATATGTTTTGAAAATGTTCACCTTAAATCTCAAGTGGTTATTTTCAAATTTTAATACAAATTTAAAATTCCTTTGATGCTGGAGTGAAAGTGGCCAAGTGGTTAGCGGACCCAACTGTAGATATTTGGTTCCTTTACAACAAAATCGAAATCCTCACCTTGTGACGAGTGAGTGCGTTTAAAGGGTGGGAGCAAAATTCCGCTACTTGATTAGAATATCCAAAGAAATAGCTGTAAATACTGTTAACTAACTTTCCTCAAATCTATTATATCAAAACTGAAGACTGTTAGCGCATATATCCCTTACAATGATTTGTTTGTTTCGTATTTCGCGCAAAGCTACTCAAGGACTATCTGCGCTAGCCGTCCCTAATTTAGCAGTGTAAGACAAGAGGGAAGGCAGCTAGTCATCACCACCCACCGCCAACTATTTGACAACTCTTTTTCCAACAAACAGTGGGATTAAATTGACCGCCCATATAACGCCCCCACGGCTGAAACGGCGAGCATGTTTGTTGCTACGAAGATTACAAGATTAATCCCAGATTACAAGTGCAGCGTCTTACCTACCTGATATTTGCATAAATATCCGAAACAATCAACTAAAACCTTTTATGCCGATAATATTAATCCTTGTTCAATCTCATCTTCATAAACCCTGTGGATTTGCTTTACGATACATAAATCTTGAAATAGACCTAATAATACGTAGAATCCTGTGTTTTTGTTTCATAAGAAAAATGTTTTAGCTATGTTTCAAACTACTTTTAATTTGTACATACACATACATATATATATATTCTGACTCGATCAATAATACTCATATAATTTTACTGATTACAATATGCCAAATTTTATTGTTTCATGTGTAATTAGTGCATTTGTCGTGATGTGTGTAATTAAAACCTTCAGCGTTTCTGTATTAATAACGATTCACCTTCAACAAAATCATCGGCTCCAAAACAGCAGTCTATTAGCGTCACCTCAGGAATCTCAGCCTTTTACCAACTGTATAAAACGTTTTCATGTAAAAACTTTATCGTTGTTCTTGGGATTAAATTGTGAGAACATTTTCTGTTTTATCATTATTCGTTTATTTTTTAGTGATGATAAAGCTTACAAGACTTGAAATAATACAGTTTCAAATGGTGTAGTTTTCCTAAATATTGAGGTTTACAGAAAGATACAGTTTAGTACGAGCAGGAGGCACAAAAGACATTGATCCGAAAATCATGCAGACTGAATAATGCTAGATAACCAGAAACCTTCCAAAAATGGCACTGTAATCCGCATATGTATGTACATATACACATATATATATGCCCAGGTTACATTCATATTCTGCCTACATACATCTTGTAATACTATATTAATTTTATGGTTCCACCAACCCGAGCTTCAGCCGCCTAATCTCTAGAAAATCCTTTAATATCATTCAAATAACACTCGGCTAATTCCGTAGCTGTAGTCTTGAATCAACAGCACACGAACGATGCAAACGACATCTGGAACTAGAAGATAACCGCAGTGTAATATGTGATATAATATTAGTTTTAACTTATGTTTTGCAGACCTTACTCTGGCATAAATAATGTGCCATGTTTGTATAAAAACAAATGTTAGTTTAACCAAGTTCGTGTAATACTAACTGGCATTCTATGGTGCTAAGAAATTCAGGCATACGTGAAGCACAGCTCACGTAGGGCCAGAAAGAAAAAGGAGAGCAAATAAAATAACTGCCATGTGTAAGTAATTAGCATAATGCAATCCGTAGTTTTAGCTGTCAACACAGAAACCAGGAAGCGTGACAAACCAGAGGACACTAATTGGAAATATTTGAATGTAGTCAAGAGGTCTGTACCAGTAATGATACTTAGCAGAACCGTCACACCATAAAGGAGTTGACTTCTAGCAAGGTCGACCCTTTACACCCGCCCCAGTTTACCTCATTTCTTTCTTATAATAGACAACAAAGACTTAATGCAAACTTCTATCCAAGTCACCTGTGTTGTTTCTTTTAACGCTTTAATGAAACAGGAAACAACCTGGTACTTCTACTAAAATCCCATAACAAAGAAATCGCGAGCCACCAACACCCACTATTATGGGTGTGACACGCTCGTGTAACGACGTGTGCTGGCCTTGCCCCTACCCAACATCTTTCTGTCCTTCCAGGCTCGACGGACTTTAACCTTTCGTGATATCCACGCGTCACACTCGAGCAATCACAACAACCTGCTTATGAAAATGCAAAATATAATACATAGATAGAGTAGATTGTAATTTCATTGCTTTTGTGGTTTCGCGCTTAGAAATTAATCCTTATCAATAATAAACTGTAGAGTTACTGCCCCATATTATGAAAATTGAACGTAAAAGCAACTACACATGTGAGCCTAATGTTCGTTCAGATTGTTAAATAACATAAACAATAGTTTGTGCATTTTGTTATATTAAGACCATAAGCGAAAACATTTTGAGAAATAATTGCACTCATTCCATAGACCTATATTATTGTTACCCGCAATTAAAGCTTTCTAATTTTTGGAGAAAAAAAATATGCTAAAATTTTCATAGTAATAATGATATCATTTATTACAGAAAAAGGATGTAAAGTTAGACAGCAATAAGAAGGATAAAGGAAATTCCAGTAATAGCGGTGGATTTTTTTCCAGTATCGGTTTGTCCCCAAATGAAATAACGTCAATAGTGCTCAGGAAAAGATATCTTGTTTTCTCTACTTTATTTGTATTTACCGTAAGGGAAAAAAAATAACAAAGGCGAAACATTTCCCAAACAATCATGGAAATAAAGACATTGGAGTTCTGGAACATTTTCCACTAACAGGTGATACACGCATGTTGTTGTTGGAAGCTGTTGTTTATTTAAACAGAAATGTAATTTGATGAGGCTTATGAAAAGTTAAATCATTTAATAATGCACATCAATTTTACACAAGACGGAAACATTTCGACTGTTTATAAATAAACACAAAGCTACACAATGGGCTATCCGTGCTCTGTCCATTACGGGAATCGAAACCCGAATTCCAGCGGTTTGAGTCTGCAATTATAGCGCTGTTCTGCTGGGGGTCAAACACTTCGAAACATTAACAGCCACCATTATTTTACGTTCATTCTTAACTGAAAGAAGAAGAAATACTTCTCAAGAAGAAAAATAGCTATAATGGTGAACTAATCTGTTGTTTTAAGTGATGATGAAGAGAGGATGATATAATACATTTCCACGAGCCTTTTAGCGAATCTTTCATCGATAACTTATAATGTGACACGTCGATTTACTGTTGCGGAAATGAAAAAGGAAACAAAACTAAGTAAGAAAAATACTTTGGTGATATGTGGATGGATCGTAAAAATATAAGGATTCTCAGGTTATTTCTGAAACGCTTCATAACTGCTAAGAAGTTCTTACAATGTGCTGCCAGTCAAAAGCTTAGAGTAAAAACATTTTCCCTAAAAGCAAGATAGCGCGAGGCTAAAGGTGAACTAACTCATGTTGACGGACGATAGATGAGTTAGTGTAAATACATCGTTCAATGTCTCAGAACTCTCTTTTCCTGATTAATGTTGAGGCAAACTCAATGTCTTTCCACTTCGTTCTTGTGGCCTCTCGTCTTCAGGCAATACGAGTCAACGAGTAAAGTTATACGAACTGGATGTTACTGCAAAGAAATATTGTGGAGTGTAAAAATATTCTGATGTGTGTCATTACCACTGGCAACATGTATACTGCCGTTCAGTACTTGGCTATACTAGTCCTTGATAAATTACTTCATCATTTTACCGTTTCCTGGGATGCGATCTCCATTTGAAAGTACTAAATAAGCACATTCGATACGAAATACAAAGTTTTTATGAACTACTTGTTTTCGTAATAGGTATTTTTGTAACTTTAAACATTATTCATTCTCTTTTTTCTTGTACTATAAAACTTTAGATAAATGTAACCGAATTTCAGCTGAGACAAATCTCTGAACGATTTAGAAAGGTTTTATATCTTATGTCAAGCTTCTTTCAGTTTGATTTTTTTTTTACTTATATTGTAGGTTCGTCCTCTAACGAAGATACTTTCGTGACGATAGGTACCACACAGCTGAAGCGGTTACAAGATGAATGATTTTTTTAATGTTTTTTTTTTTGAATTAGAAAGTAATTTTGAAAGTAGCTCGAATGAAGTTTTTCTTTTTATCTAGTTTTTAAGGTAGAAGAAACCAATTGTGCTAACAGTAGTTTCTTTGTTGTTTGTTTATTTTGTTTTTTATTGGATTCTAGGAAACTTTTATAATTAGTGTCTCTTGTTGAGGCCTGGAACTTTAAGCAAATAGGTGAAATGAATATTCTTTGCACACTGAAATATCCAGAAGGTGTACTTTTTCATACTACTATCTTTATAATTTTCAAATATAACATAGTAAGGTGTTTCTAATTTTCGAAAAGAAAACAGTAACGTTTTTGTTATTTTCAAATATGACATGAGTCTTTGTCATTTTCAAGCAGAACAGAGTAAGGGGTGTGTCATTTTCAAGTGAAACATAGTAAGGTGTTTGTAATTTTCAAATGTAATATAGTAAGGTGTTTACGCTTATTTTTTTTAATTAAAAAAATGTTACTGATTGTCATAATTTGTTGTTCTAATTCCAAAGTGTATAATAATGGTAAGACAAGTTTGTTGAAAAAATCTGTATGTTAGGTTTTAAAGCTGTCAATGATAGAGTAAACGCCCTACCATATCCTCCCACTACTGGTTTATTTCCTTTACAAAAGGCTTACGAGTCCTTTCAAGTTTTATGTTTTAATCTTTAAAATATCTCTAAACTCCAATTTGCTTTATCTCTGTCTACATGTATTTATATGTCAATGTATCTACTCTACATATATACTACTACACTAGAACACAAGCAAAGCTGTTCGTCTATGTCAAACTTGGAAAAGCAATGTAAATACGAGCATGAGCCGTATCCCTTCCACTATTTTGAGCCGCGACACACGAACCGTTAGTCCAAAGTGACCCGTGCTACATACTGGTATTAATCTCTCCTGTTTGGTATTGGCTTCACGAAATAAAAGTTAAATTTCTTAATTTTTTCTTTCTAAGCATTTAATGTAGTGTGTGTGTGATTAATCTTACTTACTACTTGGTTCAGTCCCAATGAATCGATTTTTTATCTTTTTAAATATGTATACATATACATAGATAGTAAAACAAACCTCACTTGTTACAATGTTTTTAAATGAAATATATTATCCGAACATTGTACATTTTAAGTTGAACTGCGGAATGATATACTTTAACATTAACCTTTGTTTCATTTATACAGCAAAACGATACAATTCTCGTGGAATTTGTACTTTATTTTTGCGTATTTTAGCTATTGTTATTAATGAATCTTATAAACAATTATCTTTTTATATATATTAATTTAAAACTTTCATTAGTCCTTAAAATAGGTTATCTGTATATTTCAATCTTATGTTTTTTCAGCTGTGTTTTAATTCACAGGTTTCTTTCTGGTTTAATTGTCATTACATTTCCATAATGTGGACCTAGATCCTACCACAACAAAATACTGTAAATTTATGTGGTCCACCACGTTTGATTAAACACTCTTGTTTTCCCGGAGATAAGTTCCTTCGAGAAATCTTATCTTCAAACGAAATACAACTATCAACTGTATGTAACCGTCATCTCTCACTCTCCAAAAACATCAAAAACGTAGAACAACGTTCCGATTTCTCTTTGATAATTACTTCATTTTGTAGTAACAACAACAACCCAATCCGCCTTCCAAGTCAATCAACCACCTTACCTGATGTTTCAGACTATTAGGCGACTGCCCTTGTGCAAGTGGTCGCACAAAATGAGTCAATTACTAGCTCGGTAAATTTTTTTTCATACATTTCTTTGTAAACCCCTTTAAAAAGAAAAGCAGAAAAAAGATTTATACGATAATTAAGACTTTTATTTTTCTAACAAAAGAACATCACTACATTTCCTCGCTTGTACGTCCTTTCCTTTTGTGCTGTGTAAAACTATTCAGGCTCAAAAACACCAGGAGTTTATGCAGTTCTTAGAAAGAAAGGCGTGATATACTTTCTTTGATGTTGAAACGAGCACATCTTACTCAACGGCAGAAACAGGATTAAAACTGAATAAGTGTGGTGATAAGGATTCGTATCTTAAAACGATCGCTGGACAACTGAACGACAAGGACTGAGAATACTAAGACTATATACGTTTTGATAATTATCGAGATCAAATAAGAGGGATTTCAAAAAAAAATATCATATGTTTTTCCACATAAACTACACAATACAGGGTCAATCTATCCGACAGGCCCGGCATGGTCAGGTGGGTTAAGGCGTTCGACTCGTAATCCGAGGGTCGCAGGTTCGAATCCATGTCGCACCAAGCATGCTCCCCTCTTCAGCCGTGGAGGCGTTATTATGTGACGGTCAATTCCATTATTAATTAGTAAAAGTGTAGCCCAAAATTTGGTGGTAGGTGGTGATGACTAGCTGCCTTCCCTCTAGTCTTACACTGCAAAATTAGGGACAGCTAGCGCAGATAGCCCTCGAGTAGCTTTTCGCGAAATTCAAAACAAACCAAACGTATCGGACAAGTAATTAGAAAGAAAAGACATTAGCTGATCATTTTTTTCTGAGATCCGCTATTTGCCATAAAATAAACTTTGATGAACAGAAGTTACGTTTAATGAGGTTTATACAGAAATACGGTATAAGTTGTATAAGATTACATATCTTTAAAACAAAATATTTTAATATTAACTGTATGAAAGACCTTTCACAGTTTGGAATTGTCTGACAAGAAAACAAGAGATAAGTTTTATTACGTGAAATGAACAGTGAAAGCTGAAGAATTCCAGTTAATAAAGGAAGTATTGACTTGTTATGTTTTACTTTATCCTGACTCTGAAAGCAGAAAAATAATAAACATCAGAAAAAACTCCATAGTATTTATTTTTCGTTCTTTCACATGTCTTCTTTTATATTCGTCAGTAAGATAAACATTCTTCATCTTCAAATCAAGTAATTAAATATATTGATCTTGTTTATTAAAATCAACATATTATTTGCAGAAAATAAATCGTCGTAACAGATGGCGTTTTCCTAGAAATATGTTAGACATTAATTTAAAATATATTCTTATATTTCAAAACATCACTAAAATAATAATTTATTTGTGCATTTTTACTGGATATTCAGAAAGCGTTTATTGCAAAGAGATTTGGAATTCTAACATTTTCTATTATAATAAGACCTAGCATAATACAAACTTTCAGAACATTATATAAAAATTCAACGTGTTCGATTATTTATAACGATCAGATTTGTAGACGAAAGAGAAAAGATGAAGTTTGGAGTTTGGAACTGAAATACAAATAACAACAAAATTCGATATTCACACAATTCTCTCCTAATGTTTAAAGTAGAAACTACAGATACATTTTCTTAACGTTACTATATTTCTCTAGTTTAAAATATTCATTTAGTTTAAAACCTAAGATTAAGCGACGTGTTCAACCGACTGCTTTCAATATTTTGTTGTTAATGGAAAAACCTTATACTCTCCACGATTTCTCTGGAGTCCAAACTCATTATTAAAAATCCAGACGGTTAAAAGAAGAGAAAATCATTGGTTTTAAACCAGTGACTACATAACTCACAAAAATCCATCAATTAACCATGATATTTTAAAAATAAATACAAAAACATTTTATTGAACTGAAAAGAAACCGACAGAATCTAATTCCACAGAAGGAATTTTCAAAAATTACATCTAAGTTACTCTAACTGCACAAAAAGAAGAAATATTGCTGTGCAACCAAGCATCCAGCTTTTGGTGTAATAAGACGGAAATTGTAAACACCTTAGGTTTAAATTTCACGAACCAAAAGAGTTGTTTTATATTAGAAACACTGTATTTGGAATTCGTTTTCTTACTCAATATCACAACCTCTTTTGCGCTTATTGCTTGTTTTTCCACAGATAGAGAATTTTTTGTTAAATATTTGTTGTTTGAACCAAAAATTTAAAAAAGTGAAATGAATTTCAAATTAAACGCATTTCAATTTTAAAATTGTTTATTCACAAAATCCCTAAAGAACCTAATATGTAACTTTTTTTTTAATTTCAGAAACAAAGATGAAATCACAAAGTAAAAATAAAATTGAATACTCTCAAAATAAAACTATTTGTGGTTATATATATTTCCTGGGGTGGTTAAAAAGCAGATACTTTGACGAAAGTAACCACACTGCTGAGCAGTAAATATGAAGTTCAGTGGGGTTATGTGCTGATATAATCGGGTGTAAGATAGAATTCTCTATTGTATTAAATTTACGCTGATGTATTTCATTTTAAAGGCATACAGCATAGAAGCTTATCCTAAATGCTCTTATACTAATGTAAACACAATAGCATGGAAATAATCGGCCCAATGTAAACATATCGTGATAAAAGAAATAACATATAACGAGTCAGATAAAATTGATTGGAGAAACGTGATGCTTTTATTGAATATAAATTTGAATTATAACTAAAAATATACGAGTAACTAAGCAAGCTTACAAACCTTTTTTTCAAACATCCAATTGAACCCGAGACAACTAAAGTCAAGGTTCACAAACCTTTAACTCATAACCCCCAAAACATACCGCTGTGTAAGTGGGACGAAAGAGGCATTTTATACTTCAAATCAATATCAAAGTTATCGGATATATTATTATTTACATTATATATTTTTATACCTTGCCTTTATTTTTATTTATAATCCTCTGTTTCAGTTGCAGTCGTGTTTACAGAAAACGTAAATTATACAGTTTCAAGAATTTTGCCTTCTGTACTTCTTATTACCGCTCCTCTATAAAAACGCTAAAACAATAGCACGTGAGAGATAAGTCTGGAGAACCAGAGCACAGGCAGAGTTGCACGTTTGCAAGAAACTACTATTTTAAAACAACAACAGGTACAAAAACAAGATATGTGGAATTAAATTACTGAAAGACGAATAATTATCTAATGGTCACATTGTCGAACCCACTCGAATTACAATGTAATTTCGTAGGCTATTCTTATTACAAAAACACTGGAAATGTTATATTATTATTCTAATGAGCTTTATTGCAATGATTGGTGAGAAACAACTAAGTAAGCAATTATTTCGTATCTTCTTTTAATCAATAAATAGTATTTTCTTAGAAAACATCAACACAAAATAATTTGTATAATATCTTCTTATAATAGAGTAAATAGTTATTAAGTAATAAACTCACGTATTTCATTTATTTTTTTTTTCAATATTGTTTCACGTAAAGTGTCAAATTTATTTAAATTTCCACTGAATTCAAACAAATATTGACAAAATTAGCGAAATACACTTTTTGCCTATTTAGAATACACGGGTATATGTAATAATGTTGTTATATTTTTTGTAGAACCCCGAGAGTACACAACCTATAGTAATCACTGTGACCTGTTTTATTAAACAATCACCGTATATTCGTCAAATATCATGTAGTCTACCAACCCCATCCATTAGTATACCTTAACTCCATATTTCATAGCCAAATAAAAAAAATATATATATTGTAAAATCAAACTTCACCAACAAAGAGGCAGAAAAATACAATCAAGGTAATCAAACGTTGGTAAGTTCCTTTGTGAGCCAATCAAATTTAAGTTCATTCATTAAATTAACGCGTAGAGTATTCATAGAGAATAATTATTTATAAAAATCAGCTGGATTAACAACTTCTAATTTATACAGAAAAACCAGTATGTTTTTGTAACACTACGTTTCAATAATAGCTTTTATGTCATATTAATTAACAACAAAAGTATAACCTAATATCTAGTTTTTAGTCCATGGACTATATAGAAATGAAAATTGGAAAACAAAAATATTTGTTGATTTATTAATTTAGAGTCTCCGTTCATTAAAGAGTTTTGTTTTTTATTTAAAATGTTGGTAATATGAAATAAAATAACTTAACTCAGAAATGATTTCAGTTTAAAATGTAATACATATTTTTCACTTTCATTATAATTTTTATGCATTTGGCTCTAAGCTAGACGATCCCACACTATGTCTTTACTTTAGACTTATTATACCAACACTCACTACACTTATAAAGTTTAATACCACCCTCATCACTGTTCCTTTGCACCCCTGTCACTGCAATCGTAATGAGAAGACAGTAATCAAATTATTCTACCCTATAAAAATACATTTTGGCTTTTATGACTCCTACTTCATCGAGAAATTAAGCATTACGAGACACACACTGGCTTTAAATAGGTTAGATGAAGTAGAAAAACTTGGTAAAACGGTGATTAAAATATATACTTTTTAAATTAGTTTGAGACAGTTTATGTGAGGCAAGTATATATGAAAAAGATAATACAGATTGAAGCATTACAGATTGTTCCTAAAAAATGTTTCAATGCTTATCTCGAATAAATATTAATTTTGTTTTTAACAAATTGTTTAAATTCTTACAAAAGCTACCCTATACACTTTTTATAATCTTAAAAATAGCAGTTATGAGCGGTTTGTTTGTTTTTCTTATAACAAAGCCACAATGGGCTGTATGTTGAACCTATTGAGAGGAATCGAACTGCTGATTTTGGCGTTGTAAATCCGGAAACTGACCGCTGTACTAGCGGGGAACTAGTTACGAGTGCAACAATCTCAACATATACGAATTCATGTGAGGTCAGGCACCAAAAATATTTTTAGAGCGTAAAGCTTGACTTTTCATTTTTAAAGAGATAAGTCACTGAATTTTGCCAACAGTCACATGTTAAAATACCAAAAATCACGTAAGAATCGGTCAGCTCATATTTTTGAAGATACCTCTTCTTTGACACAGTGATTAAATCTCTGGAATGGTGCTAAATGCTCGCGGGCTCACGAAAGGACGGAACAGAAACAATTGCTCACTACCTCCGTGAAGACGGTTTCTGAGGTATGAACAAAGTTTGGAAAGATAATATAAAAGGGGAATACGTTTATATTCTTTATTATTTTGGATACTGTTATGTTACTTTCCATTTCCTTCACAAGCGGAATGCACAAAAACCTAATAGTTAATAAATAAATTGTAACTTTATGTTTTTTGTTTGTTTTTGAATTTCGCGCAAAGCTACACGAGGGCTATCTGCGCTAGCCGTTCCTAAGTTAGTAGTGTAAGACAAGAGGAAAGGCAGCTAGTCATCACAATCCACCGCCAACCCTTGGGCTACTCTTTTGCCAACGAATACTTGGATTGGCCATCACATTATAACGTCTTTACGGTTGAAAAGGCCAACATGTTTCGTGTGATGGGGACTCGAACCCGCGACCCTCGAATTGCGAGTCGAGTGCCTTAACTGCCTGGCCATGCCGGGCCTAGCTTTATGTTAATGAAATGGCAAAATTCAGACAGTTAGTAAAATAGCTGTGAAATGTACAAAAATCATCTTTCCTTTTTTTTTAATAGAACAATTTTAACTAAAAGTAATCTCTCCTCACAAAACGAACACGATTTTCTCAGGACTCTACCTGAGAATTTGATTACACCGTAATTGAAGCAATTTCTGAATGTAGTACCGAGAAACTGGAGTTCTTAGAAAAACTTACTTTTCTCATTATGAAAAACCACATTTGATATATAAAAAGCAGTATACTGAATCGTTTTGATAGTTGTTTCAATAATGCACAAATGGTTTGTGCCATTGCTTTCGTGTAGCTCTGTTGTTACGCTTGTCCTTTTGTTACAAAACAAAATAGTGACGTCAGTATACTGAATGGAATGTCGCTGAAAATATTATTGGTATATCATTTATATCACATATATCTAAGCTTATTACGTTATAATGAACTACTTTAGTAACACGTTTTCATATACCTTGACAATGAAGAACGTGAGTTTCATACATATTCTAAGCCTTCGAACTTTATTCTGATTCACGTTACAATTTAAATCTTTGATCTGAAATCATGCGGCTTTAATTACAAAACATAGCTCTGTTTCAAGCAAAGTACTTTTCTAAGAACGGAATTAATAAACCTTTTACGAAACATGTTGTCATCTTGCTACAGCCTTTTCAAATTCTTAAAGAAAGGATTTTCATTTGTACGAATTTTTTTCACGTATTAGGTTTTCATAATCCTGTGACGTTCTAAAATTGAAATGAATGTGCTATAAATTTATGACAATCGCTGAAAAAAATCATCTAACTTTCATTTCTAAATCACTATACGCTGGTAATGACATTTTGGAAAAATAGCTTTAAATTATTGCGGTTTAACTGCCGTCTTATGCACTTAGCTGTAACTCACGGTTAGAAGTCAACCTCCCCAAAGGGTTCAGCTGTAGCTATGTCAACCTACGGCATTAAAAATGAGGTTTCGATACCCGTGGTGGGCTGAGCATAAATAGCCCATTCTGTGGAGTTGTGATTAATAAAAACAAATCCAAACTAAGTATCCATTTCTCAAGATCGTCTAATTTATCCATGTATCATTATTTCTTAGCTACAGACATCTCTTCTGCTTGGAACAAATTCACGATTTCAATGAACACCTGTTGAAGAAGTTATTTTGTTAAGTAGGTATTATTATTCCAAATGGTATTAAACACATAGTATTCACATAAACTTTAAACTATTATCAGTGCAAATTGAGTTTACTCAACGTTAAGTATGCATTACTCAGCACGCATTAAATTTTAAAAAATCATGTTATTTCAGTTACAAAACAAGAAATATGATAGCGCCAGTCCCACTAAAAGTCCTTATAACAAAATGTAACTTCTTCTTTATATGTAGTGAACACTTCGTTTAGTATAATTAAAATGTATTACTTCTAATCGAATTACTTGTCTATTGTCAACTGATAGATTGCATTAATAAACAAGGCTTATTATATTACGAAGTTCCGTTGATTTAAATTTTTAATATGAACGACTAAGCTAAAATGATAATAAATGAACGTACTCTATTTCTGTGTATTGTACGTAGGCAATTGAAATTATCAAGACTTAACAAATACACACATAAATTATCATTCATAAAAAATACAAAGTTTTAATTAATATTTAAGAAGACCTTTTATAACATTACATGGAAGACTGAAATTGTTTAATATTGTTTGTTTTAAATTCGTGTTTGTTTTTGCTTTAGAAAATGGTAAACTAACTAAAAATCATCATTTGAAAAGACAGGATACATCAGTGATGTCGAGAATACGTATATATTTAACAATGAAACGAAAGAAGAAATAATACATCATTTACCAATATAAGTTTAAAAAAGAAATTAAAAACAGAACACCATACGTTTTATTTCTTTCCACATTAATAAAGCTCGTGTTAAACTTTATCCTGTTCAAGATCGATTAGCTGATTAACATATTAAAATCAGAAAACAAAACGACTAATATGTGATAATGTGTTTCTTTAAAGTGCGTCGTACAAAATTTGTGCACCTTCTTAAATTATTTTTTTTTCTGGCAGGAATAAGAAAAGTTCATTTATACTCATGTATTGCTGGAAAGTTTTCCTCCCACCTGAATCATCCAGAAATCCGAGCGTAGCCAATTGGCTACTGCCCAATTTTTGTTCTCCTATCAGTTTCATAAAGGTTTACACTTTGTTCTGCTTCCAAAATACAAAGAGTCTTGGTGATTTGATTGACTTACTTTCGACTAAGAACCTAGCTAAAATGCATGTCCGGCCAAAAGGATTTTATATATGGTTAGGTTCACCATATTTCCGTCCGGAACTCTTCAAATTGGGCTCCGAACGAACAATATTGAATGTGAATAAACGTTTCATTTCCGGAGAAAATAAATTGTATGTGAAAAATGCAATGTAAGCAAAGTGTTCCCACGATGACACCACCTGAAGACAAACATAAAAATTCTTGAATTTTAAAGTTGTAGACTGAAAGAGTTAAAACTATTTCCCGTTTCCTACTGCATACAATTTCCTCAGATTATGCGTAGTGATCTATACCAGAGAAACAGAGATGATTCACTGACCTTTGAAACTTTTCGGTTTGCTTTGAAGTTCGCGCAAAGCAACACAAGGGCTATCTGCGTTAACCGTCTCTAATTGTGCAGTGTAAGCCTAGAGAGAAGGCAGCTAGTTATCACCACCCACCGCCAACTCTTGGGCTACTCTTTTACCAACGAATAGTAGGATTGACCGTCACATTAAAACGCTCCCACGGCTGAAAGGGCGAGCATGTTTGGCGCGACCGGGATGCGAACCCGCGACCCTCAGATTACGAGTCGCACGCCTTAACACGCTTGGCCATGCCGGGCCTACCAACTCTTGTACTACTGTTTTATCAACGAATAATGAGACTGACCGTCACATTATAACGTCACCACGATTGGAAGGGCGAGCATGTTCGGTGCGACATGGATTCGAACCCGCGACCCTCGGGATTACGAGTCGAACATCTTAACACACTTGGCCATGCCGGGCCTTTTTATTACATTCGATGAAGACTGACTTAGAGTATAAAATAATAATAGTTCTCGTTATTAAACATAAAGCTATACAAAAGGTTATCTGTGTTCTATTCACCCCAAATATCAAAACCCATTTTCTAGCAGTGTAAGTTGATAGACATGCCCTGTGCCACTATGGGAAAATAACGAAAGACCACAGGTATTTGATACTTACAGTGAACTTTTGAATATAGCGAATTCAAGTTTAATCACTTGGAAAGTTGCATTTGCATGATAGTTTATATAACTTTTAGGTTCTGGTGTGGATGAACGGTTAACGAGCTGGATTGTACATAAGGAAGACCCAGGTTTGAGTTTCAAATGCTACTGAACATATTTCGCACGTTTAGTTAAGGGGACTTATGTTCATAACGGTCAATATCTATATTCATTTAGGAGTAGTTGAATAGGGCAAGTGCTACTAAATAGTTGTTCTCCCACTCATGATTAGCAGTTGTAAATTGGTAATGGCTACGTCTGAACCTCAAGCGTTTCTCACAGTGTAGTTTAGTCCATGCATTACGTGACGTAGTTTTCAGATAAAAATACAAAATATGTAATAAATTATCTTTCACCAAAAAATTATTTCTTTGTTGACGATTTTTACAACGAAATTATACTAAGTAGTAATTTTACAAGTCTTCTAGTAGTTTGTATTGCATTTATGATTCATAACAAAATTCTAATGAGTTACTTCTCTTGAAATTTGTCAAAGACGAGTAGAAAGTCAGACCAAGAAATAACAAATGTTTATTGTTCAGTAATGACTACAAAATATCACAATTGTCTCGTAAGTTTTCTAGGTGACAAATTACATGTACAAAATTACTCAAAGTTTGCGTCTATAAAGACAAGGTAATTATCTTTATGGACAGACTAATCTGCTTGTTTCCTCACTGGCCTTGTTTCTATGATGATCAAGTAATTGTGAGAAAATATTTTCTTGTCTTTAACTCTCACAGCTTTGAGTCACTATCACATCAAACCCGCTACGAAGGTCGTGCCTTTAACTCGCGTATTCCGTGAACTTTCATGCAGCACGTGAATATATCAAACGTCATGTGGTCTCTGTATTTCCTGTTGCCAGACATAGTGCACTAATAGTAGAAGGGGAAGGAATAGTTGAGGATTACGTATTTCAGAAGCAAGGAACTTAGTAAACATATTTTACAGAACGGATATCTATGTGGAGTTCTTATGGAAAGATGGACTATCAAAACAAATATAGCGACAAAACTATATATTTATACGAGTTAACCTGAATTATATATGTGTGTATGTATAGTTTGAAAAACAGAATGCCTTGTCACATTACAAAAAAAATGAAAATGAGTAGATGAAAAGTGATGTAATATAAGAAATATTCAACACAAATTAAAGAGATTGTAATGTCACTATATAGGTCTTTAGTTAGGTCACATTTGTAATATTATATTCAGTTTTATCCTACAGTGGGCCAAGAATGGCCCAGATGGTTAGGGCACTCGACTCGTAATTCGTGGATCGCGGGTTCGAATCCCTGTCACACCAAACGCGTTTGCCTATTCAGCCGTGAGAGCGCAAAAGGTGACAGTCAATCCTACTATTCGTTGATAAAAAAGTAGCCCAAAAGTATCTGGTGATGGCTAACTGCTTTCCCTCTAGTCTTACACTGTAAAATTAGAGAAGGCTAGCGCAGATAGTACCTCGTGTAGCTTTGCGCGAAATTCAGAAACAAACAAACAAACAAAACCTTAGAATGCGTGTGTGTTTTATAGAAAAAAAACAAAAAACGTCGGTCCATCCGCTGTGTCCACCAAGGGGAATCATATCATGATTTTAGTGTTATAAATTCATAGATTTATCGCTATCTCCATAAATTGGACATTAAGTTGTTGAAAATAGTTCTGAGAAGAGTTTCTAATATGATAACTGGGGAAGAAAGGTTTTCGTGCGAGGATAGTTTAACATCTTAACAGTTTTCTGTTGCAGAAACGTTATAAGAAGATTTGATTGAGTTGTTTAAAGTTAGTAATGGAATTTATAGTGTTGATGGTAGTGAGAACTGTGAGACGAGGGAACACAAATATAACTTTTGGTAGGGGCACGAGTCATCTTCACTTGACACAGTTTTATTCTGAAACACAATAATTGTGAAATACGTTCCTTTCAGATCCAGTACTTAATTTAAGGAAGCACAAAGGGAAGATATATACATATTTGATTCATAATGGCTGACTTTAAGTGTTTCACTTATATTGTAGAGTTTAGTTCAGTGAATGTGACAACTTAGAAGGACTAACTAGTCCCTTATTGTCCTTAAACTGTACGTACAAATAGATACTAAAGTGTACCCTAGTCCTGGTGTTAATTTTCTTTGTTTGAGCACAAAGCTACACAATAAGTTACCTGTGCTCTAGCCACCACTGGAATCGAACCGTGGATTTTAAAATTGTGAAAATGTTAACTTACTGCTGAGCCCTTGTGAGCATTAAAGTTAAAACTAGGGACTTAGGCCAAGATTATCACGAAATCCAGAAGGAAAAGCGTGAAATATTAGTTTCATAACATATTCGTGGACTTAATGATGGGAAACAACTATACAACGTAATCTTTGCTTGTTTAAAGTCATGCCCAATACCATAATTACATTTGGTCCGCAATACGAACGAAAATAAATTTGTACTATGTTTCTACATCATAAGTTAACTAGTAAGCCTGAATTGTGGGCATGTCTCATCGATGATACACGTAACGAACAATAAACTTTTTGTCCAACGTAGTGACAAAGTATATCAAACGTTCCTCTATTTGAATCATCAAGGCGTTCAGCAATATTTTCGATTATCGGTCTATTAGAAAACATTCTAGAACGTGATAAAGATTTTTCTTCTTTTTTCCTTTGATTCTTTGATTTCGTCTTCAGAAGGAAGTAAAAAAGTCAGCTAATATGTATAACGACCAGCTGTTACCTCGTGCTTACACAAGCAGAAATACAACCACCGCCCTTACCTGTCTTACACACGTTATACATACACCGATGCTGTGGAAATCAAATAACATGGTTTGTACTCTATACGATAACTTAAGTATAAATACCAGTCAGTAATTTATTTATAACTAGATAACAGTTATTAGCTAGCAATAATCCTCCTTTTCAGCTACCAATTTGTTTCCTCCTAAGGGAAGTTCTGAGAACGACTTTTGTTTCGTTGGTAGCGGATGGGATTCGATCTTCTTAATAAAAAGGCTATCCAATCGACTAGAATTTATTCCGTTACAATTTATCCAAAGAAACTATTTGTATGTTTTCAAGAGAATAACAGAGGTTTTACTGACGTATGTGCTAGGTTGACTGAATATGGCATCAATTAATTGGGTTTAAAATCTTCCTTATTCTTAAGTGTGTTTTACATCCTACAGTTTTATTATTATCCAACTCTGTCACATATGGTATTTTTCTCTGGGATGACGTTTTGTTGCTGATAGATCGAGTTTTGTATGCCTATAACGCCAACGTTTATTAGTCATTTTATTTTTTCAGTGTATTGGAATCCGCATTCACAAAGGATGTTATTGGTACTTTTACTCTCCATTGGATATTTAGATGATTTGTTGTGTACTAAATGTGATTGTATTGTCTTACGTAAGGCCACTGACGTAAAAAGATATAGCAGTGAGTCTGTAATTTTCTTCTTGGTGTTTGTCCTCTGTATTTTCTTCCTTATCCATTGTTCTGGTTATTCATCGAGAAGGCAATGATGATGTATTTTTCTTCCCTCCTTTTAGCTTCTACGGTACGTCGAATCTTATTCATTGTGGAAAGTAAGCTGCTGCCTGTTTTTATACTTTGGAGACGATTTGGTTTATAGTCGAGGTAATTACCCGTGTTTGTGTGTTTCCAGTAAACTTCCGTGTCTTGGTATCCATCACGTTTAAACCTGGGTACTTGTTGTTGTTGTTTTTCCCAGTTCCATTGTAAAGTTTATCGCAGGAAGATGTTTTTCAGGTGTTTTATGAATTCTTATCTATAGTATGTGATCGTATTATGGATGTTTCGACAACATATCCAAAAAGTGCGACACAAAGCAAATAGTGTTAACTTCGAAATGTTCCACGTAGAGATAGTTTACTGAGAACTGGTGATAAAGGTTAGCGATCCTTCTTGATGTTGGAGGTATTATTCTTCAATTCGAAAATATGTTGTGTTCATGCAGAAGACAATGAGTTCTGTTATCTTAGAGATTGTCAGTTTGGTGCGTTCCATGAGGTTTCTGTCATTTTCAAGCTGTTTATGAAGTAGTTGTGGAGCATTAAGAGTTGGTACTTTAGTGAAGAAGAAACAAGAATGCATCACTTCAGTCCTCTCAGAGGATATTGAGAACCCTCAATAAATAATAAGATGAAGTAAAAGATAAAAAAATAAAGTAAACTACAGGTATAAAACCAAGAACCAAACTTCCAATGTCAGAGTTCTCTCCGAAAACTTACCGAGCATATTCCAGTAAGTAAAATGACATCTAATAGCGTTCAGAAGACAAAACACAATACTATCACAATTAATGATATTAAACAATTTAAACATCAAATGGAGAGAGCAAACACAATCTACAACATCTATTGTTAATTTAACTTCTGGTAAAGAAAGAAAGGACGACAAACGTTAGATTTTAGAAACGTAATAGACATGTAGTATATATCTGCAAGATCACACCATACCACAGAAGAATACAATACGATAGCAATGATAAAACAGTTGATTTCACTGTACTATAGCAGAACAATAGGTAGCGTTTATCTCTTTGCGCTGTTTTCTAAGTATCACATATTATTTGGGCGAACATATTCTGTAATGTCAGTCACTCTAAATAAAATAAAAGGAAAACAAACATTATCCAAACGTTAATTTATTTTGTATTCTCCCTTTCATATAGGCCTAGCATGACCGGGTTAAAAGGGAGCTCGACTCGCAATCCGAGGGTCGTGGGTTCGAATTCCCGTCACACAAAACATGCTTGCCCTTTCAATCGTAGGGATGTTATGATGTGATAGTTAATTCCATTATTCGTTGATAAAAGAGTAGCCCAAGTGTTGGCGTTGGTAGTAATGACTAACTGTATTCCCTCTATTCTTACATTGTTAAATTATAGACGGCTAATGCAAATAGCTCTGGTGTAGCTTGTAACGAAATTCAAAAACAAACTCTTTTATATAAGCACCAAATTCAATTAAGAAAACTTGTAACTTCACAAACCCATATCAATTGTATTTTAGGGGTTATTGATATTTTTCTTTGATTTTTTTGCTATATTTTTATGTATATTTATATAAATGACATGTGATTTAGTGGAATATTTATCTTTCATATCCTTTAACTTTTATGAATGGTCTCTAACTTTCATCACATTGGCCGAAGGCAGTAACTGCAAAATTATAAAACTCTGGCGTCAATAACTCAATTTATATCCATTTGCCATAATTCATAGAAATCACCGCGACATGACTAAAAGATGAAGGCCCAAGATTTGGATGCATCTGGTAGATTTCAAACACAAATCATGGTTTCGCTATCACTATACATTCATAGTAAGTGTTCGAGGCTAAGCTACCTAATAAGAATTTTGTTTTTTTACTCTTTTTCCAAACACAGACTACATACAGTGAATCAGTTATCATTCATCCTCAATAATCCGAAACACAGTATGAATGGTCTCCCAAGTGTGATAAGGTCGCTTCAGATGCAATATTTGATATATCATAGCAACCGACGTGGTAGTTTGATTTTTTTTTGAAGTGAGACAGTTACGAATTATCACATTTTCGCTTTTCGTACACTTTGTTTGTTTCTGAAATTCGCGCAAAGCCACTGTAGCACTATCTGCGCTAGCCTACTCTAAGTTAGCAGTGTAAGATTAGAGGGAACGCAGCTGGTCGTCACCACCCACCGCCAACTCTGCGACTACTCTTTTACCAACGAATAGTGGGATTAACCATCACAACATAACACCTCTACTGTTGAAAGGGTGAGCATGTTTGGTGTGACGGGGATTCGAACCCACGTCCCTCAGATAACGACTCGAGTGCCTTAACCATCAGGCCACGCCGGGCCTTTTCGCATGCAATGGTGCCTTTGAATATTTAAAAGAGTTTTTGCTTATAAAAAGGATACAGGAAATATTAGAAAATACGAGGTTAACTGAGTTCTTTATATTTTAATGTGTATGAAAAGTACACGAAAACGAAATAAAATGTGAATTATACGGGTCTTTCTGTTTAATAACTAGTTTTTATTTTTATTTGTATTTTTCTCACAGATTTTGTACCACTTTTAATCATAATATACATATATATAAATCCAACTGTTCTTCATTTCAACATACACTTTTCAAATAATTTAACTTGCTGTTGTTGTTTTGAATTAAGCACACAAAGCTACACAATGGGCTATCTGTGTAAGTCCGTTGAGCCACTGGTGACGTTTCATTTACATCTATATTTCAAAAAAGATTTTTGTTATAAAAATTGTGTTTTTATTTAATTTTAACTTTCATGAACTCATTTCAGTTAAATAACAACACATATGTATGTTACCAATTTCTGGAATAAACAGAAATTTATTATTTGTTTTTAAGCTCTCAGAATAATTAACTTTAATCCATACTCCATAAGGACAAGTTTGAAAATGCACAAAACACAAACAAAATTATAATCCTAATGGAGTAATACGTTCTGGACTCCAAAGTATTATCATATTACCAATCTCTATGTTAAGATTCCAACCATATACTTTCATTTCGATTGCCTTCCGTTATTTTAAGATCTGAAGAGGCTCGGCATGGCCAAGCGTGTTAAGACGTGCGACTCGTAATCTGAGGGTGGCGGGTTCGTGCCCGCGTCGCGCTAAACATGCTCGCCCTCCCAGCCGTGGGGGCGTATAATGTGACGGTCAGTCCCACTATTCGTTGGTAAAAGAGTAGCCCAAGAGTTGGCGGTGGGTGGTGATGACTAGCTGCCTTCCCTCTAGTCTTACACTGCTAAATTAGGGACGGCTAGCCCAGATAGCCCTCGAGTGGCTTTCTGTGAAATTCAAAAACAAACAAACAAAGATCTGAAACAACACAGCAATAGCTGCAAGTATGTCCAAAAACATTTGGGCATCAATACATCAATACATTTCATTATCAATAACGTGAAAAAATACATACATTCAAGTTTACACATGAAAGAAGTAGAAATGTAACTTCCATCGTAAAAATTGAAGCATATTAAGAGTTCGTTTATTGATTAATGCAAAGCTACACTATTTACTAATAATGCCCAAAGTGTTCCGAAACCAGATTTTTAACGAGTTGTATTCTTAGACATACAGCTAAGCCACCGGGAAGTCTGTATCGGGTACACCACAAATATAAAAGTACTGAAATATAACATCGTGTTTTTAAGTGTAGTATCCATCAACATTTAGAAATCAGTGCTACAGTATTCAAGTTAGCATTTGTTGTTGAATTAAGCACAAAACTATCTGTGCTCTGCCCACAACGATCATCTGAACCCGATTTTTAGCGATGTGAGTCCGCAGACATACCGCTGTGCCACTGGAAGGCATCAATATTTGTTTAAATTAATATGAAAGCAGTTATCCCAATGATGTTGTTGACAGTAAAGTATCTTGCTTGCAAAGTCTAAGCTATTCTTTCCCTCAATCAGTCAGTTCAGTCTTTCATATAAAACTCTAACTGGCCACGCGGAACAAATATCACCTGAAACTCTTAAGTAATCTCCGCCTCTTTTTCTTGTGTCGCTGAATCAGAAAAGAATGTAACAACCGTGTCGGCTACCTTGTTAACCTTGATACAATAGATTCTGTTGTTCTCTCTTGAGGCTTAGTTATTTTAGGAGGTTTGAAGAAGAAACTAGAACGTAACGTTGAAATAATTACGTCGGAATTAAATAAACAGTCTTCTGCGTATCAAGAGAAATCATGAGACAGAAAAAAAAATGTGTATACTTGTCTAAACGTACGAACCTTGCTGGTGTGCTTCATAATCAATTTTGATTATGTCTAAGGGAAATGAATGGTTCTATGTGTCGTTATACGTACAATGATCAATATAGAGGATTTAATCTTAAACGGTTTGTTTCCTGTAAGTTTTCCTAACAGAATCAGACAGTAAAACGTTGAAAAGCATACTGGTGTTTATTTCAAACCATGTGAAATTTCGTCAAAGAATAAAATTCAAATGGTCGTGATATAGCATGGATAAACCCTTCTTAATATATCACACAAAATATTTATTTGTCTTTTTTCTTTTCTTTGGTTATTTCTTTAAATCTTGATCAACTGACAAACGGTTATTGTTGTTGTTATCAAGCTTACTGATACTTTACGGTACTGATTCCTGAAGAGGCCTATGGTTGTAATTCGGTACTATATTTTTCTGGCATAAACCGTTAACAATACTTTAAATCAACATTAAATTTTTAGCATCCGATTATAATTTATAGTGACAATAACCTTTTCTCCAGACATCTTATATGTTCGAATTACTTTAATTAAATAATTTATAATGAAATAATAAAAACAAAGAGTTTATTACACATTGAAACATTCCGTTGTAAAAATAATACCAACAGTAGAAATCGGCAGACACAGGACATCTGGCATTTAACTAAATACGTCAAGGCAAGAGAATTAATTTAAACTATTTCTATTTGTTTATAGTAACCCTCAAAGCTCCACAATGGGTTATCAGTAATGTGCCTTCAGGTTTACTGCAGAACCAATGAGGAGGAGAGAGACAACTATTTTAATCCTGGCTGACTTATGATGTCTACCAAATAGAAAAAAACATATATTTGTTTGTTTTGAATTTTCAATAAAGCTACACGAGAGCTATCTGTGCTAGCCGTCCCTAACTGAGCAGTGTTAGACTAGAGGAAAGGCAGCTAGTCATCACCACTCACCATCAACTCTTGGGCTACTCTTTTACCAACGAATAGTGGGATTGACCGTCACATTATACGCCCCCACGACTGGGAGGGCGAGCATGTTTAGCGCGACGCGCGCGCGAACCCGCGACCCTCGGATTACGAGTCGCACGCCTTACGCCAGGCCAGGAAGCAGTTGTCTTTGAATCATAAAAAATGTATTGCAACTGAATATCTTTCTTTATTTAAAATCTTATCATACAGTTTATCAAACAAAAATTCGAAAGCTTATTTCGTACATTTATAAAAAGTATAACTTGTATAACTCTTAAGAATTTTAATCAACTTCCAGCGATATAAAATACAAATACTCAAATATCAAATTCTAAATTCGACAAAGCTGCGTCCGTTGTATTAAAACGACTTGAATGTGTAAATCAGTAGGTAACGTGACAATGTCGACCAATATAAAGTTATGCTGGAATTCAATGTTTGTGAGTTACATTTTGGTATTGTTTGACGTTACATAGAAGGTGAAAATTGATCGCTTTTGTGAAGGGTAGGTATAGTCCCTTTACAACGCAAAGTCGTCATATATTCAGATCGTAATTATGTGTTGCAATTGAAATTTAGAAGTTCCATTAGCGGAATATTTTTCACACTTAATGTCATTGGAAAACAAAGGAACGTTTACCATCATGGTACTTCACATTTTACAGAGAAAGATATTATCTGTAACAAGTCTTACCCAAGCCTCAGTAAGTAAAATCCGGTATCTTAGGCCAGGTGACAATTCTTAACAACAAAGATTATTTGCAAACGCTTCTCATGAGCCCCAGGCAACAGCATACAACACAATCAAGTAGGATCTTCGTTTGGAAAAATAACATCAGTCACATATGCACAAAGCTGTTTCCACGACTTACCCACTCATCCATCACTTACCTCAAGTAAGCAGAGAACAAAATAAATATTCTTCGTGTTCTGTAAGAAGACATACTAATTAATTAATTTATTTATGTGTTCCTGACTATCGAAACGGACTGTGAGAAACGGTCTTCATCGTACATTATGTTGATTATAAAAAACCTGCAGTAAGAAGTGGTTTGCTTAAGACCTAACACCTAAATGGCAGAATATTTTGAAATAAATAATACACTCAGCTCTTTTGACAAAATGTAAGGGCGTCAGATGTAGCATCACCATACCTGGTGACATGGACTGCAAAAACACGGTGATTCTCCAAAAACATTTTCATATAACTTAGTCAATCCTTCTATTACAAACATTCAGATGTCTGGCTTTGAATTTTATAAATATTTCAAATCAAACTTGACGAGGAAACCTATTATGATTAAATGAAGAAACACCAAAGCCCTCTATCCACAAGTAATTTTTAGGTAGGACCTATACTAAAGAATTAAAGTAGTAATAAGTTCAAGAATCAATAAAATCCTAGAGACGTTTCAATATATGAAATTATCTCATTCTTTTTTCTTTATATTTTGTTGCCACAGTTAATGTCTTGCAATGATAAATTAAGGTTATTGTTTAGCATGCGTTACCTGTTTATGTCTTTGAACAAACATAAGAAGGCTATTTCACAACTAGAACAACATAATTCTATGAGTATGAAATAGAACCAGTCATTTAGTAGTAAAGTGATTTTCTTGCTTAATTGCAACTATCTGTTAAATCACTACATCCAAAAATAGGGAATCTTTGTTTTTTCTACCTTACTAGTTATTAAATAACTTTATTTTTCGCTTTTACAAGCGAGATTTGATCTGACTTTTACATTTTAAAGTTGTTACAATGCTATGTTTACACTTATTTCAAGTTAAAGATTTATTAAACTTTAAAATCGTTAATTAAGAAACTGATAACAGCGATGATCCATTTAATGTTTCTTAATACCACGACAGTAGTCGTGGGTTCGAATCCCCGTCGCACCAAACATTCTCGTCCTTTCAGCCATGGGGGCGTTATAATGGTACGACCAATCCCACTATTCGTTGGTAAAAGAGTAGCCCAAGAGTTGGCGGTGGATGGTAATGACTAGCTGCCTTCCCTTCCTAACTGCTAAGTTAGGGGCGGCTAGCGCAGATAGCTTCGTGTACCTTTGCGCGAAATTCACAAAAACGAATAACGACAATAATTAGAATATTATTGCACAAACCGGTTCAGTTATTATTTAAGCTACAGGGCAGTTATTTAGGAATCCAATGTTATTGATTTAATGGCTCATGCAAAAGCTTTTGAAGGTTATAGAGTGATTTCATGGTTCATGCAAAAGCTTTTGAAGGTTATAGAGTGATTTAATGGTTCATGCAAAAACTTTTGAAGGTTATAGAATGTTAGTGTGTATGTTTTAAGAGAGTTTAAAAACCTTACCAATAATAAAAGAGCATTTTTGTCGAAACGGTGGCATGTTCGTATGCCATTATTTACTCATAAATGAGTTTAACAACATAATATATATTTGTATTTTTTTTATTATGGTGCCCCCAGTAGCTCAGCAGTATGTCTGCGGACTTACACGCTAAAATCCGGATTTCGATACCCGTGGTGGGCAGAGCACAAATACCCCATTGTGTAGCTTTGTGCTTAATTCAAAACAAAAACATTTATTATGGAATTGGTGAGCCATACAAATGTGATTGATCTAGATTGCTGAACATATCTACATTTAACTAACGCTACACGAACAAGTCACTGAACAATGTCTCACCCGAATGTTTTTTTTATATAATCTACACTTTTATTTATTTTACTACATTTTGGAAGACATCTTAAAAGTTTGTTTATTTGCAAGTTTCGGTGTGTTTGTTTTAGAGCGAGAATCTAATTGGCCCAGCAAGGCCAGGTGGGTTAAGGCGTGTGACTCGTAATTTGTGTTCGCTCTTTCAGCCGTAGGGGCGTTATAATATTATGGTCAATCCCACATTTCATTGATAAAAGAGTAGCTAAAGAGTTAAAGGTGAGTGGTGATGACTAATTGCCTTCCCTCTTATCTTACATTCCAAAATTAGGAACGGTTAGCGCAGATAGTCCTCGTTTAGCTTTACGCGAAATTCACAAACAAACGAAATCTAATTAGATAGGTAACTTGGTAATTATAGCTTGTATTTTTTAAGATGAGAAATTACATATTGTTATAGGAAATTCGGCACTTTGTCGCTTGTTTGTTTGTTTTGAAATTTCGCACAAAGCTACTCGAGGGCTATCTGTGCTAGCCGTCCCTAATTTAGCAATGTAAGACTAGAGGGAAGGCAGCTAGTCATCACCACCCACCGCCAATTCTTGGGATACTCTTTTACCAACGAATAGTGGGATTGACCGTCACATTATACACCCCCACGGCTGGGAGAGCGAGCATGTTTAGCGCGACGCGGGCGCGAACCCGCGACCCTGGGATTACGAGCGCACGCCTTAACGCGCTCGGCCATGCCAGGCCCACTTTGTCGCATAAAATTGGTGTTCCAACAGAAAAAAACTGATTCTATTTAAATAAAAAATTCTCATGCAAAACAGAAAATATGACGATTCCATTCGTGTAAAGAGAAAGTTAAAGCAAATGCCCACAGTTGAAACATTATTCAAATAATTCTTGATTAATTAGAAAAATTAGAGAAATTTTGGTGGTCGACTTCATTACCGCATTTAAATCTTATAGTTATAATTGTTAGCAAAATATGTGTATGCTGCTTTATCAAAGTAACGCCAAATGTTTGCAACAAAGTATCAATTGTTTTGCAAAATTCTGTATTTATGAACAGGAATGTAACAGCCACAGATAATTTGTTTTAAAGAAAGAGTCAGTAATCATGACACTGAGACATTGTCCTGGATCTGTAAATAACATTAATCAATGTTACACTATTTTGTAATCACGGAGCTTATTGTTTTATTAATGAGAAATACTTACTCAGTTAGTAATGCATGGTTGAAACAATTTATGTACACATACGGAAGCCAGTTAGCTTGAGTTCTTAGAAAGTATTAGGCTAATTATGGGGTTATCCTATATGTAATGTCTGAAAATTTAATATAGAAAGCATCATCATTTCTGTCTTTCTAGAAGGCTTTAATGACTAAAATGTGTAGTAGGATGTGTATAAAAAATAAAAATGTTCAGAATAACAAAAGAAACTAACCCAACCCTATTTTTTCAGATACCATTTTTCAGATAAACTATTACGAAGATGGATGTATCTGAGGATCATATTAGGCAAATAATGCTTTGTGGGTTTAAAAAAGGCAATAGAGCAGCAGAAACTACAGAAAACATTAAAAGTGTTTATGAAGTGGAGTCTCTCAATGAAAGAAAATGTCGAAGGTAGTTTCAAAAGTAACTACAGGTAACTACAGCTTCAGTGATGCACCATGTTCAGGTCGTCCTGCTGAGTTTAATGATGACTTGCTGCTGACTGCAGTTGATAAAGATTGTGCTGTAACAGTTGACGAACTAGCACAGAAGCTTAATTCAACCCATTCAACGGTTCACCGCCATTTGAAACAGCTTGGAAAGGTGTCAAAACTTCGAAATCGGGTTCCCCATGATTTGACTGAGGCCAACCTTAGAGCAATAGTGGACATTTGCACTTTTCTGCACTCTCGTAAATGTAACCCATTTTTATGAACAAGTTAGTGACTGGAGATAAAAATGGATATATTATGAAAACGTTAAGTGCCACAAACAACGACTCAGTAGAGGTAAACTGGCCAAAGCACAGCTCAAAATGGACCTCCACTCTAGGAAAGTCTTATTAAGTGTTTGGTAGGATATTGTTAGTGTGATCCACTTTGAGTTCCTGTCACCTAATATAACGACTACAGCAGACTTCTACTGTCAACAGTTATAGTGCTCGCTTTGACTGTTGCACTGAAAGAAAAAAGGGCTGCTTTGATCAATCGTATAGGTATTTTGTTACACCAAGATAATGCACGGCCTCATACAGTAAGGATCACATCTTCAAAGATTAAAGACCTAGATTGGGAAAACTCTCCGCATACTCCTAATTCTCCAAACCTTGCTCAATCTGATTATCATCTTTTCCGAGGTTTGCAGAACTATTTAGATGGAAAATAACTTGGAACACATGAAGATGTCAAAAATATCCTCTCTACATTCTTTTCCTCCAAACTCCAAGAATTTTATATAAGTGGCATTTAGAAGCTTATGAATCGTTGGCGGGAAGTAATTAATAATAATAGAACATACATTATTGATTAAATAACACTAAAAGCGTTTGAAATCCTTTCTCTTTTTCTGAACCTAAAGTTGAGCATAACTTGACGGATGCATCATTCAACAGATGCATCACACATTTTATGAGAAAATGTAACTAAAATCGTGAAAAGTTCAGATATTTACGGTAGCCAGTGTTTAATTTAGGATTTGAAATCATATTTGAACAGATGTCGGCGAGTGTATTCTGAAAAACATAAAGTTTTACATATGTTTCTGTTATCTAATAAAAGATATAACACAAAATTTTCAAGGGGGACCACTTTTTTCCTGTTCTTGTTACCCCCTAAAACATAAAGTTTTACATATGTTTCTGTTATCTAATAAAATATATAACAAAAACATTTTCAAGGTGGACCACTTTTTTTCCTGTTATTGTTGCCCTCTCACAATGACGGGAATATTATTGTCTCTCTTGCACATGATTTTAATCACATTTCTTACAAAGTCTGAATATTTCCCGCAGTTTAACTGCTTAAACGTTGTTGAATGCAGCTTATCTGTGAAGGTCATACTAATTGTCAAAAACTCCCGTTAAAACAAACTGGAGTAGAAAGATGTTCTTGTCACATACGTTTCGAAAGCTTAGTTTTGCTCTTCGTGCGCCTTCTTTCCAGATATTTTTTCATAACCTGTAAGGGACTATCATTGCGTTCATTTTCTAGGGGTGTCGGGCGTGACCTACTAGTTGCCATTCCAGGAGCTGTAAGAGTTCTTTGTCAAAAAAACGTTCTGCACTTTATAGTGATGAGTTTGCTGTAAAAATAACGATCAATCCCAATTATCAGTCAAACTAGTATAACCGAACACTTAGCGATAAACTAGTTAACTAGCAATCTTTCCTCTGCTCTGTTTGTCTGTTTTTTTTTAATTTCGCGCAAAGCTTCACGAGGGCTATCTGCGCTAGCCGTCCCTAATTTAGCAGTGTAAGACTAGAGGGAAGGCAGCTAGTCATCACCATCCACCGCCAACTCTTGGGCTACTCTTTTACCAAAGAATTATAGGATTGACCATCACTTATAACGCCACTATGGCTGAAATGGCGAGCATGTTTGGTGCGACCGGAATTCGAACCCGCGACCTTCGGATTACGAGTCAAACACCTTAACACACTTGGCCATGCCGGGCTATGTGAAAATAATGAGGAGAGTTTATTACTAAAGTCTTTTATACGTTGAAAGATGTGAGAATTGTTTGTTTTTTGAATTTCGCGCAAAGTTATACGAGGGCTATCTGGCCTAGCCGTTCCTAATCTAGCACTATAAGACTAAATGAAAGGCGCCTAGTCATCATTAGTCACCGCCACCTCTTGGGCTACTCTTTTTACCAACAAATAGTGGGATTTATTACACGTTATAATGCGAGCATGTTTGGTGCGACGGCGATTGTCAGAATCATCTGCATAAAGAACACGAAGTTTGTCATTAAATCGTTATAATATGGACATTTCAATTTTAGTTAAATAAACATTGACAATTGTGATACCATTGCACAAAACTGTATTAAATACTTTCATAAATCATGTCACACCGATAGAAGATCTACAAACTATTGCCTGTTTGTTTAGAATTTTCACCTAAAGTAAAAGAGTAGCCGAAGAGCTGGCGGTGGGTGGTGATGACTAGCTGCCTTCATTCAAGTCTTACACTGCTAAATTAGGGACGGCTAGCGCAGATAGTCCTTGAGTAGCTTGGCGCGAAATTCAAAACAAACAAAACTATTCTGACAAATATTTTGTTTCAAACAAGTTTATCATCTCTTAATTTTAACGTTTCATGGCAATTTACGACTCCTTAAACCGACATTTTGTTATTATTTGCAGTTTTTAAGAGATAATCTATTGTAACAATACTCAGTTTTTTGTCTATACTGAAACTACGAGAGCACTTTATAATCCAGAAGAGCACACACCTACACTTCACTAGAAATTTTGTACAATAACATATTAAAATCTTATCAAAGTTTAACAAAAAAGAAATGACGGTATTTACTGATAGTATTCAATACACATAACCCTAACTGAACTAAAGTAATAAACGTTAGTTCATCTCTTTATCGAATATTAGTTGTATTTATTAAAGGCTTCACTAATGTTAGGCATAAGATAAATGAGCTTATAACATTTTGGATGAGCTATTAGAATTAGAATGAAAGAAGTACTGTTGCACGAAAGATGCTAATTTGACCATGGGAAAATTGTGAATCTCTTTCTGGTGCCCCCCAGTGGCTGAGCGGTATGTCTGCGGACTTACACGCTAAAATCAGGGTTTCGATACCCGTGGTGGGCAGAGCACAGATAGCCCATTGTGCAGCTTTGTGCTTAATTCTAAACAACAACAACTCTTTCTGGAAGTTTAAACAGGAGTAACTACGTCAGTGACCTTTGTGTGACATTTTATTGCCCCCCAGTGGCTCAGCGGTATGTCTGCGGACTTGCACGCTAAAATTCGGGTTTCGATACCCGTGGTGGGCAGAGCACAGATAGCCCATTGTGTAGCTTTGTGCTTAATGCAAAAAAAAACAGACATTTTTTGGTTTATTATGTTAAATGGCATAATTATTATTTTTCTTTTTACGCTCTACATTTGGTTTTACGGTACCAGTGGTATTCAAGGATACCGGTATGGTCGAAAAAAATAAACTTATGACTTAATTAATGGTTCTCCATTTGTTCTAAATAATTATGTATGAACAGTTGCTATTAAGAATAAATAATTAATTGTGTATTCTTAATCCTCACTATAATTGTGAATTGTAAATGACATAAGTAAAAATATTTAATAGTTACTCTTTGCTTATTTGATTTAGTTCACACCGTTACAATTTATTCATGTCAGTGATGGATTTTGGGAGGGGATGAATAGCCACCTCCCCTAAATCCACAACTGCATTTAGTTGATGATGTAAATAGCGTCTAGACCAAGACTGTCTCTGGTATGTCCCAGCTGGCCTTCCGAGCCCTAATAATGGATGAAAATTCTTTTCAACACGATATATATATTCGGTGTAGTGAAGTTAACATATTACACAAATATATACAGTTTTTTTTTTCTTCTTTTAATCATAAGCTCATTGAATTAACTTTACAGCTTATCATAAGACTATAAGCCGGCAATAAGAATAAGAAATGATCAGCTACATGCTATAAACTAATCTTCAAAAGTGTTCCTGGCTGTTTCTTAAGAATTTTACAAAGTGCAGTTTTAAATTCCATTTAAGGCGTGTCTCTTGCACATGAAGCACGTGAGACGTAAAACAGGTGTTTCGAAACCCTCATAAACATTGTGATCATACTCTTTATTGGAAAATGTGTATACTTTTATTGAAAATGTTTCTTATACCCTGGATAACACATAAAATATAGAAACGTCATGGTGTGAGATGAATTTGTTCTCCATGTTTGTTATTCTTTAAATACTTCAACATGAAACTTCTTTCTCAGACCTTTTTCTCAGGTGAAGTCAGTGCACTTTATAAATAATATATGTATTCTAACGGAACTTTCCCCATTGCTTGTATTAATTTTGACAGCACGTACATCACTTTATAAAACTTCGTAGCAACAAACGTTATACATTATTCACCTGGAGACGAAAATTAGTTGTTTGACTCGCCCGTTAACGTTTCCTACTTGGCCTCACTGGTTTAACTTTATTTATTTGACTTTTGTGTAACGACATTCGACATGGAAACATTCACGTGCAATTCTCAATAGAGTAATCGGTTTTTACACTCGGGAGAGAAATTTTCATGGGCAATAAATGAAACAAACTGAAATTTATCTAAATTTTAATAGAATGGCCATTAAAACAAATAAAACCAAATGTATTGATGTTCATATCAGTTTTATTTTATTAGAGGATACAAAACGAGTTTATTATACGAAGATTTGTTTGTTTTGAATTTCGCGCAAAGCTACTCGAGGGCTATCTGCACTAGCCATCCCTAATTTAGCAGCGTAAAACCAGAGGGAAGACAGCTAGTCATCATCACACACCTCCAACTCTTGGGCTACTCTTTTTACCAACGAAAAATGGGATAGATTATCACTTTAAAACGCCCTCACGGTTGAAAGGTATGATGGGGACTTAAACTCTCGACCCTCAGATTACGAGTCAAGTGCCTTAATTACCTGGCCATGCCGGGCCGTTAAATAAAGAAGCTGAAAATAATTTGTGATCAATATGCTTAAATTTCTTCAGGGGATAGGACCACTTACCCCCCACCCTCTGACAGTTACTTCTTAGTGGTAGACTACGATGCCAAAACATTTGTCTTTGGAAGTTGTTGTTGAATGAAACAATGTTCACTTACACTTGTGTCTTCGTTCAGCAACTACACATAAGACGTGAGATCTAAAACCTGTGACTGTTATTTTATTTTTTATATTACAGATGTAACTTTTATAAACCCTCTCTGAAACCATTGATATATACGTCAAAAAACTACGCAAATTCACAATTCATCTATGATGAACAAAATTTGAGTTGCATAAATTCCTACCTTAGAGTTTATTGAGCCTTGGAACCACTTTATATGTCAAATTAGATTCTAAGCAGTTACAAGTTATCATTGAAATGAATCAATTGAGATTCAAGTTTCGCTGTTTCAACTATACCAATAGGTTAACCCTAACACATTGCACTAAAAATTAAAGTACTCTACTATCGCAACTGAAGAAGTAATTTTGTTTGTAAAGCTGACTCAGAAAAAAGAGAGTTTGTTTCTTTTGAATTTCGCGTAAAACTACACGAAGGCTGTTTGTGCTAGTTATCCTTCACCTAGCAGACATCACCACTCACCGCCAACTCTCGGGTTACTCTTTTACCCACGAATCGTGGAATTAATAGTCACATTATAACACCCCCACGGCTGAAATGGAGACTATGTTTGATTTTGTTGGTTTGTTTTGAATTTTCGTGCAAACTACACGAGGGCCATCTGCGCTAGCCGTCCCTAATTTAGCGGTGTAAAACTAGAGGGTAGGCAGTTTGTCATCACCACCCACTGCCAACACATGGGCTACTCTTTTACAAACATTATAACGCCCTCCCTCATGGTTGAAAGGGCGAGCATGTTTGGAGTGACTGGGATTCGAATCCGACACCCTTAGATTACGAACGCCTTAACCTTCTAGCCATGACGGGCCTCAAAGTGTGAGTCAGCTGTATTTTTAAATTATTTTTATTCTTAAAATTGAAAATATTGTCAGAAAGAATAACATTCAGATAATGAAACGATGATATTCAGTTATAACTTAAAAAGAATGACAAAATTATTACGTCAGTACTGGTTTGCAAAACGTTATCAGCACTTAAGCGAAAATATCTGAGGTGACTCTTAAAAGTTAACATATTTGTTTTGTTTAATCATTTACACGTTAGTATAATTTGTATCTTTTTGTTAATAAAATAAACGTTATCACAAGTTTATTTTTGGACGTGCTCCTCACTAGTACAGCAGTCGATCTAAAGATTTACAACGCTACAATCAGAGGTTTCGATTGCCTTCGATGGGCTCGACAGACAGCCCGATGTGGCTTTGCTCTAAGAAAAAACACCTACAAACTTTTGGATGTCAGTAATTAAGTTATAAATATCATAATGTTTTATGATATTTTGTTACGTGTCATTGTTTTATACTAAATAACTTGATGATTTTTGTTTTGTCAATTATCGCTTAATCTTACAATGTGGTGAAACATATTTCTTCTCGCCGACTTTCCAAGCTCATTTAATCAACATCATACAAGTTTCTGTGTTGTTGAATATTTTACTCGCTGATAATTCACAGTGGGAACAAGTTTTATTTTTCATGAAGAAAACCGAATAGGTTAGGATTGTTTCCATAGTAACACTGATGAGATTAAGCCGCTTCTTCAATTATTCAACCAATTTTAATGTTGAATTAGACCGGGTCAACATTTGTTTGAAAATAAAGCCACGAACCACTGTTTTATTTTCAAAACCACGTGTTTCTTTTTTCTAATTAATTTTACCATTCTACATTACAAAACCAAGTCAAACTTAAGCAGCTTTATTCTTAACTGAACAAACTCATTTCACTTCAAAGAAAACCACATGGGGTATTGATACAATTTGTTACTAAACATTATTATTTCAGCTGTTGAGACACGCTTAACCCCGAAAATACACTGTCGTGTGATAATGCCTTATTTAACAACTGGAGTAGTGGACTGCTAAGGAATAATAATAATAATAATAATGTGTTTAATATTTTCAAAATTATATATTGTGATGTGGCTAACTGAGTTTAAAAAGATCCCGGAATGGCCAAGCGTGTTAAGGCGTTCGACTCATAATACGAACATCGCGGGTTCGAATACCGATCGCACCAAACATGCTCGCCCTTCCAGCCGTGGAGGCATTATAATGTAACAGTCAATCCAACTATTCGTTGGTAAATGAGTAGCCCAAGAGTTGGCGGTAGGTAGTGATGACTAGCTGCCTTCCCTCTAGTCTTACACTGCTAAATTAGGGACGGCTAGCGCAGATGGCCCTCGAGTAGCTTTGCGAGAAATAAAAAAAAACAGTTTAAAAAACGGTTTCTGACTTTGAAATTATCTTTGTAATTAAGATTTAATTTACATGTCTGTATCAGGAGTTGGCATCGTTTTAAAAATTTGTATTTCTGTCTTAAGTCCTGGTTTATTTTATCCACATAAGAGTAAAACATTTGAAAGGTACATTTAAGCTTAATTTAGCAAGAAAAGAATGTGCTGATTCCATTCTTATAGCCCCCCAGTGGCTCAGCGGTATGTCTGCGGACTTACACGCTAAAATCCGGGTTTCGATACCCGTGGTGGGCAGAGCACAGATAGCCCATTGTGTAGCTTTGTGCTTAATTCAAAACAACAACAACATCCATTCTTATATATTGTAAGACGTTTGATGCAAAGTATGAGTGTATTAAAACACATGTATTAATTAAATGTTATGTGAAGTTCATTAACAAAGTTGTAATACCCAAATACATTGTTTGCGCTTGGAACTTTCTTCTGTTCACTTATTATTTTGATTTGTTTTGAATTTCGCGCAAAGCTACACAAGGGCTATCTGCACTTAATTTTTTTTCTTTTCAAATATTGATGTCCGTATTTTATTAATGTGTTATTTGAGATCCAGGGAATGTTGTTGTTGTTTCAGATTTGGGTTGCGTTAAAAATAAAATATGCTTTTTACCTTTTTTTTGTTTCAGCGATAAAAGATTTTAAACGTGAAGGATATTACTAGTAATTTTTTGCAATAATATCGCATTCTTATTTTAAGAGAAAAAAAATGGCTGGTCGAGCTGTGTGATTGATTAGAATTGTCATAAAAGAACAGGAATAAATCTAAATATATTTAATCGATTTGTAAAACCAATGTCATACATCATTTCGTTTCTGTTGCACACAAAAAATCAAATAAAACAGTGTAAATGCAAATCATCACGTTATTCATATCAGGAGAGGGTGCTTTTTACCCAAAAATAATTACCACAGGCTACGTATTTCACTTCAGATTTATTTAGGTAAATTTCATTACTTTAATAACAATGTAAAAAACTCATTTGAGTGCATAGGTTATACATCAAATGGCGCATCTTGAAAGTCGTATTTGTATTGATGGCAATGCCACAAAGGCTATTGGCTATGCACCCTTATTTTAAAGTACCGGCGAAAGAAAAGACAAGTTAGAAGCACTTTACCACCCACATTCTATGATGAGAGTTTGACTCTCACTCGTATAATGCACCCATAGCGTAGAGTATGGGAAATATTTTGTGATATAGAGCAAATTCGAATTCGGTTCTCTAGCTCCGAATTTCAGAGATCTACCACATAACCACTTCACGCCACACCTCATTAATATATAGTTCAAAAATAAAATACAGGTTTTAGAAAACTTTGACAATTTAGAATATATTAATCGCATAAGGATATTTATTATCAAGTAAGACTATGAAATTGAACTATTTTATAGTCATAACTGAGTTTTCAGAGACAGAAAAAGTTTGCACTTTAAAACACAGAGTAATTAAAATGTTTCTATTCTGTAATGTTCCAGAATACAAAAGACATTTGCTCTGAAGATAAATTAATTATAATAAATAGTTTTTGTTGCTACGAGTTCTTACAGAAAAAGCAAAAGTGAATCGAACTATGATGAAACAATTATTCGAATTAGTGTTCCTCATAAAACATTCCGCAAGAACATAATTTTTTCTTCAGTTTGATCATGTAATTATTTCAATATGTACTGAGATTTTTGTTCTTTGTGTTAGGTGAATGCAGCCATCATAGATTAGATTTATAAATATTCATGAAGAATATTTCTGACCTACAGAAAGAGACATGAGGTCGAGAAATGATTGTTGTTTGAAATAAATAGACAAAATTTAAACTCAGTAAAAATATCAGCCTGTCTTCTTTTATTTCGTTGACTGCAAACGACCTTTAGTTGTTTGGAGAAAAAACATTCAGATAATTAAATGTCATTACATTAGTGTGCGAAACATTCGGGGTTCGGTTCCATTCTATTGAAATGGCATTTAGTAAATTAAAAAAAATGTTATCATTGTGGAGAGTAACTAAGCTGTATAATAATTATGTGTGTGTGTGTTTAGAACCAGAGCTGTCTAAAGCATAATTTTTAGTATTTCTAGTTTTGATAATCTCGATAAGCATACAATATTTTTCTTCTTCTGATTTTTGTACTTCGAGATTAAAACCAACACTAAAATAATTATATATGCAACTACCTTTACGTTATTTTTATTCTTGTTATATCGAGCAAGCACATTTGCTTCCTTCTCTTTTGATTGGTTTGATAATTAAAATATAAAGAGTAAGAACTGAAGAGATGATCCCTTCATATTCAAGGAACTGAGCGTTATCGCATATTTTCATCCGAGTTCCTAATCTATTCGTTTGTTTGTTTTTTTCCTGGCATAACTTCAAAACCTAGACTAAGATAATAATTGAAACAATAATGAAGATTAAAGTATCATCGTCATGATGACTTGGTCCATCTTACCTAGTACACTATACAGTGATGTCTCCTCTATCATTTTACTGGTGTGCATTCCTTCAAAATCTACATATAAATGAGAACTTAGCTAAAAACTAGTATGGCGAACTAGAATCAACTGATGGCAAATGAAACATAGGTTACCATCAAAAATCAAGAAATTAGTGGTTAGTAACAATAAATAACTGCCTACATCAGAAAACTGTTGGATTCGGTGTAAAATATATATCTCCACGCGGTAAACAGCGAAGTTTGTAGATTCAGTAAAAAAAAAATGTTTGAAAGAATGCTTTGAAAAACGGCGTTTAAATATTAGAAATAGAAAAAAATATTTAGCAATAAGTAAACTTACCCACGTGGAATTATTCACGTGTTTAGACTTATAAATACATTATGTCTACAACTAACACAGTATATGTACATTTATTCAGAAATGTATTAAGTATAGGTATTATTACAATTGTATACGTTTTAATTTGTCTGTATTTCGTGTGATGTTTCTTAATTATTACAATAATTATTTTTTGATGAAAGTATTCGTGTGTTGTTTGTGCTGAAGTTGTAGCTTTAGATTTTCATGGTAATAAATAAACACTTTTCTCAATAAAATATTATTACTTCAATAGTAAAAGTTGCTCTTATATATTGTATTATATTATTGGCAGAAACTCATTCTCAACATGTGATCTAAATATTGGATTTAATTAAATGGATAGAATCTCATTAAGCTAACACAAACTAACATAGTTTTTCTCAGTTGTTCTTGAGACTATTCGAAAAATAATTTTTGACGTCTTACACCAGTTGTCGGTCGGTGTTACAAAAGTAACTACTGCAGTTGGTGAGAAGCGATTCGTTATTAATGAAGTTTTCATTTTTTGCCATTGCACAATGTACATTCTATAGACTGACAAAAATTCATAAAATATACTTGTGAAGTAACCAACTTAAAGTCATTGTATTGTTTTATGTTTTTTTTAACAATAATATAACTTCTGATGGGCTGAAGTATGTATAGATTATCGAATAAATCTTTGTCAACCCTAAAGTTAATGGTATTGTTCTACATCGGATTCTTAAACAGTTTTTTTTTAATGTCTATACAATAAATTGCTTGTAAGTCCATGTATTTGTTCTTTACATCCACACACAAAAGAAAACATACAGACAACAAAAGCGTCAATATTACCCATTATTAATTTATTTAGAATTTCGCACAAAACTACACGAGAACGCCATAGTCGTCCTCCCTAATTTAGCAGTGTAAGACTAGAGAGAAAGCAGCTAATTATCACCACCCACTTGGGCTACTCTTTTACCAACGAATAGTTGAAATGACTGTAACAGTCTTAACAACTCCACGGTCAAAAAGGCGACCATGTTTAGTGGAACAGATATTCGAACCGGCAATCTTCAGATTGCAAGTCGACTGCCCTAATCATCTGACCATCATTAGCAATAACTTACTATGATGTTTTACGTATTTTACACAGAACACGTTATTATAAGATCTTTACGCTAAGTATCGCGATAGGTAGAAACATAATCATTAAATATGATGCAAACGGAGGATCCATAATACATAAACCAACTGCTTTCCAGTTTAAATAAATTGATATTTTTCAGCAGTTTAAGCTATGGTGCAGGACAACACTATAAGGTAACTAAATATACTACCATTGTCTCCTTTTCCATTGTTTAGAAAGTAAAACATTAAAAATGTAAATTAAACAACATCTGCTGAAATAAAACTTTCACGACAGACAGATTTGAAATCGTTTCTCGTATTTCCCTTTACGAAAATCTTGGAAAACTTAACAAAATCAGCTGGAACTGATGAGATCTGACATATCCACCAAAACTACTACCCTAAGTTGAAAGCGAACGAGACGCTTTCTCATTCTATTATTTTGTTTTTATTTATCTGGGATTCCATTCTTAATATATCACTTAGATAGAACGTTTTTATTTTATTCACTTTCACAGAGTGCTTTTTACTTGCAAGAATAGTATTTTTTTAATAAAAAATCATCTAGAGAAACTTCAGACAATGTGCAGAACAAGGTCATTATTTTTAATACTAGAAGGTAAAAGAAACTTACAAAAGAAACGTTCAGAAAGTTTGCCAATAGGATAAAACTAGCAAAAATTCTGTCTGACTTACGGCCTCCTTCAAGCCTAACTCGTCTCTTAGTTTATTCTCGAAATAAACTTGTTATAGAAAGTTAACAACATATAATTAAAAGTTTAAAGTAACAAAATAAAAAGAAAATTATTAAAACATATTCAAACTGTAAGAATTCGTTACATGTTGCTGTTTTTAATTTTTTTAAATGCATAAATAAATTTACTTCACCTACACTTACGACAGATCATTTTAGGGAAAAAATCATATTAAAGTTAAATTGTATTTTTTTAGTTTTACTTCTCTTTTAAGAAAATTAAAAAAAATGTTTTCTTTACTTTTACTAGTGAATCAGGTTATACATAATTTATTTATGCATTTTTATTTTTAAATCGATTATATTTTTGCGTAAAAAGTTGTGTGTGTGAAATATTATTAAAGATAATATGCTGGTTCTTACAACTGAAATTTCGTTATTTATAATAACTTACATTATTATACAAGTAAACTATAAAGAAACTAACTTGAAACTAGACAAAAAATAATATATACGTTTTGTTGCCCGGCAACTTTGCAGGACTGGAACAGTGTTCAAAAAAAGTATTGTTTACTGGGTGTGAGGGTACAAAGTTTTCATGTTTATAAAAAGAAAAAAAGTAAATCGTACATCATGCTTTATATTACAACCATACTTGTTGCTTCCCGCCTTTGTTTTTATACATCTGCATAAAGTTGTTACTTCAAAAATAAACAAAAAATACTTCTTAGTTTTGTTTCCCTAAAAAGTGCGAGTAAGAAAACTTGCGTACGCATTCCGGGTAAAGTTGTTGTTTTTTTTCTGTAAGCTTTCAGATGTTTTACGAATCATTAGGTAACCCTTCCTGTTTTACTTCAAAAACCAGAAACATAAATAAGATATTTACAAATACATGGTAGAAGATCCAAAGAATAGTTTCGTTCTTAAATTGATAACCTGTTTTGAATGATTGCAGACATGCATAGATATATTGAATATTAGAACCAAAACTTGCATTTATCATGTCTGTGACATTACTTTAACGTGATTAGGTTTGAAACTCATGGGTAGTTCGATGACATTAATAAAACAGACTTGAGATGCTAAAATATAGAATTCTTCTCAATAACCATATTTAATTGTTTGTTAAAAACATATACCAAAAACATGTAGCAATTAACCATTCTCTATTACGATATAATATTACGACTTTGACAACATGCAGTAGTGTAGTTATACATTCTTTATAACTGCGTTAACTCTTAACACTGTTATTTCGTAGTTGTCACGTGTTATTGGATCATGAGCATCCAAATATGCAACGCTTACCCATTCTTCACAATCATATTTGAGCATTTAGACATGTGATCAAATTTACACTCTTTTACACGTTTATGGGATCGTGATAATTAGTGTAAAAAATCATAGGAAAAAGTCATAATTTGAAAATTAAAATTTATATATTTTGTTGAAGTTCGTAGAAGTCAAATTATTATTAGTGTTTGTGTTTCTCGGCAGGAGCTTGGCAAGACAGTGGAAGGGTTTTTTCGCGCCGTCAGTTAGAACATTCGTCCTAACTACGATTATTGAAAACAATATCACTACATCTAATGCCGTGATGTTATTGTGTTATTAACGTGTTTGTGTGTCGTGTACTTTCCATATAATGTTACATGTCATGCATCGTGCTATTATTACAATAAATAAATAACTTAAAAGTGTTTTTGTTGCATTACTTTACGTTGAGTTTAGGAATTTGAAAGAGAAACAATAACAGCCTTTTTGTAACTGTATTTTAACGTACCGTGATAAATTTTATCTTTGTTAAAACAAAACTTTCTATATTGTAAACAGTTGTACGGATAATTCGGCACAATATACTGATATCTTGTGTATTTTAATACGGTTTTATCGATTCTAAATGAGTTTGCACGAGCATATAAACATCGAAGAATGCTCCCACTATTACTCAGAATATAAAAAGTAAGATAAAAATTAAGCCTTTTAAAAACACATGGCCTGAATCCAATGGCAGGTGAGTTGTTCTTGCCAGGCCTGTGGTAATTCCCTCAGTACCTCATCTAAAATAATCCATCATCACTCTAGGTTTAAATCGCGTGTTTTCGTGTATCCAAAAATCCTCGGATTTCCTACCAGAAACGATCAATCAATCATTCGACATCAGTACACTCGATGCTAGAGCATTTATTTAGGCTGTAGAGCCGAAGGTGTTAAAACTAACAAGCTTAACTATCCTGGTACAGGCATAAATAGCTAAAGACATTCGGGACAAACGTCGAGCTGCAGAACAATAAATAAGCTTGGCAGTGTTGAGTTTTTCATGCATACTAAAGTAGTTGTAGGATAATCGTTAGTCTATTTTGAAAATAATGACGCCCCCAGTTTAGGCTTGATGCAGCATAGGATAAACTCAGGAATTTAATACCACATCCAAAAACAACAACAACAATAAAAAAGAATGGATTTTTCATGACCATCTTTATATCATTATTTATCTTCTTATTGATGGACTATCAAAAAAAGTTTTCAATATTTTTTTATTGTTCATCAAGTTTAATATTGTTACCACAAGCAACATTCAACGAATTTATGTTGTTAGGATCAGACGGTGTAGTTTGAGTAAACACGGACTCATGCGCACATACATATATATATATCAAATATCAGAACTGGAATTTAACTTTATTATTATGTGTATGTGACATTAACGTAAGTAGATTTTAAGAGACAAATTAACATTGTTATCACGTTCATTTATCATTAAATTCTAATCAATCAAGCTACCTACACAGATCAGAACCAAAATACAGAGCGTATTAATGCGGCAATCGGACGAGAACCACGCCTGGTTTCGGCAGAAGGAAGATTCACAAGAAAACCTTGCCACAAGGCTTAGTAGTGATATTCAATGGTTTCAAAGCAACAAAATTAATTAGTGTTATCGCGATTAAATCAACTAGATAATTCATTTCAACGTTGTTTGTCGGATTTTAGATTTTTCCTGATGCATTCCTTCTACAAGCTTAGAAAAGCCCTCACAAGCAATAGTAGCTTCTACACGTTTAGAACAGCCCTAGTAAGCAATCGTTGAGAATAACCCTCACAAGCAATTGTAACTTCTACACGTTGAGAACAGCCCTCATAAGTCGTAATTTCTACACATTGAGAAGAGCTCTCTTAAGAAATCGTAATTTCAACACGTTGAGAACAGCCCTCATAAGTCGTAATTTCTACACATTGAGAACAGCCCTCATAAGCTACTGGGTGTTGTTGCTTTTTTATTGATCAGTATAATTTCAATTGTACTACATAAAAGGTGGAGGAAAGAAAGTGTCGAATCGAGACATACTGACTTCAGTTCAAGAAACTGTATATTCATATTCAAGACAAAGTGAGGTTCTTGGAGCTGAAGTCATTTAAAAGCAAGACATTAACTAACACAATCCTTTAATGCAGTTAGATTTTCTGAAAGAATGAAATATAATAATGCAACTAAATAAAGGATGTGACAGTAAATGTAAGATCACATTTCGTAAGCGATATATCATTTCACTACCGAAGAATGATTTTTGAGGACATGAACGGGTGTTGCCAAACCTGATATTGACGTATCTTTTTTTAACAGAAATTCCTTCGCTCATTCTAGTTACTACGTACGTTGCTGGTAATAATACACATTTAGTCTTTCAATCACTGATTGCAGAATTTAATGCCAATAACCACGTGAAAGATTTTAAAGTTCGGTTTCAGGTCAAGTTAGAACTGTAAAGGATATACACATACATATATATTTGTGTATATGTGTAATTTTCGAGATTTTTACATCTTTTATTGTCTCGAACAACGTTTTATTAAATCATATTCTTAAAATATTAACACTCATTTTTGTCGTATAAAACTGAAAAGATATTTCAACACACGAAACTTTCTGTGTTTTTTAAGCCTCCCGCTGGTACAGCGCTATGTCTACGGATATATAACGCTAAAATCAGGGGTTCGATTCCCCTCGGTGGGCTCAGCAGATAGCCAGATGTGGCTTTGCTATAAGAAAAACACTCAAGCACACACACACATTATTTTTCAATTTCGCGCAAAGTTACATAAGGACTAGCTGCGGTGGCCGTCCCTAATTTAGTGTGTAAGACTAGAGGGAATGCAGCTAGTCATCACCACCCACCGCCACCTCTTGGGCTACTCTTTTATTAACAAATAGTGGGATTGACTGTCACAGTATAACGACCCGATGGCTGAAAGAGCGAGCAAGTTTGATGCGACGGGGATTCGAAACTGAAATCTTCAGGTTGTGACTTGAGTGCCCTACTCACTAGGCCATGCAAGGCCACCACTCTCGAGAGAACACTTGACATGGTTGGTATTAATAACAAACGTTCATTCAATACTTTAATCATCAGATAAGGCCTAATTAGGTTTGGTTTGGCTTGTTTTGAATTTCGCGCAAAGCTACACGAAAGCTATTTGTGTTATCTGACCCTAATGTAGCAGTGTAAGACTAGAGGGAAGATAGTTAGTCATCACCACCAACCGCTAACTCTTGGGATACTCTTTTGTCAGCAGTGAAATTGACTGTCACATTATAACGCCCTCACGGCTAAATGGGTGAGCATATTTGATGTGACGGGGATTCAAACTCGCCACCCTCGAATTACGAGTCGAGTGCCTTAAGCACCTGGCCATGCCGAACCCTTTAATTAATTATTGGCTGTTATGTTGGACGATTTTTGTTGCTTTTTTGAGTTCCTGTTTGCTAAAATAGTCTTTAATTGTGAAATTACTGCTTTTATACAGCGTACTCTGTACATGATATTTTCATACGTAGTGTCAGTTTTCACACATACTTCTCTAACATCTTACATACTTCTTAGTTTGATTAATTATCCACTTTTGTAAAATATTAAAGGACGTACAGCAAACAACTATTTTGTTAGTTGTTCACACAAAACTGAACAATAAGTCTTCTGCGCTTTGTCTTCACTATGTTGAATCAACGCTGGTTTGTAAATCTGTAAACTTACCTCTAATCTATCGAGGAACAACTATCTATTTACGAACCATATTTTTTTCAGATGACGCCATATCAACTAATTTATTAGCTTTAACTAAATATGTTTGAAAAATGTGATTAAATGATGATAAGGAATAGAAAAAAAAAAACTATTTTGTGACATTTTTACCTGAGTAGGAATACTGGATTGTTCACAAACATTCCTCCTCTAAATGAAAACAAAAATATTATTGATTATTTTTTCGATTTAAATCAAAAAATGTAATTTGTATATCTTCTCGTCAGCGACGTACTTTAAACATTCTAAACTTAACATAAAACGAAATTTTATTAACTACTACTATCAAGGATAATACAGAAGAAGATGCTTAAAAGATATTAATGCACATTAATGGAGACTGTATGTACAAAACAAAACAAAAACTGATTCTCTGTTAAAGAACTAATAATGTCCTTTCATACGTTATGAGGACACTTCTAAAGCATCAACTCTATATACGTCACCTGTTTATCATCTGGATGCTTCAGATCTAAGATAGTAATAAAAAGTGTCAGTGTTTTTTTTATTTTCTATTGTTTGCGTGTTTTAATCAAATCAGCAAACTCAAACTTGTGATATTTACAAAAATCTCCCGCAGAATGAAAAACGAGATATTTTGTGAGCACACTAAAGTTTACCGAAGTGATAGAACAAGTAAGTGGTCACTGGGATGTTCTCAATGATTCTAATACAATGCTATTCACCTTTCAACCTAAACACGTAACTTGAAACTTAATGACTTGAGATTCAACAAAATATCTTTGTGAGTTTGAGTTGAAGCCTTTATTGTTATTATCACTGTTATTGTACAACATCTTAAAGCATATCTACCAGATTCGATTATTAGATCCAAGGAAAAATTTAAGGTTTTATTATATATACCAGTTAGCGTAAATATAATCCTAGTTGTTTCGATCAAAAATATTTGTTAAGCCTAACTAGCCTTTACCATACTTTTCTTTTCTTGGTAAATACTATGATTTTCTGATACACCTGTAATGCTTTCATATTATTGGCTTTGTGTCCCTCCTTTTGTGCAATTGTTGTGGTGCGTTTGATTTATCGTCTCCTCCAAAACCATGTCCTCGGTTCCACGTGCTTTTCATAGCATGATGGATGGGCCTATTTTCCTTTCTTACAACCTTTGATTTACATCTATCTACAAGAGCGTCTTTTGACATTGATTCTGATTCCCGTAAATTCGAATATTTTGAACAAAACTATATGACAGTATCGTATTTCTATATTTGTCTTTTAATCTTTTCACTATTGATTTTTCTCTAGCTGTCTACCGTATCGAGAAATAAAAATCTAGCTTATTTCCGTAGAAAACTGTTGCAGTTTTCACACTGAACGTTCATCTCCAATGAGCTACGCCATTCACATTTTCATTTCCTTTTCCTTCATGTCTCGGTCTTCATCGAATTACTTAAGGTGTGGTGCGGAAATAAACCATCACAGAGAAGGATAGAACAGTAGATGTTATATACAGCTTACTTACATAATAATAAACCATCACAGAGAAGGATAGCACAGTAGATGTTATATACAGCTTACTTACATAATAATAAACCATCACAGAGAAGGATAGCACAGTAGATGTTATATACAGCTTACTTATATAATAATAAACAAACGGAATCCATATTAAGCAAATTCGTTGAATGTGTTAGTTAGGATAAAACCAACATTTACACCTTAAAAATATTGCGCATTTAAGTTCGTTATAGTAATTGAGTTGAGTTTTCTTATAGTAAAGCCACAGCGGGCTATCTGCTGAGCCCACCGAGGAGAATCGAACCCCTAATTTTAGCATTGTAAATTCGTAGACATACCGCTGTACTAGCGAGAGGCCGTTATTGTAATAAACTTTTCTGTGGATTCAACGGATCTTACTGCTTTCCAAGCAAAATAAACTTGCTTAAGTTTTCGATAAATAATAGAATTATTAGTTTAATCAGGTGAAATATTACCGTGAAGTAGTTGTGTAAGAAAAATTATACGGGCCTTAAAACATTTACCTTTGTAGTTTTCTACCTGGAAATCGCTTTGCCAAACAAACCACATAAATATCGCAAATGGTTAAGTTGACATTAACTATCGTTTTGTTCTGTTTTATTGTTCTTCAAGTTTAGGCTATTGTAAAATGTTCAAAATCTTAGTTTCTATAAACATATATTAATGAAATATACATCTGTATGTTAATTGACTATAAAGTTTATTAATGCTTAATAACTCAAGCGATACATATTTGTAAATTTGAGTTTTTGTGTTAAAGAATCTTGTGGTTTAACAGAATGAGTAAATAAGATAGAAAAGGAAAGAATGAAAAGACTGAATTGTGATAAAGTCGTAATAGTATTATGAAAAGACTTCATAAGAATAAAACTACTCATGTAATCCAATTCCTAATATCTTACGCTACCATGTTGTCAGTGTCTAATCCTACTTGAAACTTCTTATCTGAACATCTTTAAAATAGAAAACAGTTTCAGTATTAAAGCAGTTTCATAAGAATTCTACTGCTATAACCATGTGATACATAATAATACTTTTGTAAATATTTGGGAAAGAAATAAATCTATTGTAATAAAATATATTAAAAACACATCTAGGTAACTATTAACTGTAGAATATATAGATCTTAAAATGAAATATTCTAGAATTTTGTCAAAGACTGTATTTATGCTTTTGGCTTGTGATACTCGATGTTATCTGTTTTAGATACTTTAAATGCTTGTTATTCTAATGGAGGTGATAGTTTGCTGACAAAATATGTGTTATGGACAATAAATATTTGTCCATACTTCGGACACTATAACATGATTATAGGATGTATTTCCTGTTGTGTAATCCACCATATCTATACACTTCTCGGTGATTCTCAGACCAGCGTTTTATGTGATGGCTGAACACTCATTTCAATTCCGGCTGCGTTCCATTCATCTGCTACGGATTACGACAGTTTCTGATCGTGACTGGAAAGACATGACGATAAAAAGATAACAGAGCAAAATATCTTATTTTCCCGTCTCTTTTACATGTAGAATAGAAGAGAATCTTTCATTGTAACACTGCTCAAGCTTTGTCTATCTCTTACTCATAGTTATCAGCCTTAAAGAAAACCCGTAACACGTTCTATACCATCCCCTCTTCCAGTTAAAAATCAGATCAATTTGAGATTAATCACGTTAGTTCCAGTTATAAAATAATATTTTCCCCTACAAGAGAAAGCTAATCGTGGTCGGAAACAGTTTCACAGGATATGTGAAAGAGATAAGCTGAAGGACATAATGCTGTACTAAATAATGAGTAGACATTTATATGTTACACATCTGGAGTTTGTATTCCTTCGTATGCTACAAAATTAATGCATCTTTTTAAAAATAATAAAGGCTATTTAGAAGCAAGTGATAAAAGAATGTTTTCAGTATGGAAAGTTGAACAATGACGTAAAACAAGAAAAAAGTCTTGCAAGTAGGAAATCTCCTTAGCGCTGGGCACTCAGAATGTTTCTAAATAAGCTCAAAAAAACTCATTCATTCTCTTACCATTCATCTAAATGTACTAGAGCAATATATTTAATGATCATCTTCTGTTTGTTTTATTATGAGTTTGTTCAGTATTCTGCTAAATTTTTTTGAAAAAAAACTATCTCAAAATCTTCAGCATTTTGCAGTAAAAACGTGTTTCTCAGTTCAAAAATTAACCGCTCTAAAGATTGTGCTCATATCTCATCAAAATATTTTTTTTTTCAAACGCTGGAAATTATGTTGTAATTTATTATTTTTGTGAGAGAGAGCATCGTAGTAGTCTGCTGACGACCAGTGAAAAGATATATGAATCACCGTAAAATTATATATATCAGCGAAAGACCATGCATTCCATTTCTACTAACAATAGTAATAGTTGCCTTTATTATATGCGTGCATAATTCAATTTCAGGTTTGCTAATATAAGCGGAAATGGATTGAAATGTGGTCACGTTACAATTTCTCCATTTTAATTTAAAGTTATCTTTCAACCATGCGTTTCATACAATTAAAAACTATTGTTATAACAATATTCATGTAATCGTTTGTTATTTTTTTTATTTTTACAAGAGCTTATTTGAAATTGTAAAGGTTACATCGTAACTACTTTATCATTTTTTTACTTATTTAGAAATATGTTTTATGATAAACACGGAGTAAAATATATTTATCTAGGAAATATATATATATATATTCCACATGTGAATGTTTCTTTGTTTTTACATACTTTGCGGAAAAAGTACACAAAGTACACAAGCTGTCCCTAAAGTAACTAACGTATTACATGGAATATAGTATTTCTGCAGTACTCACCGCCAAATCTAGAGCTTTTCTTGTCTGATCGAATAGTAGGTGCTTTTGTTGAGTACCAAAGGGCCAAACATACGGCGCGCGTTTTTTACAGCAACAGAACGCTGACCATTAGTCCACTTTAACCTCATGTATTTACAGTTCCATGTATTTCATAGCGATTCGAGAAGAGACATGTATAATGTTAAAACTCTTATTGCTTGAACCAAAATCACCATAGGTATAATAACTGCTTACAACTAGTTATTAAAACCATTTTGATTATCTTCAAATCTTTATCTTGTAGAACACCTCCAGTGTTTAGAATAAAACAATCTGAACGTTAACACGTAAACTTCCTTTATTAGGACCCCAGTTAAAGGATTCTCATTATTTCGAATGTTTTGCCCCCATATTACAAATATGTTTTCGTACAGAAAAGCCCATTATGTCAAGAAATTTTTTCATGTTTTTACTTCCTTTACAAAACTCACTGTAAAGATGTTGGTAAACAAATCCCCATCAGTGATTAGTGAGCACAATTGCAATGTTTATAGTATTTGTTCTGCAATGTATGTGAGAGACTTTTATCACTAATAATCCTGCAACCAACAAAATCATGAGTATACCAACAATATAATAAACTCTTTTTAAAAAAGAGATTTAAAAAAACAACAGATCTAAAACTGTATCATTAATTATTTAATTAAACACTATCCTAATGGTAATTGATTTATTTGAGCTCGTCACCCGGAATACCGTCACTGACTTCGTGACAACCTGACCTGACTATTGTTATCCTATCTGCCGTATGGCTTCTGGGATATATTGTGCCTCATCAGTACCTGAAGCCTAAGTGCCCACGTACTATTCTTAGACTTCCAATATGAAAGCTCCACCGTTTTTACTTCCTACAACATTGAATTCCAACGTGATCACATTCCATTCAGAAGTTTGAGAAGTACGCTAATAACCATTTGTTCAGTACATTCTCGCTCCTTACGCCTGAAGTATATTACATTGGAAGTGGAAAAATCGAATGCAGAATGGGGAAACAAACCACAAATTAAAGCAGCTGTGGAACTTCATTAAAGCTGAGAAGACATTCATGGGTCTTCGAAGACTAAGCCTCAAGCTAGTGGACTATATATATTTAAAGAAAGCTAAGGTCAGAAAAATGGTGTTATACAGAAGAAAAGAAAGCTCCTGCCACGTTATTCCCTGTACAATCAGAAATCATTTCAGGTCAGCCCCTTTTTCTTCAAAACAAGTTTAGCAGCTCTGCCTGCAGGTACTAAACTTTTAGACTAGGTAAGTATTTTAACCCTAATTAATTGTTCTGATCGCTAACATCAGTAATTCTTTTGGAAAAGAAAAGCAATACTAAAACTATAGATTTTCTCATAAACTCCTTAAAACTCCAATCAGTACATATGTACATAATATGTATTTCAATATGCACCATTTTCTATATACGTAAAGATAAGATATATCTTTATCCTAATATCTTTCATCTGTAGCTTTGATATATTTATAGAAACATTAAAAATTATATTATCAAAATCTGCACCTTATAGTGTATGATAGTTAACCTGGAATAGTTTATTACAAAAAGTTTTGTATTTTTTTTTACCGGTAAAATATCGATAGACATATTACATGCACACACAAAGTTTCGAGTTGCCTGTTGTTGTTGCTTGGAAACAACAAAAATAACACAAAGTTAATAAAGCACTCTGACTGAAAAGTTACCTTCAGAGATGACGAAAACAGCTTTTATTAACAACGAGTAAGCAATGATTCTCATTTAAACATTTAATAACGTGTGTTACTAAGTTCGCCAATAGCAACCAATCCAAGAGTAATTCAACTCTTTTATGCAAAGGAAACCCCGAAAACAAGTATCGAGTTCAGAAACAAAATCGTGAGCTTATCAGTTTAAATTGGTAGTTTCAGCGAGAAATGTATTGATTTCGTTTTTTTATTTTACTTTTTGCGAGTGTCGAGAAGTACTTCTAGTTATTAGGTGACTACATACAGTAAAACTCTCTTCTCTAGTGTATAAATTTACCATCACCAGTTGGATAAAGCGCCACAGTATGTTGTTGTGTTAAAGGTTTCCTTAACAGCGAAAAGGTTCCATCAAATAACCTGCAATTCCAAATATCTTTTCCAATTAATTTTATTTCGCGAATTATAGTGAATTCAAGCAGTAAACTAGATCATTGGATAAGTTTATAAAGACTCGCCTAGTTTCACAGTGTGTTTTGAGCAACTTTCGCCAGTTAACAAACTTACATAAGCACTTTTTAAAACTAGTTAAACATTCACGTCGTCATAGTTATCATTTTGGTTAAAACAAAACTGAAGTTATGGCATTTTCCAATTTGTAGCTCTCTCACTCATAGTAGTATTGACTGACCAATTCAAATTGTAAATCATTTTAATAGCAATGAACAAATTCTCGGGAAAAGTAAGATCATTAATATATATGAGATTACTTTATTAATAAGATTTTGTTTGTTTTGATTATTTTTAAATTTAGCACAAAGCTACTCAAGGGCTATCTGCGCTAACCATCCCAAATTTAGTAGTGTATGACTAGAGGGAGGGCAGCTAGTCATCACCATCCGCCGCCAACTCTTGGGCTATCCTTTTATCAACGAATAGTGGGATTGACTGTACCCTTATAACGTCCCCATGGCTGAAAGGACGAATATGTTTGGTGCGACCGGGATTCGAACCTGCGACCCTTGAAGTACGAGTCGAATGCCTTAACCCACCTGGCCATGCCAGGTCGGTATTAACAAGATCATCATATAAATATATTTCTACAGTTACAGGCACTGTCGAATTTTCACAAATTAGCGTTTTTTTCATAAGCCTGGATTTGTTTCTAACAATAAACTCGCTCCTGTCCTGAACGTTTGAAACTATATTCGATTATATTGAATAATTCATAAGAATTTCACTTTATTAGATGGAAATGTAGGCTTTTCAATGCTTTACCTTACATGAATTTCTAAAGGTATCGAAAATATGTAATCAGTATTTCACCATTAGTGATGAATCATACGTAACTGGTGTAGCAGTCATGTCAGGTATGGCTGCTGCTTTAAAACTCATGACGAATTAAATTTCTAATAATGAAATAGCATGTTTTGTTGCACTGCAATGTCCGCCAATCAGCAGTTGGAGCTTTTGATGACCTCACTCAAATATACTAAAGTGATGAAAATATCAACTCAAACTACTACTCAGGCTCGAACATTTTAGTGAAGCATCCTTACAAACTGAAAATCGCAAAATGTATTAATGTTCTGTTAGCGGATTGTAATCAGTATTACCGACATATGGCTCAACAAGGAAGTTGATACATACCAACCACTTCTGACTCACACGTGAATAAGAAATAATTATACAATGTCACTGTTATTGTTATACTTAGCCAACATTCGACTGATAACTGTCACAGCCACGTGGGATGCGCTCACATCATTACGTGGTTAAGACTTATACTAAATGGTTCAAAGACGTTCATTGCCACTTAGAAAAGGTTCAAAAGCATTCATGATTTTGAAAGTAGTCGAAAAAAACAAATCATATTTTATTTTGGGTTGAGAAGAGAAACGTTTGTTACACACTTGTAAATTCAAAATATGAGGGCCATAAACATAATTTAGATAGTATAAACTCCAATTAAATTCAAAACTTATATTTGAAATATTTTCTTAAATGGAATCGAAATCAACGGTACAATCGAGTGTCGACTTTATTTTAGCAAGACGTGACACGTGTTTGTCTTGTAAAAAGTATCGTATTCAAGTACATTGTGTAAAATTAGTTGTTGTTTTATCACTAATTTTTTTGTTTTCGACTGCAAAACTTTTATTTACTTTATTTAAGTTGAAAATGGAAAACGAGATCAACCGATTATTTGTTTTTCCTAATTTTTAAGCAGAGCTACACAACCATGTACGTACAGCGTTCCTTTATTTTCAGCTGATAGACTAAATGGAAATAGCTTTACAAAAGCGCCCACCGCCTACTCTTCCGTAACCTAATAACGAATGTGACCTCAATCTTGCAGTGCACCCACGATACCGAAAAGCAAATCAAGTTTCTGTAGCAATGGAACGTCAACCGTGAATTCTTGGAGACACGGCTCGTTTTTGCTGTCCACGAGACCAAAACCGGCCAGAATCAGTTTAAAAATAGATATTCTTGTCTAACAATGTATGTGTGATACAGAAAAGAATATACGGTAACCGAAAGATTGACAATTCAACACTTCACTAAATAAAATGAAACGTAAACGTTCACACTTATGGTTTCATCTTGGAGTTTAAGGATTATTTTGAAATCCCGGTTTCAAAATGGATGAAATATACTTTTCTATAGCTATTTGTTTTAAAATTCTAAATTTTTGTTTCTCTGTTAGAAGTTATTGGAATAGAGATTTATACGACACTATGTTGGTTGGTTTTATAATAACATAGTTCCTTAAATCACGCATATTGAACACTATAAGGCTGTATTATTGTTAATATGACGTGTAATACACAATTCATTGAGAGCAGGAACATTGTGACATGGCATTGTAACACATAAACTAACTTTATAGACACTGCTAAGCAATAATCGCGCGGTAGTTTCAGACACGATCATCAACAATAAGTTAACCATATGAAATATAATTTAAACAATTTAAAACGACTATTATAAGTTATTAAGGATAATCATGTGTGTAAAATTGATTATAAACACTTTATTTCAAACAATAACAATGAATCACACAGCATAATCCTAATGTGATTAAACTAGATTAAATCTACACTTGTATAACCTCATTCTTATCAAAAACATAACTTTTTGATCTCTCATTTTAGTCTATTTGATAAATTTTAAGCAGACCATCAACATTCCATAACATATAATACAAGTCTTTCAATGTATAACCCCCAAGAATTTCATGACTTTTCATAAAACATTAGTCAATTTCATATACTTAAAATATATGAAAACTTACAGTGTATTGAAAACAACAGGAACACACAGCCACCAAAACGTTTTAAAAGTAGTACAGTTTCTATGAAAACCTTTGTCTGTGTGCATCGTTTAAAAAATTAGGCTCACGTATAAATACGTGGCAAAATAACATGAACAGCGTTTCGGCAGCATGAATGTTGCGAAGCTTCTTGGAAGTACCAAAAACTTTAATAACATATTACTATAGTTTGTAAACGAGATTTATCAAAAGTTTAATTTTCTTTATGTCAAGAAATTTCAAAATTAACAAATATAATAAACTGAAAACAAACAAACCAAAATTTATTTGAAAAAAAAAACACCACTTCTCATTTATTGAAAATGTAATAACAGACTGTTTTGACTAGCCTCATCGCAATCTTAAGAGTAAAAGAAACAAATTATGTTTCAATGTAATTATTCAGAACCAAAAAGAGATTGCAGTAAAAGATATTTTACGAGTCGTCCAAAACGATTAACGTCTGCATCGTGGAAAACACGAAATGAACTTTAACCTTATAAATGTTTTTATTCACTTACAAATATTTATAGTTTCCCCTTTATTTAGTTTTAACATTTAGTCCATAGATAAACGAAACGAGTTAGTTTGTGGCTTCATAGATTTATGTTCGTTTTTTAGAGCTCTTAACAAACAACAAAACATAAACACGATGTTCTCATGACTACACAAACAATCTTAGATACATCCGTTTAAAATACATTACTACAAATCAATTTGTGAATGAGATTAAGTGAAGCCAAGAAACATTAACGTGAGCAACAAGGCATGTAATAGAATTTCTGGATGAGCTGATGTCTTATGTACTGTAGTGATTTTAGTCGTAGACATCAATAACACTTTAATACTTGCCAAGTTAAAATACGATACTTAGAATTCATACATAATCGCAAGAAATTATTTCACGAATTGCTGTAGAATGTATTACTGTACGTCAATACACAATCTCCTGAATATTGTCCGCTTTACGAACAACTACTTCTCACACATACCCCTTTTCACCTCAAAAACAACAACAATCGTTATATTCAACAAGAACGTGTATGACTAATCTACATAAAGATGCTTCTACTAATTTATATATGTGTGCTTGTGCATGAAGTTCATCATAGAGATAGTTCAAATTCGTTTTGAAATGAAAATAATTGAGTGATTAGTTGCTTGAAAATAGCCTGCTGATTCGGTAAAATCTGAGCCGAGAAAATGAAAACAATCTCTACATTTAACTCAGGTGGCTAAGAGTAACGTATGAAAAACAACTTGTGGCAGTAAACAACAAAGAATTCTACATTTTCTCAATTCTCGTCAAACTTCACAAAATAATAAAACAGATTAAAACCTTGACGTCTTAATGGCTAAGTTAAATTGAATATTTCTTTTCACTGTACATCATTTCTTGAAAGTTTCCTTAAAACCTACATTTACTACTCGAAATTTAAAAATTGTGTTTCTTCAAGAACATGTTACGAGTTTGAAATAACTGTTTCAACTTTTCCACATAAAACATAGAAATGTACAATTCTAATTGAAGAAAGTAATTAGTATTACTTACCTTTGGCATGCACAGCGATGGCGTGAACCCGACAACACAAGATGACCAATAGAAGGTTTTGACTGTACATGACGCTTTCTTATTTCATGTAAGTTAATCAGTTAGGTAATCCTCTGCTTATATATATATATAAATCTATATTTATGCAATTATTTTAGTTAATAGCGATTAGAATACTGTCCTTCCTTTTCTAATATCTAGCTTTGTCTTCATTAATAATGTATTACTTGGCTTTTGCCAAATTAACGGTTTTCTCCCACCACTTAACAGCTTGATCTCAGCGGACCGTCCGCCGTGCGTCAAGCAGGTTGTGTTTCGTGTCTGTCAGTGCTTAGACTCGACGAGACTGCTAACCGTGGCCTGTTAAACTGTCTGATGGAATCGGTTATTTGTTGTAGCTCTCAAGACACTCTTGTGATTCCGCGCCGTTGTGAGGCGCTGTGTTACAATGCACATGAGAAGAAGACTAAATTTGCTTGATGTAATCTTCAAACTCGCCCGCCACACAAGGACATCTGGCGTCTAAATCAGGAATTATACAACAGATTACTTAGTGTAATATATAGGTGTCACTGTAGTATGGAAAGAAACGCTAACTTGTAGATAAACTTAAATTTGTCTCTAGAAAAAGAATATATTGTTAAATAAAATCAAAAATTATGGAAAACTGTATAAATCACTTGAAATATTTCCGTCGGTTAATCTCAATCATTTATTACAAACGTAACTGATTTTTTTGGTCACTAACCACTGTTGTTTCAGTTTTCATATGACAGATGTACAGCATGCTCTGAATCAAAGCTTCAAAACTTTGACTGTCAATAACCACGTTCTGACATCTATTAAGGGTCAATATCGCAGTGCTTCGTGGGAAGAAATAAACCTGCGCAAGCGCATGTTTTGCTTCCTGCTTTTTCCTAATGACACGTAGTGTGTCTGAGAAACTGGGCCTACTGTTTGTTAGTTGGATGCGTTAGCGATCGTCGTGGGCAGACTCAGCGTGTTCTTGATCTGAGGAGTGAGTGTGTGGACACAAACGATTTAGAGCTACCACATGTGTGATGGGATGTCAGCCTTCCGTGGGCTTCTTGTTGTTCTTTTGTCACGTTTGGTGGCTTTCCAAGGTACGTCCAAGATTCTTTACAAAGAAACCGAGTATAATCATAAATAAATATGTTATATAATTATTATTTTGATTCATATTAGAGAAAATAACGCTTATATATTTGGTAATATTAAATAATTTGAATCACACAACTTAAGCTTACTCATAGATGATAAACATGTAATTACACTTTTAAACTTACCAAAACAATTTTTTACTCATTCTTATGTGATGTTCTGTTTATTCCCATCTATTAACGTAATTATCTATAATAACTATATTATTATTAATTTGTTTTATATAATTAAAATAATACATACTAATTTTTACTCAGAAAAACAAACAAACAAACATCAATAATAGTTGAGTTACAATTTTTATATTTTTTCAGAACAAGTTGTTTGTTTCTCTTACAGTGTATTAATCTTCAAAAAATGTTATACTTAAACTTAGTACTGATGTGATGTTTATTTATAAAGTATTATATGTCATTTTCTTAAATTATCTACGTTTCGTTTCAGTCAGAAGTTTCAGGTTTTCTTGGAGAGAACAAAATAAAGTTCCACACTTTATTTAGTTTGATAAAGCTCTGTTGGATCTTTTATATAATCAACCTAAATGGGCTGAATGGAACAATACAGCTAAAACCTGTATTTATCAAGCTAACTATTGTATGAGCTTTATCACAGAATTTGAATTATGTAAGGTCAATAAACCAAGAGTTATAAAACTAGGTGGAAAGCTACACAAATTCAGACTTTCTCTCTTTTTTTTTACAATAAGAGAATACAAAGGTGAATGTACAAGCCAGGCCTTAGGAACAAAACCGTTTACTTTCATACTAATGTCATGTGATGACATGTAACATTCCTTAAGAATAATCAGGCGATTGATGTGAGTTTTGTTAATGGATACGTACTACAATGATCCAGTTTTGATGGCTTTAGTAAATTATAAACTGAACTGATTTGATTTAGTTTCATTATGTATTATGAGGAGGCTCTCAATTGCATAAAGACTGCGCTTATCTATTATCATAAACTGTAAATAAGGAAAACCTTGAGATACTCGAGCGTACATGTACGTCACACTAACCTAAAATATTTCCACCTTTAAATTTGTACGTTTACCAATCAATGTGAGTCTGGAACTAGTGTGAAGAAATATGTTTAAACTGTTTTCCATTACAGTCGAACCACCCAAGAGGTTTTAAAATATATGTATGTATAATAATATTTAATAGTGCCATGTATGCATGATACTCTTAAATGCCGTAAAGAAAACGTTACAGATACTATTCACTACCCCAGGTCCGGCCCTGTTTAAAAGCCATCATTTCGGCCTACGGATCAAACGTCAAAGATTCCCAACGGTATAATCTTGAAAACGCTTTGCAATTCCGGGTGTGGGTATGTCATAAAAGTGAAACTTAATCCCTGTATTTGGTTCAAAGAAAAATAAAGTCCTCTTATGATGGTTTCTGCTAACTGACTACTTTCTCTCTTTTAAATAATTTAAAATAATCTACAGTTACATCATAACCCTGAGGCACTTTGACCCAGCTGTTAAGCCAATGATAAACTAGATGATATTAGATTAGACCTATCCTAACTCATATTTCATAGCTTAAGTATCTTCTGTGAATTACATGGCAACAAATGTCGCGTTTCAGTCTCTATATTATAACAAGTGGTGTTAATTTAATAGTCTATTTTACTAAAGTAGAGCTCCATATTTGACTGAAATAAATCGTTTGTATAAACTTGCCAATCTGTTTAAACAGTTTATTTCATTAACCAATTGTAATAAAGAAATCACATTAATAACTTGGAATTACCCCTACTGGGTCAATAATAAATGGCTCCCACGACAGTGAGCATCACCTTTGACAAGTGTCATTGTTCTCCTATTCTTGTTAACCTCCGGAAGTGATATTTGGCTTTATTTCCGTCTGATAATTAAACTCGGTTATATTGTTTACTGCAAGAGCAGGTAGAATGTTAGAGATTCAGAATGGACATCGGAAGTAGGACTTGCCCTTTTTTCAGGTTATAGTCTGATGTGCTTCATAACCACCATATAATTACACACAGCTACCTACTGTTCATGAAGCAAAGGATCTGAAAACAAATAATTTTGTTTTTGCAAGCTTTTAAATACAGCAATTATAACGTCTTTTGATATTTTTTCGGCGGTTCTTTATTCTCTAAGCCGCTCAGCTATTCTCCATTCTCCCACACACGTCATCTGGCCTGGCAAGGCTAGGTATTTAGGTCGCTGGTCTCACAATCTGAAGAGTCCGTGTTCCAATCCTCGTCCCACCAGACTTGCTCACCCTTTCAGCTCTGAAAACGTTACAATGTAATGGTCAGTCCCACAATTCGTTGGTAAAAGAGTAGCCCAAGAGTTGGCGGTGGGTAGTGATGACTAATTGCCTTCCTTCTACTATTACACTGCTAAATTAAGGACGGATAGCAGAGACAGCCTTCGTGTAACTTTCGACGAAATACAAACCAAATCTCCACAATAATGTAGCTTATTCTAAGCTACATAACTCAAACTTATTCAAACATTTTCGTCATACAATATAATTTTGAAATCAGTTGATCAGAGATAAAGACCCAGGTAAAAATCCAGTGTTGTTGTTGTTGTTGTTTTACCTCGCTTTCATGAGGCTTGCAGAGCACAAAAGAAAATAGCTAAAGTTAACATTTGAATATTATCACTTGTATAATCTAAGAATATAAAAGATAAAGAATAAATACTGAAGTTTCTAGACAGCAAGCTGCGTACTTCAAACCAGCTAGATTTTAAAGTCTTTTTTTTCTTAAAGTCAGAAAGACTGGACGTGTGTTTCTGGATTTAGTGGAGAACCGCATATGACACTATTCTTGTTGTTTTTTTAATTTCGCACAACGTTACACGAGGCTACCTGCGCTAACCGTTTCTAATTTAGTGGTGTTTGACCACAGGAAAGTCAATATCACCACCAATTGCTAACTTTTCAGCTGCTCTTTTAACAACCAATAGTGCGATTTACGGTCACAATATAACACCAAGGCTGAAAGAAAAATCATATTTAATGTGACAGGGATTCGAACTTGCGACCCTCAGATTTCGAGTCGAACGCCATAACCCCCTGGCCATGCTGGGTCATGACATCATTTACTCTGATTATGAAGTTATTACACAGGATCACATACAGCAGTTGTAATGGTTTTCAAGCAAGATCCAAATCTCCAGGGTTTTCAAATACATCACTATTCTTCTTCGGGGGAATAAAGGCAATAACCATTTATTCTTTTGAAGAAGAATATTGAAATATTCGAAAACGATTGAATTTTTTAATGTCATTTGAAAACTACGACACTATTTACAACATAGTTATGCTTGTTTGTTTTGTTTATTATCTGATAAAATTTCACAGTGTAATTTTCACGAACTTCGTTGTTACTATATTGTAATAAGCTATATCTTTAAGAGGTTCTATTTGGTTTGTTTTGAATTTTGCGCAAAACTACACAAGGGCTACCTGCGTTAGCTGTACCTAATTTAGCAGTGTAAAACTAGAAAGAAGGCAGCTAGTCATTACCACCACCCACAGTCAACTCTCGGGCTACTCTTTTATCAACGAATAGTGCTGTTGATCGTCACATTAAAAGGCTTTCACAGCTGAAAGGACGAGTATGTTTGGTGTGACGGGGATTCAAACCCATAACTTTCAAATTGGAAGTCCAGTGCCTTACCCACCTGGCCAAGCCGTCTGGAAGTGAACATCTTGTCGTAATTTGTATTGAAAAGTTAAGAAAGTGCAGTTATTGATGACTAATAAATTTAGTCGAATTTTAAAGAGTCTTAGATCCATCTATTACAATTATACTTCTTGGTTAACCTATATTAATTAATCTCTTATAGTTTTGTTTTTAAACTCCATGCTGTGTAAAATAGTTGATTTACTCCATACCTAAAACTAACTATTTTTCTTTTTGAACTGGGACTTTTTATTGTTGTTGTAATATGGAGTCTGTTCCCTAATTCAGACAATATAAATTTAGCAAGCAGTTTAATCCTTACTTAAGCTTTTAACACTGGTAACCAAATTTCTAAGTATTCATTTCGTATGATTGTTTGTTTGTTTTTTTAAATTTCGCACAAAGCTACTCGAGGGCTATCTGTGCTAGCCGTCCCTAATTTAGCAGTGTAAGACTAGAGGGAAGACAGCTAGTCCTCACCACCCACCGCCAACTCTTGGGCTACTCTTTTACCAACGAAAAGTGGGATTGACCGTCACATTATAACGCCCCCACGGCTGGGAGGGTGATTATGTTTAGAGCGAAGCGGGCGTGAACCCGCGACTCTCGGATTACGAGTCGCGCGCCCGACGCGCTTGGCCATGCCGGGCCCATTTCGTATGAAATACTAATTTGTGATGTATTTTCGAAAAGCGTTTTAAATTCATTCACACATTGCCCTGACATGATTAGCAGAAAGAATTCTGCGGCTAGATATTAAACTTCACAAGATTCCGTTTTTCCAATACAATCAATTAAAACCACACATCTTCGGGTATTAACCGTATTCTAAAGGTATTTCTCCATTTATCGCTTTTCCAACTGTGCATATATATATATGCAGATTTATGTGGATCTACTTTAACAGCTTGTTAATGAAGTGTAAAGTAATTTATTTTCTTGATAAATTTTAAAGAATTGGTATTGGTATGTTTAACCTAAACCACACTTTATACGTCACAGGATCTAAACGCCTAAGGTAAGGACCCTAAGAGGTAGACATAATAATCTCTTATCTACCCTCACTCATTAAAGAATTTATGTGGTCAGCAGTATTGTCGACTACACAATATATCCCTTCGAAATCATTTTGACCAGTATGTTAGGGCCCCAACTTTGGACCTTTCGATTCGTAGCCCGGTACGCTAACCACTAAACCATGTCCACCTCATAGAAAATACTCTGAAAACTATGGTTAGTGAGGTTAATGAAAACCCATGCTAGAACCCAAAGTTCAAATATAGCGCCATCTCTCCTTTACATGTGCACATCATTCGTTCCTTGGTAGCTTTCAAAGACAACTGTTCGTAACACATATCTGATTATATCAGTCCTGTCTGTGTAATACGTTAATAAATCCTACAGTGCTATCTAACGCAAACGCAAAACTCCCCATTATTTATTTAGCAAAAACGTACACTCCCAATGTCTGTTTGGTGCAAAGGAGAATTCCTTTTTTTTCGCCCCCAGTAGCTCAGCTGTATGTCTACGAACTTACAACGCTAGAAACCGGGCTTAGATACCCGTGGTGGGCAGAGCACAGATAGCCCATTGTGTAGCTTTGTGCTAAACTAAAAAAAACTCAACAATCTTTTCTTTTCATCTGTTCAGAAGGATAGTAAACTATCCCTAGTTCTGTTTATCCAAGGCAGTTGTTTTTTTTTTAATTAAGCATAAAGCCACACAATGGGCTATGTCTGCTCTGCCCACCACGGGTATCGAAACCCGGATTTTAGCGTGTAAGTCCGCAGTCATACCGCTGAGCAACTGGGGGGCTTATCCAAGGCATAAATAAAATCCGCATTACCTATCTGACGCAGTAGTTAAACGAAAGTTGTTTATCTATTGTGGTATAAAGCCAACATTATCTACTTGGCACGGTAAAAGACCTGAAATTTTGTCTGACGCAACTTAAAACCTTCATTATATATTAAATGCCCCCCCAGTGGCTCAGCGGCATGTCTGCGGACTTACACGCTAAAATCCGGGTTTCGATACCCGTGGTGGGCAGAGCAGAGATAGCCCATTATGTAGCTTTGTACTTAATTCAAAATAACAACAAAAACAAATATATTAAATAGATCAGTAAAGCCAGCTGCTTATTTAGTGCAGTAATAAAATTTCCCAAATTTTATTTGTCTGATGCAACTGTAAAGGCCCGACAAGGCCATGTTGGTTAAGAGGTGCGACTCGTAATCTGAGGGTCGCGGGTTTGCATCTCCATCGCACTAAACTTTTCACCCGTGGAGGCGTTATAATGTGACGGTCAATCCCATTAATCGTTGTTAAAAGAGTAGCCCAAGAGTTGGAGGTGGGTGCTGCCTTCCCTCTAGTCTTACACTGCTAAATTAGGGACGGCTAGCGCAGATAGCCCGCGAGTAGCTTTGCGCGAAATTCAAAAAACGAGAATACTAGGATTAACCGTAACATTATAACGCCCCCTACGGCTGATAGGGTGAGCAATTTTGGCCCGACGGGGATGCGAACCCGCGACCTTCAGATTACAAGTCGCATGCCTTAAGACGCTTGGTCATACCGGACTCGCGTGGGTGTCAAGACTGATACTTTAAAGCAAGTTACCTGAATCTTACAGAAACGGTTTTTTGTGGCTATTTACATCAAACTTTAAGCTGACACCTAGTTTCACAGTAACATTTGTAAAACATACCATTTTTAATATTTCAAAGATCATAAAATAAACGTGTGTTTTATCCACTTATAAATGCAACGTATTTCATTAACAACAAATGATTTCTTTATTATGTACCTATTAGTAATTGTAAGCTGTTTTACCGAGTTTATTTTGTGTGTGTATGTGATCTTATGACATACTGACTGTCTGCATAGTGTTCTTTATAATGTACAACGCCGAACTCTAGATTATGTATCAACTGTGCTTTGATTTTTTGTATTTTTTATAAGGTTCGGGGAACTGGCTTCTTTCTAATAACTTATTCAACCAGAGAGTTTTTTTTTGTTATTCTACACGAGCAATGAATTTCAAAGTAGTTGAATTTCAAGGATAGTTGGCTTAATAAATCCCAAGTTCTTACACACCCTTTATATATATATATATATATATGTTGCCGATAGCTCCCTTTCGGATTTAAACGGTGGTGGAGCACGTGCTGATTGAAAGAGCTGGAAGTATTAGCCATTTTATGTTACTAATTACTTTTCTTTTGCTTGGAATAATTTTGCTCTAATGTTGCAGTTTTCACAAATGATTTAAAATCTCAAAGAATCCTTTAGAAAACGTTATTAACTTACTTTTACTACACAGATACTACGTAACAAACGTCAGCAATAATTAATAATTAACATCTTTATAGTTATATATTGATTGAACTTGTGTTCAGTTTTTTTTCAAGGTATTGTACTCTGTTAACGACAAAATGAATCTTTGATGATTAATCCACAAGACACAAGCAAATCCGTTTGCCTCTTATTTACAATACTAGCAATGTTAGCTTAATTAACAACAACAAAATTATATAACAAAGGAAATATTTTTCCGATAAAAAAGTAGTGCCCATGTTACTTGTATAGAATACGACTTGTCTTTGTGAGGAAGAGTCTCTCGTGAAATCTTTGAATACGTAACTTAACTAGAAAACTATACTGATTTATTCGTGTTCAAAAGAAACTATTATATAATTATTTATTTATTTCTAGGGCTCGGCATGGCCAGGTGGGTTAAAGTGTTCGACTCGTAATCTGAGGGTCGCGGGTTCGAATCCTGGTGGCACCAAACATGCTGTCCCTTTCAGCCGTGTGGGTATTATAATGTGACGATCAATCCCACTATTCGTTGGTAAAAGGAGTAACTCAAGAGTTGATGACTAGCTGCCTTCCCTCAAGTATTACACTGCTAAATTAGGGATGTCTAGCGCAGGTAGCGCTCGTGTTTCTTTGCGCAAAATTCAAATTAACAACACAAACTATATTTCGTACACAGAGAAAGATATACGTATATACAAAACACTTAACATTTCAAATTAAAACGAAATCGTCTTCAAAGTTAAAATATAAAAAAGTTAAACGGTGTGAAATCTACCTCCGAGTTTTTCAAAGCGACTTATCAGCAGTTGTTTAGTCTAAGTTGCCTACTTTGAAAGTAAAAAAAATGTTTAATTGCCTCAAAATTTTTCATTAGTGCTTCTTAAGTACCTTTTAGCGCTGAAGTAGATCCATGGATTAAGGAGTGTGCATGAGGGTGTGTGTTTTCTTATAGAAAAGCCACATCAGGCTATCTGCTGAGTCTATCGAAAAGAATCGAACTCCTGTTGTTAACGTTGTAAATCTGTAAAGTTACCGCTGAACCAGTGGTAACTGGTAAGTTTGTTTGTTTGTTTTGGAATTTCGCACAAAGCTACTCGAGGGCTATCTATGCTAGCCGTCCCTAATTTAGCAGTGTAAGACTAGAGGGAAGGCAGCTAGTCATCACCACCCACCGCCAACTCTTGAACTACTCTTTTACCAACAAATAGTGGGATTGACCGTCACATTATACATCCCCCACGGCTGGGAGGGCGAGCATGTTTAGCGCGACGCGGGCGCGAACCCGCACCCTCGGATTACGAGCGCACGCCTTAACGCGCTCGGCCATGCCAGGTCCGGTAACTGGTAAGACACGAATTATTCTGATAACATAAAATATTTATTGTAGCGTAACCTGTGATTGCTTTATAAAATGGCAGTCAACCCCTGAACATGGAGGGAGGGTATTGCTTGCTCTATGTCTTCTCTGTGGTTGGTAGTTAGAAATTATGATCTTTTAACATAAATCCAAACTCAAAGATGACTTTTTTATATATTTTGTGGTTTGAAAAATTACAGGGCTTCATTCTCAGAGAATTAATTTCAAGTGGATAAAAAAAAGCTTTTATTAATTAGTGAAGATATATAACAGACCAAAATCAGTCCCGTTATTTTTTAGACTTTCCCATTGTTTGGTGCGTTCTCAACGAGAGAGCATAAACAGATTTTTGTGTCTTAAATTTTATTGATTAGCAAATATAAAAAATGAGATTAAGCCCCATCTACTATTCGATTCACCACATTTTAATGAGATATACCAGTTTCCATTACTTTTATCCTTAATCAGTAACATTATATGAAAGGAAATTGACAGATTTTTCCTCAATTTCTATTTTATTCCACCAGTTCAGCTGGTAGGGCTTGAACTAACATAGCATAGTGGTTATGGATAATGGATGAATAGGCGTAAAGTTTGTTTCAGGATAAAGGATTCCAAAATATAAACTGAAGGGTATTCGATAATGCTTTTCAAGTGTTCATAACGTTATCAGGTCGACTGTAAAGGGAGGTAAGAAAGTATACCTAGGTAGGCTTTTCATAAAGAAAACATCATAACTTGGATCAAAATAAACAAAATGAAATCAGTCCTCTTATAGAGATGGAGTTGTATTATATATAGTGTTCTGAGCTGTTTTCAACTCGACAACTTGAACCTATACTTATACAGAATTTAAAAAAAATATATGAAACATTAATGCCTATAATTTATTCTTCTGGATTATTTATAATACAATGTATTAAAAAATAGATTATTTCTTTGGTCTTTACTACTGGTATGGTTTACATACCAGTTATATTAAGTAACTTAATGTTTTCATGCTTATTATTAAGAACTGGCCACAAAGACTGGTGAAATTATCATCTTGCATGTAAAATAATGTGAAAAACAAGCAGTAATTTGTGGGATCGATTAAAATTTAAACAGTACTTTTCTTTAAATGTTTAACGTGAATCATACGTAGGGCCTGCTCACACTGGGGCTTTTCTTCAGCTCAGTACGGTTACGTTCCTTTGGGTCTCCGTTGTGGGACAAGAGAAATATCTTCTGATTTAAAACGCTGAAGTCAAAGATTCGATTCCCCTTGGTTTGCAAATTCGATAGTCAGGTGTGAATTTGCTATAGGAAAGTATATACACAAACGATTCGTTTGGAGAACAGTGTGAGCAAGCAAGTTCAATTAACAAAAGAACCAAACTGAGCTGAACTGAGTTCCCCTGAAGAGGCAGTCTCCGTTCGTTTGATAAAAGAGCTGATCTCGGTTTGCTTGATAAACTTGAATATTTGCAAACAGAAAACGAACCACTCATTTCACCTACCCTATAGTTACATTTGCTTGAGTGATTTAGACAGCACATGAGTGCGATAAGTCACACATTATACACATGGAAATACGGACAACGGATGAAAAAAAAGGCGCTTTTAGACTTTTCGTTTTACAGCGTTCCTGTCCTCACGTATGTCTTCAGTTGTTGCCAGTCCCGACTTCTAACTGCCATCTTCACAGTTATTACGGACTATTCCAGAATGGATTTTAACGTTTCTCCTGTAGTCCTCATAATTTGTTTCTCCATAAATCGAAACGTGAAACAACAGCGCTGAATACACACACAAAATAAAATAATATTGCTGAGCACACACACACAAAGTGAAACAATAGAGCTATACACACACAAATACAGTTCCAGAATCTTCCCCATTCTTAAAATAGATAAAATGCAATCAATGAAAATATTGAGGTTATTTGTTCCATAGAACAGTGAAAGAAGTTGGTTAGGGTTATGCAGTCAATAATGTTGATTTTGCTACTTCCAAAAATAACATATTTATTTCTTTGTGATTCTTAGCTTAGGTGTGCTTCACACAATGTATTTCTATTTGTCTGCATTTGGTAAGCTTTTGTAAGGTACAGATTTTGAAGATGTAGTTATTGAGTCAGGGATCTGTGTTAACAAGCCAATTTAGATAGTATTGCTTGAAAATCATTACAACAGGACAACGTGAATCTACAAGATTTTCTTAGATGCATTGGAAAGACTTCTGTTCCAACCATTTGAAGAAGATGCAAATGTGAATTGTTAATAGATCAAGCACATATCGATGTAAAGGAACCGATAGAAAATATCGACAATGCAGCTTTGGCAAAAGCAGCCAAAAACAATTGTTGTTGAATCTATAACAACAAATACAGTGAATATAAAGAAAATATGAGAAATGAGACACCAGAGAAGACGGATCAGTTTGGTCTTCAATATAAAAGATGGGATACAGTTGTTACTGAAGTTTCTTTGGGCTCCAAAGCTGAATGCTTTTTATTTGCATGTGATATGTCTTGAAAACGCTTGTACATTGCTTTTCAGTATGGATCACCAAAACCACACTCTATATCTCATTGAATACCTCATTCTCCTCCTATAAGTGATATCCTGTTGAATAACACGGATTGAATATGTCTATACATTCTATATCTGCTGTTGATCTGATCATAGAGCAAAGAATAAATCGACATGCAAAGTCAAGTGGTGGCATTATTGGTTTCAGCAGATATTATCCAGCATACTAAAAATACTGTGTAACAAGACACATGAGAGCAAGTCAGTGGAACTAGCAGATATGAGTGAATCCATAGAATTTGTTCACTGAAATGTGAAGCAGTCACAAATGAAACTACAAAAACTTATGCAATCATTTTCTAGTTTTAACAATCTATTTGAGGTACGAGATAAAAAATCTTAGTCGGTCTTTCATCGAGTTGCATTACTACAGATCTTCTTACTGCAGAAGTTAATGAAAGGCATGATTTTGAAGAATTTGCAAAGACTTCTAAAGGAATCCGTTCTTCTCCATACATTTTTGAAAAAAAATCTTTCCAGATATTCATTTATCTTCAACAGTCTATTACACTAAAATATTCTCAAATTAAAGGTAGTATAGTTGGTAACACAAAGAAATTTCTTCGTACAATTGGTGATACTTTTAATACATGAAGACAATTCTGTCCAACCCACTTCGATCACTACCCTGATCATTAGCGACTGCTGGTGGTATGTCTTTCAAAATTGACAAAACTACTCTTCTTCACAAACTGGAAGATTCATCAACCATTCAGGGTGTACATTTGCCAAACAAAAATACTCTGATAAGAGAGGAAATGTACATAATAGATGATAATGACCTTATACACTCACTCACAAGCTTAGCTGGTACATTTGGAAAATTGCTAAAAAAATATTCTATGTTTTGACATATTGAAATTGCTTGACTTTGTTGCATATTGCTATAAAGAAAACTCTATAAAGTCTACTAAACAATTTAGAAGATTTTTTTCCAGGCATGCTTACTTAAGGATATTTCAACAAAATTGCCCAGAAATCTGAAATCATTCCTTTCAAACATTAAAACAAGAAATACCTCATTACGTTCCTCTCATATAGCAGCATACGATCATAAAATACCGTTTGTGTGCGAGAAATATATGTGTTTGTGTCAGTCTCCAGCGATAATAGATTTACAACAGTAAGCCGCCCATTCCTAAAACTGTCATCATCACAGGAAGAGGTTTCAACACTACCAATATTACACTGTTTACATGCTGCCGAATCACCTACAGTGCATGACGTCATAAGTGGATCATCAAATACAGATGTGTTTCTTCTTCTATTGTACTATGGCAGTAATACCCAGTATAATCTGTACTTTCATACTGGAAGTGGCAGCAAACAAAGATACCCTCATTCAGAGATAAAGTGAACAGCTCAGTGGTGTCCTTTTTACAACACATGCCTTTCAGGCTTTGATACCACAATTTTATTTATCAGGTAAAGTAAATTAAAACCCTACAATATAACCAAGAACATTGTTGAGTTTATTCCAGTGTTTGAAGAGTTGAGTAACTCTGCTAAAATGTCAGCAACCGTGCAAAGTCACCTCGAGCAGTTTGCGTGTTGTTTGTGTGGAAAACCATCATATCTCTACATCAATAAACTAAGATATGACATGGCAAAAGTTAAATTCAAAACAAGCAGTTGATGTTTACTGTTTACTATCAAACTAGGATAGCATTCATCTATGTCCGATCTTTCATATAGAGCAACGCTTCGAATGTGTGTATTGAGGAGAAATTACCAAATGCTTATATAGAAAAGTGCCCATATATCATGTACTGATATTCCTGGTCCAGAAACACTTGGCAAGTGGATCCTACAGGAAATCTTAGCTATAATTGGTGTGATACTGATATCATTCTTCAAGACCTCGTTGATATTTTATGAAACTAGGAAACTGTAGATAAAACTGAAGGTGATGATGACGGTGATAATGATATTTTTCATTTTCATGATGAGGGTAATAGCGATGAATAACACCACAAAAATAATTCATTAAGGTAATTATATTGTGAGAAACAAAATTCCTGGGATTTTAGCTTTTGCAGATTTAGTAACTAAATAGTAGTAGATTTCACGAACTTTTCCAAACAAATGCCCAAGAGGTAGACGCACGTGAGTGAGCATTTTTATTCGTTTCTGTAACAAAAATGGACTATATAAAGCACAGTTCATAGGGCTAATTACTGGAGTTTTTACAGTTTCACTTACTTTCTGCTTAACATTTTTGTTTATACGCTTCCAGGTACAAAAATCACTTTATTCAAGAAGACAGGTTCAATTTTAGACTTTGCAAAATTGGTAATTATTGTACTTTTCTTTGTTTTTATCACCCAAATATGTGTCACCGTAATTCACAACACGACAGTCGGGCATGGCCTGGTGGTTCGCGGGTTCGAATCGCCATCACACCAAACATGCTCGCCCTTTGAGCCGTGAGGGCGTTATAATGTTACAGTCAATCCTAATATTTGTTGGTGAAAGTGTAGCCTAAGCTTTGGCGGTGGATTGTGATGACTAGTTGCCTTCCCTCTAGTATTATAGTGGTAAATTAGGGACGGCTAGTGCAGATAGCCCTCGTGTTGCTTTGCGCGAAATCCAACAGCACACCCTGTATTTCGTGAAAATATGTGTTCTTTTAAACTGATACTTTTACAGTAAAAATGATTAACTTTGTTATTCATTTATTTTAGTTTCCTAATTTTTACAGTACGAATGTTTGTTGATTTTTTTACTTTACAAACACGTGATATTTTAATTAGTTTCAATAACAAATGTAGCTACGTAACCAACAATTAATTGTTTACAAACCTTCTATTTCTTCACTTGTATTTACTTAATAATTTTCATGTATATGAAGCAAACATGCTCACATGATGCAGAAGTGAAACATGTAATAAAAACATACGTTTTTTTCACCGCTAGTTCCATTTTTTCTCTCAGTACTGAATGATAGGACTCTTTTTATTTTTCTATAACAACCAAAAGCTACAGCTTAAAACTGGTAAACAAGTTAATTTCTGTCTCTCACACAATAAGGCATAACAAAATAATAGTCTTGAAAATTCTCCAGAGGGGGTGAACAGTACCTTACCTGCCCCATGGACTAAAGATCTGTATCTTAACGGATTTAAGCTGTGATTAACAAACATTCTGATTTATCATACTATTAGAACAAAGCTGCTGACTGTTTGGCCAGTCAACATATTTTCCTTGGTAGAAAAGTTATTTTGCATTCAAACGATGAAATACACTGAATTTGATGGTTCTTTGTTGCTAAGCAATGTGAAAATATAGTCACAAAGTTTGTGCATTACTTTAACTTGTTCAGTACCGAAGACGAGATAACTCGTCAAAGCAGATCGGTAACACAGTGCCACGGACGAGATAATTCTTTCTCAATAATAACTAACTTTAAAGCTAGACGTCAGCACCATACATATGTTTGACCTACTTACAAATTGTTTCACTTTCGATCCAAAATGGCGTCACAAAAAAGTTACAAAATAAAGAAACATTAGAGTTGCTTTGTAGCAGCTGAAATAATTGGCAGTCAACAGGTTAAAAGCACCTTGAAAATAGGTATCAAAGTATTGATATTATATTAAGTGAGAAGTTACAACGGACTGTCATTACGTTGAAATAGGATCTAGAATAACAAGTCTAAAACAATGGTTTGGTTTATAAGGCTTCAACGTTTTAAAGCTATTCCTTGATTGTACAATTACTCACGAGTTACAAAGTTAAATATATGCAGAAATATAACACAGAAATGATCGACGGAGTCACTTGCATTTGACAACATATATTTGAAAATGCTTCAGAGGCAGAAAAATACCATTCATAATTAGAGATCGCAAGTACAACTGATAGTTTCAATTAAATTAATCGTCTCGCTTGTCATTAAATAATTACGATTCCTTGCAATCAAGTGGTGATCATTTGCTGCCTTTTGACAAGTTATAATCAGTTTTACAATTCTCAGTTTTATTGCAATTAGAAAATAGTATTACTATGATCACATTCTAACTTTGCAGCTTCTAATGAACAATTCATGGCGCTTACCCGATTACCCTTCTGTTGGCCCATAGTTAAACTTACAGCTGTTTCTCTATGATAAAGACGTGCACTAATTATGGAGATTTGAAGGAACAATATTGACAAATTTCTGGATATTTTGCGTCTTTGCATTTTGTGAATTTATTGAAGTACAATGTCAAAATGTTCTTTTCCATATATATGTATATATTATGTATTAACTCTTAATCGAGTTGCAAAATACTTTATTATCTTAAGCCCACATAAATAATTTAACAATTAGAACATTGTCGAAATTTGTATTTATTGTGGTTTTATAGTATCAGTTTGAAACTTATTAAAATCTCATAGCGTTAACGTACATGCATGGTTTAAATTACCCAGTTACAATTCTACACTTAAGATAACCAGAATAACAAACCCAAGTTAAGTGAACACTTCGACTAGATTCTATAATTTTCATCCTAGTTTGCTAAATATAAATCACATCTAACTCAGTTAAAGGAACAGATTGAAAGGGGAGTTCAATCAGCTTTCTATAATGATACTAACTTCCTCAAGATCTATATGACGTCTTCATTAATTACAACACTTAACTACCTACTCTTACCAAATGCACAAGTGGTCATATTTATGTAGGCATAGATTTTAAAGAAATAATTCAACTTGAAGGCATTTTCAGATAGGTCGGGGCTCGGCATGGTCAGATGGTTAAGGCACTCGACTCGTAATTCAGGGTTAGAATCCCCGTCACATGAAACATGTACATCCTTTCAGCCGTGGGGGCGTTATAGTGCGACGGTTAATCTCACTATTCGTTGGTAAAAAGAGTACCCCAAGAGTTGGCGGTGGTTGGTGATGACTACCTGTCTTTCGTCTTGTCTTACTTTGCTAAATTAGGGACAGCTAGAGCAGATATCCCTCGTGCAGCTTTCCGCGAAATTCAAAACAAACCAGGTTTATTGCTTGCCAAAAATAAATAAAGACAATTTTGTTCGTACGATTTATATTGTTAACTCATGTTCTCTTATAAACTACATTAAGTCTCGTTACACTCTATTTTAATCTCATAAATAGGTCTAAATAGTTTAGCAACAATAAAACTTTCTTTTTGATCTTATGTCTTTCTTCACAACAATATATACATATTTTTGTCTTATGCTTTACAAAAGTCAGTAATTGAAAAACCTAAAGAAATGTGTTGAATTCCTAAGTTTGTTGTATGATAAGGATGGTCAATTACATAATTTTTATATTGGACTATAATCCATATACATAAAAGAAAGCGAATAGAGGGCAATAGGCAATTCTTCAACTGAAAGTAGTAACACGAAACGAAGCATGCCAACGAAAGACGTACATACCACATCTTATCTCACAAAACTTTTTCCACTGTAGACTTCGTTTGTCAACCAGAAAACACACGATAAACTTAGTTGGAGAGCTCGTTTCATGGTGAAGGGGAGAAATCAACACTAATTTCTGTCAAACATCTAAACTGGCTGGAAGAGTAAAGAATTGCTAATCTTAACTCCATCGCATGACTTCTTTTTTTGCACGATCTCAATTCAACTTCCACATAATAATATGAAAACCAAAGTATTTCCTTAGACTACAAATTACCCCTCGAACAACGAACACTTCTAGCAAGAACATATCGTTCATGCTATCACTTTCGGTATATAAAAGGCGTTCTATCAGTAGAAAAAAAAAGATATTTCTTTTCTCTGTTCAGTATTTTCTATCGATACTCAAACTACTTACGACTTATAATGACCATTTTCCTGAGTTGCCTCAGTCAAAGCACTCTTCCTTTTCAGTGCAGGGCAGCTTAATCTTAAGAGCTGACTTAAAAATAAGAGTTTTTATTTGAAAGTTCCATTCATTCCAAAACTAATAATATTTCATCTTATTTGAAAGTTTATTCGCAGAAGAAAAGGTATAATAACACCAAATAAAAAATCTCTGTAGTACTTATTTAAAATATTTAATCGAACCTAGCTTCAAACGAGGTGTCGTTTCATATATTTACTAGCTATACTTAAGTGTTTATTATTAATCGAGCTACGCGACAAAATCCTTTAACATAGTTAACTGTCTATTTTATTCCTGGATTTGAGAAGTAATATTTTGATAATAATATCATACATCACAGTGTGGTAACATACATAATAGTGTTAAAGATTAATTTTATGAGACTCGATTATCAGATATAATACGTAAACACGCCAGTGTATGATATGACAAATGCGTAATTTCTATGGTTTATACAAACTAAATTTCAACAAATGTGTGTTTTATATAAGCAGCACTGATACAAAATTACGCTCACCACTAATAAATTAATATGCGTCACATGGGTATAAAATTAAGGTCCTAGAAAGTTCTGTAAAACAAGTATGCTAGAAAGGTCTATAAACTGATATGGAAAGAGTCCTTCATAAGTTATCACTCGCTAATTTTCCTAGCTACTAAATATACATTATTTACGTAAAGATTTTCAATGAATATGATAATTGATTTTTTAAAATTAAAATTTAAGCAACACAATAAAGTAATACAGATGAATTTTATACAACTCTGAGACAAAATTTTGTTAATAAATTTTAACATTTGATGTAATGTTTATATATAAATACATTTCACCACTGATTCAACATTGTCATATTCTTTGACTAATAAGAACATAAGTTTTATGACGCATTTTATTCATTCTTTTCCCTCAATAAACAAATGTACCGAAAAACCTTCTTCCCTATTTCCTTACAAGGTTTGAAAATGGTTTCGTGCTTATTATGATAGCACTTGAAACAGATTAGTTGCTTTTGAGTTGGTTGTAACTTTAACTAAATTACTAACCAAGTAATATTTAATAACAAATATATTGTATAATTTTACCCCCTTGACAGTGTATAAAAAAACAACAAAGTGCATCTTGAAATTGGATTTTCCACTTTGCCCTAACTCGCCTTCTTTTTCCTATGTATCACGAGTTGTTTCCTTTTAAAAAATGTCCCCCGCTGAGACATCGGTAAGTCTACGGATTTACAACGATAAAACCAGGAATTCGATCCTCCTTGGTGGACACAGCAGATAGCCTTATGCGGCTTTGCTATGAGAAAACATATATACCTTTTTTCAAAAATGCTAAGTCGTTTGCGATTTTTTTGAGAAAGACAATGTTCTAAGGTTATTAAATGCCATATAGGTCAAACTTTATATTCGGTAGTTAAGAAATAAAAAAATAAGATATACATCTAGACCATAATATTAAAATGTTATGTACGTTCTGCCATGAATGCAGACAAATGTGAATAGTTAAGGCACAAAGAAAGTTAAAGAGCTGGGAATACACTTTTCCACGATCTTTCCTCCATGCATCTAAAACTGACAGCATCTGCCACATATTTTATACGTTGTTCAGGTTCTTCGTTCAACATAACTGTGGAGTTTCGATAATGATTACTGTTGTTGTCGTACTATTGAGCCAATTTGCGCCTAATATGTATATTTCAATTAACCACATTTCCTGCATGTTAATATGAAGATAAATACAGCCAATCAAAATGTCTTTGAAAATATTTTTTACTCTTTGTTCTGCAGAATATTATTGTTTTTCGTCATTGTATTTACTGAACAATAACATGTTAAAATAATAATCACTTCTTATCCCATAATTTTGGAGAAATTTACAGATCTAAATGTTTCCTCTCATGTTCTTATATTTATAATTTAGAACATATTATTAGAATGCATTTTTTTTTCAATGAACTACACTACAACAGTTTTCAGGTCTGGCACGGTAAGGGGGGGTTAAGGCGTTCGACTCGTAATCCGAGGGTTGCAGGTTCGAGTCTCCGTTACACCAAACATGCTCGCCCTTTCAGGCGTGGGTGTGTTATAATATGACGGTCAATCCCACTATTCTTTGTTAAAAGAGTAGCCCAAAAGTTGGCTGTGGGTGTGGATGACTAGCTGCCTTCCCTCTAATCTTACACTGCTAAATTGTGGACGGCTAGCACAGATAGCCCTCAAGTAGCTTTGTGCGAATTCAAAAACAAACAAAAAAAACCCTTAATTTTGGAGAACTTTACAGGTCTAAATGTTTCCTCTTACGTTCTTATAATATTTATAATTTAGAACATTCTATTAGAATGCATTTTTTTCAATGAACTACACCACAACAGTTGTCAGGGTTGGCACGGCTAGGTAGGATTAAGGGGTTTGACTCGTAATCCGAGGGTCGCGGGTTCCAGTTTCCGTTGCACCAAACATGCTCGCCCTTTCAGATGTGGAGGTGTTATAATGTAACGGTCAATCCAACTATTCGTTGTTAAAAGAGGAGCCAAAGAGTTGGCGGTAGGTGGTGATCAGTAGCTGCCTTCCCTCTAGTGTGTTACACTGCTAAAACTTGCATCAACTAAGCTTTAAACAACATGTATAAAAATATATTCACTTATTTTATTTAATAAAGAAATATTCTCTAAGTCAGTGAAATGTACAAAACATCAAATCACACCCAACTGTTATGGAGAAGGGTTGTTGGAAGATATTGTTCAATGTTCAATTATAATCGAATATTCAAAATACGTAAGCTTCATTCCTCATATGGATATATTTAGTAGTCTCTTTGCCAATATGGATGTATATGGTAATTTATCTAGATGTTATTTATATTCATTACATTAGAAATATCGGTCTTTTTATTAACAACATATGTTAATATGCAAGTATGTATTCTACATTTACAAAGACAGTTTTTTTTCCTCACTACATTTTCCAAGACAGTGAGCATACATCATTTTAATGGATTGCTAAGATCTATACCACTAATCTAGCAGTCTAACTCTAAAATATTTAAGAGTGAAGCCCCATTGCTCAGGAGAAAAATTTTATATTATGAAATATAACACTGAATAACACGAAAATTATTACTATAAGAACAATTAATGATGTGTGAAATGAACAGTACTAATACGGAAGGCTCAGCATGGTCAGGTGGTTAAGGCACTCGACTCATAATCCGAGGGTCGTGTACTCGAATCCCTGTCACACCAAACGTAATCGCCCTTTTAAAAGTGGGGTCATTATAACGTTACGATCAATCCCACTATTCGTTGACAAAAGAGTAGCCCAAGAGTTGGTTGTGGGCGGTGATGACTAGTTGTCTTCTCTCTAATCTGGCGTAAGCTCTAAAATTAGGGACGGCTATCGCAGTTAGCCATCGTGTAGCGTTGCGTGAAATTCAAAAAACAAACCAAACCAACTAATATGGAAATAAATAATGGTGTGTGAGGTGCACAGTGCGGATGAGTTTACAAAGTTGCGTCTAATTACATGACTAGCAATTTTATTTAAAATTAAGCAATTATTTAAATTTTCTCAATGATTTAGATTATAATATGTTGACTCATCATCGGATGTTGATAGATTTTGTCAAAAAAACGTCATTAACTCAAACACATTCCTTCGTTAAAGCAGCCGAATCGTAGTTTCGGCGATATTCAATCTCATTTACACAAAATGTCTGAAAAGAAAGTGATGAAGAAATCTTAAATGTTATAGAAACCATGCTCGGTTATCTGTAAATGCTTCGTAATGTCTCTTTAAAGAAAACTTAGTTGTTGTAGAAACTATAGTCTGTTATCTATATATGTTTTATATTGTCTTCTCACATACTGAAACACAACTGTAAACGAAGAGCAGATAACAGTATATATGTTAAATGTGGTGTTATGTAAATGTTGTGGAAACGACAACGATGTCGTGTTGTGTTTGAATTTTCATATCTATTATTTATATTTCCATATTTATATTATTGTTTCAAAGTTTAAACCAATGAAACATGTTGTTATTCATTTAAAGTAACATTTAGAAATTTCTAGAATTAAGTAGATCAATCATTTGACTGTAAACGGAAATGTATGGCGGCCTAGTGTCTAGACGTTGAGTCTCGTGCAAGAACGGACATGCGCGGATTGCTCTGGAGTTCTGTGGAAGTTACGCGATTGTTCGAGAAGAGGCCTACTAATATATAAACAGACGGCGACGCGAGGGAAAGGAAGAAGTGTCAGTCATTTGTTTGTATTTGATTCAAGAAATAGTGCCTTTGTTTGAGAAATTTTAAACGTTTGCTGTGTGTTAATTCAACTTGGATTTGTGACTGAAGTTAGATCTACAGAAGCTGTGATTTTATTTCGCCAATCTTTACGATTCATTCGAATTACTGGTTATACTGAAAATCAACACGTACAGGACTGTTTAGGGGAGACCGAAGCGGAAAACAAGAAGTTGAAACATTCATCGAAAACACCGTAAAAAGAACTTCGTTATTCTCCATTCAAACTTCGAAATTTCTTCGTGGGACCAAATTCACACCCTAGACTGGAATTTTGGATTTCTAATCTGGTCTTTTGGACTTTCATTCTAGATCATATTATTAGATACAGGCCAGTACCATTTCGTATTGTAATTGATTTTGAAGGTTTAAACTGAATATCTGTCATTGTTGTTATATAATTTATGTTATATCTGTCATATATATATAATAGCTCATTGTAATAAATTATACAAGCTGTTATCTGTGTCTTTCTGTTGCGTTCAGTCTACGAAAAACATAAAACATAAAAAAACGTAACATGTTGTAACAGGCAACAGTGATATGTGCCTTAGTTGTGATACATACTGAATTTTCATTCGACACAGAAAAAAATCTGACAGATCCAATTTTCACTTCCTCGCGGCCCTGCATGGCCAGATGATCTAGGCACTCGTCTCACAATCCGAGGGTCGAGAGTTTGAATCCCCGTCACACCGAACATGCTTGCCCTTTCAGCAGTGGGAGCGTTATAATGTAACGGTCAATCCCCCTATTCGTTGGTAAAAGAGTAGCCCAAGAGTCGGCGGTGGATGGTGATGACTAGCTGCCTTCCCTCTAATCTTACACTGCTAAATTAGAGATGACTAGGGCAGATAGCCCTCGAGTAGCTTTGCGAGAAATTCAAAAAACAAACAAACACTTCCTAGTATCAAAATGGTGTCAGTCCACCCCTTGAAATAATTCCCCCTGTTACCAAAGATTTTCTGTTAAGAATTGACTTTTGGAACACTTTACTGGTTATTATTCTGGTAAATACATTTAATTCATATCATGCTTGAAACCTGTTCATCATTTTTTTCTCACGTTTGTTTTTTCCATAAACACCTTAAGTACCAATTTTGACCGTTTCAGTTTTTTATTACAAGTTTGTCAGTTCGCTGAATTTTACAGACTGTCTTCTGTAGCCATCTCTACTTGTAAAGTGACAGCATAGGACATTATAGCTTGTCAGCATCACCCACAGCCAATTCGTAGGCTACTCTTGGTCGACAAATATTAGTATTGTCTGTCATTTTATAAATTCCCCGTGGCTGAAAAGTGAAACATCAGGCTACATCAGACTCGCTTAAAAAAGGTGTTCACGATTTACTTTCTACATTCACACCTGAGCTATGATTTGTGTTTGAAAGGTCAAAAACAGTCCTGACCATCAATTACTTTTCCCACACCAAAGGCTGTTTATCATACTAACAAAATTCACAGCACTGATTCATTCTTTAATTGATTTAGTTTTTTTGTTGTTGTCGTTGAACTGAAAAAACACTTTCCAGAAATTCTTTCATACCTAAATAAAATATGGATTATATTTTACGATAACGATAATTGAAAACAATTTCTAATTTCCCCTTTATTTCCTTTTTTTAACATTACACGTAATCTATTTCACTTAAGTCATTTCCAGGATAGAAAAAAAATCGTGTTTAAAGTCCTAAAATTACTGACTTAAGTTTTATGAAAATCCCAGCTTGATGATTATCTAAAGAATTGGAAATAACGATAATCAAATTTTATCTATTTCATCACTGCCACACGTCCTAAAACGTAACGTTATCTCTTGCGTCTGATGTTCTTCCTTTCTTCCGCAGTTTTTCGCTTGGCGGAAGAGAGGGCGTAGCCTTCTTAGAGCCCGTCAGTCCCCCTTCGGGCTGGAATGACATCAAATGATGATGATGAACGTAACGTTCTTTTATAAAACATCCTGTTTAAAATTAAACAGCGAGTTTATTGTTTTACGAAGTATTATATTTCGTTCAACTTGTGGTTCTAACAGCTGTGAGAAAAAAAAATAGTTCGATTTCTTCGAAAATGTTTAGAAACATCATTTATGTTTTACTCTGCGTTAACCGATATCCGCGTACGTCTCGTTTTCAAGTTAAACTACCAAGCTGAAAAGAACATTGATTTTGTAGTTACGGGTGAAAACTAATTTCACAGCTTTAAAAAGTCTGTTTTTTTTCAACTCGGAATTGTTAGAGTGTGGATTTTAGCACTGATTACACTTGTTATTTTATATTTACTAACAATTAAATATTATGTTGTGACTAAGATTCTCCTTAATACCTTAGCCCATTTGTTAAGATATTTATTACTTAAAAGTTTTTTTTAATGAATGCCAAAAAATACTTGTTAATGGACCTTCTTTACTGTCTGATCAGTTATAAAAAAAACTAATCAAGGCTTCTAATGCTTACACTCACTTGACGTTTTTAATAGACCTCGTTTTTTTAAACTGATGGTGGTTTTCAATGCCTAAACTCAAACGACGTTTCTCAACTTTACGGTGCCCTGTACGACATTAGGTCTCGAACTAAATTTTTTTACTTATATGTCTATTTCACTGTACGATTGCAAGTATTACATTTATTTTACTTTACGTCGCGACTATAGTTTGTTCATTTTATTAACGATCACAACTATAGTTTATTTGATTACTGTCATACCTATGGTTAGTTTGTTTTACTGGATATTGCAACTTATTATTCATCTATTTTACTGGCTGACGCGATTATAGTCTATTTTACTGATGGTCGTGTCTGTATTTCGAATTTTGCTTCTGTCGAAATTATAGTGTCTTTATATTTTTGTATGGTCGACAGAAGTGGTGCATGGAATACAAGACTGTTTAGTGTACGAGACACTAGTTAGTTTATTTAGTAATCTGACATTCAATGAATTACAAGAGTGTTAAAAGTAAGTATTTTAAAAAAGGTGATAGTTATGACAAAGTTCTTACTTATCTTGCTCAGAGTTATACGTTGTATATGTGTAGTTCAGTTGTTATAAATTGACGCCACATTGTTCAGACCTATATTCCTCTAGCTGCCTCAAGTGAGTATTGTTAGGTAATAGTGTCTCGTATTTTGTAGAAATTTTAAGGCCTCAGTTGGCCAAAATATGTACAAAGGCAACCGTGTGAGAGCAAATTAACTGAGAGAGCGTTAAATTAATAAAAGTGAAGCTAAACTGCTTGTTTCTTAATATTATTCATTAGTAGCGATATTTTAAAGTGGTTTGGTTCCAATTTGGCGCAAAGATACACGGGAGCTATTTGTGTTAGCTATTTCTTATTCAGCAGCGAGAGACTAGATATAAGGAAGCACGTCGTCACCACCCACCGCCAACTGATGGTTTACATTTTTACCAGTTAATATTAAGATTAAAGTGCGAGTATGTTTAATGGAACGGGACTCGAACCCGCGACTCTAAGATATCGAATCGAGCGCCCTAACCAGCTAGCCATGTCGGGCCAATTTTAAAGTGAGAGTCACAGTTTAACAGAGATAAGGAAAATAATTTGTGTTGTGAAAGGGTGCTCTTGAGTAAATTAACCTGCCTTCGTAGACTTTGATGAAAGAGAGACAATTATTTAAAGTTCTGGACGCAATGGTAGTAACCCACGAGATAACGTCAGTGAATCTGTCACAATTTGTGCAGTAAGATATAGCGAAAGAAAAATAATTACTCTTGTAACTTGGGTTATCGAATAACTGAACAGTTATAGACAGTTAACGTACAAGAAAATTATTTAAACCTGTGTACACAATTGGGGTAACTCACTTGGCAAGACAAGTGAATGTATCACTAATTACCTTGTTATAACAGAAGAGAAAAAGACAGAATTATTCAGAGTTTTAATTACAACTGTAACAACCTATACTGTAAAGAAGTTTTGTGCAGACATTGGACTTGTTTTAATATAATATTTTGAAACAAGTGGATTGTGTGTTTTTCTTTCGTTGTTCGAATTTATCACCAACAATTTCACAAACACATACTGTATATAATCCGGTCCCTATATGCATAAAACTATGGCACTTTTCATTTAATATTCTTAATTATATTTATTCGAGAACAATTCTTAGTATCCCACTAATATTATAAAGTCTCAAGGCAGGCATTTTCATGAAAATAAAACTTGTTTTCCATTCTGTGTATTAAACAACATGCAAACTATATTATGGTTTTAATTAAGCTTTATCAACTTTTTTTCAACCACAAGGAAACTTTTTACAACATCCAGTAGTCGTGATTTTCCTCGTAATCTAATTTAATTTGAATGAAAAGTGAATCCGGCTTGCTCTCTACGACAACTCAACCTTCAAAACCACGTTAACATTATGCCGTTAACTGTGAAGAGCCTTCATTTTCAGTAAAGAAGGTGTAGGAAGGTGATTTGTGATATGATAAAAGCAGTTCTAAATTATTTATGACACTAAAACCATTTTCTAGAACACGACAATCAAAGTGAAAAAGTAACTTTTTGTTTAACTATTTGCTTAGCTAGTGCTATTTTAACGGATTTGGCCACTGCTGTTTTTCTGACCAGTGTGAAACCTCAGTTGAGTTTTTATTTCCAAGTGGGAAAGTTGTCAAGTGTTTTAGTGTCGTAGATAAAGACGAACGGGGGCCTGGCATGGCGTACGACTCGTAAACCGAGCGTCGCGGGTTAGCACCCGCGTCGCGCCAAACATGCTCGCCCTCCCAGCCTTGGAGGCGTTATAATGTGTCGCTCAATCCCACTATTCGTTGGTAAAAGAGTAGCCCAAGAGTTGGCGGTGGATGGTAATAACTAGGTGCCTTCCCTCTAGTCTTACACCGCTAAATTATGGATGGCCAGCACAGATAGCCCTCGAGTAGCTTTGTGCGAAATTCGAAAACAAACTAAAGACGAACGAATCAGGCTGTGTTTTTACGGATAAAAACACATTTAATATGTTTTCTCTCGCAGGTTTGTGATGTATATATTTCCTCCATTAAAACAAACCCATCCCCTGTAACAGCAGCTTATTACGTACATAAAGAACATAAAAATTATAAGATAATTACTAAACTAGCCAATAGGGCACGCACAGCTTTTTTTCCTATGTTGTATGTTTGTGTTGTTGCATTAACTATGTGATTCTCAATCAGGGATAATATAGTTATTAGTTATCTAATTGGTCTTATATGACTAAATATGTGAGTACTCAAACTCATTTATATAGATTAATACATAAAGAAGATAAATAAATTCGTTATTGAGCATAACATGATTTAACGTGTAGAGGGCCCGGCATAGTGTTAAGGTGTTAAACCGTGCGACTCGTAATCTTAGGATCGCGGATTCGCATCCCCATCGCGCCAAACATGCTCGCCATTCCAGCTGTGGGGGCGTTATAATGTGACGGTCAATCCCACTATTCATTGGTAAAAGAGTAGCCCAAGAATTGGCGGTGGGTGATGATGACTAGTTGCTTTCTCTCTAGTCTTACACTGTTAAATTAGGGACGGCTAGCACAGATAGCCCTCGAGTATCTTTGTGCGAAGTTTAAAAACAAACAAACAATTAACTTGTAGAGCTTTCCATATCTTTCTGGGAATAATAGCAATTTCTTTGTTTGTTACAAACCAATGCCACGTTTTGGCTATTTGCTGTGCCCACCGCGGAGAATCGAGCCCCCGATTTTAGCGTTGTAATCATGTAAACGTACTGCTGTCCAACTGGGGGACAATAATAATATTAAAGTAATAGTAATTTTTAATATTTATCAATCTCCAATCATATGGTAACGTTTGAGAGACATTTATCCTGAATGACCAATCAGAGAGTTTATTTGTTCGAGCCTTGTAATCTGTTGTTTCCAAAACATTTGTGAACAAAGCTATTTCACTGTCTTTGGTTACCAAGTCGTCTGACTGCTTTAATTTCTTGTTGATATCATCATAACAAAATAATTTTCTCTTCCGTTTAACTGATTGTCTTAAAAACCAAATCAAAAAATCTTATGAAATATTCATTCAAGCACCTATCTCTGTTTATTTAAGTGCAAGGATGAAAAATAGGATATCTGCAACCGTAAGTTTCGAGACCCGAATTTTAGTGTTATAAACCTCCGATTTTACCGCTAAACTACCAGCAAACAAAATTCCAAACGAGATATGTATGCCCTATTACCTGACTTCACTTAGTTGTCTGATCAATTATTTTCATATTTGGAAAATGGCAAAACGAAAAGGAGAAATAGAATACTTATAATCTTTGCTCTAAGTTACCTTAAAGTGAAATATTTTTTTTTACATTAGCTTATTGGCTTAAATGCTGCCAGATAAATTGACAGTAACCATTTTTCAATATATAAATTACCTTCATTACTGTTCGTCATAAACAATGGATTATGGTAAGTATTTCTGTGTTCCCTGGAGGTGTTTTAGACGCAGTTGTCTAAGGATAAATAAGTGCTGATCGGTCTAACTCATAGCCTTCTTGTTCGCTGATTCAGATACAGAGTGTAACACCAGTCACCGATTACCAGCTGTTATGGTGGCTTGCTAGGACTTTTGCTAAGCCTCAATATTGGATTGTTTTGTGTCCTGTATAGAGATTGAAAGATGGTAATTATTCTAAGAAGCTTGTAAGTTGAACAACCCTGGTCGTGACCTTTAGTCCCTTCGACGTGAGACGCATATCAACTTTCTTATACACAAAGAAACATCAGAGGTTGGTAATTCATGAGTAATTGCGTCTACCTTACTCTTCATGTTCATGTGCGTGCACCTAGTATACTGTGTATTTTCTTTGTTATGTGTACGTTTAGAAAGACTGTGAGAAAACTTCATCTTTTATACTCCCAGAACTACTCCATGAACAGCAATAATAACAACAGTAAAAATACACGCTAGAAACGAAACTCTGCGTTTCTGTATTCGAACATGAACTGATTAGGTGTGAAACTATTCAACATTAAAAATGTTTTATTTTATTATTATTATTATAATTGAGATATCAAAATCTACCAACACGTAACGAGACTAAAAACAATATCATAAAGTATTAATTTCCAAGATTATGGAATATATTATAAACATTCGATTGTTTTGAATGACCATTTTCGTTGTATAATATATATTTATTTATACTGAATTCAGTTATCTTAATTTTTAGGTTATAAACGCAGTGAACTGTCAGAATAAATCGACTAACAACTGGTACCCCAGGTTTTTAACTTGCACATTGTGAAGCTCTAATAAAACGAGTGTATCAATAACTATTTGTAAGAAGTGTATATTATGGTAATCTGCTTTAGCTGCTGAAGTTACTTTAGAACAAGGAAATAAATGTTACTGGTAGTCCCGTCATGGTGTTTCCTGAAACTTTGACTAATAGTGACTGATAAAAGTCGACGCTAGCTACTTAAAGTGCGTGTCTGCGCGTTTTCTTAAAGCAAAGCCACATCAGGCTACCTGCTGAGTCCATCAAGGAGAATCAAACATCTGATTGTAGCGCTGTAAATCCGCAGACTTACCGCGGTACCAGGAGGGAACGTGCTTCTTAAAGACACCACAAGTATAACTTAATTAAACTCAAAATGCCACAAATCCTCCCCCTCAAAAACCAAATCAAAATATTAAGCAATTACACAATGAAATGTGCTCTTCTCACTACTGGTATCGAAACCCGGTTTCTAGCATCATAAGTCCACAGACATATCACTGGGAAAGGGCAAGAAATCGGTTAAAGCTTCTTCCTAAATTACATTTTTTATTAAAATCTTAACTACAAAAGAAAAGTGTTATGTTGCTGATATAACAATCACATACTATAATAATCATGCACACGGACACAGTTTTCGGAGGATCTATAATGAGGATCAGCTCGAACGCTGAGTTTATATTAAGGGAATGAGTGACGTACAAAATCTTGTTTTTCAATGTATTCAAATGTACAATAATTTAAAACATCGTCATGATATTGTAAGACTAATTAAATGTCTCAATACCATCGAGATTATTAGTATTATGTAAGGCATGTTAAAAACTGTGGGATCAAAGGTTTAAACCAACTCTTGGGCCACTATTGTCTAAATGAATAGAGGGACTGACTGTCATCCTTTTAACGCACCCACGATCTCAAAGCACAAAGCATGATTGTTTGCTTGTTTTATTTGCTAACATGATGCAAATCATCGACTTTTATATCCATAGTTCAGCACGCTAACCACTGAACTGCGAAGGTCAAGAAAAGCCCCCGTGGCCCGAATGCTGCTGACTAACTAACTACCTTCCGTCTACTTCATAGCTTAAAACTAGTGAACCATACGGGTCTCTGACAGTTTAGCCCGTGTACTGCAACATAAGGCGTTGTAAAATTAGAAAATATCAAGTACTGTATAAATTCATCTAGAAATTAAACGCCGTAAAGCACGAAGTGTGGAAGCAAAGGTACCGAAACCTTTTCGTAAAGGACGGTATCGAGTTTCTCACCACAGGAAGGGTGAACGGTCGCGTCAACAATACCATGACGTTCTTGAAAGAGAAATGAAAATTATGATTCGATACGTGGTTCTGCTGGAGTCGCATGACTGTTTTGGAATGTGTAGTCTCACTTTATTTCGTTAGTTAAAAGTATCCAAAGCTTAGGTACCATTACTTTCACACTTTTTCTTCATACGGCGTTTTATTTTGGGACGAATGGCTCAAGCGTTACTTTTAAAGTTACTACATACACAGTTTAAAAAAAAAACTGCCGTAAAAATATTGCGTTTTCTGATTTTACTTCTGTTGTTGAATACCTGAATTAAGTGACTCTTCGTACCAACAGAGATGAAAAAACAAATATTTTAAACAGCGCATTGCAGACATGGAAGAGCATTTACTATTGACTCCTACTGTTGACAATGAAATTCTCTTTGCAGTATTACATAACTCAAAGCTGTTGTTTTCTGGCAACCACAGTTCTAAATGACCTTCCCTGGCCGACATTTCATTTGTCATTGTTGATGTAACCTGGGCAGTTCCAGAACATTGCGTCATGTGACGTTCCTGATGTTTGCAGTTAGGCTGAAAACAAATATCACAGCACCTACAACGTGTAGAGACTTTTATTGAGAATATTATTTTGTTTAATTTATTTTAATTTCGCGCAAAGCTACACCAGGGTTATCTGCATTACCCGTCCCTATTATAGCAGTGTAAGACTAGAGGAAATGTAACGACTCATCACCACCCACCGCCAGCTCTTAGAATACTCTGTTACCAACAAATAGTTGGATTGACCCTCACATTATAACGCTCCCACGGATGAAAGGGCAAGCGTGTTTAGTGTAACGGAGATTCAAACCTGCGACCATCAGATTACGAATCGAACGCCCTAACCACTTGGTCATGCTGGGCCAAAATGGTTTAGAATCTATAACTCATGCTTAATACAAAATTATCTTCGGTGGACTCAGCAGATAGTCCGATGTGACTTTGCTATAAAAAAAACACACAGAAAATTATCCGATGTCAAAAAATGTTTCTAACCTCGAATATGAGTACTGAAGGGTGGTCCTTTTTTTAATGTGGTAACAGCAGGATGTCACCGAATGTGCCATCTCATATTATCTTTTTTCTCGCTACTCTTTCGTTTGCACGTTTCTTAGTTAAAAGTAGTTTATTTAATCCTTCGATTTCGAAAAAAAAAGAAGTTATAGGATCGGAACAAGATGTTCATGGCAAGCAGTGTGTGTATTAAGAATAATGGCAAATTTAATAACATAAATACATTATTAGAGGCAACTTTATTTTTCAATTTTATCTATATATCTATTTATTTCAACTCTATAGCTACGCCCATCAACGCGACTATACCTTAATATAACACATAACTTCATTAACAGTCGATTTTTCTTGCTGGAAAAGTAAAATTTTCACATATTTTATTGTTATCATGTATTTTTATAAGAATTTGATCCTAGGCTGAATTATTACGGATTTTTAAACTTATAATATAATACTAAATTATTTAGTTCAATTTTGCACTGCAGTAATTTTAAACAAAACTTCCACTGAAAGTCGCCATAATTGTAGATAGATTTTATCTATTTGCTGTTATGTTCCTGAATGTTATCTATTTATTGTTATGATGATTATAGCCAGTGACGTAACTACAAAAAATTCTCTTCTTCCTCGTAATAAATAATTGGGCCCCTAAATTTATTTTCTTATAACTGTAGTAATATTCAGGTTCCCTGCAATTGCAGGGGCTGTATGGACATATTCACACCACTGAACTCAGCTAATTAAATATAGTATGTTTAAAGTCTTACTTATAAAGTTTAGAATGTATGCCTTAATTATTTGGTATATCCAGATCACAACAGGTCGAAGGAACAGATGACCTGATATATTTTTCACACATTATTGATAAAGGGAACGGATATTTCAGTGTGAAGTTGACCAGACTTCGCCATAAATTTAGCGTTTTGTTGTTTTGTAACTCGCTGTTTGTGGCAGTCTTAATGTAATCTCCATCCAGTTTGACGTAGACTACCATCAACCACCCGTCGATAAAACGAGGTATTCCATAATTACCAATGGTCATGTATTACAGATTGGATAAAACCAGAAGCACCGTATCTTCCAACTGGGGCCTAATCAAACATTTCGAAGTAGTAAAAACAGCAACAGCTTCCCAGATCACTCTTGTTTATCAAATTACTAGATTCTGAAAGTCTAAATGTCTGAAAGCGTTTGACATACGTTGCTATTATGATAGATGAAGCCCCGTTTTGGGTTCCTTTTAGTCATGTGTATCATCACTGATGCATTAAAACCAACATATTACTTCTTAATATGTTGCTTGGCAGCGTTAAAGTGAAATATTTTCTTTGTTTTATCTATCAAAAGAAAAATAAAGTATCAAATCGAAGTTCAGGAAACCTGATAAATTTTTGTTCTCAAAGTCTGAAAAGTGAGTTGAAACTGAAATATTTAAATCTTGAAAATATAAACCGAACAACGTTTCACTGAATTTTACTTGTATCGTTAAAAATCTTATTACAGTAGCACTTACAACCAATTAAACACGTTTTATCAAATGTATATACGTGAATAAAGAAAAGCCTTAAGATGAAAATAATATAAAACAAAGTTTTAGTACTCCCTCGAAGTACCGTAGAAAATGAAACGCAACACAGAACAAAAACTGCCTGCTGCAACTGTTTCCCATAAAGAACTCAAGAAAGGAATCTACCATATGCTGTTGGTTAGCATTGTCGACCTGACTAATGGTATATAACAGAATATCATTCTACAGGCTACTCGTAAACGAATAGCGAAGCCGAGTGTCATAATTATAAAGCTCCTTCCATACTCCCCACCGACCAGCGACATATTTCGCTTCGATCCTTGGACTTTTTGATTCGCAGTCAGCAACAATGAAGTTGAATTCGGCCCATCCCATCTCAGTCCCACCAAACATGTTCGCTCTTTTAACCATGAGGACATTATAATGTATCTATCAATCCCACTTACCGTTGGTGACAGAAAAGCTTAAGAACTAATGATGATGATTCTATTTCTACTCTAACAACTTTAGCTGAGAATACCTTGTAAAAATAGTCCCTGATTTGTGATAATTACTACTTATCATGGAATTAATTAACATTTATTGTTCCTCTATAAATTTAATGCAGCTGCATAGCTCAGATATTTTGTCTCTTTTTATTTTTCTTTAGAGCTTGAAGCTTTGAGGATTACCAGACTGTCCGTACCTCGCTGGATAGAGAATGGAACTTTAGAGTCTGTCACTTTGGACTGTGAATACAACCTTACGGATAAAGACAACCGCCTTGTTGTCAAGTGGTTTCTTAATGATGATCCAAAACCCATTTACCAGTGGATTCCAGAACTTGGCTCTCGGTTGGTTTCAGAAAAGTTACAAGGACGTGTTGACAAGAACTTTTCCGTCACTCCATCCAGCAAATTCACTGAATTCAGAAGTCTCCGAATCCTGAAACCGACATCCCAGCTCAGTGGAAAATATTCCTGTCATGTAGCATCTTTCAATGGATTCGACACAGCAGAAGGAGAAATGACCATTTATGGTAAAGATCTTTCGATGAGAAATCAATTATATTCTTAATACAGTAACGTAGTTATGGATTGAAGAAACGAAATCCAATATTCCTAACTATTCCGCTACAATCTACATATATAAATATATATGTTACAAAAGTCCAAACTGTTAATCATTTTTATCAAATTCACAGGCTATCGATTTTTATAAATCTTTTATTTCCCTATTAATCTGAATTCACAGATACAGTTGATCATTGTATGCTCTTTATGTTCTAGATGGCACTTGTAAAACTCTATCTAATGTTAAAGTTGTATTTTCAAACTTATGTTACTCTAACAGGTAGGAAAAACACTTGACGCTCAGTAGGACGAAAAGTTTAAACGAAATGAGTCAATGCGTTCCTTGTACAAAAGAAACTGACTTGTTGCACGTGTACTTCAAATGTCTTGTTTAGTTTGCTCATTAGCCAAACTTGTGACTGACTTATCAAGGACATTAATTCTGACTAATGTTCACGTCGTAAACAAACTAAAGAAGTCCTTAGAGACATTGGAATAATTTTCTCAGCATTTTTATATAAAATGTTTATTTTGTTTATATAGACTGATATTCTTAAGCTATTTCAAACACATGCATTTTAAAGCTTTTTTAGACTAAATTTAACGTACAATAACCTAGACTTATTATTGTGTTTTACTCTTTATAACTAGAATATCTTTTTATAGCAACATGAACCCTAAGTAGTATAGAATAGAACTGTATAAGAGTAGTGTTTCTTGTTGTCAGTTTAAAGGGTTCAAACTCTGTCCAGATTTAGATGAGACAACACACTTCATTTTTTATCACACTCATAATGAGGGGGCGTTCCCACTTTCAGATCTTGAGGTTTTCAATTCTCTCTGTAACTTTCTTATAGAAAATCCACCGGTTGAAACGATTAAGAGAAACATCATCCCTCGTTAGCAATCTTGGAATACGACGGATTGCAACCGTTTCTAAAGTTCTTTTGGATGTTTTTTCTTATGTAAATTATTTAACTTTCTCTAAGTTCCAACTTCACCACTCTTACTGTTGAAATACATCTATTTTTCATTTAATTTCTCTTAAATGTGTGTGAGCTTTATCTTATGAAATAATGTAGACATTTCCTAGAAAAGTGAATGAAAGGTTTTAATCAAGAAAGTCCTTTGATAGATATGCACTCACTTTCACTTAACACGCTCAGGTTTATCAACACGGAACTTTTGTATTAGTCCAATGAAAGAGGCTTTTAAAATCAGTTGCATTTTAAAGTACGCTATCTTATGACATGGGCATTTGCCTGTTTTAGATTTCAGCTGGCGTATATTCCAAATAACGTAGCTTGGATTCAGTATATCTACATACTGTTTAAAGGACATAACTTGGCTTCTAGCTAGCTAATTCTACTTGAAGGATATGATTCGGTTTCTAAACTGTTACGTCTACCTGTAAAGTATTAATTTGTTTTTGATAGCTGCGTCTAGACCAAAATACATGGTATAACTTTTAAATAGTTACATTTGTCTTAAATACATGATTTATCTTACAGGTAGCTATGTCTTCCCTGAAGAAAACGGTTTTGCTTCAAAATTGTGACGTCTGCCTGAAGGACACAATTTGGCTTCTGAATAGTATGTCTGCCGCAAAAAATATTTTTTGGCTTCTTTAAACATTTTTGGCAGTAATAATGCTCAGTGCTCTTAAAATACCTAACATTGTTCATATACGGAATTAAAAGAAAGAAATGTTTGTGGGTTTGTTTTTGAATTTCGCGCAAAGCTACTAGAGGGTTATCTGCGCCAGCCGTCCCTAATTTAACAGTGTAAGACTAGAGGGAAGGCAGCTAGTCATCACCACCCACCGCCGACTCTTGGGCTACTCTTTTACCAACGAATAGTGGGATTGACCGTAACATTATAACGTCGCCACGCCTGAAAGGACGAGCATGTTTGGTGCGACGGGGATGCGAACCCGCGACCCTCAGTCATACACCTTAACCAACCTAGCCGTGCCGGGCCCGTTTTTTGAGCACACTGAGGATAATCAAACCCCTGATTTTAACGTTGTAAATCCGTAGACTTACCACTGTACCAGTGGGGGAAAAGAAAGAAATATTTTATATATATAATCTTAAGTACTTACTCACTCGTTTGTAAATTATTTTTTTCACGTAATTTACCTTAAATACGTGTATACTTATGTATATTGTACTATTAGTTCTTGCCAAGACTACTAACTAAAGCTAGATATTTCACTTGATCTTCCCTCTTTAGCTCCAGCTAAACTTCTTCGCTTCAATTACACCAAAACGACGTCCGACCGAGCTAAATTCAGTTGTGAAGTGGGTCATGTTTATCCAGTGCCAGATATTAGTGTGTATAAAATATCACCAGGGGAAAGCGAACCCACCATCATAACAGACCGAGTGGTAAAAGTTTCTGATCAAGTCTACGGCTACAGAGTACTAGTAACTTATGAAGTAAAAGACAGCGAACTTAAACCAGATGGCGCCACACGATTTGAGTGTCTTATCCTCTTTCCTGGAACAGAGTATAAGCGGTACAGCAGTATAACCTATTATCCAGGTAAGGTTTCACAAAACTTATAAACATTTTGGTAAAGACACTTTTATTTAAAGTTGAATTTTTTTTTTTTAGAAACGTGATATTTTTATTATTGTGTTTATTCATTTTTATAAGTTCAGTTTAGGAAAGTTTAGGTCTTCGCATTGTTTGCTGGAGTGGGCTCTTAGACTTGCAATCTGTGAATCATGGGTTCAAATCCTCGTAACCAGCTACCCGATCGTCAGCACTTCTTAAATTACAAAACTACTAGTCAACCCAAATGTTAATGCCAACAAATATCTCATCTTTGCTGTTTATTTCTAACAATTATTTCTTTGAGTTGTTTCATGACAGAATTGTTTTTTCTAAATTTTTTCTCTTGTTTTGATGTTTTACTTTAAAAAACTCCATTCTTTAAAAAATATATATTTCAGGAATATCAGTTTATTGTACTGTCGATAAGATTGTACTTTATCTGGTATAACTTGAATTAATTTTACTAAACGGTACAAGTTATTTAGTCTAGTATATTTTATTTAAGGTATTTTATGATATCATGATAAACATTTCTCTGTACCTAAAGTATAGACCCGACATGGCCAGATGGTTATAGCTCTCGACTCCTAATCCGAGGAACGTGGGTTCCAATACCCGTGACACCAAACATGCTCGCCCCTTTAGCTGTGGGGACGTTATAATGTTACAATCAATCCAACTATTAGTTAATAAAAGAGTAGCCCAAGAGTTGGCGGTGGGTGGTGATGACTAGTTGCCTTCCCTTTAGTCTTACACTGCTAAATTAAGGATGGTTAGTTCAGATTGCCCTCGTGTAGCTTTGCGTGAAGTTCAAACCAAACCTAAAGTATAATTCTCTTTTAATTTAACAATTGTTATTTGAACAACTAAATGTTTCATAATTTATTCTGTCATGGTGAGTGGCCGCCAAAATTACAAATCAAACTTTTCTATGATAATTATATTCAAATTTCAAAACTCTTTCAAGACTCTACATTTTCAGACCTAAATACAACAAGTACCTCCTTATTGTCATCAGCGTAAGTTGAAGATTATTGTATCTGTTCTGATACACACAGTGTTTCACCCGTGTTGAAAACTTGCTTTTATGAAACTATCGCAGTGTGATACACTGACTTATCGATCTTATCTCTTTAAGCGATATATCGACTTTCTTCTGGCTGCAAAACTGGTAGCCAATTAATTAATCTTTTAATGACACGTGAGGGCGACTAAACATGTGTTTATTAATAAGTTATCAATTATACGAAATAACAGACAACTAAAATGGTTGCAATAAGTAAATAAATTGCATCTCACGCCACCAGTTTGAGAATTTAAAACTTTCAGACACCTGAAGTACATTATCTTACGTATTAGATCCGTGATATCTGAGAGTTTAGAGCCAAGGTATCCTTAATTAGGTAATCAGAACTTATAGTTTTACTTTACTGATTTCAATATACGTTTGTTTGTTTTGAACTTTGCTCAAAACTACGCAAGGGCTATTTGCGCTAGTCGTCCCTAATTTAGCAGCGTAAAACTATATAAAAGGAAGCTAGTCACCGTCAACTATTGAGCTACCCTTTTACCAACGAATAGTTGGATTGACCGTCACTTTGTATAGCCCTCACGGCTGGAAGGGCCAGCATGTTTGGTGTGAAGGGGATTCAAATCCGTCACCCTCAGATTACGAGTCGAGTGTTTTATTCATTATCGAGCCGATTTCACTATCAAAACCGATATATTAAACATGAAAAATTATTTTGGCACTTTATTATGTGTTTTCTACCGACATATTAATAACATAAAACACATTTAGAACTGATAATTTAAATTACTCTGTGCAAAAGTGGCGTTGTTTCCTTTTATTTTCAGCGAAACGAACAGTAGGAGTGATTTTTCTCTTTTCGCGCAAAATTTCTTTCAAACGGACAAACCGTCTTCTATCCACTACATCCAGACAGATGAAATGGCAAATAGCTTCAAATGTAAAAATAAATAACTCTCAAATAAAACGTGGTTTACAGATTTACAACGCTAAAATCAAGGACTCGATTCTCTCGGTGTACACAGCAGATAGCTCGATGTGGCTTTGCTATAAGAAAACACACACAATAAAACACAGACAGCGTCCCCGCCTCTGTATACGGATTCTTGTCATGTTGTCTCGTTACGAGATGAAGCCATTCAGGGTTGAAACTATTCTGCGCGAAGAAAAAGAAAAAAAAGCTTATAGCAACTCTATGCAGATAAGGAACTGCTTCTTCCCTTCGGAAAATTTACTTGGTTTAGAAACTCTTTTATCGATCAGACACAAGAATCTTTTATTTTTATTACGTGTCGCAGTTCTTCCAGATAGTGCTTGATTTTATTACGCATTTGTGATATTTCTTCAAAGACTTTTAAAATCCATGAAAATATAAGTTTTGCTTGATGTTAAGCGCAAAGCTCACAACGGGCTATCTGTGCTGTGCCCATCGCAGGTATAGAAATATGATTTTTTTGTTTAAGTTATTGGACTTACCGCTGAGACTAAAAAGGAAGGAGAAAGCTCTTACCGTGATACTTTTAATTACTTTTTTTATTCATAAAATCAGCTCTTAACAAATCGTTTATAACCATATCTTTTTACTAAAAATTATTAACATGTTATATTATAATCGTATTTCATTATAAAGAAACACTCTTGAGATATTATTTTGTAATAATATCAATTCGTAAAAGCATTTTAATATTATTTTAATATCATTTCAATGTTATATAGCATTCATGTATTATCTCTGAATAATATCTCTTTTAAATGGTTTTTTAGTTCTCAAACTACCAGTTTCGTTACATACCATTCACTTTCTGTGAATCCACATATTACATGATATTGGGGAATTTCGTGTTTCTTTCAGTCACAATACTCAGTGTAAATATCTAATAAAAATTTATTAATTGACTCATTTTCCATATAAGGTAGATAAAAATTCCAGCTGTAATTAGATGAATTATTTACAATAATAATGGGATTTTTGGTTTTTCTTTAACTATTTTTATGTGACACCCACGTTAATAGGGACTTTTTTTAATTTCGCGCAAAGCTACACAAAGGTTATCTGCGATAGCCGTCCCTAATTTAGCAGTATAAGACTAGAGGGAAAGCAGCTAGTCATCACCTCCCACCGCCAACTCTTGAGCTACTCTTTTAACAACTAATAGTGGGATTGACCTTCACATTATAACGTCCCCACGGCTGAAAGGGCGAGCATGTTTGGCGCGAAGAGTATGCGAACCCGCGACCCTTAGATTACGAGTCGAACGCCTTAACCCACTTGGCCATGCCAGGCCTAATAAGGACTCTATAACCAACAGAGTTATAGGTCTACAAGCAGTTTAGTACATATATAACTTGAAAAATCCTGATTAAAAAAATTCAATGGTTATTCGACAATTTTGGCGATAAAAATCACATTCCACTCTGGATTTTAAAGCATTTAGAAAGTATATGACAACATTCTTATCAGTTGATGTTTAATGCCAGGTATTTAAACAAAATTGTTTTAAAAAAAACCGACGTTGTTGAAGAAGTAGATTGGATTTTATAGAAAACTGGGTATAAACTGAATAAAAATGAAGCTGTATATTCTCAGAAAACAGAGTGTAAAATTATAAAACAATACAATTTTAAATAAATAATATCATTTCTCAGCTACAAAATGTAACTGTGAATGGACTAATATTTGAATAAATGTTATAATAAATATAAGAACAGCTTCCAAAGCTGTGTCATCAATTGACATTTAAATAGTAATATTTAATTGTTACTATTGCTTGCATTAATCCACAAAATTGGATTAACTTTATTCTCTCAGTTTAAAGATTGATCGAATACAAAGTACTTCTCTTACAATCTCTGTTAATGATCAAACCATGATTTTAAAAACATGCTGTTGCTAAATACTTATTTGAAATTTCCTTATGCTTGTTATGTGCTTTGAAAATCTAAAAGTTAATATTAAATTTACTTTGGGCAAAAAATAGAATATTTTATGATACAGCTATTTCGTAAAAAGACCTAAAACAGACTTCAAGCCGAGACTTGAATCTGAGATTGCTAGTTAATTAACAATGCGAATTATGTTCTTCAATGTCCACTTATAAGGTTTCATACTACGGGTATTATTACCATGCATCATTTTCGTCATATAATTAGGGGTTTGATTGACTGTACGTTTGTTTTGAATTTCGTGCAAAGCTACAAAAGGGTTATCTGCGCTATCCGTCCCTAATTTAGCAGTGAAAGACTAGAGGAAAGGCAGCTACTAATCACCACCCACCGCCAACTCTTGGGCTACTCTTTTTATCAACGAATAGTGGGATTGAAAGATTCTGCATGTTTGGTGTAACAGGAATTCGAACCCGCGACTCTCGGATTGCGAATCGAGTGCCTCAACCACCTGGCCATGGTTGATTCAACACGACTCACCTACGTTACTTGAAGTCTATCACGAACTTAAATGTATTTTTTATATATAATTTTGGTGAACAAGTCATTAAAGGCTACTTTCTAGCATAAACGATTTACATGAAACAAGTGTATATGAGACTGGGAGCTGAACCCAGGACTTCAGTCTTTCAGAACCATGTTTTAACACTGAGGTATTCAAGACTACGAACAAGTTCTGTAACTTATCACTCACACATTCAAAAATTTAGGGTTTCGATTTCCCTCGATGCACTCAAAACAAATACTCCGATATGGCTTTGACATAAGAACACCTTCTCCCCCACACACACACCTTAAAAAAAACTGCAGAAAAATAAAAACAAACTGTAGGAGCACAGAGACGCTGCTTTTTAATAGAATTTATAAACTGAAATACTTGCCCCCCCCAGCAGTACAACGGAATGTCCGCGGACTTTCAACGCTAAAAACTGGGTTTCAATACCCGTGGTAGGCAGAGCACAGATAGCCCATTGTGTAGCTTCGTGAATAATTTAAAATAGCAACTGAATTACTTACATTTAGATGCAAGGTGTAATAATTTAACTGTGCCATAAGGTGGAATATGTTTTTCGTATTTGCAAAAGGAATCATTATTATGTTCGATCGGTGGCTTTACAATTCCTATACAAAGTCTTCGCTGGGACAGCGGTAAGGGGATTTACAACATTAAAATAAAGGGTTCGATGGGGGTCCGGCATGGCCAAGCGTGTTAAGGCTTGCGACTCGTAATCTGAAGGTAGCGGGTTCGCATTCCCATATCGCGCCAAATATGCTCGCCCTTTTCAGCCGTAGGAGCGTTACAACGTGACGGTCAATTCCACTATTCGTTGGTAATAGAGTAGCCCAAGAGTTGGCTGTGCGTGGCGATGACTAGATGCCTTCCATCTAGTCTTACACTGCTAAATTAGGGACGGCTAGCAGAGATAGCCCTCGAGTAGCTTTGTACGAAATTCAAAACAAACAAACAAAATTCCTCTCGGTGGATACAGTAGATAACCTAGTGTAGAGTTGTTTAAAGAAATATGAACACACACTTCCATATGAATAGAATATAAACTTTCCTTTTACTGGTAAACTTCAGAGCTCATAGCGAGAGAATTCAGAACTCGGTTCCCTCATCGACACAGCACTTATAATCAGCCTTAGAAAATAACGACAGTAAAAATTCCTTGATAAATTTCTAAATTGATAAAACTGAGTAAAACATCTTAAAGCAACGTTTTCATGGCACTATTATTCAATAATTATGAACTTTTTAGAAGAACTTAAGTATTCCAATTTACAAATACTAATTAAGAAAAACTTCTAACACATTTTATTTTTCTACAGTCTTTTATTAGTAAATTAACGTTTACTAGCACATGTTAAAACAACTTAATAATATGAAACATTTTTTAAGTATTCGAAGAAAAAATCTCAGTTTATTTTCTATACATTTCTATATTTTACTTTATTCCACTCGTAAAGTAATTTCTAGATTATTATAAAGACAGAAATTTGTGCAAAATTTATCACATAGAAAGAAAAGTCTGGTCGTTTGTAGGATTCGTTATGCTTTCATCCCAATACACTACACCGTGTTAAGGCGTTCGACTCGTAATCCAAGGGTCGCGGGTTCGAATCCCGGTCGCACCAAACATGCCCGCCCTTTCAGCCGTGTAGGCGTTCTAATGTTACGGTCAATCCCACTATTCGTTGGTAAAAGAGTAACCCAAGAGTTGGCGGTGGGTGGTGATAACTAGCTGCCTTCCCTCTAGTCTTACACTGCTAAATTAGGGACGACTAACGCATATAGCCTTCAAATAGCTTTGCGCGAAATTCAACAACAGAAAAACAAACTACACTGTGGGTACCACAGTAACGGAAACACAGAATTTTAAAATAAACTATTTCGACCGATATTTCTCTATTTAGTTACAACTTCAATTTTCAACCATTTATTTAGCGTTTCTCTAACAACAATAGTTACCACTGCATCTGTAGCATCACCTATCAAATTTATCTCTCAAGGTATCTATACTTATTTATAAGTTACATCAAAGACTCACTGAATGTAAATGGAGACATTTAAATAATAGCAGTGACAGAGAAAGTTGAACAAGTATGTAGATACAAAGGATTTGTTTCTTTGTTTTGGAATTTCGCACAAAGCTACTCGAGGGCTATCTGTGCTAGCCGTCCCTAATTTACCACTGTAAGACTAGAGGGAAGGCAGCTAGTCATCACCACCCACCGCCAACTCTTGGACTACTCTTTTACCAACGAATAGTGGGATTGACCGTCACATTATACACCCCCACGGCTGGGAGGGCGAGCATGTTTAGCGCGACGCGGGCGCGAACCCGCGACCCTCGGATTACGAGCGCACGCCTTAACGCGCTCGGCCATGCCAGGCCCGGTAACTGGTAAGACACGAATTATTCTGATAACATAAAATATTTATTGTAGCATAACCTGTGGTTGCTTTATAACAGTCAACCCCTTAACATGGAGGGAGGGTATTGCTTGCTCTATGTCTTCCCTGTGGTTGGTAGTTAGAAATTATGATCTTTTAACATAAATCCAAACTCACAGATGACTTAACGCGCTCGGCCATGCCAGGCCCCAGATACAAAGGAAGCTGAGAATGTAGTTAAAAGCATTTCCTAAGTTCATTACAAACAGAATATTTGAGTTTACTTGAAGCTTTTCTGTTTACTCAAAAATATTGATTTAGTACACTTTAGAAACGGTTCTTTTTTAATATTATGTGATTCAATTAAGTTTGTTTTTGAATTGTGGATTACATAGTCACCCTTCCAAGTATAATAACAAAGACATTCATCCAGAAGTCTGCTTAATTATATTGTCATGGATAATGAACAATCCACTAGTTCAAAGTAAATTAAAACTGTTTAAAGGTTAGAGTTCTTTTAACATTCTTTTTAAAGCAAGCAGTTGATTAAAAAGTACAAAAATGTCGCAGTAACAATGAGGATGTGTTTTTATAGCTGTAAATACATCCTGTCATAAACAGAAGTTCCAGAGATCCTTATGATAAATGACAGAAGAATGGGGGAAACGTAAATTAGTGAGTTCATTGGAGAAGTCAGTTTTATGTGTGACGCAGAAAATGTGGTATGCGAGCAACGGACGTTGGACTTCTACATATTTCATAGTGAAGTGATAAAGATAGATTTAGGTGTGGGGAAAAATTAACTTGGTTGTCGCGGTTACTGTTACATTGAATAGTTAGTTAAGCTCCTTAACGTCAGCTACTGGTGTTGGACATTTTCAATCTGAGAGAGCTCTCAGATTATAGACCACATATATAGTTTACGCAGAATCAACTTTAATTTTAAACAACTAATTTCAATCAGGACATCCTATTAGTGACTCCGAAATTTGAAAGGGCTTTATGTCACTCTTTTAACCAGTTGAAAGAACATCGCATCTCCAACTGACCTTAGACTGTACACTGACCACAATGGCCATTTCCCACGAGAGTTGACGTTTCGATACAAGGAAACTGTTTTATTGACACTAAATATGATAGTTATAACCTTCAAAGCTCGTTTTTTAATTAAAAGAAACATCTCGTTCTTTAGAAGTGTTTGTTTGTCCATGGTAGATTACTTAAAAGTGTTTGTTTGTCCATGGTAGATGATTTTAAAGTGTTTGTTTGTCCATGGAAAATAATTTAGAAGTGTTTGTTTTGTTTTGTTTGTTTGTTTTGTCATGAAACCATGTTCATCACGCTGTGAAAACACCCCTGGACAAACAGTAAAGTAAACATTTGACTTCAACTAAAAAACGGCCTATACGATATATATTACTGTATCTTAAGTTTTAGCTTTCACGACGGTTTCCGGACACTGTCATATTGACTAGACAATGTGGGCTATTCTATTTTGTCAGAAACCACCATCCAGCGAACGCGTAGAGTATTGTTTGTTTTTTGAATTTCGCATAAAGCTACTCCAGGGGTATCTGTCCCTAATTTAGCAGTCTAAGATAACTAGTCATCTAGTCATCACCATTCACAGCCAACTCTTGGGCTATTCTTTTACCAACGAATAATGAGATTGCCCGTCACATTATAACGCTTCCACGGCTGAAAGGGCGAGCATGTTTGGCGCGATGTGGATGCAAACCCGCGACCCTCAGATCACGAGTAACACGCCTCAACACGCTTGGCTATGCCGGGGCCAGAAGTGTTTGTTTGTCCATGGGAGGATGTTGGGTAAGCTCTGAATTTCGGAGCTGCTGAGCCGAGTTTGAATGTATGCTATATAACACACTATTTCCTGCATTCTATGTTGAGAATACGTTACGAGAATGGAAATTAGTCCGTTGGACTGGATGAAGGATTATAGGTTTCTGACATCCCTCTGGCCAGTAGTTCAAAATTAGGAATGATAATACTGTGTAACAAAATTTTTACTTTTTCTTGTTCCTGGACAGAAAGTGTTACTTCCCAATTGCTTGTGCCTAAAATAAATGGAAAACACCTAGTTTTTTCTTCAAACTTTGCTTTTGTGACCTTGTTAATGAAATTTTCGAATTTACCCATTCTCCAGAACATTCCAGGTAGATTCAGTGCTGAGTAGCTGATAAAATATTTTCTTGAACTTACAAGAACTTTCAAAAACTTTATAGAATGTTGTAGAACTTACGAGAATTTTCAAGAATCTTTTAAAATTTTCTTGAACTTTCCACAGTAATATATATATATATATATACAAGGGCTCACCACCTACCACCTGAGTTCAGTTCTAGCTGCCTAAGTGAACACATAGACCTATCTGATTTTATCAGAGATGACATCAAGACGTTACAAACATTCTCTGGACACATTCTGCAATGTATGTGGACAATTTATCAAGACAAAAGCAAAAACGTACTCTGTGGCAACATCAGCTAATATATGTGAAGCACACAAGTTATATTTCGGTATGCCTTTCAGGGATCAAGACGAACCTTGGGGACCTTAATTTACCTGCGAGCATTGCAAAAAAATCTAGAAGGTAAGACGAACAATTTTTGCTTACTTGAAAAGTAAGATTTCATATTATACAAATTTATACATTTTAAAATTTAAATTTCTTTTATTTTTAATTTCGAATAGTAGAGAAAAATTATTACATATAAAATATTTTGCACGAACCTCTTACACATTAATTGTGGATGAAATACATTTATTCTTCATAATAACACTTTTATTTTGCTGTTTTGCAGCATGATACATATGGGAAAAGAGAGCCATGATTTGGTTGTTTGTTTTGGGTCTTCGCACAAAGCTATTCGAGGGCTATCTGTGCTAGCCGTCCCTAATTTAGCAGTGTAAGACAAGAGGGAAGGCAGCTAGTCATCATTACCCACCGCCAACTCTTGGGCTACTCTTTTACCAACGAAAAGTGGGATTGATCGTCACATTATAAAGCCCCCACGGCTGGGAGGGCGAGAATGTTCAGCGCGACTCGGATGCGAACCCGCGACCCTCAGATTAGGAGCGCATGCCTTAAAGCGCTCGGCCATACCAGGCCGAGAGCCATGAAGTTCGCTATTCCAAGAATTTGGCGTGAACCCAATGACCACTCAAGCAATTCCTACTTATGCATGGTGTACCCTTCCTCACCTCGGGCTAACAAGAATACATCTACTATCATATTTTCAGAACTTCCATCTTCCATCGCCCCGGTGTCACACTGTCCTGAGCTCCTGGCCCGGCATGGCTAAGCGTGTTAAGGCGTGCGACTCGTAATCTGAGGGCTGCAGGTTCGCATCCGAGTTGCGCTGAACATGCTCGCCCTCCTAGCAGTGGGGACTTTATAATATGACGGTCAATCCCACTATTCGTTGGTTAAAGAGTAGCCCAAGAGTTGGCGGTGGGTGGTGATGACTAGCTACCTTCCCTCTAGTCTTACACTGCTAAATTAGGAACGGCTAGCATAGATAACCCTCGAGTAGTTTTGTGCGGAATTACAAAACAAACAAACAAACCTGAGCTTCCTGTACCCACTCTGCCATAGAGAAAGCAGACATTCTTAAAAAGAGAGTAGCAAATCAGGAGAGGAGGTAGACGTTGAATATCCAGATTACAACTTCAGAGGTGCAGCTGGTGAGAGAAACCCATACTACCCCAACCAAAGAAACCTTAATGACTTGATCAGAGATCTTGGTCTAACAAAGTCGAATGCCGAGACTTTACTTGAGGGCCAGGACGTGAAAGTGATTTACATAATAGTCACAAATCTCGAAAAACTGCTCACTTCTAAACATTTTTGTATAAATTTAATATAAATACATGTAAATCTTGATTTATGTGTTGTTTTATTCAAACCTTATGTAAATGAAAATATGCAGATTTGCCCGTTTTTACATGGAAAATGGGTTAATTTCTAAATTTCATTATCCAGGTCACAAAAGCAAAGCTTGAAGAAAATGAAGGATATTTTCTTACTTTTACAACATAAGCAATTAAGAAATAACACATACTATTCCAGGAACAAAATTTGTGTTACATAGAGATAAACGTGAAATGATAAATCGCTGTCCCAGCTTATTAACTAGGTTTGTAAGCCTTATACGTTATTTACAGAGCAATGTGTGCATTTGATTTGTACACTAAAAATAATTTGGAATCCGTTTCCCCATTAACACAGGCTTACAACATTAGAACCCAAATTTCGATACCCGTGATGTGAAGAGCACAGACAGCTCATTGTGTAGCTTTGTGCTTAATTACAAACAAATAAAAAAATGTGTAATAGCACTAAGGCGGAATTTTGTAATGTTTACATACCGTTACCATAATAACGTCACTACTTTAGCGGCATAACCTGTTATACTATATTCAGTATTAACACTAACTACAAACTTGAAAATTTTCGCTGTATTTTCGAAACCAATGTGTACGAAGTGAAGAGATTCGAATTCGAAAATTTAATTGTTCTTAGAAAATGATGTTTGAAGTGAATGTAATTGAAAATTAACAATCACATAGTTAACTAGGTCATGTGTCAAACACAATACACTACGATCTTTACTGAAAGGACCCGGTATGACCAGGTGGTTAGGGCGCTCGACTCGTAATCTGAGGGTTGCGGGCTAGAATTTCCGTCGCACCAAACCTGCTTACTCTTTCAACCATAGGGGCGTTATAAATTCACGTTCAATTCCACTGTTCGTTGGTAAAAGAGTATTCCAAGAAATGATGGTTGGTGGTGATGATTAACTGCCTTCCCTTAAGTCTCGCACTGCTAAATTAGGGACGGTTGGCGCAGATAGCCTTCGTGTAGCTTTACCCAAAGTCCAAAAAAACAAACATACCTTATCGATTTACGGATTTCATGAAGCTAGTAATTTCTAATTTCATCTCTTAATTTAAATTACTAGTTATCTCTGAATTATTTTTAGTAAACATGACGTAGTTCGCAATTCTTAGTATCCTCGTGAAAAACAAAACTCAATCCTTACCCAACGTGCTCACTGTATAGTTTTCCATTTAAAGCTCGAACTACCTATGGAGTCCACATTAGATTCCATAAAATTTGTAAACATGTATTTCTTTAAACTCTTTGTCTTCTTGCGGATCAGTACTAAGCTTAATGAGATCCGATGTTTTATTTCCTTTTGTGGGTGTATCACAAATACCACATTGTGTAACTTTGCACTAAAAGAAAATGAAAGAATATACCTGAACTATTTATCCACCAAATTGCCTGTTGGTTATGGTGACTCTACAAGCGCGTGAGACCTAAAAAATAAATTAAAACAACAATACCACCAATACCGTAATTAATTCCACTAATTACTGTTTGGAGTCTTCTACATATTAAAAAACGGATTTTACAATATCTTGATTTCTTCAGTTCTTTACACTGAAGTCTTACCAAGCAAAGCTTAAAATTACTCAATAAAAATGAAAATGTGGACAACAAGGTAATGATCACTAAAAAAATAAATCATTAAACTTCAGGTTAAATACATATTTTGCTGAATTCAATCATAACTCCTACGTCAGGATTCATCATAAGAAAATTGTAAGTCTCCTTTTGCCCGTTGTTAATAACAACTTAATAACCTATTAAGAGTCGATTATACAACTTAAAATATTTTATATCTCTATTTGAAAAAATGGTAATTCCAATATTTCTATAATCATTTTATAATCTATGAAAATTTATATTTGATCAAACTTATTTGAGCATCAGAACCTCCAAAACCTTAAATATTAATTTTGATCTGTAACTGTGAAGACGAATTCATCCCACTTTTCAAGTATAATAAATATTTGGAAAATCCAGTCACCAATATCAATGAAATAGTAATTGTTAGATACTATTTTGTTAATGCAGAAACGACTGCTATGAAAAACTGGGTTTCGAGTATTATGTTACAGTTGTGATTTGCATATGTTGAATAAAACAGTTTATATTCATACATAATTTATATAGACAATACAATCAATATGTTGTCTTTCAAACCATAGGAGGAAGATGTGAACTCGTGTTAGATCCATTATTATTTGCTATATACATACTAGTCAAAATTCCTGCAATGGAATCTATTGATATGTAAGTAATATTTGTTAATCAGAGTAAACTTTGGAATGTAATTGCGGAAAATAATTATGTATATCTATTAATTCATTTGATAATATATTTGAGCTTATCCCTTGATACGTAAAGGCTTTTGTGTATTCATGATTCATTATGATGTATGATAAGACAGAGGAGGATGTCAAATATTAGCGTGTATTGTGTGTGTATCATATATACGTTTGTAGCAATCCGTTCACACTAGGATGATTGTACAGTAGTATACTCTATAAATATGCGTCAATTCTCCTCACTAGTATCAAGTACATGATAATCGTAAAGCGTTAGAAGAGACATGGATGAGTTCTAATGACATTTCAATATGCCATAATACTGATCTAACAAGTGTATAGCATCACACTGCACCACTTGATCACTGGCGACAATGAAGCACAGCCACGTACTGAGCAACTAACTGATGAATCATAGGTGTCAATAGGGCGTGGACTTTAGTTGCCACTTTCAACGATTAGAGTTTGATCCTTAGTAAATTACTGTAATCATAGTGAGCTAGGTTGGCAGAGACAGATTCTTTCACTCAGCTATTGATGTGCATAGATGTTTGTCGAGTGAAAAGTTAATTTCATAATAAAGATGTTGAAATGAAAGTTTATGAAAATATACGTGAAATTTTATGAGGATATTGATCCTCAGAATTATATCCTCATTAACTGTATATTCACGTACTTAAAATGCGTTAACTCAAATTAATTGAACGTACTACAGAATTTGCTTTCCAGCATTGCAACTGCATTATTACATTGAAAACATCGTACCACAATGGTATATTTTCCATAACTAATAGGAATACTATTTGTATGTGTGTTATAATGTAATGTTTACAAAAACATATAAGAAAATCTGCATTTATCCAGTTTTGTCCAGTATTTTGCGATACAGTTTTCATTTTCCAAGATAACAAATGGTTTTCTGACAACTATTCTTAAAGTAGGGGCAAAATTTAAACTTAGTTGTTACAGAAAATGTATTACATCGTATACTTGGTCTCAATTACTCATCATAAAAAGATTAAATGGTAGGGTAGTTACCCTACCCCTTCCCTTAAAAATCTGATGATATTTCTGCCAAACAATACCTTGGTAGTTTGAAGGTTAATATCTCGATTTCACTGTTAAACTCAGCTTGTTACCTAATGTAGAACAATATTTAGATCTCATTCTATAAACTTAGAATAGATGTTATTTTATACAGTGTTATAATATAAAAGATAAAGTTATTTTTTGAAGCTGACATCCAAAACATCAGGATCCATCTGTTGCCTGAAAAACCCTTCAGTTTGAAAACATCAGTATTGGTTAGTTTAATGTTGGACGACACCCAGCAGTGTTTCTAGATTAGAGTTAAATGAAAACCGAATGCTAAAACACACACATAGTTCATGATCTCAACATAAAATATACATATCTTTGATAGTAAGGTGGTAATACTAAACCCATAAGTTAACAATCACTCGAAATAATTGCTTATTCAAGTGGAATTAACGCGAACTTCGACAAAGCTTTCGAAATATCAAAGAAAAAAAGCATAAATAGGTTACCAATTTTTAGCAAGCTCAACGTTAGAATAGTTATAGATTGTTACACCTTTGAATATATAATACCTCAGACACAACCCCAATGAAATTGTAATTTAACTAACTACGTATTTTAGCTTCACGAACAAAAACATAAATTATCTTTTAATGCTGCTAAATCATAAACCTAGATGAACTGTAATGATTTAACTAACAATATCTTCGACTCTGTGTAAGTCAATGTTAAATGTAATTATTGAGATGGTGTAAATTTGCGATTATAATTGAGTAACTGAAATTATAAAATATCAGAGCACAGCTTCCATTTCTCCTTGTTGTCTGGACAATGCTTGTGTTTGGAGTACATCTTGTCTTAATAAATAACTTTTTATTGAGTATGCATTGTTTGAAGAGGCAATCGTAAATCTAAAAACAAAAGGAACGAAAATTATTTGAAAATTATAGCTTCTGTTTCTGGTAAAAGTAGGAATCTGTACCAGGTTACTGCAGTTGTAGAGGATTAGAATGTTAAGGTTGATAATAGATCAGGTTTTGAGACAAATATCTTTAGAAACCTATTTCGCAGTGAAAAAGAATTTAAAGATCTTGTTGTTTGCTATTTATGTTGCTCATATGTTGTAGTGTCCTTTAAATTTATGTTTCTCATCTGTAATGTTGCATGCCGTGTAGCCACAAAGAATTCTTTTTTCTCTGAGACAAGGGAGCTGGAATCGTTTAAAATCAGAGAAAAAAATATTAGAGCAAGAGAACAAAACTAGCAAAATATTCCCTGAGACTTTGGGCTTGGTATGGCCAGGTGATTAGGACATTTGACTAGTAATCTACATGACGTCATCATCAAGAAGTAAAACACTTAACCACCTTCTCTTACCAAATGCGAAAGAGGTCATACTTATGTAGGTATGGATTTTAAAGAACCATTCCATTCAAGATATCTTCAGATAGGTTTGGGCCCGGCATGACCAGGTGGTTAAGTGATTTGTTTCGTAGTCTGAAGATTGCGGGTTCAAATCCCTGTCACACGAAATATGTTCGCCTTTTCAGCAGTCAATCCCAATATTCGTTGGTAAAAGAATAGCCTATGAGTTGTTGGTGGATAGAGATGACTAACTGCCTTCCCTCTAGTCATACACTGTTAAATTAGTGACAGCTAGCGCAGATAGCCCTTTTGTAACTTTGCGCGAAATTCAAAAACAAAAACAAACAAACTGTTACTTCGTACGAAAAGGCACGTTTGTACCATAACCCCTTCGCTTCTGGCTACATCTGTATTTTTGTGTATATGTTCTTTTGATACACTAAATACCGCATAACTAGCTTTTCTGTGTTTGTTTAAAAACAATAAAAAATAAGTTAAATATCTGACGATTTATGACAGAAGCTGAAATTCTATGCTCATTAGAATATTTTCTGCATTTGAGTACTTTTGAGGTTAATAGTGTACCATCTGGTAACACTAGAAGTCGCTGGTTACACATTTGGTTTAGACGAAAACAACATATTATAATAAATAAACTCACTGATCATGCGCACTTAATATCACAAAATCACCACTAAAACTTTAGTAATTCAACAGATTTAGCTTTTGTATTATGTAAACAGCATTTTATGCGACACATAAGTTAAACGGCCAAATCAGAAGTAGTTGAGTTTTTGTCTAATCTTTCTTAATTTTGAACTACTAATCAGCGAAAAAAACAGCAATTATGCAGCATTTACCGTCACAAGGATCCCGTCCGATTGTTAAACGAACAAAGGAACATATTTTACTCTTATGATGCTTTCGGAACTGAAGGAAAAAGGGCGTTTAATGGCATAGTGGCGTGAAACTTGAACCTTCCGATATGCATCCCGAAACGCTTACTGGCCTCACTAATCTGAAACTAATATTGTTATACGTACCTCGACATTTCTACTTTTTTAAACAACAATCGATGTGGCAAATTCAAATACTTACAAAAGCATGGCGAGAAAAAAATCTTTCAAAAATACATTCCTGATCTTAAATGAAAATAAATATTATAAAGCTTGGGAACGCAAATGACACATCTCTAGTGGCTTATTACTTATTTTTAGTCTGAGCTGTGAAAAGTAGTTGCCTTTGTGCAAATTTTATAACTGCCATATAAATGTTTATCAGGGATTAGCTTATTGTATTCCTCAGACTAGTCCCCGCTGTTACAACGGTAAATCTATGGATTTACAACGCTAAAATTAGGGGTTTAATTTTCCTCGGTAAACTCAGCAAATATCTCGATATCGCTTTGCAATAATAAAACACACACACACATTCCTCAGATTAAATCTGGCTAAGATGTTCCTGTCAAATTCATCCCAGTCTAGTTTATAAAGGTACACCTTGAAATATATATTGCTGCATAAATAAACTAGTACTTCTCTGCCTCCATCGAACTTATCTTTCACAATAACCTGTACTTTAACACGGTCGTTTCAAAGTGATTAATGTTCTCATTGGAGCTTATATATACTTGACAGCTTAACGTGTCCAGATGGTTAGGGCAATGAACTAGCAACCTGCGGATCGTGAATTTGAATCCCCATTCCACCAAACATGATCGCCCTTTCAGCTGTGAGGGCGTTATAATATGACCATCAATCCTACTATTAGTTAATCAAAGAGTAGCCCAAGAGTTGGCGGTGGTTGGTAATTGCCTTTCATCTAGTCTTAAGTGCTAAATTAGGAACGGCTCAGCGCAGATACCCCTTGTGTAGCTTTGCACAAACCTCCAAACAAACCAAACCATATTCTTGACATAATACTTTCAAAGTGATTAATATAATAATTGATCCTTATACATTCTTGATGATAATAGCTCATCGTCCTTACAACGTGTTTGTAAGTTTCGACTCGTCTGTTGTGCACAGCGTTGTTTTGGTATAATAATTCATAATCATAAATCGTTTTCTTCATCATCATACCCAAAGAAGGCCCGGCATGGCCAAGAGTGTTAAGGCGTGCGACTCGTAATCTGAGTGTCGCGGGTTCGAATTCTCGTTGCACCAAACATGCCCGCCCTTTCAGTCGTGGGGGCGTTATAAAGTGACGGTCAATCCCACTATTCGTTGGTAAAAAAGTAGCCCAAAAGTTGGCGGTGGGTGGTGATGACTAGCTACCTTCCCTCTAGTCTTACACTGCTAAATTATGGACGGCTAGCACAGATAGTCCTCGAGTGGCTTTGTTCGAAATTCAAAAACAAACAATCATGCCCGAAGATGGCTTCAAGTGCATTACAAAACAACTAATCATAACTTAAACTGGTAATATCGTGTTTAAGGTTACTTTCTATATTCATATTTGTTTCATTATCAACTTTCTCTGGTTTGAATTTACAGAAAATCATAACACTCGGTCGAGTCCCCCACTGGTACAGCAATAATTCTACGGTTATACAAAGCTAAAATCAAGGGTTCGATTCCCCTTGATGTACTCAGCAGATAACTAAATGTGTCTTTGCTATAAAAAAACACACACACGCTCTGTTGGCTGAGATGGTTGAAGAAAAGTAAGAAACAGCTGTGTCCATTTACTAGTCAAAAACACGATATTTAAATTTTTGCCAATACAATGGCATTTTGTGTTTACATAATGCATAATTCGTAAGACAATATATTATAAATTATGTTTATATAATTTTTTGTGAGATTCAGTGAACTGCCTTTTATAAAATAATGTAAGAAAACCATTAAATTTCATTTCATCCAGCCGTATCTTTGACAAGTCATTATAAGATTTGTACAGTCAGTTTTAATAAGTAAAGCTATTTATTAGTGTATTAAAGATACCATATAATGGCTTAGTCTGATTTCTTTGCTCTTTCAACCTGTTCACTTTATGTTTCCATAAACCCAATACGATATGGGTGATGGATGGCATCGTTATTTCTCGTGTGCTACTTTTGCTTATCTGCACTCCACGTGGTTAACCAAAATTATTCTCGTAACCAAACATCGTATATATCACAGCAACAACCATTTCTCTTGGCATGAAACAGCTGTTGATCTATTTTACTGATAGTCAATAAGTTGCGCATCTACTTTACTGGCTATATCTACATTTAATGCAGATGGAATCAAAACCTTAAGTTCGGAGTGATTTGTTTGTAACGGTAAATATATAAACGAAAGAATGGACAAGCTACAACGGCTTGGATATTAGTTCGTCTCACATTTTAATAGGGTGGTCACAACTGGTATATCATGAATTCTTCTCACCATGAGATACCGCACAGGTTTTATGCGAAAAATATTCCCTGGTTGCTCAGCGGTAAGTTAATGGACGTAAAACGCTAGATTTCAGGGTTCTTTTCCATACTGTAGACAAAGAGCATACAACCAATCACGTATCATTCGTACACAAGAGGGACAGAGATACGGACTTACAATGCTGAAATAACAAATCGATTTTTCTAAAAGTATGAAAACTCTTGATAAAAGAAATCATAAAATTTTGTCCCCCCAGTGGCTCAGCCGTATGTCTGCGGACTTACAACGCTAAAATCCGGATTTCGATACTCGTGATGGGCAGAGCACATATAGCCCATTGTGTAGCTTTGTTCTTAATTCAAAACAATAACATAAAATTTTATTTGAATGCCCCTAATAATGTTTAGTTTCATATCCCTTACATACACATGTGTATGTGTGCATTCTACTGTGTATTCAAATTGGATATTTTAAAAAGTTTCTCTATACATGTTATTTATCGAACATTATAAGTTTGAGCTTTGACTGCCAATTAAATACAATCAATAGAAATACCTTAATAAATTATAAAAACCCTAAAGGTGTGGCAAATAATAATAAGTGGGGCAGCAGTATGTCTGCGGACTTACAACAATAGAATCTGGATTTCGACGCCCGTGGTGGAGAGCACAGATAATTTATTGTGTAGTTTTGTGTTTCATTTCCAAAACAACAACAATAAATAATTGCAACTAATTTATCCCCACTGCAATATATTATTACAGAAAATACATAAAAGAAACCAATGTGTTGTACAATGTATCAATATTTTGTGTATATTTTACACAAGAATACTTCACATTGTTTTCGTGTTACCACGTAAATTATTGCAAAGTATTCACCCCTACAAATTGTGTCTCATTTCGATGAAATATAAATAATGTGAATAATTTTAATAAACCTATTTTCATGCAAACCATAATCATCAGACTTAAGACTGTCATGCGTGAAGTAGGTTGAACGTCAGCAAAACTATAAAAGCAAGTATATAGATTGACCTTATTGAAGAAGTATCAAATCCACTAACTCAGACTTGACAGTAACACTTTTGACAGCAAATGCTGCAATTGTTCTGGATAGTTATCTTCTAGCTTTCTACAATGGAATGATGTACTTTTTGTTCATTTTTCCTGTTAAAATTGTTTAAATTCTGAAAAGTTTGTTGGAGATCGTTGAAGGACTGCAATTTTGAAGTCTTTCAATAAACTTTCCATTGGATTCAAGTCAAAGCTGTGACTGAGACACTCCAAAACATTCACTTTCTTCTTTAAAACAACTGCAATGTGGCCTTAAACTTGTGTTTTGGGTCATTTTACTGTTTAAATGTAAATTTTTGACCCAGTTTTAGATTCTTGGCTTACTCGAGCAGCTTTACCTTTCGAATTTGCCTATACTTTGCACCATCCATCTTTCTCTGAATTTTTACAAGCTTCCAAGTCCCTGCTGATGAGAAGCACCCTAATGAAAGGATGCTGTTACTATTGAACTTGATAGTTGGGATTGTATTAAACAGATTATAGCTGCGTTTGACTTATATTAGATGTAACACTTTGAATTTAAACCGAAACATTCGTGAATGTTTTAGGTTTTTTGTCTTGTTTGAATACAAAACCTTCTGCAAAATACCTGCAGAATCATTTTCATGATTTATTCTAAACTTCTTATAAGATTTAAGATAGTTATTTTCAGTAATGGATTATTTCTTGCCACTCGCTCTTATAGCCAACTTTGTGTAGGAACAGGCGTATTTTTGATGTATGAACACTGATTCTCTTCTCACAATGGCATCCCTAACCAGTTTTATACTTTCCCGGCTGATTAATTTGGAAGGACAGTCTAATCTGTGAAGTGAATGGATGGTATGAAACACATTCCACTTTTTTAATAATGGACTGCATTATACTAAAAGAAATAACCATATACTTCACATTTTTCTTTTAACCTGTTGATCTGTGTTTCTCCACCACTTTAACCCAGATTTGTTTAGAAATTATTGTTGGTTCGTAAAATAAATATGTGAGCTTTGCTTGAACCAATACATTCACTTTGAAGTCAAATTAAACCACTTTGATTATGCACAGGCAGAAACTGTTCCATTAACCTTGTGGCTTTTCAAAATAATATTTTAGGGTGATCTTAGCAAAGGAAATTAATACTTATGCAGTTGAGAAAACTACTTTTCTTTGAAAATCTAACTCACATAATGGTGGTGTGTTTTTACCTTTCTCATTTTGGAATAGATTTCGTGAGATTTTAAGCATTAAATGTCTTTTGAAAGCTTTATGAATACAAGCTCAGACAGCAACAAAACATAGAAATTTTGCAAGATATCCACGTATGTCAGTGAAATAGTATTCAAAATCCTTATATTAATCCCTAGAAGTCATTCAACTAGTTTTTCTATCGTTTCACCTTCTCATATTCCGTAAAAAATCCGTGAAGTCTTTATAACATTCATAACGGATCTTTGAGTAGTCCATATCAGGGTTTTGAACGTTCCTTAGGCGTGTTTTTTTTCTTCTAGGTATCGTTTCGCTACAATTACTACATGTTCGAAATCATTATCTAATTGAAGGATGAATTCCTACTCAACAAGTCTTGTTCCAGACAAAAAGACATGATGGAGAAAAATCTGCTTATACCTCTCAATGGTTAGGATTCATCAATTTTGTGTAGATCTCAAACGCCATTGGGTAAAATCAGATAACGTTTGCATTGGTTTCCCATTATATTTTAACTTGTGTGTAACGTGACCGTGGTGTCGTGCTCCTTTCAGTCTGCCATTGAATACACTATCATCGTTAATTGTCGTTTTTAAGACTCATAACGTAGGTCATTTGATATGTAGTATTATCCACGGTTTAATCTCTCCGTCAATTTATTTGAGAACCGATAAAAGTGTAAAAGGGGATTACTCCCTGGGCTCGGAGCCAAAAAGAACTCGCAAAATTGACTTTTGAAGGTGCATAAAAACTTTGTCATTCAAAAACTCGGAAAGTTACATTTCATAGTCAGGTGATGTTATGGAGGTCCGTATGTACATGAGTACCCTGGAACCCAGAATAACTCTAGACGGCCCTGGGTAACAATACCAGTTCGTTTGTTCTACTTTTATTGCTCAGTACAGTGTTGCTCAGTCGAAAGCTCCGGTAGAAGGACGAAAGCTCGCAAATAAAAGAATATTTTGACGTGGAGAGTGTTTCATGTATAACTTTACTTATCAATTATTATTATTACCAATCTGAATTTTGTTTCATCAGCAAAAAGTACTGTCTTTTAATAAACTAATGTCTATTTTAGACTCTTGGTTTAATTAGCTCTCCTGAAAGTGATTTCTGAGCAGCTACACATCCATTCAGGCATCTTCATTCTAATTTGTATTTTACTTTTTTTGTGATATCTTTCACACCAGTAATTACAGCTACGTAACTGAGTCGTATATAAAATAAAGGCCATATCCTGAATAACTTATCTTTATTTCTGAAAAGTTTGGGCTTTCGTACTCCAGTACTTTTATTATCAATAATACCAACTTTATCTACCCTTTTCAACATTTTATTAAGTTTCTGATAAAACATGAATTTTTGTCTCATTCTGTTACAGTCATCAACCGAACCTGTATTTGTGACAAAGCTGCTAATGTTATCCTCCGTCGTCTCTAATTTTAACTATTTGTCAAAGGAAGGCAGTCACCTTTCAGCAGAACCTCTGCACCCACTAAGAGATTCACTAGGAGTCTTTTAACACGCAAATAACTTAATTTGTAATATTGCACGAACTCGGCTTGTCAGCTCCAAATCCAGAGCTCTTTTCACTACCAATCACAATGTAATCCATTAGCACTTAATTGTATCCAGGTGAAATTCATTTTCATACAATAGAGGGAAGAAATAATATGTGTATCAGAAGCATCGTACCAGTAAGAATGGAAAGGGGAGGTAAATAAACCCTTTTGGAGCCACAACTAAAAACATTAATTCAACAAACTGCTATATCTACTTGCTAGTTAACAGCAAAACCACTACCCTTAGCAAAAATATAACGCACTCAACTGTAAAACTTTCTTAGTACAATGTGAGTTATTAAGTATCATACTGATCTATACAATATTGATCAGGAAAACGCGTTATTATAAAATTACGTTGTAGCGAGGATAAGTTATTCATGATTTTATTTACGCTGGAGCAACTAAATTACTTTAAAATATCTGTAGCTTTTTTTTCACGCTGTACACTTTTACCCGATTTTATACAGCTCTGTACGGTACTTAAATTGAATAATTCAAATGACTGTATGCCAACGTTATATTGTGTAATACTGTGCAAAATAATTATGAAAAATAATTTATACATGTGTTATTGTGATGCAAAGATAACATCCAACTTAAGTAACGAACACTTAGTATCCAGTTTATTTTTTTAATTTGCATAAAGATTTTTTCCATGATAATTTGTCCATCGAGTTCTTGTCATTAAAAATTGTAATTTCACATGACCTCTGTTCACCACAGAGAATCGAGTCTCGATTATTATTTAGCATTGTGAGTCTCAAAGCTTACCCGCTGATCTGTTGGGGAAAACATTTAGTATAAATAGACCTTCCTAAGGGAATATGTTTATGTTCGTGTGTGCAAAACAAATTACATATGATAAATACGTTATAAATATAAAGGTCGTATAAAAGTTGTTATACAGCTGGCTTTATACAGCATGCACAAAAGGAAATATTAAGGATACAATTGTAATCAAATTCATTTTTCTCTTTCTTCCATATTTTAAGTTTGAAATTAATCTATATTCTAAATAAAACAGCTGTATTTCTACTTTTACTTTTGTACAGATTACAGCTGTTTTGTTACACCTGGAATGTGCAAGAGACTGTACATTGCTTTTGTACAGACTAAACTAACTGTACAATCATAAATGTAATTTTATGAAGCATTACTAGAGTACTATCACTTCAAACACTAGAAATCAGTTCGTATTTATGTATAGGTTTCACTAATTGACTCATACAGGAAAAGCACTACTGTTAAATAAGTCAACAGGAAGTCTTGTAATTTCTTTGTTGGTTTTGATAACTCCAACGCCAGTGTTACCAGCTGGTTTTCCTTGTATGATTTATCTACATTCATTTTTCTACACAAATGACGAACCGTGAGACATTTCAGAGTATAAAAATCGAGAAAACAGTTATGAGGTGAGTTTCTCAGATTGGAATTAGTTTTCAGAATGAACCGAACGAAACACGAAGCAAGTATTCAAAGATGACTCCCAAAACTACCGTCTTTTACCGAGTGTACAGTAAAAGGAAATAAACGTTATGAATCATTACAAAATTGTAATATCAGTACGGGTATGAGTCAGTACGGATATTAGCTCAGTATGAGTCTATGAACTTCATTTTTCTATACTATTTAACCTTTCAAAGTGATGGTTTATTTGCTCTCATTCGTCATAAATGAACTTAAATCTAGACCGCTTATTTTCAGTCTCTATAAGACCTTCGTTCTGAACGTTCAGAACTTAAGGAACTTTTATAAGAATCCTAACATAAATTAACTTAGGAAAATAAATTGATTTATTGAATTTGCACTAATATAAAAAAATATCGTAGAAATGCAAGCATAATTTAGCTAAGAAAATCGATTTGTTTAATTTATACAGTGGAATGAAAAAGATAAACTTTCCACTCGAATACTAGAATGGGCTCAATCAAGTCAATCTTTAGAGCAAACATTATATTTGAACTACAATATGTCGATGTGTGCATACCCTGCTAGCAAGCGATACAAAATCTTGTTAAGAAACACAGTCGTGATATTATTTAAGCTTAAAATTTCAATTGATGCCATAAGGGACAGGAAATCGATGACAAAACACAGATTAAGAAAATATTTTCTTTTGTTTCTTGAAAATAAAATTAATTTGATTAATAGCATTATTCACAATATTTAGTGAAGGTTATAAAATATAAAGATTACTTTCCATTGTCAGCTTAATAAATGCATCTAGAGCTAATCTGAATATTTTTAAACTGGCCAAATCTGACAAAAATTTTGGGGAGGGGGGTATGACAAAAAATATCGCCAATAGCAATGATATCAAATTGGTAGTTTTAAACACACTGTAATCATTATATATTGTCTGGCCCGGCATGGCTAGGCAGTTAAGGCACTCGACTCATAATCCGAAGATCTCTGGTTCCAATCCCCGTCGCTCCAAACATGTTTGCCTTTTCAACCATACGGGCGTTATAATGTGACGGTCAATTCCTCTATTCGTTGGTAAAAGAGTAGCCCAATCTTTGGCGGTGAGGAGATGATGATAACTATCTGCCTTTCTTCTGGTCTTACGCTGCTAAATTAGGGACAGTTAGCGCAGATAGCCCTCAAGTAACTTTGGACGAAATTCAAAACAAATTATCTGGTGTTTTATGACCGGTGGATGACTGATATATATAATTGCAACATTATTTACTAAATTAGACCTTAGTTCTAACCTATGTGGGCAATTAGATTCGATCCGAAGTTATTTGTAAATATTATTCGTTTTTAATTTCTCGCAAAGCTACAACAGAGCTATTTGCGCAAGTCGTGCCTAATTTATCAGTGTAAGACTAGAAGGAAGGCAGCTGGTCATTACTCCCCCACCGCTTCCAACTCGTGGGCTACTATTTTACCAACGAATAGTGAGATTGACAGTCATGTAATCATATGATAACGCTCCAATGGTTTGAACGGCGAAAACTTGATATGACTGGGATTCGAACTCGCGAATCTCAGATTAGGAGTCAAGTGCCTTAACCATCTGGCCATGCCGAGCCTAATAAACATTTCTTTCACAACCATTTTCTACCTCTTCTCTTAACCACCGATAGGTATACTTTCTGTTCATTCAAAGCCTGAGTTTATCAAATATTCTGAGAACTTAAGTCTACGTAAGCATCCATGAATGTTTAGGAAGTTCTGATTACATATTTAAATGTTCTATTCAGTAATTAACGGAATATCATCAACTTACTTATTTTGATACAAGTTCATTGAGCGTGTAAAATATTTTATACGTATTGTTTCTTAACATTATCTATCTCATGTGATTAACATTATCTGTCTCATGTGAAAAATACAGAAAAAAAAATAGCTTCTAACGTTTCCTTAAATTCGACAAGCATGCCGTGTAAACAATAACTTCTATGTCAGTTTACTCTTTGCACTAAATCAAGGTATATGATGACTGTGTACTTTGTACCAAATGTTAGAAACTCAGTAAATGCCTCTTGAATTTTAAGTGTGTCTTGTGCTTATAAATTGCTGTTTGTCTACCAATTGTTAAACGTGTCTGTTTTCAATATCTCTGTGAATGTTCAGTATCAAAACTCTCCAAACATAGCAGTATCGGATGTCCTATGTTTACTTCTAAGACAGAGTTGATTTGATACAAACATAGATTTTAGTTAAATGTTCCTTTATTGATTATTAGCTCTGGACATTTATTCTACTTCACGAACTACGTAATATACTACATCGCAGCTTATAATTCTTTATGTTAGACTTTCAGACGATTCACGAAACACACATGTGAGAAAAATATCGATCTTCGGAGCGTCTTTTCTGGTTTGTTTGTTTTGGATCTTACGAACATAAATATGAAACAGATTGCTTATAAAATATGTTTGATGCACTTATTTTCAACACTGATGTGTGTTTTTGTTTGTATCATCTCCAGTTTAGTTAAGTTTCTGCCGATTTTACGTCACTTTCGGTGTTTCTGCCCGTTTCATATTTTGACATAAAACCGAAAACGTATATTATGCCTCAATAACTACAGAAAAAAATGTTTAATACAAAATGAATAAAATTCACATTTAGTTTAGTGGCATTAAATTTCTTCCATTTTTTCTTTGTAAACACTTGAACTGGAGACAAATCGAATTACTTATTTAGAAATTTTAGATAAAAACACTTATAAGAAAGAGCAAGAAACGGAAATGCCAGAACTTGTATTAAATTAAATCGTAAAGAACTAAGCACACCATCAATCAAGCTATTTGCTATGCCAGATCATTCTCTAACGGTTGCAAAAATATCAATTTGTTGTAAGAAGGTAGGAAGTGCCTTTCCTTTAAGTAGCATAGATGTGTAACACACTTTTTTTGCATAGAAATGCCTCATTAGTATAACGTAAATATTTCAAGGCTACATCAGCATTCAAACACACGCACGTATATATATTTAATTTCGTTGACGGCCTTTAAAATAATTAGGCGTAACTTTACATTTAATTAGTTCTCGTCTCTTAATTATTTCCTTTTCGAGAGAGTGAGAAAGGATTGTATCAACAAAGTATGAAAACAATAACATCGCTCATCAAACAAATGACAACTCTAATGCATGCTCTATAAAAGCGCTAAATAGCCTACTTTGTTAGACAACGAAATCAAATACGCTTTCATTAGCTACACGTGTAAGCTGAACTGGCAACAGCTTTAGCTTGAAACATTCCTTAATGTTTCTATAGAACAGTAATTCAGCGTTTTACTGACGTACTGCTCCGAATACGGAGTGTTACTTCAAATTTTTGACCATGAGTTGCTATCAATATACCAAACTTGAAAACGAGAGCGAATGAGGTTGTTATAATTGAAATAAATCTTTCTTAATTATCTTTAGTTACTTGTGCTCTCACTGATGCCATAAAATAATGATAATGTTTAGTAACAGTAGGTTTCGATTGTTTTGATAGATGGTATGAATCTGCAACTTGAGATTTCAGGTCTAAGTAATTAATTTTCAATAATATAAAATAATTATACGTAATTAGTGATTCTTCTTAAGAACATAAAATCATATAACACAAAATAACGTAGTTAAAATTAGAAACTATTTTTGTACTTTTTCTTGTTTTAGGTTCAAAAGTTTCAAAAGCTAAATATATATATATATATATATATATTTGTTTGTTAACTTTTGCTCGAAGATACTCAAGATTATCCTTACTAGCTATCCCTAATAAATGATAAACTAGAAAGATCTTTTTTTTTTAATCTCGCACAAAGCAACTCGAGGGCTATCTGTGCTAGCCGTCCCTAATTTAGTAGTGTAAGACTAAAGGGAAGGCAGCTAGTCATCACCACCCACCGCCAACTCTTGGGCTACTCTTTTACCAACGAATAGTGGGATTGACCGTAACTTTATAACGCTCCCACGGCTGGGAGGGCGAGTATGTTTGTCGCGACTCGGAAACTAGAAAGAAGACAGAAGACAGCTAGTTAACATCACCCAGGGATAATACTCACCCTTCTCTTTACCAAAATATGTTGGAATTTGATCATCAAATTATAACGCTCTCTTGGGTGGAGAAGACGGAAATTGTTCGATCATAGAATTTGAACCATCGATTTGCAGATTGTAAGTAGAACGCTTTAACTACCAGGCCATGTGTTTGTGTGTTTGAATGTATACACAGATTTGTTTTTCGTGTTTCTTGTGCAAATTTTCATGTGTTTGTTTTTGCTTTGAAGAGCATCTAAAGAAGTGAAGCCGATAATAACTAAAAACGTTTAGACATGTTTTATTATATATATGTGTGTATGTGTGTTAAAGATTTAATATACAATATAACCGCTCATGTATAATTAAAATATAACTACAAATGTTTGAGTACTTGTATTAAAACGATTTTAGAATCTCGCCACGTCAATACAGTCTATTTTGCTACATCTGGTCATATCCTATCTGAAAACCATGCATATTGACAATATCGCTACAGCACAGTCTCTATTGCAAGAGACTCGGTCGTAAGATTTTCATTTCCAAACCACACCATTTCTCCATGAATGCTTTTCATAATCCATTTACCGAAAGAAAAAGACAGTTCATAGCACCTTTCTCAGCAGTGTTATTACACGAAATTTCATAGAACTATTTCTTAAAACTTTTGATGGTAACTCTTCAAATGTATTAACATAAATACCAATTAAACCTACGGTTGCTTGAGATATGTGATGACTAAGGTGGAAATCTAACAGGAAGTCTTCTCATTGGTAGGTTCTTACTTCGATGCTCTTATGTCCAAATGAGGATATTTTTGTATTACATTGCGTACCGTGTTGCCACAAAACTTTGTGTTTAAGATTCTCACCTGTTACAAGGCGCCGCACTTTACTTTTCATAGCTGTTGAATATCTCTTCCTGGATGATGCTGGTGTCTCGATCGAAGTTCATCGTTATGATCTCAATTAATAAATATTTTGTTTTTTAAAGAGTTATTGACTATTCCTTCTAAAAACATTTAATTATTGATGGCACCTACATAACTGTAAACAACATAATATAGTCCTGATATATTCCATTACTCCACAAATTCAAATCGAGCGTGGTTGTCACGCGACATGCTGATTTGCTTTAATTGCATTTCTGAGTACCTTACTGCATCTGTAATGCCTCAAATTATCGATTTGCTTTTTATACCTGAATATTACTTGTGGTATTCACATATGTAACAACTTATTACTTTTTCTGTCTTCCACAAAAGTAGAGTAATTCGAAACTATTCTAAACACCAGATGAAATAATACATTATCTAGTTTAAATACAAATTAAAAACCCCAGCATTAATTAATTGAAATAGCTGCATATTAATCATATTTTTGTTTAATATTGGAATACGACCATATGGTTTTAGGATCTCTATAATGAAACAATTTATGGACTTACAAGTAAGTTTATGTAAAAGCTGTTAAGAAAAATTACATTTAAAGAGTAATGGAGTCATTGGCCCCATTAATTATAAGGTTAAAATAAAATTGAAACTTGAACATTGCCTTCCATTTAAAGCTTCTGTGTTCACTTGTTTCAGGTGGGTTAAGGTGCTCGACTCGTAATCTTAGGGTCGCTGGTTTGAATCTCTGTTGTACCAAACGTGATCATCCTTTCAGCCGTGGGGGCATTATAAAGTGACAGCCAATCCCTCTAGTCTTACACTGCTAAATTCGGGATGGCTAGCGCAATTGGCCTTCGTGTAACTTTGCGTAAAATTCAAAAAATGAACAAAAAACAAAATTGTTTCAACGCAAAGTTACACAGCGGTCTATCTGCACTCTGTCCATTGTAGAGAATCGAATCCCAACTTATAGCTGTGTAAATATGTAAACTAACCGCCGATAGGAAGACGCCATTTGTTACAGTTGAGTTTCTCTTCAAATAACAGATTCTAAAGAAATAGCTATTTCTAATTACACAAGAAAGTCATATTTAGCAGCCTTCACTGGTGCATCATATTACTACAGCTCTTACTTCAGTCTTATTTTTCGAAGGAGTCATTACTAATTTAAATAACAGATATCTTATCAGTTTGTTTCATTAAATAAACCTGCTTATCCAAAGTGAGATAGCAATATAATGTGGTCACAGTGAGAACAATTTGAGAAGCAACATGCAAATTGATGAAAACAACTACGTATAACAAACTGATATGACATATTTAATGACATCATTCAATATGCGAGAAAATTGAAACCTCTAAAGATTACAATACAAGGTGTGGCACCTTCTTGCTAAAAATAAGTTCAACTGTAATACCAGTAAGTGCCAGTGACATAGCGGTATATCTGAGGACTTACAACGCTAGAGAGCGGGATTTAATACTGGTGGGCAGAGCACAGATAGCCCATCATGTAGCTTTTTGTTTAACTTCAAACAAACAAGTCAATAACGTATGGCCCGGCATGGCCAAGCGTGTTAAGGCGTAAACTGAGGGTCGCGGGTTCGCATCCCCGTCACGCCAAACATGCTCGCCCTTTCAGCCTTGGGGGCATTATAATGTTTCGGTCAATACCACTATTCATTGGTAAAAGAGTAGCTCAAGAGTTGGTGGTGGGTGGTGATGACTAGCCACCTTTCCTCTAGTCTTACACTGCTAAATTAAGGACAGCTAGCACAGATAGCTCTCGAGTAGCTTTGTGCGAATTTCAAAAACAATAATAACATATTTATTCTGTATACTTTTCAAAGTATTGTGCAAAAATTTATCTCTAAGACACATACTTATACAAGCTATATGCCCTTTATTCATAAATCTGTAAATCTGCACCCCAGTATGAACAAAAAAAAATTGAGTCGTATCTGGAAACACTCATATTTAGCTTTAGAATCAAGAACGCCTCCACTTGATCACTTGGAAGGTGTCTTAAATTGGAGTTCTGCCAAGTGTAAATTGATAAATGCAGGATGGAGTGTCTAGCAAGTATGTTTATAGAGTAGATCATGATTGCGTTCTAGTTTCTCTTACACATATCTCGATAGTCTTAAAACTAAGCCTTCAAGAAACGAAAAAGAAGCTTATGAGCAAATGCCACGAGTTTCAAAGCTATCAAATCCAAAACGTATAATCTCGTACCCAGCAAGCAGAAGTGATTTTTTTTTCGTCAAACAAACTGGTACAGCTCATTTAAGGAAATGCTTCTTTTGGCTTAACATAACATGATTTTTCAACCGTTTACTTTTCTTTGATTAAATAGAAAAAAAAATAGATGTAGGCACGTGTCGCCGATTTCAAGAAATAAATTACCTCGAAATTTTTATTGTTTTTATTTTAATGTAGGTAAGTAAATAAATCTAATTTCATTGAACACCTTAATAATTCTAAGAGTAAACAGTGCTTTATTTTAGGCTTAGAAATGTACTCGTGTACATTTAGGGTTTTCTATTGTTATTTAGATTGACTTTAGAGAGTTTTTCAACATTCTGATTATCTTTTTTTATATAAAGCTTATTTTCTAATTTCGCGCAAAGCTACTCGAGGGCTATCTGCGCTAGCCATCCCTAATTTAGGAGTGTAAGACTAGAGGGAAGGCAAAAAGTGATCACCACCCGCCACCAACTTTTGGGCTATTCTTTTTACCAACGAAAAGTGTGATTGACCGTCACATATGTAACGACCCCGCGGCTGAAAGTGCGAGCATGTTTGGCTCGATGGGGATGCAAACCCGCAACCCTTAGATTGCGAGTCGCGCGCCTTAACACTTTGGGCCATGCCGTACTCTTTGTGCTGATTCTTTTTATTTTAAATTTATTTTCAAATATACTTTAATTGTTTCCATTTGAGGGAAAATTCTTAATAAATAAAATGCATTTATGAAGAAAAACCGTTTTTATATTTTTTTTTTTCTAAACAGTTTTGGCATAAGTTTTTTATGCAAAATATAACAATAGTTTTGTTTTCATTAATTCAAACACTAGGCACGGAAGAAATCAATGCTTGTGTAATCTTTTGTGTTTTGGCAGATTGTTTCTCTAATAAAACTATAAAAAATTTTACGAGCACATAATGCAGATTAGTTACTTCATATATTATTATTAAATGAATTTTAAAAAAAGAACTGCTAACAACTAAATCTTTCTAAAAATTTATAGAAAATTTCACAAGAAAAGCCGAAAGATCGCAATTAATAAATTTTCAGTTGTCAACAAACTTTGCGTGAGGTCTAGTAAACTAATCAGTTAAAAAGTGTTAAGCTAAGTTTATGAATAAATGTATGGTGAATTTGTTTTAATGATAATATTTAACAACATAAATTTCAGAAAAATAAATGTTCTGATTTTATTTTAGATGTAACTATGAAACAAACTTTCAGTTTGGTTTCTTTTGAATTTCGCGCGAAGCTACACGAGAGCTATCTGCGATAGCCGTCTCTAATTTAGCAGTGTAAGACTAGAGGGAAGGCACCTAGTCATCACGACCCACCGTCAACTCTTGAGCTACTCTTTTACCAACGAATAGTGGGAATGACCGTCACATTATAATGTCCTCACGGCTGAAAGGGCGAGCATGTTTAGTGTGACGGAGATTCGAACCTGCGACCCTCGGATTACATATCAAGTGACTTAACTACCTGGCCATGCCGGGCCAACATATAAGTTACACGTATATTAAAAAAATATACCATTAATACTGCAATCGTTTCCACCACCTGCTATTGTAGTTACGTATGTATCTTACGCAGAAAATCGGTGATTTCATTCAAATATTTTGATCAGATTTATTTTTTTTACATTCAATATTGAAACAGGCAAAATCACAAAATTTTGGCGTTAGTACAAAATACAATACATTTTCCTTGTTATTGTTTTAAAAACCGGAAAAAAATAAACTATAACTAAAAATAATCGTTAACTATCCTTCAAGTGGACGCCGAATGTGTTTTAAAGATTATTTTCTTAGTTAGAAGCGTAAAAATTTATTTTTGTTTTGCATATTTAGCCCATTTACAATTTTTGGCACATGACTTCTTTAGGAAAGTGGAAAATTCTTTGGTAACGATCAATTTTAATTTTATTGGAGTGAATGTCGTTAGACGAGTATTTAGTTATTAATTTTTTTTACCGAAATTCATAAGAATATATATCAAATGACCTAGTGGTGATCGATTGAGCTTATAACGCTAAATTCGAAATTAGATCTCTGTAACAAATGCAACAGCAAAGGGTCTTACACTAAAATAAAACAAACAAGTGTCAAATTAAAAATTAGTTTGTTATCAGTCATTGAAATTTGAAAGAATAGCCATTTTAGATTTTTAAATTTATTCATCGAAGATAGTACCGACGTACATTGAGAAACCATAAGCTGATACATTATAAAATGGTTGGCTCACACGAGTTGACTTCAAAATCACAATAATTAAGGTTAAGAAAATTTCCGGCTTTCAAACTATATTTTAAAATATATATCAAATATATTTGAATAAATATATATATCAGAAAAGTTATTTCTGTAGAAATTTTTATTTTATGAAAATTCATACAAATCAACTTATCATAAATGCGTGTTGCACATTTGATGAGAAAGCCAAGGCTAAGATAACATAACTGCATTCTTATATCACATTTAAATCCTTTAATTTTCAATACTTCCAATCAATAATACGTGATAAGTTTTTGGTGTTATCCTAGAAATCATCGTGCAAGAAAAAAATTTATCTCGCTAAACGTTCTTTAATATCCCTTATGCATGAAAGCAAGAGACTATGCCGATTAAGTTTCGTACTTATGAAAGCGTAATTAAATTACAGGATAAAAGTGTGGCACTGTTCGATTAATTTCGAATTCCGGAAATATATACTAATGAGGATTTGATGTCAGCTCGAATTTTGATAAAGCTAAATACAATTTTTGAATATTTAGAAATTCTGTTGTTTTGAATTAAGCACAAAGCTACACAATGGGTAATCTATGCTCTGCCCACCACGGGTATCGAAACCCGCTTTTAGCGTTGTAAGTCGCAGACATACCGCTGAGCCACTGGGGGATGGTTAACGCTGCTTTATTTATGTGTCACCTGAAAATCAAACACTGATGTTTTATTTTAAAATGTGATGTTAACATTAATAGTTACAATATCACGCATATACCCCATCATCCAGATCAACAAATAGAATATCATTATCAGTAGTTTGCAGAATTGAGGAGCTGACATTAAAAAAAATTGTAATTTATCTTGATATAACAATTGCGTGTTTCCTGATAATGTATACCGATTCTCATATATTCAGTATTTAATATTTTAGTAAGTTACTTGTAACACATTCTGCTAGCATAAACAAAGGTTGAAGTAAAACGCACTTCTTCAAGAAAAATGTTTAGAAAAGTGGGTTCGTGATTATCAATGATTTAAAAAAATTATATTTTGTTTCTGAGAACAACCAACTACTGTACGTTCGCGTGGTGATCATGTCTACCAAAACGTTTCATATCCTTTTTCTAATCAGAGTAGTGTTTGTATTATGAAGAGGTAAGTTGTCCAGAGCAATCGGTCATCTAGAATTTTCTTGATAAAAGTACATTCCTGCCATGACAGATAGTACCTTCGAACCCATGGTGATTCCTTCAAGTTGGGCAAATATTCCACCGTTAAGAGAGAAATGGGATTATTTAATGGCAAAAGACATCAAGTAAAAGAAAATCTTACTTAGGTTATCTGAAAACAACGTCGAAAGAAAAGTAAATAGATTGATACAGTAATTGATACCTTTTCAACCAGATGAAAGCATAGAACAAATCTTTGTCAAACCTGATTATACGAGTACTTTCTTTGAGCTTTGAATATCAAATGCATATACGAAGATTGGCTTGTCTCTCAACAGTTTGTCAATTATTGTCCAACTGAAAACGTTATTAACAAAACCCATATTAATCCCGGATCGACGACTTGAACAAGTTAATTGCTCCTCGCAAGATCCTTTGAAATATCAACAAAACACTTGTTCGCCAGTAAACAACTTCATACGAAACAAATTAATTCAGATTTACAATGTAAGTATTTGACTGTATTGTTTGTTTTTAAGCGCAAAATTGCGTAAGCGGTCTATCCTCGCTGTATTGAGCCCTGGATTTTAAAGCTATAAGCAGGCTTATCACAAGCCAAGTCAGGTCTTACTTAGTAAAGATGTAATTGGTTAGACCTAGCTGAACCTCGTGATTAACCTGCAGAACTATGGATCCGAGGATGCATGGTTCGAATCTCATTGTCGCAATAAACAGAACCGCTTTTTTACGCATTGTGGATGTGAATATGTTGAAAGAGTTACAGTCAAAGCCTATATTTTCTATCAGAGAAGTCCAAGAGCTGGTAGTGAGTGTGTTTTTACTAGCTGCATTCCTCCTTATCTATAAGTTCACAATTAAGTATTGTTGGAACAAACAGGCCTTGTATACCTCTGTGCTAACATTTTAAATAACTGTCTATTTATTTTACTCCTGATTTGTTACCTGTTAAGTAATATAATTTCTTAAATGAAGAGTGCGCCACTAGTATCGGTCTAATGCAAGAGAAACGTTGTCATTCTATTTTGTCCTATTTTAGTTGTTTAAAAACTATATATTTAAATTACTATTTCACGAGGTGTCACCATAATAAATCTAACGTCATAGAAGAAAAAGACTGTATAATAAAAAATAAAGTTAATTTAGAATTTTATGTTTCTTTATATGTCACGTACTAATTTATTAAAGCAGTTAAGATTTCAATATTAGTTCGTAAAGTTGCTCACGTCTGAGCGTTGCTGGAATTCAGAAAACTACTTTAATTTATTTAAAAGAAAAAAATATTTGTTAAAGTTTTCTCGTAAAATCTAATCTAACGAGACCTGTCAAACAGTGTTTTTTTATTTCGATCTATTATTATTTGGAATAAATAATGTAAGATGTATATGGTCAAAACTATGGAGCTCATTTTTATATTAATGTTTAAAACATTTATAAGTTTAATTATCTTACATAAACAAGAACCAAAATTTTGCTCAAAGAAGATACTAAAGATCATGAAAAGTAAAGAAGTTTTTAATGAATTGATAGAATGCAAATACACATCTTTCTCAAATGGCTTATATGTCGTACAGCTTCCAGCCTTTATGGACACAGCAGATAACCTCTTTTTGTTTTTTGTTGTTTTTTTAATTTCGCGCAAAGCTACTCGAGGGCTATCTGCGCTAGCCGTCCCTAATTTTTCAGTGTAAGACTGGAGGGAAAGCAGATAGTCATCACCACCCACCGCCAACTTTTGGGCTACTCTTTTACCAACGAATAGTGGAATTGACCGTAACGTCACAACGCCTCCACGGCTGAAAGGGCGTGCATGTTTGGCGTGACGGGGATGCAAACCCGCGACCCTCAGATTACGAGTCGCATGTCTTAACCCACCTGACCATGGCGGGCCCACAGATAGCTTGAAATACAAACACATTTCAGTCTATATTATTAATGTTTTACCCTAAACTATGCATAATGAACAATATTAATATCATTACATGTGATACATATATTGAGGGGATATATATATGAGAAATGATGATCAAATCCTTGAGGGTAGAGAATATTATGTCACGCTTTTGTGAGGATTTCTATTGCTGCGTAGGTTAGTTTGGATTACATAGTAAAGATAATGCAAAGTACAGTCGACTTAACGATAAAAAAGCATTTTGTTACTTCAATTATAAGTTCTACAAATTAGCTTACCTAATGTTCGCAGAAAGACCTAGTTTCACAGTATACTCAAACACAAACGTTTCGCTGACTCGCTAATTTTCTTGGACGTACATTTCTCGTATCTCTATTTCTTAGAAATACAAACTCAATATTCACTGAAGTGAACTAACTGTAATGAATAAACTGACTAACAAACTTCCTAGTTTAATAATTAATCATCTCTTGTAACATGCTCACTAATTAAATAATAATGAATCTAGTAACTTTGCTTATTAACTCATGTTTCATGCGTCTCAATTTATTTACAAAACTTTCAAGAAGGTTTTAGTCATGATACCATGTTCATCACGCTGTGAAAACACCCCTGGACAAACAATAAAGTAAACATTTGACTTCAACTAAAAAACAGCCTATACGATATATATTACTGTATCTTAATTTTTATATGCAAAAACGGCTCGTTTTGGGTTCAGAAAATATTTTAAATATCTTAAGTTTTAGCTTTCACGACGGATTCCGGACACTGTCGTGTTGACGAGACAATGTGAGCTCTTCTATTTTGTCTGCAGAAACTACCATCCAGTGAACTCGTAGAGTGTTGTTTGTTTTTTGTTTGAATTTCGCATAAAGCTACTCCAAGGGTTTCTGTCCCTAATTTAGCAGTCTGAGACTAGAGGGAAGATAGCTAGTCATCTAGTCATCACCACTCACCGCCAACTCTTGGGCTACTCTTTTACCAACGAATGGTGAGATTGCTCGTAACATTATAATGTCCCCACGACTGAAAGGGCGAGCATGTTTGGCGCGACGGGGATGCGAACCCGCGACCCTCAGATTACGAGTCACACGCCTCAACACGCTTGGCCGTGCCGGGCCAACACGTAGAGTCATTAAGGGCTAATTTCTGTCAAACACCTTATGTAAGTAATTTCTATTGAAACCTTTTTCCCTATTTAGCGAAATAAATTAACTAAAACCTTAAAAAAATGTATTAACGTAAAACATAATTGGTGTCACTAATTGTAAGCGTGGGAGAAGGGATAGAGAGAGGCCAGTGATCACTTCGTCTTTCATAGCCTTCAATAACGTGACGATTTCCTCAATTTGAAAATGTGTTTCTAGTTTAAAATGATTACTTGCTTTAAATGGGTGACGATTTTAAACGTAATATGGCAAGAGTAGCAAAGGAGCCAAAAAGGTTGACTGAATATTTAATTCGGATATTTTACACAAAGCTACACAGGAGGCATATGTGCTAGCGGATTCTAATTTGGAACGGATAGACTGGAGTGTCCACAGATCAGCTCTTAGGTTATTCTAATCAAATAATAGGTTTTAACTTCCAATCGTATAATTTACCTGTGGTACCCTCTCCATCATACCAAACATGCTTGCACTTTCAACCGTGGGGGGTTGCAAAATACAGTCAATCTCACTATTCGTTGGTAAAAGAGTAGCCCAAGAGTTGTGATGGGTGGTGATGACTAGTTGCCTTCTCTTTCGTCTTGCACTATAAAATTAGAGACGGCTAGTGCAAATAGCCCGTTAGTAGCTTTGCGTGAAATTCAAAGCAAGCCAATTCAAACCGACGGTCCCCAATCTGAGCTTTTATTTTTTTGTAATAACAGGATGCACCCAGAGCCGGAAATATAAAGAGATGAAAGAAAAAAATAAAGGCGGGATAAATTATTTACTAATTTACTTGATTAAAAGTCAGTTTATCACGTTTTTTCTTCCAATATTTCTTCATATTTTGACTCTCACCGCATCCAAATGAGTCAACTGCGTGTTTCTCAAGTTTCGGTCATTCCAAAGCAGATTCTTTTCTGACCAACTTAATTCGTTTCTATTTTTCCTCTCACACAAAAATATTTTCTTTACGCTCTTATAACCTGCTTGAATACTTGAAACAAGGAGATTTTATTATATCATTTGTGCTGTAATTTTGGCTTACATCTGTAATATATACTTAAAATCCCTCATTCGTAAAATTCATAGACAAACAATTCTGCCCTAGGACCGAATTTCTCTCGAAAAAGCTGGGGTATTGAACAAAAAAATATCTTTTGCTGGTATTGTCAAATTGTGGTTACATGAGAAAATAAGATACTTTTTTTGTCATGTTATATTATTTATACCATCTTTATGTAGCGTTTTGACCGTTAACCTCTTCATATTGATTTGAAACCAGAACACCACTTGTACAATCAACTCTACAGAAAATTCTTATCGTATATATATATATTCGAAGCCGTCTTTTTTTAACACGCATATGTCATTAACCGTTCTTGACTTTGTCTTTTAAGTTATGATTTATGGTTGTGCTTAATGAACATCTATAGGAGTGAGAGCTTGTAGGAGTTAGTTTTTGTCGCGGCAGCTCGTTAAGAGCTACCACATTGATTGCCAAGTAGAGAGATAATTTGCCGCCTAATTTCTCCACCCTCAAAGTTATACGCAATGAACCTCAAACGATCCGTTTGTTTGAGTCAGCACTCGCGTCCGCTGAAGATGTCTATGTATGGGCTGTCGATGCGAGAAGACATTCATTATAAAGAGTCTTCTCAGAAAAAAAACAATAAGAAAAACCTAAGATTCTGTTTATTCAGTCAGAGTCTGTTCGATCTAAAAATAGGCCTTCTGGCTGCTGATGTTTGTATGAGAACTGTCTTTAAAATTCATTTTTAAACATTCCCTCTAGACTAGAATAGTCAACCAAGTCTCTTTTTTACGTTTAGTTGTGTTCATATTAATCTAAGTCGGTTTTTTTTTTGTACAAAACTGTTTCGATTTTAAAACTGATTGCTAGAAGCATATGATAATGTGCTTGATGTTTAATAAACACCAAAGGTCGGGATGTTCCTAAATCAAGTTTGTTAATAAATGATATATACAAACGTTGGACAACCTTGGCTAGCACGTACGTTAAAACATCAAAAATACTTATACCAATATCTACCTATAAATATAATTTCACTGTTACTTACTAAACACATACGTCTCCAAAAATAGTAATGCAATAAGACAAGTAAACTACCCTAAAGAAAAACTACCGTTGCGTTATTTCTCTAAACAAACCCCTTTATAACTTTGTGAACTGCGTCCGTCTAAAGCCCTGTTGAACCTATTCCTACCCTTAGGTTCTTTCTTCAAAACAGCTTCAGTAGACAGTGATGGAGAAGTCTATCAAAACATTTTGATGTCTGGGTGAGACCACTGTTCACGAAATGTCAATCAAATCTTTGACACTTTATTATGTTTTCCTTGAAATGAAGAAAAGGTGGAGACATATATCAAGATAAATAACTGTGCGTGATAAATTTCTGGGTTCTATTATTACCTTCTATACGCTATCGTTTACACTTGTCGTTGAAGTAAAATATTTTACTCGCAAACCACACAGTTATCATTCTTGTCAAAGGCTGACAATAAAGCAGTGAATGTGAATATATTTCGTATTTAGAATATAAAAAAATGAAGTTTTTGATATTTTGACTTTAGAAATTACACTTAAGTTTCCTAAAAATTATAATATTTGGTGTGTTTTCACAGTATAAAAGGTTAATTTGTCACAAAAAGCAGCCTCGAAATTAAAACGCTTGATAATCGATATATTATATTGTGACGCCGTCTGTCAGAAGCTCCAAGTTCGACCTTTGCCCTAACTAAAACTTTATGCTATAGTTCATCTTTTTAATTAAACAAGTTAAGCAATTATTAAACCCTCACCATGTGACTGACAAGGGCGTGCAAAAATAGCAATCAAACAGTCTATCGCACGTTAATTCTTTAACGGCTGCAAGTTACTTTTCTAATAACGTAGGGTTTTTTTTTGGGAGGGGGTATTTTAGGGTGAAATTTGTTAAAATTAATGTGTTAAAATCAGTTTGGTAAGTTTTGACTTGTAACTAGCCCGCTGAAACTTTGAAAGTTTGTTTAAAGAACACGTTTCAAAATTATTATAAGATATCGCAAAGAATAAAGCACTTTATCAAAGAAAACAACATTAATATATATTCGTATATATAGATATAATGGTAAAAACCTAATATCCTCAGTGCTTTCGAAAGATGGGACTTTCTTCTTTAGGGCCAAACTTGGAATGATTATGGTACAACTGAATGAGTGCTACATAAAGAGAGTTGAATGACGTCATGAAGTTCATATGATTTTCCACGAAATTTTAAACATATTTGTTCATATACTGTTGTGTCTCATTTCCGGTACAATGTAACCGGTGACGAAAGAGTTATGCAAAAAGGTGTTAGGGATATTTTCCTTTAGAATTGGCTAAACATATATATATAACTATACCACTTTAATGTTTAAGCAAAACAAACATAACAATTAGAGAATGTTTGAAAAAAATATGTTAAGCTAATTAACTTGCATAAACAGATATGAAAAATTATCTTAAATAAATAGTAAGTTTTAGGAAAGTTAGGATTCACATTACATGAAAGAAATAAGCAAAGAATATTTTTTTTGTTCTGGCAAAGATGAAACCAGTGATCTAAAATCACTGATTCCAGAATCAAGACTAATTCCATAAGGCTGAGCAGTGTTTATATCAGCAATTCAATGAGCTTCTTTGATTTTTCAATCAGCTTTAGTTTAAAATCCTGTTTAAATGGCCATGAAAGTAACACGGTTAATGGAGTGGCCACGTTAGTTAACAAGTTCAGCAACAAAGAGATATCTTTCGGTATTACTATGAGATGGCCCGGCATGACCAGGTTGATATCGTAATGTGACGGTTGAGGGTTCGAATCCCCGTCGTACCAAACATGCTGGCTCTTCCAGTCGTGGAGGCGTTATAATGGAACGATCAATCCCACTATTCGATAGTAAAAGAGTAGCCCAAGAGTTGGCGGTGGGTACTGATGACTAGCTGCCTTCCCTCTAGTCTAACACCGCAAAATTAGGGACGACTAGCGCAGATAGCCTTCGTGTAGCTTTGCGCGAAAAACAAAAACAAAAAAATGTAAAATTTGTGATTGTTGAAACGCTCTTTATGACTTGTTTGTGCATGTCCTACATATTGGTAGGACATTATATAAGGTAAATGATGTTTTGGGTAACATAAGTGATAACATTAAACATATTAAAATTTGTTTGGTCGTGCTTTTCAGAAAATGAGTCAGTAGTTTTTAAATAATAATGACATAAATTATATTTGAAACATAAGTATTGCTCTGACTTAAGGTGTTTTTTCACCGACTGTTGTTAGTCTTATAAATTTGTCTGTCTATTTCGTATTTTTTTATCCATCTTCCTTGATATGTTTTCTATAATCTGTTTCTTCTAAGCATAGTTTCTTTAGTCTAAGAGTTTGACTGCAAACAATATTTTGTTTAGCGTTTGTTTGTTTTTGAATTTCAAGGGCTATTTGTCCTAGGCGTCCCTAATTTAGCAGTGTAAGACTAGAGGAAAGGCAGTTAGTCATCACCACCCAGCACCAACTCTTGGGCTACTCTTTTACCAACGAATAGTGGGACTGACCGTCACATTATAACGCCCCCAAGGCTGAAAGGGCGAACATGTTTGGCGCGACGGGGATGCGAACCCGCGACCCTCAGATTACGAGTGGCACGCCTTAACACGCTTGGCCATGCCGAGCCTACATTTAGCGTGAGAGGGGTGACAGTTTTTATTGTGAGGGTATTGTGGTCTGTATGTAATTTTTTTGTACAAGTCTTTGTGTAGAAATCCGCTCTTTAAAATTGCAGTAACTTCAAGAAAGTTAATTTGAGTAGACGAGTAATCAAAGGTAAAGTCGGGTTACAGGATGTTTATCACTTTGTTTCAAGATTTCTTGAACCTACGTAGTTTTCTTACATCATATATACATGTGCGTATTCTCAGGACACGAAAAGTCATTATTGAAATGTGCCGTACCCGCTTGAAAACAGTGTAGTCAGAAATGATAAGCCTTTTTCCAAATGCGTTATATTTAGCACTTGACAATTTGGAACAAAGAAGATAATGTAACGTTACGCAGCCACTAAAAAGAAGCTTTTATGTTGCAGGGATTCTATTCTAAAAACTTTCCAAAGGTGTGAAGTGTGCTAAGTTTCCTTCAGTGGTTCAGCGGCAAGTTTCAGGGCTCACACCGCTGAAAACCAGGTTTTCGATTTGTGATAAGCACAGTAACGTTAGTTCATGATTAGACTTTGCTTAACAAACGAGTCTACTGATATAAATAGTTAATTTTGTTGAAATGTTTCAGGTTAAAATAGAATACAATTTTGATGTTAGTTTACAAACGTATTGTAAACCAACTTATGTGTTTTGAAGTGAGACATTCAAAGCATTTAAACTGAAAAATAATTAGTACCTCAGTTCAAGACATCGTTTTTTATATCAGTCACCAGCGTTTTCTTTTAAAACATCTTTCATTGGTTTTAAAAATTTGTTATTTTGACATTTTAACAACAGAGTAAAAAAACAACCTTTACTTTCCATATTATAATAAAAAAACTAGGACATCAAAAGCACTTTAACATGTTGACGTATGCTTTCCCATCAGTTCTTGAATCATTAACCTTGATAAAGCCGCAGCGATGAAACGTTAGCTGAAATAAAAGATTTGTTTATCTATTCTGGGGAAGAAAGACTGACCGCCAAAATAGTTTTAACAAGTTCTGAAAACTACTGTCACTTATGAGGTAAGGATGATATTTTTACCCATTTACACGTGGTAAACTGAGGCTTTGATAATTTACATAAGAACTTTCTAACCTGAGGTGTATACTTGTTGACGAATTGTAAAAGCTTACATATAAACATAAATAACTCATAATTCAGTTGAACTAGCAGTATTCTCAATCTTTGTCAATGTGTAATTCGGGAAGAAAGCTGGTTGGTCGGTTTTTATTGAGCACAAACTTACTCAATGAATACATGTTAAACACAGATGTGGCTTTGCTGTAACAAAACACTGATTGTTGTTAAACACAAAGCTAGGGGATGGGTTATCTGTGCTCTATATGCTGCGAATAACGAAACATGATTTTTGACAGTCATACTTACTTTTGAGTCACTTGGGAGTCATGTTTAGTAACACGTGTGACGTATGTATGTAATTCTAAGAATGTATTTCTTCATAACACCTACTTTTTTTCTAAAAGTCAAATTTATAAATATATTTTTTATCATCTAAGGGGTAATCATGCAATAAAATGTTTAAAAAAAACAATTCCTAAAATTAGAAAATGATTTTCTTTTTACTTGAGGCATGTTTTAGTTGGTCCATCGTATTAAAACTCAAAACTAAATGGGTTAAAAACATCTTGTAGTTCAAAGAGGAGAGAGGTATTCAGTATCTTGTTATTTGTCATATTTTAGGAGGAATTTATACTTCTGATACAAAATCATTCTGTTCTCGGGTTTTAATTCCAGTCCCAACAAATTTTCTTGCCTCTAGTCTTACACTGATAAATTAAAAATGGTTAACGCAGATAGCCCTCATGTAGGTTTGTCCAAATTTTAAAACAGCTTCAGACAAAAAAATCTTAAGCAAAACTAACATCACTTTCGTAGCCTTCTGTGTATTTTAACTAGGAGTTGAGTCGTCTTACTCAATTGCAACGAATGTCATAACAGGCTAACTTGTTTGTTTGGGCTATTTACGCCTTGCCCACCGCGGGTATCGAAACCCATTTTCTAGCGTTGTAAACCTGCAGACATACCGACGTGTCACTGGTGGGGTAAATACAATAAATAATGCAATTACTTTATGTAATATAATATCTGACCCTAGCGGCGGTGAACATTATAAAAGTACTCATTAGTTTGAGATTCAATTTTTCAACAAATGTGAAATTATTAGTTTGATTTGAATTTCACGTAAAGCTACACAAGGGCTGTCTGCGCTAGCCGTACATAATTTAGAAATTTAATACTGGAGGGAAGGCAACTAGTCATCACCACTCACCGCCAACTTTTGGGCTACTCTTTTACTTTTACCAAATAATTGGAACTGACCACCACTTTATAACGTCCCCAACGCTAAAACAGTGACCATGTTTGGTGTGACGTGAATTCTAAACCGCGACCCTTAGATTACAAGTCGAATTCCTTAACCGCCTACCCATGTCGGGCCAAGTTAAATGAAATTATATGGTTAAAATTTATGTAATACTAAAATTAAAATATCCTAGAAGAAAAATCTGTATTCAAACAAAACACATAGTTTTAATATACAGAAGGAAATGGATATTCATACTAAAATATCGATGAAGAATTAACGCTTTAACGAACAATTTCAACATTAACGTTATGAAAACTGGTAAAAGTGAAAATTGAAATCGTCTTGAAGTTTCATCATCTTTTCAAAAGTTCTGGTAAGTTATCATACATTCATTTTATGAACCGCGTGGAACAGTCAGTACTGCTGTCAAGCGTCTTTCTCACATTGTCTCCATTCAGAAGTCGTTTTTAAGAGATAGACGTCGTCTCTGGGCAGCAAGCATGTGTATCACTTCCTAAACACGATTAAGCAGTCGACTTATACAAAGGCTATTAGGTACAGTGAATATTTCTTTTCTAATACCTCAGTTAAAGTTAGGAGTACTCGTCTAGTGTGACGTTAAATTGACGTTGTTTATCTTAAAAACAAGATGTCTACACTTTCAAGTACGTTTGGCTTACTCGTCTAAAACGAAAATAATGTTATCAACAACGGCCGCTAGGGAAATTAGCTGAAGAAGCTGAATTTGAAGATGCTTCATCTAGTTTGAGTCAGACTATTTACTTCATTGTGAAAAAAAAGGGTTTTGGTGTATCCATACTAGTTAAATGCTGTAATAGAACCCCATGGAACAGAGCTAGGACGAACGGTAGGCTTTTCATGTATGTATACATATAGTAGCAATTTTAGATACATTTTGTACTTTTCTAAATTAACTTCCCTTCACATTTCGTTAGAGTCTTACATCGGCTATCTCTTTTTTTACTGCCTATGAATTTGTTATCTATCAGTTAGCCTATATATATATATAAACACATCACGAAAAATATTTTACTATTTCTGGAAAGAAATTCAAACAATCTTGTAAAAATAAGACTTTTTAACATTATAAATATAAATAATTCAGTGTTATTTATATTTTATAAAAAATAATTTGATATCTTAATAATGCAATGATGATAACATGCTTAATATAGCATGTAGCAAATTAATTCATGTAATATTAAGAATCTGTATGGTTAAATCTTTAGCCACTTTCAGATAAGAAGAATAACGAAGCCATTACGGATTAATATGCGCCATGATTAACTTCCATGACAAACTGTGATGAAGGACTTTTGTCCCAAAAGCAGCACCAAGTAAGTTTCAACTGAGATCGAATAATTCACTTGAAACAGATGATGATGACAAGCGGATCTGCTAATTACCACTTTCACTTCAATCATTTCATGTCGTCCATTTGTTCGTTATTTCCAGAAATCCTGTTACTTGCCAACACACTCGGACGTAGCTAATAAGTTGCTTGTCAGCTCTGGGTGTGTTATAAAAGTGACTGTCAGTTCTTCTAGTTGGATAATGATAACTTCTGACTGTTCGGTAGTTCAGAAATAAGGACGTCTGTGGTTGAGCTGGTCATTTAGTCCTTGTGTCACATAAAGTGTCGGCCATAACGCTCATGAAAGTATCAGATACCACATCATTTACCAGCTCACTATTTAACGAAGATTAGTTCGTGCGCTTAGACTAATATTTCTAAGGAAGAGCTGATACATGTTAGCGTTTTATATCGCATATATTCACTATTCTCTTACGAACCCTGCTGTTGCACAATGAAAGCGCATAACGAACGTAGACTAGTTCTCAAAAATATGTATATTTATTAGTTTTTTTCTGGTATTTTCTCACTTGTACAAAGATTAAACGTAGATAAAACAATGTGTCTTTCTTTAAGAAAATTAATTTTTCAACCTGAACACGAGCTATAGGGTAAGGTCACACACTTCTTGTGTTCAGGTATAGACGTTCCTAATTCAGAATTTATGACCAGAGAGAAGGCGGTCAGCCGAAAGTACCCGTTGCCACAAGGTCTTTACTCGGCTCTTTGAACTAAATCATGTAATTCACTATAACTTTTATAATACCTCACCTATAAAATTGCGACACCAGTTCAACCGTATCACACCTCCACCTCCGGACTCTTCCAGATCCTTAAATCCAGCCACTTCTTTAAGTCATTACATTTTGCACACTAAAGGTATCAATAAATGTAGCGTACCTATAACAGGTTAATAGATCTCCAAAATATCATTTGTTTCAGATGGAAGCGTACAAAATGTTTTACATATCTCTTTCAAGCTAAGCCTTACATATTAATTTTTCATGAAGCAGCTGTACGGATGCATAGCATATTTTACGACCCCTACCAGTAAAACTGTCATGTAAATGGCTTGTGAGTTTTTACTGTCCTTTCAATCTATGTTTTTATCGTTCTTCCTCAATGCTACATCTACTGCCTTATAAATATGTTGTTGGTTTCTAAATGTCCATTCCTCGCGCATGATGTTTGTTAGAATTTCCTTTTCCTTGATCAATAAAGCATACTTTTAGCATAACCACTGAAAATATTTACGGAGACAAAAAGCATATAAATAACCATAATCGAGATAATATGTAATTATTCAAGAAATGTTCATGACGCTAAAATCCGGGTTTCGATACCCGTGGTGGGCAGAGCACAGATAGCCCATTGTGTAGCTTTGTGCTTAATTCAAAACAACAACAACACGAGTTCTTATTATTTACAGGCAAGTTCAAGAAAAATACAATGTTTATGATTTTTTTTTCTTACATTTGGAAAAGATCGAAAATATGGCACTTGTCAAAAACTTATGAGATAGTTTATTTGTCAGTGTTCTAACAAGATATAAAATACCATTTTCGCCTAATTCAGAAAGATGCAACGTATCGTAGGCCATGTAATCCCTAAAGTTTTAACGGAAGATAGTCGTCGTAAGCCAAAAAGATGCGAAATAATGAAACATTCTTAATCCAAAATCGTGCATATTGCATTATTTAATACTAATAATCCAGATCTACGCAAAGATACAAAAAGGACATACAGTGTTCCCTCTCCACTTCGCGGGCTCGGCCGACCCCCCCCCCACAGATATATATATATATATATACATATATATAAAATAATAAACATTAAATCTAAAATATAGCATTAAATACCATTAAAATAATAAAAATAAATATAATTAATGGTGTAAAAAAAAACAGGTATACTTTGAGATATAAACATATATTTGAGTTTATAACAGCGTAAAAATGGAAACAGAACCAACTGGAAAGGCTATAGATGTACGCATTGTGCGTCTGCGAAGGCTATGCGAGATCAGCTTCATGGCGTAGCGATGTGCAAGACGGGCTATGATTGGTGCAGAAATGAAAGACGGCCAATGACAGCTACCCATTTTAATTGTCTTTTACCATTGCTACATACATGTCTTCAAAATGTTCATAAGGCATTGCAAGAGATGAAGCCCTGCACCGTTAATGCAAGCTGGAAGAAGTTGTGCACGACGACAAGGGACAACGATATGGTTTGATCAGTACAATTTTTCAATAAAATAGAAGAACTGATGACTCCTTATCAAATGATTTTCGATAGGCTAAAGAGGCAGAGAAAACAACTGCCAATAACAATGTTTTTCCAGCCGAGCAAGAAAGAAAGGGTACCGGTGGCAAGTACTATTCCTGAAGTTGTAACGACCAACGAAGAAATTGCCGATTAACCTTCCACAGAAGAGGAAGTGGTGTCCCCCGAAAAGACACCACCTGCTGAAGATATGTAATTTTTAATTTTAAGGCTTAATACCTCAATAACTGTTCTTATTATTTCAGCAATAATGAACAGTATTGTAATGGGAGGGTTAAATAGTTGTTTTAATGGAGGGTTTTAAAAGTCTAAATGCACATAAATATATACGTAAAAATCGGCGATCCCACTTCGCGGAAAATCTCCTTTCGCGGGGGGTTTTGGAACGCATCTACCGCAATACACGAGAGAACACTGTAACCCCAAAAAATTAAAACTGAATTATGCGTGTTGTCATTCAGAACGTGCCTTCATAATCTATAAAGCTGCCAGACAGAGGTTATCTCATATGGGAGAATCGAGATAATGTATCTTTCAGAAGCAAGAAAGATACAAAGAGTGGTTTTATAATAGAAGAAGATGAGCTATAGCCTCTAAGCTTATGAAACTAATTTTCAAATGCGTTTACTTTGAAAAGCAGTTTTTATGTGATCATTGGTGAAACATAACAGGAATTTTTTTTTTGGTAAGTTAAATTCATTAAGTTCATCTTTTATCGAGTTTAGGAATCTTTAAGGTGAATCGTTAATCGAAACCCAACCATATTGTTTCAGAACATAGTTAAAGACATTCTGTGTAATTTCGAGAAAAATCAAGGGAAGTAATTGTTTCTGTTCACTTTTAAAAGCTTTCTTTAAAGCAACTATTTCTGTTTGTTTGCACAAAGCAATGCAATATTTTATCTATGCTCTGCCCATCACGGGTATAGAAATCCGGATTCTAGCATTGTAAGTCACCAGAAATATCACTATGCTGCTGGAGGGAGGCCTAAGCAATTAGACGAATAGATTTTTTTTTTTTTGAAGAGAAACAAAGTTGTTGTCTTTTTTTAAATTTATTGATGTTAACCAAAGATCCTTTGCTATTTCAAATATTTAATTTCTTGAATACTTTAAAGTCTGTACATGAAAGTCCTGGTCTACAAAACATTAGTCTATATCCATATTTCATAATAGATACAAGCTTAGTCGTACATTCATCATCAACTTACCAGAATCCTTAAGCATAAGTGTAACACCACCAGTATATATCACTGCATGGTGTTTGATACTTTTGTCCTCTCTAAAGCTAGTATTCGTACTTGGAATACAGAGAAAAAAAAAAGCTTATAGTGGTTCTCAAAAAAAGGGCGTTACAAAATAAGCGTACACAACTCTAAGCAAAGTTAAGAAAGAATATGTTATTTTTTATCTTAGAATCGCACTTTGATGATCTTTTTACATCTAATAATAGTCAGGGTAGTAAGGTGAGAGGTCTCATTTTTTTTCAGAATGCAGAAGAAACAAATATGTTGCAGCACGACTTGCTAAACATGGGTTAAGTAGTTGAGCAGAAAGAAGGAAATGTCCTCCTTTGGAAGCTAACCTTATAAAAATACCTAAACTATTATGTAGCAGTATTAGTGTCGTATTCATGTTAGAAAACGGACATGAAATTTAGAAAACTATAACTGTAACTCTGGCTAGGTTAAAAGCCATTCAGTCTATTAAGGACAAAGATTCTTAACCTTTTGCGAAAAATAAAAGGGGTAAAATCTCACCCGAGTTAAAAGCATCAATTCCTCGAAAGCACTACATCGTTCGAACGCGATGTGTGTCCGTGATTGAATTTCATACACGGTTTAAGAATTGCGAGACTTTTAATGCGTTTAAAAGAAAAAAATTCTTTAGGAAGAACATTTTAAAGGAAATGCACTTTAGAGTTAGAGTGTACCTAACCTTTTCCTCCTGCTTTTATCTTCATCTTATTCAAGAAACGCGTATTATTTCTAAACGGAATCAATAACGACTGCAAGGTTTCCAACAGAATAGTCACCCAATGGGACAGAGGTAAGTCTGTGGGTTTACAACGCTAAAATCAGAAGTTCGATTCCCCTCGGTTGACACAGAAAAAAGCCCAACGTGGCTTTGCTATAGGAAATTACACTGACAAAATAAGTGTTTCTTCGGTGTATCCTTTTCTCACGGAAATGTTGAAATCGTTATTTAGAAAGGTTAGGAAAAGCAAAACATCATTCATAATCCAAGCAACTCTAAAATTCCTCAGAAATTTATATGGGAAAGGATAGATAGATATAGGCCGACTGAGAGATGAATTGACAAACTAACCGATTGCTCAGTAGGTTAAAACAGTAATATATATATGTTTATACTTAAACTTAGAAGGAAAATAGTTATACATATATATATAATATATTTAGCAATCATGTTCCAGTTGTGTTTTTGGTATATTATTTAAGAATTCTGAACATATTAAAGTTTTCAATGCTTATACGTCATGAATAATCGTTATTTTTCTGCCTTCATAGAAATGAAAGACGTTAACTTCTAGATCCCACACTATTCATCATATCTCTAAAACGTATGTTTCCTTACCTCAAGAACAAATGACTCTTCACCGTATGTGATAGTCGTAATAAAGAAAATGTGGCTTCTCCTCTTACATTTAAATAAATTCAATGACAGTTACGTTCATGATACAAATGTAACATTCGTGTATATGTGGATGTCGTAAAAGCTTAATTTTGTTTGCGTGTCATGTTAACCATTATATGACGGACTTCCTTTTCGTAGCGTTCGTTCAGGGTTTGTTTGGCTTATATACTGCGTAGCATTAAGTAATTATATATATATATCTGTCTATTAAAATAATCATTATAAGCAAATGACAAAAACAGATGAAATTACGCACTTTCTTTTAGCTTTGTTTGTTTTGAATTTCGCGCAAAGCTACTTGTTTGTTTGTTGTTTTTTTTGGAATTTCGCCCAAAGCTACTCGAGGACTTTCTGTGCTAACCGTCCCTAATTTAGCAGTGTGAGACTAGAGGAAAGGCAGGTAGTCATCACCACCCACCGCCAACTCTCGGGCTATTCTTTTACCAATGAATAATGAAACTGGCCATCAAATTATAACGTACTTACATCTAAAAGGGTGAGCATGTTTGATGTGACGGGAATTCGAACTCGCGACCCTTAAATTACGAGTCCAGCGCCTTAACAACATGGCCATGCTGGGCCACTTAAGGTTGTTACTTCCTAAACTAGTTCGTATTACGTTCGTTTGTTTGTTTTAGAATTAAACACAAAGCTACACAATGGGACATCTAAGCTCTGGCCACCACGGGTATCGAAACCCGATTTCTAGCGGTGTGAAACCGCAGACATACCAGGGACTTAAGTTTGTTACTAACCAACCTAGTCAGAATTAAGTTTGTTATGGAAAAGAAGAAGAAGATATATATATATGAATAAGGTATCTCAGCAGTAATTTATGGAATCAGTGGCAAAATTGACGGTATTGTTATATTTCTTTCTGTGTATGCAACTCATAAAATAAACCAATAAAATCATTGGCTCACAAGAGGTTTCTTGAGCAAACGTAAATAGTTTGGGAATATGTGTTTAGAAAGACGACAGGGGGCTCAATCAACAGATCTATAAAAACACTTTAGATTTGTAGGTATAAATTTACGTCAGCACTTTTACAATAAGATTAAAAACTGTAGATCGTATTGAACGACCGCACTGAATATTTGTTCTTCATATTCTTCAGTTAGCTCATTTAAAGTCCCGAATTTAATTTTAAATTTATTTTATTAACACCAGTCATTCAAGATATTCTTGTGTAAAGACAGAAATGAGTGTCAGGACCCCGCATGGACAGGTGGTTTAAAGCGTTCGACTCGTAATCTGAGGGTAGCGGATTCGAATCCACGTCGCATCAAACACGCTCGCCTTTTCCGCCGTGGAGACATCATAAAGTGAGGGTCAATCCCACTATTCGTAGGTAAAAGAGAATAGTGGGATTGGCCGTAACATTATAACGCCCCCACGGCTGGGAGGGCGAGCATATTTGGCGCGACTCGGGCGCGAACATGCGACCCTCAGATTACGAAGCGCATGCCTTAACTCGCTAGGCCATGCCGGGCCCAAAACAAACAGAAATAATAATATAAAACTGAATTAAAAATTGTTGTGCCATTGAAAGACAAGTAGAAAGGTTGGAATAATAAACAAATGGAAGCGCCACTATGCCCCCCGTTTGTCCAGCGATCTGTCTCCGGATTTACAACGCTAAAATAAAGGGTTCGATTTACCTCGATGGGCTGAGAAAAAGGTCCTCCTAGTTGGGGGTTGTGCAGTAGACTAACAATCTACTCACTTAAAACCAGCCCATCTCAGAAACCGCAAACATGGGGATGTTCCTTAAGGAGTTTAGTGGCACTATTATTATTATATTAAGAGCCACTATAGTTATGACTGGTCGAACACTCATTTATTTGACGTATTAATGATTAATTCTATACACATGTAACTCATTTCTCTACACGTGTTTCTACGCCAAATGAGGTATTTTGGTTATTAGCAAAGATATATATAGCAAAAATATTAGTCTGTTTGGTTTAGTAGTGACATACAATCATGTGCCTTGCGTTCGATCCTACGTACGTAAATCTCGTAACTTCAGAAAATGGTCAAACTAAGTGCATATAGATGTATGTTCACAATTTAAAGAAAAAGTTATATATATAACTTGAGATAAAGCTAGTTCATTTAAATTATCTTATTATATTTATTATTACAAAATTTCATTTTGTTTTATAGCTACTGTGATATAAAGGGATAATTTAATATGCACATACATCTGCGAATAACAATACACGCAAAAATAAAACTATATTTACCAAGTGACAGCACCACACGTGTAATTAAACTGAAAGCGATTTGTTACTGCATTCAACCTTTGATAGTGTTTTGCTCACTAAATGATTCAAAGACACATTCACTAAAGAATTCCTCTGGTAGGAGCAATAGGAAATGGTACCGTAGACTTCAACATACAATTACGTTTTCCACGTGGGAGTTTGTGACATTTTCGTACGAGATGGGAAACTTATTTATTATTAATTTCTTATAAAGATATATTTTTGAGAAAAGTGAAATAAATGTTGAATGAGATACATCCCAGGTGTCGCTGTGTAACTATATTGTTGTTCGGGAAAATAATTGACAGTCTTTACTTGTTCGTTTGTTGTTTTTAATTTCGCGCATAGCTACATCAGGGCTATCTGCGCTAGCCGTCCATAATTTAGCAGTGTAAGACTAGAATGGAAGGCAGCTAAATATACCACCCACCACCAACTCTTGAGCTGCTCTTTCACCTACGAATAGTGGGATTGACCCTAACTTTATAATGCTCCCACGGCTGAAAGGGCAACCAAGTTTGGTGCAACGGGGATTCGAACCCGCGATCCCTAGATTACGAGTCGAACGCCTTAACCCACCTGGCCATGCGTGGCCGTATTATTATTTATTTATTTATTTATCTGTCCACCAATCTTTTAAAAACACTATTCTTTATCAACAATTCGGTCTTTCAACCATTCAACGAACTTTGGTAGGAATTCGTCTTCCGGTCAACGGATTTTTCACTTTTCTCTTTCAACACTCATTTTCTTACCTTTTATGCACCCACCCATGTGTTTTGTTCTTACTTGCTTACTTGTGTTGTTAATTTTTGTTAGTTTTATTTTTATTTCTTTGTTAGTAATATTATTCCATACATTTATTTTTGTTGACATTTATTTTTGTTGTTATGATGTTTACCTGATAACCCTTTTTTAATATTAATTTACCTTTGATTCTGTGCTTTGTTTCTCTCTAAAATTATTCCATAGCTGGAAGACAGAACTTCTTTTTAATTTAAAAAATAGTATAATTCTTGTTATGAGTTAAGTAACATTAGTATTCTGACCTGTACAATGTCTCGTGGTTAATGTATTTATAATGTTCGAAACAAGGAAAGGTCATACATGAATCCTAGGAGCTCTTGGCTTGCCGTTTTGCATACAATCGAGTAATATTCAGATTTAAAATATAATTACAAATGCTATTAGCAGTTTCTTATTCACTTACAGTTTTGTTTACAATTGAATATATCTCGCTTAAAGATTAAACGCTGTACGATACTAAGTTAATTAATGAATTTTCAGGTTTGTTTGTTTATATTTGGAGATTTTTAATCTAAAAAATTCTTAGATGGTTGACATCATCTATCAATTTATTGTACACTGGTGAATCAGCCACTAATGTATGGTCTTGAAACGTTAATGTCCGAGGTTTTACTCCCAGTGGGTAACATAGCGCAGATAACCAATTAACTGTAAGTAAAAAACATAAACCTATCAGATTCTCAGAGGGAGATACTTTCGCCATCTGTTGTCAGTTTTAACAGTTTATTGCCCATTAACAGATCTGTTTTAAATCAGTGAAGAAAGATTATCCAGAGCCACGTTGATTATGGTTTATAACTATTTTTGTGTTACTGTTAGAGTATGAAAATCACGTCATTACAGTAAGAAATTGTATTAACACATGTTTATTTTATCTAAGACAACATTATTTGTAGAAATTTGTTTTTAAATAATTTTGAATTGAAAACTAGTTTTAGATTTTTAAGCCTCTCTATGATCTCATAATTGACATAAATTACTTTATTGTAAGTTGCATTCAGAAAATTAGATTCTAAGTACAAATCTATTAATTATGACAATGCATATCGCATATTTATAACAATAAAATAATCGCTTAGGCAAGGAAATTACAAAATGCAAAATAGAAGATGAAGTAATGGTAACAAACTTGCCAAATTAAAATAATTATATTGTTAAACACTAAAATAATGTAAAATACTTTTGTTGGTAAACACAAAAACAACATTTTGGCAACAGCCCTTCATCGGGTTTCTCAGTGGAAATTAACTGGGAAGGGCTGTTTCCCGAAACGTTGCTTTCGTATTCGTCAATAAAATTATTGTGTTTTACCATTACTATATTTTCTATCCTAAAAAGAAAATCTTGTACTTAAAATTAACGAGTGACAAACCTTAACTAGTTTTTGCTTTTCAGTAAAAACACTTTCTTAATGTATATTCTACAGAATTATTATTCTTTGGTGGTACTTTATCGTTTCAACTTTATCAAATGTATTAAGTTTATCACAGGACATTCAAATAACGTATCCTAAAAATGCTAAGATTATCTCTGAATACATGGCAAGGAACCTTTCAGGAGGAAGCAATCAAAATGCTATTTTGTTGTTAAAATATTCTTTAGAATGTCAACTTTTGAGTTAAATAAGATTTGGTCTGATGGTTTCATTCGAGCACACGGAACAAGAAATGTATATATCTGGGTTTTTTCGTAGGTCTTATAGTATATTAAGATTGTAACAAATGGCTTGATGGCCGTGCTCTTCGCAGAAAGTCTTGCGATGCTTTCTCTCAGTAAAACTTCCACAAACGTCGGAATTATCGTTTTCCCAAAAGGATTTCCACTTTCTCTGCACTCCATTTCGTCGTCGAAATTGTGATCTCGAAAACTGCCTTTCCAGAACCTTGATAAATAAATATATATATATATATATATTTATATATTCGCTCCAATTTCTTATCTGTTAGTGCTTTTGGACATCTGAATTTGAGTACATGTCAGAAAATGGAACCGTTACAGTACAACCTTTTGTAATTTGTTATAATTTCATTGGTTTATGTAATTGAAATTAGTAACTAATCGGTCGTCGTATTTCGTTAATCATGATATACATAAATTTAGATTTTATTGAAAGCAAGAAATATATTACACTGGTATAGTTTGTTTTATAGCAAAGTGTAGATGCTGCATGACATTCTAATCAATCAAGTTGGGTGAAAATCGTAAACTAACTCAATAACATTGACGTTTAAGCAGAAAACAAATGTGTGTGTTCTCAAAGTAAAGAGAGTTCTGCGAAGATATTGCTACGATAGTTTACTGTAACAACTCGAGCAGGATATTTGAAAGTGAAAAAATTATTTAGTAGTTTATCATATACACAAAGCACAACAAATGTTTTACATTTATTGGACTAATTTGAAACATCTAAGTAAAATAAAAACAAAACAAACTTTCATCGGTTACCTTCTGAAAACCCTTCAGTTTGACCACAACTCTAAATTTTCAACAGTTACTTTATCTGACAGTCTCTTCAGTTGGCACTACATAACTAAATTTTCAACGGAAATTTTGTTTCACAGTCTCTTCAGTTGGCACTACATAACTAAATTTTCAATGTTCTTTTTGCTTTTACACTTCTTTGAGTTTGTTCCATGATACAGCTCCACAATTTAGTGGATTAGCTCTATACCTCAATGTGCATGAAAAGATATGGTTGTGCCTACTAGATTGGTATTTTCACATGTCGACACACGCATTCCTTCTCAGGAGTTTAAAGAAGTGTATATGCGACATAAGTTGGTTTAAGATATACGAATGATAACTATAAATAAAAATAATAAAGCATTAACTTAGAGAAGCTTAAACCGAGACTTTAGTTTTAATAATAAAGTGTTGCGTGATGTTAAATTTAATATGCTGACAGTCAGCGCGATGATAATCTAGAATGTTCTTATAAATGTAAGCATCTTCATTATGTCATAAGTATGGCCTGCAGCAATAAAAATAACAGTTTAGGATTCTTTTTCTTTTTGTAAAAAAAATTTGGGGTATTTTTCAAAGTTTCTATTTTTGAGTGAGTAATTACGATAGTGCCCAGATTAGATAACCTCAGCTATAATTGAGTCCCCCTAATTAACAAACCTGTACTTTTTGAAGGGTGTGAATTTTATCAGATTTTATCGTTGTTGTTTATGTTTTCGTGCTTTTCAACCTGTTAATCAGAGAACTGAAAAAAACCTTTAAGTACAGGGATTTTACTTCAATGTCAGTGCCAACAGATAAACCTTTTACTGTGTTGTTTTCAAGAACATTTTTTTAAATAATTGAAACCTAAAAAACTATTACTCTCTAAGAAATAAAAAATGAGCAGAATTTTTTTCCTCATTCCAAAAGCATAATATTTGAAGATTTATTTAATTTGAGGAAATGATTATAAAAGCAAATAATTGTATATATTCAACTGTGTAAGCAAGCAAAAGAAATAAATTTATCATGTTATTTGGAATCTATATTAAATGCATAACATATGAAGTTAGTTAATGAAACCCTGTTTTATTTGCTATTGTGATTTGGTTTATTTTGTTTAGTCAAAACCCATCGCTTGTTTGACTTGTTGCATGGAATTGCATGTGTGTTGTTAACTATGCTGCATGTTTCCATCTATAGGTGGCGCTGCACGAACTCTAGGAAATGTCCAGCATTTTGGTAAGTTTTTGCATGTTAATATTTTTATTTAAATATTTATAATTTATTTTCATTTTTAGGCCTTCAGGTCTTTGTATTTTTATCTCTGTTTTACGTTTATTTCATATAAAAATATATTTTCTTCCTGATTTATTTAATCATATAGGCTGCTGTATCAAACACAACAGTGATTATTAATACAATTTGTTGAGTCATGTGTATAAGTATACATTAAAAGCGTAATCAAGAGTGAGTTCGGCATTTTAGTACAGTGATTTTCAAGTTATAGAATAAATATTAAACATTGAGTAAAATTGCGTTTCCATCTTCCCGTGTTCATTTACATTCTGCATCAACAGTACATTTTAAAAAACCGACATTATACAATAATTAATATGTTAATATGTATGTACAAAATTTACAAGGTTAGAAATAAAAGTAATTTACAGAATTTCTTCTTATTAGCTAAAGAGGTAAAATCACAATTATATATATATATATACATTAAAATTCAAGATCCAGTAAAGACATAGAGAAATTACGCCTCGTATATTAAGCAGTCATGTTTAACTAAAGCGTCAATTTTGTTTACAATTTTAGACGCAAGTTTAAGGTCAAACACATTTTGTCATTTAAGAACGAAAACCTCTGCGACTTATCTCTTTTCTCAGCACTTATCTTGGACTGATATTTAGAACAAAATAAAATAAAACTTTGTAATATATAAATACACCATTAATTTCTACGTCACCTATGAGACATGAGACCGGCTCTTTAGTGTGTTCAGAGCTATGCGATCGTTACGTAACCAAACCCTCTATGTAACACAAGGAAATAGTTTTGGTATGTAAGTTCCTTGTGGCACGTACCCCTATCAGTGGAAAAGTAATCGATGAAATCAATAGTATACAGCAAATGATTCCTGTTACTGAACAAACTGTTACTAACCGGGACTTCTCAGACCTTTCATCGTTAACGACTGATTGTGAGTGTTTGTGGGCAGTAAAGAAATGTTTACACCAGAAGCGTGATGTCGTTCTTCAAGTTTTTTTTCACTCACTATAAATAAAAACAATAAAATCTTTTTAAAGGGAAAGCAAAATACTTTCGTTAAGTTTTCGTTATTTATCGATAAAAGCATAAATAATTTAACAGACTGAACTTTGCATTCACATGTACTAAATTTTTTAACGTGGAAAATATAACAGTTTCGCTTAATTTTCTCTCTTTATCTATAAAAGCAGAAATACTTTAACAGATTGAATTTTGTCCGAGGTAGACAGATAGTCCAACGTGTGGTTTTTGTGCTAAAATAAAATAAATAAATAATGTTGAAATGTCATATAAAATTAACTTTTCGTTGCACGTGGTCTTTCTTACACATAATTTTAAAGGATTTTCATGGAAATGTTCAATAACAAATTCACAACACGAGGTACGCATGCCATTAATCTGCTTTTGTGTTCTACACACGGCATATAAAACCTCGGCAAACACAGAAATATTTTAATACATAATTTCTCGATGTTAGCAGCGCTACCTATAAGTAATTCTTCAACTAAATAAAAGTAATTAAAAATACAATAGAGAAATAATATATTGCACTTGTTCAAGTGGTTGCATAAAAAAGTAAACCATGTCATATTCAACCATAAAACCGGAGAAGAACTAGAATTTATCTAACTGATGAATGCAGTTAATTTAATATGTTTTTCTTGCGCTCTTATTCGAAATGTTTAGAGTTTGTTGTTTCTTCTGTTTGGTTCTCTTGCTATTACACAATGTAACAAATTTTTTACTTTTTCTTGTTCCTGGGCAGAAAGTGTTATTTCCCAATTACTTATGTTTAAAGTAAATGAAAAAGACCTATTTTTCTCTTCAAACTTTGCTTTTGTGACCTGGGAGCCTATAAAGAAAATATGATAGGAGACAATGTTTGGGGGCTGGTACGTGAAAGTGATTTACATTACAGTCGCAAATCTCGAAAAACTACTCACTTCTAAACATATTTTTATAACTTTAGTATAAATACATGTAAATCTTGATTCATGTGTTGTTTTCTTCAGACCTTATGTAAATGAAAATGTGCAAATTTGCCCGTTTTTACATAGAAAATAGGTTAATTTCTAAATTTCATTATCAGATCACAAAAGCAACGTTTGAAGTGAATAATGGCCATTTTCTGTACATTTACAACATAAGCAATTAAGAAATAACACAAACTATCCAGAAACAAGACTTGTGTTACATAGTGTTATCTATATTTTCGACCATAATCCCGTAATATTTCACGATGGTTAGCTGTATTAGTTTAATTTGTTTAAAAGTAGCTTACTAGTAAATACTTGAAGCTTAATCCTTTTGTTGTTGTTTTTTGGAATTTCGCACAAAGCTACTCGAGGGCTATCTGTGCTAGCCGTCCCTAATTTAGCAGTGTAAGACTAGAGGGAAGGCAGCTAGTCATCACCACCCACCGCCAACTCTTGAGCTACTCTTTTACCAACGAATAGTGGGATTGACCGTAACATTATACACCCCCACGGCTGGGAGGGCGAGCATGTTTTAGCGCGACGCGGGCGCGAACCCGCGACCCTCGGATTACGAGTGCACGCCTTAACGCGCTCGGCCATGCCAGGCCTTTAGGCTTAACCCCATCAGTTCAACTGATATACCAGTCGTCCGGCTTCGAAAAGTCGCGACCTCAAATCCGAGCTGAAATATATATACAACGTAAAAAATATATTAGCTAAGGAAATTTGAGATGGTCTTTTGTATACAAAAAGTACAAAATAACCCTTACAAGAAAAATTCGTGCTAATGAAAATAAATATATGTGTATTAAAAGTTCTTTCAAAACCGCTAAGAAAAATAAAGTTCACGAAAAAAATAGCGTGAAGCTCACAGAACACATAAAATCGAGTTGTTTGCTTCGAACATTATTACCGAATTCCCATAAAACTTGACAAAACTTAACTTAAGCCTTTTAACAATGTCTTGTAACCAGTAAAAATCCATTAAAAGGCTTCGACAGAGAAACTTTCGATTAGCTTGACATGTGACATAAATGACTACGAAACCTTTTACTTTCTAACTGTATGGTCGTTTGGCAAAAGGGTACCCAGAATACACAGAACTAACGTCTTTGAAGGTACAATAAAAAATAAGTTAACTCAATAAAAATCGTACAATAAACAATAAAACTGTAGATATTTCATTTAAAATAATCAAGCTATGTGTAACAAGAACAAAAATAACTTACTAAACGTACTGTAAGACTATTTTTTATTGACTAACCCTTAAGTTAAACCTTAAGAATTAACCCAAAATCGTAAACGACAACAAAGTACAGGAGATGTCAAAGAAATAACAATTAAAGTAATTAAAGGAAACTCATAACGTAAACAATGTTGCACTATATTTTATGAACTACGTATTTTACAAGAAGTAAGAATATTATTTGGGACAGGTATTTGGGACTGGTGCGATCATTCTCAAGTACACAAATTTTAACAGTAAAAAAAGGTTTTATTATTTATATCAACATTCAACAATCTAATAAGGTATTTAATTTATAGAGTTAATAGTGGTTACTTATTCATGTGCATATGAACCCCTGAATTGACAGATTATTTATTTCTGAATTATATATATATTTATATATATGTATGTATATATAACAAGAACAAAAGGGTCTGCTGTGTTAAAAATTCTGAGCCAAATTATTTGAATTTTTGAGACACTCTTTGATAAAAAACAAACATTGAAATATTCAATTGCATAAAGCTTTATTAAAATAAATGTCTTCAGTCTCTGTTATAAGACGTCATTCAATGTTTTCTTTATTCTTGTAAGAAAATTATTAGGTTTTAGTGAGATGGAACTTAACAGGAAGGCAGGTGATAATGTTACATTGAAACCCTTTCATCTCTGTTATCATACAGCCCCTTTAAGATAAGCCTACACCACGCCTTGGGATAAGGAAGTCATACTTTTATTAGGAAGGTACGGCTTGGACCTTATGAAGATAGATTGACAGTCAGGCTCATAATAAGTAACTAAACAGAATAATTTTATTTTAATTGGCGCTGTTATTTCCTTTCCTTTATACTTTTCGTTAAAATTACATGTTGAACTTCTGATACTGCATGCTCGTAATGGCGTGATAACAAGGTTTGATCGGTTAGGGATTTATCTGTCAGTTTTAATATTCATTTTGTGAGTTTTTGACATGATCACGGAATGCGTATTCAGTTGGATTACGATCAGAAGTTATTTTAATCACGACGACGACGTCTTATTTAGTTTCTAATTTCAAACGATGCGTGCATGTTACACGTTTGGATGTACGTTAATTTGCTGAGGATTTATTGTAAAAATTCAATCAACTTAAAAAGCTTTTAATCAAATTTTACAAAGAATTGAGCAAAGTTTTGTTTCCAAGAGTGTTTATACACACATAACTTTAATATTCGTGTCAGCAGTTGTGAAAAACACCAAAATACGTTCATCAGAGAAGTAAACTTACTATTTCGATTATAATAATTTGAAAATAAATCATTGATTTCTACCGAATTAATCTATAAAAAAATTAATTTTTATTTTTAGTCAATGACACTTGATAAGCATGTGTTTCTTGTTAATTAGTTTGATTGATTTACAATCCTGAATAAATTATCTTCGATCTGTTAGTTTAATTATCTCATAGGTCTAAATAGGACTTGTTGGTAAAGTCGTCTATAGGTTTCAATAAGTATTTCTGGTAAATCAGTGAGATTATTCTATAAGCCTGAATAAAAGTTCGGTTTCGGTTAATATATACTCTTCAAAAAAAGAAACGGAACAACGCCATTGGTCACTTTAAAGCAGGCGAATATCGATCAGATGTTTCCAGAGCTGTGAATGTCCACCCAAGAACCATCACAAGGTTATGGAATCGTCACCAACAACATGGATCAACTTGTGACCGTCCACGATCTGGCAGATCTCGTGTGACCACGCCCGCACAAGATCGCTACATCCGGTTACGTCACCTTCAGGATAAGACCACCACTGCGACGTCTACTGCCTCAACCACACCAGGGCTACGTAGGATTTCCGATCAGACCGTACTCAACCGTCGATGAAATTCTTAGGCCCCATGTGCAAATCATCATGGTGAATGTCAAAGACGTTTTCCAACATGACAACTCCCGTCCTCACACAGCCCGACTCACCACTGTCTTCTTGAGACACCACAACATAAACGTTCTTCCATGGCCCTCCAGATCACCAGATTTAAACCCCAGTGAATATCTTTGGGACGAGTTGGACCGACGTTAGCGACAGTGACAACCTTAACTGCAGACTCTACCTCAGCTTGCAGAAGCTTTGCAGGCTGAGTGGACAGCCATTCCACAGGATGTGATTCGTCATCTCATCGCTTCTATGAGCAGAAGATGCCAAGCAGTTATTGATGCTCACGGGGGGCATACTCGTTATTGACGTTGAGTGACGTTAAACTTCAACTAGTGAGCGTGGACTTCGCCTTTGCAGACTTTGGATGTTCAGCAGTGAATGTGCAAAGTTTCACACATGTCATACAGAACTACCCGGAATAAACTTGTTAACAATATGTCTCAAATTTTGCCTTTTGCGTTTCTTTCTTTGAAGAGTATACTTAGTATATAAGCCTGTGTCTCCTGGTGGGCGCCCCCCCTCCAGTGGCTCAGCGGTATGTCTGCGGACTTGCACGCTAAAATCCGGGTTTCGATACCCGTGGTGGGCAGAGCACAGATAGCCCATTGTGTAGCTTTGTGCTTAATTCCAAACAACAACCCCTGGTGGGACAACGGTAAATCTACGGACTTACAACGCTAAAATCAGAGGAATGATTCTTCGTAGTAAATATAGCAGATAGGCTAATAAGGCTTTATTCTAAAACCGACCAACAAGCTTACAGATTTCCATCTCTTGGTCAGTTTAGGTATATTACATATCCAAGTCTGATTTGTGGTTTTCTGCAAGTAAATATAATTGATTAATATGACTACTTTATAACTTAGCTTCCGTAGACAAATTAGGGTATAATAATTAAATAAAACATTTTAAAATATGACAGAAACAATTCATTTATCTATCCATCTTAGTCTCGCTTCACCTGTCATAATATTTTCTTTCACCTAGCTGACTTAATTACTTCAAAAACTGAAAAATGCTCTTTTTAATTTTGTGCAAAAGTAGATAACAGGACTTAATGTCTATAAAACTGACATAAATCAAAAGTACGAACTTAAGTTTTTATCTTACTTCCTAACAATAGGATTATTACATGAAATCGAAATCCACCCCATTATTAAAAACTAAACAGGCGTGCAGATAGAATTCAACGACTGTTTTATTCTTTATGAAAACACCTGGTCAGTTCTGAATGCCATTAATTTGACGATACAGACTGAATTTTTACGAATTTGTATCAACAAAACAAGAAATACCACAAACACTGCTATGGTTATTATTGCAATAAAAATAGGCTTTTAAAATAGCCCAGCATTACCGACGCTTCCAGATCAATTTCATATAAGTTAAGATCAAATTACTCAAGTACTTCATTCAAATTGTACTTTAACTACTCATTCTCAACCTCTTTCTTGGTCACGGACCCTTAAGACCTCTTCTCAGGTTTCAGGGCCACTTGTTAAACAAGGATACAACACGAACAGAGAGGCAGAAAATACTTTATTTTTTAACACAAAAAAATACTTGAACATTCCAACATACTGGACAAAACTTTTAAAAGACTGTATGAAATTAAACATCTGCCAGGCCTAATGCGATCTTTGAGTTTCGTGCTTTTCTGCAAGTTTCATGATGTCGAGCTCCAAATTAAACAATGACAGTCGAAAGTCACCTCTTGTCGAGATATTAATTTTGTTTTTGGATTTTCTCAAGGAAACTATCTTGCTGAATCCGCACTCAACCAAATACGTTGAGGGAAAGGCAAGAAAAAAATCGCCGAACTTTTTTCCCACAGTGTTGTAAATTTATTCGGCAGATCACTCCTGTTCCAAAAATGTTTTTGAAACTGACTGAGCTGACAACGTGCAGTTATATCACTCTGAAGATTAATCAAACTCTCTTAAATTTCTGCCTCAGCTTGTGTGGATTGTACTTTGAATTGATTCAAAATCCAATTCAGGATACCGAGGTTTAATAGGTCATTAAATCTTTCTTCCATATCTTTGTGTAACTGCTTGAGACGTTTCACATAAACGGTAAGATCATCGTCCTTCAATACCTCTTCAATCCTCTTTAGATTTGGAAATTGTAAAAATTTCCGACGTCCTACATTGTGCCAATAGCCTTCAAGTTTATTTAGGAAGAAAAAATGGCTTCCTTACTATCTACGAGGTTACTGTTTTTGCCCTGTAGGGTTTCGTTTCTGAAAGATATCTGCCAGATAAAATATGTCCGCCTTAACTCCATGCTCTTTATCAGACATTAAGGAAATTATGGTGTCCCAGCGTGTAACGAAACGCTTAAGACAGTTTCCCTTCGTAAGCCATCTTATCTTAGTATGCAGCAACAGCGTTCAGAAATCTTCGTCATTTACTTCACACAATTGCAGGAAAAGACGATTCTGAAGTGCATTGGATTTGATAAAATTTAAATTCTTTATGACAACTGAAAGCGAAAGATTGAGACGTCCTCCTAAGTTTTAGCTACTAGGTGTTCCCTGTGAATGACGCAATGAATGGTAAAGACAAAAGGTATAGCTCTTTTTAGATGGGTGATGAATCCTCTGTATCGACCAAACATAGGAGCGGCACCATCAGTTGCTCAAACTATTATATTCTCCATTGGAATATTGTTCTCGCTCAAGTAGCTTTTGACTTCTTCAAAACTAGACAGCCCCATATGGTTCGTTTTAATCCTCCTGGCAAGCAACATCTCTTCAATCAGTTCTTTTCTGTTCCATAATCTCACATAAGTCATGAGAAAAGCGTCGTTATCTTGTAAAGTAGTTTCGTCTAATTGTAAAGAGAATTTCTTGGATTGTACAGAACTGATTAATCCCTCTTCAATATTCCGTACCATCTCATCGATTCTTCTGGGAACAGTAAAGTTACTCAAAGGAATTGTCTGGATTGTTTCTTTACCACTCAAATTCATGACATCAAATATTATTATAGACACTGAAGGCAAAATAAGCAACTCATCAATGTTGTGAGCATTCCAGTTTTAACAGTCAGTTAACTAATTTTGTATGATGCAACAAAACCCTTGTCTAATTTCTGTGACGTTTGAGTAAACATTTGTTTCAACATTAGTATTTTCTCGAACTTATCTCGAAGGTTTTTGAAGAAAGACAAGTGTTTATCTTTCTTCTCTAAATGCGAGTAATCCAAATGCTTTTTTGCTTTTTTCTTCAGTTTGCTTGGTCTCGTGCTTTCATTTGATAATGTAGTCATACAGTTTAAACACATGGGCAAAGATGGGTTTTGCGGAGATGTGATAAAACCATACAATAAGTATTCCAAGAATGCTACCTACACTTTCTTTTCGCCAAAAAACTCGTGGGTAGAACTATTTTTGAAAATAATTATGAGGCGCTTAATGCAAGGAAAATAGTGAACCAATGGCTAGTTTCAAAAATATAAACAAGTGTAAACAGTTATAATAACACATTAATAAGAATTTCACGTATTGCACATAGCATGTCAAATTATCGTTATTTTTATAAATCAGTATCCTTTTTTTCTATAATGTCACAATTTGACAAATCATTTCTAGCTTCTTCTAAATGTTCCCAGTGAACCAGCTATTACAGACCAACATGACACAGTCTTGTTAGCTTGAAGGTTGAGGTGACACAACAATATCGATTTAAATTTTACCAGTGAACCAGCTATTACAGACCAACATGACACAGTCTTGTTAACTTGAAGGTTGAGGTGACACAACAATATCGATTTAAATTTTACCAGTGAACCAGCTATTACAGACCAACATGACACAGTCTTGTTAACTTAAAGGTTGAGGTGACACAACAATATCGATTTAAATTTTACCAGTGAACCAGCTATTACAGACCAACATGATACGGCTTCTCATTGCTCTTCACGGTTGAGCCGATACAATTGTATCCATTTAAATTTTACTAAAATATCAATTACTAAAGACCAACATGTTGCTACCTCAATACATTTCATGATTAATATCATACAAATTATAAATTCGAATAATTTTCCAGATATTGAATATCTATATGAAGCAAACAGTGTTTAGCAGACTTCTTTGATATCTACTTCAATTCGATGTGCAAAACACATACTGGTGGCTCTGTTCAACGGCTTATTGCCAGCAGTTTACCCTCTCACCCTGCAGACACTGGATATGTATAACTTCAGTCTGAATTGATATAAATATTCTGGATGATGAGCGTAATGACAGACCTTATTATCTTTCTTAACACGTTTCAAAATTCACACAAACCAACGACTAGTAAATGCGCGGTAATTTTTTTTACATCATCATGTCCAGTGGATTACCTTTTTTTTTTTTTCAATATATTCCCCGCGAGGAATTTACACTTGAATAAATGGACTTGAATGTTATGGACACTCGTACCGCTAATGTCAGGTCCGGTAATATTTCCTCTTTGAAGGTCAATGAAGTTATTTTTCGTGCCTCCAAATTGCAGAGAGCTGTTTGTGATATTACACTAACCCTTATAAACTCTTTACAGTAACAAACCGTTGAATTTACTTACGAACTGAGTGTTGAGAAGCCAACTAGAAGCGACATTTACATGTGAGAAAAATGTTTGTTATGATATTAAATTTTCAATAAATCTTTACAACAACACAGAGTACTTGTTACTGATCATTTATAGATTTGACTACATAGAAATCACTGACTTGAAGAACCAGTTTCGTAAAAAAATAAAGTGTAAATTTTGATTTTGGGGTCGTTCAGTGAGGCTCGACATGGCCAGGTGGTTAGGGCTCTCTACTCGCAATCCGAGGGTTGTGGGTTTTAATCCCGGTCGCACCAAACATGCTCGCCCTTTCAGCCGTAGGGGCGTTATAAGGTTACGGTCAATCCCACTATTCTTTGGTAAAAGAGTAGCCCAAGAGTTAGCGGTAGGTAGTGATGACAAGGTGCCTTCTCACTAGTCTTACAGACTGCTAACGCAGATAGCCTTTGAGTAGCTTTGCGCTAAATTCAAAAACAAGCAATCAATCTTTCAGTAAAGATGTGATTCATCATTCGCGAAAATTTAAGGCAACAAAAGTTATTTGGTAGATGTCATGGTTGAACAAAAAAACTCACGTTTCCATCTGCTTTCTTCTTTTCTTAATATAGGATGTTTCCAAGCCATGGGGCTAATGTCTCATATATGTAACCAGATCATTTCACTTTGTTTCTTTTTCTTTACATTTAGCGTAGAAACGGTATTGACAGCATATTATCTGAAAACAATCATAACTTTAAACTCGCATATTCATTCTCAGTTTGTATTTATTGTATTTTAAATGAATAGATATTCTACACGTATCTTTTCAGATATTATAGAGTTCTATAACTTTTAGATCACCCTATATGTTATCATTCGTAAAGTTTATAACGTAAAACATGTTAATACCTCAAATACAATTGTATGTCGTCAATCAAATGGCGGCCCGGCATGGCCAAGCGTGTTAAGGCATGCGACTCGTAATCTGAGAGTCGCGCGTTCTTACCCCCGTCGCGCCAAACATGCTCGTCCTTTCAACCGTGGGGGCGTTACAATTTGACGGTCAATCTAATTGCTCGTTGAGTAGCCCAAGGCAGTTAGTCATCATCAGCAACTCTAGGACTACTCTTTTACATTATAACATCTCCACGGCTGAAAGAGTGAGCATGTTGGATGTGACAGGAATTCGAATCCACAACTCTCGGATTATGAGTCGAGCGTCTTAACCACCTGGCTTTGCCGAGCCTAATGAATAGTGGAAGCTCAAACATTCTGTAAATACTTGGCCCGACATGGCCAAGCGCGTAAGACGCGCGACTCGTAATTCGCAGGTTCGCGCCCGTGTCGCGCTAAATATGCTCGCCCTCCCAGCCATGGGGGTGTTATAATGTGACGGTCGATCCCACTTTTCGTTGGTAAAAGAGTAGTCCAAGAGTTGGCGGTGGGTGATGATGACTAGCTGCCTTCCCTCTAGTCTTACACTGCTAAATTAGGGACGGCTAGCACAAATAGCCCTCGAGTAGCTTTGTGCGAAATTCTAAAAAACAAAAAAAAACTGAAATACTGCTTTGGCAAGACTTCTGTGTTCAGGTATTTTTAGATAAGGAATGAAACAGACGTTTTATGTACTATTTTACTTCAATGCATTACCAACCACTTAATACATATTCATATCACAGTATGAATAGAATAGCCTCGTGTATCACTATGAATTAAAAGTAGCATCACACGTATATACAATGGGCAGTATCAAAAATGTTTCCCTCATTATTTTCAAGCATATCGTTTACATATAGATATGTATTGAGCTCTTATTTGCTTAAAACTATAATTTTCACTGTTTTTAGTTTGGTTGTTGTTTTATAATACCAATAATAATAAAGATACACATAATTTACATCGTGCATTCACATGTTGTACTACAAAATATTACTATCGGTAAGGTGAATTAACTGAGTCGTTGCTTGGACACAGTTTCTACAGGGTGATTCAGTCCAACTTTTACGTCATGAATAAAGATGCTAGAGTTATAGTGGTCTTCATTTTTATTCAGGTTAGTTAACCCAGAAAAATAGATTATTCTTATTGCTCTTTAACCGTCAAACCTTAAGTGAGATAACGAATAACCGAAGAGCCTTCTGCAAAAATGCATTATCTAAAGACCTAATATCAATAGTACTGGGTAATATTTGTTTTTCACTACATTTACGAAAAGCCAAATCCTAGTTGGTTAGTGATTTCTAATATACATCGCGAATTGTAGGTAAAAAAAATAATGAAATACATTAAGCACAAATTAACATAAATTTATTGTTTTTGATATCGAATATCAAAGGAATTCAACTAAAAATATAAAACAAAATAAATTTTCGAAGAACTCGGAAAAATTTTAGAATATGCTACTTGGTATTACATTTTTACTATAATTTTGTTATATTTATAATCTGATTATAAACGTATAAATTACCGTTATTTTATATCTCTTTCTTTCTGGTATACTGATAAACAAGGTTTCAACTGTAAATTCGTTAAGTATCTTTTCCGACTGCAAATTGCATTATACAAAGTAAACTTGTATAGTTGTTGTTGTTTTTGTTGTTTGGAATTAAGCACAAAGCTACACAATGGCGGTCTGTGCTCTGCCCACCACGGGTATCATTACCCAGTTTTTAGCGTTCTAAGTCCGCATATATACCGCTGAGCCACTGGGGGGCTAAACTTGAATAATCACTGCGTTTAGACAATAATCTCTTCAAACAAATAATGTTATTTTACAAGTTTTAATAATTCTTATATGAAGTAAAAATAAATATACCCCTGATTTTGAAGCGAAATAACCAAAATAAAAAAGTTTAATTGCATTTTTTTCATTATTATTTCAAATATGTGTAGCTTCAAGATCATTAACGAACCTATAATTCCTGAAAAGTCATTTTTTCTTAGGCAGTTAATTACTCTTGTCTCTCCTGTAACATTATAGTTCATAGTCACCTGAACTATCCAAGATCATTTTATAAAACTAATGATTCTGTCAACACCTTCTGACATTTACTTTGAATAAAAAGGCTGCTACAGAGCTGTTCAAGGCAACTTGGCTTGCTCGTTAACGAGCGTGCCTTTGATAAAATCTTTGTTCTTAAACTTTGGCAGTCACCCTATACGCTATTTATGTGTGCCTATCAAGTGCTCCACTGGAAAGTACAAACTATTCCAGCTACAGGTTTGTAACTTGGATAACTGTTGGTATTTACTTTTAAGTTTAGACCCATGTGAAAGTTATGCAATACAAGTTGTTCATTTATTTTCCATAAAATTTCATACCAATTCACTGCTTCCCGCTGCTAGCACAGCGATAAGTCTACGGACTTAGAACGCTAAAGTCAGGGGTTTGATTCCCCTCGGTGGGCTCAGCAGATAGCCTGATGTGGCTATGATATAAGAAAAGCACACACATAAATTAACTAGTGGGTTATGAAAGAATATTTTCTAATAACGTTACAAACATTTCTTTTATAATTAAATGATAGTTTGACATTAAAATTTAAAAGCAAATCAATTTAAACTTATCAAAGAAAAAATTATTTTAAACCAAGAAATTTAACCGATAAAGCCTTACCATTATTAAAGCCCTGGAGATTTATATGTTACCTATTGTAGTTAATTTAATACAGAAGCACAGAACCGACTACTTTTCACGTTCTAAACAAAAATCTCCAAGTGGCTTAGCTTTGAGTCTGCGAGCTTATAATGCTAATATCGAGTTTCATACCATCAGTGGGCAGAGCTCAGATAGCCCATTTGGTATCATTGGACTTAACAAGAAAACGACATTGTTAACTCTGAAGTTACTTTAAATAACTTAAACAGTCTCACCAAACATGCTCGCCCTTTCAGTCTTGAGAGCGTTATAATGTTACAATCAATCCCACTCTTCTTTGGTAAAATAGTAGCCCAAGAGCGGTGGGCGGTTGGCAGCGGTGGGGTAGTGATGACCAGCTGTCTTCCTTCTGATAAATTAGGGACGTCTAGCGCAGATAGCTCTCATGTAGCTTTGCGCGAAATTGAAAAAGAAACAAACAAAACAAATACATCAAAAATGTCCGCCTTCAAGCCTTATCTCAGGTCATGGTACAATCATCAGCTATTTGATTTTCTCAGGAGTGATAGTGAAGTTTAAACCACGTGATAAAACACGTTTCACTGAGAATTCATCTAAAGTCATACACAACCTCTCTGAACAAGTTTTAACCGACCCTGAAAAACATGTTTCGTCACATAGTTTAAACTTCACTATCATCAGCTGTGCACGAATTTTTTACTTATGCAGCATTTTTTCGTTTCCAGAATCGAATTTTGTCTTTTTTGCCTGTCATGTTATGAAAAATGTACCATATTCATAATACCTGCCTAGATTTCATAGCTTGGTACACAAATATATATGACTCTTTCTCCATGTTTGACAATGTTATTAATATCAGAAGAAGCGAATTAATAATTCTTATAGCCCCAAGCAAGAAGAACATTTGTACCCCAGCATACCTCCTGCCCCGTTAAATAAAAAACTTATGGATAAGTACAAGAAGAGATCGACTAGTTTATTGTTTACACACAGCATTAATATCATGAGAAGTAAAATAAAAATATACTACGTTTAAATTAAACTACTTAATTTTGTCAAACATATAAAAATAAAAGCAATGTTTATATCTGATAAAAACGTGAACTATTATAAGAACATTGGTTGTATGTATATGGCTGTACCTGATAGAAACATGAACTAATATAATAGCATTGATTGCGTGCATATGTTTGTATCTGATAAAAATATAAACTATTATAATAACATTGGTTATGTGTATATGCCTAAATCTTATAGAAATATGTCGCATTTTAATAATAATTAGCATCAAGTATGTACATGAAAATGAAATCTAGGCTCGGCATGACCAAGCGTGTTAAGGCGTTCGACTCGTAATCCGAGAGTCGCAGGTTCGAATCCTGGTATCACCAAACATGCTCGACCTCCCAACCGTTAGGGCGTTATAATGTGACGGTCGATCCCACTATTCGTTGGTAAAAGGTAGCCCAAGAGTTGGCGGTGGGTGGTGATGACTAGTTGCCTTCCTACTAGTCTTACACTGCTAAATTAGGGACGGCTAGCGCAGATAGCCCTCGAGTAGCTTTGCGCGAAATTAAAAAAAATGAAATATACGTCTTCCCCTTTAAATCGTTACCCTCACAGAAGACCGTTCTTTGGATGATTGCCCCTCAGTTCAGATCCATTAAACTGTGCGTTAATTCGTTCCTGCATATAGGTAACAAACATTACATTGTGGTGAATATGGTGTATGTTTTCTGATGAATAATACATGTTATTATTTGTTCTTCCTTAGCTCGGACGACATTTTTTAAATATTTTGTTTTCTTTACAAACACACAAATTCAATAAAGGAAGCTTCTTTCCTTGGCTTTACAGACAAAAATAATTTTTCCTTCAATCTTTTGCTGTTTTCGAGCATTCACCCAATGCTACTCAATGGCTATCTGCGGCTACCGTTCCTTATTTTGAACAGACACACCAACGGAAAAGCAATTTGTTGGACCAAATACTGAAATTTGACTGGCACCTGTATGATGCACTCACGGCTCCAAAGTACAAAGTGCGAATGTTACGTTTATTTGATTTACGTTGTAACAGCGAGTCAAGCTTATAAATGGGCCACGCTCAGACCAACTTAGTAGGCAGAGATCCACTTTATGAAGCGTTTAATAAAATTTGGTTTACGAAACGTTAAGGTCAAACTTTTATGATATTATTCCAAAAAATAACTTAAAATCGCAGAAGTGAGATAATACTTTTTATCTGATACATCATTTAAAATTATGTATGAAATTCCTTTGACTGTCAATAATAACAATATTTATTCTGTCAATATTTATGTTTGTCATGCTTCTGAAACGAAAAACAGACAACACTGCTATGTACTTGTCCGGCTTTCACTCGTAGTTCAAGCTAGGAGGAACACAAATCGCTGTTTTACTTACAAAATCATATTTTCAAAAGACAAAGTACACGAAATTGTATCAGAACTCGCTGTGATTAGTCATCTTATTTTATCTGTGTTAAACATTCTAACAAAAAAAACTGTCTTTCAAAAATAAATAATGCTTATTTACGTTATACAGTTAACAATTTAGACAGTACGTTTCATGTCAATTTCTTATTTTTATGTATTGTTTCAGGAGATCAATCACCAGATGGCAGCTGGAGCATTTCAACCTCTTTGGGCATGATCTTTCTAAACATGGCACTCGTTTTTTGGGGAACGAATAGGTAAAAAACGTATTCATATATAGTTAGTATGAGTTACATCTTAAGATAATAGTTAGCTGTAACACAAAAAATGTCGGTAAAATTATCAAAATATTTTATGTTGAAAAAGTTAATAGCACTTTAGAAATATTTCCAGTTTTGTGAAATTATGAGTTTTTTTTATTGTTTTGTTGTTGTTGTTTCGAATTAAGCACAAAGCTACACAATGGGCTATCTGTGCTCTGCCCACCACGGGTATCGAAACCCGGATTTTAGGGTATAAGTCCGCAGGCATACCGCTGAGCCACTGGGGGGCTATTGTTTTGTAATTGACATGTTTTATTTACTAGGGTCACTTGTTTAACTTGTAAATTATGTTCTACTTTGGGATAAAAAATATTTTTATTTCTTTGGTTTCGTTCTAGCACAACAGCTTTGTTAGACGTTTAGCTCAATTGGTAGAACACTAAACAGGTATTTATCAGTTTGCCGCCTTGCGACACACCGGGATGTCTGAGAATTTAAAATGATAGTAATCGGGATTCGATACTTGTGGTTGGCAGAATACAGAGAGCCTATTGTGTAGATTTGTGCTTAACTACAAACAAGTCAACAACGTTGTGCTAAATATAGAGTTTAGTAAAAAAAAAAAAAGTAATATATCTCACAACTGAGTAAAAAAAAAGATTACCAGTGCAAAACCCGATTCACAAGCTACATATATGAATCCAAAAACTAAAACAAGGATAAACATAAGGTCTTGTTATTTTTAGTGTTTTTCTAGAAACTACATTAGGAATCAACCCAAAGAGCTGTTAGAAAAGCTTTTGGTTTGGTTTGTTTTGAATTTTGATCAAATCTACACGAGGACTATCTGCGCTAGCCGTCCCTGATTTCGTAATATAAGACTAGAGGGAAGGCAGCTAGTCATCACCACCCACCGCTAACTCTTGAGCTACTCTTTTACCAACGAATAGTGGGATTCACCGTCACATTCTGCCGCTCCCACGACTGAAAGGTCTAGCATGTTTGGTGTGACGGGGATTCACACCCGCGACCCTCGGATTATGAGTTGAATACCTAAGCCACCTGGCTATGCCGGACCTTGTTAGAAAGATACTTTTAACAACTTGCACTACAACAACACTATGTAACAGACAAATGTTACTGGATTCTGATTTAATAAGGTAGAGCGTATAAAATTTGGAAACAGAACTACATAGTTTATTTTTTATTACAGTACAATGGAACAATAACTTTAAATCAAGAATGATGTGTGAGATGACAAGACTGAAGTAATAAAACAAATCTTGAGTTATATTGATGATAAATGATTGATTTCAGCATTGATTAAAATGTTTTATAAGGAAAAACAATCGTGAAGTTTGGTGAGCTATGGTTTCTCTCTCCCTCTCAGCCCGGGATGGCCAGGTGAATTAAGGCGTTCGACTCGTAATCCAAGGGTTACGGGTTAGAATCCCCGTAGCACCAAACATACTCGCCCTTTCAGCCTTGGGGACGTTATTATATAACGATCAATCCCACTATTTGTTGGTAAATGAGTAGCCCAAGAATTGGCGGTGGGTGGTGATGACTAGCTGCTTTTTATCTGGTATTACATTGCTAAATCAGTGACGGCTAGCGCAGATAGCTCTCGTGTAGCTTTGCGCGAAATTCAAAAACAAACTTTTCTTCTTTTCATAGATTACTCTCTTTAATTGGTATGTTTATTGTGTATAAAAAAAAATTTATACTATCACCTACAGTAGGAAAATGCATTTTTAAACTCCTATTTGGGTAAAACTTTGTTTTGACAGGTAGTGTGAATCTCATAATTTACCAGAATATTGTTCGTATCCACGTCAGTTTAACTTGTGTGTGATTTGCTGATCAAAATAAGCGATAAGTTAATAGTTTTTCTGTTTAAAATGTGTTTTTATTCTTTATATCCGTTAGTGGGAAGAAACGTATTATGGATGTTTGGCAAAGATATTTTGATATTAAAATCAATTGAAGGATGTTTAAACGAACGAAACGGATGGGGGTGACCTCAAGGTTGTTCTGGGCTACGGATAGGAAAACTGATGGTTCGAACTGCGATACGCTCTACACCTAAAGCTATAGTTGTGTTATAAAAGTGAAAATAATTCGTGTAATTGGTTTTAATGTGTAATATGTCCTGATTTCATACATTCATTGTTGTTGTTTATTACAGTCATATAGCATGAAAGAAAAGAGTGTTTTAAATACCTCTCATGTGTCACATGAACTTCTCTTGAAGTAAAAAACTATTTCCCACTATCGTCAGGTATATCATGTGGTTAGTTGTTCGGACTGCGGATTAGAAAGTCCAAGGTTCAAACCACGCTCGACGTGCTCCTCACTTTCAGATATTCGGTTATTACTAAAAATCAACATCGCTATTCGGTTAAGATTAGCTGTATAAGCGAATTGTGCTGTTAATTGGTCACCCTTCCTCTTGTCAGCATTTTTAAAGTCGAGTTGAGAGTGCTTGTATCTTAGTGTTTCGGACACTGTAGAAAAATAAATATTCAAAAGTATCAAATACTGTTTTGAAAACAAACCTAGTTTTGAATTATAAGATCTAGAAACTTTACGACCCTTACTTATAGAAAATAGTTGACTTAGGATGAATATGATTTTATTATTTTATGCTGTGATATTTACAGGGCAATAGACAAATCGTAAAATAATTTACTCTTATAAATGTTTTTGTGTTGTTTTTTTCATTAAGTGTTTCGCTATTATATATATTAAAACGATTATAAAGCAGCTAGTCACGTAGCAACCACAGTCGATATGAAGCTGCGGCGAAACGGCGTGTATCAGAACCACATTTCGGCATTCTTTGATATCTAAAAGGTAGGCTTACGATACGTCCGGTCTGAGGGATCAGTTTCGGTGTCCCGTCCGGTTTACTAATTTGTTCTGGTTGACACTGAATTGTCTTGGAATGTCCCGGTTTTTGATGAAAAGGCATACATTCTAAAAAGGATATACGGCAAATGTGAATATCTGCTTAGAATCCTGACTCGGTGTTGACAAAAAAGTAATTTTTAAGTTTCATTTTATTAACTGACGGGTAGAGGAAGCCATAGTGCTGTAGCATGCAAATTTTCAAAGGTATTGCTTCAGACGAAATTTGCAGACAGCTAATACGGTACCTGTACAAGTATAATGATTTGTCAGTGGGGTGCTATTGGGGGTACGCGCGTAACGGCAGCCACACAAGCGGCGAGCGGCAGCACATGCAAAGCCTTCTTTGAGCAAATGTTTGTGCTTTGTGATTGCTTTATTTATTACAGTATTTATTATACTAGTCATACGGTATATGATGAATTATTTTCATTCTTTTATTTTAGAAATTAATCCTAGCTCTTAATGTCCAAAGCTGGTAATAGGAAGAACACATTCAACAGTGAATTACAAAAAGAATATCCATTTTGAAAAACATTTGTGGCAAGGACGACAGAGTCAAATGTTTGCAGTGTTCATCCGAGTTCTCTGTTTCACATGGTCACAGGTCAGACATAAAAGACCATTTAAAAAGAGCTAAACATGCAGGTAGTCTTTCAGTAGCTGCTCAAAGTTCAAGAGTTTGTGTGATCTTCAAAAAGTGTGTCTAAAGAGAGTGACTTGTTAATAGCTGCCAGAAAAGCAACCTTTGCTTATCACAGTGCTGTCCATAACATAAACCAAAGTTCAGTTCTGCCAAAACGAAGAATGAGGCTATTATTTTGAATGCAATTGTCCCATTAGCAGCAGAGTTGAAGACTCAATAGAGGTCCAGTTCGTTTAACTTACAGCAGATGCTTCAAACTGAAAAGATGCCAAAATTATACCTATCACGGTAAGAATTTTTTTTGTCAGAGAAAGGAGTGAAAGTAAAACTTTTAGACTTTCAATCGGTTCCTGAAGTGACATCAGAAATTTTGACAAATTGCTTGGTAACCACTTAAAAGAAACATGATTTATCAAAAAAAATGTTGCTTATTGTTGTTGCAACTGCAATACAAATTTTGGAAGTGTAAAGAGAAAGAAAAAAACAATGTATATATTCGATTGAAGAAGGAACTTGATAGAAATATTGTGGGTGTTTATTGTGGTGCTCATATTGTAGATAACTGTCTCCAAACTGCAGTTAATGTCCTTCCTATTGAAGTGGAAAGCTTGGTGGTCAAAATTTACATTTCTATATTTACCTGAAATAATTCTGTGAGTTTGTGGAAATTTACGAGAAGGTTCTCCAATATAGAAAAACGCGATTTATCTCTTTGTTACAAGCTATTGAGAGTATTCTCCAGATTTATGAAAGACTGAAGTCATATTTTTGTTTACAAGAACCGTGTCCATTGTTAATAAAAAAGATTTTTTTAAGTAAATGTGGAGAAATGTATCTATGGTTTGTTCATGGACAACTAGGTTTGTTCAAAAAGTGATTTTTAGCCATAGAGAAAACAAAAGTAGCTGCAAGTGATATTGTTACAGAACTTAATTTGAAAACTAATCTGAAAGAATGACGAGATTATAACATTATTCCTCTTGGTGAAAAAAAAATGTGTCTATACTCTGAATTATAAAGTTCCCCATGGACACAGAAGAATGTCTGCGGGCTTATAACGTCAGAAATCGGATTTCTATACCCGTGTTAGGCAAAGCAGAGATAACCCTTTGTGTAGCTTTACATTTTGTATAATTGCAAACAAACATATCATAGAAGTGTTTTGCATTAATAGCATTGGAAAACAAAATAATAGGAATCAATTTGAGGCCATCAAGAAAGAAATTGCAACAAGTCAGGCGCCAGCCATAGTTACCAAAGTTCGGTCTTAAAACAACAGAGAATCTACAAACTTAAGAGTTAGTGATAAAACTCCAAGCAATAGTAATCACCATAATTACTTAGTATCTCCGTCTGAAAACGAGGCCAACAAGGTATGGGTTCACCAAAATAAGACTTCCGGTCACCTCTCGTCCATACTATAGACAGCTGTAGAATGAAAGAGGTATACATACTATTCTATATATACACGTACCTCCCACGTTGTCGTACGCAACGACTGTGAATTTCAGTACAGTCCAACTGTTTAAACGAAAGCTTGGAAAACACCTTCATCGTACACATCATAGATTATGGAAAGCCTGCAAGAAAAAGTGATGTGTTTTTGAATGTTACAGTGTGAGTGTGTGTGTTTTTCGTATAGCAAAGCCATAAAAGGCAATGTGCTCAGCCCACCGTGGGGAATGGAATCCCTAATTTTAGCGTTGTAAATCTGGAGACATACCGCTGTACTAGCGGGGTCCTGAATATTACACCCTTATGGCAGAAGCCTTTGAAACAGAAATTACGTTGCAGGACTGTTGTTAAAACAGCCATTAGATGGAAAGTTACCAAACGTCGCAACATGGTCCATGACTACACAGTGAAAGTCTAAAATCGTTTTAAAATAAAGTGCTCAACGCTTTGTCGTTTCAGCGAAAAAACGCTACCGCCTACCAAAAGTAATGCATTGCGTATTATTACAAACACGCAAAATGTTTGTAATGCAGTGTTTGAAGTATTTGGTTATTCAGAGGCAAAAATATCAAAGAGCAAAAATGGTAAAAAAATATGGTACAAAACAAACATTGTATGAGCTACAGCGATCTTAGACGTTTTGGGAAAACAAAAAGTCGCTCATTTTGTAAGAATGAAACCGGTAAAGAACGCCAGAGAAAATTTAAATCAATAAAATTTATTGAACTCACAAACTTCTATCCACGTCAAGATTGTGCTTCTCTTAATAAATAATGGTGTTTAAGAAATCAGAAAACACACGAAATTTTGTTTTGGTTTGTTTTTAATTTCGCGCAAAACTACACAAGGTCTATCTGCGCTATCCGTCCCTCATTTAGCAGAGAATGCAACTAGCCAACACCACCTACAGCCAACTCTTGGGCTACTTTTTTACCAACGAACAGTGGGATTGACCGTCACGTTATAACTACCCCACGGTTGAAAGGGACGAGCATATGTGGTACGAGGGAGATTCAAATTCGTGGCCCTCTGATTAGGAGTCGAGTGCCTTAACCCACCTGACCATGCAGGGACGCTTGAAATAATAATCTTTGAGAACATAAAAAGAAAGTGTAGATATAACATTAATTTGTAAATTAATTGTAATTTTCTCTGTGTCTATTTGAATGCAGGCTAATAAATCGAAGTACTTTGGGATTGAAATAAAACTGATATTTTCAATAGTTATTCACGTTCCACAAGAAATTAAACCTTAATTTGAATATTACTTAAACTGGAATATTTCAAAATAACAAAAGGAGTTGTTTAATGTACAATTAAATCTAAATATACTATGATTGTATCTTTTACAGGTTACTTTTGGAGTAATTCGAAATTGTCAATTTTGTAGAGTTCTCCGTGTTTTCTTCTGTTGATATGATTAGTACCGTGTTTTCTTCTGTCACCAAAGCTCTGAATCACATCCTGGACTACTGACCATATATAAATCCTGGTACAATGTTGATAAAGCTGATAACCAAGTGTCTCAACCACGAAACGCTTAAGAAATTAACCATTCATCGTATTCTTTGAATTTTATTTGAAACCTAGTCAGAAAAAACCTACTTCACTTAATCGGCACTTCTCTATGTAGAAAGTCAACATACTGGTAAATTAGAAGTACAACAAATGTCCCATCACTGAGCCATTTTGTACTAAACAGGTATGGAAACGGATTCGAGAAGTTGGTTCTTGTTTTTATCATTTGTTCGAGAAAGTTGGATTAAACATATTGTTTTATCAACCAAGAAAATTATATAATAAGCCATTGATATATTATACTGGGTATAGAATTGTTTTATTAATGTTCTGTATCTTGTGCATGGAAACACTTTATGCTAATATAATCATAGCTTGACAAATAAATAAAAACTATTATAAAGTAAATGAAGTGGTTTATTTTACTGAAAACTATGGTCAGTTAAATAAGTGATTTGTTTCCCTTAAAATAAGCCACTTTATTACGTTTATAACTGTTGTTTGTTAATTTAATATAATACCATAGTTTTAGCGTATTTCGAGTCACACGTTGTATCCTCAAGAGTTTTGTCTAAAGTTATAATAGAACTAATCTCCTCCACTCAAGTGTTGATGTCGAGACTTGTGACCAATACTCGTGCTTTTTTTTCTTGTTTTTCACAAAATAGATTATAAAAAGTGTGAGTATTTGCACAGGTTTGTACAGAGAGTTTCTTGGCCGAATGGTATTACTTTTCGTATTGCTTTAGAATTGTAAATAGTGCTTTTAATTAGTGTGTTTATTGAGATTTGTGACTATTTGTTTTTCAGTAGATAATATGAATATTTATTGAAATAAATTTATATATAGTTTACACGATAAAATATTGCTTTAAATTTAAATGTACAATAAGTCTATCTTTTTAAAGCAAACTTACATATTCACCTATTAATAAATAACTAGACATCCTTGAGAACACAAATAACTGTTTCCAGGACGTCATATGTATATACACCCGATGTGTAAAGCACATGTATAACTTGGTACGGACCACATAATATAAAACATTTATACCACAAACAAAATAAAGTACCCCGCAAAATAATCGTTATTTTCACAATATTGATTAGTTGGACGATAAGTGGGCTTTCAAAGTTAGCGAGAAATACCCAGTTCACTAATCATACTGTTGTCCACACTGAATAGGGTGGCAATGCAGCCATAATCACTATAGGAAACAATAGTGCCTGCATGATTCGAACCCCCAAACAAACCAAATGGTCGGACTCTTCTTGCTCTGATGAGAAATGTGGCAAACAACCAATCTCAGACGGCTGCAACAATTGTAGAACAGGCTCAAGCGTGTCCCTCAACCAAAAAGGGTTATCTTTAAAGCATGGACAACAATGACAAAGTACTACTTTCCTTACTCTTACAACATCGCATGTCGACAGTAGTGGACACCACAGATGCTATCAAACCCTCTGGAATACTCTAAGTTCTGCCTATGAACCCGCATTCCCACAATTCTCAGATAATAGATGCACTAGGTTTGATGACTATATATTTGCATGAAATTTCCTTAAATCGTTTAAAAGCCATGAAAACTTACAATAGTATTTTTGTAACGGTGTTAGTTCATTTAGAAAGTTAGACGATGATATGTTGTAGTATTCGCTATAATTCTCGAGAAAGATCTCCTACCTGTCTACGTCAATGATCAGCTTACCAAAGAGGCAGTATTTTCATGCAAAATTGGCATCTTCTCACTCATTCCAAGGTCAGAGCATTACTGCACGCCATTCATCGAATATGAATCTTCTCGACCATGAGTGGTCAATCCTTGGTCATTCTTGACAATATCCAACCAAACAAACTGGCTTCTAAGGATGCATTCGACCCAGTATTTTGCCAATAACAATACGCAGTACCACGAGTCCAGAACTCAGGTCTTTTAAAGGGCAGATCGAGTAACTTCTGATTATTATCAACTCGGGATCAAAACAATCTACTATGAAGATCAGAACAAAAAGTTAACCCAGCTAAGAATATGGTTAATTTAATATGTCGCTCTTTCTTATAAAATATAATAATTAAAACTCATTTATTTACCAGTATAAGCGATATTGTTTTACATTCGTTTATTTGCTGTTTTTTTCTGGTGTGCGTATTTACTTATTGTTAGACTCTATACGAGTTTGGGATTTTCTGACATCATATTAAAATTATTAAAGCATTATTTACAGCACATAAATAAAGAATAACTACAAGTCTATGCACATAAATTGAGCACATTGAATCCTGTGGAATTACATAATTACTACAAAATATCCCACCACTTGAGCAATCTCAAATACAGTTTCATGACAAGACTATAAGTTTTATATTCCGAATTTAAAATATTACCATTGGAAACTTAAAATACAATAAAAAATGTAGTCAAACATTTGAAGTTATAAAAATAATAAAGCATTTATGATACTAAATCATTATTATGCTCAAATATTCAGGTATCTTAGAGAATATTCTTATTTATTTAAATTTTTTCTTATAAAATACTTTCGAAAAACGATTGACTGATGTATGATATGAAACCTGTTGTACATATATAAGTATATTATTTTAAATCAATCTATGAAACTAGTCAGATGATTTGTATTGCATAGATTAACAATTCGCATTTCCCGTAGATTTTAATAATATTTATTGGTTCCATGTGTTTTCTGTTAAAGAATAACTCCTGTATAAACCCATAACAAATGTCTGTGTTTTCAGGTCAGCGTTTCTCAATCGGTGGTCGCTGCCTACTGGTGGGCTTTAAAGTAATTTGAAGCTGGCTCCAAAAAAGATTGTGATTGGATAATGATATACCAAAGAATTTGCAGAACAGCAAAAATATAATTCAAACTATATAATTCCTTGAAAAATGCTAAGTATAAATTAATGTTACGGGCGTTAATCCAGCATGACAATCATGAAACAGCATTACCAAATATGTCATTCTTCTATAATCTCTGGCCCAGCAAGGCCAGATGGGGTTAAGGCGTTCGATTCGTGATCCGAGAGTCGCGGGTTCGAATCCCGGTGGCACCAAACATGCTCGCCCTTTTAGCCGTGGGGGCGTTATAATATAACGGTCAATCCCACTATTCTTTGGTAAAAGAGTAGCCCAAGAGTTAGCAGTAGGTGGTGATGTCTAGCTACCTTCCCTCTAGTCTTACACTACTAAATTAGAGACGGCTAGTGCAGATAGCCCTTGAATAACTTTGCGCGAAATTAAAAAACAAAACTATATTATCTTGCGGTGGGCATCGGGATATTTCTTGAAATTTAGGTGGGCCGTGCTACTAATAGGGTTGAGAAACGCTATTTTAGTCTGTCTTATCAACATCAGTATAAATGAATCTTCCTGTCCCGTTTTGCGGAATATTTCGAAGTGTAGTTTTATGCTTAGAAAATACTTTTAAGTTTTGTTTTTTCAATTGTTTGTGTATTAATTACAACAATACATAGTATATGTACTGTTCAAATTATAAACTCTAGCAAATTCACATTTAAACACGCTATTGGCTTCAATTGATGATAGTGGTAACATTACATTGAAAGTTTAGTGTTTTGCATAACTGTGTAATAATATTCAATTTAACTAAAAATGTGAATTTTGTAATAACTTGAAAATATTTAAAGAGTAAATGCTTTCTATTATGTTTTCTAAAAGACTTGAACAACTTTAAAATTGTGTTCAACCAACCACCTTGGTTTTTATTTGTTCAATTCCTCATTATTGAAGTGTTCCATTTTGCATTTTTATGGTAAAGTATGCATGTTATTACTATGTTACAGATGAGGTCTTGTGTATTGTTAATATTAATAGAACAAGTAATATTTACAGTGAAACCTTTTAGTAATGTTTGATATAAAGAACAGAGAAATCAAATCCATTTTTAAACTTGCGATTTGATTCGACGATCACTGTAAAAAAAAATTGGAGTAAGTAAGTAAACAGGGAATAGTTGGAAATATACAATTCCAATGAAAAACTTTGATTAATTTATGGTACAAAACAACTTTTAGCAGTTTGTAAACGTCATCACTATATTACTTCTTTATTGTATTTTAATTTACAGTAGAAAATTCACTACCTAAAACCCTTGTGAATTTGACATCTTGAAAGTGATACTGGATTTAAAACACTATCAAATATTGTTCCCAGTTACAGAAGCTCATTAACTTGTATTTAATTGAATGAATGTGCAAAATTTACAATGAAAACAGATAAACGAAAAGCGAGATATTGAGCTATTAATAAATGCATAGTTCACTTCTCGGAATTTTACACGCGATACGTATCACTAATGTAATATATATATATATTCGAGTCACTGTGCGCAAGAAGTTTCAGAACAGATACGAAATATCTTATCTCCAGCAACGTCTACGATTTAGATGCATAGACCATCGCTTTTGTTAAACTATCGAGAGTCTTAAGAAAAACATCCAAGTTTATTACGAAATACGTGTAAAATGGAAGGAAATCAAAAACGTGACTTTATAGAGGAAAGCTACATGTAATACAAGTTCAGATGAGTTATTAAACTGGACTGAGCGTATTTTAGTATTTTTGATGTACAATTAGATTCGGTTTCTTTTCTAAACAGTTTGGAAAGTTTTATGCGTTGGTTTGCATTTAACTCGTATTTTGTTCATTTACAATGTTTTCACTGTACTTGACGTAATTTTAAATAAATCCAAATTATTGTATTAAAATACATATATATATTTATGTGTGCGCGTGTATTACTTCTGAGGCCTGGCATGGCCGAGCGCGTTAAGGCGTGCGCTCGTAATCCGAGGGTCGCGGGTTCGCGCCCGAGTCGCGCTAAACATGCTCGCCCTCCCAGCCGTGGGGGCGTATAATGTGACGGTCAATCCCACTATTCGTTGGTTAAAGAGTACCCCAAGAGTTGGCAGTGGGTGGTGATGACTAGCTGCCTTCCCTCTAGTCTTACACTGCTAAATTAGGGACGGCTAGCACAGATAGCCCTCGAGTAGCTTTGTTTCCAAAACAAACAAAGTATTACTTCTGAACCTATATCATTGTATCTTTTATTCTGACATGCACCCTGCTAGTAGAGCGGTATGTCTATAAATTTAAAACGCTAAAATAAGGGGTTCGATTCCCCTCGCTGGGCTGAGCAGATTGCCCGATGTTGTTGTTTTCGAATTAAGCACAAAGCTACACAATGGGCTATCTGTGCTCTGCCCATCACGGGTATCGAAAGCCGGTTTTTAGTGTTGTAAGTCCGCAGACATACCGCTGAGCCACACACACATTACTCTGATACAAGTAGTGGCGAAAGTACTTTAACTTGTTATCCATAACGTAACGGTGTTCATCCCCATATATTTTATACAGATCAACACTACTAACTAACACGTGTCGAAATTTCAACATTTGAAAGTACATATTAGTATTGAGGTTTAGGTCCCCCGCTAATGAAAAAGTTCGTTTAAGTTTAATTTGAAAATATTTCTGGTGTTAAAAATGAAATAAAAAATAATACCTAAGTTTTCTGTGTTGTCCCAAAACAGGGAGAATTTGGACGTGAAGCAAAGTTTTTGTTATTTGTGTTTAAATAATATAACAGTGTTTAGAGATAACAATGAAAGTATTGATCCATCTCGGCTGTCCTATCCTTTAAACTAAACTAAAATATAAATAAATAAATCTTCATAAAACTGTTTCAACTAATAACAACTCATACCGTTTCAAAAGTGTCCTCTAGTCCTACTATTCTCGCTACTAAGTATGAAAAAGGTAACGTATTAACGCTAGCCTATCAGTTCCCTTTACAGTCTTAAATACTTAAATCAGATCGTTTTAAAATATATACCCAACGATACCAGTAAAAATCGTTATGATAAAACGAAAGTAAATGACTTTGATAAAATGAATTGCCAATACGTTGAACTGGCTTATTTTAGCTCCAATGAACTGCTGCCGATTTCTGGAGAACGAACACGTTCCGAGTTCTACACCGAGGTCTATACTAAAAACAAAGAAAATAAAAATATAAAATCGAAGCCAAAACGTCTTATTATTCTAGAAACCGGACGCAATTCATTAAAGCCAAAATTCTACCAACTCCGAGTATTTACGCAATGAAATGTTTATATATATTCACGTAATCAAATTACAAATAGACGTATGAATAATTTTTTGATTCTGCAAGCTAACAGTCATTTGTATATTATCAATAACTGTATTTTAAATCTTAATATTGCTGTTTTGGAGTTACCGCAATTTCACGTAAACTTTTATTTTCCTTCGTTTATTGTAAGCTTACATCTGCTGACATGTCTTAAGGTAAATCCATAATCCCAAGTTGACAGTTGCAAATAAGATTACTGAAAGAGTGAGAAAAAAAAAGTCCTATAGATTGTTTATAAATTAGATGTGTTGTATAATCCTTTGTTCTATTTGAAGCTGTCTTAAGAGCTGAAATCACTGCACTCTTAATTAAATAAACTAGAAGATAAAAACATTGCTATTTTTAGTTTAACTACAATCTTGGTAAATACATAGCATGGGCATTCTCCAAATATGCAAGATCAGCCAGCTCATTCATCAAAGACTCTTTTAATTTCAAGTCCAATCTAAATCAACTTAATCATAAAGCCTTAATGGCCAGTTTCGATGTTATATCCCTCTTCACAGAAGTTCCAACAACAGAAGCCTGCAAGATAGCCTTAGAACTCTATATTCGAGACCCTAACCCGATTATAGACATTCCCAGTAACCAGTTAGCAACCCTCATAGAATTCACCACAATAAAGACAAACTTCATGTTCAACAACCAAAACTATATACAAACAAATGGCCTAAGCATGGGCAACCCAGTATCGCCAGTTCTAGCCAATATTTTTATGACACAAATTGAAACACAAGCAATTAATACAGCATTACATCCACCACTATACTGGTACAGATATGTAGATGACACGGTTGCGGGATTCGAATCTACAGAACACATACTTAACTTTTTCACTCACATTAACTCTATACATCCCAACATTAACTTCACATGTGAACAGGAAGAAAGCAATCAAATATCATTTCTTAACCTCAAAATTATAAGAACCGACACACAATTCAAAACAGAAATCCACCGAAAAATCACCCATACTGGACTATACATTCCTTGGGACTCAGCACATGAAACAAAACAAAAACTCAACATACTAAGAAACCAGATAAACACAGCCATAAAACTATGCTCGCCAGATAAAATTAACGATGAATTAGATAAAATAAAACAATACTTCATCAACATCAATAAGTTTCCTCCACAAACCGTAGAAAACATTATACGCACACACCCAGACAGAAAGCAAAATCAACCAACAAAAGTAAATATATCTCACGAATCAAAAAATCACGAAACCATATACTGCTGTATACCATATATTCCTGACATCAGCAAACAAATAACCAACATTTGGCAAAAACTAGTAACAAAATATAACATTCCAGTTAACACTAAATTTATTCAAAAACCAGGCACAAAACTAAGGTCTATACTATGTAAGAACTACACTGACAAACACGACACCAACATTATTTATAAAATACAATGTGATAACTGCCACGACTTCTATATAGGAGAAACAAGTAGAAAAATGGAAACCAGATTCAAAGAACATAAAAAGTCACCTTCACACGTTTTCGAACACTGCAAGTCAAATGGACACAACATAACCATAGAAAACACTAAAATACTAAATAAAGAAACAAACATAAACAAACGAAAAATTAAAGAAGCCTTACTTATACAACAACTTAAACCCAAAATAAACCAATATAAAGGAACACCATTATACCTATATTAATATTATAGATAAAATTATATATTCAAACATCAAACCGCGCCCTCTACATTGCGACACTCAGTTATACAACCCCTTCCAAACATGTGGTCAGCTTCCGGCCAGTTACCTTTCTTTGTGAACCTGACGATGACCGAAGAAGGTCGAAACGTTGTTCGCTCTTCTATTTGAAGTGTTTTCTGAGCCCAAAAGAGCCGTTTTTTGCATATATTTTTAGTTTGATTCTCTTCCACCTATGTCAGGCCTACACTTACATATTACGTTGAAAGACCGAGTGGTCAGAGCGCTCGATTCGCAGTCTGTGAATCACGGGTTCGAATCCCTTCGTGGAAAATCCTCGCCTTTCAGCCTTGAAGGTTTTTTAATGTTACGAGTAATCACAGTTTTCGTAAGTAAAATAGCAGCCCAATAGTTGACTGTGGGTGGTGGGGCTCTATCGTCTTGTATATCACTTCTACTCTCGTTTAGCAGATACTGCTCTCTGATATATTTGAGCGAAATTCAACATGTTAAGTTAACATACAGTATAATTTGATGGTTATCCTAGATTTATTAATACAACGTTTGGTGTAGAAGACATTTTGAATGCGTGGTAATTTTAGTTTAAAAAATCACTAACGAATTACAGTATATTGATAATTGAGGATTCAGTGAAAATCGTCCAGTTCAACAAACATATTTAAAACACAAAACATTACGAGTCAAGCAAGTTGAATCTTAAGGCAAACTGATGGGTAGTAATTATAGAAACATAAAACTAGACGTCAGTACACCAGTAGTAGCAGGGTAACATGCTGAATTAAAACTATAGAGGTACTCAGAAGGGTGCATATCTCGCACACACTGAGTTGATTATTTTCGGCTCCTAAAAAATACGAAATTGTGTCCGTATCTCTGTCGTTATTAACGAACACGGACGATATTTGGTAGGATAATAACGAATAATGTTCTACATCACTCCACTAGTTTCACCAAAATCCCATAATTTTTGACACAGTTACAGAATAAAAATATTGTAAAAAATTAGTTTCCGTGTTAATAGAGATATTTTTATTTTTTCAATAATTTCACTCTAAAAATTTGAAAACAGTGAATACATGCTAAATGAAATTAAACAGCTTCGGTTTAGATATTAAGGGCTACACAATAAATTATCTATGCTCTGTCTATCACAGGTATCGATACCCGTGTTTTAACGTAACGAGCCTGTAGACTGAACCAATAGCTGTGGCAGGAGAAATTAATAAAAAAGTTTAAAACATTTATATATTTTATTGTATATATACAATTTCAATTTGTTTAAAATTAAAAGACGTGAAACGGGTCAACATCTAAATTTATAATGAACCAATATATCAAAAGATGTTTGCCCTTTCAACCGTAAAAGCGTTATTATATGACAGTCAACCACAACATATATTGAAATGAGCATAGTCCAGGACAGCGGGGAGTGCCACCAACTGTTTACCAACACGCTGGTCTGAGTTTCAAACTTGGGATAACAGCAGACATTATCAAAATGCTATAAGTAAAAATAAACCAACCAAACCAGTAAAAATTAAATTTAAAAAATATCCAATAATACACCTGCAGGGATTGTCTCTTAACGTTTGTTAATACATACATATCTTGGAATCTTATGAGACATAACGTTATGGTGTTCATAAAGCTAGTATTTTCATACTGAGAAATAAAATTAAAAGCCCATATCTATGCATGAAGTTTTCACGATACTCTTTTAATATTCATGATGAATGACGTTGCTTCCAATACTTCACGTCGTTACCGAGTGTTTGTCAACTATCTAATACTTCAACCGCTTTAGAAAGAAAGGGAAATTGATGTTTCAGTTCATAGGAATACACTTGAGGTATATATTAAACAGCTTTTAGCTCTTCAGAACATGCATCAAACTTCAACTCCTGTCAAACCGATCAAGATATCAACATGAAGTAACGTTTCAGATTCTTACACATACCATAATCAAACATGTGCTGCTCAACCGTTGAACGGTACCCTAGCGGAAACAAAGAGAAAAGAAAGCGATATCCTCTACAATACCTCTAGCTCTTTCACAATACTAAATCCTATACAAGCGCTTTAAAATAAAAAACTTCTAAGCAGCGTCAGTATAAGTCATAAAAAAGGGACTAATAAGGAAACGCACAAGGACAATTAAAATATTCAACACTATCTCTTCGAATGTGTTACAAACTTATCCCAAATAACTACCAGCAATACAGAACTACTTGAAACAGCATTCAGCTAACCGGTAACCATCGACAATCGAGTATTTTGTTTTCGAAAATACCAAGAACAATTGGTTCAGTGTATAGTTACAAAATGGATTAGTCATATGTACTTTGTCCTTCACGCGCAGTTCAAGCTCCAGGTTTAAGTGTTGTAGGTCCCCAAAGTTTCCACTAATCAAAAACCAAGGAAAAGCATCAATAATATTGAACTAGTCATCAATAACTGAAGAAGTGTAATATTCTCTGGTGAAAGTTTTCCATGAACGAGTTCTTTAAGTCTTAATGAAACCAAAATCTGGCACTACATCCCTGATGTTGGCAACATTGACAATATCCCTAATTATGCTTTAAAATAACAGTTTAAACAATCTCTAGCCTTCAAATAATCCGCTTATTTTACTGTTCTTTGTTGTTGGAATCCACATACTACATCAAGTTTGTAGCAATTACATTGCTTTTCTATGTAAAATATAAAGGCTGCCCAAGCGGTAATTAAGGATTAATTGCAATATTGATCGTATTTTTCTATGCGTTGTTAGTCCTTAATTAAGGGATAAAAATAAAGTCTTGCAACGATATGAAGAAAGAGACAAAAATAAATTAACAAAGTCTTTCGAAAGGCGACGACGTTCAGATCCCTTTGGAAATTCGAAGGTTTAAATAAGTGTAACTTTAGAATTTAAAAACAGAATAATGGAAGGTTTTAATTATTTTCCACTGTATGAATGTGCTTGTCTACATCAAATATAAAGAAATGGTGATGCACTGGAATATAATTATTGTATGAAAAATATGTAACGTCAGAACAACGTTAGTGTATAACGAACAAATCAACACATCAAGGTAAAAAGGTAGTCAAACATGGATTCTTCATACAATAATTTTTTTATTTGCTGATACAGTCGAGTTAATTGGAGTTATTCCATTTTTAATTGCACTAATATGAATTCGGTGAGGTAAGGCTTTAAAATTTAGTTAATTTTGGTCAGTTGTTCAAAACTGAACACGCCATAAATCTTAATGTTTCCTACACTTACACTTTGTTCACGAACCATTGTTGATTCGAGAACCAAGGTTAATTTTATTTACTTCGATACACGTGGCGTGTTGTATGTAACACATGTCAAGTGGCAGTTTTTGAGTCACTGACAGTGTGTCACGATAAGACATGTATTTTTCTTCTTTGATTATTAATCTTGGGTGTGCGGCTCATAGAACGCTTCTGAGGTATTGTTTGTACTTTAAAAAACAACAAAAAACTTAGCTCATAGTTCCTTCATCTCCTGACCGATTCGAGATCTAATTGCAGTTTTGGGCTCGCAGATCAAACTCTTTCGATTGTTATATTTAACCACATTGAAGGTCTCGTAGATTAGTTTACTCTAATCCTGCCTAAAAGAATTTAAGATGCCATGGCTATTGAGAATTTCCTCTTGTTTATTTATGAACATAATACCTTAAGGAAGGCTTCGGGTTTAAAAAGAGAAACAAAAACCAAGTTATTAACAAAATGAATTTTACATTTATTGAAACATTTTAAATTAAGTGCATAATGATTTCGTTTTCAAAAATTCTGTATTAATATATATTTATATTTATATATATATATATATATATATATACACATAAAAGCATCTCACTCTTCTTCCGCGAACTGCTAGTTATCAATGAACATCTTAATATACATCAATGGGTAGGCTTTACTTTGAAATGGCCTCTTGGCCACGTTTCACTGATCAAAATAGTAAATTTAATATGTACAGTACATTATTTCTCGGAGCATGCTACCACAAAAACATACAATATATATATTATCATTGGTCACAAACAGTCGGGAAGAAACCAGTCTCGACACGTTTCTTCTGTATGACAACCTCTCAGATGCACTTCCGTGTCTGGCAAAATACATCATAGCTTCATTGTCAAAGTCTAAAAATCTCATTAATATTGAATTGGGAAAGTCAATGTTTCAAAATATTTAGACTCATTTTATAAAATATTTTAAGAGTGAAAAAATAAAGAAATATTCCATGTCTCATGGTAGTTACCACTCGTGTATAATTCAAGTTATGATCTCAGCTTGAATTTATACTATCGTAATGTGAACCACTTACAGATACCAATGTAAAACTTCAGAGCAAATAGATCTCACTTTCACAAGATTTCTTCTACTTAACTAAACAGGTAATCTTGTCTATAATGAACGTTTTTTTTTCACCTTCAAAAACATGTTTAATAACACAGTCCAATAATAACTAATAATTTATACCCCAAAACTACTTTTCAAATATTACAATAAACAACGAAAAATAATTATTTAAGAATCACAATTAGTGATGCACCATTTAAGATGTCAAGACTGGCCATGGTGGTTGCCTATGTTTCGTGAAAAAGATGATTTTATACACATCTTATATATCACTTCAAAGAGAAAATTTTTCATCACAATCTCTTACAAGTTATGTACATGGCCCTTGAATATTTGGGACAAAAGTATTTATAATGATTATTTATATAAAGTATAAAAACATTTGTATTTTTTTTCCTGTAATAAAAAAAATGTTGCTATTCAAAATAACAGAAAACAACAACATTGGATGTACTATCAAATTTAAAACACAGGTTAGTTTGGCATTTAGAAGGCAATATTCAGAATCATAAAAAAGTCAATTTACATAGCGTTTATAACTCCCCTTTCCCACTGAAATCCCCAGAAGACACACTATGAAAATAATAAACATTTTTCAAAGATGAGCAAATAAAAAAATACACTAGAGAATTCCCTTTGAAACTTCACATAAAAACAGTGTGGGTATATTACCCTTTCCACCATATACTGTTCTCTTATTAATACATAAATGGATTTTGCTCAACCAAAGTCTTTTGCCATTTCATCCAAACCACTGTTGGCATTTGATTTGGCAGTAACATGGTTATCAAAGGACCTGTTTTCTGTGGTACAAGATATCAAGCTTGTTTGTGTCAAATTTCCTTCCTTATCATAGCATTTATTATCAACTGCTTTGTTCTGATTTTCTTGGTTTATTATGTTATCTTCCTGATCTACATCTGTAATTTGATGCTCAAGATTGCTACCTTCAATTTCTTCATCTCCAGACAGAGCATCAACAAACTGTTCTGTAGGGGTACTAAACCCATTAGTTTCATTGTCTTGTTCCTCCAGATATTGCTGCATCTTGTCTCCATCTTCCTCATCCTCTGTGAGCTCTCCCATATCTTCTTGAATATTGGAGTTGTCTCTTTTCGCTTCATTACCCTTTTTAGAATTTAATATTTGTAAGTGTTCTTCAGTCTCAGATTTGGTTTCTTCATCTTCTTCACACAATCTTTGTTCTTTGTTATCTTCCTCCAAGTTGTATGGTTCCATTTCTTTTACACTGCTCAAATCTTCCTCAGTTACTGCTTTACTACCAATCTCCGACTTGTATTCCGTATTACATTCTTTACTATACAAAGCTTGTTTATCACAATCTTCGCTCAATTCTTCTCTGGGCTGTATTTTATCTTTATTCAATTTTAAGAATCCTTTCTCAGAGATTTCTGCTAGTTTCTCCTCGGGATGCACAATTTCTTCAAAGGGTTCTACATGTTCTACATCTTTTTCTGTATAATTTTCAACAGAAAATTCCAGTTTGGCTTTTTCTTCAGTCTCAAGATATTCTTGTTTTCCTTTCTTTTCATACAAAAGGTGTTCAGTTTCTTTGTATCCCTTATCTTCAACTTGCCCAATTTCACCAATGTCTTCACCTTCAAGATCACAGTCCTGATGTTCTTCTTCCGACTCATTTTCCTCATCTTCAGACTCCTTGAGGTTTTCATCTGTTACTGTGGCTATGAAGTAAAATTATACTTTGAAACCCTTGTCTCATTCTGATTTATAATACAAAGAAGAATCAACATACAATAAGAAAGAGTGGCTAACATATGCTGTGTAAGTATCATTCTATGAAATGTGAATGTTATCCAACTTACTTTATCAGAATTAACACTACATCAGGTGTTTTTCTTCATGAGGGTGTTATAATAGTTTTACACTGACCTGGTTGGTTAATAATTTGAAATAAAACAGGAATATTTTAAAGACCAACTGTTTCATGTACACAGAATTCCTATTATTTTATTATTACATTTTATATTGTAAATTGTCTTTAGGAAGGCTGAAAACCAAAATATCACATTTTGTTGCTTCAATTTGTAGAATCATAAAGCTGTAGCTGTTTAATTTTTACTAAATTTGTGATGTTCTCTTCACTTTTCCTGTTTTTCTCTTTGTGCATTTGTGTGTAAGTGAATGATGGAGATAGCTGTATAGTACATCAGCTACTCAAGCCTACAAATACCAATTATGTTAAACACAATTTTAACATGAAAAGAGAAAAACAGTGAATAAAATATTACATAAGCACACTTCAATTGTAAGTTAAACCAATACTACCAACAATTCTCAGAAGGTGTATACACCATTAAAGTGTATCAAACACCAAAATCCCCATAGAAAGAATGAATTTAACAATTATTCACAATAGATTATAACTTGTGCAAACAGCCACTAGATCTTGTACTGCAATGAAAATGACCTATATAATAGTTTTGTTTCACACTGATAAACAAACAAAAACCTGATTATTGAAACTAAAATGTAACTTTTTTTTTCAAGTTGCCCCAAATAAGGTACTACCAAGTTATTTTTTACTGCTTGGATGAAGACAACACTACTACTATCTCACCTTGATTTTAAAGCACTTTTCTCATTTATAAGATACAGAAATAAGATTAATTTCCTCATACAATTGCCTGCATTTTACACAAGGTCTTTCAGTCAAGTGACTTAGACTAAAACTGGACAAAAATTCTAACTCAAAAAAGTCTATATTTACATTTTGAAACAAAGACAATTAACTGGAAATGGCTGAAGTCAAGTAGGGGCAGGGGTTAGCCCACAATTAACCAATAATAATGCAATTCTTTCACACAGGTTTTAATTCTTAAAAATAGGAATGTAAGCAATATCAGGTTAAACCTGATTGCATATTATAACAAGATAAACTATATATAGGAAACTGTTTTTCTCAGCTTGTGCAGTGTTGGTGAATGTAGTTAAGTCATTAGTTGTGATTTTCTTCTTTTCTTTTATAAATACAGTTGTAAAGCTTAATAACTATGAAAGAGAAAGGGGTAAAAATAAAAACCCTAACAGAATGTTAAAATTAAAAAAAAAAAATACAGCAACTAACATGTATTTGTGCACTTCAAAAGTTTACAAATTCAAGATTTTTAATTCTGGCTTCCCCCCCCCTCACATTTACATAAGTATATCATTAAGTAAAATTGAAGTAATCATAAAACCTGTGGTTTCTTCACTGTCATCTACAAAGTCTATTGGTCCTTCCGATACTGATGAAGCTACAGAGATATAGCTATTTGGTCGAGATTGAATGTCATTCAAGTTGCTAGGAGAAGGGCACAATCTGTGACAAAGGCGATGACTTTCATGAAGAAAATGAAGCTGCTCTCTTGAAGTATGAAGTTCGTCATGCATTCGCAGTCTTTCTTCTTCCCTCTCTGAGACATATGACTATATGATAGGAAGAGAAATAAGAGTTAAATGAACTTCAATATATTAGTTAAACAAAGATAGATTTATCAGAAAATTAGAAAGTAAAATATGACTTACAACGTACAAGTACACAAATTCAAAAAAAGAAACAAAAAGCAGAAAATAATTTTTTTTCTGAAACAGTAACTGTTAAAGACTTTCTTGTTCTTTATATTATTGTGTTCACTTTCTCAATTAACTTAAACAATTTTTGACCAGCTTGTGGTTTCAATTTTACTTCTGGACAAATCTGATCAATACTTTGGGTCCTTAAAATCTATTTTGTGACAATTTTTTTTTTAATTGGCTATACAACTATATACAAAAGAAATTAATAAATTGCCTTTTATTTATTTTTACAGTTCTTATTTTGTCAAAGGAAACTAAAGAGAATTATTATATCTGTTAGTTTTTTAAATTAAAACATTCATTCATTAATTGATACTTAGTCAAATGATAAATATAATTCAATAGAACAAATTCAAATTCCTTTTGAAAAATGATGAATTCATCTTTTGAAATGGCAGCGATTGTTATAACGAACAATTTCCATTTCCCTTGTTTGCTGAAAAAACAACACACTAAACAAAATAAAATCTCTTCAAATAATATTTGGATATTGACTACAATGTTTTATACCTGATTAAAACAATCAAAAAACATATCTGGTTATAGGTTAAATACATCAACATCTTCTTAAACACACAAGAATGTTTAAAAAAAAAAAAACGTCTCTACAAACAATACCCATCTTTCTATGTTTTTACTACCATTGTTAAATTGGATGATTTTATGATTAGATAAATTCGATAAAATATACAACTTACCAAGAGTTGAGTCAAATGTCTATTTATAGTGCTAGATATATTTATTAATTTTGGCAAGGGTAAACTAAGTAACAGGCCTGTCTTCCTTGCAGCAACTGAAGTTTCTGCATGAATGTTATTGCATTTTTCTCCCACAACTGCAAACAGCCGAATTATTAAATCATGAAATAAGTAATAAACAAGCTACAATATTTAGAAAAGATTATATTCTCTTACCAAAAAGATTTCAGAACCATGTTAAGCCTTAAGTGATCTTCATGTGAATAGACTATCAGATTGTGCAAACAGGTGAATACAACATTTAAGTTGGATTATACAATTTGTTTTCTCCTTTTTAACTACGTTCACAATGTAACAATACAAAATGTTTAAGCCAGTCTGTTTTTGTGTAAAGAGAACTGTAACAATGAAAACAAATACAAGTTATAAATCAACTTTATTTTGGAAACAAAAACAGTTTTATTCCAGCATTTTGTAATTCAATAACAAAAACACCCAAACATACATTTTCAAATATATGGGAAAATGATAATCTCAAAGACTCAACATATGTTATTTTATTGTAAGAGTGGTCTTTGTTTTTGCTCAACCATATTAACAATCTAGATTATTTGCTGCTTTATTTCATAACAGAGAATCTCATGCTACATTTATCAAATAGCAATCAATCAGGAAACATGCAACTCAAATGAAAATAGTTGTTTTTGACAGGAAAAGTACATGTGAAAAACCGTTTCACAATTAAAGACTTGTATTTCTTAAACTAAAGAAAATACCATATAGTCATATCTTCACAAAATTTCTTTGCTTAACTATTAATGCTGAAATATTCTGACATTAACAAGAAATTCTATTTCATTACAAACTTCTATCAAGTTGTTTTTCAAAGCTAGTACTCACCTTCTCCACTGCAGGCATTTAACATGTCATCTTCAGACACTCTTAGGCCTTCATTTAATACTGAAGTAAGTTGATTAGCTGAAATATAGTAACATGGATTACACCTGTAACAACAAATTACAGTTCTAATACTGAAATTTATATGAGATATTATTACATTAGCATTAAAGACTCCAGTACTACTGTAAATGACAACAGAAACAAAAGTACAGAATAATTTTCTTATCAAAACAACTTCAAGAGCAAATTCTTCCAAAAATCATGGTATGTTTGAAGTTAATACCAAATTTAGTATCTAACAAGTCATTACAGAAGTTAATATTTCTCAGATGCTTAAAATAAAGTTACCTTGGTAAATGGATGCTAGAACTAGTTCTTTCAAATCTTTTTGACCCTCAAGTTCACTTGCCATCTGGAATACACATTAAAAAGAAAGAAAAAAGATTATATATATTATATTATACACACATAAACATGTGCATGCATGTAAACATGAAAACAAATATATCACTTAGATAAAATATTTACACAAGTCTTTGATGCTACCAAGACATGTAAACATGTCTTAGTTGTCAAATACATGATTGCATGTCAAATTTATGTAAAAGTAGTTCTAACTTTAATTTAATAATTGTAATACAAAAATACTTTTACCTTATGACTGTCATTTTGTAACATTTATATTGAAGTTCATACATACTTAAAAAAAATCATTTAAAAACTTTCATTTTTCTGCATTCTTTAAAGCTCTACGATTCTTTTTCCTTTGAAACACACACACACACGCATAACAAAAATAGCCTAACACTAAATAGCATCAACAGTGTACAAGTTAGAAAATCAGCACTACATAACAATGATGGAGGTGTAATTTTTAAAGAGAAAAGTAAAATTAAAATTACTAGTTGAGGTACCCGCACATTGGACAAAAGTTATTTAAATTCACAATTGATGAAAAGGTTCTCAAGAAATGAAAAGTTGTTTCCTTTATATATAATTTAAAAAAAAAACACCAAAATGTCCATACACACAGCAAAACACAAAAAGTGAAACTAAGTGTACATGCAACTACTTGAGTAGTTGAGGACCCAACAAACCTTCATGCCAAATTTGGTAAAAATCCATCAATAGAGGAGAAATAGCGTTTAAAAAACCTACAAAAAACACTCATAAAAACCTCAAACTACAAAACCGAAAATTTTTGTGCATTCCCCCTCCATGGACCTAATGAACCTCCATACCAGTTTTGGTGAAAATCCATCCACACCCTGTGAAGTATTTGCATGGTCATACAACAGTGTTATTATATTTGTATAGATGGCGCCAGTACATTAGATCTGCATGTGAGTTATTCATGACATCATATCTGCACCCTTAGAATGGAGAAAAATAAGGTTTTTCCATGATGGGAAACAAAGGCAAAATGAGAAAAATCATGACCACTATTGCAAATCTACATGCTCAGAAGATAAAACATTTCACAAAGTTATGGGTTATACATCACGTAATAAAGCTTTTCCAGCATCATTTAAGCAAGAATCCCATTACAGTATGCTACTTTTGTAATTTGGTAGCAAAGGATAAGAGTTTTGATTGTTTCACTTTATTTTTTTCTCACGAGTAAGGACTCTGTTACGGACTTACTGAAAAACTGTTGTTTTTTCTTTATACACTTACATAGAGACAAAGACAAATGTTAAAGATTTCGAAATACATCAAAAGAGCATATTCAAAATAAACTACTACCAAATATTGCACATATTCTCCATAAAACTATTAAATCCAGATTAATGTAGCATAAACCCCAGCAAATCACTGTTAACATTATAAAATCAAACTTTAAAAAAATAATTCAGTTTAATGTTTCATTTTCAGTAAAACATTGTAAATCTCATATTTGTAACAGATTAAATAAATTTTAGAAAAAGACATTGACAATTGTGAATATCACAGGTGCATAAAATACATTAAACTTTCACAGTGTGATCAAAGTAATGAAAACTGATTTAGAGAAGTGTGCTGATTCATTGGTTAGAAAAAATTCTTAGAATCTAAAACAACCATGTTATTTAACATTTGCATAACACATCCAAAAAAAAGTTTTTATATTTGTAAAAGAAAAAAATTATAGAATTCTATCATACCTCAGCAACATACTGAAATTCCTTCCTTGGAATCTGAAAAATCTGGGAAATAAGTTCTTGCTTTTCTGCCAAAGCTTCTGCAATTTGTTGATCTTTGCGACGTAACATTTCTAAATTAAACAAGATTAGTTAAACTGTTGAAATTAATTTAGTTCAAATTATGTTCATGACTTTCACTGAGCTGTTAGAGGTATATGCTGGTATTTTGAAAATGTTTTAAACATTTTGTAAAAATCTTCAAAAACACTAATTGCTACCAAATTAGTTCTAATCCTCTTATCAATTTGGCAAAACATACGAATATATTATTACAAGATTAGACCAACTTTATGAACTGATAACAAGGCAATCCTGACCATTACTGATAGTACAGCAAAATGGACATAAAACTTATGCACGAATATATTAATATTTAATAATATTAATACATATATTATTTATTATTATTATTGTTATTATTTTTTTATATAAATTAGTTTATTCTAGCAGCACAACATTATTGTACAAGATACAAGTAATACATTCAAGTATTGGACAAATAATATGGTGAAAAGTTAGTATTCAAAAGTACACTTATATAGGAAAAGATTAAATTTCAAAAATAGAACTTTAAAACTTTTCAGTACAAGTTTTTGTAATGCAAGTTTGTTTTTTGTTGTTTTTCTTCAATATCCTAAAAACATGACCATGGTTAAGTTAATAGAGCTGACAAAAAATAAAATAACCTGTACCTCCAATTTTATCACTATTCTGTTAAAGCTAATTTTAGTTGAAAAATTTACTTCAGTCAATGTAACATCTACTTTCAAAGACACTAGCCAGTTGGTATACTTCTTTATGTCAGCTGATTTTATAACAGAACTTTCTCTCATTCCAAACTGCTCTTCGTACATGGCAGAACTGTCTTTCACTTCGCCTTCATCAACCAGTTTTTAAATCTATACTATATTCTTTATGTTAATATTAGGCTGAAATCCAGGTGGACTCTTTCCATGCAAATGACGGAAAAAAAAACGAATTTACAAAATACTTCCATAGCTTTTAAAAACCACCTACTAGTACATACATCATACTAGTCAAGTCTGGGTAAAATCAAATCCATTTGGAAATTTTTTCAATTCATTTATTAATATTTAAATAATTTATAATGCTCAAAATAAACTATTTTAAAATAAGATTTATTTTTAATGCCAATTATGAAGTTAATCAGCAAGATCTATTAACAATAAAAATACACAATGTTTATGTTTAAACATGAAAACAGTACCCGAATTCTAAACAAGATAATCACACAAACAGTTTTCATTATGAAAAATCAACTGGATTTACTCTGAAAAAACAGTAAAGATTGCCCAACTACACATCTTTACTTTGCCTACAGTGTCTTATCAATTTAAAATGTTGTCTAGAAATACATCTGCTTGGAAAAAAAAACTGTATGTTCACTGTTTGTAAATGATTTTGTTGTTTTTAAGTATAAATAAACTGGGGAAACATCACGCACACAGTGAAATGATTTATGAAATAAATGATTTACAAGGTAACTGTACCTATTGGAGTAAGTACAGGTTCTGCAACTTGAAGAACCACACTTTCGCTGATTTTTATCTCCGATGGTTCTATCAGTTGGGGTTTGACTGGAACATGAAAAAATTTTACTCTTTCAAGATTCTGTTGTTCTTGGCTATCTTCAACTGAGCTACAAGGTGAAGGAGTTTCTTTCTGTGGTGTGACTGATGAAGTACCCTTCTGTGGATGATTTTCTGTTAGTGGGAGTTTGGGACTAGATATTTCAGTGTTAGGAACACTATGTGAGCTGCTATCACTTGTTTCTCCTGTGTCTGTGGATTCCACATCATTGCTTACTTCAGAATGTGAAGATTTTAATGATACAGGCATCCTAGGTTTATGACAAAGTTAATTTCTTATTAATTCTCTCAACACTGGCTCAAGCAATTTAACCAACCACATGATCTCTTTGTAATCATTTAATATCATTATAGATGTAATACTTCTAAATTTTCAAAGGAGTGTGTATATCGTTGGAAATTTTTCAGTTAATGTGTCTTTCATGTACAAAAAATAATTTTGAATGAAGTACTTTCAATAAATTAAAGTAATGATTTCAATATATAGGGTATTTGTTTTGAACAGACCATGTGTAAATTGATTTTCAGATTTAAATTAAAATAGTTTTTCATGTCAAAAATATCAAGTTTTACTTGCTTAAATCTCTAAAACCTCCTAAATACATTTCAAATGTTTATTTTTAGTAAAACTTTACATTTTATCTGTTATTTTCTCTACCCTAACTATATATAAAAGTTCGTCAATATGACTGACCTCTTAACTTCCCTGCCAAATTGAAATAAGCCCCCAACTACTCCATGCTCCATTACAAGTTTTATATCGCTCTGGAAATGTGCAGTTCACATTAAACTACTGAATTGCATTACCAATGATTTACTACAAGCTGTTTGCATGTGTAGCTTATATAAAATTATTATTTATTTCACCTGATCTAAACTTAATGTAAAGAGAGAGATCCTTAATTCTATACTTTTACAATAATAAATAAAGAATAACCATGGAAATCAAGATATAAAGTACTTAGCAAATCATCTTTTCTCTTGCTGTTAACTGTCAATGAAACTAAACACTCCCTTTAACACACACCACACCAATGGAAAAAATAATTTTTATTTAATTCAGTAATGCACCAAAGAAAATAGACCAACAACATGCAAAAAGTAACCAATTTCCCCTTATAATTTTTCAGGTTTTCTAATTATGCGACAAGAGTTGGTACAAAATCGTACAAGCTGGTTTTTAATTTTCTCACAGGAATAAACAGCGTATTAAATAAAATTGATGATTGTTGATTCAGAAAAGTTATACAATACTTTGTTTGATGTTATACTAATTGGTATAACACAAATAAAAGCTTATTAAAACTAAATATAAGACACTAAAATCTTTTGTCATGTACAGTAAAGAATACTCATTGCAATAGGGTTAAGTGAAATATGCATTGCACACAGGAATATTTCATTTCTTAAAGGTTTTCATGATGCCTAAAAAGCATTATATATTTAATCTTGAAAAACAAGACTTGTTTCCATTAACTATTTTAATGAAAGTACAGCAGTAATTATGTTTTTCTGCTAAAATAAGAATCAATCAATAAAGTATCCTTAAAAATTAAATCTAAATAAATCAGTTTGATTAATATTTAGTAAATAATTTTACCTTAAGCATCAACTACTCTTTCTCTTTATAAAGAAAGAAAAGTTTTCTTTAATAACTGTTATAATAAAAGTTTAAAGTTTGGTGTTCATATGGTTCTAAAAATAATATCAAACTGCTAATTTTAAAGCTTACACTTTGTTTTTTGCCAGAGAATCTTCTGAAATATCTTCTGTTCTTTCAGACAACAATGTAGAGGAATCCTGGGCTTTAGCTGATTGGCCATGTCTTGGTTTGTGAGCTTCAGAGGCTTCTGTGATATACTTTAACCACCTATTACAAATAAATTTTATTAACAGTGAAGTAAAAGAAAGACAACATCATAAAGCTTTATGTAAGTAAATTTTACAATATTTTATTAACACAACCTGAGATAACAAGCAAAATACACATTTCATTGTACAAGTCCCTGGTAATGCCATAATTTAAACTAATGTTCAATCTTGGGGTCATTACCTTAGACATTCAATTGTAGGAAAGAGTTTAGAGGAGGGTCACCAAAATGGTACTTGAGATGGAGGGGTTGTTATATGAGGAGAGATTGAGATCTTTAAAGTTGTTTTTGTTGAAAATCAAAACAATTAGATGTGATTTGATCAAAGTGTTTAGGATTGTAAAAGGAACTTATAATTGATGCATCAACATTTTTCATATTTGACAGCCACAGTTACAGAACAAAGGGACAATTTTATATTTAGACAATGTAGAAACTGTGCATGTATGATGAATGTTAACACTTGCTTAAAGTTCACAAAATAATTTGTTTTTTTATGGTACATCTAAATAATCACTAAAACCTTTAGAAATCGGACTGAGCATTCTTTAGTCATATTACCTGGTATTCAAGATACAAAAATTACTTCAAACTAAATGAAGAATGTTTAATTTTAATATAACATTTCAAAAGGCATAATATACATAAAATAACCTTAAATACTGAATAGTGGCCAGGAAACTACACAAATTTACATTAACAACTATGTGTTTTGTTTGTAAAGGTGAAGATAACCATACTTATAGTAAACAACATTATTTTATACATCAACCATTTATCAAAACTTTAAAAAATTTTTGATAGTTTCCTTTCAAGGGGAAATCATCTATCAGCTACATATTTGTTGGTTAATAATAAGTCTATAACAGACATCAAGTAAGAACATGTTATATCAAAAAATAACTTGTGTTTAAATATATTCTTTACTTACACTGCACATGCCAAAAAATAAAGATCAGTTCTTACATTTTTCTTTCTGAAGCTGATGTGGCCACAAACTCATAGATGGCATGTTGTTCAGATGTAGAAACAAGAAAAAATCCTTTGCTATCTAAAATTTGACAAGTATTATAACTAGTTCATAAATCAAATATTATCATGCAATTTATAAGTACAATTTTATGAAATACCTTTATTAATACAAGCAGAATTAAAGATACTTTGGTATATACTTCTAAATACACAAATAATTTTAGTACGTTATAATAGCTATAAACAGGAATTAAACAGTAATACAAAATGCTACTTCAATGAAATTGTTTTACAGGAGATAATATATGAGAGTACAGTATGCTATATTTATTAATATAAAATATTAAATGAAATATAACACCTAGATTTCCAGCAATATTATTTGTGAGAGTAAAATTCCTTTCGTTTTAAATTCTTACAAAAACACACTATGAATAACTTAACAAAATGTTACATTTCAATTGGATCTTGTGATCTCCAAAACTATCAGAAATATAAACTTTACAATTAAACCTTTAAAACTCCTTATATCTGGCAAAATAATTACTGCTTTTCTTTAAATTTATTTTTTTCTGCCACATATTCAACTAATGGTAATAATTCAGCATTCCAAGTCCAGTGATAAACAATGGGCCTTTCTCAATTCTCCACTCCCTGTAAACATTACTTTTAATCACGATACCTTATACATTACATTTTCAACAGTTTTCAGTTTTTTAAGAAAAAGTAAACTCTCTACACATCTGTGATAAAAATATCCAAATAAACACAAGTTTGTTTTGTTTTTTTGTTTTGAGTTTGAAGTTTATTTTACTTGCAACTTTCACTAAGATAAGCAGTCAAATGCAAGAAAATCTATTTCTTGTAACAATAAAGAAAAAAATGTTGGCTGGCCAGCCCATTATTTTCAAAGCATATTTTTTCCAACAAACACATGCCTGTTTTTGTTTGTACATCTAACAATAACTGGAGTTTAACAAAATTCTTCTCACAGTTTCAAGAAGACTAGAAAACTTTTTTTCAGAAGATAAAGATGGACAGTATTTTTTTTAAATATATTAACTATATGATACAAAAAGTTGGAGCATTGAAGCTTATTGGTACAGTTTCATTATAATTAATTTCTTTATAATATATTCTCAATATATTTTATTTCTTAATATTTATTTCCCTTCATACAAATCTAAGAGCACAAGTTAACTACATTTGTAATTTTTGTCTCTAAATGATCTGCATATTTGATAAAAAGAAACACACTCAGCAAATATAACTTGCCTGTGGCCACATTTCTTGTAAACAGGTTTTGTACACGAAGTATTGGGCTGTGGGTGACTTTGGTGTCTTCTCGGCCTGACATCAGATTGTTGTTGTGGAACTTCAACAGCAACTTATCATCCTGTTTCTGGAGCAACACAAGAATGTCCTCAAGTAATACCACATGCATCTCAATAGTCTTTTGTTTGTGTAACCTCCAGGTCAATGGACCCTCGTGGATCAGCTTATGCTTCGTTAAGTCAAGGTGCTGAAAAAACAGAATTCACAAACAAAATAGTTTTTTCAATTTAATGGTTAATAGCCAAAAATAAACATTGGTTATCACTTCATGCATACATATTTCTTACTATTATCTATGACAGTTGTCTATCGTGTTGGCATTTAATTAATCAAACCTCCATAATTTATTTTATAAAATTTAAAAGTTGAATAGAAATTTTGATAATATCTGGTATTTTGTGTAAAGTGTTACAACATACATACATATATATTATATATACAGAAAATTATCCCAGATGTATTCTAGGTTTAAACAAGACCCACTTTCTTATTGCTTACTAACAAATTACTTGAATATTTTATTGGACAGAAAACTCAATTTTTAATACAATAGGCAAAAGTGCATATACACTCAGATTAACTGATTACTTGGGTCTTTACAACTCGAACTAATTTATGAAGTACTAATTATACACATACACAGAAAAACAAAACATTTTAGTACATTACAACTGCATTGTCAACATACTATTATCAAGTTTAATAAGTACTACATTTTGTAATGTTGAGGTATTCCTTCCTTCCATAGAAAAAACAGCATAATGACTTATCTACCTTGAAGGTATACAACTACATACCTTGATCATAAAAATGCTTACGTGATAAGCTTGAACGATAGGCGCTTCAACTTTCTCAAAGGCACTTCTGTCCATTTTCTTTTGAAGTTCACCAAGTCTGTGTTCATTCTCCGATTCTTTAACAGCTTGATTGACATGTGCCAGGATTTGTTTGCTACAGTGTACTGCCTGCAGTAACCTCCTGTGTTCTTCAGAATTCTCTGTGTAATAATATTCAGTCAAAGAAATTCATGGAACATACATATGTATGTGTGTATGAGTGTTAAAAAAAGAAATTTAGTTGTTAGAAATACTTGAGAATAAAAAGTGTCTACAACTGAAGTTTTAAGAATTAGACTAACATGCTACTAGGATATTTTTAAAATTGTTTTACCACATTGTCTCTAATAATGGAAAATATATGAAGCACTTATATAAATACTAAATAAAAATTTACAAAATCTCATTGAGAGATATTTATCATTATAACCATTTGCATGTGCATAGCAGTCTTTATAATATTAATATATTAAATCACATTACACTTGTTTCTTATGTACTTGAACAAACACAATATAAAAAACTCAAATATACACTCCATAATTTAAACATGTTCCATTTAAAGATGTTTGAAAGCAATGAAACAGGATTTAGATAATTTTTCACTTAGAAGATTTAGTATGTAGAAACAAAATCATTTACCTATATAAGCTTTAAGGATGTCACAACTGATGTTTTATAAAACTAATGTAAAAAAGATACAACTTTCAGTCATAAAAACAAATTTTGTTGTTTGAGCAATTTCTAATTGAAGTACAACTTGACAACTGCACACACCCATTTTTCAAATATAACACAAGTTTGGACAATAAGAGTGAATCACTTACCACAGTTTTGTTTAAATGAACTCTCAACATGGCATCATGTTTAAAACTCTTTGAAACTATTAAACTAAATGGTGAGTTAGGGTTAATAAAAGCATTATTTGTTACTAGCTTAGTGCTCTAAAAAGGTTTGTTGTCGAAACAGTGCCGAAACACTAGATCAAAAAATCTTGTTTTTAAATGCATGTAAATTATAGTACGAATTTCAAAATCAGTATTTATTAGCTCATTAAGGTACATAAACAAACAATGCTTACACATACATTATGTCACAGAGAATTATAACAATTTAATACACTACAGATTATATTAAAGGATTTAGAGAGGCAGATGTAAAAGTACATGAACTGACAAGCTATTAAGGTACTTCCAATGCAAAAAGTACGATATTACACACACACACACAAAAGCACAATTGATGGAATATTTCATACTTACGTGGTGTATATTTTGCAATATTTTCTAAAAGAAGAGGGTATTTGGTTAGTCTCTGAAAGCCTGTAGCAATAATGTCTTTTAGCTGTAACCTTCTACAGAGATGATTTGCTTCAGCGTCCTACAGTAAATCAAATATACAATAAAAATATTTACCATAATACAAAACTGTACTGCTCAACATTAAATCTGACTTTCTGAAACATGCTCATTAACACGATACTTTTCCAAAGTCAAAAAGTAAAGTTTTACTGTTCCAACATGATTTACAAACAAGAATCTTTCTTGTATCAATACTGCAGACTTTTAATGTAATGTATTAAAATATGTCATGGCACGTAATTTACAGATTACTATAGCATACAATCAATTTTTTTTTTCAAGTCTCCAAATCCACACGTGTGCATATATGAATTCTACTTACATTTTCTACATCAAATTGCACAAAACTGCAATTTACAAAAGTTTTAATTAAACTTAACAATTTGGAAGATATATTGTGATGTTTCTTAACCTTAAACCAGCCAATTATAATATTTATAATACAGTGAGATAACACAAAATTTTGAGAGGTTTGGATTATGTTCAAGTAAAATGAGGTTTAAGGATAAACAAATAAAACTATATAAATTTTTTGTTGAGAACAATATGAATACATAAAAACACCAGTCTTACAGATAAGAACTGTGCCAGTTTTTGTTCCTTCTTCTGCTTATTCTTAAGTGCTTCCAGAGCAATCGACTGGTTACGACAAAACTTAGCTGCCGCACTCTTGATTTCTTTACCTGAAGATCCATCAAGCTATAGAGAAAAATAACACATTTCTAAATAAAAATAACACTCATGTAAATATTCTTACTTCTACTGAAGTAATTTTAAGAATGAACTGTACATGTTTAAAACCTATAAGCTAAACAGAAGTTAAAACAAACTAGTAAAATAGTTTTAGTGTTTTATTAGTCTTTGCAAGCATTAGATTTACTAGGCACAATCTTGATTTAAAAAAAAAAAAAAAAAAAAAAAAAAATCAGTAAATACATTTGTTGAGCTTTGTTACATAAAATTTTAAAATACCCCAGTTAGAAAAAAAATAATTTCAAAATGTATATTCCATATTTAAGAGAAACACAAAAATTAGGTCTAAAAAATTCAGATTTAAAACAGGGCAAACTAAATAACAGAAATTTAAGTGAAATAGACCTATCATCAATACAAATGTGAGGACAAGATCAGACCCTTTACACAAGTTTTATCTTTCCTCTTAATACAAGTATTTTGCTAGATCTTAGTAAACAATGGAATATCCAAAGTGATCTAACCCAAAGTTGTATATTAAAGATCCACGACAGTTTGTGGATTTTATTTACTACTGAAAATTAAACAAAATGCCCAAACACTGGCAGTGGATATGCAAATTCTGAATGCCAAATACTGAATATATGTTATCTGACAGAAAATTGTCATATTCTGAAATTCTGTAAGCATCAGGAAAGTTGGAAGTTTTGTGCCTCCTGCAACTACACAAAGTAACAAAATCACCTGAAGGTTCTACATCACATTAACTTGACATCATCTGGAAACCAATTCAATAAATATGATTCTGTGCTAGAAACAGACACTATCTCAAATAAATAAAGATATTAGAGAAACTTGATTACTTTAGTAAAACTCACCATTTCCAGCATGATGTCTCCAACATCACCAACCACTGGCTGTTCCCGCCTGCGGGCTTTCATTTTATTGTTGAACCTACTGTGGATCTCCAGCATCTCCTCCAAGTTAGGAAAAAGAAGATATAATTGGTCTGATGGTAGAAGCTGTTCCTGCTGCATTGGTTTGAAAAACAGCCTATCTAACACTTTCAGATTCCGGACATGGGTGCGTTCCGTATGGAAGAGCTCTGAAGAAGTAATAATTTACTTTAAACTTACACAAATTTAACAAACAAACACATTCTGCATCTAGTGTAGTACCTCTGCTCAATGGTTAAATGAACACAAGCCATACAACACAAAAAATATTTCTAAAATATGTTTACAAATTCTAGAGTATCCAAAAGTCACAAATGTGTAAAAAAGCAACTGCAGAATCAGCACCCAAAACATTTTATATCTAACATTCAAACTGCTGGTGAAATGCTAAGGCAAGAAATTTAACAATAACAATAAAGCTGGGAGAGAACTGTGTGTTTAAATCCATAAAGCCCTTAGATGATCTAACATCTCTCACATACATTTAACTGCAGACACTACAAGTCATCCCAGAGGACCAATTAAAATACCCCCACCAAAAAGTGTAATCACAAATTTCACAAACCCTTGTATTTTAAGACAGATAAAATAAAACTATAGTATTCTTCTGTATAATTTACAAAACACATTATATGAACTCTTAATCTAAACCCATGAATCCAAAGTTAAATGACCATGAGTGCAAAATAGAACTAAATTATCCATCCATACAGTTCAATAATTTACACTAAATTATTCCATATTTAGCAAACTAGTTGGACTGAGTGGGACTAACAGTTAAAGGAAGTTAGTTTTTAACTAATTTTATCGTAACTGTTATTATTTAAATCATTCCTTGTCAGTTGAAATGTTCTGATTTATACACACACAACATATTCTCTGTACAAAAACCAAAGTTTAATGATAAAAGTATAAAGACAACAGAAACAACATTTAACACTTCAAATGACAACAGCAATTTAGTATTTCAATATTTTGGAATATTCATATTCAATTTAAAGCAAGCTATATTAAACAAGATAAAAATATAAAATAAAGAGGTTTCTAAGTTTATAACATTACAAATGGCAATGAAATAGTAACATTGGCTGTTTCAATATTTTTAAAACATTTACCCAAGATTCCATATACCATTACTGGACATTTATTTCTCAGCAATATGTAAATATTATGTATCAAATTATCTGCTAATTTCTCTATTCAAAACCATAACTCATCTATCAGAGAAAGTTTATTTCACACGTTAATGTCACCTTTTAGAAGAAATGAGGTAAAAATTCAGACAGAAGAAACAGTCTATAATTTAATATGAATCAGTAAAGAATGAGCTAAGACATAACATCATGGATTGGCTACAACCACCTACTTAACAGTTTTAACATCAGAGCTAAATCCTTTCTACAACACTGATCCTAACAAGACCATTCTAACTTTAACATACTCACAAACCTTGTAAAAATACTTCAGCTAAAGAACTAAAATCTTAATTATACCATCCCCAAATTGTCTTATTACTATTCAACCAGGTTCAAAAATCCTTCTATGGCTGTATTTTCCAACTGATTGTAGTATGACTCATGAAGAATATACTGCCTCAGAATACCAAGTCACCCAATTTAATAAAAGTACAACTGTTGTCATGGTTAATTACATATTTTCGATGCCAAAACAAAATCTAAATCTTTGTGTTTACTTTTTACTTTCACTTCAATCACAACTCCTAAAACTCCTTTCCGCACAATTCACAACATTGTATAGTTACTTACAAACATTAACTTTATTGTCATCATACCTCAAAGTTTTTCATTGTACAAGTTTCAGTTTCTTCAAAAAATCTTCAAATAAAAATACTTAAACTTTGGTTCTATTGCCACGTGATCATGAGCAAGCACAGGTTTTGACCTTTTGTCTCTGTTACTTGAATAATAGCTCGTACATATATACTAGTACAGTCAACACTAGTTATCTGTCCTTAGTTCAAATTTTACCAGATCAACAAAAGATCAGAAAAAAAAATACTAATTTGCTCATCACTTGACAGTAGCTATGCCTATCATCTTCTTACTTGGACATATTACTTCAAGCAACATGTACTTATTTTATTGACACGTTTATAACTAACAGAAAGAGTTAATTTAAACTACAATTACCCAATAGTTTTTAAAACTGGTGCACGGTATTCATTTCAGTGCATTTCAAACAGCTGAAGCAATGTTTGCAGATTTTGTCCTTACTAGCACTTATTGTTTTTGTAGGCATACATATTTGTAAAATACAGTTAAATTGTATTTAAGTTTTATTTTAATATTTTAGTTAACTAGGTTTCAGCTATTTTTGTTTTAAATTTCATATTTGATAGGTTTGATAATTTTGAATACAACCTAAAAACTTCACCTCAGTTTGTGATGGTTAACTTACTGCATTAAGTATAAAAAACAGTTTGCTGAAATGTATTTCTGTGAAGGGTATGGTAATGCCCCAGGGATACCTGTTGGTGTGCATTAAGAAAAAGGCAAAACTAATGACAGAAAAAATAAACTAAGTGAAAATGTAAATACCTGAAATTGCAAATAAAACCAAAACAAACTTAAGGATTATTTAATAAAGAGTTAAAAAATGTGTACATACTTCTGTTTCTTAGTTTCAAATATTTAATTGTACTGTACATAAATGATAATAGTTACAGTAAGTAAAATGATAAAGAAAATGAAAATAAACAGTTACTTAAAAACTTTTGATATTAATTTAGGACAGTGTTTTGCAAAACTATTCTAGGTATGCTGCTAAACTGTAAATGTATGGCATCAAGTATGCTTTTTCATGACATTTTAAAATAACCAAGATTATTTAGGCAAACGTAGCCTTATCTTAACACAAAGAATCAGTAGAGTAAATGGGGAATGCCTGTATGCCTGGTGACACTCACATGTCCTCTTTTCAAGTGCAGGATCAGATAAGCATGTTGCAAATTTAACATTATTTTTCCAGTGTACCATGAACATAAAAAGTTTGAGAGCCACTGATTGTAGAGGTTCTAAACCTTACAGAAATGAAGAATGAAAAACTGTGTTAAGAAAGTTTCTATACTTAAAAGATAAAAATTACCTTACATTTCAACTATTTAAAACCTGAGCACAAGTATCTAAAATTTAAATATGTTTAATAGATTTAACAGAAAAAATAATGTTTTTATTTTTTTGAAGTAGATGCCTTTAGGAAAATTCAAGTTTCGAAGGACTCAATCCACTATATTTATTTAATGAAATTTGAGAGTTACATAACCTATTTATGAGGCAAGAAGGTTGGTGTGAAAGGTTTGCCACTAAAGGAGCAGAAAATTTCAAACGTGATTGCATTTTTCAATATGTTCTTACAAGTCATTTACATCTCAGACTCCTGACAATAATGCTTTATGTTATGATTTGTCTGAAGTTCACAAAAACAATATCCTCTTAAACCTATATTATCCAGCACTGGATCTCCTAAGCTGATTAAAATTATTTGTTCTTATTCTAAATGTAGTCATTTCCATGAAAATTACAGTTTAAACTTCTTCCTCCTTTGCAAAGGAAATTTCTAAAATTACTAATGTTGATCAACAAATACATTCTAGACATTACATAAAATACACTTTAAACTGCACTAGAGAAATTCAGGTAACCTTAAACATTTCCCCGAGAAAAAATTAAAAATATACCAGTTTTATTTACCAATCACTTTCAGAATTAGACACATCTGCCCTCCTTAATGATATTCACTTTGTCTTCAATGGTCACATATTACATAAATTCAACAAGACAAGGCAAAAATTAATCAATTTTAGGGCTACTACTCACAAACATTATATATCTATTGCTACAAGTGTCCTTATCTGGACAGCTCTCTCACCAAATAGACTTTATATAGAAGATATTTTGATGACATTTTTATTCTGTAGAAACTAACCACATTAAATAATTTGACTTGTTTAATGTGACCACAGCTTCTACAAAATATGAATGTCATCAATGTACTTTATGTATAGTTATTTAATAACATTAATTTTAATTGTGAAACATAGGAAAATAAAAAAAACTGCTTTTATTTGATATCCAAATCAACCAAGTTAGATAATCAGTTTAAACTTCCATTTATTAAAAAAACAAATACAGGTTTACATATTATTTCAACAGTTTCTTTCTACACTCCTTTAAACAAAACATGTTAGTCATTCTTATCAATGAGGCAAATAGTATCTGTTACGACCAAAATAACCATCTCACAGAATATTCTAAACACACAGCAGCTAAACCCTAACACTAGTCTATTCTAACAAAAATAAGCCCCACAGAAATCTTGTGCTATACACCAATACACATTAAAATTGGTAATTCTCTTTATAAAAGAAACTAAGTTTGTGGTTTTGTGTTTTTTAACACATATCACAAATTAAAATAAGGAATATTATATATATACAGGGTGTCCCAGAAGTCGCGCACCATATAAATTTTTATGTTAATACATATGAATAACAATTTTCTTGATAATAATCATAACAGATGCTCAAACTGTTCACCCTCTGCTTTGATACATTCATCAATTCTCTTTATAAAACTGTCTTTTACTTTGTTGAGGGTTGCAGTGCTAATCCTTTGACATTATTATATGTACGTATGGTGCACGACTTCTGGGACACCCTGTATATATATACATATATATTATCAGCAAAACACCCTTCAAGTATGTAAACTTAGCATAGAAATATAGAGAAGTAGGTTGAGTAGATTGTGTTTAAATATACACTATGCTACTCACACTAGCAAAACAGCATGACAATTACAACTACAAACCTATGGAAATACAGGGGTATCAAACTGTAAGACAACTTTAACATCTTCAGACACCACAACGGCACATGCAGTGAAAGTAGCAACCACATCATTCTGATAAAAAATTTCAAAATCATTTCACCTTCATCGTCCAATAATAAAACTTTTAATTATAGAAAAACTTATTGTAAATTAATTCCCAACTCTAAATAGTGAAACACCAGTTACATTTGTTCTAAATAACTTGTATAAATCTGATAGTTTGGTTTGATTTGACTTTTGCACAAAGCTACACAAGGACTATCTCTGCTAACCATCCATAATTTAGCAGTGTAAGACTAGAAAGAAGGCAGCTAGTCATCACTACCAACTGCCAACTCTTGGGCTACTCTTTTACCAACAAATAGAGGAATTGACTATCACATTATAATGCCCCCACGGTTGAAAGGGCGAGCATGTTTAGTGTTACAGGGATTTGAACCCCCTTCTGATAGAGAACCTGAATTACTGTATTATTTATATTGCAACCTATACCCATCATAATATTTATTACTTATTTCACTTATTTTTTGAAATGTTGGAACTTTCTGAATTTAAAAAGTGTTTGCATGTTTTATCTTGTTTAACATATCTTGCCAAAGATGAAGTACATGTTTATTCCAAAGAGTTCAAATATTAAATGTCTGTTACCAACTCAAGTGTCAAATCTTTGATGTTAAATTTACATTTATTCATCATGTAAAATTTAAATACAGTAAACAGTTTGTAGTATTAATTTATTATACTGATATTGTAACATAACATAAATGATTAAAGTTATCCATCTTACCATTTATCACATCTTGACGTTTCTTTTCTTTGGGCTTCATTAAACGTAGAACATTAATATTCACATTTTCTTGCCATCTGGGGGGATCGTTTTCTGCTTCCAAGTCTGAATCATCAAACTGGTGAACATGAGAAGACAAAGAAGACCCTGAAGAAGGCAATGGTCCAGTGGAAGGAACGAATCCTGGGACCGAGTCAGCAGGTGTTCCTCCTGGAGTTTTGTGTACCATTTCTAGAGAGTTGCTTGGACTATCAAGACTTCTAAGAAAGAATACCTCCAGTTTCAGTGTAATTCGAGTAACATCAAAATAGCACAATTAACACATGATACTAACTATGATACTCAGACAGCATTACAAATGCCTTATGATTATTCCTTCAATAGAATTCGATTATAAACTTTTACAATTTTGTCATCAATGTGCTAACAAAATAATTTAACATCTTTTGGAAAAAAAAGAAGCTCAATTCATATAATAAATTTTGTTTTCATTATATTATACTTAACAGGAATAACTTATTTAAATGCAACTTTTTTTTATATATACAAAATCACACACTTTAAAATATGGATGTGTTTAAACTATTTTAGTTCTTTTGTAAATTGCAATTTTCATACCAATTAACATTTGACCAAACCTAAGATCTAAGATAATGAAAAACAATGCTAAAATCACAATGCTCAAGAATTCAAGTTCTATAATAAGTAAAGATCCTGCATTACTACAAGGTAATCTCTGGCTGTAAAACACTGGGATAATAACTAAAATTACAGTTTATCTTACAATATGACATCAAGAGGTTTGGTAAATTTATTAATATTTAATATAAACATAACCAGTACTTAGTGAAAATAACCAAAATGCAGTATTAACTCATTTCTTAATGTGCATATTCAGTTTATACGAACATATTACTACACCAGTTACATAACATTCTACACCTGACACCACTTTTATTTTCAACGAATTCTAAAAATTATGGTTAAATTAAATGCTTAAAAATAAGAACCATAACTATTCAAACAGTCATCATAAACTTGTGTCACCTCCAAAGAATCAAGTTTGTACTGCTGCCCACAATGCAATATTAGAACTATTTTGTCGTTTTTTTGGCATGTATTGTCATTTCTAATAGTATAATATTAAAAGCCACATTGTTAAGAAAACATCTCACAGTAAAAGTCTCAAACAAAACCAACATATTTAAAGATTTTGTGATTATCACAATATTTACCTTGTAGATAAGCTTGAATTAGAAGAGCTTCCTGAATTGTTGAGGTCCGAAACATTCTTCTCGTCAACTTCTGCATCACTGAGGTACAAAATAAATTTTAAAAATTAAAATAGCAAAAAAGCTGCATATCTGCAATTTTGTTTTACATATGTTGTTCCAACTTCTATAAATGAACAATAAAAAAATTTCAAACCTTTTTGATCTTGGAATATTTGGGTCGCTCCGTTTCCTTAAAGGTACTCGACTCTCTCTCTGTAAAATAAAAATCAAAAAGATAATAGTACGGTCAGAATACTGTAAGACTTACCAAACAGACAAGCCCATAAATGGATAAAAGTTCTAATCTTAAAAATGAAGTCCAATGTCATTATTATTATGGCATGAAACTTGAAATTAAATCTACAAAGTCTGATTGATGACAATATATATGCATTTTTACACCAGCAGGTTTTCCATTTATTACTCTAAGTAACAAAACCTGATTTTTTTTAATTATTTTTTTATTTATTTTTTTTAAATCAAGGTATACCTAAAATATTACCCTATTTAATTTTCATGTTATATGAATAATTAAAAGCAGTTGGGTTAAACGTTAAGAAAATATGTCTATCTTTTACACAAGATAAAGATAAATGGAATTATAAACATCATACTGCAGCTGAAAATACAATAAAAACTATGTTAATAATTCACACATGGTATTACCCGAGAGATATTAGCCTATACAAATAAAAACAAATAAAGAGAAAAATAATACATTCATGCAATTACTTGAGGTTTATTTCTACAACTGCATGCCTATTTCAGTCTAACACTTGTAGAGCTGATGTAGAAAATAAAAATCTTAACATTTACATCATGATAAATTTAGTTATTTTTACGATACAGTCATGTAATTCTAAGTTTAAGATAACTAAAAGACTTAGCATATGACCAAGGTGAAATATTTTTATCATACTAATTCCATTTAACTGGGAAACAGCGTTATAATGATTCTGGCATCACAAACAATTAATCTACAAAAGCAAATATATAAACAGATATTAGTAACAAACCTTACAAATCATACTACAATGGAACTATTAGTTGAACAATACTGTAAAAACTTTATTTTAATACATGACGTGCAAGTCCTAACTTTGGTAAAATTGTGACTCCAATTGCAAATCTACATGCACACAGAGTAAAAATTTCACAATTTGTCTCCATTTCCATTGCCAGCTTTATTGTTCTCCATTCTCAGGGTGCAGATACAGTTATTAATACTTCACATGCAAATCAATATAACAGTACAATGTTATATGTCTAAGTAAATACTTCACAGGGTGTGGATGGATATTCACTAAAACTGATATGAAGGTTCACCGAGTCCATGGACAAATACAAAATTTCCATTTTGCAGGTTTTTGTTTTCAAAACTTTATGCCAAATTTGAAGATCCATCAATAGGAGCAAAGTGGTTAAGTCCATGAGGAGATACATTCAAATTTACAGTTTCAAGTTTTGTGTTTTGCTGTTTTTCTGGACCATATGCTGTTTTTAAATTATACATACAGAAAATAACTTTTCACATCCAAAGCTAACCTTTCATTAATCACAAATTTACATAACTTCCATCCAGGGTATGGATACCCCTGCTAATAAATTTGTGAAATGTTCATTTCTGCTAATAGCAATTAGATGTTTAATAACAAGTCATAAATTCAAAATTCTAAAGGGCCAAAAAGGAGTTTATTATCTATCAAGGATGTCCCTTCTGGCTACAAATTAAAGCCACCCTTTTCTATTCGTGTATTAAATCTTTTCTTTAACTCAATTAAATTTCATGCCTCCACTGCCATTGAAAGCAGCTCATTCCAAATCCCAAAGACTGTTTAGAAAATAATACTAAATTGCAGACACCTCCTACACTGCCAAAATTTAAGCTTATGACTCCTTGTTCCATTGTTTTCGTTGCTGAACACAAAACATTTGATGGATCTATATTACAAATACCATTAAACACCTCAATCAAATCCCACCTGTTCCTTCTCCTTCCAACAAAAAACAAGTTTAGAAATTTTAGTCTCTTTTCTAATGACCATCCCACTATATCAAGTATCATCCTAGTGGCTCTTCTCAGGATTTTCTCCAACAATTAAATGTCCTTCTTAAGAAACAGAGCTCAAAACTATATACAATAGTCTAAATAAGGCCTTACATGAGATCTATACAGTGAAACAATAATACCCCTTATCTTGTATTCAATATGTTTATAGATGCTACTCAAAATTACAGTGGCCCCATTAATAACTACAATAATTTGTTTAGATGCCTTAAGCAATTTTTATATCGCAACACCAAGATCTTTTTCTTCAGCCACAGTATTGAACTTATTCCAATGTAAATTGTAACAACAATTTGAACTGTGAAAACATACATGCATCATTTTACATTTTGGACAGCTAAACATCATTATCACATACTGGCCCAATACATCAAATGACTTAACTCTCCTTGTAAGTCTCCTACATCTTTCTTCAATTAACCAACCCCAAAATTTTAATGTCACCTGTAGACTTCTAGAATTTTGTGAGCCATTCAAGAGTCAATATCATTAATATAAATCACAAACAACAAAGGACCCAGTGCAGAGTCTTGAGGCACACCACTGGTAACTGTGATCCAGTCAGATCTAATTACGTTTATTATTACTCACTAGTTTCTACTCTCCAGCCAATTTTCTATAAAATTTAACATTTCTCCCACATCCAGAGATTAATTTTTTGTAACAAGTCTTTTGTGAGGCACCTTATTAATTGCTCTCTGAAAATCAAGGTAAACCAAATTCACAGAATTTCTTTCACCAACTCTTGCAATTACATCCTCAGTGTCAGAAGATTTGTTAAACAAGACTTTCCCTTTGTGAAAATACAGTGGTTCCTTAATACTAATAAACAACTTTAAGTGAACAATGAATCTTTAATCATATTCTCTTAAAACTTTTCCAATTACTGATGCAAGACAAAGTAACCTATAATTGCCTGGGAAATGTGTATCACTTCCTCTAAATACTGGACAAACATCAGCCAATTTTCAATCTTCTAATACTTTCCCACAACAAAATAAGTTATGAAAATATTAGCTAGTAGTTCACAAATAAAGTCGTTAAGTTCCTTTAAAATTCTAGAATAAAATCTGTCTGGTGCAGGAGGCTTGTGAATTTTTAGGTTTCACAACTTTGAACCTGCACCTTACTTCATAAAAATTAACGAGAAAATATAAGCAATCCCATCTTCCAAATATCAATTTTTTATATATATATTTTTTATGAGGCTAAAATCCACCATAACATTTTGCTTATCCATCACATACCTAAAGAATTCTTTACTGTTTAATTCACATCCAACCCTCTTTCCTTTACAATGTTTGCCCTTTTAACTTCCTTTTTAACCCGGTCTTGATTTCCTATAGTCCTCCAAGTTTTCAGGAAGCTTAAATTTATTGAATAATTATGTTTGTCCCTAAAATGATCTCACACCTTTACCAAATCAAACTGGCTTGTTCCACTCTATTGCTCTTTGTGTCTGAATATGGAATATGTATGTTTTGTATGTACATCAATATCATCCTAAATGCTTCCAACCTCTTTCCAAGATTACGTCCTAATTCTTTCATTTAACTTCCAGAAGCTAGATATGCCACATTTCATCAGAATTTGCCTTCATAAAATTTACAACCAAGTTAGTACATACATGGTTGGAAACTCAAAGCGATAATTAAATACATTATCTTGGAAATTAGTAATTCATACTTCAAGGACTTGCACAATCTCTTGATAAACAATTAAGTTAAATATCTTATTTCACACTAAACTTTCCACTGTTAACTTCCAATATTGTAATACTGCTTTATAATGCTTAACCTTCAAATTACGTACTTTACACATCGTTCACTACAGGAAACTCCACATATTGCATCAACGTGAATAAATTAGTTTTTGTTCATTTACCACTCACTATACTAAACGAAAAGAAAATCGGTAAAATTACAATATTCTACATTAAAATACATTAAGGATCCCAGATTAATTACAATAGTAATAGTGCATTTCTACAAAAAAAATTAGTATTATTCGTGTGGTATTAGACGCCCTTTAACCAAAGGCAAGGGCCTACAGAAAATAGTGTATTAACAGTTTAAAATAACGTGTTAGAAAATCAGACAGAATAGGGTAAACCTTATACAGAGCCTATTGGTAATTCCAAGGTTTTTCAATAAAGGAAATTGCGCCCTCCCATCAAACTTTAAGTGTAATAGTAATTGCAGGCTAAATTATGGTATCTTTTACCTTGCACAAACAAACCATCCTCCATCTTTCTGTTTCCCCTCTTTGGCATCAAATCTGTGCTCATAATTTACACACAAGTAAACAAACAGCTTTTAATAGCGACTATTTCGTCGATTAATAATAATAATAATAAACGTTTCAATGTTACAAATATATTTGGACTTTAAACCACTAAACAGTGTTACAGTACTATGGCTAAGAAACTACAAACACACACATGACCATCACACACAATGTTAAGTAGTTTGTAGAAACAGAAGAAAAAATTATGTTTTGCAAAATATTTAATTTAAAAAAAATCATTAGACAAGTAAATTTTGAAGATTTTAGCTGAGGTTTCAAACAAAAATTTTAAAGATTGTAAATTAATTAACATTTGCCTTAGCTGCTACACAAACCAGAACATGTGTAAAATATTTTAAAATAAACATTAGCAGAAGCTTATTTACGATAAAATTATCTCAAATTCAAAAAATATCAAACTAATACAGTAAGGGGTGAGAGCCAGGTAGAATATATGAAGGTTTTAAAAAGTCAATACGTTTCCAAACTTTTAGATTTAAACCAAAAGAGAATCCTCCATATCCTAGGCATTTGAAAATCTTTCAACCAAGGTTAAATAATCTACAAGACCTTTTTTTTTTTTTAATATAGATTTCTCCTCTATTAGTTATACTTCATGCTCGAGCAATACCATGCATGGGTCACGTGTACTTCTTGGCTACACTCAAATTGAAATTCATTTAGACGAAAATAGAATAGAATAAGCTACGATACCCTGGATGTGATAAAATATATCAATCGAAAGGATTTGACCTGCTGAATCCAATAGCGTAATAAGATCTCACATCGGTCAACAGATGACGGAGATATGAACTAAACGTTTGTATTGGGAAGGGGATATTTTACGAGCTGTTTTGCCACTCCTAAGCATTCTTTTCAGCCTATTGCTCAAGGGCCAATGGTAACAAGATATGCCCTCCCAATATTTTTGTAAATGTTATTAAGAAACTTAATTAAATTTTGTTTCCAAATATTTAAGTTATAAAACAACTACAGACGCTTGGCGAATTAACTATACGTGTCTCTATAACTGAAAAAAGTATTTTTTAATTTGGTCTCATTCACCTATATTTAAATAAAACTGCAAAAGTACATCAAAAGACATTTAGAGCTACTCAGCTTATTAATTTGAACAATTACTTTTTTCTACACTTTTGGATTAATTTAAATTATGGGTGTTTTGTTGTGGCCAATATAAATGGCATAATTTAAGCTTTAAGTGAGAGGTTTAATCTTTTTCAATTAAATAATCCTTCCACTACCCTGTAGGGCTGACTTTGTCCATTCATCTTACCAAACAAACCATAATAAAAGTGGACAGCCTACCGACTCCATATTAGAAGCAAACATTTTTACCAGATATTCTTTTTTTTTTTTTAACAATATGCTACTGTACCAATCCTTTCAATGTAACTTCTGTTATAGAAGCATTTTTAGTTACTCAGTTTTTGTGCGCGCGATAACAGCACATGGTGATGACGTCATACAACACTGTTTAACTAACGGCGGAAAACTACCGTCTATGGATTGAGTGTGTATTCTCAAAACTTTCGGGAACGAAATCTTAACGACCGAGTTCCTGAAAGGATAGTCTAATATTAGTAGTACTTGAGTTCTTACGTCATTCTAGTTTCTCCACGTTGAATCTTCACACAACTATAATTCTAGTACGTGAGTGGGCGAAACCCTAACTATAAATTGGTATTAACACCACATAAAATGACTTTCTAATATTGGGGTTGATAAAACTTCTACTCCATAAATAGTTAAATCCTATATTCTGATTGTTTGTTTAAAATATTTATATGGGACAACTGTATTAATTACACGACTTTAAAGTCCCTCACCAGTAATCATTAATTTGCAAGACTTCGCCTATTACTAAAGGCTGGTTTTTGTTGTTGTTGTTGTATTAACCTGGTGAAGTACTATTTTCTCGTTATACATGTTACGTATAATGAATAACCAACGAAAGGGTTAATACTTTTATGTAGCTTACGTTTCATACCAGTAATAAAAAATAAATTACTGAAAGAAAAATCTCCAAACTTCGAAACCTACCAAAAATATAACAAACTCAATCATAATAAACCATAAACATTCATACTTTATATAGTAAATCTTGCAATGGAATCTACTCTTTCATAACAGTCCCTCACTCACGAGAAAATATTTTTCTTTAATATACATTTTTATATTCGACAAAAGAAAATTGCTGCAGTACAATCATCCTAGACGCTCCCTTGAACCCAAGTTAGGACGTTTGGAATACTACAAAACCTTCTGCGAAACAAACAATTAAAATTCCAATATCTGTACATGAGAATAAATAAGTCCTCCACCTCTAAGGTTTTCATTCACAAGTTTTGCTGAAATCCTGACAGGAAGTTTCCGCTTGTTAACTTAGTATAGGAGTTCATCTTTCAAAATTCGTTCAACACCCTTTTAAGGAAAACGTTTATCATGATTTTATGACTTAGGGGGAGGGGTAACCATTAAATATTTATGTATATCGTAAAGTCAAAATGCGGTATTAATTTTTTCCGAATATATAAGAGTAACGAGCACCCGAAATCAGGTTTACCATGCGTTTTCTTATTAATCATAAAATGCGATATTATAGACATAATATTCACTTTTTTCTTCTAAAAATTTTCCTTTATGAAAATGATAAGCCTGTATTATCAGCCAGTAAAAAAACTGAATGATAATTACTGTAAAATCATTTTATCAAAGTAAATTCACCTGTGAATATTGTAAATCACAGATTGCTTGTAATTAAAAGGTATTTTCTATCACGTTTATCGATACTGAACTAACCTGTACACAAAAAGTATGAACAACATTTAGCATAACGATACATGTTATTCTACTTCAAAATAAAACTACTTAATATACTAAACACTGACTGTGAACAACGTGGCGTTTGGATTAAACTAAGCAGTGTTCTGACAACGGGGATTTCCCTCATCACATGGTCAAGCTAGCTAAAGATTTCACATCAGTTCTACGAGCAAAAACATCTGGTGGCCAAGAAGTACTGGATTTTTATATATCAGTACATGTTGCTGTGAATTGTGTATCACAGTTATAAGAGTCATACATTATTGGTAACATGATGTACATGTGTTAGACCATGTTTTACTTGAATTTAACCAACATGTACAGGTTCCTTAATTACAGCGTGTGACCAACCTTACGTAATACATGTACACATTTTCTGTGTACTTCATCATTGCGTGGACTCTCTTACTCCAAGTACAACAGCCTTTTGTAAGAATTTTATACTGAATAATCACAGTATAAGTACGAGTACAATAGCCTTTCACAAACGTTTTACACTGAACGATTACAGTAAATAAGTACTACAAACTATCTTAAACAATTTGTATTGAATTAAAGTTAATATTTCATGATAAAACATAGCTATTTCCTTGGAAATGTAAATTTTGCCTATGTTGAAATTTATATCACAACGTATTTAATGTTTGATTTGGTTATCTGGCAGTCTACATTTTACAATAATTAATCAATGTACATGTTTACAAGATCTAATCAAGTTTCCAGAATGTAAAAGCTCTGCAGATGTTATAGGATTAAAACAGAATTGTGTGCTACACACTGATTGAAACTACTCTTACGCGACATAAATCATGAAGTTTTTCTGAGAGTTGTACTATTCACAGAAAACAAGAGAAGATCCTCAATAGTTGTGGGAACTTGAAATTCTTTGTGGAAATATTATAATATATTAAATCATGACTTCTTTTTATTAGCTATATTTTTGTGCGTTAGCGTGGGGTGCACGTGTACCCGATTCGATTTTATTATTCATCAACGTCTTTACAACCTACCCTCAAACTGAAATTGTTTTAGGCAGGATTAGAGTAAATTAACGATACATTGGGCGCGGTCACATACAACAATAAAAACATTTGACCTCCAGAGTTCAAAATTCTAATTAGATCTCAAATCAGTCAAGAGATAACAACGCTACGAGATAAAATGTTGCACTTGAAAAAACAAACAAGCAAGCAACAAAGAACCGTTATGCCGCAGTTAAGATTTGTGTTCAAGAAACACCAACATTTTAGAGGGGAGGTAATATCTTCCACTCAATTAAATCAGACCCTTCTGAACGAGATCTGACACCCAAGCAGACTCCTCCTAGACCATTAAGAATAAACAAATGACGAGGGCTACTGAGAGCTGAGGATTTAATAAAAAAAAAAAATTGAAGTATTATTTTGCGTCGTAATATACATCATTCACTTTGACAGCTTACACCAATGCCTGAAGTCAAAATTTCCTTGTACTGCACCATATTCTGTTTTGACAGTACAGCTAATTCTTTACACCCCACAAGCCAGTTACAGCAGACTGCGTATTTTATTGAACTTCTGTTTACGCGCGACTTTTTCCATCAACAATCACTCTGGCATAATTAGATGGTAATGGTGCTTAACACGTAATCTGAGGATCGCGGGTTCGAATCCTGATTAGCTGTATGACAATTTGTTTTTTCAAGTTTCCTGTAAAAATTAAACTTTCCCGTACTAACTGCAATAGAAACTTTACAAGGCTAGCTGACTATTCATATACGAACGAATAATTTGGATAATTTTCTCAAGGTAACTGCAAAGCATTTTTTACTTATTTTCTTACCGCTTTTCCATACGAGAGTGGCCCGACGTGGCCAAGTGGTTAGGGCGCTTGATTCGTAATTTCAGGGTTGCGGGTTCGTATCAGTTACATCAAACATGCTCGCCCTTTCAGCTGTGGAAGCGTTATCTGTGACGGGCAATCCCAATATTCGTTGGTAATAGTGTAGCCCAAGAGCTTTCGGTGGGTAATGATAACTGCCTTCCCTCTAGTCTCACAGTCGAAATGAGGGACGGCTGGCACAAATTCCCCTTTGTGTAGCTTTACGCAATATTAAAAACAAAACAAACACCATTAACAATGCTATACCAGTACTGTAGCTGGTGTTAATTCCCGATGAAATGCGATTACAGAAAAAAATTAAATTCTTGTCTTCATTTTTCCTTTCTTTCAGAGTGAACTTCGATAATGCAAGTTGTATATAATCGCATCTAGAAAATGATGTCAAACGCAGAATTTAACAGCATGCAGTACTGAGTTTCATGATGCTCCTGCTTTAGAAAATACTTTCATATGGTAATTTCATATAATATGAAATTAGGCTTTTAAGGAAAATAAACTTTAAATCGCTATGGTAGTTTATTCACTTTGCGACCTTCCCGACCAACCGTTTGTGTTTTTTCAAGCCGGTTGTTCAACCGTCCCTCAGTAAAAGTCCGAAATGTCTTCAAAACAAAGCAGATTTCATGAGAATTCCAAACGGAATTAAACATTTGAGCACACTGTTTAAAGTTCTCTTTCAAAATTATAGTTTTGAACTAACAGACCAATGGCAGGCAATTAATCAACAGCTTCATAAAAGTGACGCAAGGTCTATGTTTTGCTTACACAATTATTTATTCCAAGTCTAATAACGTCACGAAATATGAAAACTGCTGATCACTAGTAAAGGTTTTTTGTCAAAACCTCTTTCACTAAAGTATGCCCTTATTGTCCATGGGAATAGACATAGCCATAGCAAATTATGGTAAACAAACAGTTCACATGTTATAAAAAGAAAACTTTATGCGATACGATACAGTAAAAAGCATTTACCAATAAAATATGCTTCTACTTTACAAGTAAAACCTACAAGCCAAATCCATGTCCATTACAACTTTTGACTATTTGTAAGTTTAATTAAAATATATGCAGGTACTGTCAAGAGTAATTTTTGAATTTGTATTTTATAATTTGTTTCAATCATGCATTTAAAACCTACAGAGAAACGTATTTTCAACGAAAATATTCAAGAACGAGCGGAATTATGGAAATTATAGTATTAAAAAGTCTGTCAAAAATAACGAGAAATTACTATTGAGTGATTAACGAAAATTACAAAATTAAACTGGAATGGATTTACCTGCATCTTCAAAATGCACCTACATTTCACCTTATTTTATCAGCCTTGAAGTAATTTTTAATCATCAAATGTTTGATAAAAAATCCGTATTTGTGCACTCCGAAAGAGACTTGAATATAATTTATGAGCTTTTCCACTGCATTCTAGAATAAAAATTGTAACACATGGTGCAACACAAATTTTACTCTCCTCTGTAAAAAAAAAGAATGAAAGATTGTTGGTAGCAACAAACACTTGTTTTCCTTTATGCTTTAAGGACAAACAGCCAATACAATAAATCTTTGGTTATTTGAATTGCTATATAAAGAAGTATCCAAAGCAAATCTATCCATTTAGTATCACTTATTTGTGTATTTTTCACTGCAGCATTTTGATTTGGATACTTCTCACACCAAAAACCAATGATTCCGGTTTTCCGTGTATATTTTATTTTCTCCTATTTATTTGTTCAGTTTTCATACATCTATGTAATGAGCACAACATCTATTAACTTTCAGTATAACCACAACTCCGATAACTATAGTTTTTTTTTAAAGAATTAAATCCACAATCGAGTTCTTAAAATGCAAACCCTATTTTGGCCTACGAATAAGTGCCCAAACCTGCCTACATGGGATTATATTTTATAAAATTTGTAGCAGTGGTGTTAATTTTTGTTTCACTGCTTTTTGTCCCAAATTCATTTCAAAATCCATAGTTTTTCAATACTCTTTGTTTTCTTATGTTTAACCTGTATGAAGTTTAAACTTCAACTGTAGAAACTGCCACGTCCCTATCCATCAATATGCAACGTCTGTTGTAATGAATTGAGCTACAAAAGATACTTTTATACGTTAGTCATATATACACAATTTATATATATATAAAATCAGCATATATTTAACGTATTATCAAAAGTGGATATCTACAGACAAGTAATCTGGAGAAATCTTTTAGGGTCAGTACGAGTCGTCTATAGGCTAGCCCCACCGACATAATCAAGTGGGTAGGAGGTAGCAGAGGGAAAGGTTACCGTTTAAAAAAAATTGAAATGTTATATCGGAAAATGGTAGCGACCTCTTTAGCGTATTATTAGTAAATATGCATAAAATATACCGTAGTCAATAATTTGAATGATAAGTATTATAGTGCGTGAATAATTAACTTTGTCGATCTCTTACTATAAAATATGATCGAACGTTGTAATGCGTTAAAATGCCAAAAGAATATTTATTAAATTAACATTTGCTAAACGCAACTTTCTAAACACCGACTCTATAAACCTTGGTAATGGAAGGCATATTTGTAGTCTAATTTCTACATAAACGTTACATAAGGCTTGGATGAATGAAACTAGTTGGTAACTACAATTTCGCTTTTAGATGGAACTTAATGTCTTAAGACTCCTGTTTTAAACTGTTTTGCTGTTATATCACCAGAATTATCAAAACATCATTTTCATCAAATCAACATGAATATTAAAGTATTCAACATAAACACCATAGCTGACCTGAGAAGAATCATGTGATAGTTTTGTTGCTAAGCAACGGTGTATACTGTTGAGCATCACAAAAAAAAAAGTTTAAAAGTATTGTTACTCTGTTGATAAAAGTAACAAGCCTTTTACAGCCAATGACAGAAAAATTAAACAAGTTGTAGATCTTACTGTACTAAACCTAAAGTTACAGAGACGTAAGTAATAAATACTTTTCACGTCGTAGTTTTTGCAATGTCAGACCTTAAATAAAGGTAACTCATAATTTGAGTTTGTTCACAGTAAAGTCTCTAATTCTGAACTGCTGACTAACGGAGAAGCAACCACTTGTAGCAACCAACGTCAACTTTTGGGCTACTCTTTACTACGAATGAATAGTGGGATTGACCGTCACATAACAACGCGCTTCCACCGATGAAAACGCAACCATGTTCATCGTAGTGTTTTGAGCCTGCGAACCTCAGATTTCAAGTCAAGTACCCTGATCGTCAGGCCGTTGTGACTCAAGCAATGTTTCTGGATAACGCAAAAAAAACAACAAAAAACACAGCACTTCTCAGCAACAATAAAAAACAAACAAAAAGCTTGTTAGACGAAAGTCGAAAATTTTGACATTTCGTGCCATTAACATTTATTTTAAAAGCATGTTTGTCTTTCAGGTACAATTCTAATAGCTGTCATAGTAACAAGAGAATAAGGATTATTCTATTTCCATTTCACCATAGTATAGTTGCTGATATACACAGAAAACCTTATTACTATATTTAAGATAACATGGCCTTGGAACAGAGATGCTTGATGACTCATTAGACTTATTTAGCCAAACTTCTCAGTGCCTGAAAAATTACATGCATTACAGATTTTTACTCTGAAAATACAGTTTCACAAAAAGAAAAAAAGTCAAATGAAACATTCTATCTTCGCCTTACACGTTTGCTAGGATAATGGCTGGAAACAAGAATATTTTAGGGATAAAACAAACGAGTAAATGGCTCTGATACGAGTGTGCCAAGGACTTGTATGGGTAACAAGAAAAGTCAGCAACATGTTAGATAAACAGACCAAAAACTGAATCACACTTCGATATAAGAAACTGACACAAGTTCACCATCTCGCAAAACTAACTTAATCTGTCAGTATAATATACAAAACAAGTAATAATTGTCCATTCTGAATGGAGTACATTATACCTCACGAAAAATAAATGCAACTAATAATAACACGGGTCCATGCTAAACATAAAATAACGCAGAATTTCAAAGACTATATTAATAATCGTAATAATGAAAAGCTATAAAGTGTATACCATCAAAGCAAGACAACCTTCACCACATATCTTATGTACCTTCTTTGATAATTATCTGTGGTTATGTTTTCAAACCGATCTCAGGCCCAACAGTACAACACATCAACACTCGCATCTTGTGTTAACCTTATGTTAATAAAACGTGGAATTTATTACCCCATAAAAAAAACAACCCCTCCCTGATTAATAACAACCGAGTACGTCATGGACCTGTTCCTTAATATAAACAAACCCTGAATATTTCTTGGTACTGAATCTTTCAAGCAGATGTGCAGCTCAATGCGGTAGAAATACAACATAAATAAACTCTCCATCAAATTAGGCGAAACAGAATTTCCCAACAAAGTAGCTTGTTCGTTCACATTTCATGGGCCACCAGTGTCGGGTTCACAATCATTAATTTACTAAGTGAAAAAAAATAAAAATTAAAGATCTACGATGATACACGAAATAAAAACCTTACCCTTTGAAGTTCCAAAAGAGCTTCTCGAACATGAATAAACATTATAAAGTATCCTGCTTGTGATTTCACTATAAACAGTAATAACATAGGAATCCAGAACACAAGTATGATGTTAGGAACCCAAAACAACGCACCAAAGAGCGAACATGCATTTCAACAAACACAGGCACACAATTAAAAACACTTGCAATTTACGCAGAAGCAGCGTGCTTCACATCCTGCCGAGGTAGAACATACAGAGTTAGCTCGAGGGTCGCCACTGTCTGTATTCCACTCTTTCATCTCAAGGTCTGTAGTACAGCTACACTCCATCTTCTCATCAGTGTCTTACTCGTATAAACAAACCAAAATTTACACAGTGCGTTTTCATAAGTGCTACTCACTCTCCCCATGCTACCAGTAATAGTGCGCGTGCGTTTTCATACGTCCCCCCCCATTTTCCAACAATGTTACACATACAGTACTTTCATACACCTTCCATTAACAATATGCCTTTCATAACAAGGTCTAAAAACTTGTACAGAGACGTCTTTTTACGGTTTTACAGAACGTTGAAACAGACGAAGCAGACAGAATTTTGTATCGTAACACGCATCTATATACAAGCACGCACGTGCACACAAACAGAAATGACCTCCTTCCTTTATACTGTTTGATTTTAAGTTACGCAGGGAACAAAAAAATGCCAAATACGTGTCAGTAAAATCTAAACTTAATTTAATAGTTCAAAATCTACCAGAATAAATTAATATATTAAATTATATTATTATTATTATTAATATTAATATATATATATAAAAATTAATATATCCGTCCAACTAGTTGTCATTATGATACAAGTTTCTCATTTCTTACTCGACACGTCTCTGAGATACAGTGACAGCGAAGCTTGACACTTATTTTATCATTGTAGCCCTAATTCAATAAAAAATCAACAAATGTTACAAACCTTGCAACGAGAGCTCTTTCGCCGCTTTTTGTCAAGAACCGTATAATGGGGCATTTTCAAAATACAAAAACCTTAAAAAATGCTCCTTTATTTTTCATAAAATATCCCAGACAAAATGCGTATCTGCAAACCCTTGACAACACTCGAGTCACTTCCAGAAAAAAACAACCTTGACTTCTCCAAGAGCTACAAATCTCCAGAAGGGTGAGTGACAAAACACTGTCGCACCTGTTCTCACAGCTAAAAGCTATGTCTCTGTACAGTGTCCATATCGCACCTGTTTTCGTATAAACGTCTTCGGAGAAATAACGCACTAATTTTTGTAAGAACCCAAATAATGACTAGCAAACCTCCTATGTTGAAAGAAACGTATTACAGCCACGTCACGAAATTACATAACACGGTTAAAACTACATAAATAAGTATGAAAGTCTTGCGAGATGAGATTAGTCATCAAAATCATTAAATTTTTGCAAATTATGCGACGAAACGCCTGCACATTTAAGAATAATTTCACACTAACACACAGAACTAAATTAGATTTATGACGAAATGCTCACTTTAGGGGCATACAATTACACTAAAAAAACTAGAGATGTCAAAGTTTACTACGTCTTCACTTAAATGTTAATAGCATGTTAATGCACTGCTGTGTTAATAACCCTTCACCTTGAAGGAGATAGGAGACTACAGTTAATACATTAAAAAATATTAATTTATATTCTCTTACTTAACTACGAGAGGATTTTTACCTCACAGTAAGAATTGGAGCAACTGAAAAAGTTTTACATGATATAATTCACAATGTCTTGATAGAATAACAAGACAACAGTGTATTCTAAATTTTCTCAATATATTAAGCTCAAACTATATCCCTTTAGTATGATCAGTTTTAAAACAATTTCAGTCTAAAATTTCAGTTTCGTTTGTCGAATTACGTTTTGAATATTTATTTTATTATTGTTTCAAATTTAGTTTTAACAACCACCTATAAACTTACTGGATATTATACAAAATCAAAATTGATACTTCATTTGTAAGCCTATCGGAAGGTTATATTGTGCAATTCTAAAATCAGAAAAGTTTTCCAGGTTTTTCAAATATTCAAACATTAAGCCTAATGATGGTCATTGAAGGCACTCATTAAGAGAAATAATGTTAATCCTAATTTGATAAATTTACATTTCAATGAAGGCACGCCAACACCTTCTTTTTAAAGGGTGGGAAAACGCTGTCATATGACATAAAAACGCCATAAAGTCTCAAGTGTTCTGTCCATCTCAAACCTGAAGGATCTGTGTCGAAGTGCATACAATGTGGTGTTTATATACCATGTTAAGTTATGTAAATAAAATCCGGTAATCTAATACATTTGCCACGATGTGTTCTGGAAGCCCGATTTCCTCACGTTACTGAATGATAAGGAATTGTACAAAAAAAATTAATACCGAAACAACTACGTTTACACACAACTAAGTTTAACAAGAGGATACTATATGTATAAATCCAAAGTGTTTAATGTTGATTATAATATTATCTTAAAAACTAATACATTTTAAAAGATAGTCTACCATTCAATAAAACAAACCTTAATTTTACGTCATTTAAAAACAGTACACTTAACATTATTATTTAAATCATAAGAACCATTGATTATGTCCTAGATTCAACAGGTCTACTCTTTTTCTTTTCGAGTAATTAATTACCCCTAATTAAATGTTTAAACAACTCTTATAAATATATATAAAATACTTATATTAAAACATACTGTAATTAAGCTGTTAAATTTAAAAATCATAAAAAATTCACATTTTCATAAAATTTGTAATGATTACCGTTAGGGTACTGTTTATGAGCGTGTTATACAATTACTAAAACGTGTATTTTACGAAAATTTTGCCATCAAGGGCACCGAATCACTAGAACCACATGCAGCATGTGCTTCAAAAGACAACTGTTGATACTTGTCTTTGTTTCGATTTACTTCTCTTTCACATTGCTGAAAAAAGTAAGTTGTGTTCAGTAAACACACTCGTTGAAAAAAAAAAAAAAAACATGAGCAGGCGAGTTGCTTACAGTAAAAAACATTTGCTAGAAAGTTTGTTTTGTTTTTTGAATTTCGCATAAAGCTACTCGAGGGCTATCTGTGCTAGCCGTTCCTAATTTAGCAGTGTAAGACTAGAGGGAAGGCAGCTAGTCATTACCACCCACCGCTAACTCTTGGGCTACTCTTTTACCAACGAATAGTGGGATTGATCGTAAAATTATAATCCCCCCTACGGCTGGGAGGGCAAGCACGTTTGGCGCAAACACGCGACCCTCAGATTACGAAGCACACGCCTTAAAACGCTTGGCCATGTCGGGCCCTTTGCTAGAAAGAGAAAAAAAAAAAAAAAAAACACGAGTAGACGACTTGTGTACAGTAAACATACTCGCTGGGAAAGCATTCACACAAGTTGTGTAAATACACGAAATGTCCAATAGCTTCAAAATAAAAAACTGCTTTCCCAAATTGAATAATCTGGATTTAACAACTATTACACCATGACAAGTAAAATTTTAAAATTAGATGCGCAGATGAAAAACTAGAATGGAAATAATGTTTTTATTCAGCTACTTTTGATAGAAACATTGAGATCAAACGACGGCATTAAGTACTTATGTATTAAGAAAACGTACTTGTGTGTAACGTCATTTGAATATGAAACTAACAGCACACAACCTATGTGTCATCGATAGTATGTACTGTTTGTTAAGCCTATACACCAAAACTAAAATGGGCGACAAGAAACAAGCTGTCGCTGCTGAGCGCTTTTTAGCTAAATACTAAAACATTCATGTCATTATGCAACGGAGAATGACTTACAGCTACATTTACAAACTCGTTATTAGTATCCATGTACTAACAAAATTCACAAGTTACTTGGTATTCACGCAACGGTTATTGTCCACGAATCATACTAGGTTTGAAATTCTAGCTTTTCATGAAAACCAAATTAAGTAAGGCATAAAGTAAAAATAAAACATTTTAACATTTACTACTCTTGTAGGGATATACCATTTTCATGACTGTTATTCAACTTGTTACAACGAGGGAGACACCTAATTTCCGAGTAACGCTAGTTATGGTCTTCGCATCACACAAGCAACAGGCTCACAAAAATAGGCACATGATACATATTGACCAAAAACGAAACAGTCTTAGAATCATGTTACTCCCCGCCTCAACTAGCGAACTAACTACGAATATCGAAATTCGCAATATGAAAAACCGTATGGCCTCGTCTGACTTTCTTTGGTTTGAATTTCTCGCAAAGCTACAAGAGTGCTATTTGCGCTAGCCATCCCTTACTTAAAGACTAAAGTCATCACCACATTCCGCCAACTCTTGGGCGGCTATTGTACCAACGAATAGTAAGACTGACCGTTATATTATAACGCCCCGACGGCTGAAAGGGCGAACATGTTTGGTGTGACGTGGACTCTAACCCGTGACACTCAAATTGCGAGTCAAGTGTATATCGCATGTTTACGAACAAAACATCCATGCTACACTTAACCACAACGTTATGTTATTACACACACACACACACACACACACAAAAGTTTTGTTTGCATTTCAAATGTAAATAAACTAATACAAAGTTGTAATCAGCCATATCCGTTTAAATAAGCGTTTGAATGTGGTTTAAACAAGCACACAACACGTTATCAAATCGCTAGTTACTAATATTTCGTAAACTGTAATACACATTTTTCATAAATACCTCAGAATGTTTTACAAAGATTGTTATCTTTTAACCCAGTTTACCAAGAGATGAGGTCCATTCGTCTGTTGAATTTTGCAGTTATACGCGCTACTCTAGTTGTACCTAATTTTGAAGCGATAACCTAAAGGCAACAGAATGTTGCTCACAGCCAACATTTAGCCTACCCTCGCAACATCGAATGGCGAGATTTGACTGTCACTCATAACACACCTATGACTCCAAAAGTGTGGATTACAATTTTTATTGTTATTTGTGGCAACAAGAAGTGAACTTCGTACAATAACCACTGTGTTGCGATAAACGGTGAAGTTCTTAAATGCAGAAAAACAAAAAACTTATTATTTCAGAAATCAAATTTTGTGTAAAAGATACACTTAATCAGTAATAAATGTTTATGGGAAAAACAAAAGACCTGTAAATGATATAAAAATAAATTAAACTACTGCAAAAAAAATCCGTGGTTACGAGAAAACCCACTTGTAGCGAAAACTATACACGTAAAAACGGCTGCTATGAGTATAGAAAGCACTATGTAGAGGAGCGAACAATGTTTTTTACACACACACACACACTGAGAAACTTGCATAAACCTACTGAAAGTGTCACATTTAGTTTCCTAGCGTAAAAATTACCACAATCGATCAAAGTGCTAATACCTATTAAGGTCTATGTTACACAACGCCTACTAAATAGGACACATAAGAATCTGATTAAAGGTTCACGTACAAAGAATGTTACTGTTTCGTGTTAATTAAAATTCTTTGTATGATTTTCTCCGCTAAGTGGAATATTTACAAATGGAATTCAAATTTTCTCCACACCAAAACGACTGTCTCGACAAAACGTGCAACTGTTATGACTAGCATTCAACAAAATCACTCACCTGTTGACGAAAGCTTTCTGAACGGCCAACAGAACTGCCTTTCTTGACGCTGAAAACAGTTAACAAACATCTCATTAGTTGTTTAACTCGCATTACTTCAATATGATTTATAGAGACGGCCATTTTTGTCATTCAATTCTTTTATTACAGACTTGTTACGTACTTTATCCTTTCATACCTAATTTAGAATACATCTGTGGTAAAGACTGGGTAGATGAGAAACCTTTAAAACGTCTCATGAATATATTCTACATATACTTATATTTGTTAAACTGGATACATAACGGTAGTAAAATATATTAATCCTTTTGCTTGGGTAAAGGTTAAATCCGACAAGGATCATCTCGTAGAAGTTTGCAGCAGTATTGCCCATTATCATGCCCACTTCATGGTAGGGCGACACACTTTTATTAAAGTTAATTCAGTTAAAATATGTCCATTGTTTCACATTTCACTTATCAAAATGTTTTAATATGCCTAATCATGTCCGATTCCCATATGAAACATGAAAATAAAAACAAATAACGACCACACACGGCTGAACACAACTACAAAGAACAAGTCTACATTACTAATGTAAAAATGTAACTGTACAATCACAACAAAACAGTATCCGAAACTGTTACAGTACAAACAACACAAAATGTCGTGCGACTAAGTATCATAAAGATGTTTAGTCTTTAATCCGAAACACAGAATCTTAGAGCTTACATACAAAGAAGAAAAGATAAGCAAATGGCAAAGTATTAATAAAACATTAGTGCCAAATTACGGTATAAATATTAACTTAAAACTTGCCAAAGCTACTATTAATTTTTAATAACTCCTTTCTGTAACCAAGAGCGTAAAAAAAAAAAAAAAACTTTGCAATATCCGAGCTATCTAAAATAAAACATATCTATCAGAAAATAGAATGCTCGCCATTGTGTTATTGCTTTACGATTATCTTATATCATTAGTTTAACAAAATAAAATCTTGGATGTTTGTTGTAACATTCCAAGTTACACAGCAGGCTATGCCAACAACGAGTATCGAAACCTGTTATCGGGGGTGTTAAAACGTAAAATAACTTTACTTATCACTACTGGACAGTTATATTTCGAATTAAGTTCGGAAATATTAACTCTTTGTTCTTGGTTTGTTTTGTTTTGAATTTCGCACAAAGCTACTCCACAGCTATCTATAATTTACCAGTGTAAAGCTAGAGGGAAAGCAGCTAGTCATCACCACCCACTGCCAACTCTTGGGCTACTCTTCATAAACGAATAGCAGGATTGACCGTAACTTTATTACACCCTCACGGCTGAAAGTGTGAGCATGTTTGGTTTTGTTCTTGTTTTTCTTACTTGTTAATTAACATTGTACATATAATACTTTGTATAAATAAAAATCTGGCTATATTACGTAATGAACACAGTATACTCGATTTCTTAAATGATCAGTAATTTAAAATCTTGGTATTACGTAAAGTCGAACTATCGAATTTATATTTTTTTTGAAACGCAATAATAAATACAACGAACTATTTTAAAAAAAAGAGCAAAACCACCAATGCGACACCGCACTGTAACAAATACACGTCTGTAAAAATATCCCTAAAAAGTGCATATACAACAACCTGATGACTGTCGTTACGCCTGTCAGCCCAGAATTAGCACACGCGACTTTACACTAGCATTAATGGTGTGAAATGGGATACGAGTTATATAACGCGTACAAACCAATTCTTATTCATGTAACAAGCCTATTCTAACTGGGTATTCGAAAATAAAAAATAAACAGCAACATTACATCTGGTTAATTTCACTGACCAGTACTTTCAAGTACTTCCGTTTTTCAGTTGCTATTTTTTAAAGCATTTCTGAAAATGTGTATTTAATGTTAGCAGTAAAGAATTTTAACATTTTCTGAATTATTCGTCTAGGCTCTTAAACTGTACAAGTCAACTTGTACAAGTTTACAATAACAACTTAAGTACAAAAATTAAAATAAATACTAAAGATAAATGTTTGATTAACGATAAGGCTTCACTGCGTCGTAATTAAATGACACTTTAACCCTTCCTCCCGCACCACCACAGAGTTGACAATGTAATTTTTTTTTATTTTTTTTTTAGCGGTTCAAACAATGTGTACTCTGAAATGACCAGAAACCCATATTTAGCCGTCTTGAGCTGCAACATTTGTACCCAGTAAAAAACTAAACACACACAATGTCACACTAATGTTCGTTATAAAACAAATTTTTGAAGATGACGTCTGTTAATATCTTTCTGGCACCTATTACGCAGATCGCAGCGCATCTTAACTAGAAGACTTTGTACTGTAGGCCTGAAAAGAAAAATTGATGTAGTGTATACCACATCAACCAGTACACCCTCGATCACCCAGTTTTAAGCAAAATAACGTAATGATCAGCAGTTTTCCGTCACGATTTGACCTTTCAACCTTATGCTTACTAACTATGATTTCAAGTAAAATATGGTAGATAAAACTTGTCTGATTAACGAATACTCTTGAACGTTGTCTACTGAGATAATCCTAGTTTCTGATTGAAAACCATCGCGCATAATTACAGATAATCTGGAAAGAACCGCATCGCCACGAACCGAATTCAGGAAATTAGAATTTGAACCTTTGTTCATGACCCTGTACGTAAACCGCAAAGTTAAAAAAATACAAAAAAACATAACTGGCGAAGTTCAAAATAACCTTAGATTTTGACATTTTTGCAATATTAATATAAATCAAACATAGTTGAATAGTTTTTTCTGAAGTGACATTCTTTGAAGCTGTAAATATATTTTCATATCCTTTAAGATTCAGTTAAATACTATATGTTAAAACGTTGCATGATTAGACAAAAACTTTTCTATTTTTATAACGATAATGTTTGGTGTGACGGAGATTCGAATCAGTGACCCTGACCCTCGGATTACGAGTCGAGTGTCTTAACCACCTGGTCATGCAGAGCCTTTCTTAAAAGAATAAGTTTGAAATATTAAGATTTACCTTTCAGTACAATTTATTTTTTAGCGGGCACTTTCTAACGAACGGGGAAAGTTTTTCCTAATTTCAACAGAAATTCTTTCTACAATTTTATTGACTAAGAAAAACAATTTCCCACAGTCTTAGTGCTGGGGGCTGAAAAGTAATCTGAAATGGTAAGGTGTATTTGAATCAATTATTTGATTTTGAGTTAACTGATATTTCACTTTGTGCAACAAACTTTCTTTTCATGATAGATTTCAAACAGCAGATATTTCACAGAAGCTGACAAAACCTCCAAGAGGACATTCTTAGCTTTCAAGTAATTATACAATTGTTACTGGGTAAAGCAGGTGTAAATAAGCAAGCATTTTCAAAAATGGGAGAGATGGGCAGGACTACCTTGGTTGATTCAAAAAATTAGTTCAGAAAATATAAAAGTTAGAAGGTTCTTATATTCTAGCTTTTCTCCATCTCTAGTTTTAGTACATAATTTGTAAGAAACTACACACTTTGTATTTGACTGCAAACGTATAATTTAAACCAATGCTGCATTCAACATAACACATGGTAACAATAATTAGATTTGTTGTTTTTTTACATTCACTTTGAAATTAAAAATTAATTTACATATAACACTAAAAATTGAATTATAATCTACAATTTTATACCAAACTTATTTACAGACATTCATAAAACAGTAGTTCAATAAACTCTGAATGAGAGTCTATAAAACCAACAGGGCATTTGACTTGCAACCACAGTGAGATCAGTCTCAGTTGGATCAAGGTACTTTCACAGCTCTGAAGATAAAACAGTAAATATGAACTACAACTAAACCATTTACAAACTAAAATATTTTGTTATGTTTAAAAGCAGAAAGTACTTACAAGTCAGAATTCTCTGTCTGCTCTTTGGTATTTGAAGTGTTGTACGTGTCAAGGGCCTGGAAATCAACATTTATAACTTCAGCATGATCTCGGCTCACGTCAGGTTGCAGTGAAGCCAAAACTTTCTCTCCTGGAGAAACACGAAGGTTCAGGTGATTAAAAAAACAAAAATAAAAAGCATACTTTAAATAATATTAACAAAAAAAAATCAGGTAAAATGCAGTAATAATAAAACTAAAAAAGTATGAATGGGAAACCATTCCATTTTCATATCAACATGTAATATTTAAAATTTTAAGAATACAAAAAAGTTCAAACCGGACAAATTGATAATGAAATGTCTTTAGGACATTCTATAAATTTTGATCACAAACAAGGATACTACATCATATGGCCTCCAAAGAACGTACCTCCATCAACTTGGCTTTCAGCAGCAACACCAGACAAGTTAGAAAAGTCTGCTTCCGATTCTTCATATGACTTCCTGGCACGTTCAACTATTAAAGTAAATAATTTTCATGCATACAATATGAAAATAATTAACAGTTACACATTCACTAAGACTACTGTACAGACAGTGCAGTGGAATTTATGTTATAAGACTCTCCTACAAATGGGAAAGTCCTGGAACTTCCTTCCTTTTATTGGTACTAATAATTTTCTGCAGAAACTTTTTCCTACATTGATTTGGTTTAGTGTCTTTGCCATAGAAATGACTGATGCAACTGTAATAAAATACCATAAGAAAAACTTATATTTATATGGCTATGAACATTTCCTTTGTCATACTGCATTACTGCTATTTGTTACTTGTTTTGTTGTTAATTAAGTGAAAACGTGCGTTTTCTTATAGCAAAGTCACGTCGGGCTATCTGCTGAGCCCACCAAGGGGAATCGAACTCCTGATTTTGCATTGTAAATCAAAAGACATACCGCCATACTACTGGGGTGCAAAATGTGAAAACAGCAGGTTCTGCTTTTAAACTTGAATGTTCTGTTACAAAAGTATGAGGCATTGCCAAACACAATATTTTCCGTTAAACTGTTAAACAGTGTAGCAGATTTATAACTGGAGATTACACAACTCTCACTGTATTATCTGAATGCTGTTTTAACCACACATTTCTCATGTTCATAATTTTGTTTACTATCACTTTATATTGAGTTTTTACTCTTCTCTATCAAACTTTTCCTGTGCCAGCAGTGAAGGCTAAAATGAATAATTTGTAACTCATGACATCAGATAATAATATCATATTGGAATGTCTGATCCCCAACCATGCAAATATGGTTGATTAAATTAAAAAATTTTCTCACACTGACATTACAATGACTTCATCATTATAAAAGCAGTTTAATATATAACACAAACTATAAGAAGTTGGAAAAAATTAACTTTCATTCAAGATATTATAAATAAAGAAAAGAAGCTTCCTACACATCTACAGGAAATGAGAAGTGTGTTAGTGATTTATAAACAAATATAAAATCAACAAATATTCTGTGTACAAAGAAATACTAGGTTTTGTACTTCTTCCTGAATGTACACATGCTTCTTACAAATATTAATAATTCATCCCGAAACTGAAACTAAATGTTTAATAGATTGTTAAATTACTTTACAAGTAAACAAAGATAGATATTTGAGATATTAAAATAAAAATTACTTTTTCTGGAGTACAGAAAATTAAGAATAGAAGAAAAAACTGAAATAAATTCACAGCACTTAAAACAGTTATGTACAACACGACAAACTAAGAGTCCAAATGCTACAAATCAAGTTTCACATTTACCTGGACAATATCAGACTAATGATGTACACATTGCAAGGTGCTTATTGAATAAGTAATTAATTAAAAAGTAATTTCAAAAGGAACACTGAATTAAAAGAAATAAGTACAATTATAATCTTAGTTGTCACAAAACTATTCATTTAACCACAAACATATTTAATACTATACAAATAATTGTTTTTGTATAAGTAGAATGAAGGTAGAAGAGATGAACTGTATTTGATAGATCATTTTAAAATGTATAATTTCATAAAGATAAGCCTTCTGATTAGAAATTAAATGATTTAACTAAAACTGGGTGAGTTTTGGACTTGTAAGCAGCATCTCATTCATTCCCAGAACATCCATGGAACTTTACATAAATGAACCAGCATGCCATGTATCAAGTTTCTGTTTTGGAGAAATTAACACCAGCATCTCATAAGTAAGCTGTCATCATGGATTAAAATTCACAGCTCTGTTGGTGTATTGGCAGACCAGAAATAGTTTCAACAGTGTGTTATTACAAACAATACACAGTGTATGAGCATTATGACAACTACTTCAACAACTGAAATCTGATGACAAAAATACACAGAAAATGAAACTAATAAGTTTATTAAGTTGTAAATAATACCAACATGTATCAATAAGCAACAACCACAAGTTCTAATAAAACCTAACCATTTCTCAAATTCAAGATACTTAAGAACAATAACCGATTTAATACTAATTCATGATGTTGGTTAAAAACAAATAAGAAACCTGAGTACTTTAGAAAGGTAGAGCACTCTTTGTCAACAGAAAATTGAGAATGACAAAGTGAACTGTGAAGAAATGTGTAGCATTGTTCTGGTAAACAACTAGGATAATCAAGAAGTGTTTTAACCTTTTTGCGATTAGCTTGGTATAATACACAAGTTCATCTACACATTTACACATGTTCAGTATTTGCATTATAACTTTTGATACAGTATGTTCATCTTCACATAATTTGAGACTTTTAGTAAAGATTACAAGTTTTTATGTAGGCAAAGAATGAAATATTTTTACTAAAAGATTTGTTTGTTAAAATTTCAAGTCTGTTTTGTTACTAGTCCGAGTGCAAAGCAATTTCACGTTACAATTAAAAAACTATTCTTTATCCCAAAATATTTGTGTAATCTCCAAAACTTCCTAAATACATTGCAAGTTTTTGTTTTCAGTGAGTATATTTACGTGGTTTTCTACACTTAACTATGTGTGGTCTGTCAACTGACCAAACTTGTAACCATCATAAAAAAAATTAAAAAGTAAATAACATTTTTTGTGCTAAAATGACTACATAGAATAAAAATACAAATGTTTATTATAAGTAGTTTAAGTCCCATATCATATTTATTACTTATTATATTGACCTTGTAGTCATGCCTAGCTAATATTACATAACTTGCATTAACACTGTGCATGTGTACTCACATTACCATATCCAATAATATAAAACTGACCTCTACTCCTTACAAAGTGACCCTGTATTGGCTGTGTTTTAAAGAGTTAGTATTTTGCAATATGGTCACATTTTAATTATTAAAAACATATTACTATTATTATTATTCTGCAATAAAAAGATTAAAAATTTCTTCCTAAAATGTAGAAAAATAAGTAAAGCAAACAGTTATCTCTTTTAGCTATGACCTTTGAACTGTTGCTGCTGGATATATTGTTAAGCCTTTTAAAATTATGCATGTGGAAGATAAACTTTGATAGATTGTTTGGGCAGAGTATTCATGATGAAACTTTGTAGAATGGATGGCAACTGCCTGTTATGGAGACAAATGTATAAAGAATGACGTTTCAAAAGTCTTCCACCTTCCACCTAACCTGAAATTGCCATCCATTCTACAAAAAGTTAACACTTTTTTAAAGTTATATTAAAAATATATAGTTTAAGAGTAAAAAAAATCATAAATAACAATACTGATACAACAGAGTTCCGCTATAACTTATAAAGCTTAGTAAAGAAGCTGTAATTAGGTCTTAAAATATTTTTAAGCATTAAGAAAAAATGAAATTTCTAGCAGACTAAAGACACAACCTACCTCCTTGAAAATCCTGGTTTGAAAGAAAGTGGTAACCTTTTCACATAGTTTCTCAGCCATTTTAATAACTAGGGGGACATTCTGAGCTGTCAATTGGTTATTCACATGTCACATACTTAAGTAAGTGCATATAAGGGACCATTTCCAAAATATATATATATATATATATATATATATATAGAGGTTCTTATTTTATATTCTAGCTTGTCAATATTGGTAATATGAGTTCTTAATTTGCACAAAACTAGACTTATTTATGATATCAAAATACTATCTAATTTTAACCAGTACTGCATTCAATATACCACATGCTTCACTAAAAACATTTCAGATGTGTTATTTTAACATTTACTTTTAAATTAAGACATTAACTCATAAAGTTTGAATTATAATCTACAATTTGATCCCAAACTTACTGACATAAATTAATAAAATAGTAGTCCAATAAAATGTTGGACACAAGTCAATAAATGCAATGACATGTTCTTTGACCTGTGACTTGTTGAGAAAGGGTTAAATACAAGCTGACAGTCATTACTTAAAGGAAAACACTGTCATTAAATAATTGGAAAAAAATATCAACGAAAGTTGAAGAAAATGGAACCAATATCCAAACCAAAAGACAAAGTAGCCTATATAATGATAACAAGAAACCCACATGAAGTGAAAATATATTGCAAAGATGGCTAATATGGGCATTAAATACTTTAAAATAAAATACAAAAACAGTTTTTGATATCCATACCAGCTATCTTTGTAATACAAAGTAAGACAGAAGTCTCAACATTTACAGCAAAGTTTCATGTAAAAGTCATTTAGTACAAGATTCTACATTTTCCAAGCCGGTTTTACTTAAGTTCAATGACATTTCTTTGAGCATTGAGACAATGTGTGCTTCCATATCCACAGAAGTTACTTCACCTTGCTTATTTTAATACTTACTAAACTTCCATTCCATAAAACAATATTTTATTATTACTGAAAAAAAATCTCATGTGAAGAGTCAATGGTAGAAAGGATATTTTTTACATTTTTCAGATATCCATCTTAACTTTTACTAACACAAGCACACAAAAAAACAAAGATGTGATCTCTAAATTATTTTCTGCATATCATTTGAACTGTTGTCCTTCAGTAAAAGTATAAATATCTGAAAATTATTTCCAGTTTTTATATGCAGTCTAACAAATATATATGATCTAGTACAAAGCATTACTATCACTCCAAGAAACAATTTAAAAGTAAAAAGCTGTACTTACTCGCACCAGCTGAAGGTTGGCTTGGTTTTCGGCTTTTTCCAATAATGTTTTCCATTATACCAGACATTCGATCTCTCCTTTTATCTTTCTTGTTTCGAAGGGTACCTATGCATGTTTCTTCTACTACTTTTACACACATTTTATGGATGTTCATTTCGCAGTCTTTAAGACAATAGAAATCAATACAAAATTAGAAGAAATTTTAATGTAGCACACACTACTTAATGAAAATAAAAAACATACTTTTAAAACACACTATGGTTTGTACAACCTTTCTTTCTAAAATAGAAGTAAAAATGACTATTCAATACTTTTTTGTTAGCTTTATATGATTATAGATACTGAAAAACAAATAAACAAGTTCGTTGTGTATTGCAGCATATGTAAAATGCCAGTTTGTAATGAAAAATTACGTTGCTGAATTAAAATAGAGTAAATTGAGAAAGTTTTTGTTCTCAAGTTTTGGAGCACAAAAAATCTGCACATTTCTACTCATTTTCTAACATACATCTTTTTGTTGTTCATTTTTATTAAACTTACATGGCATAGGCTAAAACAGCCAAGACAAAATCCAAGGGATTCATGTGTAACCAGTCCCTTATTCTGAACTATTAACAAGGAGAGACAGGCAGCTACCAGAACATACTATAACCAGGGTTTCATCCAACTCCTAGGTCTAAGTAATGAGATTACCAACAAAATTTATAAGAAGTCAACAGCTAAAACTGTGGAACATTGTTCAACAGAATTGCATTTAAGCCCTCTGCCTTTTAAGCTAAAGCCTGGTAGTGGCAAGTTTAATGTTGATGCTATTGGGGAAATACATCAACACCATTCATACTGGAAGCTTCCTAAAGTGATGCAAAAAAATGTAAAAATTATAAAGTTCTATATCTATAGCCGATCAGTACAAACAGTCCCACTAAGAAAATAGCAACACGCAGACTTAAGTTATAAAATGTCTCTGAAACCTGGTACACCTAGCCAAACACCATTTGAAGATGGTACCCGTGTGCCAATTTGCTTAAAGCACAATTAACATTTTCTCAGGTTCAGACAATAAAGAGTGTTTTTATAACATTAAAGGTGAGGTGCTATCGCTATTTCAAGATTTAAAATGTATGCATATTGAAGTAAAGTATACTTTATAATCATGATGTTCATGCAAATGAGTATCACTGCATACTGTACTTGAATTTCTTGAGAATTAAGTATAAGACATCTGACCTCCTACACTATAAACAGAACATCAGAAAAGTAACTGAGAAACCTTTCTAAAACTGATCTTCTCAAAATAAAAATATTTAATACTCTTTTCTTTCAAGATAAAAAAATCACAGTGAAGAAAAAAAAAGTCTGAAGATAGAACATTTTCACAATTAAACCCTCTGAACCTAACACTGATGTTATCTCTGTTTCACCTTTTTACTATTTTGTTTGGAGATTTTTCAAGTGTTAGACACTATCAGTCATTAGTTATTTAGTACTCATATTAATACACTACTTTGTTTATTTCTATTTAATAAATGTTAAATCAAGCACAAGTAAAAGATTATCACTAGACAACAAATGTTAAGAAGATCTAAAGCATAATACATAAAGAAAGTCAAGACAAACTCTCAAAAAAGGTCCTTGTTAACAAATTACTTCTGCACTTCATTTATAGCATACATAATATTCATTATAACAGCAATAACTTACTTTGGCACTGGTATCCTTGGTTTCCAACCCCCCAAATAATTAACTGGCAGTGATTACAGAACGTTACACAGCTGTAGTGTTCTGGCAGAAAATGGTGGTTTCGGACAAAGACAGGCTAAAAATTTAAAATCAAAACAAACATTTATTTCTTTACATTTCATTACATTGGAAATGAGAAGGCAAAAAGAAAACAAAGACAATAAGAATATTTTGTTCAAAACTAAGAAAGTTATACTTCACGAGGCAAAAATATTCCTGAAAAAAAAAAAAAAATGTGTGCAAAAAAAAAAAAAGCGTCCAGGTTTGCATACAGTACATTTGAACCTTGAGATGCATTTTTCATTCTTTAGCAGCTCTAATTGGAAAGTTTTTCAATTATTTAAACTTAAAATATTAATTTTACTTGCAAAACTGAATAAAAACAGACCTTTCTTGATACCCATCTTAATAGATTAGATAACCATTTCACAACATTCATTCATTATAAGAAAACATACAGGCTTACATACTCTATTTGACATTTTTATTCTAAATTATTTTAAATGCAATCTTATTCTCAGCCTTGTTAACAGAGCATATAACATCTGTTCTACCTACCTCACCCTTGAAAAAGAATTCCCCACCTTACAGAACATTTCAACAAACAAGTATCCCATGTATGTTATTCAAGCTTTAACAGAATTTGTTTTCTCATAAATTTGAATCCTTCCAAACAAAAAAACCTACATCACTGGTAAATACCCAAGAGAGATTGATCACTCATATTTTAAACAAGCAATATTTCCTACTGAAATCACAAATTTTAAGAATAATTGAAACATTTTATCCAAGTTCAGCTACAAATAATATTTAAATTACCATTCAAAGTATAAAATTATCCCAATCTATGGACTTGTTATTTACTCCCATGCATTCCAGGATTGTATATAAATGCACACATGGTGGCTGTAATGCCACTTACACTCACAAAATTATATGCAAATTACACCTACAAACATGTGAACATATGGAAGTACCAAGCAGAAGTGGTTTAAAAACAAATAAAAAAAAAAAAAAAATCAAATACACCAGACTGCACAATTTGCTCACACAGTGGAAACATTAACCACCCATCATGATTGTGAATTTCAAAGTAATTTTATATGGATCATCAAATAAGGAACTTAAAAGAAAGCTTCTCTTTTAAATGAATTCCCAAATTTAAATTATAACACAGCTTCACTACAATTAAGTCTGTTCTAAATACCTGTACAATATTGTTACATTATTCTATTCTCTATCTATTTGATTGTGTCTTAATTTATTTCACACTCTTATTCTGCATTTTGATTACTTTTATAGTGCTTACATTTACAGCATGTCTGTACCTAACAAATTACCATGTTTAACATAGCTTGCCAAAGATAGAGTATTACATCCCGAAACATCTAAGAATTAAATGTTTGTTTGTGAACATGTGTCAAATATTCACTGTTGCTGCCAATGTCCTGTTACTCATCATTAAACTTCCATTTTTTATCAAATGAATCTATTACAGTTCAATGCTTTCAAAAACATTACATATTTTAATAAATATATAGAGTGAAATTCTCAGAATAGTAAATACTCAGCAAGGTGAAGTGAGCCTGTTTTTGAACACAAAAATAAAAGAATTTGTGTAAAAAAAATAAATGCTTTCTGATAAAACAAATGGAACATATGCACATTGATAAAAGGCAGCTCAAAGTCTCGATACTAGTAATGCCTTTGGAAATAAGTTTCAGTACTTAGTACCACTGAGTACCAGCAGAATTTTACCCCTTGAATATATATTTTGCAACTGATTGGAAATTCACAACTTGTCTAAATAAACTTAAGGTTACATTTTAAAATTTACTTAATACATTCCTTCCAAAAACTTCTTTAGAAATGTCATTTTGTTCTTATATAACATGAAGTTTTAATGCTTTAGTATTTGATTTTGCTACATTCATAATAAATTATTTTAACATGCTTGTAATAAGTAACTTTAAGTGACAATAAAATTACAAATTTTAATAATCACCTTTTTATTTCTTTGTAAAAAACGCAACCTTGTCTTTTCCTTAGCAACAAAACTCGGACATCTTTCAATCAAATTGACTGCTTGCTGATTCTTTACTCCAAACTGCTTGAGAACAGTAGCAAGAGCAGCGACCATGGCAAATGTTCTGTCATCAGCATTCTCAAAGTCCTCTCTTCAGAATCAATAGTTTTGTCAACGGTATAAAATAATGAATATTATGTTCAACCAAATTAATTTAAGCAAATTTAAAGCTTGAACAATCAATTGCCCAGTTTTTATACTTAGATATGCAGGCACATTAAAAAGCTCCAACTTTTACAAGTTACAGGGACGTTTGAACATTCAGATGATTTAATTATTTAAGAATGTAACAACTTTGATAGAACATTATTTATATTCATGAAAAACTGATCTGATATTTGTTGTATAATTAAACTTATAATAAAGTGAGAATCTCATAATAGAAATTTAAACACAGTAAAAAACAGAGGCTAGAAATTAAACTGAACACTAATAATTCAACAAAATATATTAAAACAAAATATTCAGCTAATAACAGCTAAAAGTTTTTTACACTCCGAGTCACAATTAGCTGACTCATGCAAACATCAATATGGCTGTTCAATACAGGTTCTATCAAAAGACAGATGCACTATTTAAGCAGTCTAGCTCTTAAACAACAATAAATACAGTGAATACTGATCTATCCTACAGAAACTTTTGCTCTTGAAATTGGAGAAAACTCTTAAGCATATACAACTTAAATTATTTCCCCATCATTTCTTAACCCTTAAGTCATCTAAAAGATACTAATGTAAATAACCATCCTATAAAAGTATTACGTTAATACTAAGTCTTCTATGCATTTCATAAAGTCTGTAATGGATAAGTAATTAGAAATGTATACTTGTGCTTTAATATTTCAACATTGGAAAATTTACATTAAAAACTTTTTATACAAAAAAATATTTTTTTTTCAAATCAATATATACGTACGATAAATTTTCTAAGATTGGAACCAATAACTGTTCAATAATCTTTAATTCCTTGGCTTTATCTTGCATTGCTTCTTCAAGCTGACTATCTGATGGTCCAAAAAAATTTCCTAGACCTGCAACACAACAGTACTGGTTCAAAATTTACATTTATTAATATTATACTGTAAATGTGAATGAACTTGCACATAGCCTGAGCTTTCTGTAACATGACTGGCTTACTGTTCTATTTCCAAGCGAGATGACAAGGAAAATTATATTTCCTAAAAAGCTGAGGAATCTAAAATATCAAACAGCACTGTTACAAGTACACTTTAATAATATAAATACAGATAGATAAATCTCAATCTTAAAACATAAAAGCAAAAAGAAAATAAATCTATATTTCCAGCTTTTTGATGCTTAACAAAAGCATTTTGTTGCCAAAGTTTTACAAGTCATCTTTACAAGTAGTCAAAAGGCATAAATTACCTGTTTTTACTTTTATGATGTTACCTATTGTAAGTAACACTTAGCATAAAAAAACTGATAAAAATTGTTGACATCACTCACTTTCTTTGTAAAATTTAGTAGGATTTATAACAGTACTAATCGTATTTCCATTTGTTTTTTGTAAACAAGCTCTTAGGAACAATATAACAGTCATCAACCCATGTAAAACTTGGTTAACAAATTGTTAAGAAGAAAAAAAAAAGTTGGTTGAAAAAAAATATTTCCACTAAACGTTCTGTAGTCAATTAAACATCTTCCAACCATTTCTCACCTTGTATGTTTTTGTTATTTTAAATAAACTGTTATATAAATAAATAAGACATCCATTTGATCTCATTCTTTCAGCAGTAAAAAACTGCTAAATTATACCACCAGTGCATAGCCATAATCTAAACAAAGAATAGTTATAAAAGAAATAATTGCTCAGATGAAATAGAATGGCCTCCCCACTTCAGAAATGGTTAAACAACATCAGGATGAATTGTCTTCCCTCCCATTCAGGGATTAATGCTCAAACAAATATTAAATTTACAATACATTCAATCCATATACAACAGTTACTGCAGGATAGGGTAGAGAAACAGGATAAACACTCAATTTCCTTGACAAATTCAGCTATTTGAATCAAAGCAAAGCAGCTCAATATATTATCTGTTTACTGAATTACTTCAACAAAATCTAGTAAACTTGAAATTCTCACTTGTTCAATGCAATAACAGATTTTTCAATGAATGGAGTGGTAATATGATAGATCTACTAACACTAAAATAAAGTTAAATAATCAATCTGATGAATAGCTGTACAACGAAATATTTTTTTTTATTTGAAATGTATGATAGATTTCCTCTCCTCTCAACAAATCCCACTGACCAATTAACTTCCTTAACCCTTTCGGCTTTGAATAAAATACTTGAATGTTTGGCATGGTGCTGAATATATATTGTTGATACTTCAACTAATTACAGCATCAGTACTAAAAGCATGATATCTCGGCAATAACTCAACAAAAGTCCCCAAAATATTCAGCGACTGTACCCAATACTATACATGTTAAATTCAATACATAAGAATAACAGGAATAAAGGAAGACACCCTGGTACACAATGAAGAAGTGCCATGTAAAGCACAATAATTTATTATAAACTGCATACAATTTGTGATGCAGTCCATCAATAGTCTTTGTGGTTATGGTATATCTCATGGCATGGTAAAAAGCACATGGTGAGATTGCACTGTTTGCAAAAATAATTAATCTGCTTTCTTTTCCATCCAACTGTGTATCTATCGCTGCAAAAAGTACAAATCAAGTTTGTGTTTTTTTTGTCCTCATATTTTCCAATACTATGTCTTTCCATCAAGTGCTGACCATTATCAGTACTTGGTTTTCTTTGTTGTTTGGCTTTGCTGACTTATCTCTCCAGCAAATTTTGAATAATCTGCTCTCTGAATAGCCTTAGAAATAGCAGGTTTTCACCATTGCTCTTGCACAATATACTATATATCTATTGAGAAGAACTAGACTTGGTTAGTCAGTTTATGCAATAAGTTATATGACCCTAACTACACCACGTGCTTACCTAAAGTGGAGGCAGATTCCAGGCCATGAATGTCTTCATTGTCACTCTCGTCCGTTACAAGTACGCTTTCATTATCATCTAGCTCATTATTACAAATAATATTGATTACTTCTTTAGTGGTATAAGCTTTTCCTTTCAGCATTGTAACAATGTTGCAACTATCAACAGAATATGCATGGAAGGCATTTTCTAAAATAAACAGTGTGATCTACACAAGCTAGAAAACAAAGAAGTCATATGACTTCCAGTTTAAATACCTGCTGGGAATCCCAAGTAAACAATGAATACATGTGGTTCTAGTCTCAAACGAGTTTACAGGCCTGTGTGATTATGACAATTAGCTACGAGGGTATGTTTACATCTTGTCAATTAACCCGAAAGGGTTAATAAACAGGAGTTTTCTGAACCAGGCAAAGTGTTGTATGTAATTTTGCATGAGAGTTAAAAAACTTTGGATAAAAGGATATTCCAATCACTAGCTACAAGTTTAATACAATCTTCGAAATTTTTCAAAAATAAATTAATACCAATTCACTTCAAGTGAACAGTGCCAAATGGTATGAACCAACCCAGTTTTCAAAACTCTACACATAGCAATGTTTGCTGCAATATCAAATTTGTTAAGTGCATCTTTATGAAATCTGGAGGGCAACTGGTAAACATTACAACTAGATTGTATAAAAAATATCAAAATTTTTAATAAAGTATGTTTAGAAAAAATTTTTCTGTAAATTTATCAAGTCAGTCAGACTTAGACTTATTCCAATACAAGGTGATTTTATGTTAAGAAAAAATATATATATGTATATATATTATTTTTTTATATATTTTAATCAACTTAGTTTCCATTTGCATAACTTATGGAACCTCATAAATAAATGAATGACTTTATTTGAATAAAAGTACATTTTCCATCAGTGAATTCTTTCTTATCCTAAAACCAACTGTGATGAGATAAAAAATGTAAGATAAAGTGAAACATGAAAATTACAAATTTAATCTACATCATCTTTTTTTATAATGACTGTATACTCTAAGAAAACAACATATTTGTTCATACAGGCAAAGCTAAGAGACTACTCATCTGGGTTTACTTAGTTTTGCTGCTTTACAGTTGCGTTTAAAATCCTCAAAGATTTGACTAACAGCCATTTATAACAAAGCTGTTCAGCTGTGACATACATTAATAATAAAAGTTGCTTGATGTAATTTATTCACTGCAACTCCATATAGCTTTACTAACACTGCCTTTGCCCATTGGACCAAACTCCAAACAATTTGTACTTGTTACATTTCACACACTATTAATTTCTAATACATTACATGTATCTTCACAAAATTTGGTAGATTTTTAGCAAACATTACAAAGCTTTCGCACACAGACAGATATTTTGAAGGAAATATTTTTTGTTAATATTTAAGAAATGTTTTTAAATGGTATGAAAACAGAGCAATTTTCATTTTGAAATTAAATATACTTTTCTTTGTCTCAAGAATCTCACATTTCACTTCCATAGCCTGAAGAACACCTTCATCATGAGGTTAAGTACATGTTCTGAAAGTTTAAACTGTTAAACACATCCCACAAATATTCTGTTCATTTTACTTTCAACCTATAAAGTGAAACAACTCTATATAAAGCTGAAATCAGTGACCATCTCAACATATATTTCAGCCCATTGTGGCACACAGCACCCATAATACAACACCCTCGAGAGCAAGTATGCACATGCAAAACAGAAAATTGTCATTCATATTTGCCTTTGCTCCACGAACAGAATATTGGACTAAGTAGATAATGTTTCCTACAACACTTACAAAAGAAACTTCATAGGGTAAAAAAGTTGCAATTAGAATGTGTGAAAGTATTAATTACATGGTTCAAAAGTTTCACTGGTCCAATAAACATTGTAGGTTCAGAACCTACAATCCATTCACGTCAAATTTGTTTCAGTACTACTGCTCTTCTGTTTGATGCGTGTCAAATTTTTCAGCATATATGGATGATGTTATTAGGACACAAAATTTAGTACCCTTATTTTAAAGTTGAAAAAGTGATTTTGAGAATGTACCTGTGTTACAAAATTCTGTGCTCAGCATATGCTCTATTCTAAGCCTTCTTTAGACTTGATGGCAATATGTATAAAGATAATTTTGGTAAACTTCAAACATTAACTTTAGAAAAATATTAAAGTATTAGCATCCTCAAAATCCCTGTATTTTAATGGGGTCTCTAAGTAAAGTATATGCAGCTTGAAAAAAAATCTCATTCCTATTCAAAGCAATGACTTATTGATCACACATCTACAGTTTTGGCAAAATTCTTTTTTGCCTTCAAGTCACTTATAAACAACTACGTTTCGAAGCATTATTCTCAAAATTATTAATTATGTTATTTAATAATTTTGAGAATAATGCTTCGAAACGTAATGACACATGCACTTTAACCTATAAGGGAAAATGTGATAAATAGGTTGTGTCATGCACACTGATTTCCAATGGACACGATGCTAAAAAGGAAGTAAATCCTGACCAGTAAGAAAAAGCTTTTATGAACCCAATTAAAAAGAGCAATACAAATGCACCTGCAGTTTTAGTACTGTGACCAATTAAGCTCCTTGCTAGTCCCCTCAAAGTTCATGTGAACACAACTACATGTTAATAGGTTTAAAGCTTCTTTGCTCTACACCTAATTTTGTTTAATTTCGTGAAATTGCACTGATGAACATAAAAACTTGGAAAAAGTGAAAAAAAAATCTTCCATATATTTGTTAAAATGTTACATGAACCACGTTTCAAATATGTGCACTTACCAAGTGTTCTTTTCATTCTAAACTCAGCAAGTAGTTCATTCAGTTCTTCTTTCGCTTTTCTTCTAGCTTTTATAAAAATACCCTTGAGGTTATCTTCCTTTTCCAACTGGTTTTGGAGAACATCATCTTTCATAAAGGAGAAAAAAAAAGTGTTCCCCCAAATACAGAACTAAAATATTTACTTTAAATTGAAAATTAGGTTTAGTGTTATGTCTCAAGAAATATTTCTGCTAGCAACACAGGGAATATACAAAACTCAAAAATTATTTTACATTTAAACACTTCACTATAACAAATGGTAAGAATAAGTTCTTGATAAAAATGCTTTATATCTAGTTTTGCTAACACACTGACTACACAACCATTTTACTAATTTTTACAAAGTTGTATAATTATACTAATCTCAATGATGCTGAAACTACACATAAAAGTGAAGCATGAAGAATACCATATTGACTATAGTTATGTAATATAACTAAATCATCATTGTACATAAATACTTTACTTACCAATATCATTTAGAATAGTTTCATCAATATTCTTGACTTTTAGAGGCTGTGTAAGAAAAGTTTAAAAATTGTAATCATTCATACACATTTACAAATACACTGTGTACATAAACAACACAACTGAAGTGATAGTAAACACTGCTGACACTACGTAAGAAATGTTTCAAATTCTCTCATGCATTAAAAATATTGATTGCATATATCTTGAGATTAATAAATTCCAACTGTTTGACAGTTTTTCAACAATCATTTGAAACTAAAATTACTTCAGATACATACATACATACCACACGCACGACTTCAATCCTTAACCAAGAATTTCCTTCACTGCTTACCTTTTCCAACCATAAAGCTACAATGGTCTATTTGTTCCATGCCTACCACAGGAATTTAGCCCAGTGGTGTTAAATGTTTTGTTGTTGTTGTTTTTTTATAGTATTGTAACACTTGAATTTGTATGCATGCATGTGTGTGTACAATTGTACATCTGCACAAACCAACACTGCAACTTTTTATTACAAGGTTTTTTTTTCCTTCTCCTTTTTCAAAGATTTCTTATCAAAATAGGTAAAGAAATATCCAAAGCTCTTTCACAATATTTTATTTTCCCATTACTGTTATTGGTATCTTCTTTCATCACTAAATTTATGGTCCAGCAGCAATGAGGTTTATTCAGAAATCCAAGTAACAGATCTATGAATATTACCCGAGTAAATTTGGGCAAGCCACCAAAAGATGTAAAAGTTTTTGTCATGCAAAAATATGATAATTGGTTATCTGCAATCTGTTTATTCAAAATCAAAACCAAGATTTTAGCACTTTAAGTCTGTCATTTTATCATTGCCTCACCAGTGGACACTTCCAGAAGAAAAGTGAATAGAAAAGGTGTTAAAATGTGGAGTGATAGGGAGAAGATAATCCTTGACCAATTTAAGCTTATTTCTCAAGAGTCTGTTCAATATTTAAATTGCATTTTCACAGAGACTAAACAACTAGTATAGTCTCAACGACTTAAGTTAACAGAGGTGATACTTCAGAATTAACACAAATATCAAGCTACAACTGTACTGTCATAATAAACTAATGAAAAATAAATTTGCTGTATTTCCACCACTCAATGATAGAAAGTGCCTAGTGGCATTCTTCCTTTACCCAAGTCGCACTTTAAAGTGCTCTTTTCAAAATAGATCAAATGTTATATTACTCTTACTTGTATATTTTGTTGAGTAGATTATGCCCAACACCACCACAGAATCAAATGATTGGACAGTTAAAACACAATCTTAAAATGCAATTTTGTAGAAATTAAGAAATTTAAAAAATAAATAAACTTACTGCACCGGGTACTAAAAAACTTGAATGAATCTCATAAGCCCATTTCTTCATTTCTTTTGCTGTTCCTTCTTGATAAATATTAGTTATCAAGTAGAAAAACTACAAAATGTAAAATGTTATTAAAAACTATGAATAACTGCACTGTGTAAAATATGGCTAATTTTCAAAAAACTACTACAAGGAGTAAATAGGAAGATTCTAATTGCAAGTCAACTAAACACTGTACTTAGCAGCTAATACAGAATAAAAACAAGTGTAAAAAAAAACTGTACATTTTACAATTTTATTACCACCTAAATAGTCAAATGAAATCAGCTTGAACAAACAAACACCAGCTCAGGACAATAACTTACAAGCAACAAATAAACCTGGTTTGTGATCATGAAGTCATGACGTTCTGATGTAGCAGTTGTCAGATTACTTTCTAGTATCTTTTAAAAAGTGTATATATTTGTTTAATTTAATATATTTATGTTAAATACACAACATTAAGAAAAATGATACAACTCAGAATTAATTTAAAAACCAATAGCAATACATACATGAAATTTACTAACAAGGAACCTCTTGGTCCACTGAGACAATCCCATCCATAAACTTGCAAAAATTATGCCTGATCTTTTCATTCTTATATTTATCAAGCCTTACCCCCTTAAATTAACTACATACACATCTGAATGTAACCCATTCCAAAGACCTATCACTCTGTTTGAAAAACAAAACTGTTAGCCTCAGCGGACTCCAACCCTGCCATAATTTATTTTCTGTTCCCTTGTACAAGCATTTTCACCATTACATACAAAAATAAAATGTGGTACACTTGCAATATCAATTCATTTAACAATCTTAAATAATTCAATTAAATCCCTTCCATCTCTTTATATTTATACAGGAAACAATTCTAGAATAAGTCAAAATACCTAAAATGAAGTTGATAACTCTGACATCAAATACATAAATGGATGAATGACATGAGAACCTTTACCTTTCCTTATGCATACAGGGTTAATCTAGTTGTTAGTTAAAATCTGATTCCATAACAAACATTCTTTTTTGGACATACTGAAGTTTTTATATATCTGCTACTGCAGAATAAGTTGAAAAATCAAGATTTACAAGCACAGTACAACAGAACACATGCAGCTGAAGGAGTAAATCCCAACTTGTTGAAGAAAACAGTTCATGGTTTAGTATCAGATGAATCATGTATACTGATTTTTGTAACTGAAAACCAGACAACTTTTTCTCAAAACAAAAATTATGCATGAATCTCATGCTATATATTTACATGTTAAGGAATTACAATTAACATATCAATACCACATTTTCTGTAAAACTAAAAGGGGCAAAATAATTACATAGTCTCACAAAGTAGATAAGTTGCAGTACTTACTAGACTTGCAGGCTCACTGTTGCTAATGAGATAGTACATGAAAACAGCTAAATGGGCCTGATGTCTCAACAGCTTCCACATTGCATTAAATGGACCATGGTTTTCAAGAAGACCCTATACACCAAAAAATACAGTTAATGAATATTATTGACACTTCAAACTATATTAATCCTAACCAAAATGCTTTAAGATAGATGGTCACTACTCTTGAACATCAATTCCAACAAAACTGGAAAGCACCACTGAGTTACCAAATATGCACCTACATCTCAAATATCTTAAGTACAAATTAATTTAATAATTTTTGCAACTTGTAATTCAAAAAAATATTTCAGAATTTATTTTGTCATGTTGTACAAACTTTCATATCTATGTAAATTCGAGCCATAAACATTACTTTCTTTTTCTTTAGGATGGACAGAAGAAATTATAAAGTGCAAGTTTATCTTTGCTAATAAACTATCATCCCTTGAAAGTACAACTATTCACATCTTTTTACTCATGACTTCTTTTTGTTAGTGGTTTCAATGCTACAGTTCTTCACTATTACACATTTTTGGTATTACAGCAAGCGTTTGCAAAAACAAATGAGTTTCAGCTGCGGAAGAAAAAAAATTGGTACTGGCAAAGCTACTAAGGTTATCTACCTCATCCCTAATTTTAAACTTTTGACAAGAGGAAAGGTAACTGGTCAGTTTTATCTTACCACCATGCTAAAAGATAAACTCTCTCATGATGCATCCACAGTTTAAGTTGAGCTTATGTGTTTGTTGGGGAAGGGAGTGATGGGTGGATAGGAGTGTGGTGTTGTAGCATTATAGTTTTTAAAATCCAGCTAACTGCATTAGAAATACAGGTCTCTACGAGTTCAACCTACAAGATTTGAATAATGCCTAAACCAATATTTGACAAGAAATTACATTAATTTGGTAATAGTACAGAATCCAAGCCAAATTTGGAAAAGCCAAAATAAATATACAGGGATAATTGTGTTGTCACCATTTATTAAACATTTTTACTCAGATGAAAATTCTGAATACGGTATGGGTGAAAGGTCATGGTGTGTCAAATTTAAGCAACTTTTGCTGTGGTCATCAAAAATGGCCACCTTAGCAGAAAAGTTAACTTTTCAAAAGCCTTCAGGTTATAATGTTATTTTATTTCTGTCAAGACTTCTTGAACCTGTCTTTTCCTAACTGCAGAAGTCATAAAATTGAATATTTTTGTCAGGATTGCTCTACATCATTTTTTATTCATCACGGTAAAGCTGTATTCTTACATTTTTCCAGTTAAAACAACAAAATTCCCAGATATTATTGGATGAGAGTAGTCTTACCATTAGCAAACACCCTCTTGTTAACTCTGTTGCTATGAACTCAACCAGACAGAGCTCAAGACCTCAAACTCACCTTTATTAATTTACATACTAAAAAATATCCAATCTTTCTCTGAAACTTCAAGAAAGTTCTCAAACTTTCAGTAAGCATTAAGTCATCTGTAGACAAAAGTAGTTTTATGGTAAGAGATTTCACTAAGTATTTCTTCATAAGTGTATTAAGTCAAAGTATTGACTGCTACTAGTATTTAGATGAAATTTGAGATTTTAAAAGGAAGAAAATTTTTTTGACATTTAGCATGAAAATAACTATGTAATATCCAAAATCCCCTATATTTAAAATATGCTGTAAAACAATCTATGTTATTTTCTCTACCTCTAACTCTGTATAAGAGTGGTTAGTTTGACCAAATTCACAGCCACCAGAATAAACACAAAATAAGCATGACCAATGTATATTCTAATTAGGACAATTTCCTCTTTGATTCTTATGGATGTAAGATGGCCAAAGTCCAACAGAGTGTTTTATTTTGAAAAGCTTGTTTTCACGTTGCTCACTCCAAGTCAACTGCCACCTAGCATGGGGCCAAGCCTTGAATAAAGGACCATAGTCCATGTATGGAACAGACAAAGAAGTGGTAGTGCCAGAGCAAACAGACTTAGCTGCAGTGTTGGCGAGCTCCTTCCCTCAAATACCAACGTGGCCTGGTATCCAGAAAAACTGAATAGAAGTAGATGTTAAAAAGAAGTGGACCAGTCAGTTTTGAGTAATGACAAGAACTAGCATGAAGTGGTTACAGAGCCAGTAGAGAACTAAACAAATCAGTATAAATAGTGCAACTTTAGGACAGCTTAGCTTCTATGTGATCCAGTACAAAAGAAATGGCATACAGTTCAGCAGTGAACACAAAAACTGTAGAGGGGATTCTGCATGCAACCACAACAAACTATGGCAGAGCCCACAGTCACCTAATTACGAACCATCCATACAAACAAGAATGGAAAAATGGTTCGAAAGATGTGCAGAAAATAACAGTACTTTCAATTGGTATTATCTGCTTTTCTCAGATGACTTAAAAGAAGGTCACATTTGGGGACTGTAATAAGCCATGGTGGGACGGGCTGACCAGTGGATACTGCAATGTTATCCAAGGACAGACCCAATTCATCAAACTTTGCCATTGTTTCTTTTGGCCTTCCTATTCAGGCATCTAAATACATAAATATTCTGAGAAAGTACGACCCACCGAGGACAGAAAACACAACCCTAGGTGGAATGTTGTGGTAAGAATCGAAGTTTCAAAGCATACAGTAAAGACAGTTGCAAACAGTGGAGGTGTGTAGGAGGTTCATGAGATTCTGTATAAGTACTGAACTAGGGAAGTGTGGAAAGACCTGGTGCAGAACCAAAGTCCCTGATGATGAATGGGGTGTAGCTTCTTCAGAGCTGAGGTCCTGGCAAAGCCATAGACTTATGACCCATAGTCGAGTTTTAATAAAATAAGAGCATGATATATCTTTAGCATAGAAGGTTAATCTGATCCTGAAGTGATGAAAAAGAGGACATGGAGAATGATAAATGTTCTTGTACATTTGAACTCATAGCTGCTTGATGCGATATAAAGGTTAGCTTATGGTCAAAAGATAAGCCCCAAGTGCTTTGTCTCAAAAACAGCAGGTAGCACAACTTCATCAATATGAAGTTCAGGATGAGGGTGAATACCCTGTTAGAAACAAATCAGAAGAATAGCAAGAAAAACAGGAGATAGATGGCAGGGATCTCTTAGTGAACATTATCAGGTCCAACCAATGTACTGCCTGACTGATGAAGGGCCAGTTTCAGTTCCACCAGTGTAAGGGGGCAATTATAGTCATAGAAACAACCACCTTGAAAGGAAAGAGGTGATCGCTCAGCCAGAGTCTTGATGGCTAAGATGGAGAATGAAACAGAAAAGCTAGATACCTGGCAAAAGCTTTCACCTTGAGTATTGGCAATGCTCCAGGTATCAGATACTTCCTGGCTGTTAGAGAGCAAGGTCAAGAGGGGGACAGAATTATATTACCCACTGACCTGTCAGATCTTACTACATATGACTTTGGAACTGGTGATAGAAGATATGCTGGTTGTGAACTTAATCCAAGATTCCTTCTAGCTTTGACATCTTACCCACAGAGCATATGCACAGGCCTGCTTGAAAGCAATGCAGTTCAAGAGTGTGGGATACCTAAGAATAGTATCCCACGCCTGTTTCTGACCATTCCGTGCTCTGTGGAAGGCAGGATTCCACCATGGGCGAGGATATATCATAGAAAGTGTGTCAAGGTTGTCTTAATATAGAGTAAATAAAAGTAGTTTCATCAGTAATTTATATATTAATATATTTTCTATTTGAGGCTCCTACAGGAATATAAATTAGAAGTTTAAAAAACTTAGGAATAAATTGCATTCTTTCTGCATGATTGACTGTTGTAAAGTATTCCAAATACTTGGATATAAACTGATCTCAATCACACATTTCAGCAAATATTTTAACTTAGTTTTACCAAGGTAAAGGTGATACCATTCTGAAAAGTCAGGCCCTCAAAAAATTTATATTCTTAGACAAATTTTTTTATTGTCTTTCAAAAAACATCATCAACAAAGGTTTGAATATATATGAAAAAAATCAAAGAAATACTTATGATAATTTTTTTTAATCCAAGGTTAGACACTTTATTATTAAAATTATTATTAAAGAGTTTCATGTTCTGTGATTAACCTCCTTCACTGCAGAAAAATAACTGAGGGTTAAGTTTGGTAATCTTCAAATAAACTGAAATCATCATGCACAGGCAGTTGTTTACTGTCCAACTGACTTTGAAATATCAAATCAAAATAATGCAAATAGCATTAGAGGGAATAATAACAAAAGTAAGTTCTCCCTACCATAGAGAGAATGAAATAAGACTTTACAAATAAAGATGAACAGTATCTTATCTAGAATGAAAGAGAGAAAAGCATCACATTTTCTTTTAAAAAACCAAAAGAAGAAATTAAAATGTAAATAAGAATAACAGCCCTTAAAAAAATCTGTTGAAGAAGGAAAACTAAGCAAATGAAGGAACTAATAGGAATTAGAAGTTGCCTAGGTTTTAAAATAAACTTTTCTTTTTCTAGAAATAATTTAAAAGGTGCAACTCCTTTCTTTAAGAATTATTTATATAATAACATCTGTAAATCAGATTAGATGTAAATTTTCATTCTTAATTTTAAAAATTGAACCATCTTAGTGAATGATTTAAATATCTAATAATAATACCTTTAAGAGAAAAATATTTTTATTTTCATTTGCATTAACAAAAGCTTGTTTTTAATATGTCGGGTTTCCTAAATAAAATAAAAATAACTCATTGATCAAGGAATTTAATAAAAATAGCAAAAATAACAGTATATTTAAATATTTATATGTACATACCTGAGACACATAGCAAAATCGCAACAATGAGTAGCCAAATGTCCAGTAAAAAGTCAAGTAAATAGAGCAAAATTTGTAAAAGTAAATGAAGGTAAAAACGGCAATTAAAACATAAAATGGTGTAAAAATATCAATTATATTAAAATGTACATATTCTACATATTTGAATGGTTGAGTTCAGCAATTCCTTACCACTTCTGAATCAGAAGGCCAGTCTTCATCCTCCATTGACATAATAACATACTGGGAGGGATGCAAACTACCTTGACCAGGAGAAAGTTCTGGAGGTGTGCCATACTGTGGTAAAAAATAATGAAAGAAATTTATGTGATGTTGAAGTATAATCTTAAAAATTGGTCAATATTACAAAAGCACGGAAATTAAAATATTTTTTTAATTTAGTATAATTAGCATTCGTATTTATAAAAGTAATTGAATAGTACTGCGATAAAAGAATTGTTATAAAGTAAAATTATCCAAAAGTTCTATTTAGAAGTATTCAAGTTTTCACGTGACCAAGTACTTAATTATCAAAAATCAAAATACTATAGTAACTGGTCAATTGATTAAAAGTGAAGGATGGTAGATAACACTTTAAACCTGTCATTGTATTTCCAGCACAGTTAGTTTTCAAGAGTTATCAATCTTTTATTCACTAGTACGACTGTTTTGTTTTTGTCAACTATAATGTTCCATTTGGCTAGAGGATTATTTGTAAAAATAAAGTCTGAGAGATTTAGACAAAACACACCAAAAAAAATTAGAAATATAATAAAAAGTACAACTATTTTTTAACACTACTGCTGAAAAGGATATCAGTTAATTTGAACAGTAAATATAATTAATCTGTTATTTTAGGTTAAGACAAAATACTTAGAAACATAGCACCCACTGGAATCACATTCTGTAGACATACATTTCTACCAAAAACCAAAACTAAACTATACTATGAAAAGACAATACTTTTGTTGTTTAATTTTAGAAAAATTTGACAGAAAAACATATATTAGCACATACAGATAAATCAAAATTCTTTACAAAACAAATCAGATTAACTTAAAAATAAAAATAAAGAAGTTATAACAAAAAAAAGTTAAACATAATGCAAACTCTGACATCTTGTTAAATATCCAGCCCTAGTTAGAACAAACAAATTAGTAATGAAACAACAGTAGAGTGGCTAGGTAATGAATTCAAGGATAACTTAACTGTGGTCTAATACAGTAAAAATCAAGTCTACATAATAATAGAGTGATAAAAAAAAGGAATACAAAATACTGCATTTCTGCATAGCTAAACACATACTACTTCTAAAAAGTCAGCTGTATCATACGTTACTATGGGAACCATTAAAAACTGAAACCAATGATGTCTACCGATATACTGCACCTCTATGGCTGATACAGATTATCTAAGGCTAACTAAATGTTTCAGACAAATTGCTTTCTGCTGAAAAAAAAGTTGGAATTTGGTAACATTTTATACATGATAAACAACTAAAAAAAAAGTGCTGCATTAGCATTATAATTGCAAATAAAGAAAATTAGAGATGTTGCTACAAACTGTCATGAAGGAACACAAAGTTCAAGAGGCATCTAACCTAGTAGCTTCTGGACATTTCAACAAAAGCAACACATTTATATTTGCTTTTCCATTGCTGTTTAAGGTATTTTAAGAAGTATTCTGCAGAATTAAGGGGTCAAATGAACTAAGTAAAGTAAGATGGTGTACACAGAATGAATATTACAATCAAAAGAAATTTAACAAGTCAGGTGAAATCTACCCACCTCGTAACCAAGAACATATCTACAAGGGTAATTAAAGATTTTTTTAGCATATACATGTTTAAAATTTTTTGTAGATTATTAGTAAATATTAAGGCTTTCCTACACATAAAATCAGGCTTTTTAACTAAGTATTAAGATATTTTAAAGATTTTCTCATAATTTTGTTTTATTTCATGATGTTGATTAGGCAGGCAACATGCACAATAATTTTCATTTTAAAATTAAAAATTCTCTCAAGCATGAGAAAATTCTCAAATCTAACAAGTGAAATCTTTACAACCTCTGAATAATTATACAAATGAAATACAAAGTAGTGTTGTTTTTTCTGTGAAAAATGTTTGATAAAGTCAGAATATCTGTATATGTTCAATAGATTTGACCAACATTATACCCACCACAGAAAATCAGAAAGTAAACATACATTATGCTCTTTTCTTAGTAAATTGACTATAAATTGTAACTCAAACACGTAAATGTTCAATCTAAAGAGCTTAAATTACATAGCATTACACATTTATTACATATTTATTATATTGACCATCCAGCAATGGTTGGCTTAGACAATTTGATTGATTGATTTAGTGTTTTATGGCACAAAGCAACAAGGCTATCTGCGCCAGACTTCCGGTAAAAAAGTAAAAAGTAGTAAAAGACATAAATGGAAATGAAGGTAAAACAAAAAGGTATAAAACTAATATTGACACCTAGTCTACAACGTTAAGATAGAAGGCAGAGTATAAGAAGTTATAAACTATTTACTCTAGCAAAATGGTAATGATCATAACCCTCCAGGAAGACTAACAGGTAGGTTCAAGAACCTCTGTCAATCACCTGAAGTTGAACTTTCCAGTCCTGGTTCCGGGTTATGTGTCATAGCAGCTATTACCAAAATGTAAAAGAAGTTTTAAAAAACACTCGGCAAAATCGTAATAATGAGTAGCCAAATGTTCAGTAAAAAGATAAAAGTCAAGTAAATGGAGCAAAATTTGTAAAAGTAAATGAAGGTAAAAGCAAAACGGCAATTAAAACAGAAAATGGTGCAAAAACCAATGTTGACATCCAGTCAATAAAGATGTAAAAAACTACCTGTAGCAGAATAGTAATGATCATAACCCGCCAGGAAGACTAACAGGTAAGAATAAAAACCACCATCAGTCACCTGAAGTTGGTCTTTTCAGTCCTGGTTCCGGGTTATGAGTCAATATGGCCAGTACTAAAAAGTAAAGTAGTAAAAGTGTGAAACGATATGCAGCAAAAGTATAATAACAACTCGCCAGGACGACTAACGAGTAGTTCAAACAGTAGCGTTAGTTCAAACAGAAAGTTGGCCTTTCCAGTCCTGGTGTCGAGTTATTTATTGTTCTGGCTATTGTCCAATGTCAAATTGAATGAGAGAGATTAAAACTGTAAAAAAGGAGCTACAATTAAAAAGATGTAATGAATAAATATGCAACCCTTAAATGAGATTAAAAAGATTAATGGTCATTAAAAAATTAAAAAGTTAAATGTGGTCAGAGTTCACCATCACCAATAACTCTGTCCAATGTTACAGACTGACCCTGGGAAAAAATATGTTTAAAATATTGCCGTCATTGAGAATTGTAACGACGGCAAGAAAGTAAAACGTGACTGATAGTGATTTAAGTGTTACACATTGGTGCATCAGTTCCAGATAAGAGAAAATGATGAGTTAAAAAACTGTGACCAATGCGTAGCTTAGTGAGAACTTCCTCCTTCCGAACTTTACAGAAGCTGGATGGCCAAACTCCAATTTTGGGTTTGATTTGAAAAAGTTTGTTGTTGCATTGCTCACTCCAAGTGGACTGCCAGCTGGCACGGAGCCGAGCCTTGAAGACAACACCATAGTCCATGTACGGAATAGGCATAGGGGTGACAGTACTGAAGCAGACATATTTAGCTGCCATGTCTGCAAGCTCGTTCCCACGAATACCAACATGGCCTGGTATCCAGGAAAACTGGATTGAAGTAGCTGCTAATGAGAAATGGGCCAGTCGGTTTCGAATATCAGCAAGAATAGGATGTGAGCTAACATGTAGCAATTCCAAGGCAAGTATAGAGCTAAGCGAATCAGTATAAATAGTGCAGTTGGAGTACTGCTCAGCTGCAATATGATTCAGGGCAAGAGATATGGCATACAGTTCAGCAGTGAACACAGAAGCTGTAGAGGGGATTCTGTGCACAACTACTGACCCATAGCAAACCATAGCAGAGCCCACTGAATCACCTGATTTGGAACCATCTGTATAAATGGGAACTGAATGATTGTTTGAAAGATATTCATTGAATAAGACGGTACTTCCAATCCGAAGTATCTGCCTTTCTTAGGTGACTGAAAGAAAGGTCACATTTAGGGGCTGTAATTAGCCATGGTGGGATGGGCCGACCTGTGGAATTTGCAATGTTATCCAAGGACAGACCCAATTCATCCAATTGCACCCGGATGCAAAGGCCAAACAGAGCAATGACAGATCGTCTGTTCTGAAAAAGTACTGCCCACTGAGGAAGGAAAACACATTCCCAGGTGGGATGCTTTGGTAAGGAACAAAGTTTCGAAGTATATTGTAAAGATAGTTGCAAATGGCGAAGGTGTAGAGAAGGTTCAATGTATATGCTTTGAACTGGAGAGGTACGGAAAGCCCCAGTGCAGAGTCGAAGTCCTTGGTGATGAATGGGATCCAACATCTTTAAGGCCGAGGGTCTGGCAGAGCCATAGACCATTGATCCATAGTCGAGTTTCGATCTAATAAGAGCACGATATATCTTCAACATTGAACAGCGATCTGTCCCCCAACTGGTAGAAGAGAGGACACAGAGGATGTTCAGTGCTCTTGTGCATTTGACCCGAAGCTGCTTTAAGTGTGGTATAAAGGTCAGTTTACAATCAAAGATAAGTCCCAAGAACTTTGTCTCTAGGACCACTGGCAGCAAATCTGCACCAATATGAAGTTCAGGATCAGGGTGAATACCTCGTCGACGGAAAAAGTGCATGCATATAGTTTTAGAGAGAGAGAGAAATTAAAGCCGTTCGCCAGAGTCCTCTTCCGTACACGATTGAGGGCAGTTTGTAGTTGCCGCTCAATATATCTCATGTTTGACGACTGACATGAGATGTGAAAGTCGTCGACATACAGCCCATTCGCAACAGTGAGAGGGAGTTGTTCAGTGATGGCATTTATCTTCATACTGAAGAGTGTGACACTCAGTACACAGCCTTGAAGGACTCCAAGTTCCTGTACAAAAGAACGGGAAAGTGTCGAACCCACACAAACTTGGAATCTCCTGTCCATTAAAAATTTTTTAATAAACATGGGTAGATGGCCACGTAACCCATATGTATGGAGGTCTCGCAAAACGCCATACCTCCATGCTGTGTCGTAATCCTTCTCTATGTCAAAGAATATTGATACAAGATGTTGGCGGTTGAGAAAGGCTTCTCTGATAGATGTTTCAAAGCAAATTAGGTGGTCTGTGGTAGAGTGCTGTCAACGGAACCCACACTGGGTGGGCGAGAAGAGGTTGTTTGATTCAAGGAACCAAACAAGACGAGCATTAACCATCCTTTCTAAGGTCTTACAGAGACAGGTCGTCAAAGCAATTGGACGATAGTTTGAAGGAATCTTTGGATCTTTTCCTGGCTTAGAGAAAGGTAAAATAATAGCCTTGCACCAGGCATCAGGAAAAGAATTCTCCTGCCAAATATGGTTGAAGACAATCAGAAGGACATCAAGATTAGGCTTAGACAATTTAAAGTAATTATGGTGGGAAGCATGTGCACTCATGTTACTGTATCTAATAATATAAAACTGACCTTTAGTCAATTCAAAGTGACCTGTCTTGGCTGCGAGTCAATGGATTAGAATTTTGAAGAATACAATTCCATTTCAGTTATCACATGTTAGATGTGTATTTACTGATATGATTTTAAAAACTTTTCTTAAAACACAGAACAGTAAATAAAGATGTAAAGCAACCAATTATCTCCCAGTTACGACTTTTATACTCATTTGCTGTACAAAATTTTGTACATGAAGAATGTGAAATAAAATAATTAGTTATTTTACACACACATGCACACACACAGAGCTGAATAACCAAAAAATAAGTAACTAAATCAATACCACAAAAACCCATTATAATTTATCAAGTTTAGTACGCAAGCTGCACATGGGTAAATAAAAAAAAACTTAATAATAAAATATTCTAACAGACAAAAGACTCAACTAACAAGCCAAAAGGCTCGTTTTGAAACAGAAACATCACCATTATATTTGGAAATGGCTAGGAAAACCACTTGTGGGACATTCCAAGCTCTTAACTGATTAATAAAGTCACATACAGAATGAAATGTATATAAGGGACCAGTTGCAACAAAGAGTTTACATATTATTTGTTGTTAAACATCTGTGTAATATTTCAGCACTGACAAACAAATACTACTTGAAAATGAAGTACAGAAACAGAAAATTAACTATTCAAGGAAAGTTGACTTGTTAAATAAGGTTTGTTGTTAGGTGCCAGAAGAGTTTAGTTAGATATAAATGAAAAGTTTTTGTTTAGTGTGCTTGTAAAATTAGTATTTCAATAAGGCAATTAGAGTGAGCTATCTGTTGTTCAAATAGAAATTTGGAGTTTGTTTTTACAGCCTTAAATATTTCCAATCTGAAAGTTCTGCTTCCCCTTACAGACATTCTCTATTTCAAAAATATGTTTTTCAGTCATTCCCCATATTACATCACCAAAAATGGAAGTAACACATCCACTATACTTGTTTCCAGTGGCATGCAGCTGAACAGACAGAATACACCTAATTAACTTGAACATAGAAATAAGATGAACTATAAAATGGTACAAAAATACCAATATTCATAACTGAAGTACAACAATTCTAAAAACTTGAAACAAAGATGAAACCACTAAAAACTATCGAGCTCAACAATCACAGCAACAATAAGGATAATATATTAAACAATTATTAAATAAAAACCTTCAGGCTATTAAAACGCAAATGCTACTGTTAGTTGTACCATGAAATACCTGCTGACTAGGCGAGGTTAAAGTATTCACAGGCTTTAGTTCCAGAGGTAAAGCTGGCAGTAATCTGCCATCCAGACGGTTAAGCAAGTTAGACTTTACTTCTTGCATAACAGCTGAAGTTGCGAGGCAATTTTCAGGTGTATCACAAGGTAGGATTCTACAAACACATTCCTAAAAGCCATAAAGCATGGTTTACACAAAGCACAAGGATGAAGGATCGATTATTGAAAATATTATGAAAAACAGGTTTTTGACAGGATACAGTAGTATATACAAAGAAAACTATCACACCACATTTTCACATTGTTTAAAATACAAAACATTTTTAAAATTAATACTACTATTCTGCTAAAACAGATTATCTGAAACTTAATATTATAAATATTTTAATTTTTAAGAAAGAATTAAAATTTATTCTTTCATAGTTTACTCTTAAGTTTTCACAACAAATACACAAGTTTTATGACCATTAACTCCAGAAAATTGTTCTTTTAGTGTCCAATACCTTAACAAACATTCATAAAACTATCCTGGTAAATATGCATTTCTCAATAATAATCTAGTCCTGAGAATTACTTAAAACAGATCAAAACAAAGTCACAAAAAATGAGTACAACTCTCAAATAACTTTTTTATCATGTCATATATGTCATTCTTTCCAATCTTTCTACATAATGTGCCAAATCCAAAATATTTTGAAGAGAAAAGGAATTAGTTGCTTGAATAAGTTTTAGAATTACACTTTTATTAGGTGTGCATACACTAATATGCCTTTAATAAATTTGCAGGCTGAAACACAAGAGAACAAAACAAATTAACCTGCTTTCCTAAAGTTAGTAGTAACTCATTTTCAACAAAAAGTGGGTACAAACTCCTGTACTCTAATGAAAACATTTGTACTAAATGATATTCAATACTTTATTTTCTCATATATATATATATATATATATATATATAAACAACAGTTTCAAATACTTTTTCATAAAGCTTTCTTAAATGTTAAGTTCACAGAGTAAAATATTTTTTTAGAAAATAACTAATTTTAATGAAAGCTTTAAGAATTAAAAGTGTGATATAAAAAGAAAAACAGAAGAAATAATTTTATTTGAATCTTGGTAGTTACTAATCACTCATGTATTTACCAAGATAGTAAAGTGTATAATATGAATACATGGTACTATATCTAGTGACTAGACCACCAAATAAATATAACCAACAACAAAGAAAAAGTATACCTCACCTCTTCTTGACAAGCATCTTCAATTTCACAACTTTCCAGGATATCCATACTTTCTGATGTCAGATCTGTTGGAGGAGGTGTACCTGGTGGAGACACCTGTGGACTGTCTGTTGAACTCTCGGTGTTACTGAAAGACTGACCCTAATTTAAAGCAGATGTTATTTGTTAACTTAAAAATGACACTCGTGTATAAAGCACTTAAACAGTTGCCAAAGTTTCATATAGTACTATGAAATACTTTGGAACTAAAAGTTGCACACTGAAGAAGCATCTAAAACAGATATTTTAGACAAACTTTCAGAAAGAAATATTTACTCTCAACACTGAAAAGGTTTTTACAAAAAAAAAATAACTGTTCATGCAACTTATGAACTCTTCAAATTACTAATTATACTTGACAAAAGCTCTATGCAATGTCAGAGGGCTTAAAAAGATAAAATTCAAGGTTTGATACAAATAATGGGTAAAAGACTGCATTTGTTTAAAATCATTGATTTTATAATAAAAAACAGTTTGTATACTTGAAAAAATTTAAACTAACCCAAAAGAAAGACATACTGGTGCATTTTTATTTGAAATGAAGTGAGTTATAGAACAAGTTTAAATGACAAACTAAGTTTGATAATGTAAAAACAATAAGCTAGAAATAAACCAAATGTATTTTTTTTTAATATTATATATATAAATCAACATCCTCTGGTATTTAATTTCGCTTTCACACACAAGATGCAGTCTGATTATGTTTCATTATACATGTGAATTTTTAATCTTGAAATTAATATTTCTAATATCTTAGTCTTCATGTATTAACATTTCCACGCACGCACATGCACATGACTATAGAAGGTTTTTCTTTAGCAAAGTATACAAGCACATTCTTAACAGTTTTCAGTCCTCCAGCAACCGAATACAAGCTCAAGGACTTGCAATTGCATAAATTGGTGATCACTCTCTGTAACAAAAGTTGAAATAACTCAGTTTAAAATTAAATTTATTTTTCAGGTGATAGGAGTTTTCTTTTAATGTTTGCTTATTCTCCAGATAATCCTGCACTTTTCAAATATTTGACTTTTATTTGAAATTATTTATTTTGAATTTGTATTTTCTCACTGTTGTTGACAAAGAGAACACCAGCAACGTTTAAAAAAAAAAAAATTTCTTTCCTTTTCAAACAAAAGTACATAAAGCTCTCACTTATGAGGTAGTATAATATTTTGCTGTTTTGTAATAACTACAATGTAATTACCCGAAGAGCAACATGTGTTTGTCTCCGTCTTTTTCTAACTGATTCTGGTAGATGATCCAACATGATGGACTTTCTACCAAATGGATGATGACTTAGTTCACTCTGTGTTCTTGAAAGACCATGTGAGGATCTGAAATGATCTCCTTTCTGCTGGTGGAATTGAAGTAAAGAATCGGGACTGGAACTCTGGCGGGAATGAGTTGGAAACAACCTCATAGCATGCTACGGATTATGCAAGAAAAGACAATACTTTAAAAGAAAATCTCCGATAACTGTTCAGTTGGTACTTTCCCCTACTTGGGGAAGCATACATTTGTTTCATTGAAATTTTAGGTAGAATAAATATAGGAAGTTTGAGATAAAAGTCAATTTTTACACTTTATTTATAATTGATAACTGGAGTTTCTAATACTACATATTAACTAACACAATTGTAACAGTGAAGGAATACTTAACTTTCATAAGAGAGAAAGTTTTAAATGAACAAGTGTTATAGAAATTGATACAATAGTTAGGAAAAAATTACATCAATTGTATTAGCAGAACTGATAATGGATTGTATCTTTTAAATACAAGTCTTCCTATTTAATTTATCGTAAGGTTTTTCAGAGGTAAAAACCATTGTAAAGTCATATTAACACCTCACCGAATATTTGAACTTTACATTCCAGCTTTTCTGTAACTTACAGAGTAGCACATTTGAACTCCTACATTTCACTATTAACAAGTATTTCAAGTACAGTTTTTGACAGCTATTTATCAGAGAACTTGTTATAAAACATATAATAAAAAGTCATAGTCAATTGCATACAGTGCCCCCAACATGTGTAGTAGAGTGAATTACAGACTTTGTTCAAGTAAGACTTGAGATATCCATAGTAATACATTTATGCATAACTAGCAACATGCATATGTAAGAAAGTGTGGTTTTACTTTCAAAGCTAATCTTTTTATTCATGAAATCCTATTATTATTTAAAAAACCATGCTTACACTAAATATCTGGTCTAAAAGCCAGGTTTTTTAAATTAACTTTACCAAAAAGAATTTTGTACTTTTTATATGATAAAAAAATGTTTTAATTACTTTTATAGTCTAAGTTATTCCATCATTGAGAGTATAGGCAAAAGCAAGTCTCATTATAAAGCACAGAAATTGAACTTTATCAACAGGCATCAAGTAGTTGTAAAATAATAAATTAATAAAAACCTCCCATTATTGGTATTTTTGATTAAGTAATTTTTGTTAAAGTAGTTTAAAGACAGATTAAGCCACCTAGAGAAAAAAAAAAAAAAGAGAGCTTAAGTGGTACTAAAACAGTATTGATTCAGTTTACTAACCCATGATCCTTTTGGGCTGGCAGGCTTTGCAATATTTTCCAAAGATGTTGATAAAGGTAATGACTTTTGAATGGTACTGTCATGATGAGATTTAACTTGAAAAGCTTGAGAACCAGTTGGTGATATTAAGGCCTCTAATTTAAGAGTATTATTTGTAAAATTCTGAGGTGTAACACCTTTTTGTTCTAATTTAGGCAGGATAGGGGTAGATGTCTGATGAACGATGAATTTTCCATACTGTTGAGAAGAAGGCTGTGCATTTAAACTTGCTGATCTGGTTTCTTTTTCAGAATTTCGGACTGGAGGAGGTGATCTAGGAGAACGAGGCACCTAGAAGAAATAAAAATGAAAGCTTATTAAAATTTAAAATGGATATTTCTACAAGTCCACAATACATATGAAACATTCTTTGATAGATTGTTTTGGCAGAGTATTCATGATGAAACTTTGTAGAATGGATGGCAACACAAATGTAAAAAACTATTTTAAAAGTCTTCAGACTTGAAGATGAAAGGCAGAAGACATTCAAAACATCGTCCTCGACACTTGTGTCTCCAAAACAGGCAGTTGCCATTCATTCTACAAAAAAAATGTTTCATGTTTAATAAAAAATACCAACATGAACACCAATCTCAGTCCTACACTACACAAACACAAAAAGTTAAAGGCTGTGAATTGTAACTATAGATTATAAAAATATTTACACTGAAAGTGACAGGATAAATACCTACTATAAAACTCATTATTGTGGATAAAAATTATTTACAAGAGTTCTTTATACAAGATGATCTGAAAATATGCAAAATTTAGTTAAATACCTGGACAACACACATTTACTTACAGAATCCTATCTCTGATTATAGTATATTAAGCAGTCATAGCTCAAACCACAAGAACATTATAAATAATCAAAACAAGTAGCGAAGTGAAGTCGAGCATATTTCAAGTAAGAGAAACTGAAATTTTCTGTGCATTTGCTCAGATATTTTTAATTGCAGATGTTCAACTGAAAATTCTCAGCAAATAAAAAAAATGATAAAACTGCAGTTAAAGAATGAATAAAATTAATTTCAAAACAAATCTTAAAAATTATAATCCTAAATTATGCTTTGGGATCATTTTAAACATTAGATTTAAAAAAGTAAAATAAAAGATGACTAAATGAAACAAAACATAACTAGAAAAGGAAGAAAACTATATCACATTTTGTTTACATTTCACCAATAATCAGTCAGAAGAACACTGGTATTCATTATCTTTAAGGAATTGACTGCCACTTGTATACTGTGTTCACAGCTTAAAGTACAAAAAGTGTTTTATGGAATCAAACAAGATTGAGCCCAGCTTGCTAGCTCCAAAATTCAGAGCTTAAGTACAGAACCATCTAGCATCCATTTCTACTTAAGTTATACTGATTTTAAGTCTTGTTCATATTGTACAAGCTTCTGTTTGACACTTTAATTAGTCATTAAGCAAACTGATGGTTTTCAGTTGCATAATTTTCAAAGTTTTTAAAACTGTACACAAGAAAAATTGTAAGCAATAAACATATATCTTTCCAACTGCAATGTAAAAAATAAGTTAGTTTAGGTTTCTGAAGTCATGTGCAAGATAGATTTTTAATTTTAATTGAAGAAAAATAACCTCCTTCAATATGAAATAGGCTTTGGCAAATTCATCTGACTTATAAGGGTAATACTCAAAGACAAGTTCTACCATTTTAAGTGTGTTCATTTTCTGGTGCAATCCATAAATGTAAAATAAACTTTAATGTGTTTGTTGTAAAACTTACAAATATTTATTCTTTTACAAACAAGCCCTTTAACATTTTTAAGATCACTTGGGATTATTTGGTCTTGATGGATAACAAGTTATGTTTCTTTAAAACATTTCCAGCACTTCCAGGACTTTTCTAGCAGGATCTTGCCAACAAATAGTAATAGCACATTTAAAAAAATCTGTATACTAAGGAGTCAACAACCTTTGAAACCTAGCCTGGTACCGTTAAGAGTCAAATTCTAAAAACCACCTAGAGCAAAGGTTCCCAACCTTTTGGCACTCACAACATGAAAATGTAATTGATGAAATAAAATTAAATGTTATCCAAGCTACTTCTAATAAGACTACGCGACTCCCCTGCCAAGGCTTCACAACCCCCTAGGGGGTCGCAACCCACCAGTTTGGGAACCCCTGAGCTAGAGTCTACCCAACAAATTCTAGAACCAATTCACCAGTACCCAATGTTTTTTGTTATCCATAATTTTTGTATTTGCTCTTACAAAAATATATCTGTAAAAGCATTTAATATACATCTCAATGAAAGCATAAAAGAAAATATTCAACTAAAAACATGGTAACTATTAGGAGAAAAAAAAAAGTGGTTTATCACAGAAAGTGGATAATCCATTTGATCGCAGATGATGAAAAGTTGGAATATTACCAGGATTGGCAAAACAATGTCAAACTGTTCTTTCTCTTTTGTTTGTTTCAATTTAACTTAAAAATTACTTTTTCCCCCAAAACAAAACAAGTTATTCTGTACTTACCATTTCAAATAATGCCACTTCTTATTCTTCCATTATGTTTTTAGCTGCTACAATTTTTATATTTACCAGTTTTACTAGGATAACAAATTATGATTATAAATCAGCATTATCTTATAATCTTGCCTAAACTAAATTTCACAACTACTTGAATATAAACAAAGAAAATAATTTAAAAAAAACTTACATAATTAACAATTGTATTTGTGCATCCTCAGCAATAAAGACTGACATTATAAAATTTCCATGATATACTAAAAAGAGTAAAGAATTAAGACTGTTCTAATTCTTGTTTACCCACTTTTACTCCAAAAATGATTTATTTAATATCACCACAAGTGTACTGCTCTAAACCAGCATTAAAAACTTAAGTTATCTTTACAACTCACATAATCTGAAGTTGTCCCAGATGTGAAACTAAGAAGTTGCTCTTCCAGAATTTTCACCTGTTTTGTAGCTTTACTCATGTCCTGTCGAAGTTTATCTGATGGATTCTTTGAATATTCACTTTTTAAGTCCTATACCAATAAAATCATGTTTACACACAGCAAATGCAAGGAAAATAATAAATATAAAATATTTTGTAATAATTACAGCAATGTTACTATTATATTTCTATTAAAGACTTCCTTTAAAAGAATATTCAAATCAAATAAAAATTAATTTAACCTAAGAAAAAAATTAAATACCATAAAAAAAACTTGCATTAATATTTTGGTAATTTAACAATGTTAAATATCTTGTGTTTGTAGTACAGATTTATAATCCAAGGTAAAATTTTACCTCTAAGTATCTCACTTCCTTGTCTAACATTTTCTTTATTGTGTGGATTTTTTCTTTATTCAACTGATGTTGTTTTTCAGCCTGAAAAAAAAACAAAAAAAACTTTGCAAATCACACATTAAATCCAAGCATGCCTAAATTAAACTGTTTTAGATTTACTAATAATAAATGAAGTCATTTTTTTCTTTGGGGTCTCTCTTCGTGCATGCATGTGTGTGTGTGCACAGACATGAGAGGATAAAACTACACAAGGAGTTAGCTTTTCTAACACAGGGAACCAAACTCCAGAATCCAGCACTGCAAATTAACAATCTTAAACTTGTTGTTGATCCTCCAGGTGATATTTATTAAAGTTCAATACATTTCTGGTATGCCTAAATCAAAAATTGTTATAGACTTGCTAACAAAAGTTATTCCTACCTTCTTACAAATAAAATGCTTGAACCTGTAAAGTCAGAGCTAACTAAACATATTGCAAGAAAAACTGTCTCAATATTGATGTTTTTTTCTTTTTGTATTATCATTATTATTGTTATTTTTATTATTACTATGATACCATGATGGCCAGTGAGTTGGTGGCAAGTTTGACTGATCCTAGTAAATCAAAACAATATGAAAATGGCTTACATCAACTGGTTGTGGTCCAGTAATCCTTTCAGATGGAGACGATAGCTTACTAGATGACCCATATGTCATACTGCTCCCCGAGAGATGGATGGGATGGCTACCACCAGACAACTTGTTGTTATGGCCACATGGTTTCCCAAGTAATGTAAGGGACACATATGTTCCAGCTAAAAAATAATAGCAAGAATTATGATTCATACTCATTATTACCTACACAGAAGTAAAACAGCTTTAAAACAATCCTAACTAGCTTATGTTTTTCCTGAACAATACTCACTAGTTTTTCACTGTTTATGCTTTCCAACCAAGTGAAGGTTATACTACCACCTCTAACCTTGCAGGTTTGGGATAAAATACACAAGTTTGTATACATATTTTCATACATTAAAAGTATTTAACTTTTACTGCAATATGTGTACCATCACAAACTTCAGTAGACACTAAATAAACAAATATTTTGTACGAGATTTTTTTTAAAAGCATTTTTTACTAAAAAATTTTGTAAATATATCAAGTCTGTTTCATTACTATTCCAAGAGCAAAACAATTTTCATGTTAATATTAAAAAAAACTTTTCTCCCAAAGCTCTCAAATATCATTTGTGTAACCTCTGAAACCTAAATATATTCTACTGTTTTCAGTAGAACTTCATATTTTATCTGTTATCTCTCCTACCCTAACTCTGAGTTCTGTCAATTTGACTGACCTCACAATTACCAAAACAAAAATAATGTAAAATTACCATTTACTTTTTCTATAATGACTTCATACTGCAACATGAAACTACATTTATGTTTTATAGCTCTTAACTTGTAATAGTATGCATCCATTTATAGTTAAATTGTATCGTTTTATTTCTGTTATTGCTCTCTAAACAACTAACTAATAGTTGTAAATTATCTGAGGAACACTGAGCTCATGTTACACTATCAAACTATATTACCACTGAGCTACTCTGAGTACAAGCTGTTTATGTACATAAACTCATGAAACATTTTCATTTTATCTAATCTGACCTTAACTTACCTAAAGTGAAAAAGGGATTCTTAATTCTAGATTTAATTACTTTTATAATATAAAAAGAATAAACATCAAAGTACTAAAGTACTTATGTGGGGTCTTCTTATTATGCTGTCAATGAAATTTAACCCTAACTTTTTTGACTTCCTAAATATGCAACAAAAACTGTTACAAATTCATACAAATTAGTTGCTATATTTCCCATGGAACCAAAGCTTCTACCGACTGAAAAAATTAACAATTCTCCATTTAGAAAAAAATCTATCATATGATAAGACAACCCACACTTAACACAATATTTTAAAATCAGTAGAAAAACAGCCTTTCCATATAAAACATATGCCAAAAATACTATTTTAAATGAACCTTTATAACTTTTAAAATACTTATTCTACAAACATGTAAACTTTTAATATTATGCATGTTGAATTTTTTTCTCCTTCACTTCATATATAATATAGGGGATGGCTCTTTAAGACACCAATTGTATAGCATACAAAGAATTCAAAATCTACAGGTTACAGTAATCTGTTATTTGGCTGGTATCTTAAAATTCCCTCTTTTTAAGCACCTTAAAGATAAAACAGATATTTGCAAGAAAACTAATTTCAAGAGGTAATAGCATTGTTTACACTAAAATTATGTAAAAAGCAGAAATAACTTAAGTATCTTACATAACATGCAATAATTCATTTAGTAATACAGCACAAATTTCATGGCAATACTATGAAACTTGGAAACTTTCAACAAATATTAAACTGAATATTTCTTAATTGCTAAACACACCATCAATTTTGACTCAATTTCTCAAAACTCATTCTTTACAGTTTGGCCTCTTTACAATCACAGATTTCACAAATATTTAACCCTTTCATTTCAGGTCATGGGTCAAAAGTCATGTCAGTGCATTTGCTGACTTGCATTCAAAATTTATTCAATTACTATTTTATGTATACGTGTAAAGTTTATCACACTGTATAGTATAATTCGAACTTTAGTATTATATAAGAGTTAATTTCTTTGAAAAGTTAACACTGAAAGAACACACCTAAATACAAATTTTAGTGAGTCACATGGTATGTTGAATGCAGCACTGTTTAAAATTAGGTGTTTGATGTCAAAATACTAAGTCGATAGCTTTATACAAATTAGGAACTCAAATTACTAATATTAATGAAGCTAGAATATAAAATCAGTACTTCATATCTTTTTGATTTTGAATATAATTTATGCACCCTTATATACCCTTACTTCAATATGTGACATGTAAATAACCAATCAATAGCTTGGAATGTACCCCCCCCTTAGTGATTTTATCAGCCACTTCAATCTGTAAAAAGGGCTACCACATTCTTTTGAACCAAGTTTTCAAGGCAGTGGGTTGTGTCTGTAGTCTGCTCAAAGTTTTACATTTTTTTAAATCCAAATACATCTTAGTTACTGAGCTTAAATTTTAGTGAAATTATATGGTATCAGTATAGTTATCTATTATTGTTTGGTTTTTCAACACACACACACACACACACACACACACACACCTAAAAAAATTGTTTGATACCCTCTACATGCAAAACTTTAAAAGATTTAGCAACCGACATCCAGCAGCAACCAATTTCAAAGGTCACAGTGAGAAGAGTTTTACTTGTTGATTTACTGATCTATATTTTAAGTAACATAAGTTTAATAATTTATTTATAAACAGTAATAATCTACATACAAATATAATGTATAATAATTGAAATTTGACTATATATTACAAAATACCAGTCCACTAAAGCACAGCCAAGACAGGAAAGACTAAAGATCAGTTTTATACAACTGGGTACTACATCAATGCAAGTTATCTAATGTTAGCTGGGCATAATAGAAAGATCAGTACAATAAAAAAAATAACAATTTTGCAAGATTTAAAGTTACTTAAGCATACATATTGGTGTTATAATATTGTGTGAAAAAAGCATAATTTATATCATTTCCTTTTTTCTAATGATGGTTACAAGGTTGGTCAAATGACAGACCTTATAGTTGCAGTATAAAATAAGTTTTGCTACAAACAAACATTTAAAATGTAATTAGAAGGTTTTAGAGATTACACAAATAATTTGATATATTTGGTGACAAAAAGTTTTTAATAACACAAAATCACTTTGTACTTAGATTTTTCTGTGAAAATAAAAGTTTATTTCATTACTAGTCTGATTTTTTGTGTACAAAATACTTGTAATTTTTACTAAAAGTCTACTCAATTTTGTGAAGATGCACATGTTGTATTAAAAGTTATAGTACGAATACTGAACATGTGTAAATAGTTAGACAAATTTGTGTCTACTATACCTTGCCCATCTCAAAAGGTTAAATAAATTTGTACATTTGTTAGTTCCAATTTCTCTAACAATGTCTGTTATCTGACCACTTTCAATTTTTTCTGTTACAACTAAAACTGGACAACTAAACTAATTACCTACAAGTAGCAATTATACCTATCAGTCTCACAAAAATAAGCAACTAATCAAACAGCTTCCTGTTATTAAATTTCAATTATTCCAACAATCAATTTAAAAAAAATCACCATTGAAACTTTTTCATTATTGCTTCTAGTTTGTTGAACTCAATCAATTAGTGAAACAACTGAGAAAAATAATCTATTAATTGAAATTGGGGGGTTTGTTATTCTTCCAACTTTCCATATTTTTGAAAAGTTTGTTTCTTGCTAAACCTTTCACAGTAGGCTCATACAATTTGCAGAAATCAAGTCACAACTTTCACTTGTATAATAATCCATGCAGTACATCTGAAATATCTTTTAATGCATTATCTCAAAAACTAGTAATATGTTTTAAAATCTTAAATACCCTGTATACAAATAATTAGCTTTACAATTTTGTTATTAGTAAGTACATTTACTTTTCTCCAATATATCCAAAAATTACAGATGTGCTAATACTCCATTATCTAATTCTTTTTTTCTTTTCTTTTTTTTGAAAATACAACATTCTGGTACCCTTTGTTGGCTGTAGCACATAATCCTACTATACAATACCTCAACTAGATTGGACAATAACTTTTCAAAAACAGGTTTTTTTTAAACTTTTCGAAAGTTATCTTTATTTGTTGTTCTTTACAATGGATATTGCTTCATCTGCTAAATGACTAACCAGTTTACTTCTCACATTAGGACAGTTTAAATCACATACTAGTTCACTGTGATGCAATTATTTTGAACATGTCTGGACAAGATGGACAACTATTGTCTCTTCTGCTTCATGCTCAAAGATGACAGCATCATGCTCAGAAAGTATGGGCAAATTCTAGTATACAGCAGGTTTCAACAGATTTCCAAGGAGCACAAAATACCATGCAGTATACAAGTACAAGACTCTGTTAACCACATCCTTCAGCATTCTGATGTGGTGGTCAAATCGTGGAACCCTGCTACACAAGGAAAGTGCTACAAGAGGAAGATAACCGTCACAAGATAGTGTAGCTCAATGGAAAAGTTGCTCTTGCGAGTTTAGCAGAATTGGAATAAGAAGAAAAAGAACTACTGAAATGGAGAAGTGGATGTGCTAACCTTACAAATGATACTACAGTTTGTCTGCATCAAAAAATATTTTTGGTGTATTACAACTTTCTACAAAGACACTGTTGTGATCCCTTTGATCTGCATTTCAATAACAAATATAATGGTTTGCTGAGGAACATAAACAACAGAAAGGCCAAGGAATTTATAGCACAGACAAGTAAACCTGTGAAACCAGGACAGAAATGATGCTCTTCTTATGTTCAGATGAATTATGACTTCAGGAGGACAGAAAATAATGATGATACAGATACAACTGGCTGGGAAGAATATAAACAAACTTTCACATCTAGCAGAGATGAAGCAGCAGCTACTCCATCACTACATGCTTCGAAATTGGAAAGCTTCAACAAGACCCTAAAATCTGCTGGATTTTCTCTTCTATTCCTTTTAACTTAGTGTTAGGCTTTAAAGTCAGCTATGGAAAACATAAATGTACCGAATTGTAGCAGGTAGTAAGAAATGAAACTGGTGAATGTCTAACAATGGAAGTCTGCTACTACAGCAGAAGTGATCTGCCAAAAATGCAAAGACAGGAAGAGATTGATAAATCTGCTTAAAGAGGAAATCAATTTTTTCACATCAAAAGCAAATTAAGATGCTTACTCTTGCACCACCCAGCTGGAAAATCTCAAAAACTGCAGGAGAATTTCAAATGAGTGAACACAAAGTAAAACTTGAAAAAAAGGTCATTTGGGGTGATACAGAACCTGAGCAAAGCAGACCTTTGTCAATGAATACTGAAGTGAAAATTACAGTATTTTAGGGCTTTTCCATGGTGCCAAGGATTACAAGTCTGTAAAAGAAGAGGGGAATCCACATTAGAAAAAAGAAGACTCATTCTAATGAATCTCATTGAACTATATGAAAACTGCAAAGAAGTGTATCCTAACTAAAAAGTTAGTTCGTCAAAATATTGCACGTTGAGGCCAATGGAATGCATTACAGTTGGATGTCAAGGAACACATTCAGTATGTGCATTATGATACACCAAAATGTAAAACAGATGATACATGTTCTTCCAGTACCAACAGAAAATCATATTACCTACATGGACTTGATGGCAAAAATTGCATTATTCCACAAATGATAAAATGTGCATGTTACACAGATACACTAACTGTTCAAATTTTGAAGCTTTACATCAGTAGTTGGAAAATATATTTAGGTAAAATGACATTTCATCTGATAACCGAATTCAGTACTAACACTGGACCACAAGAGATTATACAAATTTGCAAGACATCAGAAACAGTTGTCATGAATTTACAGAATAACTAGTGGAAAAGCTCAATAAGTTAATTGCCCCCCCCCCTTTCATAGCAAAACACCAGTCAGCTTTTCTGGCCCAGCTTAAAACAGAAAATGTACCCAAAAGAGGCTGTTATCATTTGGACTTCACAGAAAATTTGTTTTACAATATGGGATTCAGTGCAAGGTTTTCATTGGGATGAAAACACCCAAGCCACTCTTCATCCCTTTGATTTATTATAGAAACAACAATGGTAATACCAGTGATGTTAGTACGCATGTCATCAGTGATCACTTCCAGCAAGAAGGTCTGACCTTCTTGAAAGGAATATATTATGGCATCAACAAAGTGCACAACTTCTCTGATGCATTACAGTATAAAAGCTTCAAAAATTTTAGTAATCTTATCTATCACAAGGACAATTTCAGACTTAAAGCAGAATGGCATTTCTTTGTAACAAGCAATGGAAAAAATGCCTGTGAAGGCACAGGGGGAGTGCTATTAAGTGTGAAGCAGCAAAGGCAAGTCTTCAGGCTGTTACTACTGGACACACACTCCAAAGTAATTATATGGCTGGGGCTGCCATAATCTACCCAGTGAGCAGTTGTTCTACAGATGTTCCAAAAGAGGACGTACTTATCCACAAATTTAAGCCAAAGATTTGAGAAAGCCAAGCAGTCACTGGTACTTGAAGCCAGCATTGTTATGTATCAGCTTCACATATAACACTGAAAGTTACAAGAATATCAAGAGATGACACCTCATACATTGCCCAGATCTTGAAAACACAAATGGAACCAGTAGCAGAATCTGAGAATTCAAATGTAATCAGTAAGAGATTGTGCAACATGTGGAAGTTATGGAAACATCAGATGCTGATGGTTACATAATGGTAAATTTCATGTATCCTCATGGTGCAGCAAAATTATTCAAATGTCCAACAAGACAAAATACTTCTTAGGAGCCTGTACAAGAAGTTCTGTGTCTGATAGATCCTCCAACAACTAAAAATGGAAGACAGTATTACGTGTCAAGAAAAAAAAAAAAAGATTAAAAATTATTGAAGCATTACCATTGCTAATCGGTTATAAAAACACTGCTTCTCCAAAATATGTGGAATAGCAGTAGCTCTCATGTAAATTTTGTACACTTCCAAAAACCTAAGACTGATCTTCACAAATTTATGAAATCCAACATCATGTAAATGGACACTCATATCATTTAATATTGGTGAATCTCGAGTTTCCATTTAGTTTTTTTGTTGATGTTATGACATACTGCACAGATTTGCAATAAAACACAAGGTCAGGTTTTCACTTCAGAGTGGCAATCTTTAAAAAAACCATATCTAAAAAACTATTCAAAGTACAGCTTCAGGATTTTGCATGATGAATAAATCAAAATGAAGTTCATGCTTGAATTTTTTTTTAACAAAATCTAACACAAACTGGGAAAAAATTCCTTTTTTCAGGGTGAGTTGGCATGAAATGACCCACATGCATTTTAAAACAAACTAATAAGATATTAACTAAAATATAACATTATGATGAAAATACAATTTAAACTGTACCACTAACTACAATATATTTAGGTAAGAAACAGCCAACCACAGAATCATCAATTTTAAAATAATCATTCTTAGATTATACTGTAACATAAATCACTTGTATTGTAAAATATGCAACATCTATATTGCAAACTATAAACCTCAAAAAAAATCTGTTGAAAGTGGTCACAGCACTTGTCAGAAATTGCGACAATTTATTACATGTTCCAACTGTATTCATTAAGAAAACTTTGAAAGAGCCAAATGGTTATCCAAACATTTCATTGTATAAACATACATCTATATTGTATTATTCAAGATTAAGTGAATCATCTCAAAATTTTCACAGCTCACTGGTCACGTGAAAATACATCTTAAGTTTGAAGTATTATTTTAAAGGTCTATTTTAGAATCAAAGACTTAAAACTTGGATAATATGAAATTTTAAATCATAAAACTTGTTATTAAATTCATTCACATACACTGATGTTAAAGGTGTTTAAATTTTGAATTTAACAGTTACTTGCACAGTATAACATTTAAAGGGGCTCTGATACATGTACATGGATGGTTGATAGGTAAATGATATGGTGAGAAACATAAAACAAGTCTAAATACTACCAATTTTAAATCTGATGGAAACAGCAGTTCAAGTGAGAAACAAACTACTGAAAACTGTAAAATGGTAATTATCAAATTAGACACAAATTACTTGTCTACAAGCCCTCAAAGCCAAATAAAACTTTGGCTACAATTACCCACCATTTAATTTTAAAAAAATGTGAGAAAATTTTATTTTTGTCCACTAAATTGACAATTAACCAGTTAACCAGTATTAGTTAACAATCATGACTACATTAAAAAACACAATCTATAAGAACAAATAGTCATTTCAATGTTGTTGTCATTTACCCCTTTGCAGCTCGATATCACAAATAAACTAATGACACAAGGGTTTGAAAAATTATTCCCTCAAAAGTACCTCCAAAGTAAAATTATAACAGAAATGTTGAGACATTAAAATTTTAATTTTTAAATACAGGTTTCATAAGCATGTTCGATGATGAAATGAAATAAAAACACTTATTTTTCAATTTTTACTCCCTGTTGTAATTATTATTATTATTATCATCATCATCATCAATCAAGAAAGTAGAAACTGTTAAGATCCAACCTGGTCCAATAAAGCTTGTTAGTGAAAAAGGCTAAGCTACCAACCAATGCACTTGTCTGAGGGTTACTTTTAGTTCAAAGTTTGCAAACAGTGAACTTGTGTTGGTGATATGAAAACTGTAAAATTCAAATATAGGCAATTTTTATTTTCAAGTTCATGAAATGCAGGAAAAAAGAATTTTTTTAAAAATGTGTGATTTTAACTTTTCTTCCAATATATTTATCATAGAGCTCTCTTCCTTCACTGTGTTTACAAATGTAAAATTTAAGTTTTGAAGCACCTTGGTACAAACTAGAGCTTTTGCCTTGTAAGTTGGTAATCTTCTATTATTTGTATCCCACAAAAACAATTATCTTAAAGTCCCATACCCCTCATTTTTAATTCTTTAAGTGAAATAATTGCCTTGGCAGTTAATTTTCTACTTACAAGTTTAGTTACCCAAAACTATTTCAAAAACTAAAATCATATAATCCTCCCCCCTTTAGGAAAGGAAAAAAAACTTGATGTTCGTTTTGAGTTATTTTTAAACATGTATACATAAATTAGTAAAAGGGGAACACAAGTTTATATATAAATTACAGCGAGGTAACTACTACGTATTTATAGCAGTTTTAGTGCCTCAGATTGTTTTTTCATTGCATCAATTCTGTCAGTAAATTAGTCTAGCACAAGACATCACAATGCCAAATATAGTAAGTGTAAGAAAAAAACTTTAAGACTAATGGTTACATGAGTTACGTGCAACAGAATTAATAAACTGCCATGATATTTAGTGTGCATTTTCTTTTTGCACTAGAAATCAAATTGTGATCACATAATAAATTTGAATTTATAATTTAAAAGGTCCTGTAATTATTATGTAGTGTTGAAGCAAGCTTTTATCAGAATACTGTAGCATCCCATTTTCATTAATAACCATCAATGAGCAGTTAATAAAGCACTAAAAATATATTAGTTTATTATTAAAATTATTTCAAGAAAAATACAAAATATTTTACACATTTCAAAATCAATGTTTTAATAAGCAAATATCATTTCTCGTGGTTAAAAAATTAGCATATTTACACAAGTTTTCATAATCATATGCACTGCATATTTCCAAAAATAATAAAAACCTTATTGTAAATTTAAGTGACTACAAACTAAATTCAATAAAATATACATGAACTACAAAAACCTTATGTTTCTTTTTTCAAACTGTTGCAATAGAAATAAATTTAAGGTTGGTAGTTCTTTCAAAACCGTTAATAATAGTGACTAAATATACTTACATCTTATAAGTTCTACAACTTCACTATGGTTAGCCTGGGTAACCAAAGTTCCATTGACCTACAGTTGATTAAAAAATGAATATACAATTTATGGTGATAATTTACATCAGATATGTTGTTCATTTTATAATGTATTAAATCTACAATTGAATTAAGTCTAGAAAACATAACAATGGAGATCTAAAAAGTTTATAAATAATCTTTGCTAAAAAAAAAGTAGTAATAAATAAGTGTATACATATATAAGGTGCACACAATTTAATTTTCCTGTTTCAAATAAATGTCACCTCAATATGTGTAGCATTCATTTCATTGAATTCATGAAAATGATAAACTGCTTGTCATTCACCAAGTAGAAGTACTTAACAAAAAGATAAAATATTCCAGAAATGTATCCCTACTGGACAACTATTTCACGTAAATAGTTCCAATATCCAACCATTTATTTGTAAACATCCTAGTTGTTTCAAGTTTCAACCATGCCCCAAAACTTTCATGGTAAAGACAGCTGAGGAACTAGCCATAAAAATAGTACTAAGGGGGAAAATTGCAATAACTGTCAGTCATAAAAATTGGAAAATTAATCAAGTAATTTGTTATTTCTGTGGTGCATATTCTGAAACCCTGAAAAGCTTCATGGTAATCAGGTGTCAGATACATATGCTATTTGACAGTATAATTTATTGAATTGTAAAAAATTATAAAACTGTATACGGAATTTAGTTAACAACAAACGTGTAATAACTTAGAAATCCGATACACACACAAATCAACTTTCATATTTTAATAACATTTCATAGTAGTTTTATAATGAGAATGAATTATGCACCAAAGAATGGTGCATTCAGGTGTCTTTATCTTGACATACTAGTTTCTAAACAAGTCTCAGCATCAAACTACTTAATTAACATACAAATGATGACTGATTTGGAAGGTTTCTTACACAGCTCTATTTTAACCACCTGAAATGTCAGATTACAATTTATTATACCATACAAGAACGTGAAACAAATGTTTCTGAACCATATTTGGCCCATTCACAAGTTTGATGTGCTTACCGTGTATTTTGCTTTGATTAATTTGATAACTAAAAAGACCTATTTTAAATCTGGTGCAACATATACTGGGGAGTCTCCATATTGGAATAGACACAAATGAAATGTTCTTTAAATACCAAATTATAATTTGTTAAAATCTTAAAAGTTCATTCTAGAAAATATAATCTGTTAATGTGAAACACTGAAAAAAAAATTATATATATTATACAGTGAAATCATGATATAACATTTTTCCTAATTCATCCATTTTATAGCCAGAACGGTAGGAACAAAGGAAAATAAAAACATACTTTTATTATTCGGTCTCCTTCCTGCACCCCAACCCTTGCAGCTGCACCATCTGAAAACATTAAAAACATCTATAATATACCTTTCACACAATTAACACAGGCACACTTTTAAAATAGCAAACCTCAAAAACTTTTTTTAAATGTAATTTAGTAAAAAACTACAGCATTTGTTAAAATACTGTAAGTGTGATAATGTTTAGAAAACAAAAGTACTTTTTAAACTTCCCCACACTGTCTTTTCTTTAACTGGAATTACAAAATGTAAGCGAATGTTTGAACATTGATGAATGCAGCTATCACCCTTAAAAATCATACAAAGACTGCTGTGGATTAATAAAACAAATAGGGTAGAAAACTTAACTCACAACAACAAAAAAAGGTAAATTATAAATTATTTCAATGTTCACAGCATGAAAAAAATGCCATTCCTATGACAATTTTAAACTTTGATGGAGGAAAAGGTTATGAGACCACAAAAGGTAATCAAACAAAAGACATTTTGAAATATGCATCATACAGATATATAGTAGCACATGGAATCAGCAGAAATAAACATTCAACTTAAGAAATTCTTAAATTAAGATTTCATATAAGTTAGATGTTTAAATACATCAAGGTTTTTAAATAATAATAATAGGCAATTAAGGTGCTATACGTTGCTTTGAGGCAAAAATGTCATGCTTCTAAAGGTGGAAAGATAATACTGCAAATAAAATACATGTATTAAATGGTCAAACAATGGGTATGAACACACAAAGAAAACAAGTACACATTTATCTTGATCTTATCTATAATACTAAAAATAATAATATAGTTAACAACAATTACATCATTAACTCCAATAATTCTGTGTGTCCAATGGCTTAACACACACATATTAAATTAGGTCTTCTATATTTTGAGTAGGTTTCTTCTGTTGTCTCCTCGATACATACACCACATCTCACACTGTTACTTCAAATAAATTTTAAGAAATTGTTTCAAAGTTTTTCACAAAATATAAAACCTTTACCAACTGTTTTAACTGAAATAATTTTACTTATTAAAAATAGCTTTAGCTTCAATTTTCAGTTTCTAGACCATTCTAATTATTATTGTAACAGCCAAAATGATTAAACTTCCTGCTAACTAGATACAAATCTGTTAACTTTGCAGAATTTTTTTTTTACTAACTTGCAAGTAAAACAGTTTTAAACCAGTAAACTTGTAAAACTGGCAAAGTCAAAAACTGCAAAATCAAACTTTAACACTAAATTTTCATCACTAAAATTATAAAACATTCAAACCTGTGATAAATTTGTTTCTCATAACATACTTGCAATGCATTCCTTTCATTTCTTGTGTAAATACACTAAATTGCAGATTTGTAAAATTTCTTAATATGAACAATTTACCACCAGGGTATGCAAGGCTTCTGTTTTCTACATTATTAGTAGTTTGATTATTTGTATTCCATAGAAAGACAAATTAACTTAATAACTTCCCTCTTTATTCATTTATTTTATTAAGGTAACAGTTCTGACACCTGAATAACTATATACAACTCATAATTTGAGATAACAGGTTTATTGTGTTGAACAAGCTTTTGGGTAACTTAAAAATCATGACAAATAAATATGTATAAATCTACATATATTAGTAAAAGGAGAAAATAGGCAAGTTAAGTATAAGATGGTGAAAGATAAATATTATATTAGTTTTAATGCTTTAGATAATGTGTTACTGAACCATTTCTTGCAACAAAATATCCTGGTGCATAACATCACTAGGCCTACTATAGTATGTGTAAGAAAACTTCCTGCAGTAAAAAGGCAGCATTGTTCATGTGCAACAGTAATAAATAATTATTACTGTTATTGCTTAAATAATCAGTTGATCAAAAACCTAATTACACTTTCAAAAGTGCCATAATTATTAAGCCATCTTTTTCATGTGTCTGTGTTTCAAATGTGCTGCCTTTTAAGAGAAATTAATCTTTATTAATACAAGGTCAGAAGTGGTACTCAATACATGACTCAAAAAAAATTTAACAGCTAGCAGAATACTTTTAAAAATACATGGATTTACATATGATATGAGCAAACAATTAGAAGTCATTGTTGAGTACCCAAGTTTTTCTTGGACAGTATGTTTAACAATTCAATGATTTTAATAAACACACTACCATCTTGACTGCAAATTACAAATGGTCCAAAAACTTACTTTATGACTGGAGGTTATCAAAAATAATTTGCATATGGACAACAACATACTCTTCTTACCTTCTTTCAGTGACTGAACAAATACAGGATTATGACCCGATACTGTCAAACCATAGCCCTTTTCATCCTTCTGTACAATAACAGTCCTTTGAACCAAGTGTTCTAACAAAACAAAAATTAATTATTCCACAGAAGAAATTCATTGTTTTCATGACACTACTTTGTAAGAAAATAAAAATATTCTAAATGTGTGTGTTTAGAAAAGGTAGAATCTTACAAACACACACACACACATTGTACTTCATAAAAAGCATGACAGTTTGTATAAATTCAATAGAAGGTGCAACAATATCTATGGTAAGCATTACAGGACAATTTTACAAAGCATCTTTACCATTCTCAACTGAATGTGAAAAACATTTCCAAACCACTAAACACACCAACTGTTGTAATGACAATATTTTTGGCTTTTCAAATTAACAATGTACGAAAACTGAAGTGCTCACTGAACAAAAAGCATATCACAAGCTATATGTAGTATACCTGGGAAATTAAATTAGATAATCAAAATAACCACCTATCTATGATCATCAGTTAACACTAAATACTGTCATGTCTAATAATCAAACCACTGTAAATTTCAATGAAACCAATATTCCAAAAATAATGAACTAACTTTTTGAATAAGAATTTCCTACTATTATCCAATAGGGGTCAAAACTAATCAAATCTTACTAACTTTAAACTTGATCATACTACCATTTAAATTTCATATTATATACATACACTCTTACCTGAGTTATCAAAATTTTCCATTGAATGTAATATATCATTCCGTGCAATTCCAAGTCTGAAAACAAAAAGCCATTAATGGCTCTGTTAAAAATGCATAACATTGAAATCTATTTACAACAGTTAAAAACAACTCATATTGTAAGAGCATAAAACATACAGTAACAACTCACTATTTAAAAATTAAATTGGACAATCTCATGTTTAAAAAGTAATATAAAATGGTAGTTTTCAAACAAAACTGGTTAAATTCCTCATTGCATGCAGGTCAATATACAAACAAACTAGTAGGCATTTGTGATGATGTTAAAAAACAAGTACTTCTGACTTAAACAAATTTTACATAACTGTACACTGATTTGATAAACCTGCATCATCAATCAACTTCAAAATAAAATTTATAGAAATTAAAATAATCACTTTTTCTTTGCAGTCGCTTACTACACATTGTTATTTCAAATATTTACCATTTCTAAGACTTGTAGTTTGTACCCAACCCTCCTCCTTCCTTGACTTTGTGTCAACTGAACCAATGGAGATGACTTTCTCCTCCATTTTATTTTTTTCATATTTGTTAATAAGGTGTTACTTAACAAAACTCAAAAATTAACTGATAAGAGAGTAAGCAACATAAAACAGGAAATATTTATTATCCTTTAAACACATTAACAAACTTTTTCATCTGAACTTCATTACACTTAATGTACTTCATCATGAAATTCCCATTCACTTAAACTTTTTTTATGTTAATTTATCAAGTGTCATTTTTCTTAACTCTCCAAAGAAAAACTTCACGAATAGTTTCATATTAAATTTAATAAATATGGAGGGTTTTGTTTTTTTATTGCTACAATATATATATGTATTCAACATTTTTAAATAAACAGATTAAAATTTTTCCAGCCATTGCATTATTAGCCTAATCCATCAGTGTGTCCAGGTTTTTCAGGATTTTATTATGGGCTATTGCAACAAATTTTTCAAACCATGAGAGACTTAAGAATGTGTCAAATTATGTATTTATTTATGTAATAAACTTGCTTTTAAACTGCCCAAATGCACTCCAAACAAGATTCATGACCAATCTCCTACACCAGCAGATGTGCTTTTATCTTTTAAAACTGTTGCTACAGACAATAACAACATGCAACAAAATTATAATGTTTACAATCTATTCTTACCATGACCTCATACTATTTTCTGGGGTTAATGGTTAAATACAATAGAGCTATTAGGGCTTGTTCTTCAAGTCCTTAAATCAGGCAACTCCCATTTTGAGAGTTAAAATAAATGAATAACTACTCCTGAACATTTTGACTTAACACAATATACTGCATAAATTAAACAAAATGTATTTTATGTTTTCAATAGTATTTATTTACCCAAAAGGATAAATTAGAAGAACCTGAGACTATGTAAATTTAGTGCCTGACAATTCTTCTGCAGTAAGTATCTGCAATATGCTGGCAATAAATCTAAGATATACAAAGATAGCACACACTCCACTTATTTTAAAAATAATATATTCAAAACAAGTCAAACTATGTACAAAATTTCATTACACTATGGATATCACAGTTGTATATCAAACTCTAAATAATTCTCAGTGATGTCGAGAAACCCACCTGTTGAGAATTTTATATGCAAAAACGGCTCTTTTTGGGTTCAGAAAATATTTTAAATAGTTCTCTTTCTTGTCAATAGTCCACTTAAGCTGATTCAATCACTTCAGAATCTAACTGACAAAACAAAACTTTTTCTCCACTCTTATCACAATATTATCAGTGAATAATACATTTACACTATCTCATGGGTTACCACAGCTGTATCCTAAACTTCCAATAACTGTTTCCTTTTCAAAGTTCATACAGGTGGGTTCAATTACTTTTTAACATTCTTTGACAAATCAATTTTTCTTTATCAAACTGTGAAAATAACCAAGATATCACCTGTTAATGGTAATCATTTACATGCCAGCTAACTTAACATTTTTATCCACAAACTAAATTTCCTGAGTGAACTACAATTTGACTTTCTCTATTTTACCTTTACTTCTGCTAATTTGGACACCTGTGATTATATGTTGATCACCATGTCTTGAAACTTTATAGGGTTTACAGACAGCACTGATTCAACAATACTCAGTTATGCAAAAAAACAAAGATTCCGTAACACAAGATCAATACTATTTGTAAAACCTAGATAATGTATTCTAAAGATTGAGTTGAAAATGGGTACTAAAACTTTATTTTAAAGTACAGAATAACAGTTTGACCTTTTTAGGTCATCTTCATGTTGACCTATTTGAAACACAATACCAAAAGATATATATAATTCTCAAAGAAAAATTTCTATAGTTTTCAGAGATACTACCAAACATCTAAATACTTTCATTCTAAAAGAACTCCTTAAAAGCTATACAAAAAAAATACCAAACCCTAATTTTTTTCTTATGATTTGAAACTTACCACAATGCATTTGATCAATGTTACAAAAGCTGCAAATAGCAATCTCTACATGCAACCATTAACCACTACTGAAGCCACTTTATATATTCTACTATGCTGTAAAATGATTAATGATTGCCCTTAAATATATCGAAACTTCTTTTTTTTAACTGTTTCCAAGTGTTTTTCATTAGTACATGGCCAAATCACTTGATGTGATATCACAAAATGACAACCATGTTGTGTATAAAAATTAAATGCTTTAAAATCAAGAGATAATATATTCAAGTGATGATAGTTACAAAGTAAATAAAAAGTTCTTATTTGGAAAGAGCAGAAAAATCATTTAACAAAGAAAATAGTAAACAACCTGTGCTTTGTTTAAAAGGAAAGACTTCTCGAATGTGCAGAAAATAAAAATGAAAAAGACATTTTATTTGTGTATTACTAAATAATTGTTACATATAAATTCCAAATCTTATTTAAAAGTTAAAAACTGTGGAGAAAGAGGTAGAATTTAAAAATATAAAAGTTAGTTAAAATTTTGTAGCTCAAAGGACATTGACAGTAACAACAATAAAAAATTAACACAGGAAAAAGACAGCAACAAACATACAAAGGAACATGAAACCCTGAAGGTTATTAGGACCAAGGGAACAAGACATCTATTCTCATCATTCTACCTTCCACTAAGTGCTTAACAATAATTGACTTACAAGTTTGAAAATCTGACACAAATAAAGAATGATCTGTCTTTCACAGTAGGTAATGCAGTTCATACTAAAATACTGCCTCTATATTATAACTTAACTACATTCTTATAACTACAATAACCTAGAGAAAAATGGTTAGTTAAATTAGTATGTCTTAGCTTGCAAGCACTTAAATTATTAAAGCTTGAACAGGACAGAATGTTACTAGGGGTAGAAAAAAAAATATGGTAAACTTAGTAATGCCAAAATGCTTCCTTACTATACTTAGAAAACAAGCTGTTCACATTACACAACTATTAAGAATATTTAATTCAACTAAAAGGTCCATAAACTCTGATGGTTTACGAAAAATATGTAAAACTTGACATTCAATATTTACCAAAGGTGTAAGAGGTATGAAAACTTTTGCTTTATTTCCTATTTACACACTAAATTACAATGCTTTCTACAAGAAGAATTTCCCCATAAGAACAATTACTAGCACAGAACAATTTTTATTAGTACTACTACTATCATAATAAGGCACATTAGGTAAGACCTGGCTATACTGATATCTGTCTGCAAGCAATCATATCTTGGCAAGATGCAATTAGAGTCATGTGTGCTGCTAATATTACACAAACTCCCACCCAAATAATCAACATTAATTATTATAATATTATATACTAATGCACTAAACCTTTTTCCCACCACTTGTTTATTGTTCAACTGTTAATCCAATCAGCAAACTGTATGTATTAACTTTGGAGGTGGGGGTAACATATGGGTGTACATTGCTTGCTAAAGTTTGTTACAAAACAATTGGAAAATTTATGAGATAAGGCTCTTGGATCACATATATCACCTTAGGTTTTGAAGGATGTTAAGGTCTGGATATGTAAACCACATGCTTAAGTTCTTGAGCAATGGGCAGGTTTAAGATCAAAATTTGGTTTATGTTCTTCCTCAAGGTAAGTGATAAGAATTCAGATAATTATAGGCCTGTTAGTTTTGTATCAGTTGTGAGAAAAGTTTTAAAACATCCAACACAAGATTTTCATTTAACAAAGTTTTTTTTTTTGTTGTTTTTTAATTTTGAACAGTCAATACAGTTTAACCTTGGCCTAACTAATTTTTTGGCATCCTCTGAAGAAGTTACTACTTATGCATTTGAGTTTAAGTGCTCAAATTTGGTATGTTTAGAAATTCAAAAATAATCTAGTTTATATCTGTTATACAGATGAAGAAATAGTTAATATGCTGTTTAAATTTACTTATGATAAAGTTTTCTGTGATACTGGCTGTGATGAGGATACTGCTGCTGCTGTTTCACAAAATGATTTAGATGATTTTGTGGGTTTGGTAAATAAATGGAAGATGTCTTTTTATTAAAATAAAATAGTGCATCTAGGTTATATCTTAAAACATGAGTATAATTTTGATACAAATAATCTCACTGGTGTTACATAAAAATGATTTTAGTGTTTTGGTCAGTCAATCTCAATGTGATTTTTCTTTTTTTTTTATGTTAAGCCAAATAGGAATTTAGGTTACAGTTAGGGAAATAGTTAAAAAGTCTGAAAAGGTTGTAATTTCATATTGCAGTGGCCACTGCCTTAGGCCTCACTATGAGAAAGGTGTTCAGTTTATAGCTATTTAACTTAAGAATGATACCAATTTGTTAGAAATGGTTCAAAGAAGGCTTCATGGATGGTACCTTGAAAAGATTTTCAGAAAAACAAATTCGAGTCTCAAATTTGTTTTCCACTGAAAAAAAGAAGTTAAAAGGAATCTGACTGAAGTTAAGACATTTAAAGGAACTAATAATAGTGATGCTTTATCTTCTTCATTTTAAATACTGAAATGGTATAACCGAGAGAAAGAAATATAAATACTGACAGAGGAGGGATCATTAACAGCTACAACAGATTTATAGTAATGACAGAGTAGTTACCCTTTTAGAATATGTTGAATTTAGAAATGATGAAGAGTAAATTTAAAAGGTTTGATAAACAGGTTCACATTTCTTAAACTTTTGATTTTTTCATTTTAAAACAAACAGCTGTAAGACCTTTTACCAAAACTATCACTCATTGAAGCCAAACAAAACAAGAAATGTCAATAATTTGAAAAAAAAAAACTGCTTTGAATTACTTAAAAGTAATTCATAATTTTGTGTATACAATGCATAATTAGTATACTTATATATCCAGCTTATGTTAAAGACCCAAGATATTAAGTAAACAATACTTACTCATAAGAATGTGCAAGTAGTTTAAGAAACAAGTTATGAAAAAATATCATTTTGATTGCATCTATTTTTGCATAACTGTAACTTCAAAGAGAACTGATGAAGAGTTTATAGCTATTATAATTTAGATAAACTATACAGAGTTCTTTTAAAATGTGAATTAACTTTGTACAATTGTATAAATGGGTACGTGTGTATATGTTTGCAAAAAAGCAGGTGTACATTTGAAAATTAATAATGCATACAAAGTAATTAAATAATGTGCAAATATAATAATAATATATAATAGATATGAAGGAATCGGAGAGAAGGATAATATTTCAAATTCTGAAAACCTTAACATTATTCTAGGTGGAGATAAATTTTAGAAATGCTAAATACTTTACCTAAAAATGATGTGTACAAACTATTAGTCGAGGAGGAAATACTTCACATGAATATTCAAATGAAAGATAACTTTAAATCTTTTAAACATAACGTTACTGAAAGAGTCACGTCTAATATTAGTACCAATACTAGTATTACTAGCACATTACTGAAGTACACAAATACTGGTTATGTTAACATTACAAATAACACTATTTAACAGTATTTTTTTAATAATATAGACTATCAATTATTACTATATATATATATGACATTTTACTTTAAATTTAAAATGCAAATCTACAAAATTTAACTAACTGGCTGTACTAGTAGTTAAAAAACAGTATGAAACGCTATCTGACCATTAAAACCTTGTTAATTGTACTTAACTTATTTACCGAATTAACTTTAGTAATAATGAATTAAATGCTAATACCACACAGACAGTGGTACTGCGTTTTTGTTTCAGTTAAAATTTAATTGTCAAATTATTGTCCGAAACATTCATGCAACGTAATATTACTGTGTTGTTAAACATCAAATTCACAGCTTTACCTTTGGACCTACTTAATTTACGCCTAAAATTACTTCTACTATTAAACATAGCTTCATCGTTAAAGAGTACTGACAGCGTCTTGAAGTGCATTATCAAATTCATAAAGCTTAACAAAAAAACTATATTAATTACAACTAAGTTAGCATGTTAATGTTAATATTATTCATTGATTCAAACTCAATGTTTATTTTGATGTTTTTACCTGTCGTGTAGGCCACCACTTGAAAATGCAGCCATTCTTCTGCAGCAATACCTTTCTTCTACATACCTGATAACAAAGACACGCACCACATAAGCTAACACCAAATTTATATTCTATTATTGTTAATATTCCCAAATCGTATACTAATACTAAAACAGTTATCGCCCAAACCTTAATGAAAATGGCTGACGTGACTCGCAAAGGATAACGGGATAGCTGATGCCAGTTGAATATGAACGGCTGTGTTTTTAAATCTCAAACCAGGGCTCAATCTGACGTGAAAATGAAGGTAGAGCTACCCAAATAATACAAGGTCAAATGAGGACAGCGACCTACGCGCTTAGTTTCAGTATTTAGATAACGTACTGGGAAAGAAACTAAATTATATTGTTTAATTAAAGCCATAGTTTCCAAAATTATTTCTTCCAAAGCACCTTTTCACGAAGTTTTCAAACTACGTCTATGATTGTTTATATTGCACGTTCTCTGTTTCTTGTTGTCCTGACAACATATAGCGAGCAAAAGCACGATGAAACGGTCATATAACGTTTTGTACATTTTTTAACTATTATTGAAAAATAACTTTTAACTTGAGTTCCACAAAGAACAAATGGTTACGGTTACCAATTTTCACTTTAATTTTCGTTGGATTAAGTGAGAAATAGGAAATAACAACAAAAACATATAACTTCCTTATCGAAGAATGGGCACTCTTCATTAGAAAACACAACTGTTCTCCGAACGTTAATCATACTTATGTATTATTTAAAACTATTTATAGCAATATGTTTACGCATATATTACTTCTATCTTCGCAAATATGGCAGGGAGTGTTATGAAACAATGATTTTCATGTCACTGTTATTTTGTTAATCAACAAATACAGATAAATATATTTTTAACTAATAAGTCTTCGAATTTTGAATGACCTCACTGTATTGCCACTGTTTATTCAAATTAGTACGAGTTTTTAACATTATCGTTATAAATCAAACACTTAGCAAAAAGGAATAAAAAGTTAATCTGCAATACCACAAAGAGAATTAAGGTACAAAATGTGTGTCCGTGGTCATAAAATAACTGAAAGCAAATTTAGCTTAAAAATGCATTAAGCATGAGGATATTTGTTCTATTTTATTAAAGTACAACATTGATTTATTTTGTTCTTTACAATTTAAAGTTATATTCTTACTATTGTATATATTACAGCATTAAGATTATGATAAACTTTGGAATTAATAAAACATCTTGGGACAACGAGGAATTTAATGGTCAATCTAGGCTGTCTCATCCTCTAAACTAAACTAAAGCAATTAAATAATAATAAAAACTCAGTCTCCTCTTATGATTCGTATAGTTATCAACCCCTCTCTTAAACTCAATTAACTTTTCTGTCTCTACAGCATCCAAAGACCAACGTGTTAGAAAAATAAGACTGCTCTTAGCTGAAGATGACTTCTACCTTGTCAAAATCTATACCTGTGCCCTCTAGTCTTTATATTCTTACTATTAAATATAAAGAAAGATAATACATCAATGCTGTTAACAACCTTAAACACCTCAATCAGATCCTCTCTAACTCTTCTTTGTTCAAAAGAAAACAGCTCCAGAGATCTTAACCACTCTTCATATGATAACCCCTTCATTGCATGCACCGTTCCAGTAGTCCTCCTCTGATCCTTTCCAACGGTTCAATGTCTTTCCAAAGTAAGGAGCCAAAGACTGAATACCGTACTCCAAAAGGGGCCTGACCAATGACTTATACAAATAAATTACAATATCTTTAAGCTTTAATTCATTACTTCTGTAAACACATTCTAAGATCCTATTTTCCAAAACCACTAATAACAGCACACTGCTTAGATGGCTTAAACGATTCATCAACCAGCCACACCATGATCACATTGATTCTTAACACTGTTAAAGTTACTCTCATCCAAATTACACTTATAATATAAATTGTGGTAATCCACATGCACTATATTGCACTTAGTGTAATTAAAACCCATAGCCATTCATTCGCTAAATTCACAAAATGATTTGAATCCTTTCGTAAAGTAGAAACATTCTCCTCACAACTTGCAACACCCAATATGTTAATATCATCGCCTATTTTATTTATTGCCCATTCCTGCATTTATATCATTGATGAAAATCTAAAAGAGCAAGGGTCCTGAGACTAAACCCTGAGATACATCACTTGTGACATTAATCCAGTGTGACTGAACTCTATTTATAACAACCTTCTGCTTTATTCTATCCAGCCACTCTTCTATCTAATTAGCCAACTATCCTCCACAAATATAGAGATAATTATTTTTACAAGTCTTTTATGCGGCACCTTGTCTAAAGTTTTCTGAAAATCCATGAACACCAAAGTTACACTGTTACCATCATCTACATAAGCAGTAACCTTTTCAAAGACTTTCAGAGAATTTGTAAGGATAGATTTTTTCTTAGTGAAACCATGTCGACTATCAAATACAATTTTAAACTTTGTCAAATTACTTTGTAAAGCGTATTTTACCAAAAATTCCAAAACTTTCCACACAACTGATGTACAGTTGATAAACCTATAAGTACTGAGACAGTTTTATCATCTTCATATGTACATTTTGTTACAGGAGTCAAAATGTATCGTTTAAGATATTACTAGCGTATAACCCGTCAAAAATGACAGGACAAGTACTACCACTCATCCCATAATATATCTAACTTCACATTTGATAGCTAACTGGAACAAATAAATTTTGCAAAGTAAATCTTGGCCAACAAAGAGTCAGAAAAATGCAGTCGAGACAGTCAGACGTCGGTACATGGAATATAATTATAGGATAACATCAGCTAAATTAACAACTTCCATATATAGAAAAGCTAGTGTGTTCTGGTAACACTACGTTCCCACAATGACTTTTATGTCATGTTGCTTGGCAACAAAAGTATAAACCTAGTATTGTTTTAGTCTATGTTTTGTATAAACAAGAAAACTGAAGAAATATTTGTTAATTTATTACTTTAGAGTGACTGTTGATTAAATATATTTGTTCTTTTATTAAAAACGTTGACGATATAACATAAAGTGATTTGATTCAGAAATGAGTTAAGTTTAAAACTTAATTGATATTTTTACTTTTATGATAAATTTTACACACCTGGCTCACACCATGTCTTTACTTTAGGCTTATTATACCAACATTCACTACTCTTATAAGGTTTCACTATACCCTCTCTTTAACGACTTGTGCCCCAGTCACTAAAATTGTAATGATCAGACAGCAGTCGAACTATTCTATCTGGATAAATGTATTTTTGGTTTTATGACTTCTACTATTTCGAAAAATCAAGCATGCCGTGAGGTAACATGCACACACACTGGATTTTATATAGGTTAGATTGCACAACATTATCTTTGTTGTCACAGGGAGCAACAAGCTTGATTTGAATAGATTAAATCTATTTCTCGACTTATTCTAGGTTATACACATAACTCTTTTGATACTAGTATAGTTGTTAAATTATAAAACTTCCTGTGATGTTCTATTTTTCGAGTCTATCATAACGTTCGTGTCACATAGCATAAGTTATTATAATTGTTCCATTACTGTTCTAATATTATGGTATAGTTATAATACTGATTATGCAAATATATTATACATATATAACTGTTTTATGAGATATAAAAGGAAGAAGCCGGTAAGACAAAGCGTTGGTTTTTTAAAAAATAAAAACTATGTACACATATGAAGTGTAAAAATCCTTTTTACTAAACTTTTTTTACTAAAATGTGTAAACCCTTGTCTAAGTTCAGATTACAGAACCAACACAGTTCAAAGATTTATCTAAAATAGTTGCAAGAGGTTCACATGTCCAATCCTTAACTTCCTTCAAAACCCTTGGGGGAATATTATCTGTCCCAGGGGCCTTATCGTTCTTTAAATTTTACAATTTTTGTTAAAAGTCTCAAAATTAATGTGATTATCTTGTTCGATTTTGGTCCCGTCTATAAAACTGTTCAATATAAGGAATATTGATTCATTCATCATTAGTAAAAAACTGAAGAAAAAAGCAAAATTTAATTACCCAGCCATTAAGAAGCGTTGTTTAGAGTACCTAGTATAATGTATATGAATTTCAGAAGTCCTAGAAAAAAAACTTACAGATGTTAAAGGTAACTCTTTATTATTATATTTATGAATATAAATAGCATTTTATTGAAATATATGTTATAATTCAAACATTTTTGTTACTAATAGTTAAAACTGTAGGTTTATTATATTCCAAGAGTATAATTAAAGTTTAAGTAATGTGGTTTGAAATATATCCAAAATACTTAGCAGTATAAATAACGTTGACATTCTAATATTTTAATATATGAATTCCAGAATCTTTAAGAGTCTTGTTGATGTTGAATCAGCAGTAATGTTAAAAATTACTTAATATAACTTCAACATTCTTTACATTGCGTTACTGCTTTTAAAAGTTATATTTTCCACACAAATTTCTGATGAGAAAAGTACATACTTGAAGACAAAACAAGTTTATGGTTTGATTTCCCTCTTCTCAAAAAAAAAGAAAAATAGAAAGAAACAGAAGTCAGTGAAAGGCGCAAAGTTACTTAGTTAACCATTATGTTTGTAGATTACACCAATAAAGCCCTAGTGATGAGTAATCAGGATTTATTATTAACCTTTTATCAATCTGTATTTGTTTCAGTTATCCGATGGTAAATTTACAAATAACAACCTCAATCACTGTGTAGTGTTTGTATATAATCAGTTGGCAAACTGAAATTTCTTGTTTTCAGGAATATTACAGTCAACTGAAAATAATAAAAATTGTAAATATGTCCTCAATTAATTTGACGCCATCTTATTTTACCACCATCGTAAAATAATTTCTTAAGTATTCTCCAAAGGGTCCCCCGCTGATACAGCGGTAAGTTTATGGATTTACAACGCTAAAATCAGGGATTCGATTCCCCTTGGTGAATTTAGCAGAAAGCCTGATGTAGTTTTGCTGTTAGGAAACACACACTTTCCAAAGGGCGCTTTCGACATAAGAAAATGTTATTATGCAATCGTTATTATTGCATCATAACTTCAAAAGTCTCGAAGGCACTAATGCAAAAAACTTACTACTTGACACACATCCGTAATTGTTTTTATTTTTTTAGCGGGACAATTTACAATTTAGTAAAAACTCTGAAACGAATAATAAACTTAATTATAACATGTAAACTTGTTTGTATGTTTGTTTGGAAATTCGCACAAAGCTACTCGAGGGCTATCTGTGCTAGCAGTCCCTAATTTTGCAGTGTAAGACTAGAGGGAAGGCAGCTAGTCATCACCACCCACCGCCAACTCTTGGGCTACTCTTTTACCAACGAATAGTGGGATTGACCGTAACATTATACACCCCCACGGCTGGAAGGGCGAGCATGTTTAGCGCGACACGGGCGCGAACCCGCGACCCTCGGATTACGAGTGCACGCCTTAACGCGCTCGGCCATGCCAGGCCGCAACAAGTAAACAACAACAACAAAAAAAATCTGACGAATGGTGAATACAACGAAAATAAAAATATGGATTTAATTTTAAATTTAAATAATTTTTGAATTAAGCTAGTTTCTATTATATCACCAACATTTTAAATAAAAAACAAATCTACTTAATCAACGAAAACTCTAAAGCAAGAAATCAATAAAGTATTTGCAGTTTTGTTGTTCACACAATTCATTTCATACTTTAATTACATAGACTAAAAATATTAAGTTATTTTTGTTTTCCAGCAGCACGGCATAAAACCCATTTTTTGAACGTAGTGTTACCACAACAAACTGGCTTTTCCGTATATTAGAAGTTGTTAATCTAACTCATTTTTAACCATTATTATTCTGTTAACACGCCATGACTTTATTTAATTTTCATTGACTCACAGGATTTTCACAAACGTTCGACTGCATCAATTGTATTTTACGCCTCTTTGTCGATCAAGTTTGATTTCGCAAAATTCATTTATTTAAGTTAACTATGAAATGTAAAGTTCGATATTCTATGGTGTGGGGGTGGTACTTGCTATATGCTAGTTCGTTAATAAATTAATAATTGAATCTCGCTATTCAAGAAACGCTGCTTCTGATTTATAATGCTTAAAATGTTGCACACATTTGATCGGTTTTGATTTAAAATGTTCAAATATAAATATATCTTCTACTATTAGTGTCTCCAGTGACAAGTCTGAGATCTTAAAACGCTAAAACTTGGATTTGATACCTGCGGTGAACGAAGCCATTATATAGTTCTGTACATAATATCAAATAGACACTTTCGTTATTTACCTTTCTCAATTCTGTAAGAAAGATATAATTAACTTCTGTTTGCCTAACTCTTTTGGAACTTTCAACTGTAGACTGTGGATGTCCAGCCACAGTTTTATCGCATCTGTTTTCATTGGAGAACATATGCCCCCCATCCGTAGTGGGAAAGCGGCATGTATGCCTTCGAACTTACAACACTAAAAATAGGATTTCAATACCCGTGCTGCGTAGCCGAAAGAAAGTATATTGTGTAGCTTTGTGCGTAGTAACTACAAGCAAACATCATAAACATGTTGTATATATCTGATACAAATTTATGATTCATTTTCACAGAAGGGATCTCTAACAAATACAGCCAAAATCTGGAACAATTTATTATTATAATTTATCGGAATCTAACTTTCACACGCATCCAACTTGTTACCCTTGAAAGGAACTGACGCAAATTCAACTTTACCGGTAGTTTCTCACCATAAATATCCTCCTTTTCGCCCACGTGTTTCAAACAATATAATCATGATGTAATCGTTTCTGAGACTGAAAAAAAAAAAAAAACGCATGATGGTGGTAACAGACCTCGAGCTATATATTATAAGACTTACATATACAAGAAGCTTATATACATGTTTTAATCACTTTACTATTATCAGTTATTACTGTTTACTGTATTTACTTCGTGGTAAAAAATGTTCGCAGAAAAGTTCAAATATTGTTATTATTTCACTTCATTTAATCATTAAAATATTCTGGACAGTTCACCACAGTATAATCACTGTATTAACTAACTGTGTTTTTCATTGCTGTTTGTTTGTTTTTGCGTAGAAATGTTTGACTTCTTCACAGATAAAGGTGGAGAACGTGGTTTATAGAAAATTATGGTTTTAAGTTGATGGTTTACGAGGTTCAGTCTGATACATTACCTTGTTAAGAACCACAAAAGCATATTGCACAGCCCCTCGCTAGTACAGCGGTAAGTATGCGGATTTACAACGCTAAAATCAGGAGTTCATTTCCTCTCGGTGGGCTTAGTAGATAGCCCGATGTGGCTTTGCAGTAGGAAAACACAAACACACATATTTTATAAAGATCAGTATGCACTTAACAAACAAGATTTTTTTATCTCTTTTATATCCGAGAAGAGAAACCTGGCATAAATAGTTTACACAATCACATTTAGAGTGCGGAGTTACAACGCCAGAAACCGCGTTTCGATACCTGTAGTGGGTAAAGTACAGGAAACCCGTTGTTTAGATTTGTTGTTGTTTTGAATGAAGCACAAAGCTGCACAATGGGCTATCTATGCTCTAACCACCACGAGTATCAAAACCCGGTTTCTAGCGGTGTTAGCCTACAGACACACCACTGTGCCACTGGGGGCGTTTAGCTTTGTACTTAACTTCAAACAAAAACACTTTGATACTTTCTCCGAAATATAGAAAAAAATGTTTCCAGTGGCTCTTAAAAAATCTTGAAAATCAGCAAATTAAGTACGAAAATTATATTATTTAATTAATGAAAAAGGTTTCTGTTTCAGTTTATAAACACATATTGATACTACTCCAGTGACGTGGGTTTTCCTCATATGGTATTGAACCTGCGACTTTTCCGAACTCCGTAACTTTGTTGACAGCTCATCTGATGTAGAATGTACTAGGAGGATCAGACTCACTTTTAATTCTAGATCTGTAATTAATTACCACTGGCCTAAACCTCACAGTTTTTAAGTGTTCTGTGTGAACGTCGACGTGTTTGTTTTATTACAGAGTAACTTGTATGTTTCCATATATTACTGAGAATCTGTGTCACGTTTTCGAAACACAAGCACACTTCCAGTCTTTCCTTTTCTTTTGCGGTTCGGGTAAACGTATTACAAATTACGTATTAAAAATATCGTTGCGCAGAGTCAGATTTTGTAATCGTTTAAATTCCCTCGTGGTACACACCATTGTCAAAATACATGATTAGAATAATGACGCTCATAAGCCATTTCACTGTTTTCCTTTTCGTTTCAGTGTTATATTCTGTCTATCCTGGTAATTATTATTAACAACTGTGATGTATAACAGCTAAAGCAGGGATTTATAAGCGATTTGCTATAAATAAATTGCTTATAAACAGAAGTAGTGGAACACATACCACATTTCTTTTTAAAATGGATTCATATACTCGAAACAGACGCTCTTCAACATGTGCGGTTTAAATGACGAGCAGGGACTGGTGTGTCAGATTTATGTCGACCTACACCATTCGTACAGTTAGGGTGACGTCATTTGTGGAAGGGATATCCGTTTACCCAAAATTTTCCGTTTTAATTTCCATGTGTAAGCCACGTGATTCCAGTTCAGAATGACATCAGTTGGCTCACAATTAGACTTTGTCATCACGCACGTGCACACTTGTATGCAGATGTATGTACATAGTCGCAAATTATAAAAATAAAGATCTTCTTATTTAGAATAATTTTATTGCATTAATCTGAAACTCCTAACAAATTGGTGGATAATTAACTCCATTTATTTACTCAATGAAATACTTTGTTTATTGACATGCTAGCAATTTTTTAATTATATTTTGTTAAGTTATTATTGAAAAATCTCTTTAAAGTTTAGAAGTTTTTAGTCGTACAGGCCAGGCATGGCCCAGTGGTTTAAGGCGTTTGACTCCTAATCTAAGGCCCCCCAGTGGCTCAGCTAAACAAACTAAACAAATTGAATTAAGCACAAAGCTACACAATGGACTATCTGTGCTCTGCCCACCACGGGTATCGAAACCCGGATTTTAGAGTGTAAGTCCGCAGACATACCACTGTGCCACTGGGGGGGGGGCTTAATTCAAAACAACAACCTAATCTAAGGGTCGCGGGTTCACATCTTCGTCGCGCCAAACATGCTCGCCCGCCCAGCCATGGGGGCGTTATAATTCCACGGTCAATTCCACTATTTATTGGTAAAAGAGTAACCCAAGAGTTGGCGGTGGGTGGTGATGACTAGCTGCCTTCCCTCTGGTCTTACACCACTAAATTAGGGACGGCTAGCACAGATAACCCTCGAGTAGCTTTGTGTGAAATTAAAAAAAACAAAAAACAAACTATGTATTTTCCCACGAAATGGATATTAAATGAAATAAAAAAAATTGGTAAAGTGTTCTTAAATATTCGGAACATTAATTGTAATTCAGAATTTTTCCGAAGCCATCCATATAGTATTTTTCTATACCGTTTCAGTATACCCGAAGACGTACTGCTGCGCGACTGTGGCGCCAGTTTAAGTGGTAAGTGAGTTAAAAGTATTTGTTGTAAGACGGTCTTAATGAACGAATTGTGTTATGTATGTCAGAAGTCTGAGACTGATCAATAAATGGTGACAAATTTTACTATAAAACTTGAAAAACAAAAGAGTAAAACATTTGTGACACTGAAGATGTCTCTTTCTTGCTGTGTCTTTCTTTTTCGTGCCCATAAATTGTTTTGTAATTACAATAACAACAATTATTCACTTCATGAATGGTGTCACGTTATAATTATTCACTAGTTACTGGAAATAGTAACTTTAATGTGTTTTTGTGTTTTTCTTACACCAAAACCACATTGGGCTGCCCCTCCCCACTAGTACAGCGATAAGTCTACGGATTTACAACGCTAAAATCAGGGGTTTGATTCCCCTCGGTGGGCTAAGCAGATAGCCTGATGTGGTTTTGCTATTAAAAAAAAAACACTCATACGTTGGGCTATCTGCTGTTTTTATTGAGTGGAATCGAGCCTCTGATTTTAGCGTTGTAAACTCGTAGACTAACTGCTGTCTCAATAATGGCCCAAATGTCCAGTGTGGCCAGGTGATTAGGGCGTTTGACTCCTAATATGAAGATCGTGGGTTCGAATCCTTTTTCACCAAACATGTTCGCCCTTTCATCTGTGGGAGCTTTATATTGGAACGGTCAAATCTACTATTCATTGGTAAAAAAGATGGCTGTGGACAGTGATGACTAGCTGCCTTCCCTCTAGTGTGACACTGCCAAATTAAGAACTGTTAGCGCAGATAGCTGTAAGCATTCTTTTTTTTCTATAAACAAAAGTAATTGCTGTCCACTAAATTGCTAACATTATTCAATGCCTGAAAATTTAAAACATTGACGAAACTGCAATAAAACAGGTATTTAGAACCGATAATTGAAAAACATTTGGAATGAATGCTGCTTTGCACAAAGAAAACTTACCAGTTTTATGTTCATAAACTAACTTACTATTACAAAGGATGCTCTTGAAAATACAGTAAATGAGAATTTGGTGTCTAATTCAAAGAAAAATCCGGTTAACAAAATAGTGTTACAATAAGATCTGTAACATAAGACTGATCCAGAACTTCACCGAAGCCACTTGTATTACTGAGTATTGGTTTGGTTTTGTTGAACTTCACCGAAGCTACATGTATTACTGAGTATTGGTTTGGTTTTGTTGAACTTCGCGCGAAGCTACACGCTAGCTGTTTTTAATTTAGCAGTGTAAGACTAGAGGGAAAGCAGCTAGTTGTTACCACCCACCATCAACTCTTCGGCTACTCTTTTACCAACGAATAGTGGGATTCACGGTCACTTTATAATGCCCCCATGGCTGAAAAGGCGAGCATGTTTGGTGTGATGGAGATTCGAACCCACGACCTTCAGATTACGACTTGTGTGCCTTAACCACCTGATCATGCTAGGCCCATTACTGAGGATATAACGTTGGATCAAGCAATAGAATTGTATGAAGGCAACTGGAAGTAGGTTGTACACTGGGAGTAGTTGTAGCCAAAATACTTAATATTTTACGCATGAGCATGGTAGATCTTTCAAGCCTCATAAACTAACCCGAATATTGGAAGAACAAACATGCGTGTGTGTGTTTCTCTTATAGCAAAGCCACATCAGGTTATCTGCTTTGTTCATCGAGGAGAATAAAACCCCTGATTTTGGTGTCGTAGCTCCCAGACTTACAGCATTTCCAGCAGGAAATGCGAGTCACCAATTGAAAATTAATGCAACGAAAGATAATTTAACCCTTTTACAGTAACTTCATAAGATTGTACTATGGTAGAAAATAGAGATAATAAGAGGTGTTAGTAAAAACAACAACAGAAATTAGAATCAAAGACTGAACGATAGTAGTAACATTGGTGTAGTTAAGACTAAAAAATTACTTACTATTGATTATTCTTTGTGTTATACACCAAAATGTTGTGTCTAATATTTTGATGCTAATGGTAAATATCTAAACTAAAACACTGTCTTCTTTTGTGGTCTCTTACTAAAGTTTGTGTTGGTTATTTCCGAATTTTTATATGTGTGCAGCCGTCCCTAATTTTGAATGAACAGACTAGATGGAAGAAACCTATTCAACAAAACAGACTGGGTGCAGAACAGCTAATCAACAGCACTCATTGACAACTTCTGGAATACTCTTATTTGAACGAATAGTGGAACTTAACAGTTATCTAAACGCACACGGACCGCTCCAAAGTGCAGAGAAAGTTTTTGTGGTAATAAACTACAAATTGTAAACCTGTAGGTTCACAGCCTGAACACGCTATCTATAAGATCACGCCTGGCCTTTGAGTGTTGATGACCTCAATTTACGCTTTTTATGCGGTTAAAATCTGTGAATATTACACTAAAATGTCATGAAAGACGTTTTGATAAGGTTTGCTTGTTTTTGAATTTCGCGCAAAGCTACACGAGGGCTATCTACGATAACCGTTCCTAATTTAGCAGTGTAATAAGACTACAGGGAAGGCAACTAGTCATCACCACCCACCGCCAACTCTTAGGCTACTCTTATACCAACTCCAGGGCTGAAAGGGTGAGGATGTTTGGTGTGACGGGATTCGAGCCCGGGACCCTCAGATTACCAGTCTAGTGCCTTAACCACCTGGTTATGCCGGGACTGTTTTGATAATGAAAATACAAAAATATACTTAATTTAGCTTTTGCGAGTTGCGTACTGAATTGTCCAAATATATTTATTTATTTATTTTAAGTATGCGTAAACTTTTGTTTTACAAGTAACTTTAGGTTGTTTTTTTTATATTAATCCTCTGCAGAGTATAAAACTGATAAAGATCTTGTCATTTATCACACTTAAAATAATATTTGGTCCTACTCACCAAACTACATAGTCCTACTCACCAAAGTACAATCACTGAATTTTCCCACTGAAATTTTTCATATACTTTAACGTGTTTTGTTTTTAAAACATGCACACCTTTCTCGTTAGGCTAAACGGGCCTAAGTTCATGCTGCTTAAATGGAACTGGAGCATTTTCATCTGAGTTTATGTTTCTGAGTTTGTGAAATAACAAACACGTGCACAATTTTTCTAGCTTTTCTGAAATCAGTATTTATTTTGTTAACGTACATGCACTCATTCACCAGGCTGACAGGATGCGGCTGTTCTATTCCAAAACTTACAAATAACGTAAGTGCTTTCACACATGCTGAATTTGAATGTGTGTGTGTGTGTATATATACTCTTTACATCCATTACGAACACTTAGTCACACAAGTATTTTGCTACAATTATGAAAGAAGGCTATGAGAAAATACAACACACGATTATACAAGAATGAAAACTATAAATATTGTTTCAAACACATTGTTGATGTTGTTAATTATACATCTTAATACCACTTGTGAATAAATAAACAACAAAACATTTATTCATTTTTGAAACGTACAAAAATACTAGGTTAATACACAATATAGGAGGCGTCTTCATTGTAAGTTTTTGTGTGAATTCAACAACTACAAATATAATTACAAGTAGATGATATGTTACAACAATTGTTAAAAAATTTGAACTATTTAGTTTGAAGGTCGTAGAGACAGTCACTGAAATGTTATGAATATTGAACGTATTTTTCTTTGTTTATCATAATATTAAATTACACGATGAGATGACTGTTTCTAAGTGTAAAAAGATTTAGATTATTGATTTTAGAAAAATAAAAGATTAAAATTATAACTAGAAAGAGTTTACCATCATTAACAACTATTGATGAATGTTCAAACCTTAGGGTACGTTTTAACGTTTTAGATCCTTTACCAATTTACCACTTCACCAATTTACATAAGGAAATGGACTTTTACCTTATTTTTAAAATTATAATTGATGATAATTAACATTACTGAATTTATTTTTTCTCTATTAAAAAAATTCACGAATTAATAGATTTTGAGAAAGCAGCAAGCCAACATAAACCAATGTCAGTTCTTGTCTGACTGAATAATGGGATTTAACGGTCATTTTCATAGCACATTCTTTGCTCCAAAGTGCGGAGAGCATTTCGTGGCAACTGGGCACCAACAACGAATATTTAGATTAACAGAACGGCCACGGTAAGTGGTAATTACATATTTCTGAGTTGTACATAAACTATAAGGATTATCCCTATGTTAAAATCAAGTTATAATAAAGTTATCAAATGCTATGCCATGAAATATATTAAGTTTTATGTATTTCGAAATAAAAATAACTATTATTTCACAACAAACTTTATAAAGCACAATGTATACCGATTTTTAACTGCAGAGTTACGATACGGTCTAGAACACATCGGCTTTTAAAGGAGTTATATATCAAATTATTTGTGGATCTATGACTTTGCTGGTTATTGGGTCTCAAATGATATATTGGGTCACAAACACAAAGCGTAAACACAAATACGAGCAACATTATAACAATTCCACAAGCTACTGCTGAATCCATTTAAGTCTATTAGACGTATATTGTGTTTACGTCATTTTTTTGTCCAACACAAGTCAGGGTTAAGGACTCACAAAACTAATAAAAATTATTATGAATTATTATAACAGCCTGGTAACTAATAATATGCACTCATAAAGCAGTGAAACGGAGATTTATATGTAATTTTTGTTTCAGTTACAAACCTGTGAATGATGACAAAATTGTATTATCTAAAACTTATTAGAAAGCGTTCTAAAAATCAACCATGCATTTTTTTACTTCTTTAATGGTCATCTTCTAAAATATTTACAATCTATATACGATTGGAAAAAATTATATACACAAATACTCGTTTCATGTAACCTATTTTGCTTCATTTCCTTTTTAGAAAGGTAGGCCTAACTTCCATCATTATCCGACCAAACTTGATAAGGACTTATTACCCTCAAGCTAAATATTTACAGCTCAAAATTAAGTACTGTTGACTTTTAATGAGTTTTATATTGTTGACCTGACGTACACTTTACACATATCGCCATCTTTTGTCCTTTAAAGGAACTATATACTATGTTACGTATTCAGAATCAGTCGATACGAAAGTTTTGATATACAACAATACTCAAAACATCGAAAATATTTTCTCAAACTATCAACCTATATTTTATATAAAGTGAAATAGCAGTTAAAATTTATTTTGCCATTACCGTAGACAACAGTTTTTACGAGAACACTCAGAAAGAGATAAAAGTATTTAACAAATAAAACTATGATGCTCAATGTATATATTTTCATATTTTCGTGATTTTTTTTATTTACTTTGCTTCTTATTTTCATTTGTGGAATTAACACTAAAAGTGAAAAATAAAACGTATTCTTAAACTTACATGCAGCAGTTTTCTCCTAAAATCAATTCAAGGCTACAACTTAAATTTACGCAGGTCTTACAGTATTCCAAATAAAACTAACATCTGTCGATTTGAAAGCGACCGACTTAATAAAGGTAACGACAATAATAACGTACGTTTTCTTGTACTAAATATGATAAAAAAATAGGACTAGTAGAAAAGAAAAAAAATATTTCGAGCCTGGAATTGTAAATCTACTGTGAACAGAATAATGACCTGGAAATTTCAATTAAATTCCTCATTACTGAGTTCAGAAACTCACTTGCACACAAATTACAGTTGCTTTGCCTTATAAAAACCAAGACAAATTTAGTACGTAGCGGGCACGATGCCAAATCGTAACACGATGATACATTTTGAATAAGAGCTGTTTTAGGAGTTGGAGTTAAAATTCTTTAAATGTCATTACTAGGTTATTACCAAGTGAAATATGAGTTTACTAGTAAACAAAACGTCAGTTTACCTGTAGGTGGGTCTGAGGAATGTAATTGCTAAACGCACAATAAATGTGTTGAATAAAAAAACCCCTACTTTTTCTCCATCTGTCTTTCGTTACATGTGGTATACACATATGTGCAGCGTTTTATGTTTACTGTATGACGCCTAGGGCCAGATGACTAATTTAACCCCCTCTTCATTAGAGCTGTTTATATATATTAATTTCCAACGAGATAAAGATGCTAGTTATGGCAATACTGTTTTTAATAAATATAACTTACAATGCACAATACGTAGTTAAAGTACAATAGCATTTACGCTTATATTTTTAGAGGATTTTCCTTCTTTTTTTTTGCAAATATACATCTCAATTTTTAGCGTATCCTACAGTTCAGTTTGTGTAATATTATTCGATATTAACATAAAGTATCTGTTAATTCTCACAAACTTATTTGTTTCACATTGATATTTATGAAAAGAACAACCCAAAAAATACAAGTAACTGATACTGAAAAAATTATAATGTAAATTTAATAAAAGTGATCTTAAGGTTTTAGTTTTTACTTGTAACAACTTTATCGGCTTCGTAATCAACTAGTATCATTGCTATAATTATTTTTGTGTTGCTCATTACTTCTTGAACTTCCCCCTCACAATAAACTGAGGTTTTAACCCTGTATATCAATTACTTATATAGATACCAATGCTTATATAAGATTCACTGAACAAATAAAGGAATGTACGTAAATTTGTACTGGGTCTGTTTAATTATTTATTTTACGCCATCTCTTTCTAATTAAATGATTTTTAGTGCACAAGTATACATTGTACGTACAGAGATCACTAACCAGTTAATGGAATGTATGTTTAAACTACACTGACAAACAGACAAAACCAGTACCACCACGCTTTCATCTTTTACTACCTTTAACTACTCTGGAGCACAGGGTCAAGCACCGAAAAACAAATGGTAAATGAAAGTTCACTAGAATGTCTTAGCCACAGGTTTTACAGCAGTTACGACGAATAGAGTCACAGGAAGGAAAAGACCATTCATTGGACGAGCACAGTTTCCACGAGCTGTAATAGAAAATAAAAAAGTAACTATCGAAATTATTTCCTAAACAACATTCATGGTTTTGGGTTTACTTGTTTTTTTTCTGAATAACTTTTACAATATTCTATTTTTTTTCACTGTTAATTACATGTTAAATGTTTGCGGAAAGGTCTGTTTTTAACTTGACTACCACAAGAACTATATTTCTCAAATAAACGAATTTTTACAAGATAAATAGCGTTATTAACTTTCACTAAAAGCGTCTATTTTTTGCATGGGCCCGATATGGCCAAGCATGTTAAAGCGTTTGATTCGTAATCCGAGGGTCGCGGGTTCGAATACCCGTCACACTAAACATGCTCGCCATTTCAACCGTGGGGGTGTTATAATTTTACAGTCAATCCCACTATTCGTTGGTAAAATAGTAGCCCAAGAGTTGGCGGTGGGTGGTGATGACTATCTGCCTTTCCTTTAGTCTTACACTACTAAATTAGGGACGGCTAGCGCAGAGTGGCTTTGCGCAAAATTCAAAACAAATTTCTTGCACATATATGCACGCAATTAAAGTCAGCTTTACAGCAATTTTGGATTTCTGTACGTAAGATTGCCACAGGAACTATATATAATTGTCTTAATTTTACTTTAAAATGTATATGAGAGATTCTGAATAACGCTGCTTAATGCATTTAAATCCAGCCAAATAAAGTCTATTATTTTAAATATTTTTAAACGAATAAAAGGCTTAAAATACTGTTTGCTCTGATATATAAAAAATTTTCGTACCTTCGCTTTCCGATGCATGAAGTCCCGAATTTTTATGGTGACTGCCAAATAATTCTTTCTTGGTGGTCATATTCATAACTTCAGATAAGGTCGAAGTACACTTGAGATGCATCTCTCCGTTCTTAAAATGTTGGTCTTGTACAATAAATCTAAGTCCCAGAGACGCTGTAATTATTCCATATTTGTTCTGAACTAGAGGATAATTCATTAGGTACCTACTGTTGGCCTAAACAGAAATAAAATAGTTATAGTTTGCACAATGATGGTAACGACATTTACAGAACAAACAATGTAACCGATTATGCCTCTATTTTTTCACGGAAATTTAAAACACATATTCTCAAGTAATGTGAAAATTGTTTTTAATACATTCTATAGCATAAGAGCTCACATTTCGCACCACAGTAATAGTAAAGTTCACATACACATGCTGGAATATTTTTTACCAACATCCTTCCATAAAGCGTGAACAGGATTTTAAAGAAGGTTTTCAAACAGATTTTAAAAGTTCCTTGAATAATACAGATCAGAGAGTCAATACATTTTTACAAGGTAGAATGGATGGCATTTGTGTTATCCTTACACAATAACACTGGCACATAAGGTGTTAACAGACAAGAATAGGAGTCCTCTTCGGTATGTCTGCGAACGTACAATGCCAGAATCCAGGTTTCGAAACACATAGAGGGCAGAGAATGGATAGTCCATTATGTGGCTTTGAGCTTAACAAACAAGAAACAAGAAAACAGGGTAAGTTAAACTCATATGTGATTGGATAGTTGTATATGTTTCCGTATGTTAGTTATTCTCTGTGATATAATGTAAGGATGATGCAAATGTCATCCCTACTAACTGTCTTGTTTGCATTGTTTTTTTAAGGAGTGATGTCAGTCATCCCTATATTTACTTCCCTTTTTGAAAATATTTGCTTTACTTGTTTGTTTGTTGTTGTTTTTAATGCAGTGTTTCAAACAGACATGAAGACGTTGTATATATGGCTAAGTTCTTAAAACAAAGAAGATCTAACTGTAATATTTATTGCTTATTTATTATTAGATGGTAAATCCATTTCATCCTATACTTAAGCTTTTTAAAGGAACACCACATTTCGGTAAGAAGACTGACTTTAAAGGATGCGATGACACTGTTTACACTACAATTACGATTTTGATTAAATTACTGTAAATTATTAATAATACTTATAAAATAAGATACTCCGTTTCGGACTATGTCACCACAGTGAAACTGTTGAGACAATTGTTTTGATTTTTGATTTATCATGTGATAAAGAAAGAAGTAAGGAGAAAGAAGAACAAGAAATTCAAACTTTTTACTACAGCATTTATGGAATTTTTCAGAACTTGTGACTCAGTCATTATACAGATATTGTTATAAAAGGAAACAGTGCATAGAATTCTAAAGTTCTGACAACTTATTGAAGAGATATTTACAATATCACTTCGATAAACAATCCGAGTAATCCCTGCATAAGCAGCACCTGTGTAATAAAGTGTGTATTATTTGTTTGTTTGAAAGTAACCACAAAGCTATACATCAAGGCAATTTGTGCTTTGTAAACCACGGGTATCGAAACCCGGATTTTGGCATGGTAACTTCGTAGATATATTGCTACGTCACTGGTGGTGGGTAGTGGGTGTAAATGTAACCTGTATTTCAGAACATATGATATACGCTTTGAAATGAAATGGATTTACAAGCCAGCCTATTTCACCTCAGGAAGAGATTATTTATCTACAAGTTTAGGTACTGCCTGCACCAGGAGGAATTTGATTGTTTGTTTGTTTTCGAATTTAGCGCAACGCTACACGAGGGCTATCTCGCTTTGCGCTAACTGTCCCTAATTTTGCAGTGTAAGACGAGAGGGAAGGCAGCTAGTCATCACCACCTACCGCCAACTTTTGGGCTACTCTTTTACCAACGAATAGTGGAATTGACCGTCACATTTTAACGCTCACACGGATGAAATAACGAGCATGTTTGGTGCGACGGGGATTCGAATCCGCGATCATCAGATTACGAGTCGAACGCCTTAACCCAACTGGCCATGCCGAGCCAAGGAATTTGAAAGAGCAGAACGTTTCATTTGTAGATATTAACGATAATTTCAATACACCTTTGTTTTTTCCTTAATAAAACTGAGGAAATATAAATGTTAAGTTTTACAAACTGTAATATAATTTATTTTAGGAAATAACCAAACATATGGTAAGGAATTTCATTAAGTAATTAGCAAGCATTTTGCAAAAAAAATCGTATTATAATCTAAGTAATATTATTCGCTTGAAACTAAGAGTAGGAAGATATACCACAGTGACGCTTGTTTTATAGTGAAAGCAACAAAAAGTATAAACCTATCGGAGACGTGGGAGGTAAATTAATAGCAGGGGAGTGTAAGGCTTGTCTGACTGAGCAAAGAGAGAGAATGTGTTCTACAGACCCACCAATTACGCCCGAGGTGGAGGGCTCGCCTTCGAGTCTTAAGGCGAGCCCAAAAAGCTCTTGTATTCTTGATTAAATTTTATGCATTCTCCTGTTTTTCCTGAGAGAAATTTACCCAATTATGAGGCATTTCTACTGGGACAGATTGAAAAGTGTGATGACTGGACCTCCTGCTTCCTACAATGGCTATCAAAAATGATTATATTCCATGAGTCTGCAAAGCAATGAAATATAGCCAAAAAAGAAATATAAAAGAGCAGGTTGGTAAATACTTTATGGATGCGCTGTTTCATATAAATACTTTATGGGTGCGCTGTTTCATACCGTAATTTACGCAGTGAGTGGGGACATACCCTTACTTTTTTATTTTTAGTAACAAAGAATTTTTCTTCCTTACTTTACAATAGTGGTAGTATATTTTTTCATTATAGGCTAATGATGCAGATGGTCAGATGGTTAAGGCACTTGACTCGGAATATGAGAGTCGCGATTTTGAATCCCCGTCATACCAAACATACTCTTTTCTTTCAGCCGTGGAGGCGTCATAATGTGATGGTCAATCCGGCGAGTTTTTGATAAAAGAGAAGTTAAAAAGTTGGTGGTAAGTGTTGATGACTAATTGCCTTCCCTCTGGTATTACACTCCTGAATTAGAAACGGTTAAAGCAGAGAGCCCTCGTGTAGCTTTGCGCGAAATTAAAAACAAACCAAACCAAATTGTAGACTAAATTACTCATCGGTCACTAGAATTTGGACCCAGCCGAAATACAATTCATATTTACACAAAATTCATACGCTGTGTTCTCACATAGCATGTATTACATCTCCTCCCCCACTTTTGAAATAAAATTTGTGCCTCTGCACAATTTACCCACAAAGCTTCTAAAAATAGTAAGTTATTACCAGATGATAGAAGAGTAGCAAATATCACATTTTAAAAAGAGTAAAATTTATTAAAATGAGAAATCACTGTAGATAATTAGTACATAAACTCAGATTTGTCATTGTTTAAACATACTAACTGGTTTTTCATTTATGAACCAGCGAAGTAACGGTAGGGTTTTCGAACTACCAGAGGTGCAGTTAACATCCACAATGTCGTCAATTCTATAAGCAGAATATCCACCTGTAATCACAGGACCTCCACTGCTGGATCCTATAGGGGTGAAAACAAAACAACATTAAGTCAACCGTATTTGGGAAAATATTTTAGCTTGGAAAAGAATAATCATCGATCGAGTTTATGCTTAGCTATGAATTTTTATAGTCAAATAAAACGGATGCAGGGAGAGAAATGTTCCGACTGCATGATTACTAATAAAAAAAACCCAAAAAGAACTGGTCAGATTAACAACCTAATGAATTTATGTAAAATGCTGCTTATGAAACAATTCATTTTATTTATTTTGAATTTCGCGCAAAGCTACACGAGGTCTATCTGCGCTAGCCGTCCCGAATTTAGCAGTATAAGACTAGAAGGAAGACAGTTAGTCATTACCACCCACTGCCATCTCTTACGCTACTTTTTTACCAACGAATAGTGGATTAACTGCACATTATAACGCCCTCACAGCTGAAAGGGCGAGCATGTTTGGTACAACGAGGGTTCGAACCCGCGACCTTCAGATTACGCCTCTACCACTCCCCTGCCCATGCCGGGCCTGCTTATGAAATAAAGAAAATTATAGATTAGGGTAGTTGGATTCCATTTAAAATGTACAACAGGTAATTATGAACTGCAATGAATAAAGTTTTATTCTTTGAAAAACATCCATCTATAATAATTTGTATGTCGCTTGTACCTGGCGAATCATGAGCTAATATACGTTTCACGAATTACAAAGAAGGTTATATTTTGTTACATAATAACTTGCTCGTACAAGGTTTCGCGTAGATTACGTATACGTCTAGTTCCACATAATGAATTTTTGTGTTCTTCATTAATTAGACAAATGGGACCGGTTACGAATTATTTTACTTTTCGGTTGTTCATTTTAGTGTTCGCGCAAAGTTTTAAAAAGCTGTTAGTGCGTAGTGATCCATACTTTTCGGTCCCTCGGTGGAACAGCGGTAAGTCTTCGGACTTACAACACTAAAATTGGGGGTTCGATTTAACTCTTTGGACAAAGCAGGTAAACCGATATGGTTTTGCTACAAGAAAACACCCAAACCCCTGATGGTAGACTTGAAGATAAGCAAAACTTGTTAACGGCACCAGTTGCCAACCCATGGACTACTTTTATGCAACCGAGTTGTGTAATTTAACCACATTTACAGAGTACCATTCGGCCGACATTCAAACGCGCTTATTAAAATATAAGGTCTAGTCCACAGTGGTATGTCTGCGGAGTTACAACGTAAGAATCCGGGTTTTGATACCTGTGATGAGCAGAGCACATATATCTCATCGTGTAGCATTGTGCTTAGCTTCAAACAAAACGGACCCACTTATTTTACAATTAATATTATGGGCAGATTTTTGGAAAAGTAACCAGCTGTGTTATTTCAGGCGACATATTTTATTTTAAAAATTCATGCTGTTACAGCTGCGTGCAGATTTCGATCACAAAATTTTCATAAACAACTGCAATAAAAAAAACAACAACTAGTGAATTAACATGAAATGAAAACTACTTGATATATGTGTTCAAAGCTTCCATTATAACAATTCTTCTTCTCATTCTTGGGATTTTGGTCTTTGTAGACCTGGGAGGGTCAGGTTCACTGGGATCTTTTCCTCTTACTGTATTAAATACAATTTATGTTTGTTTGTTTTTAATGTTGCGCAGAGTTATCTGTGCTATATATCAATATATATGTGACTTGCACAGCAGAATGAGCCGGATAAGCTCCTAAAGAGTCATTTTTTCACTCATAAAAACTGTCGGCCCGGCATAGCCAAGCGTGTTAAGGCGTGCGACTCGTAATCTGAGGGTCGCGGGTTCGCATCCCCGTCGCGCCAAACATGCTTGCCCTCCCAGCCGTGTGGGTATTATAATATGACGGTCAATCTCACTATCCGTTGATAAAAGAGTAGCCTAAGAGTTGGCAGTTGGTGGTGATGACTAACTTCCTTCCCTCTAGTCTTACACTGCTAAATTAGGGATGGCTAGCACAAATAGCCCTCGAGTAGCTTTGCGCGAAATTCAAAAACAAACAAACATAAAAACTGTTACCAACTACTAAAAGATACGTCTGATTTCATAACTTACTTGTTGCAAGTTATTTATGGTGGGAGAAGTTAGCTTTAATATGAATGGAACGCAAGACTTTTAGGTCCTTAGGGTAAAAAAATAATTGTAATGTTCTGTTAAATGTTAATGTGTAAAAATTCACTGTCTAGGTTTAGATTTTAATACTATTTATAAAATCAGTTGAACGAAAATAAAAGAAAATATGTTTTCTTTTTATGGATTTTACCCCAGACGAACGAGAGGAAACTCACAGTTCTCATGGTCCCTTCCAACTACCACCCTCCACACTCCAAATATAAATGGCTTGCCTTACATGCTTAAAACGTTCCCCTTTTTACCAATGAGCCACGGTCCTTTTAATATGTTCTGTGTATTAATTCAGATTTGAAGCGCTGCAGATTAAATAAATATAAAAAATGCATTTATCTAACAAATAGTTAGTTAGTTAGTTATCACCATTAGATTCCATCAATGTTCCATAGGGCCGCAATCGCTTGCGAATTCTTCAAAAAGTATTTAAGTGAGTAGGTCGTTAGCCCACTGCACCGAGCCGTCCCTAATTTAGCAGTGTAAGACTAAAGGGAAGGCACCTAGTTATCACCATCCACCGCCAACTCTTGGGCTACTCTTTTACCAACGAATAGTGGGATTGACCGTACATTATAACGCCCCCACGGCTGGGAGGGCGAGCATGTTTGGCGCGAGGCGGGCACGAACCCGCGACCCTCGGATTACAAATACAAAGGAGATATATGAAAAATATATTCTAGAAAATTTATGTTCAAGCATACTTAAACAGTTGAATACAATTTTATTTAGATGAACTGTGTATTTATCGTTTACAATATTTTAATGATAATCAAATTTAACTGAAATTACTTTTTACAAAAGAACGAACAAAAAAGCACAAAATCACATTCTCTGGTCAATTAATATTTAAAATGAAACCAGAAAACTATAGTACCTATACTTGGATATGGACTGGAGGGTAAGACGTTGCCACCAATAATGATTTCTTCACTGCTCAGAGAATAGTTATTTGAAATCACAGCCGAACACCTCAGAGTAATAGTATCTCGTACAAAATGTTCAGGTGTTACTTCAAAGTAAAGGCCTAACTTGGAACTAACCAGGCCACCAATATGTTCGTTTTCTGGGTATGCAGTTAAAAATTCTTCGGGTGGCTGTAAAAACAAAACAAAAAACGCAACAAAACATGACAATAAATTTAAAGTAAATTACCAATCAAAGATCAATACATCTCAGTAAGTGTTTCTTTAGTTCTTAAATATTATGTGGTACAAAAATAATGAGTCTGGTATACCTCATGACAACAAGGCGTTTTATACCTTTGACAAGAAATTCTATACAATTCACGTACTAACGTAATGTTTATTGAGCAGATGGGCCTACCTTCCATGTGAAGGTAAGCAGTCAAATTCGTCATGAGTTAATCCAAGCTAACTCGCATTTTTGTACTTCTGATACTGTTTTAAAGTGTTATCATTAATTCCATATATAAAGCCGCACACTCTTCTATTTATATCAAACCAAGCTTTCTCTAAACAAATAACAATATAAACGTCTTAATAAAAACAATAAAACTTAGAACAATATAAAAAAATGCATGTAAAAATATAAATTACATTCAAGTACATCGAAAACACATTATAACAGAATTGTAAGTTGTATTTTCAAAGTTGGTAAATATATAATGTAATTTGAAATTAATATTTTGCATTAAAGAATTGGTTTGTTTTGAATTTCGCGCAAAGCTGCACCAGGGCTACCTGTCCCTAATTTTGCAGTGTGAGACCAGAGGAAAGGCAGCTAGTCATCACCATCCACCGCCAACTCTTGGACTATTCTTTTATCAACGAACAGTGAGATTGGTTGAAACATTATAACGGCCCAAAGGCTGAAAAAAAACGAGTATGTTTGGTGCGACAGCGATTCGAACCTCCGACCCGCCGAGTCCCTTAATTACATGGCCATGCCGGGTCATTAATATTTTGAAGTTCGTTTATTAGTTTTCCTTTTTTTATAAGTTTACAAATTCTCTCTGAATAGTAAGATTAAGATTAGATAATTAAACGTGTCTCCAAATTCTGACCCTCTGGAGAAAAGCCTCTTTGAATAGACCTTTGAATAATTATCATGGAAAGTCGCTCAATAGTCACAGTTAGCATAGCAAATAAGGTGAGCCATATTGTTGATCACCTATCATCGAAAATCAAACATGATCTGCAACTGTTGACTCTTAACTAAGCAATGGTTATATTTTATTTAAGTCTTTTTGTGATTATGTGTCACACTAACTTATTTTGTGGTGTATGACTCAATGTTGCATAAACAGCTTATACTGATACAAAATGCGTGTTAATTGTCACTTTGATACAGTAACCAAAGACTTAAAGATTTTATTTTGATTGTGACTACGACCCAACTTGGCTAATGAACTCAGGTGTAAAGAAAAAATACCTCGTGATTTCTTATAAACAAAATATAGTTAAAATGCAATTTATTACACACTTCCTTCCAAAAAATTTTAATGGGCTCACAAAAACAACAACAAATCTGTAATTTAAGTAACTGTTTGTCTTATTGTGATTTTAAATAACTTACAAATCCATATTCATCTGATATTATAAACAGGTATGTACAGAGGACTGAATACATTATATTAAAACGGGTTTTGAATACGCAACTCAACCTGTATAAAGTAGCGATGGGAAGGAGTGTATCAGAACTATATTTTGACATTATTTGGCATGTCTAGGTTGTGTGATTCCATCAGAAGTTGATCGTTTTTGGATGCCGCATTTAGATGTGTTTGGATTAGGAATTTAGAATTTACAAGATTGGGATCTCTTGTACTTCCTGTAGTGACACTGAAAAAAGAAAAGGAACATGTAGCAACTTGTAGAACTGGAAACATACACAACGCGATATCCAACAAACTGTATTCCAATGGTAAGGAACTTGCAGCATCTCTATACATAAGTGAATCCACAAAATGAACTAATTAGTGGCAAAAGCTGTCCATGAGAGCCAGACCACAGTTTGTAACTTAACAGAAACAGATTTACATCTGGAAAAAGATACAAGTGGTGTAAATACAAGTCGTTTTCAAGACATATTTAAGAAAAAAACAACAGCTGTGTGAAACTGTATGAAAGGCACTTCACTGGTATGAAATGGCATGTACAGAGACAATCGAAGAAGTACATGCGTACATTAATTGATAACTGTAACAAATGACAGTTCCTACCAGCTGTGTTACACGGTATGTCATGAAACTTTTTAGAAGTAATCCATGATCATCACTGGATATTGTGACACAGATAAAATTTGCTTACTATTAGGTTTATAGTCTGGACTCTTTCTATCGCACAGCTGGAAATTTAAAGGAGCATTTATACCACACCATACAAAGTAAAACTGATCAAGACACAGAACCTCTTGATTTATGTGTGATCAGATTGTAGAAATGGGCATTGGAAAACTGTTTTCTTCTTGCATTAAATGAATTAAGAAAAGTCAGAAAAGAGAAGAATTGTTTTTAAAAATAAGGCAGTCTTATTTTACGACTGAGTGTTATTTTTTAAAATATGATAGTCTTATCTTACAACTGAGTGTTTTCGATGAAAATTAAACGTGATTGTCAGATAGTTCATGTGATGGAGCAAAATGGGCTGTAATAATATGGAAGGCTCCAACATTGTTTTAATTTAACATACTGAGTCCTCTATATACATGTATATTTAATATAATAGATTTTGCAGATTTAGCCTTTTCGTGATTTTAAACATTTCTATGTTAAGTTTAACTTACACAATTGGATAAAATTTATAATTTGTAAGTTTATTTTTTAAATTTGAATATTTGTTATCCTTTTTATTAAACACAAATATATCCACCTTATTACTAAATCAAATATACAAGTAAAGAAACTCTTACAAAGCTTAGCTAATTTGTGGGATACTCTTTAGTAACTATGAAAATTTATTTCTATATATTTTTAAGTATCAATGAATTAGACAATAAAAGGTGCAAATGACATTGCAAAGTCAATCATAATCATTTTTTTGAAACATTTATATTATAGTTGTAGCTAATGTGTTATGGATCATAACATGAAACATAATATCATATAGTGCTATTACAATATTATAACTAATAAATATTAAATACAGAATAAAAAATCAACTTAATGTCAATGTCAATCGTATATCAATAAATTGCTATTCAATTTGTCCATTAGCATCAGACAGTAATCAGTCTTTTCCATTTTTTATTTAACACTGCAATTTTGTTTGTATTCCATGAATTTCTGGGAAGTTTACTCATTATATATAGTAATTTATATTTTTTACATAGTTATTAACATAATTTGAAATTTAATAAAATTTATTTTCTAATGTTTCAGTATTATTATATGTATGATTTTTGAATCTTATTATTTATACTGTAATAGGAAATTATAACTGTTATATTTTAATTTCTTTTAACTTTGTCATTTTATTCAAAATTATCAATTTGAACATTCTTTTTGAATTGTGTTTACTTTTTTTAAGTTTGTGTTACTTATTCAGCTACATATTGTCAATCCATTTCAAATACAACATTCTGCAAAAGATTCATAAAATACTTTTTGAAATGAACTGGTGAAGTATTTTGTATACGACATAATTTTACTGTAATAGATCTTAATGTATAGCAGATCATATTTATATATTTAGTCCAACTAAAAATGTTACCAATAATTAGTCTTAAGTGTGTCTTAGCATTGAAATTTTCAATATACATACAATTATAGTCATAATACAACTTATTTTCTATAAATAAATATAGATATTTTCTTAACGTTAACATTTTAAATATACATACAATTATAGTCATAATACCACTTATTTTCTATAAATAAATGTTCATATTTATCATTACATATTTAATCATGATACTGTAAAAAACCTTTAGTAGCATCAATATATTCTGAGTGAATTAGCATAGATATATTAATATTAATATAAACTTCCTTTATATTCATGCAAATACTTTTATTCATGAAACTCAACTTGTAGGATTTTTTTTATCAGTTTCCAGATCAACATGAGTTACAGTTGAAGCTATATCATTTGCATTCTGATACATTTAATATTTAAACCTGTGCTTACAATATTAACATACAGATGAAAAAGTATTAAACCCAAAATGGAACCTTGTGAAATGCCAAATTTCATTAGATCACTAATTATTTTCTCATTTCTTTTTACTGCAATTCTACTGCTCAAATAATTCATGAAGCAATTATATAGCTTTCCTCTCCTATCCATCATCTATAATTAATTTAACAATATAATCTAGTGTATTAAAAGTTCTATCTAAGTCAAAAATAAGAGAAGTACTTACTGTTTTTATTTATTTGTAAATTTAAATCGTTTGAAAAAATTCTAAGAGTTATGTGATTTCTATTTTGTGTAAATCCAAACTAACATTTGTTAATTAGTTTTCAAATAAAATCCAACATTTTGTTGTGTGCATACTCTTCATTTATTTTTCAATTACAAATAATATTTACTTTGGCATATAATTATTGAACTCATTTTTTGTTCCTTATTCATGACTTATAATTTTTATCATTGTTATTTTAAATCCATTAGGTATTTTTCTTCTTCACAGATTAATTTAATAAGCATGTTATGATCTTTGCTAGTAATTAATCTCTGATTTAATTTATTCATGCTTGCCCTCCCAGCTGTCGGGGCGTTATAATGTTACTGTCAATTCCACTATTCATTGGCAAAAGAGTAGCCCAAGAGTTGGTGATGATGACTAGCTGCCTTCCCTCTAGTCTTACACTGCTAAATTAGGGACGGCTAGCACAGATAGCCCTCGAGTAGCTTTGTGCAAAATTCCAAAAAACAAACTGATTTAATGCACGTTATCTGCAAATCATCAATTCCTGGCTCTTTATTAATATTCATTAAATTTACTTTATTAATAACTTCTTTTCTGTTATTGGAGAAACATAAATTGTAATAATATGTGAGAAGATGCTCTTAAGATAATTATTTCTATTTGTAATGCAGTTATTATGATTTTTCTTATTATGAATATTTTAGAAGTATTTATCTTATTTATAAATTCTTTATTGGAATCGATTACCAAATTTGTGATACTTATATTTGTAATCATAAAGTTTCACTTTAATTTTGCATCAAGTAATTCATCACTGACACAATTATCTATTCACTCATTAATTCATTTCAAAGTTTCCTCCATATTACTCTGAATATCATAAAATTTTGTCATGTAGTGATTCTTTTCATTATAAAATGATGTAGATTATTTTTGCTTCATTCATTCCATCTTTCTGACACTTAACTTATGCCATAAATCATATTTTCCTCTTAAAATCTTTAAAATATCAGAATTTATACTGGGCTTAAGTTGTGTATTCATCTTTTTATTTTTATCTCAAACATATTTTTTCTTCAGTTTCACTTAACACAAAAACCAATTTTTGTACATAACCTCAGGTTATTTCAGGATTAAAAATTTTTATAACTACAGATTTTATATCACCCATAACATAATTTATTTTGACTTAACTGATCTCTAAATGTTATTAACATTTCTTTTCATAACTATTTTTATTGTATTTAAATTACTTTTAAATTTACCGGTATCATCATATGATGTAATCTTTTTTTCATGATCACATAATTTTTTACATTAAAGCCTGTTAGTTTGATATACACATTACCTAAATATGATTTAAAGAACCTTACACTTCATCATTCTGTTATTCTTGTAACACTTATATTTTACCAAAATCTGTCAAAGCATAAAATATTTTGATAGTCATTTATTGAATTACTGTTTTCTTTTTTTTTTTTAATATTAATATTTATATCACCAAGATGCACCATAGGTTTGTAGTTTTTAATTCACTTATAATTTTACCAGTAAAGCATAATGGTAATAATTATAATTAAGAGGTTTATAAACTGGAGGTAATAACACTTTATAGTCACCCATCTCGAAAGCTAATGATAATATTTCTAAATCTTTCAATCTTAATTTTACTATTTATAGACTTTTGGAATTTCTTCCCCCTTATAACTTTTATACTTATCAATTTTTAAATATCTTTCTAAGTTATAATTTTTGATTTCAAGCTTTTTCAACAATTTCTCACTTATTAAAATATCTAACAATTTCAAAGTTTTTACCAGACTCTACAAAAATCATCCCATGTATTATTAATATTTATACAAAGAAAATTGAAAACATCACCTCCAGTGTATTATAATTCACTCTTAATATAATTTATACTATTTATTTTTCACAGTTAATAGAAGTATATTCCTGATTGTCCAGACTATATCCATAGACTAAACAACAACAAAACAAAACAGTGTTAAAGTCTAACTTTCACATTCTTATCCAATTTGAATTTTATTACATTATCACTTTTTGATTTCCATGTAAACACATTACCATTTGCTGTCCATACAAATTTGTGCTGTTTTTATTTTAGGTTTTTAATAATATTCTAGCCTTCCAAGATAATTCTTCATTAATAACTTCTCATTTATAAAAAACTGTTTCTCCTTCCATATTCTGTTGAATCAAACATTCTTTAACAACTTTCCTTTTTCTTCTCAAGCACTGCTCTTTATCAAATACACTTTCGAGTTTAACTATTATAGGTGCTATCTTTTGCTATTATGGATAGATATTCCATGAGCTGTTTTATTACATTTTTTTTTATAATCTGGTACATTAAACTCTTGAGACACCCTGGGTAGAATACTTCTTAGATCCTCTTTATGTTGTTTATTTATTCACACCATTTCACGTGATTAACTCTGATAAATATTTTTGAAGTTACTGTTTAAAGTATTATCAACCTTTAGATTTTTCACATTTTAACATCTTTAATCTTCTAAGTGTTTTATTCGTATTAGCACTTTGATAACAGAAAGCTGACGGAAACTTTTTATTTACATCCATTTTTACTTTATCTAATTTATTTTATGGTACACTTTTCTTTGTCTTTTACCTATATTTAGTAAAAAGAAAATATCATTAGATTCTATAAATAAATGAATCAATCATTTCTAAACTCTTTACGATCTTCTCCTGGCCTCCAGTTTCACTTTTAATAGTTTTTAGCGGATCAGTTGTCTTATTTGCATTATTATTTACTTGTTTTCGTTGTTACTGATTTTCATGGCAGGTTTTCCAACACTGACCAAGTTAAAATTGATAATAAATAGAGTAGAAAAAAAAAGTAAAAACACCTCTTTTCTGTTGATAAACCAGTGAATATCAGATGATGGTCGAGATGGAAGTGATATGCACGTGATGTTTACGTAATCGCCAACGTCGTACTTTGGTTGTATGCCTTCGATGGTAGGGCCCTCTTGTGGTATAACTACAAACAATAAAACAATATTTTCGACAAAAGAACGTGTGCTTTGAGAAGCAAATAAATTATCACAAACGTTTTCTTCATACATCAGCATATAAATACGAATAAGATAATAATACATAACGTAAATTTTATTTTTAAATTATCCACTTTACATAAATGAAGGGATAAAATGCAGTATTAATGATATTTTGTGTATACTTTATACACCCTGCAACCTACGATATCATTCGTTACAAGCAGTTGAGCACATATAGTTTAAAACATACATTTAAGAAGTCGGTGGCGTAGACGATTATGAAGCCCTCCAGTGGCACAACGTCTGCAAATTTAAAATGTCAAAAATCGGAATTCGATATCTGTGGTTGGCAGAGTACAGGTAGCCTTTTGTTTTGTTTTGTGCTTAATCATAAACAACAACATAAACGATTATGAAATACGATTCGCCATGTGATCGAACTCAGTTGTAAGACTGTTGGCTTATAATGCTAACAATTGGATTTCGGCCACAGAGAATAGAACACAAGCAATTTTCAGCTTAATAGTAAACAAAGAAATGAGTATACTGCCTAGGATATTTGAAATCGTACAGCAAATACAGGAGATTGCTTAAATCGAAGTGTTATTTGAATTATTCCTCTTTCGTAATATACATGTTTTAATTAAAAATATGAAACGTATTAGATTTATCTCTATGCCTTTCTTTTTACCAGTGTAATCTGAATTTCACTCTATTAAATATATTTTAATTTGAATTGTCATAGTAGTTAATAGATGGCGCTCTCAACAATGTAGTTTATTTTTATTACTTACCGAAGGCAGTCTTGGTGACGTAAACTTACATTTAGACACGGAAAGGAAGTGGAATACTGGAAACAAAAAGTCCTAAAATTATAACGTAACGTTCAATCCTACTATTTGTTAATAAACGAGTAGCCTAAGAGTTGGTGATGGGTGGTGATGACTAGCTGCCTCTCCTTTTGCCTTATATTGCTGAATTAGGGACGGCTAGTGCAGATAGCCCTCGTGTAGCTGTGAGCGAAATTCAAAAACCAAACCCTTCTATGTGTCTTGTTATTTCAGTCGATTAAAGTTCAGCCTTACACATACACGTAGCAATAGAGTATTTTCGTTATTTCAAACAAGAGTTTGGGATCCCTTGAGAAAATTATTTGTAATAACTTAAAGTACTTTGGAATTAATAATTTTTAACCATCAAAGTGAACACATCTCTTTCGGCAAAGCTATGAATCAACCGAACACTTCCACATGAGCATTAATCATTCTTTACTGAAGTGCTTTCTGTATTTTTTTCTTACTAGATTATTTGTAAAATCTGGTTTATTATTTTTTAAAGTAAAAATAGCAAATCCAACTGAAATGTCAGGTACAAGCGCAGAATATCACGTAACGTTGCAGAAAGGAGCACATTTGTTGACTGGCTCAAGGAGTGAGAGGACGTGTCATCATGTTGCCCACTTTTTGTACATTCCTTTATTTACCCAATGCATGTATAAAGCTACAGTTCCATTAGACGGCGGAAACCAGTGTTGGGAGAAAGGTTTTGCCACATTAAAGAAGATAACACAAACACTACACGTTCACGCCACTTTATGCATGTGGAACACAGAAGTTGTCGCTCAGTCACTCTGAGCTTTGTGATGTGTGAAATTTTCGAGTGGTTTTTATACATTTTTATTAGAATGCGAGCCTGTATGAATACCGAATAGACGATTCAACTGTTCGCTTTATAAACTACAGCGGCTAGAGTCATGTTGTTGCTATACAAATTACTCCTGACTTCGATATTACTTCATAGCAATTTTTATTTTATCTCCTCCTGAAATACTTTTGCGGATATTGCTATTCGGAAAAACTTTAACGCAAGTACTCCCATCCTTCCGTGTACTCTGACATTTCATTACTGTACTTGAACCTAGTTGTGAAAATGTATTTTTCCAATACACATGGAGTGGGCATGGCCTAGAAGTCATCGCCTTGCTGACGATCGAAGGTACAAGGTTTGAGAAGTAATGCCACTGACGACTCTTTGCACTTTCAGCTGATATAAACACGATATAAAAATTGTTATTTGTTATTAAGCAAAAAGCTACACAAAGGCAACGAAACCCGGTTTCTAGCAGTGTAAGTCCGTAAACATATTACTGACACTAGAAAGAGGGACGACACTGGGAAGAGAGACGATGTAATATTGATGGTTAATTCCGCTCTTCACTTCAAAGAAACGAATAGGGTGCTTGTGGCGGTAAAAGGGCTGCCTCGCTTCCCTCACTCTGGTCAGTAGTTTAAGGATATGATCGGCTATGCCGTACCTCAGAGGTCTCTGATCTGACTTCTTATATCTAAGTACGTATAATATGTCGTTCAAATTGAAAGTCTCAATTCCATTTAAAGAAATGTAAACATTTCTCGGTGAAATATTACGAAATTTTATCAATAAAATTTATGACTCCTCAATCTGAACTATTATTTAAAAGGAAAAAAAAAATTCTTGGATGAAATTTAAAGCTTGACTATAAGCTTAATGACACCACAAAATATCCACAGCGTTTTAAGAACTCTGATTCTTTTTACTTGGAACTGTAAAATATATAAATCTCCTATGAGTAACTGAAGACAGAGAGAGCAGAAACAGATAATGAAAATAATGTTTTGTTTTGAATTTAGCACAAAGCTTGGCCTGGCATGGCTAAGCGCGTAAGGCGTACGACTCGTAATCCGAGGGTCGCGGGTTCGCGCTAAACATGCTCGCCCTCCCAGCCGTAGGGGTGTATAATGTTACGGTCAATCCCACTATTCGTTGGTAAAAGAGTAGCCCAAGAGTTGGCGGTGGGTGGTGATGACTAGCTGCCTTCCTTCTAGTCTTACACTGCTAAATTAGGGACGGCTAGCACAGATAGCCCTCGAGTAGCTTTGTGCGAAATTCCAAAACAAACAAAGCACAAAGCTACACAATGGGCTATCTGTGCTCTGCTCACCACGGGTATCAAAACCCAGATTTTAGCGTTGTAAGTCCGCAGACATACCGCTGAGCCACTGGGGGGGGCAATGGAAATAAAGGAAGATAAATTTATTGCTCAGTCATAACAATATGAATGTCATCTAGTAGCAAAACTACACAAATTATTATGTTTTGAAGTAACTTGAGTTGCAAAAGAATTCTTAAGATCGCTTACAGGCTAATATTCTATGTAAATATTTATAAAACGCTGTTTTGTAACCATCAAGAAAAATCTGATTTATGATAACGCGTGGAACGTTACGAAGTTTCTAAATCAGTAAACAAAATAACAAGGGTTTGCTGATACCACTTTCTTACGGAAATGTCTCGGTGAAGGTTTCGAAAATTTTAAGATAATTACAAATTTAAAAAAGATTTACACATCTGTTATAATTTCCTGATATTTAAGCTGCCTTCCATCAACTATCAAGAGTTTTAACAGTATGATATTCTATAAATATATTATAAACTTCCATGAAAAGCCATGAATACCTTTCCCGTCACAATTGTAGAATCTGTAATTAGAAACACGTGTTTTGATTGATGACGAAAGAAATTACATAAAAAAGCTGAAAGTTTTCACGAGAAACTTCCTTATTATTCATGAACACTCTCGACTTATGATTGGGCGCTGTGGTTCAGTCAACCGAGAAAATATTTACATTTAAAATGCAAGAAATTTGAATCTTTCATACATAAGTGGCAACTGTTTACTGAAAGTCGGACATTATGCGTGCGCTAAAAGAGATAGAAAGTTTTTTTTTCATATCTAATTTAATTTATATACTCCCTTTGCCTAAGGCCTGACATGACCAGGTGGTTAACTGAGGCACTCGACTCGTCATCTGAGGATCACGAATTTGAATCCCCGTCACACCAAACATGCTCGTTTTCTCAGCCTTGGAGGCGTTATAATGTAATGGTCAATCCCCAATATTCGTTGGTAAAAGAGTAGCCCAAGAGTTGGCAGTGGACGGTGATTACTAGTTGCCTTCTCTCTTGTCTCACACTGCTAAATTAGGGACGGCTGGCGCAGATAGCCCTCGAGTAGCTTTGTGCGAAATTCCAAAAACCCAAAAAAAACAAAAACGAAGATGTGAATGGTCACAAGGCATTTTGTAATGACTTAGTCCTAACCATACACAAGGCATTTTGTAATGACTTAGTCCTAACCATACACAAGGCATTTTGTAATGACTTAGTCCTAAATCGTACTTCCTCTTTACATTATACACATTCAATTATACAGTTTATTAGATGGGAAGTTTTACACTAGTAATTATTTATCGTTGCAACTTGCCTAGTTATTGTGTATCTAAAATAACATAAGAATGAAGTCGTATGTTGTAAACCAATATGAATTATTCTGCACTTTATTAATGTATCTCAAACTTCATTGTTTCAAAAGTATTAACTACAGAAATTACTTTGAATCGTATGAAACATTTGGTCTTTAGAATAAACCCAACATATAAAATGAAAGGAAAGATACCAAAGGAGGATTCTCCGAATGAAAAGTACCGTAAAAAAAAACTTAAAAAAGAAAATAGTGACAAGTCTTGAAGTTCTATCTTTTAAAAGAGGCCTTGTTTTTGTTTGTTTGTTTGAAGTTAAGTACAAAGCTACACAATGGGCTATGTGTGTTCCGCCCACTACGAGTATGGAAACCCGATGTTTAGTGTTGCAAGTCCTCTGACATACCACTATGCCACTAGGGGGCCTTGTTTTTATTTGTTTGAAGTTAAGTACAAAGCTACACAATGGGCTCTGTGTTCTGCTCACTACGAGTATGGAAACCCGGTGTTTAGTGTTGCAAGTCCTCAGACATACTACTATGCCACTAGGGGGCAGAAACAAAGGGTTTTCAGAAGACGACTCAGTAAGGATTTTATGAAATCTCCATTGAAGTAGTAATCTGTACTTTATTTCTTAAATGTTCTCGAATATTTTCCAAGTAAATTTGGAATTCATTTTTAAACGCGAAATATCAAAGTCAACACTTTTCTTTTTATATTAGTTTTACTAAAGACAGGTTATGTTCATGCTGGAGTACTGATCGAGTTTAAGACAAACGCATGACAACGATTTTGTATTATATCGCTTTCAATGGAAAGTTCTTATCTTTATGATTGATTTCTCTCTTTAATATAAATACGTATTTCCGACTACGTTAAAACAAACGTAAAGTTTTGTTTCCATGGTAACAAACATTCGAAAACAAAAGGGAGGAAGACGGCGTGAAATTTTTAAACGTCTATTAAAGTACGAAGTTCGAACGTATGTAGCTTTATTTTAACATTTGTGGAAAGTTACACAAGGGTTACCTGTCCCTCATTTTGAAAAGTTACTCAAGGGTATCTGTTCCTCATTTTGAAGTGATAAAGTTACAGAAAATGCAAATAGTAAATAGCACTAAATGCCAATTGATCGAACTAGACTTATCACTTTAGTACTGGTTTTCCAGTTTGAGCAGCACCTTTATTTCATGTGTTAAACAGACTGGGCAGAGAAAGTGAATCACCTTCGATTCTGTGCTGTGTTACAGGTCTCGGGAAGTACTGATGCAGAAGAGTTTGTTTGTTTTGGAATGTTGCACAAAGCTACTCGAGGGCTATCTGTGCTAGCCGTCCCTAATTTAGAAGTATAAGACTAGAGGGAAGACAGCTAGTCATCACCACCCACCGCCAACTCTTGGGCTACTCTTTTACGAACTAATAGTGGGATTGACCGTCACATTATAACGCTCCCACGGCTGGGAGAGCGAGCTTGTTTGGCGCGACTGGGATGCGAACCCGCGACCCTAAGATTACGAGTCGCACGCCTTAACACGCTTGGCCATGCCGGGCCGGGCAGAAGAGACCTTTATTTTACTTCATGACCTCATTTTGTGCTGTAGTTTATGTGGAAACTCAATCATTCAGTCGGTAAATAAAATTCTGGATACTGCTACGGTCAGTAGATATTTCAATACGATCCACTTAACAAAATCATATTCAAATAACAATATTACAATGAAGAACATTCGTTCAAGAAACTGCTCATGCGTGAATAAAATCAAATAGTTCAATCTCAAACAAATGCTTTATAGAACAGAGTGTGATCTAGAATTTAGTAGTCTTAAGCACAAAGTTACAAAAAATATCAATAGGGGGAGTCATATTTAGCCATCTTTTATCATGCATGATGAATTTGCGATGATCTCTTTAAAATTACATTATTATCAAGGCTACTTTGAAACTAACGCTCGCCCTTTCAGCGGTGGGGTTTTTATAATGGTTCGATCAATCTTATTATTTGTTGGTAAAAGAGTAGCCCAAGAGTTGGCGGTGGATGGTAATGACTAGCTGCTTTCCCTTTACACTGCTAAATTAGGGACGGCTAGCGCAGATACCCCTCGTGTAGCTTTGCGCGAAATTCAAAAACAAACACCAGATAATGTACAGAACGTCGATGAAGTCTATGCGGTAACAAAGGTAGCATTGGGTAATTGTAGATAGATTCTATAATTAGGCACTTTCCAAAATGTTAAGAGTATGGATACTTTCCTATTTTCTAATATAGAAAATAATATTAGCTTCCGACTAAAGTAAACTAACTACCTGCACAGATCGCAACTAAAAATAAACCAGCTTATACAATTAATTAATTAACTATTCTGTTCTTATGTTCTTACAACTATTAAAATGCATTGTTTTTTTTCAGTTAGACAACTTCGCGGTTAGTGAAATTTCGAGCCGTTAATTCAAATAATATCTCATGAGTTTGGCGGGTGTAGGAGATATAGGCTAGTCTTCAATCGTATATTTCAAACTCAAATGTAAAATAATCTTTCGATAAAAATATATAAATACAAATATTAGAAATCATAGACTTATGTATTAAACATTATAAGCAATATTGTTATTGAGAGCTACATTAAAGAAAAATATTATATTTTGCTATTTTAATAAAGCTGACAGTTCATATTTTATTGTTGAATAAATACATAGGGTGACCTTTTAATTCTCTAACAGTATTTTGTATTTCTGGCAGTGTTATATATGATGATTTATTCCAGACGGGCTCCTAATTTATTATGTTACGTATTATAAATTATCTTGAAGGAGTCTCCGATTTATTATGTTACGTACGTTATGTATTACGATTTCAAGTTGCTGGAAATTGTAATTTTAATTTAGAAGTTAATTAAATATTAATACTTATAATATTTATGATATCGGTCAACAAGATTAATACACTTTTTTTTCTTGACACAAATATGCTTTAATGTCGAAACAATAATACAATTTATAATACCATTTATTACAAATAATCATTTATATACAAAAATTGTACAAACTCATAAATAATATTCCGTTTTCTTTCTGGCCTGAAAATTAATCTTTTTTGGATGGTCGATGTTCACGAGGCGCATATTACTTTTATGTTCATTTATAGACATACTGTACTTAATGGGAATACCAGCTAGCTTTATTCTTGTTTGGCCGAACGTGGTTTATAAGCTCACTTTTTACCGAAGAAGATGTCTAATGTCCTCTTAGAAATAATAACATCCGAAGTTTAATTCTCTGGAGTTGAACGCTTCGTAAGATTCGAAATCATTAAACTTCCTGGTCAAATTCTGTAGTTTTCTGATTAATAAGCTTTAATGACATTTATAGCTTCGGAAGCTTATTGTATACTGACTGTAGGTGACCAATGATATTCTGTCTTTTGGCGCGTTGGTTTTATATAGTTTAAAGCGAGATTCTCGAATTTCTCTGCCTCCCAGTGGCTCAGCGGTATACCTGCGGACTTACACGCTAAAATCCGGGTTTCGATACCCGTGGTGGGCAGAGCACAGATAGCCCATTGTGTAGCTTTGTGCTTAATTCAAAATAACGAAAAAACAATCGAATTTCTAACAATGCTAGAAAACATGCTAACGTTTTCGTAAAACAAATATTGTTGATTCTTACTCTCAAGAACCTTCTACAAATTTAGAGAACTGGCGGGACTTGCGCAATATATACCAACAATATAATTCATATGCATCAAACTGAAACAAAAGTAAGTATTAAAATAAATATATCACGATAAATCTGTTACAGCAGTTAGATATTTAATATTAGATAGATGGGAATTCTCTCTGTAACAACGTTTTTAAAGTTTGTTCGTGAAGCTTGTAGGTTTCAGACACATCTATAGGAGCCCGCAGGAGTATTTGCTCCTACTTACATTTCACAAAACAAATTGCACGTATTATGATGTAAACTTAACATCGTAGTTAAACTAAAATATGTTCAGTAAATTTTTATTAAAATTATAAATGTATATTTGCGTTTAAGCACACAGAGCACATATTCTTTTAGTCTGTTTATTTGCACTGTAAAATGTTGATCCCTTACATATACAACCCTCTAAAAATCCTTCTATGGACCTCATAGAGATAGTTGTCGTTAAGTATTAATCAGAGGAAGGCAGTCAACTGACAGCAAAAATTACAGTAATGTTTTTGTTTGTTTTAGAATTTTGCAAAAAAACTACACGAGGGTTATCTTCGCTAGCCGTCTATAACTTAGCAGAGTAAGATTAGAGGGAAGTCAGCTTGTCATCACCACCCATTGCCAACTCTTGGGATACTCTTTTACCAACAAATGCTGGGATTGACAAGAATATTATAACGTATCTACTGCTGAATGGACGATTATATTTAAGGTGACAAGGATTCGAATCTGCGACCCTCAGACTGCAAGTCAAGCACCCTATTTACCTGGCCATGCCGGGCCCTAACTACAGCCATAAGGTCGAATAACAGGATTAATGCTTTAGTGTTGCGCAAGCACAACTACAATTGCAGAACGTGTTCAGTTAGGTCAAACAACTCAGTAGTGTGTATTCGTGCTTGTTACTATGAGTTCACACAAACTGCTATATGGTATCAGTGTTCAATGTATATTATTCGATACAGTGATTATTATACAGAAAACGTGACTGTTCCCTGTAGCCTTGGTCAATATTTTTCACGGCGACAACAGTATTTTCACTACTGTACACTTTATATAATTAACTTGCACGTGACTTTCGCGAATTCAATTTAGTTATACAGGGTGGCCCGTAAATCCCTACCCATCCATATGTTATTATGCTATATTAATTGCGCATGTATCATAAATTTGTTTCTTTTTTTACAGAGAAATATGGCCGATGTAAGCCCATTTACACTTGAAAATGTCTCACAAAACATGGCGTCGCATAATATTATGCAGCGAGAATGAGGGACAGCACACAGATACACTGGATACATAAGATATACGGATGGGTAGAGACTTACGGGCCGCCCTGTACTATTGACGGTTAATTTTAAACAGTCATGTTAAAGATAAAATCATGGAACGTGTAAAATATTTTAAGCAACTGACAGTCAGTAAGTTTTCGGGTTAAAAAATGTCTCATAATATCACGATTTGCACAAAGCAATAAATATTCAGTTACATAAATACACACTCATTTATCACTTTTTCAAAGACTTCAGTTTGTCAAAGTGCTTGCGTCACTGTGTAACGTTCAAAAACCAGATGTAACGTGTGCTAATTGTATTCTAGTTAATATTTCTGAGTTAATATAAATACTGTCAGAAAAATAATGGCAAACGATCAGACCATTTTCATAATTGAAGTTACTGTTTGAGAGCGTTGATACGGAATTTTGGTAAAACAAATATTGAGCAAAAACACTCACCCAAGAATACATTTAAAACATTAAGTATTGACGTATTTACTCACCATACACGTTCATTTCTTTCTCGGCCATTATTGTTTGAAACGAAGGGGCTTCAGCTGATGCTTCACATCTGTAAATACCTTCAGAATTAACGTCTGTTGTCTTCAGAAACACGTGACCTCCACGTGACTTGTTCAACTGAAATATTAAACTGTATCGTTCAGCACTGCGAGAACCCCAGCATAGAAGTAACTAAGTCAGTTCCAGGCTATGTAAACAAGTTGATTAAATAACACAAGTATTTGCTTATTAAAAATAAGCTGTTATCATTATTAGTGTTATATATACTACTGACGAATTAGTCTGGTCTTTATTTTATGCAAAATCGATATTTTCCCGTTATAACCATACAATTTCTCTAACGTCATTTTTGAGCTAAAGTATTTTTTACTAAATATCGTGGAAAACTCTATTCTATAAATATTAAATTACTACGAAATATTCATGTATCTGGCACAGTAACTTAGCATAATGGGAACAGTTTTAGTAAATTAAACGCACATGCTATTCTTTGCATTACATTTTATGTCTTATTATTCCCCTATGAGGCTCAGCGGTAAGTTAAAGGGCTTATAACGCTAAAATTGAGGATTCGATCCTCGTAACGACACAGCGCATAAATCTATTGTGTAGTTTTGCACTTAAAACAGACACATTCTTTTTTGACAATACCTTCACAGAAAAAGAAGTTTCAAACCTATAGTTATTGATGGAAAAAAACCTATTCATAATTACATAATGTAGTTTAAAAATATTTCAAAAAAGTAATTCTAGTTTGGTGTCAAAATCAGGCCAGACCAATGTAATTTGTCTTACTAATTACAGTTTACAAGGACAATAAATAAGATTTACTTTTGATGTGGAATAGTAACATATTGCTAATAAGTTATCGTATCAACTTTACCCCCCAGTAGCTCAGCGGTATGTCTGCGGACTTACCCGCTAAAATCCGGGTTTCGATACCCGTGGTGGGCAAAGCACAGATAACCCATTGTGTATTTTTGGCCTGGCATGGCTGAGCGCGTAAGGTGTGTGACTCGTAATCCGAGGGTCGCAGGTTCGCGCCCGCGTCGCGCTAAACAAGCTCGCCCTCCCTGCCGTGGGGGTGTATAATGTTTCTGTCAATCCCACTATTCGTTGGTAAAAGAGTAGCTCAAGAGTTGGCGGTGGGTGGTGATGACTAGCTGCCTTCCCTCTAGTCTTACACTGCTAAATTAGGGACGGCTAGCACAGATAGCCCTCAAGTAGCTTTGTGCGAAATTCCAAAAAACAAACAAAACAAACAGCTGGAAAGTGTGAGAAGATTAAATGAACATTTTCATTTGTGTGAATATGATAAAATCTGAACGTTGATGTTCATGGTAAGGATGGAAAAAATATTACTTTTTAAAAGCAAATCAAATGTGAAATCGATAGTTTTTAAGCTAGATATAATTTTACAGTGAATAAAGCTACGAACTGGGATAGTGCTGGGATAAATGATGATAATTTTTCGCACATTGAATTTTTTCTAGTTTTATTACATCTCTGATGTAAAAATACTGTTCAATATCTATGGTCCTCTGGTATTCTACGTCGATATGTCAAAGTCGTAACAAAATATACTTTCGATTTACTCGAGAAAAAACACATAAAAATATGTTGTAAAAATAACACAGGCGTTTCAGTACGAAAAAAAAAAATTGATCTGCTAAGGTTTTATTTCTAGTTGCGTACGTATTGAATTCATCCGATAACCATTACGGTACATTGACACGGTGAAAAGAAAGAAACACTCCTTGGCACTCACGTAATATACTTACATCTACGTACACCCCTGGAAGGTTGTATATTTGACCAGGAGGACTATCACGTGGAACATAGCGATAGAACTCAGTTTCATTTTTGTACCATTTCACAGCATACAGGATGTCATTTTCTAAATCGTACGTACAGTTAAGCCATGTTGGCTTGCCACTTATCACCATTTTGGGCACCTGTAGATTGATAAGCTGAAGGCATTGAATTCCTGAAACAAACATAATAATTAGTTCAGTTATCTTAAGCGTATTTGTTCCTTTATTAAGCCGAACAAATATTCAAGAAGAATTTGAAGTGATGTAAAAGAATGGATAGGAGAGAAAACTCGCTGTGTAACAAAAACGAACTTCAAATGTGAAAACAGCAAACAATTGCAACAACATCAATACGAAAGTTATAAAAGGTATTTCTTTACAGGAGTTGTTGGCTTAAACACGTTCAAGAATATTTATTCCCTTCTACTTATTTCATGAATTTGGCTGTGTTTGATCAACAACAGTTAACTCGACTCATTTTAGCTAACAATAAGTAACACTTTTATGTACACTTTCACTTGAATGCAGATAAAGAAAATACAAATTCAGAAACAAAGGTGCACCACGCCAAACTTCAGATTTTTACCGATTACCATCGTATTGTTAAAACTATGCCACGTTTGTTTGTTTTTAAATTGGTTGTTAGCTTTTTGACGCAGACACCCTTGTTATTCTGTGTGCGGTCGGTAGAGTTTAGCTTTTGGACGGGCTAACGTTGTGGTGTGCAGAATAACCATGTTTTATACTATTTATACAGCGGCACGACTTTTTGTTTTATTACCACATTGTCATGGAGGCAACGTGTGATCTACGGTGTTTGTCATTATCTTATTCTACTCGCCTTAACCCTTTGTTTTATTAATAGATGACGTCTTTTGTCCTCGAGAATTATTTTAATGTATTTTGGGTCTAGCTTAAAATTACTTAGAACTGAAATATTCACTGGTGGCCGAAGGAGAACGTGAACCGAATCAGAGCTGATAAATGTTATGAAGGAACAGAAGTCACGAGGTCACACTGTCCTCTGCAAAAAGAAACTAATTTGATGTTTAAAATACAGGCGCTTTTTTGTATCAGTTTTACTCCCAGAAACCAGTCGTGCACAAAGAAGAACATTCGAAATTCGATCAGTGCTTTAGTGTTAAGGAAATCCATATCACGGGAAGAAAAACTCGGAGCGAGGACTGTCCACCGTCGCATGCGGATACGCGCTCAGTTTCAACGATTTTGTGTTTAAAACGAATATAGATTTTGTTAATTTTATTTAAAGTATCTAAATTTTTGAATATTCTCATAAGGAAACTTAAACGATTTAAACCGATCTGAAGCTGTTCGCGGGCATTTCAGACAAACTTGTCAGGAAATAATTTTGAACTGAAAATTGTTATCTGAGCTAGCTGTCCCTAATTTAACAGTGTAAGACTAGAGAGAAGGCAGTTAGTCACCACCACCTGCCCCTAACTTTTGAGCTACTCTTTTACCAATGAATAGTGGGATTGATTGATATATTATAACGCCCCCATGGCTGAAAGAGCAAACATATTTGGTGTATTGTATCACATTTTGAGTAATATTGTATAAGAAACACACATTCATGCACTTTTTTGAGCGCCAACCTTTATACAACGTTACAAAGAGATTTCTTAATACTGGTCCGGCATGAGGGTAATTTGAGGGTCGCGGGTTTGAATCCCCGGCATATCAAACATGCTCGCCCTTTCAGCCGTTATAATGGGGGCGTTACAATGTGACGGTCAATCCTCTTTTCGTTGGTAAAAGAGTAACTGAAGAGTTTGCAGTAGGTGGTGATGACTAACTGCCTTCCCTCTAGTCTTTCACTACTTAGTTAGGGACGGCTAGCGCAGATAACCCTTGTGTAGCTTTGCGCGAAATTCAAAGCAAACTAAACCTTCTTTATACTTAGGGTAATGTAGATTAAGGTTTATTAGCAACTCTACACGTAGCTAGTTGATGAACTGTTTTAATTCACTTGCCTAATACTACCCAGACTTGCACTGACATGTGAACATAGCACTTGACTTTTCCAGGGGTGGTTTAGTTTCGAAGTCATAACTGTGCTAGAAAAATAAACCTGAGAAAAAGTCAAGTAAAAATAAATACGTTTGTGGATTAAAAATAATTTCAGGTTAGATGTATCCAAATAAGTCGGTTAAATTTGATTCAACTTCACTTTAAGGGAAATTTACTGGAGTTTCTAAACAGACGGCCTGGCATGGCCGAGCGCGTTAAGGCGTGCGCTCGTAATCCGAGGGTCGCGGGTTCGCGCCCGCGTCGCGCTAAACATGCTCGCCCTCCCAGCCGTGGCGGTGTATAATGTGACGGTCAATCCCACTATTCGTTGGTAAAAGAGTAGCCCAAGAGTTGGCGGTGGGTGGTGATGACTAGCTGCCTTCCCTCTAGTCTTACACTGCTAAATTAGGGACGGCTAGCACAGATAGCCCTCGAGTAGCTTTGTGCGAAATTCCAAAACAAACAAACAAACAAGTTTCTAAGCAGTATAGTTCAAATGAGATATTTAGATTTTCGTGTGAATACAATGTTATTAAAAGAAGTACAACACATTTAATTTTTTCTTCCAAATAAAACGGTTTTGACGATTGCACGAGAGGAACAAGCAAATGAGAGATTTGAACTTCAGATAAAATTGACATAATAACGACTTGTAACATCTAAGTATTACTTTTTTTACTATCGTAATAAAATCTCTTACGTTTTTGATTGTTTATACAAGACTCTTTTTGCAACAGTGAAGTATGTCGCTTACTTTTCAAGGTTAGTATATGTTATGTCGGGCCCGTCACAACTTGGTGGATAGGAAGCTCGGCTCATATGTTATGTCTGGTCAGTCACAGTGGACAGAAAGCTCGCCTCATAGTCTGCGGGTTGCGAGTTATAGAACATACTTATCCTTTCAGTTATGGGGACGGTATATGTTTGCTCTGTCTATGTTTTCACTAACGAAAAGCGGGACTACCTGTTTCCCTATAGACCATCGCTTCAATATGAGACGGCTGACGCAGATAGCCCTCGAATAGATTGGAGTGAACTTCAACATACAAGCGTTCATCATTTAATCTGATCTTCAATTTCCGTATCTACTTAGCTATGACGTCCTATGTCTCTTCTTATGATGCACATTTCTCTCGACAACTATTGGTAAACCCAACTTTACCCACTGTAACTCCTCCCCTGGATCTATGCCTTCAACTGGTAGGGCTTAGAATCTTTTTTTAACTGCCATTGAGAAGTTTGACTGAAAATTCTGAGGTGTCAAGACTTCAAGTTACTGCCTCTCGGGGGTTTGTAGAATTTAGCTAAGAAGACACAAATCGATCTCTGCGATTCTGTGGCTTCTTATTTTACGTATAATAGGTGAATATCATAATCAATGTTTCCACCCGAGGACCTTCATGTGGCTACCCGGCTCTTTTTCTGTCTGAACTTTGATTTTGTTAGCCATAACTCACAATCCTCGTAGAAGTAATGTAGCCTCTTGTCATCAGTCAAGAAAGATCACGAAGAATAACATAAAAGGAATAAGCTTACCAAATGTAACTGGCAAAAGTTTCACAAGAATTCCCCCTCTCGAAAAGAATAACGGGTATCATGAAAAAGGTTTGTTTGTTTGTTTTTGAATTTCGCACAAAGCTACTCGAGGGGTATCTGTGCTAGCCTTCCCTAATTTAGCAATGTAAGACTAGAGGGAAGGCAGCTAGTCATCACCACCCACCGCCAACTTTTACCAACGAATAGTGGGATTGACCGTCACATTATACACCCCCACGGCTGGGAGGGTGAACATGTTTAGCGCGACGCGGACGCGAACCCGCAACCCTCGGATTACGAGTCACACGCCTTACGCGCTCGGCCATGCCAGGCCTATAAAATTGCATCGGCCGGGAATCGAACACGGGCCACCCGCGTGGCAGGCGAGTATTCTACCACTGAACATGAAAAAGGAAACGTGAAACAAACATTGGAGTTAAAAGCAATGAGAGCATGTACGAACCATATTTTCACAGTCAGACAGATGAAAGTAAATAATATGAATTAGCACAACATCATTGAATATCCTTGAATTCAAATAAGCTTAAGGCTGTTTTGTTGTTGTTTTTTTTGAACTAAGCACAAAGCTACACAATTGGCTATCTGTGCTCTGCCCACCACGGGTATCGAAACCCGTATTCTAGCGTGTAAGTCCGCAGACATACTGCTGAGCCATTAGGGGGCAAGCTTATGGCTTGGAAAGGAGAAAATAACTACCTGAGGCTGTATTACTTATTGAAAGATTGTACCGAGATACTAGAGCATTTAATGTGAAGGTGTTTGTTTTTTTTAATTTCGCGCGAAGCTACACGAGGGCTATCTGCGCCAGCCGTCCCTAATTTAGCAGTGTAAGACTAGAGGGAAGGCAGCTAGTCATCACAGCCCACCGCCAACTCTTGGGCTACTCTTTTACCAACGAATAGTTGGATTGATTGTTACATTATAACGTCCCCACGACAAATAAGTTTAGGAAAAAGAAGTAGAATGATCTGAGATCTAGAGTATGCAGATGATTCAACGTTTCTTGCAGTGTTTATCACTGTACAAGACGTTCTTCCTACTACGTTCATCACTGAATGAAAGAATTATGAATGCTTAGAGTTTCGTGTGTTTGGAAGATGAAATATAAGATATAGGTGGCAGAAAGAGAGTTATTAGACAGTGGTTGGAACTACCGGAAGTAGTGTTGGAACCAGCAGAAGTAGTGAAGGAACTAGCAAGAGTAGTGTTGGAACCAGCAGGAGTAGTAAAGGAACTAGCAAGAGTAGTGTTGGAACTAGCAGAAGTAGTGTTGGAACTAGCAAGAGTAGTGTTGGAACCAGCAGAAGTAGTGAAGGAACTAGCAGGAGTAGTGTTTATCAAATAAAACTTGTGTAAGTTACGTTCAAAACGAATAGACGTAAGACGTATAGAACAAGATAACAATGTATAATGTTTCAGTGTCATTATTATTTTTTCGAAGGAAGTTGCTCGTGGAAATAAGAGTAAGAACAAAGATTGAATGCTTTTTAATAGTAGGGGCGTAAGACATACTTTAGAGATATGTTAGCAACAGATAATGAGGTGAAGATAAAGAATGACCTGGAATTGTACAAATGAAAATGAGCGAACTGGCTTGTCCAGCTGATAAAGTAGGGCTATTGCTTACATCTCCAACTTTTGAGTTTTTTAAAACCCCTTTTAATTATCGTAAGAACCTTCTAACGATAATGTGCTTGAGCGCTTGACTACCCCTCGAATTATTCTTGAATTTTCTGATGAAATTTTCCATGAAGGGAATGATAGGGCTTTTGCTTATCCCTCTAATTTCTGTTGTGTTTCCCGAGAAACACCTAACGGCAGTGTACTAGGAATCCTTATCAACCTTCAAATTATTCTTGAGTTTCTATTTACGGTATAATAGGACACTTGCTCTATTCATTCTGATTTTTACAATGAAATACATTATTCATTAAAAAAAACTTTTATTATTGATCTACTTCAAAATTCATATTGTGATTTTTATTTTGTTAGCTGAAGAACTGCCATTAATTTAAGATGTGTGAATTATTTTATATTCCTTGTGTTTTAAATTATGACTTCAAAATAAGCTGTTGCAGAGTTACTAAACTTAAATCAACTTGTTGGCGACCTGGGTGTTATTACGAAGTTTTGAGTAAAAGGTTAAAAGAATAAATTAGAAATCCTTTTAAGTTGTTGAAGCTAAATGCCAAAATACTGCAAAAGAATTGTCAATGGAGGAATCCCACAACAAAAGTAATAATACACTGTATCAAAGTATAGCTCAAAGTTTAGCTTTGAGAAACAGAAAATTTAAATGTGTATTTTTATCATGTTGTGAAAAATAAGACTTTCAAAAGGTAAATCCAATGTTTTGGCAACAGTGTAATATTCTTGATTTGTGCAGATTAAATATAAGTTAGATCTTAAGAATTTCCTCATATTCACATGGTTTTAACAGACCCTTCGTGTACTTTGTGTGTTGATGCAATTAACCCGGAACCCATTTGGTACAGCGGTAAGTTTAAGAATTTATATTGCTCAAATCAGGGGTTTGATGCCCCTCGGTGGACTCAGCAGGTAGCCCGCTGTGGCTTTGCTATAAGCAAACACACACACAACACTTATTTGAGAAACAGCACTTGTAGGTTGTTTTAATTAAACTATTAAAACACAGCACGAAGCAGAGAATATGTGCGAGTGTAAACTAATAAATTGAACTAAAGGCGTTTAACACGTTAATAATATAGGATAAATATATATAAATATACATATAAAGGGTGATTATGAAGTAATTTTACCAGACAGGACAAGCTTAATCAATATTATATTCCAATTAACTAAAACCTAATAATAATGAAATTGATCGCAATTTCGAAGACAAAAACAGATTTTTGATACAAAAGTTAAAACGTAACTTGCTTCAGACAAACTTTAAAATATGATGAAAAGTATATTTTATTTCAGAATTAAAACAGAAAATTAATTATGTTTTTATTCATTATTTAGTATCAATAAACGATTTGGATGCTTACAATTCAAATATAACTTGTGAACCTTAATGAATATAACAAGATGAACGAAGTAATAATATTCGTTTAGACATCTTGAGCAACAAATCATAATAAACAAACAACAGCAAAAAATTGAAAGTATGATTAAATGATATGAAATTATGGAGTGTTCCACCAAGCAACTCATTGAAGCGTCGGACAATTTCATTTCTTTTAATCCCATTACCCAGTGAAACGTTGCAGTACCTCATTTCTATAACCTGTTGACTGCCAAGTATATTCCGCTGCTACAATATAACTCTAATGCTTTTTCATTTTGTAACTTTTTCGTGATGCCATTTTGGATCGAAAGTGAAACAATTTGTAAGTAAATCAAATGCATGTATGGTGCTGACATCTAGCGTTGAAGTTAGGTAATTTTGAGAACGAATTAACTCGCCCTTTAAGCTGTGGAAACGTTATAATGTGACGGTCACTCCCACTATTTGTTGGTAAAAGAGTAGCCCAAGGGTTGGCGGTGGAGGATGATGACTAGATGCCTTCTTAGCAACGGCTAGCGCAGAAAGCTATCGTGTAGGATTGCGTGAAAGTCAAAATAAACCATCCTCTTAAATGGAATGAGCTTAATCCGTATGCGGTGTAAAAATGGAAGGGAGTATTCTGTGTTATTTTTCTGTATTTTTATTGATACAGGTATCATTAGATTTTTTTGTACAGTAACACGATGGTATGTCTGCGGACTCACACCGCTAAAAACGGGGTTTCAATATCCGTAGTTGGCAGAGCATAGATAGGTCATTGTGTAGCTTTTCTGCTTAATTCAAAATCAATCAGTCAATTTTTTTTTTGTCTAAGAACCTCCTAATAAGATAGCAGTGAGAAAGTTGTTAGACAGTGGTTGGAATTAGCAAAAGTAATGTTTATTAAGTGGTGTACGAGCTCACGCTAGTATAGCGATAAGTCTCCGAATTTATAACGCTAAAATCAGGCGTTCGATTCTCCTCGGTGGACTCAGCAGATAGCCTCATGTGGCTTTGCTGTAAGAAAACACATAAGCACACACTTGTGCATGGTACGTTCAAAGCAAATAGACGTAAGACGTAAAGAACAAGATAACAGTGTATAATGTTTCAGTGGTGTTATTATTATTTTTCTCATAGGAAGTTGCTCATGGAAACAGTAGTAAGAACAAAGATTAAACAGTTTTTAATGGTAAGGGCCTAAAACATATTTTAGGGATACGTTGGTATAATTAGAATATAACAACAAAGTTGATATATTACTTAGAAGTAAGAAAACATAAATAATGACATTTTATTAACTAAAGTTTAGAGAAATTCCTAAAAATACTTATTTTACGGTTATAATAAACAGCCCCTCTTACCGTAGGTGTTAATTTTGGTAATATTATAGTCTATTTCATCTTCAATTATAGATTGCTTGCTAAAAGTATTTTGTATTTATTAAGGCTATCTGTTGCTTTCCCTAATGTTGAACTACTGACCAGAAGAAAACAGCCAGTCAATAATAATATAAATAGATTGGACAGTTACTCTTATAACGCAGTCGCACCTTATAGTGTGGGAAATATTTTGTGGTGTCGTACGGAGTCGATTGAGTCTCACCAGTTCCAGAACCAATAGCGCTCGCTACTCAAGAGTCGAATCACGTCCCGCATAAAATAAGAAATAAAAAGAAACGTAACTGAACGTGTCCTGATTTCATCGCTTCTTTCGCTGCTATGGGTAATAGAAAGAGGTATTTAAAAGGTAATAACTTTACTTTCCATACATTAAAAGGGGGGGTGCATTTAGAAGAGAAGATTTTGCTTTTCATAGCATGCTATTAGGGAGTCGACTATATCTCTAGCTTTTTATTCAATAACTATTGAAAACGGCTAAGAAACCCTACTAAGTTAAAATCGATGCCTCTGATAAAGCGAATTTTTAGGGAAAAAATGAAGTATATGACAGAATACTTTAGGCATGAAGATATTCTATTCATAAACTAAACGTCTCTTTTCTTCAACACCTGGGGCTTTTAATACAAAAGACGATTGTTGAAACTCTTTACTTAAAGATTTCTTTCAATTGAAAACAACAGTTTATTGGTAAAAACTGGGCGTTAGACTATGATAGTGATTCTTTAGCTAATTTTCTACCGGATCAATCAACGCACAAGATAACGCTTAATAGAATCATGCTAATATTAATGGACTTTCTTAACGCAATAAAGGTGGGGCAATTTCGAAGCTAAACGGTCTTGTGTCGTGAATACTTTGTTAGATGCTAATGTTTGTTTCCGCTGCATTACTTTAATGAAACTATGAAGAAAATAGCTTTCGGATGTCTTTCAACATTACTTTAATACAGCCAGTGTGTGTGGTCAAATACTGTTTTGTTAAATGGGATCAAATTCGGTGTAAACGTTGAAAGTTAGGATCATTTGATGTAGTTTTGTGGTCTTTAAAAAAATAAATTAAGTTTTTAATACGATGTAACCTAACCTACAGTGTTGAGTGATAATTTTTAGTGAATGAACAATTATCTTTTGCCACAAAGATTCCCTCACTGAAAGGTTTATTGTTTGAATTAAGCTTGGCAAATAGAAAAAGAAATTCATTAAAGAAAGACGTAAAACTCGAAGAAAACAACAACACACATTTAAAACGTACCGTAACTTACAGCATATTTTCAAAACGAGACCCAAAACTCGAGTGCTTTCGAATAGTTGACTATTCTTCATCAGGAGAATAACTTTCAATAGATAAGACGACTTCATTTCAACGAAATAAGCTAAATCGCGTCATTAACAAGAGAGGTGTAGTACTATCTTTTATGCTCATGAATATTAATACAGGAGTTAAACGTATTTATATTTGAATCTTTGTTGAAACTTATATTTAAAATATTAGGTCGTGATTCAAAATATAAATAAAATGACGCAAAAATTCTGCTATCTTAACAGAAGCTGTTTACATTGGAGATAAAAAAATACTTTTAATGTCAACATAAAATATGTAATATATTACAGAACTGACTAAATTCAATTATTGTTATACATTAACATGATGTATACCAGACCAATCTGCCTAACAGATCTTTTTTTTTTTATTAAATCGGTGAAGAAAAACTATTATTTTCACTTATGGATTAATCTGCGTCCCAGATTTATCTGTCTGGTATATTCTATAGATTTTCCAAGAATAACCTATCCACCAGCAGGTCTGTCTTTCACTATATCAATTCTTTATCAGTTTCCGTCTAGTAAACAATTTTTTTTTTTTTGGGTGTATTTGCTATGGCGGCTGTATTGAATAATGAGAATAAAGAACACGCTTACAGTTTTATCATAACGCACTACCGATGATAAATCTCAGATTAGAAGTTCCTGCTAAACTATTAACATTTTAAGAATGTTCAATAATAAAGGCAGAATGTATAAATAGCAAGAAAAACTTCAACATACGTAGCTGATTCTGTAACCGATACGTAGCTGATTCTGTAACCGCTAAATGCAACAATAGATTAGCTGCAGTTGCTATGTAACCATTACAATTTTTCTGTAACTATGGAAAAGTCGCAACCTTTTCGTAACCATAGAAACATCTTCAATGCTATGAGCTGGAATTTGACTAGATATGTGTTAGCAAATCTGAAATGTAATACGATAGCTCTATCAGAAAATATACCTAAATCACAACAGATAGTAATAAATATTGATACTTTTTCGTGATACGCACGTCTTTCAAAAGTATTCACCCCTATTAACAATGCCACATTTTCATGAAAGACAAATAATATAAACAATTTTTTAATAAGCTTGTTTTTATACAAAACGTTGATGATCCAACTTATTACTGTAATGCGTGAAGTGGGTTGAATGTCAGCAAAACTTACAAAGAGAAGATATAGACTGAAATTTGTTGATTGTATATGTATTAAGCTTCGTAAGTCAGTACGTAGTGGAAATACCTTTGACAGGAATTTTTTGGATAGGTCTCTACCAACTTTGTACAATGGTCTGGGGTAATTTTTGCTCATTTTTCTTGAAACAATACTCCAATTATGACAAGTTCATTCGTTGATGGACTGATATATTCAGCAATAAATTTTCTGTTGGATTCAAGTTTGGATTTTGGCTGGGCCCTCTCCAGGATATTCACTTTCCTTATTTGAAATCCACTTATTACGTCTTTTTAATGTTATTATTTTGAAGCATGTTATATTTGACAAGGGATTCGTTTAATGAAAATTTTTATTCTTCTCTCAAATAAATGTATTTATATTTCAATCTGAGAGAAAAAGGATCTGTCACCGCTAACGTTGTTTGTCTAACGAGAACCATAATAAGACACACTGGAGGTTTCAATTTGATTGAAAATGTGTAAAACACTTTTTAAAAATAGATAAGAGAAAAAATACACTATACTGTCTATATACCAGGTCTTTGTTTTTGTGAATTCAAGTTGTTTTCAATCATTCATAAACAACGCTTCTCACTTCATTCTCATTAACTTAATAAAACGTTTATTTGAACACCAAAAAAAAAACAAAAAACGAGAACGTAACACAAATGACTATTAACCACTAACTTAATGGAACTAATTATTTGAAATGAAAAGCTTTCCAATATAATCAGTGAAGATGCTAAACTAAAATAACATGCACATATAAGAGAATAAATAATAACATTCTACTGCCCGGATTAGTTTTTCTCTCCAGCTTTAATAAAACTCTTAAACTCACGTAGGTAAAGTCGGCCTCAAAATCCTTCGTACATCAGATACATGAATCATGATTAATTTCATCTGAGATGTATGCTAAGAAATAACTAATAAATTACTGATTTAGAGGTGGTAAACTTCATTAAAAATACATGTTTCTGAAACCTTTTATAAAATCAGCAATGTATAATCTCAGGTGCTTTGCAATATCATGCTTGTAAAGATTTATGTTTGTCTAAATTCTACACTTAAAATATTTTACCTCAGAAAACAAAGCTATAACAGCAACATTATGTTGTAGCTTATTTATTTATTATGTATAAAACTATTCATCCTTTGCTATATAATTCTAGATTTATATTGAATCGATACAACTCTACAGACAGTTCATTAATACAAAGTATCAGTAACAACAGTACCAATATCAAATAGCATGAAGGTTATTAGTTGTAATATATCCAGTACACTTGATCTTTAAGTGACAGCAGTAAACACTTTAACTTCAACTTACAGGATTAACTTGAGCTGAAACTGACATAAATTCTCACGTTAAAGTACTTGGAGTGGGAGGGGTTAACAGTTGGGGTTATATACCAACATTTACGGATTTGGCTGTATGTATAACTTCTATATATAAATAGTTACTTCTCTTCAACAGCAAACAATATGTATTTACATTATTCCATCATTTTAATAGCTAGATTTTTAAAATTACAAAGTGTAACGTCCTGGTATAGCCATGTAGTTAGGGTGCTTGCTTCGTAATTTTAGGGTCGCGGGCTCGAATCCTTCTCACACTACAGATATTTACTCTTTAATCTGTGGGGACGTTATCAAGGTACATTCAATCTCATTATTCGTTGACAACAGAGAACCCCAATAGTTAGCGGTGGTTGGTGATGACAAATTGCTTTCCTAATTGCATTGTTCAATTAGGAAGGAATGACGCAGATAATCCTCGGGTAGTTTTGCGCGAAATCTAAAACAAATTAAACTCTCTACTTGTAAGTAATGTGCTGCTTTGTTTCCATGTGTGTGTTTTTATGTCACAGAAACTAACTTACCAAAAATTCCTATCCTTTTTCAGTCAGAAACTATTTTCATGTTTTATGAAACAAAATGTGGCTGTAAACCCGAGGTATAGGAAAACTTAGGGTTAATTTATATAAATTAAATGCATTATATAAGGTCGTGGTCTCGCAGTTTGGTGGAAGAGCTCATATAGGATTAAAACATTGGGCAGAACACGCGACTTTTTGTTGTTTCTAAAACTGATTACATAAAGGATTGAGCCACTTGATAAAACGGATGAAACAGCCACTTGTAGTCATGTTCTGCTGGTTAGAAAATTCGACTGGCAATCTAAGGGTCACTAGCTGAAAGTGTGTAATGTTCACTAATTAGTTGCCTTTCCTTTGCTTCATCAGATAGCCTTCAAGTAGGTTTGTAAAAGATTCAAAATAAGCAAATCAATTTTGCCATTTGTCTGAGTTTATACAAGATTAAAACACTGGTTAAAATGGGTAAAACCATGTGGTTTGTAAACTCAAGTTCTTACGAATCAAGAACACTTAATGTGTGAAACCTTCCTGTTTGCTTAATAACGGATTATATAAAAACAAAATCTTCTGATGTATTCTTATGTTTAAGAAAATCTTGATTTTCTTGGTTTAATATTAAGCGTAAAACTACATAAAGACTATCTGCGCTGTGCCCACAACGGGCACTGAAACCCATTTTTTTAGCATTGTAATTGGAAGCCACTTACCGTTGAGTGGGGGAAGGATTTCATTTGATTGATATATTATTCGCTATTATTAAAGTTTTATTTTAATAAATAAAATTAGGAAAACGACATTTTAAGGACGAGAATTTTGAAATTGATTATACGTAGTTAGGTTTCTCGTCACTAACGTAAGACAGTTAGATAATTCAACTGGTAGGTGAAGTACGAGTTAAATAATAGTTGAAATTCGTGATAGTTTGAATTGTCAGGTTATATGGCAAAAAATCAAATAAAAGATCTCAGAGGATTTAATGAGCAGTTGAAATAGTGGCAAAAATAGATATGAAAAGATTTAATTAGCAGATAATATAATGTCAAAATTAAACAAAATGATTTGGAAGAAAGATCCTTAGAGGCTTATTACTGAACTATATTTTTATCAGAATGTAGGTGAAAGAAAGCGTGAATATTTCTAGTTGCACCAATCATAGATGAGCTTCGGGATGTGTTGCTCTGTATCCACATGTGAATTTCAAACTGATAGCTAGAGAAGATAATCTTTCCCGTTGCTAAGGTCCAACTGACGAATTAAAACACAGAAACAGCCTTAACTTTGAAGTAGATCCGGCATGGCCAGGTGGTTAAGGCACTCGACTCGTAATCTGAGAGTCGCTGGTTCGAATCCTCGTTACATCAAACATTCTCGCCCTTTCAGCCGTGGGGGCGTTATAATTATTACGGACAATCCCACTATTCGTTAGTAAAAAAGTAGCCCAAAAGTTGGCAGAAGGTCTTCCTCTGCTAAATTAAGGACGGCTAACGCAGATAGCCCTCGTGTAGCTTTGCGCGAAATACAAAACAAACGAAACAAATTAAATAACTTAGAAGCAACTAGAAAGGTATAACATTCCTAAGGTATCAGTTTTAAGTAGCCATTAATGGACCTGTAACGGCAGTAAAAGTCTAAAATTTATATCACATTTCCTTTTAAAGTTATGGAAACACAGGTTTGTTTCTTATCATCATCTTATGAAATGGATGAAAAGTATTATTGATAATGAATAAGTGCTTTCCGCAGATGTGTACAAATGTTGTAGTATTTTCAGTTCAAAACGATTTCCTAACAAGTTTGTCTGATAGAAATACCCGCGAACAGCTCCAGAGTCGGATAATACACTTAAGTTTACAAGTGAGAATATTTAAAAATTTAGATACTTTAAATAAAATTAACAATATATATATTCGTTATGATATAAAATCGTTGAAAACTGAGCGCGTATCTGCGTGCAACGGTAGACAAGTCCTCACTTTGAGTTTTGCTTCCCGTGAGATGGATTTCCTCAACACTAAAGCACTGATCGAATTTCGAATGTTCTTCTTTGTGCACGACTGGTTCCTGGGAGCAAAACTGATACAGAAAAGCGCCTGTATTTTAAACATCAAATTAGTTTTATTTTGCAAAGGACAGTGTGACCTCTGTTCATAGCATTAATCAGCTCTGATTCATTGACGTCGTCCTTAGGACACCAAAGGATATTTCAGTTCTGAGTAGTTTTGAGCTAGACTCGTTTGTTTGTTTGTTTTGGAATTTCGCAAAAAGCTACTCGAGGGCGATCTGTGCTAGCCGTCCCTAATTTAGCAGTGTAAGACTAGAGCTAGTCATCACCACCCACCGCCAACTCTTGGGCTACTCTTTTACTAACGAATAGTGGAATTGACCGTAACATTATAACGCCCCCTCGGCTGGGAGGGCGAGCATGTTTGGCGCGACTCGGGCGCGAACCCGCGACCCTCAGATTACGAAGCGCACGCCTTAACGCGCTAGGCCATGCAAGGCCTCGAGCTAGACTCAAAATACACTAAAATAGTCCTCGAGGGCTAAAGACGTCATAAATCAATAGAACAAAGGGTTAAGGCGAGTAGAATAAGATAATGACAAACACCGTAGATCTCACATTGCCTCCATGACAGTGTGGTAATAAAACAAAAAGTCGTGCCGCTGTATAAATAGTATAAAATATGGTTTTTCTGCATACCACAACGTTAGTCCGTCCAAAAGCTAAACTCTACCGACCGCACATAGAATAACAAGGGTGTCTGTGTTAACAAGCAGCGTCGTTACCTGTATTGATACAATGATGGCGCTTTGCCAAGAACGCTTCGCCGAGTCTATACAAAAATAATAAATGGATTATTAGTTCAGTTAGTAGTGACTTAATTTTAGACAGCCTATGAAATAATATCAATTTTCTCCAGTAAAGGGCGCCATGAAACAAAATAAACACAATTTGTGGACGATTTTATTTATAATAAATAAATGTGACTTTTAAGCAATGAATCTAATAAGGATTGGACCGAGTATGGCCTATTGTCTTGTGTTGTGGGTTGCATGTAAAAAAATCAAATGATCGCGTGACGATGATAATTATTACTTTATGTACTTTAAGGATGATAGTCAGTGTTTTTGTTTATTTAAGCCTAAAAAAAATACTTTAGATGCCGAATTTGGCTGAAGGTCAGCATACCAAGCTGATGATCTAAAGATCCAAAGTTTGGGTCGCGATAATGCTGAATACATTCCACACGTTCAGGAATGGGTGCGTTATAATAGTGACAGTTATTCCCATTGTTCATTATTAATGTAAAATTGAAATGTCCCTTGTGATCGCGAATGTTGCTGACCGGCTGCTTTCCAACTTAGGATAGTTAAGAATTAGGGACGGTTATATCTGAACTCTACTGGTCTGTGACCTAGCCATTTTGCCAAAGCATACACGGTCTGGAATGGCCAGGTGATTAGGGCGCTCAACTCGTAATCTGAGGGTCGCGAATTCGAATTCTTGTCATACCAAATATGCTCGCCCTTTCAGTTGTGGGAGGGGTATAATACGACGGGTAATCCCACTATTCTTTGGTAAAAGAGTAGCCTGAGAGCTGGCTGTGTGAGTGGTGATGACTAGCTCCCTTCCCTCTAGTCTTACACTGCTAAGTTAGGGACGACTAGCGCAGATAGCCCTCGTATAGCTTTGCGCAAAATTCAATGACAAACAAACCAAGTATACAGAGGTGTCTTTCAGGTTGAAAATACTAACACTAATAAGAAATATATTGTAAACAGTTACGCTAAGCATTCAAAAGCAACAAAAAACATGTATGACCCAGTTTACAAGCGTTTATATTAAAAATGAAATTGAAACTCAGAATTGCTATATATATATATATAAGATTATTATCTATATAATTTTTTAGGGGTTTTGCTTTATTGACAACAAGCTTTTCTCAGTGGTTTCTCCAATTCGTTGAAAAAAACTCGTTTTCCTTACTTTATTACATACAACAGCACCTTTGTTCTTAGAGGTTTTGCTGTGTTTTTTATTTCTTTCAGCGTTTGATTATTAGCAATAGCACTTCGTTTCTACGATTGAGTATTATACTTTAACCCACTCACATTCTACAGTTTTAAAATAAATAGATTAATACCACTGTATTAATAATTACTTCAAAAACATACTATGTTCAGGAAATGCTGAACGTTACTACTCAGTGCGATGCACATGTTGACGTGTTCTTCAGATTCGTACACGTGCATTAGTAGTAATAGTAAGAACATAATAATAGTAGGACTGTATTAATGGCAAGACTGTAACAATAGTATTACTATAATAATAATGAGCTGTAGCAATAGCAGGACTAGAGTAATAGAAAAGCTGTGCTGATGGTAAGACTGTAATAACGGCAGCACTGTAATTTTTATGGTATTTTAGTAATGGTAGGTCTGTAGCAATGATGGGATAGTTGTAGTGATGGAAGAATTGTAGTAATGACGAGTCTATAATTACATGACTCGTATCAATATTACATATGTTTGTGTATATATTTTTATTTTACTTATATTATTATTTCTTATAGCTTCCCCTTTAAATGCGTCGAGTCATTATGACTTAATGTAAGTATTGGTTAATATTTGTGGAAGCCACATTGTAAAGGCAAATAGTTAAAAAAAAATTTATTTAATTTCTGAATAAAAGTTTCTTTTCGGTGTAAACATTGGTATAACAATAAACACCAATAAGATTACACTAACATTCCGTGCTCGTGTCATTGTAGTTTACGAACATTTCCGTGTTCTTTTACGTGCACGAATCTTACCTTATGTAACAAAATCGATACTTATTTATAATTTTAAATTATGCAGTTCATTTAGACAAACTATTTATAAGAATATGCCACTGTCTCTCGCCTTGCTAATGTAGAGGAATTATATTAAAACTGTTGTTTTTAAGTTGGGAAATTCAATATCATGCGAATTACATTATCGAACACTTTATCATAATAGTCTTGAGAACATCTACCTGATGAAACTTAATAAAATTCAATCTTTAAAAGGGCGGGAACTTGGAAAGCTTTCTTCTGTACTTTCGACTAATTATCAAACAGGAAAAACATAAACATGCACTCTGTTTTTGTTACAACCCATTAGTGAGATAAAAATTCAAAGCCAATATCTACGTCATAAATTATTATTCCTACTTGCTGATTAACTCACGTACTTTTTAGACCTAATTAAACGCTTGGATGAGCTTAAACGTACGTGAAAAGCAGAAATGTATTACGTTGATTGAATAATAGTTTATATTTTACATCCATAAACATTAGTATTACAGAAGAGAATCTCTTTCGTGAAATCATTTCAATTGCTACATACACCTGATTCGTCATGACAAAAATCTTCATGTGGTTTGTTAAGTATTTATTTTACACAAAATTATTGAAATTGTACACACGGTCAGTATGTGTACATAGTCTGCTCGAGGATGTTTTTTTTTGTACTGGCGGGAAGATGAAACTCCGCCTTCTTCCTTCTCCCGTCGCGGAATTTAGGACGTTTTTGTTCTTCTGTGTTTTGTCTTCATCGAGAAAAAAATTCAGTGACAAAAATTCACGTTAAGAGACTTAATCTGTTTCTTATTTGATTTGCTTATCAAAGTTAAACTGATACTATTTTACACAAATTAAAAAAAAACACTTTTGTAATTTAACTTAAGGATATAGAGTAGATGTAAAAACTCTGATTGAATAATCTAATGATTCACATAGGAAACGGAAAACACTGTTCGTTTATAACAAAGTTTCCAATTTTGTGCGTTAATCTAGTTTGTTCTACAATGCCAGGCGGGATCGTATATATTGTAAGCATCCACTTTACTCATCATTCCATAAATAAGATAGTTATTGCGTATTTCAGTTATCTTCAGAATAACTACGTCGAAAGTGTAAATTACAAAATGTATTGCAAAAATACCGAACAATCAAAATTTATAGAAACATTCATCAAGTGATAATATTATATATACTTTTACGAGATTAGTTTGTAAGTATTGCCCCCCAGTGGCTCAGCGGTATGTCTGCGGACTTACACGCTAAAATCCGGGTTTCGATACCCGTGGTGGGCAGAGCACAGATAGCTTATTATGTAGCTTTGTGCTTAATTCAAAACAACAATATTTGTAAGTATTTGTGTGTTTTTCTGATAGCAAAGCTACATGGGGCTATCTTCTCAGCCCACCAAGGGGAATCGAACCCCTGATTTTAGCGTTGTAATACAAGATTAGTGTGAAATCTTTTAATATCGAATGTCTTCATCAGTTTGTCCAGTTTTAATACTTTCTTGGGCCCAGCATGCCCAAATAGGTTAAGGCGTTCGACTCGTAATCCGAGGGATTGTGTGTTCGAATCCCCGTCGCAGCAAACATGCTCGCCCCTTTCAGCCGAGGGGGCGTTATAATGTGACGGTTAATCCCACTATTCGTTGGTAAAAAGAGTAGCTCAAGAGTTGGCGGTGGGTGCTGATGAGTAGCTGCCTTCTCTCTAGTCTTACACTGCTAAATTAGGGACGGCTAGCGAAGATTGCTCTTGTGTAGCTTTGCGCGAAATTCAAAAACAAAAACAAGCAAACATATTTTTCGATACTTAAGTACCTGACAGTAGTGTACTCTTCAATCGCGAAGACAGGACGAATAGAGTCTTTGTTATTAAAAGATTCGATAGTCGTTGCACTCAACAAATTGCAAATAAAAAAAAAACTCATACACGCGTACAATACATGAAGCTTTACTTGCTATCACGTTTATAGGGGCGTGATAAACATAGAAAAAATAAAATAAAAATGATTGAGTACACTATTGGAAATTAATCTTCGTGTTTGTGAAAGATAAGATTATACTGTGGCAAAAGGCTTTTCCAGGTGGACGAATTTTTCATGTAGAAACTGTTATACAAATACAATCAACTGTAAACGAAGCCTAATGTCATCAGCTCTAACTTGTCATCCTAGACTAGTTTCACGTGCATGTGGCGTATTTGGTTATTTACGGTACAATATGTTTTTCAGCAAACATATTACTGTTCACATACAGTAATTGGTATATAGTATTATTATACCGGAATATACAGAAAGCAGAAAAAGTCACGTGATATTCACATAAACCGTTCACATGGTAACTGTTTTGGTTTTTATGACGTTAGGAAAACCAGCGTAATATCCTTTAGAAGAAGATAAACCTATACATTCGATTGTAACTTAATTCAATGTTAGGAATTAAAAGTAGTAAGGCAGTTCAAAATTACATCAATGGACTGAATGTTGTACTTGTACAAACCAACAGTCTTCATTTCTTCTGCCTATCTCTTTCTGTATTTAGATATATTTGTAAATATTATTTCACAAAAAGGAAATTTTGAGTTTTATTATGAAAGATGACAACTTTTGTTATATACTTCAGCTTAATATCCAAAAGATTATTCAGCACAAATCCGTAAAACATTTTAAATTTATATTACAGGTGACTAAATTAGCTATTAAAACATGTTGCGAAAAGAAGCAACTATTGAAAAAATTCAACAACTGTAGGTTTTATTTACAATTCAAAATAAAGAAATGCTTCTAGTTGGATTATTTTTAGAAAATTAACTCGAAATATTATGAGAGGAATTTTTTAGCATTACGTAAAGATTGATTGCTAAATGATAACTATTAATAATTTTGCGTATTAAGCATTACATATTTAAGCCTTTATCATCTTTTAGTGTAATAAACTAAAAAGTGTGTTTTCTTACAGCAAAGCCATGTAGAACAGCTATCTGCTGAGCCGAAACTACAAGGTCAAGAAAACATTCTCAATACCAAATAACATTTCATATCTTCAATTATTTCTCATATATTTTTGCGCGAAATTCAAAAACAAACAAACCTTCAGATGGAAAGTCAATGTATTTTTAACCGCGGCTGGGCAGCTCTGACTGTTTTTTTCACTAAGTACAATTTTTTAGGGCATATCTCTGTCACTGCTTGACCAATATGAGAACTAATCACAATATTAAACTCAGGGTACCCTATTAGTACAACTTACGGACTCACATCTCCGAAAACTGTGTTTCGATTATCATGGTGGGAAGAGCACAGATATCCCTTTATGTAGCTTTGTGCTCAATTGCACACAAACAGTTAGACTCAGGAGGTCAGACCCTTTTGGTTGATGTATTTGATGATGCCAAAGATGTCATAGATTTATTTATTATAATCCTACCTAAAGATTTTCAGTTTGAGGGTAGGCTGGTAAAGATCATGGTTGAGATATAAAATCAGATCAGGTTTATGTGCGTCTCAAACTTTAGTGTGGGGAAGGATGCAAAAATGGAAGTAATTAAAGTTCCAGTGAAAGATATTCTTAAGTAAAAAGCAAAAAAAAGACAAACTTTGCTTGCTTTGTATTAAAGTAAACAGAACAAAGAAACCAATACGGAAACGCCAGCCACTGAGAATAGAGTACTCCTGTTTACAAACCTAACGCCAGCCACTGAGAATACAGTACTCCTGTTTACAAACCTAGCTGTTTCTCTACATCATAATCCTCACGTTGAGCATCATATAAAATTAACATTTCGAAAATTAGTGATCAACTAAGTTTGATTTATTGATTCCATGAAAAAGAAATAACATTAATACAAAGCCTTACTAGACCACTAGGAGCACCCTTTTTGCTAGAATAAACACAAAGCCTCACTAGACCATTAGAAGCACCCTTTTTGCTAGAATAAACACAAAGCCTCACTAGACCATTAGGAGCACCCTTTTTGCTAGAATAAATACAAAGCTTCACTAGACCATTAGGAGCACCCTTTTCGCTGGAATAAATAAGAAGCCTCACTAAACCATTAAAGGCACTCTTTTTGCTAGAATAAATACAAAGCCTCACTAGACCATTAGGAGCACCCTTTTCGCTGGAATAAATAAGAAGCCTCACTAAACCATTAAAAGCACTCTTTTTGCTAGAATAAATACAAAGCCTCACAAGTCCATTAGGAGCACCCTTTTTGCTAGAATAAATACAAAGCCTCACTAGACCATTAGGAGCATCCTTTTTGCTAAAATAAATACAAAGCCTCACTAAACCATTGAAAACACCCTTTTTGCTAGAATAAATACAAAGCCTCACTAAACCATTAAAAGCACCCTTTTTGCCAAAATAAATACAAAGCCTCACTAAACCATTAGGAGCACCCTTTTTGCTAGAATAAATACAAAGCCTCACTAGACCGTTAGAAACACCCTTTTTGCTTCTGTATTCGTGTTAAATAAAATAAAAGATATTTTTGAATGAAAAAGCTCATAGATTTAATCAAGCCTATTATTTGTCACAAATTATAAAACGTAAGAATAGCAGTTTTTAAAACACTAACACTTGACTATGTTCATTTTCACAACATTATTTTATTGTTATTATCGAGAACCGTTATCTCTTAGAAAAATAAGAACATTTTTATTATACCATAACGTTTCTTATTCTAAGAATATTGGATACACTTGAAGAAGCCAAGGCTTGACTTAAGAATAGGAATTTATTTCACATGTCCGTACGTGTTTTTTCTTATAACAAACCACATCGAGCTGTTTCTTGTGCCCACCGAGATGAATCGAACCCATAATTTTAGCATTATGAATCCAAAGACATACTGCTGTCCCACCGGGGGATAATTTATATTACTTATATGTACTTAAAATTAATCAGCATTTGGTTAGCGAGTCATAATTTTTATTGTCTCAAAATTTCTGCTAACTTCGTTGTTTGGTTTGTTTTGTTATGAATTTAGCGCAATGCTACGCGAGGGTATCTGCGCTAGTCGTCTGTAATTTACAGTGTAAGACTAGAGGGAAGGCAGATAGTCATCACTACTCACCGCCAACTCGTGGGTTACTCTTTTACTAATGAATAATGGGATTGACCGTCACATTATAACGCCCCTACAGGTGAAAGGGCGATCATGTTTGGTGTGACGAAGATTCAAACCCGCGACTCACAGATTACGAGGCGAGTGCCTTAACCACCTGGCCATGTCGGGCCTGCTTCGTTGTAGAATAATGTGAAAGTTTTCCTTGATTATGGATAATGTTATGTTGTATATTTCTTTTCCTCGCTAAAACGTGAATATCAGTGTAAGCTTAATTTATTTTTCGATTTGCAACTTTTCCTGCACCAATGGTGAATAAATGATTGTACATTAAACCAAACAATGTTAATTATACAGCATTAAATCATGGGACACAATTCATCAAACCATACCTAAAACTTATTATACACTCTCATCTTCCATACAATGGTAAACAAAGCTGAAAGCTAAAAGAGTGAAATCAGGCGCATACTTTATCGTTACTGTACCCAAGTGTAATTTGAATTACTACATTCAGATTAATTTTTAAATCCACATCATGCATACAAGATATTTTCAGTATTGCAGACTTCTTCTCAGTTTCTCTTTGTTTTTGTTTTGTATATAATTACACGTGTGTAAATTGTAATACCTCCTATACTGTAAAATCAGACCCTGTCTATTAGTTAAGGCCAATGAGCATAGCTAGGAACGTCTTTGAAAATACAAAAACCTAAAGTGAGTAAATTTTGTGTCTCCTTTGTACGTCACCATAGTGAAGAAACAGGACAAGAACATGACCAATCAAATATGAATATCCTGCACAAGACAAACACTGATCTGGAACCATCAATTAAAGAAACATTTCACATCAAACAGCATTCTCTAACACTGAATAAAACGCAGTCTTCATTTAAATAGCAAATTATTGAATATGGGCATAACTTTTATTCTTATTACTCTATTTGTTTTATGTTTCAGTTTTGGTTAGATCATTGTTAATGCAGCAACGTAATTCCACAATTCACTTAGGACTAATATAATTATGCATATATTTGTTTTGGATACTGAATCAGTAGTATTGCGAAATGCTTATCTACGTTTCTTTATTTAAATCAACGAAGTTGTTCATCATAAATCGCGTTTTTTTTATTTTCAAACTCCCTTCGAACACATTGATTGCTGATATCGTAACACGAAGATACGGAAATAATTCTTTAGTATTGACAAAGTGTCGAGATTTTTCAAGGTGTCATGAGGGATAATTCAAAACTCCGTCATTTGTTTGATTGGTGTTCGATTTGCAACCTCAGACTAGAGATTCTTCTTGCTGTAGGATTTTAATAACAATATTTTGTTGTTGTTGTTTTGTATTAAGCACAAAGCTACACAATGGGCTACCTCTGCTCTGCCCACCACGGGTATCGAAACCCGGATTTTAGCGTGTAAGTCCGCAGACATACCGCTGAGCCACTGGGGGGCAATAACAGTATTATCATTTTAAAAAAGTTTTAGAAAAATGGATACTTCGAATATGTATACTAGGATAAGTATTCAGTGTGAGCGTGGAAAGTGGGTAAATTATGAGAAGGAAAAGAGTCACATGTCGGTTTATATTTCTCAACATAAATCCATTATTAAACTATAAACATCCAGCGACACAAGTTCTAAGCCGTTCAGTCACATTTCTATAGAACAACATCTTTCCTCTAACTTACTCACCCCCAATGACACAAGGATATACCTTCGAACTTACAATGCCAGAAAGTGGGTTTTGATATTCGTGATGGGCCCAGCACAGATAGCCCATTGTGTAGCCTTATGCAGAACTTTAAACAAATTAACTATGCTATCCAACAGGCATTTGAAAATAAAATATCTTAAAATGCTACTTCACTTTCATTTTATCGAATAAACATTATAAAATAGTTAACTTCTCACATGTATAGATCCAAGTTAAGTATAAACTGATGGTAAAATAGTGCACTTTAGGGATTCTTCAATTTTTGAAGGATTTACACATGTGGGTACTGCTGATTTCATAAGGTTTGTATAATGTTGTGTTTCTCAGCCTATAAGTTTTAGATTTACTCAGTGTTTAAGGTATAATAAAAATATTCTTTTATTTTAAGAAGCTAAAACTATTTAAAGAGCTGTATTAAAATCTTATATGCAAAAACGGTCATCGATGACCGAAGAAGGTCGAAACGTTGTTCGCTCTTCTATTTAAAATATTTTCTGAACCCAAACGAGCCGTTTTTGCATATAAAATTCTCAACAAGTGGGTTTCTCGACATCACTGATTGTATTAAAATCTCTGTTAAACAAGTCAATTTTAAACATTTTTTTACATTTAGCAAAATAAAATTTTTAAATTCTTCTGTGTGTTTGTTTTGAATTTCGCGCAAAACTACTCGAGGGCTATCTGCGCTAGCCGTCCCTAATTTAGCAGTGTAAGACTAGAGGGAAGGCAGCTAATCATCACCACCCACCGCCAACTCTTGGGCTACTCTTTTTCCAGGCCACTACTAGTACAGCGGTAAGTCTACGAATTTATAACGCTATAATCAGGGATTCGATTCCCCTCGGTAGTCTCTGCAGATAGCCTGATGCGGCTTTGCTATAAAAAAATACCTGACACCTGACTCTTTTTACAACGAATAGTGGAATTGACCGTCACATTATAACACCCCCAGGGCATGTTTGGTGTGACCGGGATTCGAACCTGCAATCCTCGGATAACCAGTCGATCGCCTTAACACGCTTCCCCATGTCGGGCCAAATTGCTTCTGTAAATCATTAAATGGAAACTAGAACTTTATATTCTGTACACAGCACCAAACAGAGTGATATTATTTTCTACACCCGGAGTCTCATTCTGAATAGAAACATTACCGTTGTAAAGTCTATAACCTTAGGGTTCCAGTAGAATTGAAGTTAGTAATTACATTTGCTGGCATGAAACCGATATAAATGCATCTGTTTTATAATTTCGCGTAAAGCTACTCAAAGTGAAATTAGAGAGAAAGCAGACAGCCAATAGTATGCGCCGCTACCTGCTGAGTTACTTCCCTTATTTGACCGAAAAGTTTTAATAGATTGTTACTATTATAGCGCGTCCGTCATCCCAAGTTGCAGAAAACTTTGCAGCAACAGGATGCGAACCATGAAATCACCGTTTTCAGCCAGGCACGTTAGCCACGAGGCTACGTTCAGCCTCAATTCAATAAATGTTACAGCTTATGGTTTCCCAGAGCTGTCACACTCTGTCATGTGACCGAAATGAATAGGAAACCCTTCTCACATATTTATGTGTTTTTTTGAGCCCGTCATATAGAACCAGTAATTAAAAAATAACACGCACGTGAATACTCGAAACGTGGAACGTGGAGGTGCTTATTATTATAACGCACTGCAGAATTATTCAACTTAAGAGCCCTAGTCGTTTCTTCTGGCCCTCATAGCTATTCAAGATTTTAAAATGCTTCTACGTTTTCATCTAATAATTCTCATAAGAGTTTTTATAATTAATATGATAAACACCATGTCACATATTTTCAAACAATTTATAATTTTACGAGTCTTGAAATACTAACTTAAGGTTCGAAACGAATACAAGCAAACCAGCAAATAACTAACTTGTGTTGAAGTTTCACTAGTAAAATTGGAAGGCACTAGAAAAAAATTATAGCATTTATTTACAATAAAGTTTCGCAATTTTTCATTGCCGAGTATCAACAGACTCGTGATGCACGCATTTCAGTCATTTACGTAAAACTGTAAGGTTAATGCAAATGTGATTTAGAAAACCATTTCACTACCTTCCGATCCTCCAAATTTCCTCTCGATTTCCTTGTTCTTTCGAGTAACTAAAGTTCGTTTCGTTTTCCGTATTGCGTAACCCTTAATTTTTATGTTAGCGACTTGACTTGCTGGCAGATGGCACTGTAACACGGGTGATAAAAAGTTTTAAAAGTGTTGTATAAAACGATTGTTAGGTAATTATAGGTTAAACACCACTGATGATAAGGTTTGGCTTGTTTTAAATTTCGTGCAAAGCTACACGAGGGCTATCTGTGCTAGCCTTCCCAATTTAGCATAGTAAGATCAGAGGGAAGACAGCTAATCATTACCACCCACCGCCGACTCTTGGGCTACTCTTTTACAAATGACTAATGGAATTCACCGTAACCTTTATAACGCCCCTACGGCTGAAATGACAAGCATATTTGGTTCTACAGGGATTTGAACCTGTGGCCCTCAGGCTACGCATCAAGTGCCTTAACCACATGGCCACGCTGGGTTGATGATTAGGAGAAATGGAAATTGCGTATTATTGATTAAAGAGAAAGGTCGAGCGTTTGGAAAGGGAAGTAAGTATTTTCTAGTACTGTTATTATGCTGCCTTTATCCGTATGGAAGTGCTTCATGATAAATTTCCAAACGTAAAACTGCCTTTGTTAATATTTTCCAGAAGAGTAAGAAACTTGTATATTTGTTTACCTTCCTACATTATAAAATAACAGCGAGCTTCTGGGGATTTATTCTCTTAAAGCCTACTGAGGGCCTCAGGCAGAACTCAGATAATAGGCCTAAAATATCTGCCTCCTTAATCTGGATAGGTTATCATGATTTGTCGATTGAAATAAAAACAAAGCTTCAACTCGTTTGATTGGTTGTCAAGCAATTACAGCATCGGCCAGGTCACTAGATTTACAGCATTCTGACGTTACCATAGTCGGAAATACTATGCTAAGTTGTTGCTTACTGAAGGCAAAAATAAGATAGAAATAATTTAAACTACTTATGTTGTTTTCCTCATTTCTTGCAATTTGGTTTTGGTTAACGTGTATGTTAGGCTTATTGGTTTATAATGGTTTTGGAATTTGAATCTCAACTTTTAATAATATGGTATTTATTATAGCATAGTCGACACCAGTGGGAAACTATAGAGTTTGTAAATGTGAGCACTTGCGGCTTAGATTCACCAGCGTTTTTCTTAAATGAAGCATATTTTAGTGTTTTGAAATTAAAATACTATTTCATGTAACTGAGTTTTGGTATTTGAAAAGAAAGAATGACACATATTTTATTACTATTGTTATGTATATATATATATATATATATATATATATATACGTATATAATGTTATTATAATTATCGTCTAGTTGTAATTAATTTCAAAGTCTCCATTGCAGTTAGCATGAGAAAGTTTGTTTTATAGGTAAATTGGGAAAAACTTGTCGTACCGCTAACTAGGAAATCATTGTGCCGAAAATAATGAATATAAGAAAATGTATTCAATTATATAATTATGAACAATCAGCTAGACTTGAAAATTTGTCTTGCAGCTAGCCTAGAAAAATTTCTTCTACAACTAATTTGAAAGATCGTGTCCTGCAATTAATGAGCATGGAAACATTTATTCAGTTATATAAATATGAATAGTAGTCTCGAAGGTTTGTCTTACTGATGGCTTGGCAAAGTTTGTATAATGTCCTCTGTTTACAAAAGACATTCAGTTAGCGTAGTGAGGTGTGTACAAAAATATACGTTTATGAGAGATGTTAGGCTAATATGGTAAAGTTTGCACAAAGGTTTCTGTATATAGGAGAAATTTAGCTAGTCTTGTGAAGTTTTTGTAAATTTGTCTATTTCTGAGACACATTCAGCTAGTCTGGTAGAGCTCCTATAGAGTTGTCTATTTATGAGACACATTCAGCTAGTGTGGTAAAGTTCGTATTTTTCTACGAATACAAAAAGGACAGCATTGGACTTTGGAACTTAAAGAAGAAATAGGAGTTATTGGAACTGTTAAATTATAATGCTTTAAAATACACATGTTTCTTCTGAGATACACTGTTTTATGTTACAATAACTAAATCTGTATAGAAATTTCAAATAGAAAGCATCACCTAATTTCTTTCGTGTATGTATGCCTTACATTTTACAAGCTGTAATAGCTCTGCTTTGTGCCTTAGCGGGAACATTAACTACAATAATCAAGTAAATGCACTTACGAGGACTAGCCTTGGGTACACATAATAAGAGACGACAGCTCCCTTTGTACACTTGTTAACTCAAATAAAGTGTGTTCAAATAGCTGAATGCACTAATAAAACCATACTATTCATAGTAAATAATCGTATATTCGTAGCATTAAGGAAATAGTTGATATTTTAGCTGGTTAACGAATCTAGACTGCTTAAAAGACTCGAAAAATGCAAAGAACAATATCCAACGTTTTAATATAATATTCACTCAGAACATCATTTACTCAAAACCTTTGACTCTGTATTTTTAAACTATGGCTATATAAAACTTTTAAACTGTGGTTTATATAAAAATAATAAATCAAATCTTTCTCATCTAAAGATTGCATAACTTCTATTATAAAATGAAAAAAATGTTCCTTCAAATTACGAAGTTCTATAGATATATATCAACTTTAATATACTGGATACGATACTTTAATAATATAATATTTTGTTGTTTTTCTCTGAAATAGAGTACATAATGAGTTACTGAAGTAACGACTCATTGGTACTTCCACTAAGATCACGTGATTTTACGAGAGTGATAAGAACCAACGATTTCAGTACTTAACATAATAGCACATGGTTAGTGACTTTATTAAATAAACGCATAATCACATCGATTACGATATGATGTAATCTATAAATTGAACATTCTAGAACAGTTTGGTGATTTGAATATGTAAGTTTTTTGAGTTGGTTCTGTTTTACACTGTATGTCGCCAGTAATATTACCACTGACATAATAAACTGTAGCTTGGACGTTTCGTAAATAATAAAGATAAAAACTGAAAAACTGGTTATCAAATGCCAGAAATAAGGAAATCTAAAAAACAGCTATTGCTACTGGAAGCTAGGAAAAAGTAAAGTTGAAACTCGCCTATAAGAAGTTAAGAAGCAAAGTTGAAACACTGTTATGAGAAGTCAGAAAGTACCAAAACCGAAATGCTGGAAAATACGAAAGCTAAAAGGAATTGGAATTCAAATATGTCTATAAAAAGCTAGTAAGAAGTAAAGTTTAAACATGCACTTGAAAAGCTAGAAAGGGTAAAGCTGAAAAACGAAGGCTTTGAGAAGCTATGAAGAAGTAAAAGTAACACACTGGAAGTGATAAGCTTGTTGAAATATGACTGTTAGAAGTTAGAGGGAGTAAAGTTGAAACACTGCTATGAGAAACTAAGGAAAGTCAAGTTGAAACGCTGGATGTTAGAAGCTAGTAAGGAGTAAACTTTAACCGTTCGAAATTGAAAAATAAAATAAGGTAAAGTTAAACTATAACGACAAGAAAAAAAAACAAAGTTAAATATGGCTTTGAGAAGCCATGAAAAGGCAAAGAGAAAACGTTGCTATGAGAAGATATTAAAGCTGAGTATCCCTGGATATAAAGATTCTATCTGAAAGGATAAATATATTGCGGCGAAGTGAACTCAAAACATAAACATGTAATGATATTTAACATTCGTTCAGATGTATAATAGTTTTCTAATGCAAGTGGTTAGAAAGAATGAAGTACCAGAACTTTTGAGGTGATGTTTTTGTGAAATGTAAAACATGAATTAATAATGCACGTTCGTTAACAATCTTGGCATATTCATTCGATTTGTTTGTGTTGATGAAGTGAAACATCAAATTGATTTCCATGTTCATATAAAAAAGTGCATCGATTCCGTAGTTGAATAATTGAATTCAAGAATTATTGAATGGATATTTATATGGTAAAAATCTCTAATACACATTAGTTTTATGTTTTAAGACAAAAACACACTAGTATCATAAGCTACATTTTCAGGTAAATGTACTTTTACTGACAATGTAAGCTTACCTTGACCAAATAGATATACTAATACAACTGTCACTGCAGAAACTAAACCACAACACTGCAGCATGGCTTGTAATAAACCAGATGACGAAAGTTGTCCGTTACGTAGAACGACCGGCAATGAAATCAGCGTTTCCGTGGTAACTGCTTTGGTACAAGCTAAAACAGTGCCCTCTCCTGGGATCTATTGAAACTGTTATACTACTTTGGAAAATGACAATTTTTTTTTTTAATAAGCCTAGCCAAAACAAATCAGCTAACGGATATTTCGAAAATAGTAGAACTTTTCTTTTGTTCTCATAGTTCTTAAAGTGTTTCGGTTTTGCTGTACAGAATGTTTTTAACAGTATACGTATATCATAATTTAATCAAATACGTGCATTTAATGAGATATTGCTTGTTTTTTGTTTGTTTTTTGAATTTCGCGCAAAGCCACTCAAGGGCTATCTGCGCTAGCCGTCCCAAATTTAGCAGTGTAAGACTAGAAGTAAGGCAACTAGACATCACCACCCACCACCAACTTTTGGGCTACTCTTTTACCAACGAATAATAAGATTGACCGTTACATTATAACGCCCCCACGGCTGAAAGGGCGAGCATGTTTGGTGCAACCGGGATTCGAACCCGCAACCCTCGGACTACGAGTCGAACGCCTTAATACACTTGGCCATGCCAGGCTACATATGTTTGATGTCTCGATAAAGCTAGTTTTTTTTAGTAAAAGGTTATGTAGAAACAGAAAATCGTGTTATACAAGCTAACCGATGTAACATTTGGCTGGTTTTATCAATGGTGGTTTGATTCTAGAACTAAGTGCGTAGAAATGTTCGTTATAATAATTATCTATGCCATTATGTTATATATGTTATTGATGAAGAAAATCACTAAAACTTAAATGCTTTATGAAATGAATATAGTATTTTATACTTTATATTTCAAAAGTAATGAATATCGCACGAAATATAAGTAGTTAACCAGTTAGGTTCGATTAGAGGTCGTTGAACATAAAATTACTTATGAAATATGAACTAAAATATTACCATACTTAACGAACCCTAGCAATATGGTTCCAAGGAAGTAATACATATTATCTGATTCAATCTGTAATTTTCTTTAATAAAATCGCGACTTGGAAAACGAACTGTGATAATAAAAACGAGAACGGAACAGTTGCTTATAGTTCTGGAGCGTCACCAATAAAACTCCTTGAATTTTAGGCTAATAATTAAGTGTAAACAGTAATAAAACTTGTAAAATTCAGCACAGTGTAAAACTTTATTTCTTCAATAAAACGAATAAGAAAAATAACTAAGATATTTTGAAATATTAAAATAGTTTGTTCTGAATTTCGCTTAAAGCTACACAATGGTTATTTGCGTTAGCCGTCCGTAACTTAACAGCGTAAGGCTAGAGGGAAAGCAGATAGTCATTACCACCTACCGCCAACTCTTGGGCTACTCTTTAACCAACGAATAGTGGGATTGACCGTAACTTTATAACGCCGCACGGCTGAAAGGACGAGCATGTGTGGTGTAACAAGGATTCGAACTCGCGACCCTCGGATTACGAGTCGAGTGCTTTAACCACCTCGTCATGCCGGGCCGTATTAAAATGTTTTATACTTTTTCAATAAAGAAGAAATATCCAATTACGGTTTATAAACACAGAAAACAAAATGACCTCTTTTTGTTATTTCGGGGAAAGTGAAGTTTACAAAATGCTAATTGGTCAGAATGAATTATTTAAGTTGCATCTTGGATGAAAACGTATTAATAGTTTACCTTTTAATATTTTTTTCAGATAAGAACACAGATAATTACAATATTGCGATTAAAGTTATTGCTGCATAAACTAGTCTACTAGTGTTGATAAGCTTCTAACAACTACATGTACGTCATTGTAACTGAGTGAAGTCGTCAAGATTTAATAACAACACTGATACTTGAATGATTTTAATGTGTTTATTTAGCTGGAAACTAAACAACATTAATTTAGTATAGAATCTGTAAGTAATGGACTTTATTACTTCCATTCATCGTGCTAACATGAAAGACACTACAAGGCACATATAGCGAAGGGCTTACACGGTCAGTTGCATACACAAACGTATTACGAAACCTTGCAGGTAATGTACAGTTATATTGATTTTGAAAATCAGCCGAGTTGATTATGATATGGCTGGTGTTAATGCAGACTTAGCAGAAAATATTTTCTAAACCACATCAATTCTTTCGTTTTCACGCCGAATAGGTTCAGATTCTGTAATAACTAAAGTTTCCAATGTGGTTTAGAATTCTCATCAACTTTTGAAAATTGAGTATGAAAACTTCGGATACCTGAATAGATTGCACCGGATAATAAAAACATTTTATCTGAAACTAGCAACAAAGGAAAACTGCTTCTGAGTAATCTGATGATGTTAGTCCTAAAAATAATGTTGAAATTACTGATCGCTTCTAGTTTCACGATATGATAGATTTGTCAAAAAAATATATATATCGTGAAAATAACTTTTTCTTTAATAACTTTATTTACTCATTGAAAATCAGATTGAATAATGTCCATAAACAATGCATAATAAAAATATTAGTTTGAGAAAAAATAATGAGTACAATCAGAATACATACTGAAAATACATTCAAACTACGTCAAAAACAATCACCATGGTATTATTTTTTTCCAATTATCTGCTTGTCATGTGTCTTTTATATGTGTTTTGAGTTTTCCGCTGTAAGAACAAATAGTAATCTCCCATCATCGCAGGATTCCATTGATGTCATTGTTCCATTGTAGAAATATCTAGGTGGAAACACTCACCATGCTCATCGATCACTGCACCTAAATCATTTGGAAGTATAAATGAGAATGTAAGAGGTGCACATTTGGTGACATCCTAGGCCCCATTTTCCTGTAGCTTTTCAGCATAGTGTCAATCGTCACAGCATAGCTTTCTTTTCTTCTTTTCCTTAGAATATTTTGACAACTGGTTAGGATTATTTCCAGGCAGCAAGATTTTTCCAATTGAGTTCTATTTCAAAATCATCATTTGCTGCCGAATCTGTATCCTAATTAAGATCCTTCTTTAATTTTTTCTTCATTAATTTTTGGAAACTTGTCAGTGAGATATTTAAAACCGTTACTATCTTTGCTCTTTCCTTTTACAAAATTCATCATGTAATCCAGTTAAATGTGAACTGGAAGCAGAAACACATTTTGAGGATTCATTAAATGTTGATACTCAATATTCTATTTCCCTGATATGTAATTTGCTCTCACTGGCTATTCCTTTTTTGTCATGTGACTTTTATCATCTCCTCTGTTACAAAGACACAAAAATCAATAATGATTGGTGTACACACTCTACAGGCCTAGCAGTAGTGCATTAACTTTTATATCGGTCTGGCATGACCAGGTGGGTTAAGATGCTCGACTCGTATTGTTAGGGTCGCAGGTTCGAATACTCATCACACCAAACATGCTCGCCTTTTCAGTTGTGGGAGTGTTATAATGTAACGGTTAATCCCACTATTCGTTGGTGAAAGAGTAGCCCAAGAGTTGGCAGTAGGTAGTGATGACTAACTGCCTTCTCTCTAGTCTTATACTGCAAAATTAGGGACGGTTAGCGCAGATAGCTTTCGCGTAGCTTTGCGCGAAATTTCAAAACAAACAAACAAACAAACATTTTAGATCACCACATACGTTCCATCTATGGTGATCATATTTGATGACCTCAAATATAGTCTGTAGATTTTGACAAGTTTCTTTCATGTTCACTGCAAGCGTATAAGAATTGATAGCTTAGTGTTCCAATTGTGCAGAAGTTCGGCTTTCAGACTGACCTTAGATAAGACAACAAAAATATCTCCATTCTTGAGGATGGTGTATAGTACCCACCAATTCTTCTATTAGTATATTAACATTTGTAAAGAAACACAAAGTACCTTACATGCTGTAGTGAGAAGCAAGACTTTGATGGCGACTTTAGTAAACTGAAAATCTTTTTCCTGAAACTAATAATTTTCATTGCTCTAAACCAGAACACGCTTTTCATGTTGCTTTGATAGAGATGAGGGCAAATCATAAATCTGATCATTTAGCTTCTTGTATGATGAGATGAAGTAATTTATGTTAAGGCTTCGCAGGAATGTAAGTCCTAGATGAAGATGATTCATTTATTCGCAGAATAACTCTTCTGTTTCCCAATTCGCTACTGCATGTGGCACTGAAAGATCATCCCCATAAGACATTGGTTTCATTGCAGATATAATATGGGGATATTTAGTCTATTATTTTGACTGAGTATTTAAAAACATTAGTCACACAAAGTTAACAGCCTGTTGGCTGATCTTTGGACTGACGCCATATCATGGTAACTACAAATGGCATGCTTGCTGTCTTCTGACTTAGCTACTGTGTCAAGCCAGATGCGCAAACTATACAACTCACATGTGGAGCCAAGGTTTTTTCTTGCTCACCAATTTTACACCAGAAATAGTGGTAATAACTTATCTATACCTTCTGTTTGATGCTCTTCCTTTGTACAACTGTTACTTATTTTTCACAAATGTAGCAGATTAGGTGACTTTCGCAATTTCGGATTTTACTTTAACGGGAGGCAGCCAGAATTTGAAATGATTTTCCCAAAAATATTAAAAGTTACAGAACTAGAATTTAAAAGATTTTAAGAAACAAAATTTGGCAGAATTTTAATGTGTCGTGAATATGATGCAAGGAAAAAGACCTGACTTTGTTTTGATTGCGCACAGAGCAAGACAAAGCGACCAAATGAGTGAGTGAGGGGGCAACTGAAAAAGAAAGAGATTCCAAATCTACAACGCAAAATCTTATAGAAATTTACATAAGAACAAATAAATAATTGCTCTTAAAAAGTCGGTTACCGAGAAGTAAATATCTGGGACTGTTCAAAGACAGATTTATCTTCCTGTGCTACGCAAGGGGTAGTTATTGTTTGTCTAGAGATTATATATATTAACTATAGCGGAAGGATAATTTTACTTGCCATAATCACAAGGTTTTAATGCACGAGGTAGGTGATATAGGCGTGGAGTATGGTGAATGAGGCGAAGTTTCCGGAGAGGTTGATGAAAGGACGAGAAGAAACAGTGCGATATCAACAAACGGGCCTTTTTAGGGCCCGAAAGGGAGCTGTAAATCTATATATTATGGCTAAGATTTATAGCTATGATGCCTAGAATTTAATATTAAGGAAGGAAATGGGAGAATTCCGAGAAAACCCATGGGGGCGAATTCAAGTATGTTCAGTGCCCAGATAAAGTGTAGACTGGAGTTATTATGAAGTGATAAACTTCAAGAACAGTGTGGTTAGACGCTCCATATATATAAACTTTAAAAATACTATAGTTAGATATTCTATAAAGATAAACTTTAAAAATACTATAGTTAGATATTCTATAAAGATAAACTTTAAAAATACTATAGTTAGATATTCTATAAAGATAAACTTTAAAAATACTAAAGTACACGTATATGGTTAAATATTCTATAAAGATAAACTTTAAAAATACTAAAGTACACGTATATGGTTAGATATTCTATAAAGATAAACTTTAAAAATACTAAAGTACACGTATATAGTTAGACATTCTATAATTTAATCAGAATTAGTTTGTGTAAATATTGTCATGCATGATATTGTATGGCGAAATGTATTTTATTCAGGTAAGTGGGGTAACTTCTATAGAAGGTAAGTGTGTAGCGAAATAGTTAGGTTTCTGGTCCTAATATGGTAAGCTTCAACTAGTTTGAGTAGTTATAAACTTGTTGCTGAGAGAGAGCCGTCTGATTCTGCCCTAGCTAAGCTCAGGACAGAGGCTTTTCTAATGTTCTAACAAACTGAGCACGTGAGGGTTTCGAGATTCTTGGATGGAATAGGTGACTGTGGGAATGAAGCAAAAGTGGTGCAGTTCGCTAACATTTTATCAAAAACAAATAGTATATATGAACAATATATTTGGAATTTTATACAAATACACATAGTCAGTGTTTAATGTCATCAAAAATGTTTGCCTTTTACCCAACAAACTGTTTAAGTGAACTTAAGTTTTCAACATAAATTTATTGTAGTGAACTGAGCAGCAATATTTTTCCACATCAATAAACTAATGATATGCTGATACAAAAAAAACTGACGCCGTAATTAAATATTCTATCAGCCCAAAGACACGCTCTTGTAGATACAAATATGTCAGAAAACAGCTTGTTCAGTGAGAAATCAGACCTGAACAAATTAATTGTAAGTTCAATGCTTGTTTGTTTGTTTTTAAATTTCACGCAAAGCTAGCTATATTAAGGCTATCTGCGTTTCTAATTTAGCAGTGTAAGCCTAGAAGGAAGGTAGCTAGTCATAACATAACCACCAAATGCCAACTCTTGAGCTACCAAAAAATAGAGGAATTGACAGTAACATTATAACATCTCTACAGTTGAAAGGGCGAACATATTTGATTTTCAATACATTGAAACTAACTAAGGTAGTTGACCTAAGAGGTTTAGCTAATTGTCGCATCACCAGACTTTTATGTAAGTGTGTCGGACTCTGAACGTGTCAAACTATGACAACTTTAACCTCTTCATATGCCAGTAGATAGCTGTTATATTCAAAGCCAACGAGATCGTTCGCCAGTATTAGTTTTCATCAGGCCGGTTGGGGAACGACAGATATATTAATGTTAAGCTGTAACAGTTCTACATTGTCCAGATGAAAAAAACATCTGTTATATCTACTGCCAACGGGTTTTTTTTTCCGAAAAGCATTTCTCTTGAAGACGGCTGGGATACGAGAAAACAAAAGTTGCTAAAACGTTTATTTGGACTTATTAAACAGTTTACCTGTCAGGAGCTCTCTGAGAACCACTGAAAAGGAAATACTTTAGAGATTGGATGGGTGAGAATGGAATATGAGATGATAGTCTTGAGGCCAAATATTGTTTTAAGCTTAATCTTTTCACAAAGTAAAAGTTTTGTTCACAAAATACAATTTGAGTTATGTTTTTCGTACACTATAAAATTTGTTGATATGAGAGTTTGTTTTTAAAAATAAAGCAACTTCGGGGGTAATATTTCCTGTCAACAGATATTCTATTTGCAATGAGCCAGTGGTAGTTTTGAGAGTTTATAAAGTTAAAAATCGAGGTTCGATCCCTGCATTGTGAGCTATGCACAATGTAGACAGCCTTTTGTGCAACAAGATGTTTTTTAAAAAATATGAAATCTCCTGTGATACATACAGAATTGCGCTCGAAACAAATAAACAAAAACAACCATGATTAAATAAGGGGGAGTACAAGGAAAACGAATTCTTCTGTTCGATGCTTGAGGTTACAACCACAAGTTACATCCTGTTAGAAACTTTCATGCTATTAATCACTCAAGAATTTTATAAAACAATATTATTAAGATACAAGTGACAGGCAGATTAATAAACGACACGAACGATTCTTAAGACTGTGCAGTCATGAAGTGGAAAATAGCCTTCTATATTGAGCTGCGAGCAGATATGGTGTCGGTTTAAAATAACAAAATACAGCTTATGTATTAGCTAACTAACCAAGCTTTAGCGACTGTTCACATTATTATCACAGCGTCAATCAGGATGAAGAAAACTGTTTCCATGACTTTTATTTGTGTTATTCATGCGATGAAATATTTCAATTCACAATCACGTTTAAAAACTTATTGATATACATTAACGACGTATTTGTTTATAAGTACGTATATATAAAGCTATATGTCTTCGATATAGCGTAACTTCTGTTCAGATCAGTAATTATACATAGAATAATAGACACTTAGAACAGAACCATACTATTTAAAGCATTAACTGTATTTAGAAAGTTAGGGACCTTCAGTATAGTGTCGATCCTACTCAAACTTATAATTATTACTATGACGGTAGACACTTAAAACAGAACTATCACACCTGTTTAAATCCAGAGCTACGTATAAGACCAACCACTAGTAGTGTAGATTCGGATCCTGTTATAGTGTTTATGTCTTAATTCCAAACGAACCATCCTGTTATCATACGAGAAATTTTCCATAGTGGCTCAGTTTTTCTTATTAACGTAAAAACTTAAATTTTGTCTTAAATGGCGTTACCGAATTACTACAACAATGTTATATGTAGCAAATCTGATCAAAATACTTGGTTATTTTTAAAACCATAAAAACGCTTTGTTGAACCTCTTTGAGGTTTAGTATAGGCATTTCCTAATGTTGTTTTAATGTGACATAGTTAGGTGTGGTGCACAAGGTAAGCATTTCACTGTCATTTTACATGGTGTGATACATACAGCAAATTCTATACATTATAAGTACTTTCTAGTGCCATTTTGAATTGCCCCCCCAGTGGCTCAGCGGTATGTCTGCGGACTTGCACGCTAAAATCCGGGTTTCGATACCCGTGGTGGGCAGAGCACAGATAGCCCATTGTGTAGCTTTGTGCTTAATTCAAAACAACAACAACAACCATTTTGAATTATGTGACACTTACGGTGTGTAATGTACAATATGAGATTTCTAAGTGTCACTTTACATGATGTGACACATACAACGTGTAGTGCACAATATAGGTATTTTCAGGTGTTGTTTTACATGTTGTGACGTATGACGTAGATGAAATAAATCTTGCTAACGAGTATTTTTTTCTTCTATACCAAAAGGAAAGGAATGATAGCAGAAAAACCTCATCTCAAGAATTTAATAAAATATTCTTAGGTAAAAATTTTCAGAGAAAAGTACAAGCTTGTTGGAAAGAAGACAAGATAATAGTGAGACGCTGTTGTATTGGACAGAAAGAGAACAGAAAAATAGTGAGACACTACTGTCTCGGACAGAAAGAGAACAGAAAAATAGTGAGATACTACTGACTCGGACAGAAAGAGAACAGAAAAATAGTGAGACACTACTCTCTCGGACAGAAAGAGGACTGGAAAATTGTGAGAAACTACTGTCTCGGACAGAAAGAGAACAGAAAAATAGTGAGATACTACTGTCTCGTACAGAAAGAGAACAGAAAAATAGTGAGACACTACTCTCTCGGACAGAAAGAGGATAGGAAAATAGCGAGACACTACTGTCTCGAACAGAAAAAGGACTGGAAAATTGTGAGAAACTACTGTCTCGGACAGAAAAAGAACAGAAAAATAGTAAGATACTACTGTCTCGGACAGAAAGAGAACAGAAAAATAATGAGACACTACTCTCTCGGACAGAAAGAGGATAGGAAAATAGTGAGACACTACTGTCTCGAACAGAAAAAGGACTGGAAAATTGTGAGAAACTACTGTCTCGGACTGAAAGAGAACAAGAAAATAGCAAGACAAAATTGTTGCGGAGAGAAAGACAGAAAAATAGTAAAGCACCATTGTCTCACGAGGCAATTGTTCTAAATGCTGTTTCATTTTGCTTCAGTGTATAAAAGATAATTTACACTTTCAACTCTCAATTCCTAATACTGAAGCATTTTAAGGTTCCCAGTTTTCACAGCTACTAAATCGTAAAGTTCAATACAGCCAGGCATTATAAATGTATTTCAAACTCTAAATGTTAAAATCCAAATAGAGTAATATGTCGCAAATATATTGTTCAAGATTTATTATTACATGTTTCAGAGACTCCTTTATGTCATAAGATTTTAATAGAATTTAAGATAACCGTGTTTATATATTTATGACATCACTGAAGTTCGTAACACTTTGTTTGTTTTGAATTTTGCGCAAGGCTAAACGAGGGCTATCTGCGCTAGCCCTCCCTAATGTAGCAGTGTAAGACTAGAGGTAAGGAAGCTAGTCATTACCACCCACCGCCAACTCTTGAGCTACTCTTTTTACCGACGAATAGTGGGATTGACCGTAACATTATAACGCCCCCACGGCTGAAAGGGCGAACATGTTTGGTGTGACGGGGATTGGAATCCCCGACCCTGAAGTTACGAGTCGAGTGCTTTAGCCACCTGGTCAGTCAAACGGAAACATCAAATGACAAGTTAAATAATAATAAAAAAAATGAACTCAATACGCAGATAATAGAAAAAGTGTTTATATGAGTGGTTCATTTGGACAAGTCTTATAGTACACTTATGACTTGAAACTGTCAGTGTAAAACTCCATAATAACAGGATTTAGGAAAACAAAGACAATTGTACGTTTAATAAATACTTCATTTATTACTTCCATGGTTTCTCCAATAAATGAAATATTTGTGACGTACAATTGACTTTGGTTTCTTCAGTTCAGACTTTTATATCAGTTTGTTTGAAAAATACTATCAAGAATTAGGCTATAATAAAATATCAGAGACTAATAAACAAAACTACGTATATCATTTAGGAACATACATTAAGTTTTCTCAAGTTTAAATACACTTTTTAATATACTTGAAACTTTTCGGGTAAAATTAAAAGTTATTTAATATCATGTAAACAATAGTCTATAAGAAGTTGGATGCTGTATGCTGTGCGCCCCTAATGATTATTTTATCTTAATATATGGATGACGGGAAATTGATCCTTTCATATTTGTTCAAACTATGACGACTCGTGAGATATAAGAATAAAATACAAATCGGTGATGAAAAGTAAGTTTCTTATGTACTCTAACGTTAATAGAATACGACATTAAGGAACAAATACATGTAGATATAAATTTGCAAATTACTGATTGCTGGAAACGATAAATGTCATACAAACTCCATACCAAAAGACGATATGTTTTTATGTGAATTTTCTTCAAATTGTGCATCGACTTGTCATACGTTTCGCACGAAGATCATTAGGTTTTGGGTGGGTAGAATGCATTGAAATTTAATGTTAAAAAACCTTACGTAAAATTTGAATGCATAATTAATGAAAACAAGTGAAATACCAAAGTATTATTAGAAGATGTTATGTGATTTTTCTTTCTTGTTACTATAGTATTTTTATCACTTGAAGGAAAATAATCGGATACCGACTAACCCAAGTAAACCTACATTTAAATGCGGCTCATTATTGTAGTATATTTATGATTTGTGGCTGACTTATAGTTAAACATAATAGGTGAAAGTCAACAATTTGCAAAATACTTTGCTAAACGCTTCTATCCGTTTGACCAAATTAATCGAACATGAATAAACTATGCTAAATGTAAAACTTATAACTCGTTTTTACGACATCAGAGAGATCTAGAAAGTTACAAATACGTATTAAACTCTGACGAACACGCAGGAAAGTTAATAAAGGTTTGTCTGAGAGTGACAACAACGCTCTGATCGATCCCGGACCGTTTTACTGTTATTTTTGTGAACTTCTTCAACTTACTTGAAACTAGAGCAGAATAGGTATTGATGAATAGCTCACATGAGAGCTCTTTGTGCCTTGTGAAAATACCAGTAAAAGTATCTGCTATAACTGGGATGTCTCCTGTCAAGAAGCTTCTATTTTACTCCTTACACAGAACCCAGGGGACACTTATATTGTTCTTCGCACCGAATCCAAGGTATAATTTCTTCTGGAGAGTGACAAATGTTCAGAGGGTTTGGAAAATAAATGAGAGAATCCAGACAATTCATGCGTTTATCGCTATATCAGCTTAATTTGTTTCTTCCAGGATGCACATAAACCCAGCACTTTAATTTTGATCAATGGCTACACAGCATACGAAATGTTCTGAAGTAAGTACCTTTATTATCATATTGGTTTTCACGCCAGTGATAAAAACAATCATACCGCTGATCTAGTTATGAACTAACGCATTATTTCTTAAAAGTTGTAAAGTATAATGACGAGATTTATGCATTTAAAAAGTGTAAGATACTCTAAATTAAATTCACATATAGAGAGTGTGTGTAACAATGTGCACAGTTTGGAAATATTATGTTCTAAGTTTGTGTATTATGCAACATGAAATTCTGTTTTCTCATGATCAATCAGTGTATCGAGGCTAGTTACTTAAGTTCATTTTGTATTTAATACTTTGTACACGTTAAATAAAGTTCAAAATCGTATTCTTACTAAAATCAGAGGTTCGATTCCCCTCGGTGGATGGACTCAGCAGATAGCCCGATGTGGCTTTGCTGTAAGAAAACATATACACACATTCGTTGTTTTACTTTGCAATGTTGTTTAATAACCTTTATCAGCTTTGATCGAAATTAATACCTTCAGGAAAGACCAAATGGTATATATTATATTAGTAGTTGTATTCATCATAATATTACGAATGCCCTTGGTAAAATTGCCTTATAGACTGAAACTTAGGTGTCTTCAAATTATTTGACAAAAGCTTAGTTCTTAAAGAAAACACACTACGTTCACGAAAGTTAAGTGAAGCAATCTTGAGATATAACATAATGCTATGTAAAGTATTTTTGTTCATATCATCTGAATTTTTATAGAATATATTTAACATGTGCACGACAGTATACTGTTCCCTGAAAGCTGAAAACAGGTGAAACTGTCTTTCTTATTCAATATTTTACTTTATTACTGACGCTCATCACTGAGGACATCTCAGCCCTAATATTGGCAATTTCACGCTTAGAGAAGAGTTAGTGATGTTAAACCTAGTTTACTAAATGAAAGAGCACGTGTTTCAAGCTTTTTTTTTTTTAGAGAAAACGTCAGCTGACCACAGGAGTCACTGTTTGGAATGTCAAAACTAAATCATAATAGATGATTCAGTGAATCAAGCTTCTGGGTTGGATATCACAAAGATACAACATTGGATTCTTGTCATTTCTTCACAATGAAGTACTTGAAAATATCTAACTGTAATTCTCGTTTATCCTAGATGTTACTGATGATGAGCACTGGAACAGCTAAGCTGACCTGAAAAAGATCTCAGAATAGAATCCGAAGCGTCGTATCCTTTTTTATTCAACAGACCACTGAAGTTCATTAAAGTTCTCACGCCTGATAAGTTAATTTTGTGTCATAATCTGATCAAATCAGAATTTATTTAGCAATGTAATTTTCACTACGGTTAGATTAACTGTGCAAATACTGGTGTTCCGCACTAAGACCAGCTGATAATATTTATTTACAAAGACAAGTAGTGGAAATTTCTTTCCTCGTTTTCGTTTTAAGTACAGCGCTCTCTATAGTGCCGTTACGAAAATATTACGCACTTTTATAATAGTTTTCATAAAACAAACTTATCTCATTTTTGAGATATATTATCACGCCCATATCACAGCGTCCCGGAATACTTCGTTAGTTTAATTATTTTAAGTACGAACAAAGCAATCTGTTTTAATATGACGGAAAAAGTAAAGTTCTTCCAGATAAAAGTTTGTTACAAACACTTCAGCTCTTTATGTGTTTGTAAGAGCATTATTTTAGAGCATGCTAGCGATTCTTTTGAAACTATTTTGGAATAAATTCTGATGAAAATTAATTTAAAATTGGAAATGAGGAATAATGTGTACAATCAAACTGATGAATAGTGAATGCTATGATTGGAGACATTAACTATACTTCTATATCATATTTTTCCAGCATGGATTACAAAACACAATATTGATGTTCCAGCCTTTTAACATGCGTAGTTACATATTACATTTTGAATGACAAAACAGACGTCACTTTTCAAAGAGATGTAAAGATAGTAAAAACAGAAATTCTTGAACAGTTTAAGTTTAGAACACATTACTAATGTTATTCTGTTTTGTTGTCAGTGTAGGCTAACTGATATATAGTTATTATTTTTTTTGCACGAAATTTTTCTTATGCTGTTAAAGGTGTACTGAAATATAGGCATATCTTCGAACAGGATTATCTCGGGTATTAATTTCGTTGGTTTCACGGGGATGGCGGGACAACGTGCTTGTGCCTCAATTGCCACTTGAACTTACCGAAAACGAGAGAAGTCATTTGTACTACACGTAGCATTAAACGTCTTCTGACGTTGATTTCACGTGGTAGAAATTGAAAAGGTTACTAAACTTGTTTGTTTTGAATTTCGCACAAAGCTACTCGAGGGCTATCTGCGTTATCCGTCCCTAATTTAGCAGTGTAAGACTAGAGGGAAAGCAGCTAGTCATTATCATCCACCGCCAATTCTTTGGCTACTCTTTTACCAACAAATAGTGGGATTGATCGTCACATTATGACGCCTCCACGGCTGAAAGTGCGAGCATGTATGTTGTGATGGGAATTCGAACCCGCGACCCTCGGATTATGAGTCGAGATCCTTAACCACCTGGTCATGCCATAAGAACAAACTGTATATAATTTATTTATTAAAAATTACCAGTTTTCTGTAAGGGTTCCAAAGATTATTTTTTTTTACCAAGTGTACGTTATCTACCCGTTTTTATTTTACATGTGAAATTCTTATGGTATTATTCCTAATTCTTTTAGTTTAATCCTTGTGAATTATAACTTTACCAACTCCTGAAAAGAAATTTAAAATGAAAAAACAACAACATTGTAAATAATCTAAAATGAAATTGTGTTATTTTATAAAATCGCCACTTCTTAATATGTTTCTTTGGTGTTTTTTTAAACTAACAAAACATTTCGTAGATCAGAAAAGAATAAACCAAATCCAATTTGGATTAAATATAAAAAAACAAAAAATTCAAACCAGATTCATTTCTGACAATTATACATGCTGGTTGCATAAAGAGTAATGGTTGGGTGAGTGTCAAACTGAATCAGAAATAAGCAAATCACAACTCAGCTGACTACATGAATCATAAGATAAAACATCCAACTGTTGTTTTTATTTGTAATTTAGTTCTTGGTTCATAAAATGTTGTCTTATTCTTTGTATGTGAAAACTGCAGAAAGTTCCTTAATAATGGAAGGCAAAGACTCTCATAATATTTGCATGGATACTTATTTCAATTAAAGAAAAACTACATGAAAGTAGTACTTACTAAACTTAGATTAAATAATTATATTTTCGATAAAGGGGGAAGTGTTTTAAAATCGATCGTTCACTGAAATCTACATCAAACATTTTTAAATTAAGTGTGACGGGCATATCTTTGACGTGATACGAATCATTGTTACCTTTCCGTAGAGTTCACACGCCCACTTACCGAGAAAATTTGTGATATTTGAGAGCTTCTGATGAAAACCAATAGAAGTGATGAAGATGAGAACTGACGGATCGTGACGTTTTGATCCGGATGATGTCACAAGGGATTAATTCTATTACATCAATACGTAGATTACTTCACTTCAACTTGTTCAGCACCAGAACAATGCCAGTCTCTTCAGGCGGAAATGTAGATAATATCGATTTTCATTAAGAGAAAAGCTACGTAATTAGGAAAACTGTCGGAGGGAGAGAGAAATGGAAGATGTAAAGCATGTCGTGATTACACGGAATATCTTATCGGAACGTGGAAACTGAAAATTAAGGTCTTTACACTTATTAAATAACAAAGTGAATTTTTGTTCTCATGTAGTCATACTCTTTATATAGAATTGCAAAAATGAAGCATTTATCACGTCTGCTATGCTAATATAAAGACATTGATAAATCTTTTTAGTTTTAACTTTACCAAAATTATCAATGTTCACATAATGTGCTGCATGTATAGAATTTTCTAATACAGAATTAGAACGATGATACAGAATGCAATCATTAACCCTTTTTCTATTATAATTTTTAAATATTTATAGGGGACTTTGTTTTGTTTGTTTGTTTCTTTTAATTTCACGCAAAGCTACGCGAGGGCTATCCGCGCTAGACGTCTCTAATTTAGCAGCGTAAGACTAGAGGGAAGGCAGTTAGTCATCATTACCCACCACCGAATCTTGGGTTACTCTTTTATTAACGAATAATGGAATTTCCCGTATCATTATAACACCACCATGGTTGAAAGGGCGAGCATGTTTGGTGCGATGGGGATTCGAACCCGCGACCCTTAACCACCTGGCCATGCTGGACCTTTACACGGAGCTATTCACGTGACTAAAAAGAAATATTTAGAATGAATTTCAATCGTAAAGTTATTATGATATTCTTAATACTATTTATGTATGAATATATATTTGTTGTTAAGTACAAAGTAAGTCACAAAAAAATTGAGTTTTTCCCACCGCAGGAATTGAAATCTGATCTTTAGTGTTATACTCTATTAAACTTATCATTAAACCACCGAAATGTTTTTAATTATAATAGATACACGTGGGCTATCATAATTTGAATTATAAATATAATTTGGATGGAAATAACATTAACAGTGGTGTGAAGGAAAGGGATCTTGGCGTAATAGTCGATCAGTTTCTGAAGCCACCAAAGCGGTGTGTTGTTGGGAGTGGTAGGGTAAATGGAATTTTAGGTTGTATCTACAGAAATATTGAAAGTAAGTCTAAAGAAGCTATAATGTTATTGTATGAGTCACTTGTTAGGCCACATTTGGAATTAGGTGTTCAGTCTTAAGAAAGACATTGAAAAGGGTTCAAAGAAATGATGGGGATTCGAACCCGCGACCCTTAACCACCTGGCCATGCTGTACCTTTACACGGAGCTATTCACGTGACTAAAAAAAATATTTAGAATGAATTTCAACCGTAAAGTTATTATGATATTCTTAATACTACTTATGTATGAATATATATTTGTTGTTAAGTACAAAGTAAGTCACAAAAAAATTGTGACTAAAATGATGTCTGGGATGGAGACGTTCTCACACAAAAAGAGACTGAAATATCTCAAATTCTTTCCTTCTGAAAAAAGAAGAGTTAGAAAGAATCTAATAAAGTTATTTGAGGTTTAGAAGTAATTGATACCGTTGAGGAATTATCTTTCTTTCATATTTAATGTTGACAATTGTAAGGTCTTTAGCAAGGTATGAGTCATCTTCAACTAATTTTCCTAACAAGGCAGTTGGCTTTTGAGATGGTTTGCCTTCATATTTTAAAGAGGCAGTGGATTTAAATGAGTTTAAGAAAAAGCTTCACAAGTATGTGGATGATAAGAGATGTATTTAAGTGTTTTTTTTTAAGTTATTTTAGTTCAGGGCGTGGAAAAGGCAAAATACACCAATAGGCCGTATGTTATCCCAAACAATAATGTTATGTTATTTTTGGATAATCATTGTTCATATATTAACTGAATGAAGGATAAAGGTTAAATATACTAAGAAAAATTATATTTCTGAAACGTTTCCAGTGTTAAGTTCATTGCTTCTGATATTCACACAAACGTACACAAACATTACTTGAGGTATCTATCATTAATATCAAACTGATATACTAGACGAAAGGCAATTATTCACCAATGCTCACCGCCAACTCTTGGACTACTGTAAGCGAATAATTGGAAGTGACTGCTACTTTTATAAAGTTCTTACAGTCACAATGTGCGAAAAGCGGTTTTGCTACAGAGTGACGTAAGCCAATTATCTTCCTTTTCATTGTCCAACACACTAACCACTTGGTGACTTCCAAGACTGGCGAGAAGAAATAGTATCACTGAAACCTATAATTTCCTTATATTACTTTACAAGGACACACCCACATGCAGGCCCGGCATGGCCGAGCGCGTTATGGCATGCGCTCGTAATCAGAGGGTCGCGGTTTCGCATCCGAGTCGCGCTAAACATGGTCGCCCTCCCAGCCGTGGGGGCGTTATAAGGTTAAGGTAAATCCCACTTTTTGTGATGACATGCTGCCTTCCCTCTAGTCTTACACTGCTAAATTAGGGACGGCTAGCGCAGATAGCCCTCGAGTAGCTTTGTGCGAAATTCAAAACAAACCTTCCCATGTTTATATACAGGGTGGCCCAAAAGTGGCCATATAGTTCATGCTTGATAATATATTTAAAACAGTTAAAAAAAATTAAATAAACGATTAACAATTTATTAAGCGCCATTTTACACATGACACGGAATTATGGGAATGTTAATTCTGAGCTAATCCCGTAGATGTTCAGATTAAAACCATTTGCTGTTCACACAATTCTGAAGTCTGCCTGACACAAATCTGGTCGTTTATTAAGTTCCGTAAGTACATCTGTGATGTACTTTTTTATTTCGTCAACATTTCACGATTACCCACCGTGCAGTTTGTCCTTGAGTACACCTCACAAAAAATGTCCATATACAACTTAACATTTATTTTTGGGCCACTCTGTATATTTATCTTCTGAATTAAGATGATTGAAATTTTAAATTTAGTACATCATCTAATCATAGAAAATGCGTCCTCAATGGTACAACGAGAACTCTACGGACTCATATTACTAAGTACTGAGTTTCGATACATGTGGTTGTGGCCTGGCATGGCCATTTGGGTCAAAGCGTTCGACTCGTAATCTGAGGGTTGCGGATTCGAATCTACGTTGGACCAAACATGTTCGCCCTTTCAGCCGTATGGACGTTATAATGTGACGGTCAGTCCCCACTATTCGTTGGTAAAAAGAGTAGCCTAAGAGTTGGTTGTGAGTGGTGATGACTAGCTACCTTCCCTCTAGTCTTACACTGCTAGATTAGGGACGGCTAGCACAGATATTCCTCGTGTAGCTTTGCGAGAAAATTCAGAAAACAAAAAACACGTGGTGGACAGATCACAGATAACCCTAATCTTTGCGCTTTATAACAAACGAACAATATAAAAAAATATGTAGATGTTTTGAGTCTTTATTTGTTCTTAGAAACAGAACTTTTTAATGAAAAATATTATTTATTAACTCAATGATGAAACCCTAGTTTACAATGATAAAAAAATTGAATCATATTTTGATTAAACTTTGCTCACAGACTAACGTTTTCAGTGCCTTAAAAAGTTACCGGTGTTGAACTTCCTATGACTTTCATGAAACTCGTTCAATATAGAAAAAGAAAGACAATTTATATTAAGAACCACTGGATAGGAAAAAATTATCAAATTATCTTAGCCCTACATAAACTTTTAATAACGCTACTTTTTAAACGAATTTTGGAAAATCTAAAGGAGGAAACATCAATCATTCATTAAAAAATTCAAATCGTCCTTAAGCTAGTTTGATAAGCGAAACTCAAAATCTTAAAACGACAACTTGGAACTGCTCTGGACGTTTCGGTGGGACCTCGGCAAGATTATCTTGACGAGGTAAATTACTTAATGGTTAAAATGAAAAGTTCAAAAGTGATAACTCAGTTAAATTCTAATTGAAAAAGCATATTTTAATTAACAAAAAACCTATGAGATTTAATTTTTAATGGCAAGAAAACGCTCAGACAAAAAGATTTTAAAACCAGATAAAATAAAACCGATTTTTAGATTTTCATTTATAGTTTACAATGTCACGTCTTTTACTTTCTAATCGTTTTTAATTGAGAGATGTGTAAAACCTAAATATTTTTAAAGTTGTTATTAAAAATAAAAGTCGAAGAACAAATATGGGGTTTGTCTTCAACTACTGAGGAAATGAAACCTGGCCACGGCATAGCCAGGTGGTTAAGGCGCCCAACTCCTAATCTGAGCGTCACGGACTCGAATCCTCGTCACACCAAACATGCTCACCCTTTCAGTCATGGGGACGTTATAATATGACGCTCAATTCCACTATTCGTTGGTAAAAGAGTAGTCCAAGAATTGGCGGAGGGTGGTGATGACTAGCTGTCTTCCTTCTAGCCTTACAAAACTAAATTTTAGACGTCTAGTGCAGATAGCCCTCGTGTACCTTTGTGCGAAATTAAAAAAGAGAGAAAAATAAATGAAACCTTATTCAAAATAGATTTAACTTACTTATGCCACTTAAATACATTGCCATAAACTTGTATGACAATCACTATAAACGTTAAGAAAGTTCCCAATTTTATCTTAAGTGTAGTGTTCTTTCGGGCCATTTTTCCCAAAACACTCTCCGCACTCTTTAAATGTAACAATCATAACTGATCATGCAAGAACAGCCTAAAGATTATCGGCGAGTGCTCATGAGTAGCTGCCTTCCCTACAGTCCAGTATCTGAAAATTAAGGATGAATTTGCGCAGGTAGTCCTTATGTAGGTTTAAACGAAACTTGAAACAAACTATCCTCTTTTACATCCGCCCTTGAACGTGTACGAATTCAGATGTTGTTGTAAACAAATTATTTCGTTATCATTGTTCTCGACGTGGACGACACATCGGCTAAATTATCAGTTCAGAGACCACTATGATTTAGACATTACTACACCTGAGAGAACTGCTGACCACACTGCTTCCCATACGACTACGCTGAAGTGTTATTGCAGAGCATGAAACCACTGGGCTATGACTGGCTATTGCTGAAATCTTTCACACACGTCATCACAATTTGCAAGGAATACTTGCACCTATCGTGTGTTATTTCTTGATCTGATAGTATTGTTTTATTTGTTTGTTTGTAGTTAAGCGCAAAGTTACACAATAGTCTGTCTGTGTTCTGCTCACCACGGGTATCGAAACCGCTTTCTAGCGTTGTAAGTCCTCAGACGTTCCGTTGTGCCACTAGGGACGGTATTGTATTAATCACTATAAAGGATTATTTCTCCGCTATCATTTTATTTGATTTTTATTTTAGAATTCTCAGAGCACAAATTTCTCTCGTATGTCTCTAAAGAAGTTGTAAGATGTTAAATAAACGAATTAAATTTTGATTACAATTTTGTCTAAGACATAGTTCCTTTTTTTTTTTTTTAGCGTGATCTACATAATTTCTGCAACAATAGATAAAAGTTCCACTAATATAAAAACGCAGACTGATTTCGTGTCAATATTGGGCGGGACATACCAGACTTGATTACAAGGTGCTTTGCGTGCATATGCCAAATTATTCTATACATATAGGCGTACAACGAATGTAAGCTTAGGTACAAACGTTACCCACAAAGCGTTTTATAGGCAATAACGGACTTTAGTGTCAGGCACGTGTGTACTACGACCACATGTTGATAGACTGTTTATCAATATGTGGTAGATATAAGAATATCGCGGCTAATGAATTATAGATCTTGTACAAAACTAAAGCGCGTTCACCTGATACGATCAAGTCCAAACATAGAGCTAGGACAACCACACAAGTTTGTCATTACAAACAGGAAACAGCTGAGGGTGGGATATTTGATTAATTTCACCAAATCAGTGACTCATACTTGATATACAACATTCTTGCTGTATTGTAAGTAATGAACTATTCATTTTCCAGATAACTCAGCTGGAACGTTATAATAACTAAAAGCTGTAACTGGTGTACCAAATCCAACAACAAAATGGCTGCTGTACTTTTCGTTGGGTCATCTGTAAGTTTATAAACTTACAACGCTAAAATCTGGAGTACATTTCCCTGTGGTGAACATCAGTTTGAATAATAAACCTCTATAGATAGTAAAGCTGTTTTCGCTAATAAATGTTTGGTATTTTTAATCTAAACAAAATCTTATTTGTACGTCGAATTTATGGTCAGGTTAGAGACTTCAGGGTTTAAGTATAGCCATCTATTGTTTCGAACTACTCACTAAAAGGTCGACAACTTAACAGCGGCACGAAACACCAGGCCCGGCATGGCCAGGGGTTAAGGCAATCGACTCGAAAACCGAGGTTCGCGAGTATGAATCCCCGTCACACCAAGCATGATCGCCCTTTCAGCCGTGCGGATATAATAATGTGACGATCAACCCCACTATTCGTTGGTAAAAGAGTTGGCGGTGGGTGATGATGACTAGCTGCCTTCCCTCTCGTCTTATACTGTTAAATTAGGGACGACTAGCGGAGATGGTAATTATTTAGCTTTACGCGAAATTCACAAATAAAAAAAAAAAACCAAACACCACAGAGATTTGTTCGGCTCCTTGTATGAAATAATGTGTATAACTGTCACTTTTTAATGGTGCTAAATATTTGGAGCATGCTCATCTGCATCAAGTCTCGAACCTTGAAGCGTTCGATCAACAACTCCACTGCTAACCACGAGGAAATTCACGTCATCTTGTTATCCAAAATCATATGTTTATAACACATCAGTCAGTCTTTGTACCTCTTAGAGACAGCTACATGTAAGGTGAAGAGATCAGAAGGTTAGAAAAAAACCTTACTTAATTTACTTAATGTAGAAACAGCAAATACTCGTATGAAAGCTCTGGACTTAAGCAATAGCTAGCCGTAATGAAAGGCGTCTACTATTATCAATTCTAAGATTTACGCGTCATCTAAAATAAAGAAACTTTAAAAATATATTCAAAGAAGCAGCAATACATCAGTAGCCAAACTAAGCTTAATGAGCTTCTTTGAAACATATACAATTCTGTAAAATGAAAGTGTCCATATTTTCTAACCAACTGCGTTGAATCAACAGTTAAACATAAAAAAAAAAGTGTGTGCTGTTTTACTTTACAACCCTCAAGTAGCAGAACTGTTTCACACCATCAAGAAAATAAACCGAGGTTTGACCATTGTTGGCTGATGGTGACTTTGTTCGCACAAAGTCGGTGTTGATAAAGTTATGAATGCCAGTCGACGGTTAAGCAGCGTTTAAGTAATTATTTGGCCAATATCGGTACAGCATAACCAGTTACATTCTTCCAAGATTGGAAAACAATGTTTAACAAACGGTATTTAAGTAGTGTAAGATTAATTGCAAGGCAGCTGGTCATCACCATACCCCGCCAACCTTTGGGCTATTCTTATAGTGGGATTGAGCGTCACATCATAATGGCGAGTATTTTTGGTGTAACAGGGATCAGAACCAACGATCTTCAGTTTACAAGTCGAGCGTCCTAACCACCTAATTATGTCGTAGCACAGCGGTTCATAAAATGGATCTGAGTTCTGTTTGTGTGTGTGTGAAACCTCTTCGATTGATGTATTTGACCACGCCCAAGGTCTCATAGATTAATATAATGCCTAAAATAATTTCAAATACCAAGGCAGTTGAGGATTCCCTCTTGTTTATTTGTGTGTTAATAATTACCAGTCACGTTGGCTCAACGTAAATTTGTAAAATAGGCCTCTAGTTGGACCAACGTATTCGTTCATCGGTGACCTTACGTAAACACCTACTTTTTAAACTGTTAGTCCAAGATTGTGGTAATCAAGGTCTAACAAAAATGATGTTTAATTAAAGTATCAGAATGTCAGGTGCTATTAGATAAACAGTTATATACAAAATGGCGGATATCTATAAATGTAAAGAGTTCCATAAAAAAATATCTTTTTTTATCTATTCTTCTTGTCATTATTAATAAAATATTTTCATTTTATTAAATTACAAACTGAAATAAAACGTGAATAACAGAGCATAGAAAATTATTTTGATTCTGAGTTTGAAACGTTAGAAATAATAAGGAAATTAATTAGTTTATAATGCTAAGCAGTTACAAAATAGTATTTAGAATGGTTTCCAGTGGCATGTCTGAGGACTTATACCACTAGAACTCGAGTTTCGATACCCATGATTGACATAGTACAAATAGCTCATTGTAAATATATTTGCTTCACTACAAACAAACAAGAATTTAGAATGTGTTTAAATGTGTTCTCAAGTAAAGCATGTTGTAGAAGTCACTGCTCCGTGTCAGTTCAGTGTGCAATGGTCAGCTTTTGATCTAACAAACTTCTACTGCTAGAAATTGATAATGTATGTGTTTCTAGTCATATTAGTTTGAGATCATCATGATTTGATAACGTAAGAATATCACGGCAGGAGAGGGTTGGTCCTATGATAGACCTCTGGATTTCGGACCTATCGACCAAATGGGACAAGGGTGGTGAATTATAAGATGAACTGTTGATTATATCATGCCATTCGATCTGATAAGGGTAGCCCTCGAGTAGCTTTGCGTGTAATCCAATATTAAAAATGCTAGGTAATATCTATTTACATTTTGTCTGACAGAAGCATTCCATAAATGTTTAGCAAATCATGAAACATCCAGCAGAAAGAATCATGTGTTGGTTTGTCCAATATTGAGCCAAAATTGAACCAATTTTAGTTTTCTATTTGGATATTTAATATTAAATGTTGAAAGTCTGTTGATATTGTTTATGGTCCTTGTGTTAAATTACGTATAAAAGCACATTGTAATTCTCATAATTGGGAACATAACGAGATTTATTTTGTTTCTAAATTTCACGCAAAGCCACACGAGGGCTATCTGCCCTAGCCGTCCCGAATTTTACAGTGTAAGACTAGAGAGAAGACAGCTAGTCATAACCACTCACCGCCAGCTCTTGGGCTACTCTCTTACAAATGAACAGTGGGATTGACCGAAAAATTATAACGTCCTCACGGCTGAAAGAGCAAACATGTTTGGTGCGACGAAGATTCGAACTCAGAACCCTCAGATTAGGAGTCGAGTGCCTTAACCATCTTGCCATGCTAGGCCTGGACCTTTGTTTACAAGGTTAAGAAATAAACGTTCAAAGTGTCTACCTAATTTGCTCTGTGTGTTAGGCCTAATGCTAAAAATAATCACTTTCTTGTTTTACGGATCTTAAAATTATTGACATAGAATATCATATAAAAAAGAAGCAAATTCAAAGATTAAGAAACAAAAACATGACATTAATTAGTTAAAAAGACATTTATTATAATTTTTCTCTTTTTAACAATTCTGTTTGACTTGCTTTTATTTTGTGGCTTGACGTTATATTATCAGTATTGACGGTGCAACGCGTAACGTTTTCCATACATTATTCATGATTGATACCAGGTAAACCTTACAAAATGTAGCTAGTTTTCTAACTAAACACATGTTTTTTAAAAACATAATTCTTATTTTATCTGTTAGCATAATTTAAATTAATCTATTTTATTTTGTGTCAGTTACAAAATTCAGTGTAAAAACTGAAGAAAATGAGTAAAATAATTATAGAAGTTTACATGTAAAATACACATTGCTAGAAATTTTAATTTTTTGTTTGATTCGTGTAGTTTTGGGATTGATGCTGTTTTCTGAAATTCAGTACAAGGCTGTACAATGGAATATCTGTGATTTGTCTACCACGGGTATCGAAACCCGGTTTCTAGCGTCGTAAATCCTCAGGCATACCAATGTGGGAGAAATTGATATGGGTGTTATTAACCGGTTTTCCCAGATGGTCACCCTTCCAAGTACAGTTATATTAGGGATCCCATTACCAATAAGGTTATAAGCTTACACACCTTTTAATGTATAAATACTTTTAAAAGTGTACTGAGAAAGCTGATCGCGTAGGGATCCGTTAATAGTAAGGCTTGGGTTAAGCCTATTTTCAGAATTTATTTCGTTTTATTGTTTTAACAGCCGTTATCATTTCATAACTTAAGAAAAAATAGTTTTTGGTCTTTTTTGCATGGATATCAATTTCTTGGTAGATATGAGTGAAGGTTTCTTATAACTACGGATAGAAGTCTGAGCTTAAATCTTTAATATGTTTGTTAATTTGACAATAAGCACAAAACTATACAATGGGTTATCTGTGCTCTGACCATCACGGATATCAAAACACGGTTGCTTGCAGTATAAGTCCGCAGACTTATTGCTGTGTTCCTAGTGGGCCTTTTTGGCTTGAGTACTGTACTACATAATGAAACATGTACATATGTAACTTTGTTAGCAAAACAAAAATGTATATATTTGCAGTCATTCCCGTGAGTCGATCAAAGTTTATTTTTGTTGTTACACAGCGTGTTGTAGATACTGCGAGTAAACAATATATTTGTTTTGAAATTTCGCACAAAGCTATTCAAGGGCTATCTGTGCTAGCCGTCCCTAATTTAGCAGTGTAAGACTAGAGGGAAAGTAGCTAGTCATCACCACTCACCGCCAACTCTTGGGCCACCCTTTTACCAACGAATAGTGGGACTGACCGTCACATTATAACGCCCCCACGGCTGGGAGGGCGAGCATGTTTGGCGCGACGGGGATGCGTACCTGCGACCCTCAGATTATGAGTCGCACGCCTTAACGCGCTCGGCCATGCCAGGCCTGTTGTGGATACCGTGAGTGAATAAAGGTTTATTTTGTTATTGTTACACAGCGTGTTGTGGATATTGTGAGTGAACAAAGGTTTATTTTTCATTGCTACACAGTGTGTTGTGGATAGCGTAAGTGAACAAAGGTTTATTTTATTTTTACACAGCGTGTTGTGGATACCATGAGTGAACAAAGGATTATTTTTATTGTTACACAGCGTGTTGTGGATACCGTGAGTGAACAAAGGTTTATTTTTATTGTTGCACAGCGTGTTGTGGATACCGTGAGTGAACAAAGGTTTATTTTTATTGTTGCACAGCGTGTTGTGGATACCGTGAGTGAACAAAGGTTTATTTTTATTGTTACATAGCATGTTGTGGATACCGTGAGTGAACAAAGGTTCATTTTTATTGTTACACAGCGTGTTGTGGATACACTGAGTGAAGAAACAATTATTCTTATTGTCACGCAGCTTGTTCTGGAATACAGTGAAGAAACTAAAGTAATCAAGTGTATTTTTCATTTATATAAAAATGTATTGAGTTTAAAATAGTTAAACATAAATTTATCAGAAAACTGGAGCTAATTTTCACTCTAATGATTATGTTCCACCAGTTAGTAGTTTACAAATTCTTACTACGAAGCTGATTCAAATTTCCTAATTTTCTGCAAAGAAAAACTGAATTACATATGACGAAAAAGATAAGTAATTTTAGTGTTTCAAGTTTTTTATTGCATAACTCATTGTTTGTTTTATATGTTTATGATTTACATAAATGAATATTTATAATATTAAATAATCCTGATTTCGCTTTGATTTCTCTTTTTCTTCTGACAGTTGAAGTTTAATAATATGCCATTAGTTTATCATTATATTCTCATTTTGAATCAGATGCTCAAAATTATTGGTTTTCATATACTTTCTTACGTAAAACAAAATTCGCTGTCAAAGCAGGCAGTATCATTTGCTGTCATTAAGTCTATTGAGTACATCCTTCCAATCATAAGTAAGGATACTTACACCTTGTTATTAAAAAACACCGGTATGTTATTCCATATTTATGAGCTCTAACCGTCGTTAATTACAAAAGAAAACTTATCGTTATCATGAAACATATACGACAGAGCTACATGTTATAATTTAAAACTCTACGATAATGTGTGTATATATTTACTGTTGTTACAGGAGGGAAGCTCTCCCAAGCCACACACCGTACTAAATAATTTATGTATTCTGTGGTAGGTAAGAAAATGTCATATAGTTTGGAACTGTAGATCCATTCAGAGGTTATTCTACATCAAAACAATAGCTATGTTTGTATACGACACTATTGAAAACTCCTAATAATTTGAAAGCATTTATGGTAAACATTATATTTCACAAATGGTGTAAATCGTTCATCATTCTGAAGCAAACAAACTCTCAAAATTGCCCAGAATAAAATAGTCACTAAAAACCAATAGCTACAGAGCTCTTATGGTACTTACCTTTAATTAATATGCTGTTATTTACACCGAAGTATTAGGGCTTGGTCTTGTTTATTTGTTTTTGAATTTCGCACAAAGCTTCTCGAGGGATATCTGTGTTAGCCGTCCCTAATTTAGCAGTGTAAGACTAGAGGGTAGGCAACTAGTCATCACCACCCACCGCTAACTCTTGAGCTACTCTTTTTGGGATTGACCGTCACATTATAACGCCCCCACGGCTGAAAGGGCGAAAATGTTTGGCGCGACGAGGATGCGAACCCGCGACCCTCAGATTACCAGTTGCACGCCTTAACACGCTTGGCCATGGCGGGCCCAGAGCTTGGTTAATAGTCATGAATTTGTTTCTCTTACTGATTGTATTTTCACAGCTGTAGTTCAACTGTTATAATTAACTAATTTAGTGTCATCAAGTAAATCAATATGCACTTGATACTGAAATATATATAAATAAAACTGGCGTGTCAATTTACGCTATACAGATCATAAACGATATAAACAAGAGTCCGTGTTTGACTATAGCATTTTAATTTAGTTTGTCATAATTAGAAAGAATACTATGTTATTGACAACTCGTATGTTTGTTTACCCTTCACTATGTTACCGCAAGGAGAATGAGTAAGTATTGAAAAAGTGTGTGATTTGAATACACGTTAAATGCTCTAACGTCCTTTTTGGGGCACCGTTAAAATAACCTGACAGAAACATGATTATGCCCTGTAGCTAAACCAACAATTACATGCTAGACTAGTTTTCTTGGAGTTTTGAACTAACTGAAACAGCTGAAACGAATATATCCCTACACAGTAAAACTTTTTTACTCAGCCAGTTTAAAACACTTTTATTCTCTGCACTCTTTCCTCAGTTCGGTCTTTTCAGAGAATACACCATTTTTATTAAAAATAAACAGAAAACTACTTTATAATTTGTAGTAACACTACAACTACATACAAACAAATCTAGCTTTGACATTAATTTTGATCATCTTTCTCAAGAACACACATTTGCAAAGGAAAACTAGAGGCGTTAAGTTCTTTGTTCTTTTGTCATCAGAGTAGCTCAAAGTCTCGTAAGTAGATTATGCTGTTTTCTGTAGTATTTGTGATTAAGTTTCAGTATTCCTAATGATAAACTAATGATTTTTGTGCCAATATTTCTGTTCACTCAGCTTTCAGTTTAGTTATCGGTTTCAGACACTCGCGAATACTTTTTCTTTTTCCAGTATCGTTTACTGAAACTCGAAAATAATCAATAAGTCTTATATTTACTGTCATGTTTTTAATTATCGTAAGCATCGACAGAGCTTACTGACAGAATATTGACGTGTCACCTTTCTGGGTTTATGAATGTTGCATTAAATAAACCGTAGTTCACTGTACTTTCTTACTCTCGAGCTAATGAACTGGAAAACCAATTTCAAAAACAGGGTGAAGAAACAGAAAGTGATTCATCCGTATCTCTTCGAAAGAAATACAGGAAGCTTAACTACAATGTAGCCTTATCAGTTATGTTGTTCCTGTCAACATACTTAACAAAAAATCAAAAAATGTATTCACCTCTGCCTTCAGGTACTAATAGTTTGTAAGATATACTGACAAGATCCTGTTATATCATTGTCCAACTTCTTTTCCCAGAAAAAAAGTAGATAATCCTGATATTAGATGAAAAACTCCTTCAAACAAGGGCACGTTTTTACAAGGACGTTGCTTCGCTTTCAGAAAAACATTGCAGTCCCAAATTTACCATAGAGTATTCTAATTGCTACTGGTTTGTGTCACAAGTATTTGCATGGGAAACAACAATCTGTTTGTTTGTTTCTGAATTTTGCGTAAAGCTACACGAGGGCTATCTGCACTAGTCGTCCCTAATTTAGCAGTGTAAGAATAGAGGGAAGACAACTAGTCATCATCGCCCGCTGCTAACTCTTTTAACGATTAGTAAGATTGACCCTAACTTATAACGCCCCCACGACTGAAAGGACGAGTATGTTTGATGTGACGGGGACTCAAACCTGCGACCCTTAGAACAACAATCTGCACTGTGGACATACAAAGAATGGTACCTAATTCCAAAACACGTTTTCTTGTCAATTTAATTTTTGGGTTCAGTGGAGATAAATTTGCTATATTTTTTTATTTTTTTCATCAGTGTTTGTGTGTGTTTTTCGTATAGCAAAGCCATAAAGGGCTATCTGCTCAGCCCACCGAGGGGAATCAAACCCCTGATTGTAAATCAGCGTTGTAAATCCGGAGACATAACGCTTTATTAGCGGGGGACAAATTTGCTAAATACCTTTCTGCTTCCTACTGAGTTATTTCAATCAAAGGAAGAGAAATAAAAACATAACCACATCAGTTTCAGTTTCTATGTCATCATTTTTCAATTAAGGAGATCAGTCCACATAAAAATTTTCATTTTCTTATTTAATAATGCGAGAATGCATAGTTTCCAATAGAATTGTTTACTCCTTTCCAGTCTGAACTCTATATGACAGAGAATAAACGGGTATCAAAATCGTAAATGCACAAATTAACTTGTTTCAATAGTTTTAGAATAAATCTTTCAGTTTATCATCTTTCTTCGTCTTATATTTCTGTTACCTCTCCCCTCTCATTTATTAAATAACTTGGCTAATGATTTTAATTTGTCCCTTTCTTTAAATATATGTTGAATTTCCACTAAGTTCAGTTTCAACGGTTAATATTCGGAATTCCTTGCGATTACTTCTTGTAATTTATTTATGGGTATGGATGAAGTTAAGGAAGCGAGCCTAATTATCAAACTATACATGTTTTTTTTTTTAAATAATAATATACCGGACACAATCCAGTAGGTAGCGTTTTGGATTGCTAATCGTAAAGTACAATTTTTAAGATATGATGCCGCAGAAAAACAGCTTCGCTTACAGATTAAGCATGCTGTATAAATTACGTCGATTCTGATATTTGACTAAAAGAGTTTGACAGAACCTTGTGACGTGAACCTCAAAGTTTCAATTTCTTAATGTTCTAGGAACAGTGGTAATATGTGAAGTATACTCTAACAATTGTAATTAATTCGTCTTTTTTTGTTCTGCATAAGCCAAATTAAAAGGTTGTGTTAATTAAAAATTAAAAATGTGTTTTTTATATTAACACGGAGCAAAAGAAAAGCAATAATTCGATACTTTAAATTTGCATGTTAGTATAAATATGTTGGAAATACTACACACATTTTTTGTCTTTGTTGAGTTTTGTTGCTGGTTTTGTGTGTTTGAGATTGACAAATATTTTATTTAAAAATAAACTTAAAAATAATAAAATTGATAGTTTATCACAAACTGTGAAATATTTTTTTTGAAATTTACTGAAATCTTCCCTCAACTCAAGATTAAAGAAATTAGATTTTAAACCGTTGATTTGTAATTATTTTTATACACTAGCGTTTCTAGCGTTAATAATGTTTGAAATATTGCTCGATGATGAATTAATACTTACAGAGGTAAGGAGCAAACAATAAATCAGAAATGCCATGTACACTGAAGAACATTAGTAAATTAGTCCTAGAAATATTTAGGAAGATTACTTCACTGTTTTGTTTTTAATTTAATACACCATATTGCTTGTTGGTCACCTCGTTTCTAACAACATACAGTAATATCGTCAACAATGAAATGAACCACAGTAATTACTACCAAAACTATCTGTGTTAAATACATTCATCCAATACTTTTAACAACAGTTAATCCATGTGTGGATCACACACGTAGTGGACAGTATAACAATAAGGCCTCATTCTAAGATTTAATTAATGAAGCTTCTAATATAATAAATCAGGTTGTGTGACCATTTATTGGATAAAACCCCATTATGAAGTACATAAAGATACAAATACGAGATAAATGAAAAATAAAGAGGTCATATAAAACAGAAGGATATCGAAAAAGAGCTGTCTATATTCTGACGAAAATAGATTCTATGTGTAGCAGATTCGAAGGTATACAATGGACTACATGTGATGAAAAGATGTCTCACTCTATTGAAGCCACGTGCCACAAAGTAGTGTTCTAATTGAAAAGGTAACACCGTTTTCGTCATTGATACAAATATATATTTCGTTCTGCTAGTTATCAAAATCGTGTATAGGGAGAAACGTGTTCAGAGTGAATTTTCACTGTCTAAACTTATATTTTGTGAAGACACATGTGTACAGTTACAGTCGTTCTGGTTGTCCCTCTGTCAAGTGTTATCTCCATCAACCATTGGTAAAGCTGCATTTCAGTTTACTCTTAACATCTATTTTACGCAGAGTTATTATTCACTATTAATCTTGATGTAATTAATGACTGATCAATAATGTAAATAAATTAAAAATTGTACACATATATCAGAGTACCAGCAATGAGCACACTTTTTCATTATATTTTTGAAATTCGAGATGTTAGTGGTTTGTGAAAATTCGAATTCTATAGTTTAGTAACATAGAAGAAGAAATGTTCTTGGAGCATGAGAAAGGCAACATGTCTGCATACAAGGATAGGGCGAGGGTTACATATATTCTGTTAAGCCTTGAATATAACTGTTTCTTTCATTAATCTCTGCCAAAACTTTGAAATATTGATATTTTTTTGTTAAATTTAAGATGGCTATCTATAAAGCGTTGAATTACTATTTTTGATTTGTTTTTGCTTTGGTATTTTTAAAAAGTACGGCTTTTGAAGGTTCAAAAATGAGATGAAATCAACTGAGATAAAGTTTCTACACTCTGAGAGAAAATCGGTATAAATATATATATAGAAAGAAAAAGGAAACTCGTATTAAAACTTCAGTATTCAATCAGTGCTGGTGGTTAAATTTATTACTGGTAGCTATAAACGTTCACAGTAAATATCACGGAAAGAAGTTTCGTCAGTTTAAATTAGGTTTGAAAATTAATTTAAAAGTATATTTTAATATAAATACAAGTTATCTTAAGTCATTGTTCTTGAAGCGATGTTTGCACAGGCTTTTCATCATTACAGATTCACTTTTAATGCGATATGAACTAACAAAACATTTTGCTTTAGACGTAGATTTAATAAAGGCTGGAAAACTGCTAATATGAACGTGTAATGACAAGTGAGGACAATGTTATCCAAAACTGAGGACTTTAAACGATTAATCTTGTGTTATAATGTGTGTCTTTAGGGAATTTCAAGCATCTGTCAATGGCATTACCATAAGAAAACTATGCAAATTTCCAAAGTTATGCAGTCACCGCTCCTGGGAGAAATTCAAGCTTCGCTGAAGTTACACTACGCAATTGGGAATGCATAACTCGTGGTGAAAACTCACGAAAAAATGTGGTCATACTAATACACAGTTAACTTGGATGAATGGTTGGAGCATTAAGAAACTGATGAATAGTCGTTCGCTGAAAACTATTAAATATTTGATTCTATTGCAGTATGTGTGTGTACGTACTTGTATAGAGTTTATTCTGAGAAGCCAGGCGGCGTCAAAAACCGGTCGAATCAGAAAATGGAAACCTGGTAACTCGAGATTTTTCGAATGGTCACTCGAATTACTGGAATTGTATTTGATGTTTATAAATGTAAATACAAACAAGAAGAGGGTGAAACAATGGAAATATGCTGGAATTCAGGTTTATTTTTCATTCCCAATAAAAAGTGAAACTGAAAAACATCTGCTCTCCTCACTTCATTAATCTGATCACGAATGACAGTTATTCATAACTCCAGGTCATTTTTCATAAAATATTTTGTTAGATCATGATATCATCTGGTCTGCTAACAGTAGTTATTGTTACTCATCCCACACTTACACTTTAAATAGAAGTGATAGATCAGTAGAACTCACATTTATCAATATCAGAAAGCAATATTTTTAATATACACACGTGTCAATTGGTATATTTTTATGATACTATTGACCTGTACATCTAAGTGCGTTTCTGGGTGGTAATATGTATATAAGTTGTGTTTCTTATGTATACAGCTAGGTGTACTTCTAGATTACCAACGGTTGAAAGGGCATGCATGTTTGGTGTGATGGGGTTTTGAACCTCCGACTCTCAGATTGTGAGTCGAATGCCCTAATCACCTGGACATGACGGGCCACTGAGGCAAATAAATAAACTAGACACACGTTAAATAGAGTGAAATGATATTAACTTTAACCCAAAGCAAAGTTAAAGAACACAAGTGGTACGTTTACTCTAGAGATGTATAATCTGAGATAAAGTCCTGTGTTTTCAGTTATCTAGTGAGAAAAAAAGAGCAATATAAACTTATAAAGAGAAAATCATTCTTTTCTTTTGCACGAGCTATCATCGGGAATGATGGTCACTTTAACTTCAAAACGAGGCATGTTGTATCCCTTGGACATCACCTAACTTGCTAACTGAACAGGTCAATGCCGATGTTTCTACAGTGTTTAAAGTGTTGACACTTATTTAACTGATCTCGTTCTGCGAGTATCCAGGGCAAAGGCACTTATCTTCTAGCTTCTTTGATCATCTTTCTATAAGTATTCTTGCTTAATATGAACAGGAATCTTAAACTAAAGTACTTATTAACTAAAGGAATAGGAAACACATTAAAGTATGCATCACCTTATCCAATTTCTGATTAGAAATTACTTGTTCACGAGTAGATACAAATTACTATGCACTTTATTACATAGTATTTTAATAAGTAAAGACTAATCGAATCGCCGTGAATATCACAACGCTCAAGCGACGAATAAATAAAAATAACAATATATCTTTGCAGACGTAGAATATATGACAATAAATATTTATTTAAATATTTAATTATAGCATCAACTATATTTATATCAGAGTTAGAAGCTCACAGAAAATATTGAGTAGAATATACTGGCTTAGTCAAAGCGAAATAAAATAGCAAAATTACAAACTTCCTCAAATACTATTGATTAAAAACTAAGTGCTAATAGGAATATAAAAAAGAACACTCGTTTCGCAAACATAAGCTATTGACACTACTTAGGAACAGAGTGAGGAAACAGAATGTAACCTCGAGTATAACACTGATTTAAATATATATATATAGGTTTGTTTTAAATTTCGCGCAAAGCTACACGAGGGCTATCTGCACTAGCCGTTCTAATTTAGCAGTGTAAGACAAGAGAGAAGGCAGCTACTCATAACCACTCACCGCCAACTTTTGGGTTACTCTTTTACCAACGAAAAGTAAGATTGATCATGACATTAAAATGCCCTCTCGGTTAAAAGGGGTGAGAATGTTTGGTGTGACGGGGTTCAAACCCGTAACCCTCAGATTACGAGTCGAGAGCACTAACCACTTGGCCATGCCGGGCCAGTTTCAATTTTAAACGAGTAAATTTATACCTGAAAGATAGATATCAGAACCTGTATAAAAATATAAGCAAATTGTAGTATATATGGACTACGTAACAAGATTAAGAGAGGATTTCAGTTCTTATTTAATATATTAGAACGTGAGAGATTTGTATAAAAAACCCAGCTCCTTCTGTTACGTATTTTTTATTGTTTTATGTTCTTCGTAAACTAAACGCAACAGAAAAACGCAGATAACAGCTTGTATAATTTATTACACTAAACTATTAACAAATATATCAGATATAACATGAATTATATGATAACAGTGACAGATATTAAGTTACAACATTCGAAATTAATTACAAAACAAGATAATACTAGTTTCAAACTTCAAAATTAATCACAATACAAAATGGTACTGGCCTGTATCTAATATAATGATCTAAAATGAAAGTCTCAAATTCCAGTCTAGGGTGTGAATTTGGTCCCACGAAGAAATTCCGAAGCTTAAATGAAGAAGTTCAGGAACAGTTCACAGTTCAATAAATTCGCCGACTCTCAGCACAAGCAGTAATTTAGATGAATCGTAGAGATTGACGGAATAAAATCACAGCTTCCGCAGTCACAAATCCAAGTTGAATAATCACAGCAAACACTTAATCTTTCTCAAATAACTGACTCTCTTCTTTTGAAATAAAACTGATGTCTGAATCTCACTCCTGTCTCTCGCATCTTCGTCTGTTTATATATTGTAGGCCTAAACTCCCCGAAAGACCGCGAAAATTCTACAGGTCTCCAGAGCAATCCACGCATGTCCGTTCTTGCACGAGACTACACGTCTAGACACGTAGTCACCAGCACTTCATTTACAAACATATGATTGGTCTACTTAATTCAAGAAAATTCTAAATGTTACCCTAAATGAATAACAAAATATTAGTTTAAACTTCGAAACAATAATATCAATATGGAAAAATGAATAATAGAAATGAAAATTTAAACACAACACGACATGTTGTCGCTTACAAAATATTTACATATTTACATAACACCTTCCCTTCCTTCAGAGATCTTTGTTCACCATATCTCTCCTTCAGCAACAATAAAAACAAGTTTAATGTGCACTCAAAATCAAGGGGAATGGTGCAATTTAAATTGGATGTAATTCGCAATAACATTACACACGCATGCGTAAAACTGACACACGGTAATATATTAGAGTTTAATCAGCAGAAAAACAATTGTATGACGTCGTGTTTTTGAATTTCACATACATTTATGAGCATTGTACAAAACTCTTATTTATTATTAATATTTTTGTACTTTTCACTTTATTATCCACATTATAACTGTATTAAGACTATTAACATGTCATTTCTGATGTTAAAGAATCGTTACAAAATTGAAAATAAATTTTTTTCAGCATTTTAGTTATTTCTTCCGAATATATTATGTTATCAAAGGTTTTTGAAATCTTTTTTTCTATTCATGTTGTAACAAAAGATGGTAATTTTCACTAAACAGAAATGCATGATTTTAAAACTCAACATTTTCATTACTAAAAAATGTAATTAGATGTCTAAAGGCATTTCCAATGATGTCATTTTAATTCTAACAACTATGTTTGGAAGTGTGAAATCATACAAACATTTCATTTGAAACAACATTTTTTTTTCGAGATAAAACATCATTGATTATGAGCTTTTATGTACGTTGACTGCTTGTATACTTGCAAATACTTCTTTCTATTGTTGACATTGTAACTCCTGTTAAAGATTAATATATATTTAATAATTCCATTTCAAAATAAAGTATTTTCTATTCATCCTTATTTCATCTTCTACTAGTTTCACTAAGCCAATCTATTACTATCACACTGAATAAGTTTGTTAACAATTATCTAATATATATGAATACAGCGTTTTTGTTTAATTTGTTTTGTTTCGACTTCTTTTTGAGTTAAAACAGCAAATTATATAATTAGTCAGAGGTTTGGATTTGCTGTTTTTACCGCAGCCCTTTCTTATGATTTTACTTATTTAACTTCATTAAAATGTTATTTTTTCATTAATATTTATGATAAATTTTGCCATTTTCTTCTTCGATTAGATGACTAATCAGATTGTAAGAATAATAACTTTCGTTTACTTTTGCGTATGTTCTTGATGTTTTGTCTCCAAAATTAAAATGAAAAGTTTGCTATAATTAAACTAAAAATTAAAATAATTAATTTTTATTTAGTCACATAAGTGAAAATACATTAATCTATATAAATTGCAGATTCATTATACACTACTGCTTAATTTTTACTGACTTTGATTTTCACTAACAATTTGAATACTTCGTGTTATGTAATATTTCTCACGAGCTCTTATTCATCTTTTGATAAATTCCCTTGTTTCTTATCTTCAATAAGAAAAACGTTCAAATTATTCTCTAGTTTTATTTTTTACGTCGATGTAGCTTACAGCAGTCCGTGAGCAAACACTGCTTCAGGTATAAATAATTACATGATCAAAAGTTTCTGCTTGTAATTTATTCATCGTTATGCAAAGCATTGGATGTTTCTTTTTCGTCGGTTTGATTCAACACAAACTATGCCGTTAATTCAGTCTTTCTACTTGCAAATGGTAAATGAACAAAAAGTCAAATAACTGTATGAAACTAATTGTGCATTTTATGTTCTAAAAGTCTCCATATTGCTTCAGGTGCGCTAATATATTTTATATCCAAATAAGTCGCAGCTTTATCATGAACTATTGCTTGGTTTGGCTCATGTTGATTCTGTCTAATCATATTTATGTAGTTGTGGTATTTTACACATATCTGAAAATGTACTTCACTGATATATATGTTCAAACTTCGATATATATACGCGCATTATACTTGAAACTAAAATACTCATTAAACTAAGGTATATACCTGTTCTAAAAATCATAATTTCTAATTTGAACAGTTCTATCGTCTGTTATCTTATACAACCGATACCTATCTACAATTGCCATTATCTTATTTATAAATTCTTTCGAAAACTTATTTGCAGAATTTTCCATCAGCCACACATCCATGTATCATAATAAATCTCGTCACTATTTCAAAAAACATGCGTCAATTTCTAGATTTGGAGTTTCTTAGCACACTATTTTATCTGTCATTTCTAAAACCTTGTATTTTAACGTTTTATCTCAGTATAATCAAAACATATGCATGTACCTTAATAGCATGTACATAAGGTATTGATTACCCCTAAATATCCTACTTCAATTTTTTTCCATTTATGCATCAAGCGTAATTTTGAACACTTTTGCAACTAAGTCAAGTCTATCAAATGCTAACGTCCGGGCCCCCCAGTGGCTCAGCGGTATGTCTGCGGACTTTCACGCTAAAATCCGGGTTTCAATACCCGTGGTGGGCAGAGCACAGATAGCCCATTGTGTAGCTTTGTGCTTAATTCAAAACAACAACAAAAAAAGCTAACGTCCGGGAAATATGTCTTTCTGCAATACAGACCGATATTGGGCCCGGCATGGATAGGTGGTTAAGGCACTCGACTCGTAATTCGATTTTCGTGGGTTTGAATCCTCGTCACATCAAACATGCTTGCCCTTTCAGCTGTGGAGGCTGAATATAATGTGTGACGTTATAATGTGACGGTCAATCCCATTATTCTTTGATAAAAGAGTAGCCCAAAGGGTTGGTGATGGGTGGTGATAATTAGCTGCCGTCCCTTTAGTTTTACACTGAAACATTAGGGACGGTTAGCGCAGATAGCCCTCGAGTAGATTTGCGCAAAATTAAAAACAAAATAAAACAATCAACCAAACAGACCGCTTTGGATCGTATGTCATCGTTACAAACACGTAAAGTCTTGCACACCTACAAACAATAGCTATTGGTTCGTGAATGTTAAGAGGATGACAGTAAATAACCATTCTTACTCAAACAGTATGCGCGATATCATGTAAACTATACATCAGACCTTTATATTTCTCAACATGTAATTACGATTGCTTTATTTTAATTAATTGTCTTTGCTTCGACATGAGAATGTGAATAAACACCGCGTTACTAAAATAGCTTTCCTCCAATTAAAACTGTGTTACGTTCATCTTTACCAATTGTTGTTTGAACAACTTTGTACTCTAACATTGAAATATTTGAACGTTTTGCATTTTTATAACTTTCAATCTCCATATTCGGCTTTCATTCTAATAATCTATAGGGATAAAATAACGTATAAGTCACGGGATCCAAATCTGGGCTCAAAATGTTCAAATTTATTAACGAATGTTATACATTAGGTGGATATAATCTGATATTTCTTTCAAAAAGTGGTTTTCCATATTTTTTTCTTAAAACCTTTGCAACCTCATCCAATGTTAAGTAGTAACGTCTTCAATCAGAATTCCTATCATGCCTGCCCCGAGTGGCACAGAGGTAAGACTGCAGACTTACACCGCTATAATCCGGATTTCGTTACCTGTGGTGGGCAGAGCACAGATAGCCCATTGTGTAACTTTGTGTTTAATTCAAAAAAACAATAACTGATTTATCAAATGCGTTATTATCGATGGTGGTAATTTCCCTTTGTATATTTCTTCTATTTGCTCCCTTTCAGCCGTGGGGTCGTTATAAAGTAACGATCAATCCCACTATTCGTTGGTAAAAGAGTAACCAAAAGTTGGCGGTGGGTGGTGATGATGACTAGCTGCCTTCCCTCTAGTCTTACACTGCTAAATTAGGGACGGCTAGCACAGATAGCCCTCCAGTAGTTTTGTGTGAAATTTAAAAAACAAACTATTTGATCAGCTTTGAATTGCATTAAAACACCGTCTTTTTTTTTCAGTGTGCTTCTGAATTTTGTTTTCATCTTTTCAAGAATATGTTCATGTTCTTCTAACCTTCTTTTTTCTTGATCAAATATTCTATGATTTGATGAGCTCTAAATCTTTGTTATTAAAATATCGATTTTAATCTAAATAATTAACAAAACATGTCTTAACACTGATTTACTATCCACTTAAAATTTAAGACAAATCTTTTAGTTCACTTCTTCATACAGATATAAATATTGTTCTTGTAATTGGAAATGTTTATTACGGTAAATAACGTTTCGAAAAAATCTTAAATTACAGGACTTCGAAATATTTTGGTGTTTCGAGCTCAGGATATGCATAAATAAAAATGTAGAACAATCTAAAAAAGTAGATTTCAAGCTGACCTCCTTGAACGTTTGAATAATCATATACACACTTAAGAGGACAATAACAGGTTATAGTTTTGTTGCTAACAGCCAAGATGAATAAAGCATTAGCAAAACACAGCTGGAGTTAATATTTATATCTGATAATAAATCGAAAGAAAGTTTTGCTGCTCAACATTTTTGTATTCTAAGTAATTTTTGTTTTATTTGCCTTTTCTCTCACTTTTATTTTTTTAATATCATTTAAAAATGTAATCCTTAACTGACAAACCAAGACAGCTTTCTTTTTTTTGAAGTTATTTTAACTGTTGGCACTAAACTTAGCCGTTTGAATTTTCGAGTTACGAAGTTATGTAATAGGACAACATCATTAACCACTTTTCCTTTTGCTACGTCTAACGTGATACACACGTAGCAATATTCAATCAACAAGTGTGTACATCAAGGTGAGATCGATACTTTATGTTAAAAGTAATTGAATGGTGTTTAGCACAGAGTTATAGATTTCAATAGTTGTAAAATTCCCAAACAGTGGAAACAGAAACGGGTCAAGGTACTTTCGCTTCCTTTCATTTGGAAGAAATCCAAACTTCTCAAATATAAAACATACCAACATTAAAATTTCCAGAAAAGAAAACACTACACCTCATTATAAAACAACTGTAACGTTTGACCAATTTTATTTAATACCTTTTGATATTCAGGAAGGGTAGAAGTTATTTTAGTCTATACAAATGCAATAAAGCTAAGATATACCACATGCATAACGTAAGTCACGTTGTAAGTATGGTTGAATACCCTAAAATAGTACGGCTGAATATATAAAACAATATAAATTTGGGCTGAACAACAAGAATAGTAGGAATTTTCAACCCAACTTCTCATTGACAAAACGTTTGATCAATTTTAACGATTTTATCTAATTTCAGAAACTTTATCTTGAACATTGAGAGTACAAATTTTACAAAATCACAAGGTATCAAACTACCTACTTTTCAAAAATACAAATGTAATTCGATTCAGAGGCTTTGTGTCAAGTAGCTGATAGCACGAAATTCTAAATTGTACCAAACGAATCGTTTCGGTCCCGAGATTTGCAAACATTTGAAGTTTCCGCCTAAGCCTCTGGGGAACACAGGGTTTGTCCCCCCCCCCCAGAAAAAAGCAGGCCCCCAAATGTGGCGTGGATTTACTTTACAATAAACAAGTACTAAATATGCATTATAATGGTCCTGTAATTGTGAAGCAACGGACAACACGGTGGATAATTCAAGATAAATAGTACTTTATTTGATGTATAAAACTCTTTAGAATTTATATTGATATCTTAAGCATTGAGTGAACAGACACGATTCCTTCTCTCATTAGCAGTCATGGAAATGTTCGTTTGAGTATTGGAAGTTCGATCCTAGTCATTACATCAAACTAAACAACAAAGTCTAGGAAGTTTGCCAAGATAGAGTGGGAAGTTTTATCGATACATATAACTCCTCTCACTTAAAGAAGCGGGCTGACGCCACCTAGATGTTATCGTGTTCCGCTGAAGAGTGAAAGGTTCAGAACCTGGTTTTTAGCATTATAAGTCTTCAGACTTATCGTCGAGACACTGGGAATCACTTTGTTATATATAATTTTATTGTGCTTAAAATTTTGTTATTGAAATACTGAATTTGGGAAAAAAATTTATATCTCAATCGAGTCGTTTCTTTCTGAGAAAGTGATAAGTTTCTTCTAGGGAATTTCTGAATTGTTTGTTTGTTTGCATGATAAATTTTCACTAGTTGTTCCTAACTTAGCAGTGTAAGGCTAGAGGGAAGGCAGCTAGTCATCACCCCCACGTCATCTCTTGGGCTACTCTTTTACCAACGAATAATGGGATTGGCCGTCATTTATAACGCCCCCAATGCTGAAAAGTAAAACATATTTGATGTAACGAGGATTTCAACCCTCGAACCTCGGTATGTCTGCGGACTTTCAACGCTAAAAACCTTGTTTCAATACCTGTCGTGGGCAGAGCACAGATAGCCCATTGTGCAGCTTTGTGCTTTATTCAAAACAACACACCTGATGTAGTATGCACGCGCCCCAAGCTTGGCATTGCTGGCAAATAAACATATACTTATTTTGCTCGTGATTGTACTTCAGTATTCTTCATAGAATTGGCTGGGACTTGTAGATTGTTGTTTTGAATTAAGCACAAAGCTACACAATGGGCTATCTGTGCTCTGCCCACCACGGGTATCGAACCCCGGATTTTAGCGTGTAAGTCCGCAGGCATACCGCTGAGCCACTGGGGGGGGGGGGGCAGGGACTTGTAGAAGTAAAATCAAATGGAGGTGAAATAATTTATTGATTTGTATTTTGGAACTGAGTTTTCAAATTTTCTAAAAGAACTGTATGTGATTTATGTTTTCACTTCTCGGCTAATACTGTCTTTACTGCTAAATCTTAACTAACTGATAAATTTGTGTGATGTCTTCCGATTCTCAGCTTCGGAAAGTGTGCATGTGCCACGCCTTCTATTTTGCGTGTGAGACGTCGATTTCTTCTCGAACTGGTGGCGTTCACGCGAGCAAAGCCAGGTTTCTTTGCGTTCCCTTGTACGCGTGGATTGCTTGTTCTCGTTACAGCGTCATCATAAATTTATCGAGTAGGATGTTTTATTGACCTTTGTGACTGAATAAAGGCGCAGTGGATGTATATCTGAAACACAAAAAATATTGCAAGTAGCGACATCTGTTATCCTATATTTTAAAGACGGCTGGCAAAAGACATTAAAACTTAATTTAAAATAAAGTTAATGAAAACCTGTAGTTCATCTCAGAAGGTTGAAATATTGTTTCGTACTTTATGACAACAAAATTATGGAGGAATATTATTATTAATTTTAACTCGGGCTTGCAGGTCTAAAACAGTGATGAACACAGCACAGATGTCTTATTGTGTTGCTACGTGTTGAACAACAAATAAACCATGGATTTACAATATATTCAACAATCCTATCTACACTTGTTCTTTCATTATACTCCCTAGAGTCAGTAGACGGACGCTATTACGAAGGAAGAACAAAGGGAATGAAACTAAACAATATTTGATTCATATCAAACATCTACCTTATGTTTGAGTGTGAAATATGAAATGTACTAAAAACTGTTTCTCTTATCACTCTTTCATAATACAGAATTACACTAAAAACAGCTTAGCTATTCAGTGATTTTTTTAAAACTCAAAAATAAAAGGAGCTTCTAACTGTCTGTTGTAGATTCAATTCAGATATCAGGAAGTGGAAGTCATAACACGAAAGCTTCATGCAGGTTAGTCTTAAGTTTTTGTTTCTGTCAACCATTTTTCTTAAGTTTAGAGCTAATTTGTTTAGGAAAAATTGACTCTAAGTAGAATGATACATTGTAGCGGAAAACAGAAGACTCGCCTTTTATCCTTTTTGCTCTGCTCTACAGAACTAGATATGTTGTTGTTTTGGATTAAGCACAAAGCTACTGAATGGGCCATCTGTGCTCTGCCCACCATGGGTATCGAAATCCGGTTTTTAGTGTTGTGAGTCCGCAGACTTACCTCTGAGCCACTAGGAGGCAACTCAATATCATACACATTAATATATACATATATATATGATAACCCAAAGTTTGTATGTCACACTCTGTGTATTCTAAAGGCTTACTATTACTATTTTTAAAATATAATAGTGATGCAAGCATCGATAGTTCAGTCTTCACTTGTTGAATGACTAACCTGAGACAAAGGAAATAAAGAATATTTTTTGTGTGCTGAAGAATTCCACTGTCGACTGACTGAAAGAAATATTTCGAAAAACAAACGTGAAAGAAAAAACGCATGGAGAGAAACGTGATTGTGTGTATATATATTTGATGTTGTTCGGTTTATATTTCTCTGCTTTTTTTCATCTTAATATTACATACACACGTAACCTCTTTTACATTATTAAATATTTTTATTTGAATTTATTTGAATTATTCTCTTTGACAATTCTAACAGAAATGACAACTGTCAAAAAGCGCTCCCTTTACCAGCAGTCTGTTCTTGCGCTTATTAAAATAAAGTGGAATGGTGGCTGTAGAGATAAAAAATCCTGTGTCCACTGAGAGAAGCTAAGAGTTCTATTGTGCTAGACGCATCCTTTGTGTCAAAACTCGACTATTTTTGGGAACATTACATTCAGGCTCCTTTCCTATGATCCAAGACATATTTATTTATAATCAGTATGTGTAGGTGTGTGTGTGTTTTTCTTATAGCATAGCCACAAAAGGCTATCTGCGCAGCCCACCGAGAGGAATCGAACCCCTAAATTTAGCGTTGTAAAATAAAGACATATCGCTGTACTATTCCTTGATTTACTTTTACGACAGACAGACCGCAAATTAATACAAAGCATATTGACATGAATTAATAACTAATGCATTGTTCTAGATTAAAAATAAAGTGCCACCTATTAACAGGTACAAGATTTTTCTCATCGATTGTCAAGTTCGATTTTTCGCTTTGACTTTGCGTTCCACTTAATTTCTTCCGGGCCACTGACTTCAGAATTGTCTGTTAACTTCACGCCGATTAAATAATGATATATCTATGTAAAAGAAAAGTAGAACAACAACAAAAATTGTGCTAATGGAGCTCGTTAGCTTCTTTCTACCAGAAAAACAAAGAATTCTGATAACAGTATAAAAGGTGGTTCCAGTCATTTGAAAATCAGTTAGAGATTTAAAACAAATCAGCTTGAATATATTTTCATTGGAAAGTTTTCTCAGTTTCAGGATGAAGGTTGTGGTAAGTACAAAATATATTTATCATTTGTATATATACATTTTTTTTTTCGGGCCCGACAAGGCCAAACGTATTAAGGCGTACGACTCGTAATCTGAGATTCGCGGGTTCGCATCCTCGTCGCGCCAAACATGCTCGCCCTTTCAGCCGTGGGTGCATTATAATGTAACGGTCAATCCCACTATTCGTTCGTAAAAGAGTATCCCAACAGTTGGCGGTGGGTGGTGATGACTAGCTGCCTTCCTTCTAATCTTACATTGCTAAATTAGGGACGGCTAGCACAGATAGCCCTCGAGTAGCTTTGTACGAAATTAAAAAACAAACAGATATTAATATATATTTTCAGTCTTAAGCTCTTTGATAGTGAAATTCAGAGAGCATAGTTTTTATTATAAAGGGTGTTCAGAAAGTCACTGTGTAGTTTTGTAATCATATTTTACTCAGTCTATTTCAAGCCAGCAACTGATAACGGTGTTTAGAAACAAAATAAGAAGGATCCAAACCTGTATTGATGTCAGCGGGGATCACTTTCAACATTGCTCATAATTGTCATTCATATTTCCTTCTTGTATTCTATATTGAAAAATGTCTGTTAATAAATATATAAGTGCACAGTTCTTTCTGAACACCCTGTATGTTCGCCAAAAATATCAAAGAGAAAGTTTTAAGGGATCCAAACCCAGTCGTCAAAACAAATTGTTTTCGGATTAATCTTTTCAATTTTTAGAGATATACTTAAGTTTTTAAGTCCATCTACAATTATTTCATGATTTATAAAATATAATTGTTACATATTCACCTCTAATTGTCCATATCCATAAATAAACAGAACGGGACAAATGTTGATATTCATGAAAGTGCTTGAAACATTTTTTGTTTCAGATTCTTCTATTTGCTTTATTCGCTCTTGCTGCTGCTGGTTATGTGAGTTATCATCAGCCTGGGTATGGGTATGGTGGATATCCAGCTTACGGTTATGGTAGATACAGATATGGTGGGTATCCAGCTTATGGTTATGGTCATCGCAGATACGGATATGGTTACTATCCCAATTATGGTTATGGACATGGCAGTTATGGATATGGTGGTTACCCCAGTTATGGCTATAGACAAGGAAGGTATGGATATGGTGGTTATCCCAATTATGGTTATGGACACGGTGGATATCTTGCACTAGGACATGGATATAGTTCTCAATATTTTAAGACACCTTACAGCGGCTACCATGTTAGCTATCCAACATACGGATTCAGACACGCAGGGTACCACTGAATAAAGAAAATTTATAAAGGTGAGATTTCATTGTCAATACTATTGTAACTAAGATAGTGCAATTTGAATTATACTGTGTTTTTTATAAGAACAAATATTCGCTGAACAGAATGTCTATGTAAACTTAAGATTGTAATCACAGACACTTAAAATGTTTCAAAAACAACAATTTAGATTCGAAGATAAATAACACCCACTATTTGCCCAGCAAGGAGCTTTGTAAAGATTTGTTTGCATAAGTTAATTAACAACATTGTGCACACATACCTAAATAAATACATATACACACACATAAACAAAAATAAAAAATATAAACGATCTTTTAAAACTTTTTTATGAATTTACTTTAGCATTATTTAAAAAAGTTATGTTATGTGTTATATTACTTGTTTCAGCACAAACTACGGTTTGAAGCTTGGAAGAAAAATAGTTGTCTCTTCTGAACGCTTGAAGCTAAACTTGCAAAAACGTCTGTATGAAAACCAACCTCTCTTGGAATTACTTACACACTTTCTCAAGGGTATTCAGTCAGTTCGTCGGAGAACTGTTGAGAGTTTTTAACTTGGTCTTTTTAACAGTTGTTTATAATGAATTTACCTGTTCTTGGGCACTGACTTTGCGGTTGTTTTGTACAATAAATAAATATATATGTGATTATTTTCTTGTTATAATTTAATGTAACAACTTTTTCATGGTTTGAGCATGTTTCCCATCACCCCAACTTGCTTTTCGAAAATTGGTAAACAGAGTTGTCATAAAAACACCACATGTTCTATGTGGTTAATAAAATAGTTTCTCATAAATTCTCGGTAATACTTACAAAGCGTCCCTTCCTTCCCATCTCTTCTGGTATTTAACAAAAGTCGAATTCGAGGAAGATGCAGCAGGAGAGGCTGACGAATCAACACCATCAGTTCTAAGACTCGGCTGTTTAACTTCTGTTAGAGCCAAAGACTCATTATTAACACCACAACACTATTCATTCCTTGTATTCTAGGTATCTCTGTAACAAACTGTAGATCTAATTTTTCTGACATATTTTACCACAGAAAAGTTCAAATCTCACAGTTTAATTATAAAATAAAATAACTCACAAAACAACTATATAATGTAAAAACACTGCAAAACAAATTCTCTTTTAGAAACATCCACATATCTAATATAGTGTTTACATACTTCAAGAAATTTGACGAATGTTTGGTAATAACTATATTTTGATTATACAATCTATGTCTACTTCTGGATTCTTTGAAACAAACCCACCTTTCTCGTGATACACATTGGCTAGCTGTCAAAATGAAACGCCTTTTTGGAAGAAGTTACCAGAATTTTTCGTTATTTTGTTTCTATATTCTTTGAGTCCACGTGTATGACGGAATAATAGTAAAGCTAACTCCTACGTCACGACTTTTATTCGGTCATTACGTTTCTCTGTAATAAAAATATTAATAATGTCTGAAAAACAAAGATAAAATCGTCGAAATATTTCAAGGGAGGCAGTTTGGAATTGTTACTGACCAGGAAGAATTCTCTCCTGGTAAACACTGTTTCTATTTATCATGCAATTGCTCAAAATCATGTAACTGTGAGATAGCTTTGGTTTTATGCTAATATTTGTGTATTAATTTGTAGAATTTGAAAAAAAAGAATAAATTAGGTGTTGGAATAATTCTTGGTACTTTTCTCTTATTTACATGTTTCAGTTAGTAACATCTCTGTAGTTTAATGAATAATATCTTACAATTTTACCAAGTGCTAGAACCTATAGAATACACAGAGGGGGCGGTAAAAAGTAAAGCATGTCTTTCGTTGGTTAAACGGTTCGCCGCTTAAACGATCGTTCACATGAACATTTTTCTTACATCAGTAATAATGACTTTACAAAACCCACAGGCTGACACTTTAATAACACTTCACACTGCATATCTGATATATCCATACTTCTAAACACATTTGCTCCATCCACTGTAAAACAAAGAAAAAATCGGTAAAGAAATTTGATTATTATTTTTTTTTAGATTAGGCACTCCCGACCCCTATAGAATGAAAGAAGAATTATATTTTCTTTAACTGTATCCTTCCATTTTTTCTCCTACACTTTCTCACCCTAATGAGGTGTCTACAACATTTTCCTTGAAGATTTACACTTTTTTCTTGCCAATTCACTTTTAGCCACACACTTTTGTTACCTTTATATTTGTACAGCGGTAAGTCTACGAATTTACAGCGCTAAAATCAGCGGCTCGATTCATTTCGGTGAACTCAGCAGATAGCTGGACATGACTCTGCTATAACAAAACACACAAACACCTTCATATTAATCTTTTTTCACAGTCGTTCTTTGCTCTTCATGTTCATGTACCTATTGTTGTTGTGTCCCTTAAAACAACATAACCCGACGCACATGTTCATTTATTTCCTAATACTGCTGCTTGTAATTGATGTTCTACTTTTATTTATTATTTTTGAGTGTTCGTTTTTCTCCTTTCCATGCTGTTTTCGTTTTAAAATATCGATTTTAATCTAAATAATTAACAAATCACGGCTTGATACAAACCAAATATCCACTTGAGACAAATCTTTCAGGTCACTTCTTTATACACATATAAATACTATTTCTGCAATTGGAAATGTTGTAATACAATAAATAACGTTTCGAAAAAGTCCTAAATTACAGTACTTCGAAATATCCTGGTACATCTCGCAAGGAATAGACATAAATAAAAATGTAAAATGATCTAAAAGCAGTAGATTTCAAGCTAACCCTCGTGAACGTTACTTACATTTTGTATCATAAGTTTCTGAAAACTAAATCCTGCTCCATAAAATGTCTCCAACTTCAACATTTCCTGCAAGTGTCAATTATATACACACTTAAGAGAATAAACCTGAAGATAGTTTTGCTGCTCAACTGCTACCTATTCTGAGTAATTTTTGTATTATTTCCCTTTTTTTCTGTCTCTCTATTTATCTATTTTTTTATATCATTTGAAAATATAATCCTTAACTAACAAAACAAGACAGCGATATTTTTATTGAAGCACTTTTAACTGTCGGCACTAAACTTAGCCGTTTAAATTTTCGCGTGACGAGGTTATATAATAGGACTACTTCACTCACCATTTTTCCTTTTGTCGCGCCTAACGTGATACAGACGTAGCAAATTCAATAACAAGTGTGTACATTGTGAAGAGGGATTGACATTTGATGCCAAAAGTAAAGTGAATGGTGTTCAGCACAGTTTTAGATTTTAATTAATGTAAAATTCCCAAACAGTAGGAATAGATACGGGTCAAGGTGCTTTCGCTTCCTTTTATTTGCGAGGAATCTAAACGTTACAAACTTCTCAAATATAAAAATAAAATCATAAAAATTTCCAAAATAGAAAACACTACACCTCGTTATAAAACATCTAGAACGTTTGACCTATTTTATTTAATAATTTTTGATACTCAGGAAGGCTAGAAGTTATTCTATTCCATGTATATGAAAAAAAATGCAATCTAAGCTAATATTTCCCACACACACAACGTAAGTCATGTCGTGAGTATGGCTGAATGTCAAAAATACTTGAAATCTTAACGCAAGTTTTTCACTGACAAAGCGTTTCATGGATATCAGCTATTTTATTTGTATTCATGAAGTATATTTTGAATTTTACACAATCACAACGTATCAAACCACTTTTCAGAACATATATATAATTAGATAAAGAGACTTCGTGTAACGTAACTCCATAAACAGCTGATCGCATCAACTTCTAAACTGTACCAAACGAATCGTCTCGGTTCGAACATTTGCAAAAAGGTAATAAAAAAATCGCCTAAGCCCTTAGGAAAAACTGGAAATTCCCCCAAATCTCTTCTCTTAAAATTCTTGACTCATCAATTTCTAAATGGTTCCAAACGAACCGTTTAGGCCTTGAGGTATGTAAAGAAGAAAAACTTCACCCAACACTTTAGGGAACCCGAAAATTTCACAAAAACATTTTAAAGGAAATTCCCCAAAAGCGGGCTCAAATGTGGCGTTGATTTACATTAGAATAAACAAGTACTGCAATTAATCACAGCTCTTATCTTAATTTAAAAACTTAAATTTGTGGTCCTGTAAATGTGAAGCATAGAACCACATGGGGGATAATTCAGTATTAGTAGTACTTTATCTGACGCATGAAATGTTTAAGAATTTATATTGATATCATAAGCATTGAGTGAACAGACACAATTCCTTCTCCGATTAGCAGTCATGAAATGTTCGTTTAAGTATTGGAGGCTCGATTCTGGTAATTACATCAAACTAAACAACAAAGTCTAGGAAGTTTGCCAGGATAGAGTGGGGAGTTTTATCAATACTCTTCTCACTTAAAGAAGCAGGCTGACGTCACCTAGATGTTAGTGTGTTCGGCTGAAGAGTGAAAGGTTCAGAACCTGGTTTTTAACATTATAAGTCTTCAGACTTATCGTTGGGCCATTGGAAACCACATTGTAATATATAAATTTATTGTGCTTATAAGTCTTTATTTAAATGTTAAACTTGAGAATAATTTTTCTATCTTAATTACGTCGTTTCTTTATGAGGAAGTGATACACTTCTTCTAAAGAATTTCTGAATTGTTTAATGCGCTAGCCGTCTTTAGTTTAGCAGTGCAAGACTAGAGGAAAGGCAGCTAATCATGACTACCCACCGCCATCTCTTGGTTTTTTCTTTCACTAACGAATAATGGGATTGACCGATATTTATAACGCCACTACGATAAAAAATTGAGCATCTTTGATGTGACAGGGATTTCAACTCGCGAACCTCAGATTACGAGTCGAACGCCCTAACCTCTTGGCCATGCCTGGCCTCTTATTAAGTAATCCAGAAAATAATATAAATAGTAATTCACATTTTATGGTTGTTTTTGTAATCCATCTCTTGGATCGCACTTACTAACACTTCATCAATACGCATGTTAAATAATTATTACTTTTTACATTTGCTGAAGTAAGGTCTTTTTTATACATAGCGCAAATGTTATTTATATATGCTGTGCAATATACGTTTTATTTTTAGACAGGGTATATGGATTGTTAGTGAAGTTTTGAGTTTTTGGTTTTCCTTTTTGAAGTACACGAAGGTTATCTGCGCTAGCCGTCCCTAATGTAGTTGGTTGGTTGATTTAGTGTTTTATGGCACAAAGCAGCTAGGCTGTCTGCACCAAACGTCCGGTAAAAAACTAAAATTAAAGTAAATGAAGTAAAATTCATAAAAAGAAATGAAACAGCATTTACAATTATAAATAGCATAAAACCAATGTTGACATCTCGTCTACAATGTTAGGAAAGAAACCAGAGTAAAGGAATTTTTATATGCAAAAACGGCTCGTTTTGGGTTCAGAAAATATTTTAAATAGAAGAGCGAACAACGACCTTCTTCGGTCATCGTCAGGTTCACAAAGAAAGAGGTAACTGACCGGAAGCTGACCACATGTTTGGAAGGGGTTGTATAACTGAGTGTCGCAATGTAGAGGGCGCGGTTAGATGTTTGAATATATAATAATCTATAATATTAATATAGGTATAATGGCGTTCCTTTATATTGGTTTATTTTGGGTTTAAGTTGTTGTATAAGTAAGGCTTCTTTAATTTTTCGTTTGTTTATGTTTGTTTCTTTATTTAGTATTTTAGTGTTTTCTATGGTTATGTTGTGTCCATTTGACTTGCAGTGTTCGAAAACGTGTGAAGGTGACTTTTTATGTTCTTTGAATCTGGTTTCCATTTTTCTACTTGTTTCTCCTATATAGAAGTCGTGGCAGTTATCACATTGTATTTTATAAATAATGTTGGTGTGGTGTTTGTCAGTGTAGTTCTTACATAGTATAGACCTTAGTTTTGTGCCTGGTTCTTGAATAAATTTAGTGTTAACTGTAATGTTATATTTTGTTACTAGTTTTTGCCAAATGTTGGTTATTTGTTTGCTGATGTCAGGAATATATGGTATACAGCAGTATATGGTTTCGTGATTTTTTGATTCGTGATATATATTCACTTTTGTTGGTTGATTTTGCTTTCTGTCTAGGTGTGTGCGTATAATGTTTTCTACAGTTTGTGGAGGAAACTTATTGATGTTGATGAAGTATTGTTTTATTTTGTCTAATTCATCGTTAATTTTATCTGGTGAGCACAGTTTTATGGCTGTGTTTATCTGGTTTCTTAGTATGCTGAGTTTTTGTTTTGTTTCATGTGCTGAGTCCCAAGGAATGTATAGTCCAGTATGGGTGATTTTTCGGTGGATTTCTGTTTTGAATTTTGTGTCGGTTCTTATAATTTTGAGGTTAAGAAACGATATTTGATTGCTATCTTCCTGTTCACATGTGAAGTTAATGTTGGGATGTATAGAGTTAATGTGAGTGAAAAAATTAAGATTGTGTTCTGTAGATTTGAATCCCGCAACCGTGTCATCTACATATCTGTACCAGTATAGTGGTGGATGTAATGCAGTATTAATTGCTTGTGTTTCAATTTGTGTCATAAAAATATTGGCTAGAACTGGTGATACTGGGTTGCCCATGCTTAGGCCATTTGTTTGTATATAGTTGTAAAAGACTTTCTGTAGCATAGTGGTAATAATCATAACCTACCAGGAAGACCAACAGTACAAGAAACACCGTCCGTCACCTGAAGTTGGCCATTTCAGTCCTGGTTCCGGGTTATGTGTCATTATGGCCATTGTCAAAAAGTAAAGTAATAAAGGTTTTAAAAGACATGTAGCAAAATTGTAAAAATAATTTACCAGGATGACTAACGGGTAGTTCAAACAGCAGCGTTAGTCACCTGAAGTTGGCCTTTCTAGTCCTGGTGTCGAGTTTCTTAATGTTACGGCCATTTTCTAATATTAAATCGAACTAGAGAGATTGTGATTCTAAAAAGGGAACCACATGAAAAAAAGGTTTAACTTAAATGGCATTAAAAAGAATAATGATCTTCAGAAAACTAAAAACTTTATCAAGGTAGACAGTGTTACCATCACCAATAACACTGTCTAATGTAACAGACAATATTATTTGAAGATTGTTTTAATCAGGTATTAAACAATGTAGTCAGTCATGAAACAAATATCTGGTTATAGGTTAAATACATCCACAACTTCTTAAACACAAAAGAATGTTTTAAAAAAAACGTCTCTACAAACAATACCTATCTTTCTAAGTTTTTACTACCATTGTTAAATTGGATGATTTTATGATTAGATAATTTCTATAAAATATACAACTTATCAAGAGTTGAGTCAAATGCCTATTTATTGTGCTAGATATATTTATTAATTTTGGCAAAGGTAAACTAAGTTATAGGCCTATCTTCCTTGTAACAACTGAAGTTTCTGCATGAGTGTTATTGTTTTCTTCCCCCACAACTGTAAGCAGCAGAATTATTAAACCATGAAATAAGTAATAAACAAGCCACAATATTAAGAAAACATTGAATATTTCCTTACCAATAAGGTTTGAGAACCATGTTAAGCCTTATAAGTGATCTTCATCTGAATGGACTATCAGATTGTGCAAACAGGTAAATACAACATTTAAGTTGGATTATACAATTTGATTTCTCCTTTTTAACTACGTTCACAATGTAACAATACAAAATGTTTAAGCCAGCCTGTTTTTGTGTAAAGAGAACTGTAACAATGAAAACAAATACAAGTTATAAATCAACTTTATTTTGGAAACAAAAAGAGTGTTATTCCAGCATTTTGTAATTCAATAACAAAAACACCCAAACATACATTTTCAAATATAAGGGAAAATGATAATCTCAAAGACTCAACAAATGTTATTTTATTGTAACAGTTGCCTTTGATGCTTTTGCTCAACCATATTAGCAATCTAGTCCATTTGCTGCTTTATTTCATTACAGAGAATCTCATGCTACATTTATCGAATAGCGATCAATCAGAAAACATGCGACTCAAATGAAAATAGTTGTTTTTGACAGGAAAAGAATATGTGAAAAACCGTTTCACATTTAAAGACTTGTATTTCTCAAACTAAAGAAAATACTATATAGTCATATCTTCACAAAACTTCTTTGCTTTACTATTAATGCTGAAATATTCTGACATTAACAAGAGATTCTATTTCATTACAAACTTCTATCAAGTTGTTTTCCAAAGCTAGAACTCATCTTCTCCACTGCAGGCATTAAACATGTCATCTTCAGACACTCTTAGGCCTTCATTTAACACTCCTACGAAAAAAATATTTATATCCACTAAAGTGATACCCTGAGTGGATGTTTTAAAAAAAAATTTAAATATTATTTCGCAAATATCTGAAAAGTCAAAATATTATTGCTCCTTAAAATATATAGAGATAGGGTCAGTTAATGGCGATTTCATTTAAATACAAAATTATTCGCCTAATAATAACATTTCAAGTTGCTCTGGGGCCTATTAGGCCCCAATTTTCGTAGAAGTGTTAATATAGAAGTAAGTTGATTATCTGAAATATAGTTACGTGCATTACACCTGTAACAACAAATTACTTATCACAGTTTTAACACTGAAATTTATACGAGATATTATTACATCAGCATTAAAGGCATTCTGTTGTCATTCTGTAAATGACAACAGAAACAAAAGTACAGAATAATTATCTTATCAAAACAACTTCAAAAATAAATACTTCCAAAAATCGTCGTATTTTTGAAGTTATTACCAAAATTAGTATCTAACATGTTATTTCAGAAGTTAATATTTTTCAGATGCTTAAAATAAAGTTACCTTGGTAAATGGATGCTAGAACAAGTTCTTTCAAATCTTTTTGACCTTCAAGTTCACTTACCATCTGGAATACACATTAAAAAGAAAGAAAAAAAAAGATTATATATATTATACACACATAAACATGTGCATGCATGTAAATATGAAAACAAATATATCACTTAGTTAAAATATTTACACAAGTCTTTGATGCTACCAAGACATGTAAACATGTCTTAGTTGTCAAATACATGACTTGCATGTCAAATTTATGTAAAAATAATAGTTCTCACTTTAATTTAATAATTGTTATACAAAAATACTTTTACCTTATGACTGTCATTTTGTAACATTTATGTTAGGAAGTTCACACATACATAAAAAAAAAATCATTTGAAAACTTTCTTTTTTCTGCATTCTTTAAAGCTCCATGATTTTTTTTTCCTTTGAAACACACACACAGGCATAATGAAAATAGCCTTACACTAAATAGCGTAAACAGTATACAAGTTAGAAAATCATCACTACATAACAATGATGGAGGTGTAATTTTTAAAGAGAAAAGTAAAATTAAAATTACTAGTTGAGGTACCTGCACATTGGACAAAAGTTATTTAAATTCACAATCGATGAAAAGGTTATCTCAAGAAATGAAAAGTTGTTTCCTTTATATATAATTTAAAAAAAAACCCAAAATGCCCATACACACAGCAAAACGCAAAAGGTGAAACTAAGTTTACATGCAACTACTCAAGGACCCAACAAACCTTCATGCCAAATTTGGTGAAAATCCATCAACAGAGGAGAAATAGTGTTTAAAAAAACCTACAAAAAACGCTCATAAAAACCTCAAACTACAAAACCGAAAATTTTTGTGCATTCCCCCTCCATGGACCTAATGAACCTCCATACCAATTTTGGTGAAAATCCATCCACACCCTGTGAAGTATTTGCATGGTCATACAACAGTGTTATTATATTTATATAGATGGAGCCAGTACATTAGATCTGCATGTGAGTTATTCATGACATCATATCTGCACCCTTAAAATGGAGAAAAATAAGGTTTTCCATGATGGGAAACAAAGGCAAAATGAGAAAAATCATGACCACTATTGCAAATCTACATGCACAGAAGATAAAACATTTCACAAAGTTATGGGTTATACATCACGTAATAAAGCTTTTCCAGCATCATTTAAGCAAGAATCCCATTACAGTATGCTACTTTTGTAATTTGGTAGCAAAGGATAAGAGTTTTAATTGTTTCACTTTATTTTTTTCTCACGAGTAAGGACTCTGTTACGGACTTACTGGAAAACTGTTGTTTTTTTTATACACTTACATAGAGACAGACAAATGTTAAAGATTTCGAAATACATCAAAAGAGCATATTGAAAATGAACTACCACCAAATATTGCACATATTCTCCATAAAACTATTAAATCCAAATTAATGTAGCATAAACCCCAGCAAATCACTGTTAACATTATAAAATCAAACTTTAAAAAAATAATTCAGTTTAATGTTTCATTCTCAGTAAAACATTGTAAATCTCATATTAGTAACAGATTAAATAAATTTTAGAAAAAGACATTGACAACTGTGAATATCACAGGTACATAAAATACGTTAAACTTTCACAGTAAGATTAAAGTAATTAATACTGATTTGGACAAGTGTGCTGATTCATTGGTAAGTGTAACTTCTTGGAATCTAAAACAACCATGTTATTCAACATTTGCACAACACATTTAAACACTCTTTACTGAAACAAATGGTAAGAATGATAAGTTGTTGATAAAAATACTTTATGTCTAGTTTTGCTAACACACTGACTACACAACCATTTTACTAATTTTTTCAAAGTTGTATAATTATACTAATCTCAATAATGCTGAAACCACATAAAAGTGAAGCATGAAGAATACCGTATTCACTATAGTTATGTAATATAACTAAATCATCATTGTACATAAATACTTTACTTACCAATATCATTTAAAATAGTTTCATCAATATTCTTGACTTTTAGATGCTGTATAAGAAAATTTTAAAAATTGTAATCATTCATACACATTTACAAATACACTGTGTAAATAAACAACGCAAATGAAGTGATAACGAACACTGCTGACACTACGTAAGAACTGTTTCAAATTCTCTCATGCATTAAGAATATTGATTGCATATATCTTGAGATTAATAAATTCCAACTGTTTGACAGCTTTTAAACAATCATTTGAAACTAAAATTACTTCAGATACATACCACACACATGACTTCAATGCTTAACCAAGAATTTCCTTCACTGCTTACCTTTTCCAACCATAAAGCTACAATGATCTATTTGTTCCATACCTACCACAGGGATTAAGCCCAGTGGTGTTAAATGCTTTGTTGTTGTTTTTTTTATAATATTGTAACACATGAATTTGTATGCATGCATGTGTGTGTACAATTGTACATCTGCACAAACCAACACTGCGACTTTTTATTATAAGGTTTTTTTTTTCCTTCTCTTTTTTCAAAGATTTATTATCAAAATAGGTAAAGAAATATCCAAAACTCTTTCACAATATTTTATTTTCCCATTACTGTTATTGGTATCTTCTTTCATCACTAAATTTATGGTCCAGCAGCAATGAGGTTTATTCAGAAATCCAAGTGACAGATCTATGAATATTACCCGAGTAAATTTAGGCAAGCCACCAAAAGATGTAAAAGTTTTTGTCATGCAAAAATATGATAATTGGTTATCTGCAATCTGTTTATTCAAAATCAAAACCAAGATTTTAGCACTTTAAGTCTGTCATTTTATCATTGCCTCACCAGTGGACACTTCCAGAAGAAAAGTGAATAGAAAAGGTGTTAAAATGTGGAGTGATAGGGAGAAGATAATCCTTGACCAATTTAAGCTCATTTCTCAAGAGTCTGTTCAATATTTAAATTGCATTTTCACAGAGACTAAACAACTAGTATAGTCTCAACGACTTAAGTTAACAGAGGTGATACTTCAGAATTAACACAAACATCAAGCTACAACTGTACTGTCATAATAAACTAATGAAAAATAAATTTGCTGTATTTCCACCACTCAATGATAGAAAGTGCCTAGTGGCATTCTTCCTTTACCCAAGTCACACTTTAAAGTGCTCTTTTGAAAATAGATCAAATGTTATATTACTCTTGAATATTTTGTTGAGTAGATTATGCCCAACACCACCACAGAATCAAATGATTGGACAGTTAAAACACAATCTTAAAATGCAATTTTGTAGAAATTAAGAAATTTAAAAAATAAATTAACTTACTGCACCGGGTACTAAAAAACTTGAATGAATCTCATAAACCCATTTCTTCATTTTTTTTGCTGTTCCTTCTTGATAAATAATAGTTATCAAGTAGAAAAACTACAAAAAAGAAAATGTTATTACAAACTATGAATAACTGCTCTGTGTAAAATATGGCTAATTTTCAAAAAACTACTACAAGGAGTAAATAGGAAGATTCTAATTGCAAGTCAACTAAACACTGTACTTAGCAGCTAATACAGAATAAAAACAAGTGTAAAAAAAACTGTACATTTTACAATTTTATTACCACCTAAATAGTCAAATGAAATCAGCTTGAACAGACAAACACCAGCTCAGGACAATAACTTACAACCAACAAATAAACCTGGTTTGTGATCATGAAGTCATGACGTTCTGATGTAGCAGTTGTCAGATTACTTTTTAGTATCTTTTAAAAAGTGTATATATTTGTTTAATTTAATATATTTATGTTAAATACATAACATTAAGAAAAATGATACAACTCAGAATTAATTTCAAAACCAATAGCAATACATATATGAAATTTACTAACAAGGAACCTCTTGGTCCACTGAGACAATACCATCCATAAACTTGCAAAAATTATGCCTAATCTTTTCATTCTTATATTTATCAAGCCTTTCCCCCTTAAATTAACTACATACACATCTGAATGTAACCCATTCCAAAGACCTGTAACTCTGTTTGAAAAACAAAACTGTTAGTCTTAGCTGACTCCAACCCTGCCATAATTTATTTTCTGTTCCCTTGTACAAGCATTTTCACCATTACATACAAAAATAAAATGTGGTACACTTGCAATATCAATTCATTTAACAGTCCTAAATACTTTATATAAATCCCTTCCATCTCTTCATTTTTATACAGGAAACAATTCTAGAATAAGCTAAAATACCTAAAATGAAGTTGATAACTCTGACATCAAATACATAAATGGATGAATGACATGAGAACCTTTACCTTTCCTTATGCATACAGGGTTAATTTAGTTGTTAGTCAAAATCTGATTCCACAACAAACATTGATTTTTGGATGAACTGAAGTTTTTCTATTTCTGCTACTGCAGAATGAGTTGAAAAATCAAGATTTACTAGCTACAGAACACGTGTAGCTAAAGGAGTAAATCCCAACTTCTTGAAGAAAACAGTTCATGGTTTAATATCAGATGAATCATGTATACTGATTTTTATAACTGAAAACCAGACAACTTTTTTCTCAAAACAAAAATAATGCATAAATCTCATGCAATATATTTACATGTTAAGGATTTACAATTAACATATCAATACCACATTTTCTGTAAAACTAAAAGAGGCAAAATAATTATATAGTCTCACAAAATAGATAAGTTGTAGTACTTACTAGACTTGCAGCCTCACTGTTGCTAATGAGATCGTACATGAAAACAGCTAAATAGGCCTGATGTCTCAACAGCTTCCACATTGCATTAAATGGACCATGGTTTTCAAGAAGACCCCATACACCAAAAGATACTGTTAATGAATATTATTGATACTTCAAACTACACTAATCCTAAGCAAAATGCTTCAAGATAGATGGTCACTATTCTTGAACATGAATTCCAACAAAACTGGAAAGCACCTCTGAGTTACCAAATATGCACCTGCATCTCAAATATCTTAAGTACAAATTAATTTAATAATTTTTGCAACTTGTAATTCAAAAAAATATTTCAGAATTTATTTTGTCATGTTGTACAAACTTTCATATCTATGTAAATTCGAGCCATAAACATTACTTTCTTTTTCTTTAGGATGGACAGAAGAAATTATAAAGTACAAGTTTATCTTTGCTAATAAACTATCATCCCTTGAAAGTACAACGATTCACATCTTTTTACTCATGACTTCTTTTTGTTAGTGGTTTCAATGCTACAGTTCTTCACTATTACACACTTTTGGTATTACAGCAAGCGTTTGCAATAACAAATGAGGTTCAGCTGTGGAAGAAAATAAATTTGTACTGGTAAAGCTACTAAGGTTATCTACCCCATCCCTAATTTTAAACTTCTGACAAGAGGAAAGGTAATTGGTCAGTTTTATCTTACCACCATGCTAAAGGATAAACTCTCTCATGATGCATCCACAGTTTAAGTTGAGCATATGTGTTTGTTGGGGAAGGGAGTGATGGGTGGATAGGGGTGTGGTGTTGTAGCATTATAATTTTTAAAATCCAGCTAACTGCATTAGAAATACAGGTCTCTACGAGTTCAACCTACAAGACTTGAATAATGCCTAAACCAATATTTAACAAGAAATCACATTAATTTGGTAAGAGTACAGAATCCAAGCCAAATTAAACCTACAGGGATAATTGTGTTGTCACCATTTATTAAACATTTTTACTCAGATGAAAATTTTGAATTTGGTTAGGGTCACGGTGTGTCAAATTTAAGCAACTTTGAATGTGGTCATCAGAAATGGCCATCTTAGCAGAAAAGAGAACTTTTTGAAAGCCTTCAGGATATAATGTTATTTTATTTTATTTTTGTCAAGACTTCTTGAACCTGTCATTTTCTAACTGCAGAAGTCACTAAGTTGAATATTTTTGTCAGGATTACTCTACATCATTTTTTATTTATCATGATAAAGCTGTATTCTCACATATTTGCAGTTAAAACAACAAAATTCCCAGATGTAATTGGATGAGAGTAGTCTTACCATTAGCAAACACCCTCTTGTTAACTCTGTTGCTATGAACTCAACCAGACAGAGCTCAAGACCTCAAATTCACCGTTATTAATTTACATACTAAAAAATATCCAATCTTTCTCTGAACCTTCAAGAAAGTTCCCAAACTTTCAGTAAGCATTAAGTCATCTGTAGACAATAGTAGTTTTTTGGTAAGTGATTTCACTTAGTATTTCTTCATAAATGTATTAAGTCAAAGTATTGACTGCTACTAGTATTTAGATGAAATTTGAGATTTTAAAAGTAAGAAAATTTTTTTGACATTTAGCATGAAAATAACTATGCAATATCCAAAATCCCCTAAATTTAAAATATTCTGTGAAACAGTATATGTTATTTTCTCTACCCTAACTCAATATAAGAGTGGTTAGTTTGACCAAATTCACAGCCACCAGAATAAACACAAAATAAACATGACCAATATGTAGTTTAGTTAGGACAACTTCCTCTTTCTGATTCTTACAGAAGCAAGATGGTTAAAGTCCAATATTTGGTTTTATTTGAAAAAGCTTGTTTTCGCATTCCTCACTCCAAGTCGACTGCCAGCTGGCATGGAGCCGAGCCTTGAATACACAATCATAGTCCATGTACGGAATAGGCACAATGGTGATAGTGCCACAGCAGATAGATTTAGCAGCCATGTCTGTAAGCTCATTCCCGCGAATACCAACGTGGCCTGGTGTCCAGAAAAACTGGATAGAAGTAGATGTTAATGAGAAATGGGTCAGTTGGTTTTGAATATTAGTGAAAACAGGGTGCAAACCAACGTGAAGCAATTCAAGGGCCACTAGAGAACTAAATGAGTCAGAATAAATAGTGCAGTTGGAGTCCTGCTCAGCTTCAATATGATCCAGGGCATGAAATATGGCATGCAGCTCACCAGTGAACACAGAAGCTGTAGAGGAGATTCTGTGCACAACCACCGAACTGCAAAAAACAATTGCAGAGCCCACAGAGTCATCTGATTTGGAACCATCCTTATAAATTGGAATAGAAAGATTGTTCAAAAGATGTTCAGTAAATAAAAGATGGTACTTCCAATAAGGAGTATCTGCTTTTCTCAGATGACATTTGGAGACTGTAATAAGAAATGGTGGGATGGGCTGACCATGGGATACTGCAATTTATCCAAAAACAAACCCAAATTCATACAATTGTACCTGGAGCAGTTGCAGATCATCTGTTTTGGAAGAGTATGGCCCACCAAGGAAGGAAAACACAACCCCAGGTGGGATGCTTTGGTAAGGAACGAAGTTTTAAAGAATATAGTAAAGACAGGTGCAAATGGCGAAGGTGCAAAGCAGGTTTATGAGATTCTATGTATAAGCTCTGAACTGGGGAGGTGCAGAAAGACCCAGTGCAGAGCCGAAGTCCTTGATGATGAATGGGGTCCAGCATCTTTAAAGCCGAGGGTCTGGCAAAGCTACAGACCAGTGATCCATAGTAGCGTTTCAATCGAATAAGAGCACGATATACCTTTAACATAGAACATCGATCTGCTCACCAAATGGTGGTTGAGAGGACACGGAGGATGTTGAGTGCTCTTGTGCATTTGATCTGCAGCAACATAAAGTGTGGTATAAAGGTCAGTTTATGGTCAAAGCTAAGCACCAAGAACTTGATATCGGGGACCACAGGCAGTGAAACTTCACTGATACAGAGTTCAGGATCAAGGTGAATACCCCGCTGGCGGCAAAAATGCATCCAAACGGGTTTAGAGAGAAAGAAATTAAAGCTGATTGCCGTGGTCTACTTCAGTACAAGATCGAGGGCAGTTTGTAGTTACTGCTCAATATATCTCATGTTCGACGACTGACACGAGATGTGAAAGTCGTCGACATAGAGCCCGTTTGCAACAGTGCGAGGGAGTTCTTCAGTGATGACATTAATATTTATACTGAAAAGTGTGACACTCAAAACACAGCCCTGAGGGGCTCCATGTTCCTGTAGAAAAGTACAGGAAAGTGTGGAACCGACACAAGCTTAGAATTTTTCTGTCCATTAATTTTTTTTAAATAAAAATGGGTAAATGGCTACGTAACCCATATATATATATATATGGTTTTGCAAAATGCCATACCTCCATATTGTGTCGTAAGCCTTTTCAAAGTCAAAGAATATTGATACAAGATGTTGTCATTTGAGAAAGGCACGTATCAGGGAACCATGACATGACGTTTCTGAGTGACTGAACCTCTGACATTGGAAACATCGAAGTTTAGAATGTACGGCCGTACCTTGGAATTTACATAGCCTGCCTTGATGATGTAAGGTGCACGTGATGATGTAAATTTCAAAACGAGGATATCTGTCGGGAGTGTAACTCCATTTTTGCGAGTGGAAATGCGCCTCACTGCAGAAACTCCTTGAGTGGAGAAACCAGCGAGAATCTCCGACTCTGGGACGTTATTCAAATCCCTCTCAACAATAACACCTCGTGATGAATTCAAAGTAGCATGAGGTGTAACCTCAATATCTCCAATTGCCTTTGAATGCAAGAGGAATTCACTGTGTTGAGATGTGGATGTTTCCACCAATATATCACAAGATCAAAGATTTTTTACTCAGTTTGGAGAGTCAGCAAGTCCCTTCTGAATGAAAAAGGGAGACATTTGCTCTAAAGGTTTGTCTTAAGGTGAATGCAATATAAGAAAATGAGGTACATTAGGTGGTACAGATGGTGAGAATTGCTGCTCAGAATCTTCAAGATGTGGTCGTTTGTCTATAGACTGTTTTTTCACTATTTTATTGGGCCCGGCATGGCCTAGGGCGTTAAAGCGTGCGCTTCGTAATCTGAGGGTCGCAGGTTTGCGCCCCAGTCGCGCCAAACATGCTCGCCCTCCCAGCCGTGGGGGTGTTATAATGTGTAGGTCAATCCCACCATTCGTTGGTAAAAGAGTAGCCCAAGAAGTGGCGGTAGGTGGTGATGACTAGCTCCCTACCCTCTAGTCTTACACTACTAAATTAGGGACGGCTAGCACAGATAGCTAGTAGCTTTGTGCGAAATTCAAAACAAACAAACACTATTTTATTAAGATTTTTAATTGAAGTATCCATAATAAAGACAGGAAAATTTCGGTGCCCACTGACCTCACCCTCCATGGAGCCCTACGAGGGTCACACCACAACAATGTCAAGCAAGGACACTGCAGCAACGCCAGGATTTCGTGAACACTATACCCAAACACCAGCATCAGACACAATGTCCACAACACCCAATGAAAACTTCCAACACTAGTACTTGGTTGACCCTAGCCCAAGTGGACCAGCCGACTGACCCACGGGGGGTCACCTAAAGACCGGCCGTCTACAGGAATTCAAGGCCAAAATGGTGTGTCAGGATTGGACCCCTCAACCATCAGGATTCTCTCCTCCCTTGACGGGTCGCTACGCACGGCAAACACGTGGATGGATGTTTAAATCCCAGAGGAGATAAACTGAAAGTACAGAACCTTCTCTGGGAGGTCCCCTCACCACAAAGGAATCTACACCGAGGGGCCCTAATGTAGCAGTGTAAGACTACAGGAAAGGCAGCTAGTCATCACTACCCACCGCCAACTCTTGGGCTATTCTTTTACAAACGAATAGTGAGATTGACTCTGACATTGTAACGTACCCACGACTGAAAGCACGTTTGGTACGACGGGGATTCGAATCGGCGACCCTCAGATTACGAGTCAAACGCCTTAACACACCTGGCCATAAAAGAATGTGCTCATCTCCCGATAATCGCAGGTGGTCACCCTCGCAAGTACTAACCAGGTCGACGCTACTTAGCTTAGGGTGTCGGACGAGAACCGGCTTTTTTAATTTTTTTACAAACCTCTTGAAGAAGCCTCATATCACATATATTACAAACAAAACATGTACAAAGATCAAATAGACAGTTAAATACAATTAAATGCACCTCATACTATCTATAATAGCTCATATCAAAGGACACACAATAATGTAACGTTGTGAACAAGGACGAACAAGTTCACAATAAAATTGAAAAAAGAATCGAAATCATTACAAATAACATACCTGGAATAATCAAAACTTATTTTCTTTCTTAACAGAGCTTTGTGAAATGACAACAGATATAAATGGATATTTTTGGCTAAATGTTATTTTGAGTTAAGCACAAAACTGCTCAATGGGCTATCTGTGCTCTGCCCACCACGGGTATTGAAACCCGGTTTTTAGCGTTGCAAGTCCGCAGACATACCGCTGAGCCACTGGGGAGCATTTTTGACTAACCAAATTTTCGTAACAGTCATTGTACAATATTTAGCTAAAGTAATCAAAAACATACATTGCAGGCTGTCATCTTTTATTAATCCGTCTAGAAAGCCCTGTACAACATTTCGCCTCTTCTGATGAGCTAGTAGTGGTTTTTGAGTGATAAAGAAAATAGTGTCGAAACCTGATGTCCATAAGGGTTGAATCATTGGATACAGGCAACATAAATGTCTCACTGTTTCAGTTTGTTCTTTTTAATTTCGCACAAAGCTACTCGAGGGCTATCAGTGCTAGCCGTCCCTAATTTAGCAGTGTAAGACTGGAGGGAAGGTTGCTAGTCAACTCTTTTACCAACGAATAGTGGGATTGACCGTCACATTATAACGCCCCCACGACTGAAAATGCGAGCATGTTTCACGCGATGGGGATGCAAACCCGCGACCCTCAGATTACAAGCCGCACGCCTTAACACGTCTTTACCTCAAAGTGTACATAAACCATGTTCATTGTTCGTCATTAAAGCATTGTGATAAAATAAATAATTACATCAACAAAGACAAAACCTTTTAATGGGTGATAAGTATATTTATGTGTTCTTTTCCAGTTTGTATCTATTAAAATATCATTCCAAGCAGTAATTTATTCGGTAGAGGGCACGGAGTTCTGGTATAATAGCTTAGTTTTTTTAACATGAAGATTATTCAGGCGAATAACATTTTTGCTATCTGAATAGCCCCTCGGTAGCTCAGCGGTATGTCTGCGAACTTACACGCTAAAATCCGGGTTTCGATACCCGTGGTGGGCAGAGCACAGATAGCCCATTGTGTAGCTTTGTGCTTAATTCAAAACAACAGCTGTCTGAATCGAACACCTACAAAAAAAATTGAGTCGTTCTTTTAACTGGGGGAATCTCTCTTTCAACAAAGTCTTTATATTCTTCTGGAATAGCATCATATAACCTTTCGCAATACTGTCTGACTTGAACAGATATCACACTTTCAGATACATTTGATAATTGTTTTTAAGGGAAGCCAACGAGGGACAAATTCGTAAGTGAAGTCCCTTAAGCGAATTACATAGTCCCGCGAGAATAATCCCACAATGGAAAAAACAAAACAAAAAAAATTGAAAAACAGCGGTTGCCGGTGAATAATTTCGGTGTTATTTGGGAAGATTCGACAACACTCAACGAGCGTTTTACATGACTCCAATACTTTACAAAAATATGTGGGAAAAGTCATCATGTGTCATGGAAGAATGTCAATATCATATATCGTGCCCAAGATTTAAATCACCATATTTGCCTTAAAGAGGAGCAAAGAGGATAAACAGGGATGAAAATGTGTTATAATCTGAAGAACCATTTTAATCTAAACGCATTTGTATGGAACTGAATACATTCTTAGAGGGCCATTTCCAATAGCCAATTTACCCATATTTTAAATTCCTGGTTATCAGCTTATGAACCCAACCACATACCTTTACTTTTTTCCCAGTTTACTTTGCTACCAGATGCCCGTTCATAATCGTTACACGATTCTTGTGTGGCAATAAGGGAGTCAACGTCAGACTCTGTTTGTTATCCGAGTATCATAGCATGCATGTACACCAGTGAAGTAGAACAGATATTACTGTATTTGAGAGAAATATCTCGAATTTGTGGGTTAGGTACCACGGCTTCTCTAAAAGGTTCGGCACAAAGAACATGCAGTAATGCAGATGAAGGGCACCCCTGTCTTATCCCTCTAGAAATAGTAAATTCATTTGTCAGATATCCATTACATTTGACGAGACCAGTGATGTTGATATAACATAATCTTATCTAATTGGAATAATTGGTATCGAATCCCATACGAGAAAGAACTGCAAACTTGTATGAATGATCAACTCTATCAAATACTTGCATTTGATCAACAGAGACTAGAATCCCACCTTCACCCTCTAAATCCAAATATTCCATTATGGAACGTAACGTCAGTGGAGTGGTAATGATATCCCTACCTATCAAACACAACGTTTGATCTATAGAAACGACATTAGCAATAACACTTGACAAACAAAGCCAGAACATAGGGATGGAATTTTGTACGACAGAGATAGCAAAGTTATGGGTCTCCAATTTTGTAATCTAGTATTGTCACCTCCCTTAGGGAGTCATCGAAACCGGGAGATTTATAATTCTTCATTCCTTTCAATGTATTTAACACTTCTTCCGATGGAATGTGAGTTTAGCAAAGTTCTCGATCAACGGAAGACAACTTTTTAGTTAATTTAGACACGAATGTAAACAAAGTTTCTGTCAATATCGTTGCATTCATACAAGTTCCAGTAATAAGAATATTCACAGTTTAAAATACCTGTTATAGCTGTACAAAGCACATTATTTTCATCATACAATTTCCGACTGCATTTTTCACTCTGTCTATTATTTTCTGTGCGAAAAAAGTACCGCGTACTCCTTTCTCCCTCTTCAGACCATTTAACCAAACTAGGGCCCCTTCTGTACTGGCTTGCTGTATATCATTTATTTCTTCTTCCAACTAACAGGCGTACTTAGGTTCACGTCGAACATCTTTCAACAAGTAATTGTAATCCCTAAGTAACTTTGGCTTTAGTCGTACAAGCTTACACTTACGGTTTGGAGCTTCTAATTTTGCTTATTTACGGGTAACAAGATAAATATCACTAAATAACCGATCGTACCAAGCGACTAAATCTTTAAGTTTTTCAGCGTTTACTTCTTTCAATCAGTAATTCAATATTTCTGGTATAGTTCACATTCTCTAGTTCAGGGGTTCCCAGCCGGTGGGTCGCGAAACCTTGTTAGAAGTAGCTTGGGATAACATTAATTTTATTTCATCAATTACATTTTCATGCTCTTACATTTTTTTTGTTTCGGTGCAAAGCAAAAGGTTTGCTACGTTAGTTCAGTGTCATTAGGTGATATTATGGGTGTATGTATGTGTGCCTGTGAGTGAATGTGTGTGTCTGGAACTGTATGCACGTGTGTACTAGTGAGTAGCGAGTATGTGAGTGCACGCGCATGTACTTATGCTTGTGTGTCTGTTTAGTTGTGATTTAGTGTGTGTGTGCTCGCTGTCAACACGTGAGTCACATGTCCGTTGCTGATTGGTGGATGACGAATCGCGCGACTAGCCACGCTTCCTTCCCTCCCAATACTTATCCCATCCATACTCTACCTGCACCCCCACAAGTAGTCAGTGTAAGATCTACAGTTGCCAAAGCGTTTATTATTCAACATTTTTATTTTAACAAGAAAATAAGTAAGCAGTACAGGTGAATTGTGTCCATGGCTAAACGGCGCAGATACTCAGAATGCTACCTTAACATTGGTTTCAACACTGTTATCGCCAACGACGGCATCGAGAAACCACAGTGTGTTTTGTGCCATGCTGTCCTGAGTGCAGAGTCAATGAAACCATCAAAACTCAAGCGTCATCTCGAAACGTCATTTGTCTTAAAAGCCAAAGAATCGACAGAAGTGGGTCGTTTCAGCAGCAGAGTGCAGCCGTAGTGAAAGCTTCATATTAGATTGCATTTGAAATTGCCAAACAAAAAAAAGTCTCACACAATTGGAGAAACACTTCTTAAACCCTGCATGATGAAAGCAGTAAATCTTATTCTTGGAGAAGCCAGTGCAAAGAAGATGCAGCAAGTATCCCTGTCAAATAATACTATACAGAGGCGCATTTCTAAAATATCTATGGATGTGAAGGAACAGGTTTAGACTGAAATCAAGGGTTCCCCTTTGTTCTCCTTTCAGCTCGACGAGTCAACAGATGTAAGTTCACGTTCTCACTTGCTTGCCTTCGTGAGATTCATTAATTCAGGTGACATCAAAGACGAATTCTTATTCTGCACTGCACTTGAAACCACAACAAAAGCTGATGATGTCATGGAAAAAGTTTCAACTTTTTTTCAAGACGAAGATCTTCAATGGGAAAACGTGTGGGGGGTTTGTACGAATAGGTTATCAGCTATACTGGGATTGAATTCAGGATTCCAGTCGAGAGTGCAGAAGCTAGCACCTCAAGCAAAGGGCATCCACTGCATGATTCACCGATATGCTCTCGCCAGTGAGACTCTCTGCAGGAAGTGCTTGAATCTGTAATCAAAATGGTAAATTATGAGAAGACTCAAGCACTCAACACTCGCCTATTCAAAAAACTATGCAAAGACATGAATGCTTACCACGAAGTCCTTCTCTTCTACACAGCAGTACGTTGGTTGTCGAAAAGAAACGTTATTAATCGTCTTTGAAATGAAAGATGAAATAAAGCTATTCCTGGAGACTCAAGAAAGGAAAGACCTTGTAGTTCACTTCGAAGATAAAGCATGGAATAAAAGGGTTGCGTTCCTAGCCGACATTTTTGACCAGCTGAACAAGCTGAATTTGAAGCTTCAAGGAAGGGAAACACATGTTCTCCTTTTTCAAGATGGTCTTCGGGCCTTTGTTTCCAAACTGCAGAACTGGCGTCGGAAAACCAATCTTGGAAACATCGCTGTGTTTGAACAACTTTGTGGAGTGACGGATGAGTCTCAGATCCAACTGAATCAGTTCCTCAAGAATGAGATCACCGAACATCTTCAGTCTCTAGAAAAGGAAGTCGAGCGTTACTTCCCTGAGCTATCACAGGAACAGGAGGCCCTGGTAAGGAACCCATTTTGTACTGAACTTGATGTATCCAGCATCCCAGATGATTTAAAGAAAAATTTCTGGATCTTAGGAACGACTCTTCAGCTCGTGATCTCTTCAAGGTGAAATCGGTGACTCAGTTCTGGTGCGCTATGTATCAGTCATACTCAAAGTCAGCATGATAGCTTTACGTGTCCTTGTTCCATTTGTTGTTGTTGTTTTGAATTAAGCACAAAGCTACACAATGGGCTATCTGTGCTCTGCCCACTACGGGTATCGAAACCCGGATTTTAGCGTGTAAGTCCGCAGACATACCGCTGAGCCACTGGGGGGCTGTTCCATTTGCTTCTACCTACTTGTGTGAGGCAGGATTTTCCACTCTTGTCAATATAAAAACGAAGAGTAGGAACAGATTGGATGTTGGAAATGACATGAGACTGGCTCTAACAAACGCTCGGCCACGAATTTCAAAGCTTGCTGCTGAAATGCAACATCAGACATCTCACTAGCTGGGTTGGATAGCTGTTCAAACCTATGTTAACGTTATTTTAAGAAATATATGTTCTTTTTGTGAATTCAGGTTGGACGAATGTGATTTAATTTGCTAATAACTAATTACAGAATTTTAAAATATTTTTAGATGTTTCTTTCTCTCTCCTTCACAGAAAATAAAAGAAAAATTAAGCTGCTGATAGTAAGCCCTAAGTAGGGGGTCACATGGGTTTCAAACTTTTAGGTGAGCACGAGAAAAACTAACAATACATTCAACAATATTATGATCACTGTAAGGAAATTGAGCATGACCAATTTTTCGTAAAACGGGTTAGACTTTGTTGAGATGCTAATATTTTATCTCTACGATGCCGATACAAATTACCACAGATTGTTATAGACCAAGTAAATTCGCGGTTAGTGGGAAAACTATAACGGTAAAGTTCAACTATATCAAATGAATTTAAAACTTCACGTGAAACTGTTCGGGATCTGTCATTAATGTGATGAAATGGGTTTTTATCTAACCTTTCGTTTAAAATACAATTGAAATCGCCCATTATAACGAAAAATATCAGAAGGTATATCAAATTAAGTTACTGAAAAATGAATAGCGTTCTGCAGAAGAATTTGGTGCGTAAATATTAACTGTAAAATGTTTGCTTTATAAATGATAAAATTATATTACGACCTACTCCACTGATATGATCATTAATATCACTATTATTCAAAACCCCTGCGAATAAAATTCGCAACACCTTTTCTATGTAATTCAGTATGGTCAGAGATAACATTCCCTCCCCACTGTAATTTAACACGATCAATAAAAGCACCAGGCCAAAATGTTTCCTGTAAGCAAATAATATCGTATTTTGTCTTTTTAAGGAAAGTAAAATAACTTTTTCTAGCTTAATCACATCAGATAACCAGTTGACATTAACAGTGCATAATTTTAACTGGAAAACTATGTTGTGTTACTAATATATTTCTGGTTACGTTTCCTGCTATTCTTCTTGAGACGAACCTGTTTTACTTTTGTATTTTCCTGTTGCATTCTTGTAGACCATAATATCATTTTCTTTTCCACTTTCGGTAGAAATTATAACTTCTGATTCTGTTACAGTGGCGGGAACATTCTTCCACGGTTCTTCTTGTCTCGTGTTCTCAACAAACGATTGTACGTCAGGAACTTGAGTGATTAAAACAGGCGAATCCACTTTTACTTTGGACGGGATGGGGGTGTCGGTGAATTCATGACGCGTTTCTTTTTCGATATTAATACGTTGATTATTAGAATTAATGCAATCTCGCGCAATATGTCAGATTTCTCCACATTTCCGACAAATGATCATCAGCCATACATCTATTACAGACTTTTATCCGACCATTGCGTTTTATTTAATAGAATTCACCCTTTCCAACTAAATCTATAAGACGTATAGCATACAGTAGAGATGATACACCTGTTGGTAACTGAATGCGTACATGCCTTATTCCTGTATATATACCATTAATACGTTTCCACACAATAGGGCCTTTTAGAGTGTAACCTAGTTCGATTAGTTTGTCCTTAAATTGATTATCCGTTATGTATTTTTGTACCTGAAAGAATGAAACCGTTACAACTTTGTTAGCGACACCAAGTACTTCACAATCCTCACCGTAAATAATACACCATCATTAAAAGCTGGACCAGCATCATTCTGCAAAACAAACGTAATTTCTAATCCTCCAGGACTTGGACCGATTGCCGAGATTGATGCACAACCATATTCTGCAGATATTTGCTGAAATACATCCCTGTAGTCAATATTACCAAGACTTAAAAAACAGAGCGCTTCATACACGATTTCATATCACACAAATCATCACCCCTCGTTATGTCACTTTACATCCCTCCAGGGGAAGGCATAATGCACCGCGCAAAAAAAAAAATCGTAACATTAAATCTAACTCAAGGTCATTACCACAAGAATAGAATTTAAAACAAGCCTCAACAAATTTTTAAAAATTCAGAGGTGTAAATGCGTAACTCACACAAAACACGTCCTCACTTAACGACGAGAACCGGCGCTTTCAAAGTGGTATGAACGATGACAATATTGAATGAACCAGATTCAGACGTATGAACGATGACAATGTTAAATGAACCAGATTCAGACCCTCTCGATTAATCAATTTGACCTAAAATAATTTCAGTTTGGGTGCAAATGATAGTGATTCTGATTAGTAATAAAATGTAATCTAGTATGATCGCGTTCCGCACTTAGTATTGCTGGCGTGTAAACATTAATGGGGGTGAGGTATCGTATGAATTCGCTCTAATCCTGTATAAAATAATTTAAGTTCTTCGACTATTTAAGCTTTTCCTTTTTTACTGCTTATTTTGTTCGTGATTGTACTTCATTATTCTCCGTATGACTGACTTGGACCTGTAGAAATAAAATCAGTTGCAGGTGAAATAATTTATTTATTCGTATTTTGGAACTGAGTTATTAAATTTTATTAAAGAACTGTATGTAATACATGTTTGCACTGCTCGGCTCATACTGACTTCACTGCTGAATTGGGCCCGGCATGGCCAAGTGTGTTAGGCGTGCGACTCGTAATCTGAGGGTCGCGGGTTTGCATACCCATCGCGCCAAATAGCTCGCCTTTTCAGCCGTGGGAGCGTTATAATGTGACGATCAATCCCACTATTCGTTTGTAAAAGAGTAGCCCAACAGTTGGCGGTGGGTGGTGATGACTAGCTGCCTTCCCTCTAGTCTTACACTTATAAATTAGGGACGGCTAGCACAAATAACCCTCGAGTAGCTTTGTGCGAAAATCAAAAACAAACATACTGTTGAATCTTTACTAACTGACTAGGGGTGTGTAAAATATTCCGATTCGCAACCTATGAAAGTTTGAAAATGGCACGCCTACTGCTTTTGTGCGTCAGACGTCGAATTCCCTTCGAACTCGTGACGTTCACGTGAGATAAGTCAAGTTTGTTAGCGTTCTTTTGGTCACCTTAACTGTCGTTCTAGTTACAGCATCACCTTAAATTTATCGAGTAGGATGTTTTTTTATTGACGTTCGTGACTGAATAAGGCGCAGTGGAATTAAACCTAACACAAAGAAACGGATTATTGCAAGTGGCGGCATCTGTTATCCTATGTTCTGAAGACGTCTGGTATAGGTATTAAAACTTTAATTAAAATAAAGTACGCAACAATATTTCGACCTTCTTTGATCAACTATGGGCTTTTTGTTAACCTGAAGATGATCTGAGAAGGTTGAAATATTGTTTCGGATTTTATTTAATCAAAGTTGTATTTACCATAGTAGCCGTCTTTAGCATACGTTTTTACTTCAAGTGGGTTTCGCGTCCTCTAACAACTTTCAGGCCTGGCATGGTCAGGTTTTGAGGTACTCGTGTTGTAATCTAAGGATCGAGGGTTGGAACCTCTGTCACACCAAACATGCTCGCTCTTTCAGCCGTAGGTGCGTTATAAGTGTCTATCAATCCCACTATTCGTTGGTAAAAGAATAGCCAAGAGCTGGCGGGGAGTGGTGATAATTAGCTGCCTTCCTTCCAGTCTTACACTGTTAAATTAGGACGGCTAGCACTGATATCCTCGTGTAGCTTTGGACAAAGTTCAAAAACAAGCTTACAACTTCCAAGGACATATTTTACAGATTTTAGCATACAGCCTACAGAATTCATACATCGTGAATAATATGAATGATTTAAACATTAATTTCGAGAATAGAAACGGTAGTTACAATTTACCTTTACGGTAATTTATATCAAGGCTGGCATTTTTATTAATCCATGTTTTTTTCGATCGTTGACATGTTGACTACATAATCATGGGTGCAAGCAACCAAACACAGAGCTGAAACGAAGGATACTTTACGATAAGACCCACTAAAGGTTTATTAAATTAATGATTTCGGTGGTTTGTACGATAAGTGGCGTAAGCTATCTGCCTTTGTTTTGTCGCACATAAGTACGAACAAGATCATGTTCAATGAGCTATGTAGACTAGCTGTTATATGCTAGTTGTCATAATTTAAACCTATAACGGCGATTAATAAACATAAAGCTGAAGTTTACCTGATACACACATTTATTTACAAATATGTAGAACTAACTATATACACTTCTGCAGGGAATTCGAAAGTGTTCAGTTTCCTGAGTAAATAAAACCAAAATTAAGAGAAACAAACAATTTTTATTTTTTGTCAAGTACATACACTATGATGTGTTGTCTCCGATTTATTACGTGATTCTTCTCGTGGTTCTTGCACGCGTACGTTTCACTCATGTCATGTCAATACAAATTGCAACGTTAAGTGTTCCTCATGAGACGTAATTTTAGTGTTAACTTACTGATGGACAACACACTAATGCAAAATGGTGCAAGAAATTACACCAAGTGACCTCAGGTGGTCTTCGCCCTCTTTCGAAGAAGTTGAATTAGGTTTATTTGTTTGAAATCAAGCACAACACTACACAAATGGGCCATGTGTACTCTGACCACCACGGGTATCGAAATCAGGGTTTTAGCGTTAACTATTTCCACAATAAAGCTATGAGTAATAACGTCTTTAATTATAACAATATCATATAACTACTGAAGAATTATACAGATGTTTATCAGATAAATGAAAATATAATTCATCCACTTACTTTTACTTCCCATTGACCACTGCTTACACCTATAATCTTGATGACGTCACCAAGTAAGATTTATTACGACTGCAATGATTAAAGATCGAAAAATCAATAAGAAGCACATGAAACAATACTTATTATATTTTTTGTGAGATTGCAATAAACTGTTCTGTGCTATACAACTGTTTGTTTTATGTTTGTGCCCTTTACTATGTGATCCACGTGTAAATGAAAGAAATGTCGATGATTTAAAAAGCGACAGCGTTGAGAAGGGTTACCTTTACTTCTAACTCGGTCTTTAATCCCATACAGATAAATCGTAACTAACATTTAGTTTAATTTTAGTTTCGCTCTAAATACATAGCTTATTCTGATCGGAAATTACTATTTGCATATTATTAGTATGAATATAATTATTTCCGCAGATAAAACAGCTAGAAAGTTCGTTTTAATTTGTATAATGTCTTGTATTGAGAATTTATGTGAGAACAAGAGTTTAATTTTACTACATAAGAAAAATGAAGAAGGAAAATATTTCCACTAAAACTGTAACTAGTCAGAGAAATAAAACATTGCTCACAGGAACTGTATTGTTTGATTGTTTTGAATTTCGCGTAAAACTACTGAAGGCTATCTGTGCTAGCCGTCCCTAATTTAGTAGTGTAAGACCAGAGGTAAGACAGCTAGTCATCACCACCCACCGCCAACTCTTGTGCTACTCTTCTACCAACAACTACTGGGATTGACCATAATATTATAACGACGAAACGGGTAAAAGGGCGATCATGTTTGGCGCGATGGGGATGCGAACCTGCGTCCTTCAAATCCCGAGTCGCACGCCTTAACACGTTTGGCCAAGGCGGGGCTTACAGGAACTATCATGTTTTATCCATAATTGCTAACGTCAGAAGGAGAAAATGTGAGAACTGTTAAGTAGAGCTGGAAGCACCAGTGGAAAAGGTGAAATATTGCTAGGGAGAAAATGTAACTTTTAAACTTCATGTATAAATACAAAAGACAGAATATTTCCAACTGTATTCATAAGTTTAAAACTTTAGGCGCAAGTAATGAAATGAGAAATATGGCTACAAAACTTTTACGTAAAAGTAGAAATAGATTTTAACAATAACATATCTGAAAGGACAATTGAAGGTACTTTTAGAACATATTGTGATAATAAGATAGACTACCGTTTAAGAAGCGGCTGAATGAACAGTACTCGCACATTCTGTGGCATCAGTGAGAAGAATGCTTAAAATGTTTTCGATTAACCTCACAGTAGCTTAGCATCAATTATAAAATTGAAAACTAGGTTTCATTATCCGTGTTAGGTACGGTACAGATAGCCCATTTTAAAGCTTAGTGTTTAACAATAAACAAGCAAAAGCGTGGGGCCATAATCATATAATTCTTACTGTAATTTTAACGACAGTAACTAAAATAGTACATGTAAGCATGCTACAGTTCACTGGATCTTGGGTCCCGGAAGCACACTTTGTCTGTTGATTATGCAAAGCACAATCCAAAAAGTTGATACTTGTCCTATATCACTTTTTTTTTGCTCATTTGCCGAATTGGTTGAATCGTGTTTCGCTACGATATGACACTTATAATTTTTCCTACTAGTTGTTTGTTTGTTTTTGAATTTCGAACAAAGCTATTCGAGTGCTATCTGTGCTAGTCGTCCCTAACTTAGCAGTGTAAGGCTACTCTTTTAACAACGAATAGTGGGATTGATCGTAACGTTACAATGCCCCCACAGCTGAAAGGGCGAGCATGTTTGGCGCGACGGGGATACGAATCCGCGACCCTCAGATAACGAGTCGCACGTCTTAACACGCTTAGCCAAGCCGAATCCTTGCTAGTTGCATCCGAGTGATCCAGAGATACGTCTGCAGACTTACAATGTGAAAGATCAAGTTTCAATAAACTTGGGGGGCGGAACACAAATAACTCATTGTGAATCTTTGAATTTATTTACAAACAAACTATCCTATCAATTTTTAAATTGCTTTGAAGATTTTTGTTAACTTCACTAAAAATATTGGGTATATAGTTCAAAACAACTATAGAAGCTAATGGCTTTATTTTGTTTAATATTCCAAATATCATTCATACACATAGATAGAAATATCACTGTATATATATATATATATATATATATATACACATTATTTTTGTAAATCAGTAAAGTTACGGCCTACTGTTTAATTTCGTTTTTCTGTGCTTAGATATGGCCTAGTGCGTTAAGGCGTGCTGTTTGTGATCTGAGAGTCGCGGGTTCGCGCCAAACATGCTCGCCCCTCCCAGCCGTGGGTGCGTATAATGTGACGGTCAATCCAACTTTTCGTTGGTAAAAGAGTAGCCCAAGAGTTGGCGGTGGGCGGTGATGACCAGCTGCTTTCCCTCTAGTCTTACACTTCTAAATTAGGGACGGCTAGCACAGATAGCCCTCGAGTAGCTTTGTGCGAAATTCCAAAACAAACAAACAAACTGTTTTTATACAAAGGATTTACTTTTATTCGTTCACAAAATTGTAAAATGCTTTCGGCAAGAATTAAAGAAGAAATAATTTTTGAACCATTAAAATACGTAATTGAAACATACAGTTTCACATACATTAAGTTTGAGAAAGGTTTTTCTTGAAATTACCGATTTGTTTTCACACCATTCGAGCACGGTATGGCCAAGTGGTTCAAAACAGTGATGATTTACAATATATTCAAGAAAGCTATCTACACTTGTTGTTTCATTATACTCCCTAGAGTCAGTAGACGGACGCTATTACGAAGGAAGAACAAAGAGAATGAAACTAAACAATATTTGATTCATAACAAACATCTACCTTAAGCTTGAGTGTGAAATATGAAATATACTAAAAACTGTTTCTCTTATCACTCTTCCATAATACAGAATTACACTAAAAACAGCTTAGCTATTCAGTGATTTTTTTAAAACTCAAAAATAAAAGGGGCTTCTAACTGTCTGTTGTAGATTCAATTCAGATATCAGGAAGTGGAAGTCATAACACGAAAGCTTCATGCAGGTTAGTCTTAAGTTTTTGTTTCTGTCAACCATTTTTCTTAAGTTTAGAGTTAATTTGTTTAGGAAAAATTGACTCTAAGTAGAATGATACATTGCAGCAGAAAACAGAATACTCGCCTTTTATCCTTTCTGCTCTGCTCTACAGAACTAGATATGTTGTTGTTTTGGATTAAGCACAAAGCTACTGAATGGGCCATCTGTGCTCTGCCCATCATGGGTATCGAAATCGGGTTTTTAGAGTTGTGAGTCCGCAGACTTACCTCTGAGCCACTAGGAGGCAACTCAATATCATACACATTAATATATATATATATGATAACCAAAAGTTTGTATAGTTCAGTCTTCACTTGTTGAATGACTAACCTGAGACAAAGAAAATTAAGAACATTTTTTTTGTGTGTGCTGAAGAATTCTACTGTCGACTGACTGAAAGAAATATTTCGATAAACAAACGTGAAAGAAAAAAGTACAGAGAGGAACGTGATTGTGTGTATATATATTTGATGTTGTTCGGTTTATGTTTCTCTGTTTTTTCATCTTAATATTATATACACACTAACATCTTTTACATTATTAAATATTTTTATTCGAATTTAATTGAAGTATTCTCTTTGACAATTCTTACAGAAATGGCAACTATCAAAAAGCGCTCCCTTTACCAGCAGTCTGTTCTTGTGCTTATTAAAATAAAGTGGAATGGTGGCTGTAGAGATAAAAAATCCTGTGTCCACTGAGAGAAGCTAAGAGTTCTATTGTGCTAGATGCATCCTTTGTGTTAAAACTCGACTACTTTTGGAAACATTACTTTCAGGCTCCTTTGCTATGATCCAAGACATATTTATTTATTCTTCACTATTTGTAGGAAGTTTACCTTTAAATTATATTAACGGGTATCTGCCAGTATTATAATAATTTGATATGACGTTCCTGGGTAGTTCGTCACCACAATGCCTTTACGCCATTCGAATCTTTCAAAGACAAAGTAAATAACCATTTAGCAAGTAAGTCAGATTTGCATATTTATTAAGGGAAGAAACGTTTTAAAGGGCTAAATAATTTTTTAAATACAAAACAGTAAAAATACAACTTTGCAAAATTGAAATGTTGATATTAATTTAAAAATGCATTTGCTGTGCTGTGAAGTGAACAAAACTCTTAACCCAAATATCATTTTATCATAAAGTAAAATATATGCATTTGTTTCTGATAGTTTATACATAAGTTTCTAAAACGGTTTATACATATTTTGAAATTGATAAATAACTTTCGCTTAAAATATACTGCTTGCTAAAAATATATTTTTAAATTGTCAGTGTTAAAATTTTATCATGAAAACTAACAAAATTCCATTATTTTTTATTTTTGCTTTATTTTTATGACAGGTAGACTGCAAATTAATGCACAGAATACTGATATGAAATAATATTGTTCAAGCTTTAATGGTCCCGGCATGGCCAAGTGTGTTAAGTCGTTCGACTCGTAATCCGAGGGTCCTTTCCTCTAGTTCTACAATGCTAAATTAGGGACGGCTAGAGCAGATAGCCCTCGAGTAGCCTTGCGCGAAATTCAAAACAAATAAATCCAGCTTGAAAAAAAAGAGGGAAATCCAAACAGGTACAAGATTTTTGTCATCGATTGTCAAGTTCGCTTTTGCGCTTCAGTTTCGAGTTACACTTAAATTTTTCCGGGCCACTGATTTGAGAATTGCCTATGAAAAAAATATATACTTATGTGAAATACAAAACAAAAACAGAACAACAGAAATTCTACTGATGGAGCTCGTTAGCTTTTTTACACCGGAAAAATAATGAACTCTGATTACAATATAAAAGGTGGTTGCAGTCGTTTGGGAATTAGTTAAAGATTTGAAGACAAATCAGCTTGAATAGATTTTCTTTAAAATTTTTTCTCAGTTTCAGAATGAAGATTGTTGTGAGTACTAAATATATTTATCATAAATATATAAATATGTTTACACTTAAGCACTTTAATAGCGAAATTCAAAGAGTATAGGTTTTATTACATAATTACCTAAAAGATCAAAGAGGACATTTTAAAGAATCCGAACCAAGTTGTCAAAACAAATTGTTTCCGGATTAATATTTTCAATTTTTAGGCACATTTTCTGTTTTTAAATTCCTTTGCAATTATTTCATGATTTATAAAATATAATTGTTACATGTTCAGTCCTAATTGTCCATATCCATAAATAAACAGAACAGGCCAAAATTTGATATTAATGAAAGTGCTTGAAACATTTGTTTCTTTTCAGGTTCTTTTCTTTGCCCTATTCGCTCTTGCTGCTGCTGGTTATGTAAGTTATCATCAGCCTGGGTATGGGTATGGTGGATATCCAGCTTACGGTTATGACAAATACAGATATGATGGGTATCCAACTTATGTTTATGGTCATCGCAGACACGGATATGGTTACTATCCCAATTATGGTTATGGACATGGCAGGTATGGATATGGTGGTTATCCCAATTATGGTTATGGACATGGCAGGTATGGATATGGTGGTTATTCCAATTATGGTTATGGACACGGTGGATATCTTGCACCAGGACATGGATATGCAGGTCATGGATATGCTTCCCAATATTTTAAGACACCTTACAGCGGCTACCATGTTAGCTACCCAATATTACTTTCACAGTTTCTCGATGGTATCCAGTTAGTTCGTCGAGGTGTGTTAAGATTTTTTAACTTGTCTTTTTAACAATTGTTTACAATGAATGTACCTATTCTTGGGCACTGACTTTGTGGTTGCTCTGTATGGTAAATAAATAAATATACATACAATTTAATGAAGTAACTTTTTTCATGGCTTGAGCAAGTTTCCCAGCATCTCATGTTACTTTTCGAAAATTGGTAAACGGAGTTGTTATTAAAACACCACATGCTCTATGTGGTACATAAAAATCGTTTCTCAAAATTTCTCGGTTATACTTAGATAACGTCCCTTTCTTCCCACCTCTTTTGGTATTTAACCAAAGTCGATTTTGAGGATGAGGAAGATGCAGCAGCAGAGGCTGACTAATGAACACCATTAGTTCCAAGACTCGGCTGTCTAACTTCTGTTGGAGCCAAAGACTCATTAACACCACACCACTACTCACTACCTGAAGTCTAGGTATCTCTGTAACAAACTCTAGAATTGATTTTCGTGACATACTTCAACACAAAAAAGTTCAAATCACACAGTTTAATAATATAAAATAACTCACAAAACAACCAAATGTCTGCATTCTTAAAGAATTTGAAAAATGTTTGGTTACAACTCCATGTTCAGATAATACAATCTACGTCTAATTCTGGATTTTTTGACACGAGCATTCTCTTCTCGTGATACATATTGACTACCTGTCAATACCAAACACGCATTTTTGGAAGAAGTTACCTGAATTTTGCGTTATTCTGTTTGTATAATCGTTGGGTCCAGGCGCTCGATGAAGTAACAGTAAAAACATATATCGTCAAAATGTTTGTAGGGAGGGAGTTTGGAAATTTTATTGCACTGAAGGAATTCCTTCCTACAATCATCACTGTTTTTATTTGTCATGCGATTGGTTAAACTCACATGACTATGAGATAGTCTTGGTTTAGTTGTATTTATTAGGATTAATAATAGTTTGTATTATACAATAATATTAGTACATCTGAATTTGCAAAATTTTAAACAAAGAATTAGTTGGATGTCGAAATCATTCGTTGTATCTTCTTTTTACTTACTTAAAATACATATTTTATTTGGTAACATCTCTAAAGTTCAGTTAATAATATCTTACAATTTCACGTAGTGCTAGTGGTACTAGTACCAGTACTAGTCTTCGACTGTCATCAGACCTATAGAATACACTGTGTGGGCGGTAGAAAATAAAGCATGTTATACGTTGATTAAACGGTTCTTCACTTAGGGTATCGTTCACATGAACGTCTTCCTTACATTAGGAATAATGACTTTACAAAACCACAGGCTGACACTTTAATTACACTTCACACTGCGTGTCTGATATATCCGTACTTCTAAACACATTTGCTCCATCCACTGAAAAACACAGACAAAGCCTGAACAATGTTTGATTTTTTTTTTAGTTTAGGCACTTCTGACTCCTTTGGAATGAAAGAATTCTCTTTCCTTTAACCTTATTCTTCCATTTTTTCCGTTTTACTCTTTCTCACCCTGATAATTTGCCAACAACATTTTTGTCAAGGTTTACCCTTTTTTTTTCTTGTTAGGCAATTCACTTTTAGTTTCCCTTTGGTTATTTTTATATTAGTACAGCGGTAAGTCTACGGATTTACAACGCTAAAATCAGGGGTTCGATTTCCCGTGGTGGACTCAGATGATAGTCCGATGTGGCTTTACTACAACAAAACACACAAACACCTTTGTATTAATCTTTTTTCACAGTCGTTCTTCGCTTATGTTCATGTACCTTTTGTTGTTGTATCCCTTTAAACAACATTACTCGACGCACGTTCTTTTTTTTCCTTATAGTTTATGTCTTAAAATATTTATTTTAATATAAATAATTGAGAAAACACGGCTAACTTGACATTAACTAAATAGCCACTCATAATATAAGACAAATCTTTCAGTTCACTTCTTTATACAGATAAAAATATTCTCCCTGTAATTGTAGATATTGATGTTCTTCAATAAATAACCTTTCGAAAATGACCTAAATTACAGGATTTCGAAATATCTTGGTACTTCTAGTTAAATATATGCATTAATAAAAATGTAAAACTATGTAACACAAGTAGGTTTCAAACTTGTTCTCGTGAATATCGAATAATTATGTACACACTTTAGAGGACAACACTATGTTACGGTTTTGTTACTAATGGCACAGATGGACGAAGCGTTACCAAAAGAGAGCTAGTTTTAACATATATAATTCTAATACATGTAATTCTAAACTGACAAACCAAGACAGTGAAGCTCTTTTCACTGTTCGCATTAATTTTCGTGTTACGAAGTCAGATAATAAAACTACAACATTCACCAATTTTCCTTCAGTCACACCTGACGTGATATACACGCAGGAAATTCAATTAATAAGTGCATACATTGTAAAGGTGAGATCCATAATTGATGTTAAACGTAAAGAGAATGGTGTTTAGCACAGAGTTTATGGATTTTAATAATTGTAAAATTGTCAAACAGTGCAAACACATACGGGTCAAGGTACCTAAGTTTCCTTTTATTTGAAAGGAATATAAACTTTACAAACTTCTCAAACATAAATAAAAATATAAACGTTTCAGAAAAGAAAACGCTATATCTTGTTATAAAATCATTGTAACGTTTGACCTATTTCATTTAATACTTTATTGATATTCAGAAAGGCTAGAATTTATTTTAGTCTATGTAAATGAAGAAAATGAGATAAAGATAATATATACCACATACACAAGATAAATCACGTAGTGAGTATGACTGAATAGCTAAAACAGTCGAAATTTGGGCTGAATAACAAGGATAGTCGAAATTTTAACTTAAGTTTTTCACTGACAAATCGTTTGATCAATTTTAACGATTTTATCGAAATACATAAACTTTATTTTGAGTATTGACAATACAAATTGTACAAGGTATCAAATCTCTTACTTTTCAGAAATATAAAATGCTGATTAAATCAACTTCTACCAAGTTGTACCAAACGAATCGTTTCGGTCCTGAGATTTGCAAAAGGTAAAAAAATTATGCCTGAGCCCTTGAGGAACACTGGGTTTCCCGCAAAACCTTTTTTTCCTGAACTTCTTAGCTCATCAATTTCTAAATGGTGCGAAACGAAACGTTTAGACCTTGAGGTTTGTAAAAAAAACAAAAAAAACTCACCCAACATTTTAGGGAACCCAAGTATTTCACGAATCATTTTAAAGGAAACTCCCCAAAAGTGGGCCTCAAATGTGGCTTTAATTTACTTTAGAGCACGTAAGCAAGAATACCTATGAATCACTGTTCTTATCTTCATTTAAAAACTTAAATTTGTATTGTAGTAGTCTTGTAAATGTGAGGTATAGGCCCACATGGTGGATAATTCAATATAAATTGTACTTTATTTGACGTGTGAAATGCTTTGGAATTTATGTTGATATCATAAGCATTGAGTGAACAGACACGATTTCTTCTCCCATTAGCAGTCGTTTTGTTTTGTATTAAGCACAAAGCTACACGATGGGCTATCTGTGCTCTGCCCACCACGGATATCGAAACCCGGATTTTAGCGTGCAAGTCCGCAGACATACCGCTGAGTCACTGGGGGGCCCCGTTAGCAGTCATAGAAATGTTCGTTTGAGTATTGGAAGTTCGATCGCAGTAATTACATCAAACTAAACAGCAAAGTGTAGGAAGTTTGCCAGGATATAGTGGGAAGTTTTATAAATATATATATATAACCCCTCTCATTTAAAGGAGCGGGCGGACTTCACCTTGGTGTTACTGTGTCGGGCTGCAGAGGGAGAGGTTCAGAACCTGTTTTATGGCTTTATAAGCCTTTAGACTTAACGTTGAGCCATTGGGAATCACGTTGTAATATGTAATTTTATTGTGCTTATAAGTCTTTGTTAAAACATTAAAGTTGAAAATATTTTTTCTATCTCAATTGCGTCGTTTCTTTCTGAGGTAGTGATACAATTCTTCTGAGGGACCAATGAAGTATTGTTTTTTGTTTGATGAATTTCGCGCAAAACTACACAAGGACTATCTGCGTTAGCCGTCTTTAATCTAACAGTGTAAGACAAGCTAGTCATAACACGCACTACCATCTCTTGGGCTACTTTTTTATCAATGAATAAAAGGATTGATAGTCATTTATAACTTCCCCATGGTGAAAAGTCGAACATGTTTGATGTGACGAGGATTTGAATCCGCGAACCTCAGATAAGGAGTGGAGCACCCTAACCACGTGATCGTGCCGATCTTCTTATGAAGTAATCCAGAAAATAATATAAATGGTAAAACATTTTGTTGACGTGTTTGTAGATGATCTCTCGTGTCACATTTTCAAACATCTCATTAATACGCATATTGAAAAATTATTTGTTATTGCATTTGCTGTAGTAAGGTCTTGTTTATACACAGGGCGAGTATTATTTATATATATTATGCAGTATACATTCATTCGTTAGCCGGAGTTTATTGATTCTTAAAATACTTTTATGTTTGTTTTTCCTCAAGTACAATTTTCTTTAGCTTGGAGCTCCATCGTCTCTTCAGCGATATGAGATATAATCATAGTTTTAAACTTAAGAGATCAGACCCTTTCGATTAATCCATTTGACCTGAAAAAATTTCAGTTTAAGGGTAAATGATAGAGATCCTGATGAGTAATAAAATATGATAAAGTATTCACGCGCCCCACGTTTGGCATTGCAGGTGAATAAATAGGGGGTAAGGTATAATGTGTTATTTCACTCTAACCCTGTATAAAATAATTGTAATTGCCGCGGCTATTGAGGATTCTTCTTTTTTACTGCTTATTTTGTTCGTGTATGTATTTCATTACTCTCCGTATGATTGACTGGAACCTGGCGAAATAAAATCAATTGGAGGTAAAATAATTTATTGATTTGTATCTTGGAAAAAAGTTTTCAAATTTTGTAAAGGAACTGTATTTGATTTATGTTTTTACAACTCGGCTGATACTGTCTTTACTGCTAAATCTTAACTAACTGATCAAATTTGTGTGATGTCTTCCGATTCTCAGCTTAGGAAAGTGTGCATGTGCCACGCCTTCTATTTTGTGTGTGAGACGTCGATTTCACGTCAAGTTTGCTAACATTCCATTGGCTGTCTGGACTGCTTGTTCTAGCTACAGTGTCGTCATATGGACTAGGACAGTGGTTCCCAAACTGGGGGTAATTTAACAATTTATCGGGGGTAATGGTGGGGTGACAGAAAAAAAGTTAAAATTCTGAAAATCAAGAAAACATTGAGGTAGCTGGTATTAGGATTAATGTTAACTTAGTCTTGGTATGTAAAGTTGTAAATTAAACCTATTTTAAGTATGTAATAAAGTTAAACCAAATAACAATAAACATCAAAAACTAATATACAGTAGTAGAAAAGAAAAAAAATATGTATCTAAGTGTGTGGTAACCTAAAAGTATTTTGACAAGTATGCTTCAGAACACAAGTCACTCAGTAACCCTGATGACTCATCGACGTGTCCAGTACGCGTCACTCAGTACTCCTGAGGTTGCCTCTTTTTCACACTGTCAGTTTCTATGTGAGCATCAGCCGAGGTAGACAAAACCTGGTATGTATACTATCTTGAATGCCATGAAAAAATAAATAATAAGTTCACATTGTTCACACTTTTTTATGCAGTTTTTCTTTTTCTTTTCTGCAAATTAAACAATAAAATGTCTAAAAAGCGCACATAACTCTGACGCCTTTCTTCGCTATGGCTTTGTGAATTTACCTTCTGGTGGAGAGGATCGGCCACAATGTGCAGTATGTCACAAAGTGTTGACAAATGAGAGCCTCAAGCCATCAAAACTCTCAGCTCACCTCCAGAAGTGCCATCCAAATCTTCAAAATGAGGATCAGGCTTATTTTCAACGCCGGGCTGTAGCACTGAAGAATATCCAGTTCGGTTCATCTGGAATTCAAGCCCAAAAGCTTCAAGCTGCGGTCGAAGCATCTTACTTTGTTGCATATGAAGTTGCCGAACAACAAAAATGCAACACCATTGCAGAGAATCTGATTATGCCTTGTGCATACGAGATGGTAAGCAAGGTATGTTAGGAGGATCAAGCGAAGAAACTGAGTGTCATATCTCTATCAAACAACACAATCCGCCGACGAGTCGATGACATGGCATCAGATATTCTGTCCCAAGTTACAACAGAGATCAAGGAAAGTTCATATAGCAAATTCTCCTTGCAATTTGATGAATCGTGTGACGTAGCCAGTTGTGTTGTTCTCCTTGGGTTCGTTCGTTACGTCCACCAGGACGAGATCAAAGAAGAGTTCCAATTATGCGAAGATCTGCTGACAACCATAAAGGGAGAAGATATCTTCAATATCATCAACAGTTTCTTTACCACGAATGGATTAGATTGAAACAGCGCTCAACTGGTAGGGAAAGATGTTTATATAAAGTCTAGATTGGTATAAATACAATGAATTACATGGCATATAGTCATATAGTTCTATTTATTGTACAAGTAGCTGTGGTGTAGCTAATATTTTATACATAATTTACAAAAAAGTATCGTGCCTGTCGTACTGAAATACTAAAGTACCAAAATAAATTAAATTAAATTAAAACCATATAATTATAACGCAAAAAATAAGTAAGAATGACTAACTGACGCAATCTATAATAGTTTTTCTTTTTTAATCTAGGTCTCCGTCGATGATGGGTCGTAATCGTGGATTATGGGGCCTCATACAAGCTGTGAATCCAGAAATTTCTGTAGATCATTGCATCATTCATCGGTACTCTCTTGGATCAAAAAGCCTGCCTGGTAATCTGAAATTAGTGTTTGAAGATGTGTTGAAAATCGTCAATTTCATCAAGTCCAGGGATATGAATTCGCGCATGTTCAGGGAGCTGTGCAAGGAAATGTGAGAGCAGTATCAAGTTCTGCTCTACCACACCGATGTTCGCTGGTTGTCACGAGGCAAGGTTGTACGTCGAGTCATTGAGCTCCGAACGGCTCTTCAGGAATTTCTGAAACAAGAAGAATCTACTTTTGCTACCAAGTTCACTGATAAAGAGTGGCTTGCTCGACTTTGTTACTTGGCTGACATATTTGCGGAGCTGAACACTGATAATCTGCAACTCCAGGGCCAAAACACGACTGTCATTGATACCCATCACACTGTGACTGCATTTCTGGGAAAACTGAGACTCTGGATTCGACGCTTAAAGAAAGGAGTGATCGCTCAGTTTCCCACCCTAGAACTCTTTGTTGAGGAGAATAGTTATGATACTGGATCACTTTTACAGACCATCAACAAAGAGATGAGCGACCATTTGAAGGGGCTTGAAACAAGTATGCAGCACTACTTTCCAGAGAGTGACCTAAAAACAGCCAGTCTTCAGTGGATCATTCATCCCTTTTCTGTACCTGATGAGGTCATTCATAATGATGATTTCCCTGCAAAGGAGGAGTGGATCACCATGCGAGCAAATAAAGCCTTGAAAGTCAAATTCGAAAACCAAAATGCAGATTCCTTTTGGATTTTACAACTAGCTGACTCGCCATCTCTGTCCAAGAGAGCCTTGAAGTTGTTGGTATCATTCTCAACAACGTATCTGTGCGAGAAGGGGTTCTCAACCGTGCTGGGGATGAAAACAAAAAAAGAGGATTCGCTTGAATGTTGCAAACGATGCCAGGCTGGCACTTTCAACCACAAAGTCAAGAATTCCTAAACTAGCTTCAAGTATGCAACTCCATCCATCCCACTGATGTTCTTGACATCTTTGGCAATATTCTTTAGAAATGCACAATGATCAAATACAATAATTAAAAGTGTAATTCAGTGTAAATAAAGTGCAATATATCTCTAGTTTAATTTAGCCATATATATCAATGTTGAAAACATTTTGTGAAAGGGGTAACATGCTTAATGTGGCTTGTTAAATTGGGTAACAAGCTGAAAAAGTTTGGGAACCACTGGACTAGGATGTTTTTGCTGCCCTTTGTGACCGATTAAAGCGCAGTGGAAAAGAAGCTAACACAGAGAAATGATGTATTACGCGTGGCGACATCTGTTATCTAGTATTTTAAAGACGGATGTTATTGGTATTTGAACTTTTATTAAAATAAAGTACGGAACAACATTTCAACCTTCCTAGATCATCTTCACGTTTTTTTTTGATAACCTAAATATGATCTACGGAGGTCGAAATGTTGATTCGTACTTTTTTTTAATAAAAGTTTTAATTACCATAGTAGTCGTCTTTAATATACATTTTTACTTCAAGAGAACTCTCGTCATTACAATGTTATCTTTTAGCAAAAAGAAGAACTTAAATTTCCTCTAACAGGCCCGACATGGCCAGATTGGTTATGGCGTTCGACACGTAATCCAATGGTCGGGGGTTCGAATCTCGGTTGCACGAAACATACAGAAGTAACTATATGTACTTCTGCGAAGTGTTCTGTTTCAAGAGTAAATATAATCAAAATTAAGAGAAACAAGCATTTTGTATTTATTGCTTGTCATTTTCATGTATCATTTTGTGTTGTAGCCTCTTTATTTCTAAATTTGTCTCTTGATCCATGGGGCGTTATAGTATTACGGTAAATCTCACCATCTGTTGGTAAAAGAGTGGCCCAAGAGTTGATGGTGATGACTAACTGCCTTCCCTATAGACTTACACTTCCAAATTAGGGACGGCTAGCGCAGATAGCCCTTGAGTAGCTTTGCCCGAAATTCAAAATAACAAATCCTCTAACAACTTTCGAGGTCATACTTAAAGATTTTAGCATACAGCCAACGAAATTTGTAAATAATGAAAATTTAAACGATTTACACGTTAAATTCGAGAATAAGGAGGATCAAAACGTTAGTTACGATTTATATTTATGGTAATGATTATCAAGACTGGCAATTTTTAATAATCCACATTTTTTTCAATCGTTGACATGTTGGCTACATAATCATGGGTACAAACAACCAAAAACAGGGCGAATGCACAGGATAATTTATTGCAAGACATACTAAAAGCTCATTAAACAAATTATTTTGGTGGTTTGTACATTGTTTTGTCGAACATAATTACATACGACACCATGTTTAATGAGCTATGTAAACTAGCTGCTATTTGCTATTTATTAAATTTGTTTTTCATTTTCGTGGAAAAATACATGAGGGCTATCTGCCGTAGCCGGACCTAATTTAGTAGTGTAAGACAGCTAGTCATTTTGAGCTACTCTTTTACCAACGAATAGTGGAATTCACCTTCCCATTATAATGCCCCTTACGGCTGAAAGGAGGAGTATATTTAGTGTGACGGGGATTCGAACCTGCGACTGGCTTTAACTACCTGAGCTTGCCGGGCCTGTCGTAATTTACACCTATAACTAGTAAGAATAAAGCTAAAGTGCGCCTTATACGTATATTTATTTACAGACGTATTGAACTAACTATACGTACTTCTGCAGGATCCCGAAAATGTTCTGTTTCAAGAGTAAATAAAACCAAAATTAAGAGAAACGAGCATTTTGTATTTATTGCTTGTCAATTTCATGTATCATTTTGTGTTGTAGCCTATTTATTTCAAAATTTGTCTCGTGATCCATGGCATGCGTACGTTTCACTTGTTCACTACAACACAAATTACAACATTAAGCGTCCCTCATGTGACGTAGTTTTAGTGTTAACTGACTGACAGACAAACAACACACTCATGCACAGAGAGTGAAGCAGGAAAACTCAGCGGTTTCGCCCTCTTTCGGAGAAGTTAAATTAGGTTTATTTGTTTGAAATCAAGCATAACATTACACAATGGGCTAACTGTGTTCTGCCAAACACGGGTATCGAAACCATGTTTTTAGCGTTAACTATTTCCACAATAAAGCTGTTGGTAGTAACGTCTTTAATTAGACGAATATTAGATAACAACTGAAGGATTATACAGCATTTTATCAGATCAATGAAAATATAATTCATCCACTTACATTTACTTCCCATTGATCACGTGCTTACACCTATAATCTTGATGACGTCACAAACTAAGATTTACGACTGTAATTATTGAAGGCCCAAACATTAATAGGAAACGCACGTAAAAGTAATTATTATATTTTATGTAGAATTGTAATAAACTGTTTTGTGCTATACAACTGTTTATTTTATGTTTGTGCTCTTTACCATGTGACCCACATGTAAATGAGAGAAATGTCGATTATTTGAAAAGCGACAGCCTTGAGAAGGGTTACCTTTACTTCTAACTTGGTCTTACTCAAATACAGAAAAATCGTGACAAACGTTTAGTTGAAGTTTATTTAGTTACGCTTTAAGTGCAAAACTTATTGGGATCGGAAATTATTATTTGCATAATATTAATAAGAATGTAATTACTTCCACAGATAAAGCAGCTAAGATGTTCGTTTAATTTGTAAAATGTCTTGCATTGCGAATTTATGTAAGACAAGAGTTTAATTTTATTACATAAAAAATGAAGATAGAAAATATTCCACTGAAACTGTAACTAGTCAGAGAAATAAAACAGTTAACAAAAACTGTAATGTTTCACCACAAGTGCTGATATTAGTCACAAGTAGAAAATGTGAACTTTAAGTAGAGCTACAAACACAAGTACTAAAGCTGAAATATCGCTAAGAAGAAAATGTAACTTTTAATTCTGTAATTGGTAAATTTATGTATGAATATAAAAGACAGAAAATTCACAATCGTATTCATAACTTTAAAACTTTAACTGGTAACCTTAGGCGCAATTAAAAAAATAGGAAATGTGGCTACAATACTGTAATTTTACGTAAAAGTAGCAATTCGAACTACTGCTCGTTAAAAGTAAGGTCTTGTAACTATAAGTGAACAATGAACCTGCTATAATAATTTATGAGTATTTGAATTTCCTGCACAAATTTATTATTGATAACGAACCGCCTCAAAAATGACAATTGGAATAAACCTATATATTTTTGAGGTGTTTCGAGTGCCTAAGAGTAGTTCGCTGATTAAAGTGATGTTTCTTTTTCAAGGACGTTTTAGAAATCTTAAAAATGAACCACTGACTTAAGAAGTTTTTGTAAAATTCTGAGTGACTCTGAGAGCGATAGAATATTTCATAAACTGTTTTATTAAGTAATTACAAGGAAATCTGCGAACAATCCTTTAATCGAAAAAAAGAGATTTAAAACAATTCTAAATAAGCCTGAGAATGATTTTACTGATTTAAAATGTTTTGAAGATGGTTCTTAAACATTAAGTTGCTACATATCCTTTTGTTTGTTCTGAAACACTAAGTTGCTACATATCCCTTTGTTTGTTCTGAAACACTGAGTTATTCCATATCCCTTTGTTTTGAAACACTAAGTTGCTACATATCCCTTTGTTTGTTCTGAAACACTGAGTTATTCCATATCCCTTTGTTTTGAAACACTAAGTTGCTACATATCCTTTTGTTTGTTCTGAAACACTAAGTTGCTACATATCCCTTTGTTTGTTCTGAAACACTGAGTTATTCCATATCCCTTTGTTTTGAAACACTAAGTTGCTACATATCCCTTTGTTTGTTCTGAAACACTAAGTTACTCCATATCCCTTTGTTTGTTCTGAAACACTAAGTTGCTCCATATCCCTTTGTTTGTTCTGAAACACTAAGTTGCTCCATATCCCTTTGTTTGTTCTGAAACACTAAGTTACTCCATATCCCTTTGTTTGTTCTGAAATACTAAGTTGCTCCATATCCCTTTGTTTTGAAACACTAAGTTGCTACATATCCCTTTGTTTGTTCTGAAACACTGAGTTACTCCATATCCCTTTGTTTGTTCTGAAACACTAATTTGCTCCATATCCCTTTGTTTCTCAGAGAAATTTAGTACCACTAATATTCTCGTCTTAGAAATTATAAATGTACGATTGGAATACGTTTTATGATCTTAATGTATAATTATTTAGCTTTGAAAAGGGCCGTTACGTATTTTCCCAAAAGCGATTAATTTTCCATTGTATCACATTAAGTACACATCGGAAGAACACTTATGGTTATTAATACCATCATTTAGCTGAAATTTATTTTTCATTCTGAATATTGAGTTTAAAACTGCATACGTTGAAACTTGCGAATAGTTTTATTTTATTTCTCAACATATAATTATTTCTATCCATAAATGAAAGCCTGACGTAGAATTCAGTTTTTAAACAACGTAACTCTCTATTACATGGTTGAAAGTAGTTCTTAAAACCATTTACAATGTTTTAAATTGTATTCAAGATATGTTTGTCAATGTTGTTAAAATAAACAAAGTAAGTTTTAAATTGTATTCAAGATATGTTTGTCAATGTTGTTAAAATAAACAAAGTAAGTTTTAAATGTATTCAAGATATATTTGTCAATGTTGTTAAAATAAACAAAGTAAGTTTTAAATTGTATTCAAGATATGTTTGTCAATGTTGTTAAAATAAACAAAGTAAGTTTTAAATTGTTTTCAAGATATGTTTGTCAATGTTGTTAAAATAAACAAAGTAAGTTTTAAATTGTTTTCAAGATATGTTTGTCAATGTTAAAATAAACAAAGTAAGTTTTAAATTGTATTCAAGATATGTTTGTCAATGTTGTTAAAATAAACAAAGTAAGTTTTAAATTGTTTTCAAGATATGTTTGTCAATGTTGTTAAAATAAACAAAGTAAGTTTTAAATTGTTTTCAAGATATGTTTGTCAATGTTGTTAAAATAAACAAAGTAAGTTTTAAATTGTATTCAAGATATGTTTGTCAATGTTGTTAAAATAAACAAAGTAAGTTTTAAATGGTATTCAAGATATATTATCTAATTATATATACCAACTTAGAGTGACACCACTTTTCTCTGAGTAATACAAAAAATTGTTTTATAACTATTAAATGTTTTCGCTCACTCTTCATAATTCGCAAAACATACATATATATTTTTCACTTCACACATTCACAACAAGACGGTTCGCAAATACTTGTTTTTTGTTCTTAACTAAATCTTTAGCTTCTCACATCAAGGAGATTATGTTCAGGGGTTTTATTATTAGTTAATATGTGCATAATTGATGGGATATGCTTTGGTAATAAAGCTATGAAAAAATTCTTAATAATAAAATATTAATGACAAAAACATTTTATTTCATTCAATATTTCACTGTTGTGGTTTCATCAGCGCTTATAGAATGGTAATAAAAACCTAATAAATGTAGCATAATCAGCGCTAGCAGCACAAAATATATTATCTGGAAATATGACTAATTGAATGTGTTTCTATTCTGGATTATTGGTGCATAAATTGTATTTGTTAGCAACAGTAATTGATCTGATAGAGAATGTTCATACAAATGTTTCTAGAGGGACAACTTACAGAGTATAATAAAGTAATAATCATCAAAATATAAGTTTAGGAAACGTTTTATTAACCTAGGTATGGAAATGCCGATTTTTGTCAAGTGTCTCATTTGTCTTGAGTTTAACAATAACATATCTCAAAGGACAATTGAAGCAATTTTCAGAAAATATTGTAATAACAAGATAGACTACCGTTTAAGAAGAGGTTGAATGAACGGTATTTGCTCATTCTGTGGCATTAGTGACAGGAATGCTTTCGATTAACCTTACAGTAGCTTAGCATCAATTATAAAATTGAGAACTAGGTTTCATTATCCGTGTTAGGTACGGTACAGATAGCCCATTTTAAAGCTTAGTGTTTGACAATAAACAAGCAAAAGCGTGGGGCCATAATCATATAATTCTTACTGTAATTTTAGCGACAGTAATTAAAATAGTACATGTGAGCATGCTACAGTTCACTGGATCTTGGGTCCCGGAAGCACACTTTGTCTGTTGATTATGCAAAGCACAATCCAAAAAGTTGATACTTGTCCTATATCACTTTTTAAAAATATTTTTGCACTGTTGCCGAAGTGATTCAACCGTCTTTTACAACGACAGTGACACTTATACATTTTCTTATTATTTGCTGACCAGTGTTCCAGAGGTATGTCTGCAGACTTACAACGCTAAAAATCGGGTTTCGATACCCGTAGTGGGCGGGAGATAGATAACTCCTTGTGAATCTTTGTGCTTATTCACAAACAAACTATCCCACTAGTTTTTAAACTAATTCTAGTTAATTGCACTGTAAAATATTGGATATATATTTTTAAACAACTGCAAAAGCTAATGGTTTTATTTGATTTAATATTTCAAATATCATACATACACATATACAGAAATTACACTATATATATATATATATATATATATATACGCCCCCCAGTGGCTCAGCGGTATGTCTGCGGACTTACACGCTAAAATCCGGGTTTCGATACCCATGGTGGTCAGAGCACAGGTAACCGATTGTGTAGCTTTGTGCTTAATTCAAAACAACAACAATATATATATGTATTATTTTTGTGAATCAGTAAAGTTACTGTCTGATGTTTTATTTATTTTTTCTATTTTTTACTAACCAAACAAATTTCTGATAAGATATTGAACACGGTTATCACAGACGTGAATTCAGTCAATACAATACAAACATTTCATTCCCATATACAGGTTCTGCTGCAATCTTTTTAAGTATTAGCATTTCCATCCTAAATGGCATCTTATATAAACGACCATGCCAGCAAACCCTGCTTCAAATAATTGTATTTGTTGTTTTAAATTGCTGATTACAGTAAATGTAAATCAATGTTCAATAGCATCGGAACGCGATGCAGAACCTTCAGTCCACCGCTAGGTGTGCTAGTTATTGAGCTACGACCTATCTGTTTTTCGAATGAGTTATATGATTTTATAAATTGGATTTATTTTTATTCGTTCACAAGCTTTTAAGATGCTTCGGCAAGATTTTAAAAATTCAAACATACAATTACACATTTCTGTGAGTTTAAGAAACGTTTATCTTTGAAATTATCGATTTGTTTTTACATCATTCACTACCACTTGCTGCAACATTCATTACGATAAGTTTTTTTGTTCTTTTAATCTCGCGGAGAGCTACATGAGGGTTATCTGCAGTGACCATCCTTCACTTAGCATTGTAAGACTAGAAGGAAGGTAGCTAGTCATCAATACCCACCGCCAACTCTTGGGCTACTCTTTTACCAAAGAATAGTTGAATTGACCGTCACTTTATAACGCACATACGGCTGAAAGGCGAAGCACATTTTTTGTAACGGCGATTCGAACACCCGACCCTCAGGGTAGGAGTCGATCGTCCTAATCACCTGGCTATGTGGGTTCCATTACGATGATAAAATAATAGTGAAATATTATAATAAATTTTATCATTCATGGGCTTGCAAGTTCAAAACCATGATGAACATAGCACGGCTATCTTATTCTGTTGCTATGGATTTACAATATATTCAACAAAACTATCTACACTTGTTCTTTTATTATACTCCCTACAGTCAGTAGACGGACGCTATTACGAAGGAAAAACAAAGGGAATGAAACTAAACATATCTGATTTATAACAAACATTTACCTTAAGCTTGAGTGTGAAATATGAAATATACTAAAACTGTTTCTCTTATCACTCTTCCATAATACAGAATTCACAGTAAAAAACATATTAGAAATACGATGATTTCCTTAAACTGAATACCAATAGATGCTTCAAGCTGTCTGTGGTAAACTAAATTCAAACTCAAACCGGATATCAGAATGTAGAAGTCATAACATGTAAGCTTCATAGAGGTTAGTTTCAAGTTTTTGTTTCTATCAACCATTTATCTTTAGTTTTGAGTTAATTTGTTTAAGAAAACTTGACTCTAAATAGAAAGACATATTGTAGCCAGAAACAGTAGACTCGCCTTTTATCCTTTCTGTTCAGCTCTACAAAACTAGGTAAAATACACATAAATATATATATACATATATGATAGCCAAAAGTTTGTTTGTTTGTCACACTCTGTTTATGGTAAAGGCTTAACTGAAGAAAAATATATATCAAACATTTCTTTTTAAGAGTTTATTACAGGAAAATTATTATCTATTATTAGTATATATAAAATGTAATAGTGATGAAAGCATCGATATTTCAGTCTTCACTTGTTGAATGATTAACCTGAGACAAAGGAAATTAAGAACATTTTTTTTTCGTGCTGAAGAATTCCACTGTCGACTGACTGAAAGAAATATATCGAAGAGAGAAACATTTAATAAAAAACACATAGAAAGGAACATGATTGTGTATATGTATTTGTTGTTCCTCGGTTTATATTTCTCTATTGTTTATGTTAATATTATAAACATGCGTAAGATTTTATACATTATTAAATATTTTTATTTGAAATTAATTGAATTATTCCCTTTGACAATTCTTACAGAAATGACAACTGTCAAAAAGCGCTCCCTTTACCAGCAGTCTGTTCTTGCGCTTATTAAAATAAAGTGGAATGGTGGCTGTAGAGATAAAAAATCCTGTGTCCACTGAGAGAAGCTAAGAGTTCTATTGTGCTAGATGCATCATTTGTGTTAAAACTCGACTATTTTTGGGAACATTACTTTCAGGCTCCTTTGCTATGATCCAAGACATATTTATTTATTCATAAGTTTGTATAGAAAGTTTATATTTAAATTATTTTAACAGATATATGCCAGTATTATAATAATTTGATATGACGTTCCTGGGTAGTTCGTCACCACAATGACTTTACACCATTCAAATCTTTCAAAGACAAAGTAAATAACCATTTAGCAAGTAAGTCAGATTTACATATTTATTAAGGGGAGAAACGTTTTAAAGGGCCAAATAATTTTCTAAATACAAAACAGTAAAAATACAACTTTGCAAAACTGAAATGTTGATATTAATTTAAAAATGCATTTGCTGTGCTGTGAAGTGAACGAAACTCTTAACCCAAATATCATTTTATCATAAAGTAAAATATACGCATTTTTTTGCTGATAGTTTCCACATAAGGGAAAGGAAGTTTTTAAACCGGTTTATTTACATTTTGAAATAGATAAATAACTTTCACCAAAAAGTACTGCTTGTTAAAGATTTGTCGAGTAATGTTAATTACACACATTAATAGCAACTGGCAAGTCAACGAATTAATGTCGTGTGCATTAGGTCAAAGGAAAATTAATTTATTTCTTTTATCTCGCGAGCACGTACAAGATTTAGGTTCGTAGCATCTTCGAACCCTAATATTGTAACTACACAAGTAAAAAAAATGAATTTTTTTGAATGATCTAGCAGGCACTGGATTAACAGTCTGCGGGTTCGAAATGCCACAAGCGAATATATTCACTCTTTCAGCTGTATGGGTGTTATAAAGTAACGGTCAATTTCTCTGTTCATCGACAAAGTTGTAACTGAAGAGTTGACGATATGTTTTGTTGGTTGATTGTCTCTTCGCTACTCTATAATTGCACAGATTGACTTTGTGCTACTTTGCACGAAATCAAAATCAATTCAATTACTTGAATCAAACCTTAAGTTCCTATAAACGAAGGTTTAACAAAGTACACATAAGGCAACTCTCATAGAGACTATTTTAAATGCAAGTAAAATTTTTTGGTATTCTTGTAAATTTTCTGGCCCATTGAAACATTGTTGCCTGTTGTCACTAAAAGTTACTTTAGTAGCTTAGAGATAAGTCTCAATTATAACCCTAAAAACCAGAGTCTGATTTCCACAGTAGAAATAGCACGGTGACATTAGCAGTTTTGCTCTATAAACATATAAACAAAAACACGAAATCAGATGAGTTTTTTATTTTATTATCAATCTATAAAAAATTAAATTTCGTTATTTTGATTGACAAAATTTAAAAGTTTATTAATAAATAAAACAACATTTTAAGACCGAACTGACAAATCGAAACAACGTTTCTCAAAACAAAATTTTTCTGGTCGTTTACACAACTTTTGTCTAATTTTGTATTTATTAGCCACATCTCGTTAGACTTGTATTTGTTTTTTTTTTAATTTCGCGCAAAGACACTCGAGAGCTATCTGCGCTAGCCGTCCCTAATTTAACAGTGTAAGACCAGATGGAAGGTTACTAGTCATCACCACCCACTGCCAACTCTTGGGCTACTTTTTTACCAACGAATAGGGGGATTGATCGTCACATTACAACGCCCCCACGGTTGGGACAGTAAGCATATTTGGTGGGACCGGGATTCGAACCCGCGACCTTTGAATTACGAGTCGAACGCCTTAACACGCTTGATTATGCCTGGCTTTTTCTTATAATTTTTTCGAAGAAATTTTAAGGAGTTTAAGCTTGGTTTTACGTTTCAAATTATAGTTCATTTCAATAACTGTAAAAAAATATCTCAATTATATATATTTTAAAATCTGAACTTCTTGTAAACAGTACTTGGGCAGTAAATTAATTATGAATAATACATTTTTAAACTTTAAGTGTGAAAATTTTATTATAAAAATTAAAAAAAATTCATTATTTGTCATTCCTTGCTTTACTTTTGAGACAGACAGATCGCAACTTAAAACACAGCATACAGACATGAATTAATAACTAATTCATTGTTCTAGATTAAAAATAAAGTGCCACCTATAAACAGGTACAAGATTTTTCTCATCGATTGTCAAGTTCGCTTTTTCGCTTTGACTTTGCGTTCCACTTTAATTTATTTCGGGCCACTGACTACAGAATTGTCTGTTAATTTCACGCCCATGACATAATGATATATCTGTGTGAAAGCCGAACAAACAACAACAACAGAAAAATAACAAAAACATACAAATGAAGCTATTTAGCTTCCTCAACCGAAAAAAATAATGAATTCTGATTACGATATAAAAGGTGGGTCCAGTCGCTTAGGAATCAGTTAAAGATTTGAAGACAAGTCAGCTTGAACAAATTTACATCAGAAATATTTTAAGTTTCAGAATGAAGGTTGTGGTAAGTACTAAATACATCTGACATATACACATTTTATTTTACACTTAAGCTCTTTAATAGTGAATATCAAGTAGAGTAGGTTTTATTATATAGTTACCAAAAAGATCAACGAGAAAGTTATGAAAAGTCCGAACCCAGTTAAAATAAATTGTTTTCGGATTAATGTTTTCAACGTTTAGGACAACACTATGTTTTTAAGCCGCTTACCAATTATTTCATGATTTATAAAATATAATTGTTACACATTCAGTTCGAATTGCGCTTATCCATAAATAAACAGAACAGGACAAATGTTGATATTTATGAAAGTGCTTGAAATATTTGTTTCTTTTTTGTTTTGTTTCAGATTCTTCTATTTGCTTTATTCGCTCTTGCTGCTGCTGGTTATGTGAGTTATCATCAGCCTGGGTATGGGTATGGTGGATATCCAGCTTACGGTTATGGTAGATACAGATATGGTGGGTATCCAACTTATGGTTATGGTCATCGCAGATACGGATATGGTTACTATCCCAATTATGGTTATGGACATGGCAGTTATGGATATGGTGGTTACCCCAGTTATGGCTATAGACAAGGAAGGTATGGATATGGTGGTTATCCCAATTATGGTTATGGACACGGTGGATATCTTGCACTAGGACATGGATATAGTTCCCAATATTTTAAGACACCTTACAGCGGCTACCATGTTAGCTACCCAACATACGCATTCAGACATGCAGGATACCACTGAATAAAGAAAATTTATAAAGGTGAGATTTCATTGTCAATACTATTGTAACTAAGATAGTGCAATTTGAATTATACTGTATTCTTTATAAGAACAAATATTCGCTGAACAGAATGTTTATGTAAACTTAAGATTGTAATCACAGATCCTTAAAATACTTTAAAAACAACAATTTAGATTCCAACATGATTAACACTTATTATTTGTCCAACAAGGAGCTTTGTAAAGATTTGTTTGTACAAACTCATGAACACTGTTGTGTACACGTACGTAAACAAATGCATATACACACATACAAACAAAAATAAAGAAATATAAACGATGTTTTAAAACTCTTTATGTGTTATATTACTTTTACAACTCTTTTATGAATTTACTTTAGCATTATTTTAAAAGCTGTGTTATGTCTTACATTATTTGTATTAGCACAAACTATGGTTTCAAGCCTGGAAAAAAAAAGTGTTTTCTCTTCTGAATGTTTGTAGTTCAACTTGCAAGAAATTCTGTATGAAAATCGACCTTTATTGGAACTACTTACACCCCTTCTCAGTGTCCAGTTAATTCGTTGGAGAACTATCGAGATTTTTTAACTTGTCTTTTTAACAGTTGTTTTTAATGGATTTATCTGTTCTTGATCATATACTTTGTGGTTGCTTTGTACAATAAATAAAATATATATGATTATTTTCTCATTATAAATTAATGTAGTAGCTTTTCTCAAAGAAAAAAGAAATAATTTGGCGTATATTATTCCAAAGGCTTGTCCCCTATTTTTCATTTTTAGCGAAATGTAAATTGTGTTAACCCTTTTTTATTTTCTCACACTTCTTCTGATACCAATTAAATATATTAGAATTTTATCAAACTGCTTTGCTTGTTTGTTTAATGTATCTGAACTTCATACTGGTCTACTTCTGACAACTGGTAGTTGTATTATTTTATTCGTCAGTTTAGCTGAACTTCTTAAAACACAATTCAATCTTTATTTGTTGAATTCACCTTTCATATTCCATCTTCCTATGTATACTACAATAGCTTCTATGTATGAAGCTTGGGTTTCAATGCACAAGTCATATACAAATAAATGAAAATATGGTAAAAAAATACTTTCATGAAGCGAAAAAATAGATTAAGTGCTTGTTATTCTTGTACTAAATATAAAAAAATCACTTGTATTTTTAAAGTAAGAGAAACTGACAGCTGATCAAAACTGAAATTGAGTTAATACAGATTGTGTAAAAGATAAAATTGTCTTGACATTTATGAATTAAAAGTACAACGATTCTGAACAGTTAGATTTTTAACATAAATTTTAAAACACAACAAAATTATAAAGGAGACCAAATATAATTCCCTTGATGATATTGTAGCCTGACTGCGTTGTACTATTTAAAAAATAAGTGTGTTTTTAGTGGTGAAGAACTCACACGTCAAAGATTTTCATTTATTAACATCAGTATGTTTGAAACTGTAACCATTATTAAACTGTTCTGATAGCCACAAGCTAATTTAAGTAAAAAAATATGAATTCTTGGTCAGTATTATAATTTATTGCTCAACAAAATTGATTCGAAAGTATATATCAAACAACAACGAAGCCACGTCACTATCTTTCCTCAGCATATCATTAGATGAAGGTTTCCTTATCACATTTTTATTACTTTCTTATGCTGATGTATTGCATCTATCTCCTTCAACAGCTTGTACCTCATTAAAACATAGTTCCTTTTATTTACTTTTAGTGGATGATGTTCAATCCAGTTTTGATCAGACTTAAATTCACTGCAAAGATTAACTGACAACACTACAAAAAAGACGATAAGAACTTATTATTCATAAAATACTCACATTGAAAATATACTTAAATAACTGTTGAAAACTTCAAAAAGAAGAGTACTACAGCTACCAAAATTCGAATTAAACTTTTACATGATAACATCACAAAAACCTAAAAGTTAAGTACGTACAATGACTTAATTGTAAAAAAACTACCAAAACACAGAGTTTTACAAATCGCCATGATACTTAACAAGTGTTTAGAATAGCAGTAGTTCTTTCTCCACAAAATATTAATTAGTATATTAAAATGATCTAACCTATATTTCTTTATTTTATTTACTTGTAAATATCTATCCAAAATGCGAGGAAATAATCCATCTTGATATAACTTTTATTTTCTTTACAAAATAAATTACATTTTGAACACTTGTTTTCACTCAGTGTTGACTCCAAACTTTTCCACCAGGTGTCGTATGTGCATGTGTGTAGCTGGGAAAGGTGATGAATTCAAGTTAAAATGTGACATCATGGAAAATATTATAATTTAATTATTATACTCGAATCCACAGGTTTGCAGTGATATACTTTATTATTATTTGTTATGATACTTAAATGTAAGTTTTACAAATTTGTAATAACAACAAAAAGAAAGAATCACATTACCAAAAATACGTAAAGACGGTTCACTGAAGCTTCTCCTGAAGAAAACGAACGCGTCTTAGTTGTTTTTTTTGTTGCACATATAGAAGTTGATAACCCTTGAAAACAATGTATTTGAAAGGATATTAAGCCTATCGATATTAATCTTCCTGAAGCCTTGAAGCATGTCTTGTGCAACATGTTTTCTCAGTTTTATTAAAATTTGGTTCATGCCACTGATGAAACACTCAATTCAGCAGTAGAAACAGCACCATCATCAGGCATTCGGTTGACATTTAAGATTGTCGTAACCAATGCTCACTTTTTACAAGTAATGCAAAATATTTTTTTCTTGACCTTTTTGTTTCCTTGCAACGTACAACGTATTTGAAAAGGCTCAAGTCAATACACATAGCAACAGCATCCAGTTCATCAAAGAAATTACATCCTCTCTTCACATCATTACATGTCAAAGTGCACACTGACTGGATCGTTTGGAAGGAAGTACACATGTTGATGACGGTAACCACTTGAAAACTGAATCGATTTGTTAAATCATAGTGACAAAAAGTTGTTTAACATTTTTCAATGTTTGACTTTTTGGCACATTTTTACGAATCAACACACACAATAAGCCTTCATTTTCACATCAACGTGCTATTGTCGAGGCCACAAGCTGAGAAATTTACAACAAATTTGGTTTTATTTTTGCAAAACTGTTCTGAGATTAGGTACTGTACATAAAGCTTCAGCAGGACGTATCTTCCTTTTAATAAAAAGATTCAGTTTTCTTGTTACTGTATCGATTTTGGATGAAGTTTTACGTACAGCATCTTTGTGTATATTCTCACAGGCTATTATAGTTCAGCAATATCAAGCTAAAACGACTTGAACAGGTTTGTAATTACTGAGCTAGCACATTTCGACTGATTCTAAAACTTATAGTTCAGGTTCTTCCAATAACCTTTGAACTTCGTGCGGTGAACGTTCACGCACTGTTGACTTGAAGAATAGTCAATGTATGTTTTTGATAACATGAAGAACCCATTTAACACATAGAATTTTATTTCTAGCACTTGTTAAGGCTAAGGATAAAAGACAGGCCTTACAATGTTAATACGAAATTTCTCTTAATACTTCTCTTTAAAAATTGCTTATACAGAACAAATATTTCTAAAAAAGCTTTTGAACCATCGAAAGCACATTTTTTTTTGTAATCCAGGATCATTTTATCAGCTCTGGCTAGATCAGAAATTTTTATTTTACTTTACTTCAGTCAGTCATATAGCGAATCAAATTTGTTCATTGATTAACATTGTTTATATCTGGCAATTCGTCAGCCATTATAGAGTAATATTCGTTATTCACTTCAAAGCTGTCACAATCATCTAGAACTTTGGCAATGCACGTCAGCAGATTGTATATTATAACTTTACTTACATATGTTGAACGGTTACTGTATTTTCCCACCCATTTACTTCATGGTGTCGTCTTGCAGCATACGAATATGAGAAATCAAATGTTCATAGTTCGTAGTATGAGGGATTTTGTCTTTCCTTAAGAAGTATGTGCTTTTCACAAAATCAGACATTGATTCTCTGTCGCGACAACATTCCTCAGTCAAATGTTGAACAAGCAAACTATGAGCAGGTATCCACGGAGCTTATGCATGACTTGACCATGTTTACCAACATTCCCAGTTGCTTTTCGAAAACTGGTAAACGGAGTTGTTATGAAAATACCGCCTGTTCTATCGTTTACCAAAAATTATCTGTAATACTTACATAACGTCCCTTTCTTCCCATATCTTTTGGTATTTAACCAAAGTCGATTTCGAGGGTGAGGAAGATGCAGCAGCAGAGGCTGACGAATCAACACCATTAGTTCCAAGACTCGGCTGTTTAACTTCTGTTGGAACCAAAGACTCATTAACACCACACCACTATTTACTACCTGAAGTCTAAATTTTTCTGTAACAAACTCTGGAATTGATTTTTGTGACATAATTCAACACAAAAAAGTTCAACTACACAGTTTAATTATAATATAAAATAACTCACAAAAGAACGAAATGATGTAGAAACTACTAAACAAATATTTTCTAGGAACGTCCACGTATCTGACATAGTGTCTACATACTTCAAGATATTTAAAGAATGTTGGGTAACAACTCCATGTTCAGATAATACAATCTACGTCTAATTCTGGATTTTTTGACACGAGCATTCTCTTCTCGTGATACATATTGACTACTTGTCAAGACCAAACACGCATTTTTGGAAAAAGTTACCTGAATTTTGCGTTATTCTGTTTATATAATCGTTGGGTCCAGGTGCTCGATGAAGTAACAGTAAAAACAGATATCGTCAAAATGTCTGTAGGGAGGGAGTTTGGAAATTTTATTGCAGTGAAGGAATTCCTTCCTGCAGTCATCACTGTTTTTATTTGTCATGCGATTGGTTAAACTCACAGGACTGTGAGATAGTCTTGATTTTGTTGTATTTATTAGGATTAATAGTAGTTAGTATTACACTAATATTAGTGTATTAATTTGCACAATTTAACCCAAGGAATAAATCGGATGTCAAAATCATTCGTGGAATCTTTCTTTTATTTACTTTTGATACATATGTTAGTTAGTAACATCTCTACAGTTCAATTAATAGTATCTTACAGTTTTTCCTAGTGCTAGTGGTACTAGTACCAGCACTAGTCTTAGACTGTCATCAGACGTATAGAATACACTGTATGGGCGGTGAAAAGTAAAGCATGTTATACGTTGATTAAACGGTTCTTAGCTTAGGGGATCGTTCACACAAACATCTGTCTTGCATCAGAAGTAATGACTTTACAAAACCCATACCCTGACACTTCAATACTTCACATTGCATGTCTGATATATCCATATTTCTAACCACATTTGCTCCATCCACTGTAAAACAAAGAGAAAGCCTTTAAAAAAGTTTAACTTTTTTTAGATTAGGCACTCCCAACCCCTTTCAAATGAAAGAATAATTCCCTTTTCTTTAACTTTATCCTTCCTACACTTTCTTACCCTGATAAGGTGTCTACAACATTTTTGTTTAAGGTTTACATTTTTTTTTCTCTCTTTAGCCAATCCACTTTTAGTCACCTACTCTTTTATTTTTATATGAGTGCAGCGGTAAGTCTACGGATTTACAACGCTAAAATCAGAGGGTTCGATTCATTTCGGTGAACTCAGCAGATAGATAGATGTGGCTTTGCTTTAACAAAATACACAAACACCTTTATATTAAGTTTTTTTTTACAGTGGTTCTTCGCTCCGATCAAATTCATGTACCTTTTGTTGCTGTATCTCTTTAAACAATATTATTCGACACACGTGCACATTTACTTCCTATAATTGCTGCTTGTATTCATGTTCTACTTTTATTTTTATTTTTTTAGGCTATTTTCTATATTTATACAATTTTTATGCCGATTTTTTATGTTACTGGTCTTATCTCATTTGTAGCTTAAGAACAGGTTCTTTGAGACGCGTGTTACTTGTTCTTTCAACCTAATCGTCGTATTATTAACAGTTTCACTTTCACAGGAAACAAGAGAAAAGGCTTTTGATTTATTTCAGTTTGGCGAGTTTTTCATTACTACTTTATGTTCTATTTTCAATTTTTTTTTAAATTTCCTATTTCAAAATTTGCAGTGCATATTGGAGGAATTTACGCATTTTGATTACAAGATAAGAGTAAACGACTTTAAGCTCCAAGTAGTTATAACAGAACTTTTTATTTGATTCTACGTTTCACCTTCGCGTTATTTCTTCACCTGGGCAATAATTTTATTATTAGATTCATACTCTGCTTTAGTAAAATAAGTTCGAGTTGACGCTGGATCGCATTCCAAATTCGTCTTCTTTATTAGTATACATACATCTTATCTTAAGGAAATTTTATATTTCAGAAAAAGATCTCATAAATGATACTGTTATTGTTAATTTTTCACGTGACCATGAAACACAAAGGTCGCATCAAATGTGTGACGAGTATTATTATCGCTGTATCAGTGCGCGTTGCCAGTGGTGCTGAAAGAAAGAACGAATAGTATTTATGAATTTAAACAAGTAAGAAAAACAAAATTACTTTCACAAAAAATAATTGTTGTTTTGAATTAAGCACAAAGCTACGCAATGGGCTATCTGTGCTCTGCCCACCACGAGTATCGAAACCCGGATTTAAGCGTGTAAGTCCGCAGACACACCGCTGAGCCACTGGGGGGCACAAAAAATAATAAACAATACTAAATTGCATTAATAGTACCCATAATATCTTGTTTAAGACAAGCTATTTCCGAAAAGGATATAGCTTAACGGATAAATTTGAAAGATTGCCCTTCTACATCATACATATGTCTACCACGCGGATAAATTTGAACACGGATGGGATTATACAGGGTGACCCATACCAATTAATATGCTATTATGTTATGTCCAATTACGCATTAATTATAAATGTTTCTTTTTACTGCTCGCATTTGGAACAATAACCCCTGCTATGTTGAGGAAAATGTTTCACAGAACGTGGAGTCGCATAATATTATGCAGCGAAAATGAGGGGCAGCACATAGATACACTGGATACATATGATCCCTACCCCTATGGATGAGTAGGGACTTATCGGGCCACCCTGTAATATTAATATCAACCAAGTAAATAAAGATTGTTATGAAATTTTAGGTACAAATAAATAGGGTTAAACTTTATGTTCTGGAATTTAGAAATCATTTTTCCTCTGACATATATAACATAGTTATTAACTAAGTAGTTGAAGTCGATGCGTTTTTTCTAAGTTACTTTAATTATTAATAATATTTAGCCTAACCGCAAGTTAAATTTACAAAATCAAGCAGCATTCTCGCTTACTGGTAAACGGTGTGACTGTTAGTAAAAAGTACATGTTTTAGAGTAAATTGAGCAATTTAGTGTAAAATCTTGGTAAAATAGCACCAGTAAACTACACTGTTCTAATGGTAGCGAGTGTAACAACAAAGAATGGCTCATAACTTCATTTATCCATGTTACATATCTGTATTCAAAGCATAAGACCAACATTCCATGTTTTAGAGTATGCAGATTAAAAAGCTCAAATGCTACCAATTTAGTTCTCAAAATACTCATTTTTTTTCTATCGTGGATTTCCATATATCAAGATTTTAGTATCTATTAATAATAATATTTTCAGAATGCAGTGTAAATATATTTTACAGATTTAAATCTAAGCCAAAAATCCCCATCCTGTTACTATCAGAAAAATAACACAAGATGTCGAACTCTGTACTATCAGGCCGTTACCTTCGACTGTGAGGTGAAATCCACTTCTTCACAGATGACTGTTCACTTGTTCCAACAAGAGATATAAAAACGTTTAAATTGATTGCAGTGATAGGAGATTTGGAGCATTATATGGGATCGAGAAAGTTGATGAAATGGGAAATTAGAAAATAAAAAAAAATATGAAAAAGTCTGGCTGAAAATGTAAAAATTAATAGTAATGTTTTATTGAAATGTATTAACAGTATGCAAAGTATAAGAATGAGAGTAAGGCTTTTGAGGAATGATACTAGAAGGCTAATATTTTATGACTGCTGGATGACTGTTTTATTAAATTTAATTTTTCTTTTTACACCAATGAAACTTTAAGCAGTATTCCTTGCCATAAGAGATTGCTAGATGGAACAGAGTTGAACAAGACAGTCACTAATTCTGAGATTGTTGAGAAAAATTGGGAAATTTGAAGAATGATAAAGAAACTTGAGTCAGGTAATATTTACCCAAAGGTTTAGAACATGGTTAAGGATTGGACATATAAGGTGACAAAAATTATACTAGTACTTATAGAGCTAATTATTTTGCATCATTTGTGAAAAAAAAAGTTTTCATAATCTGATAAAAAAAGCTTTACAAAGTCATTTAACAATTTAAAAGTTTGTTCCATCATTAGTAAGCTTTAGCAATGGGAATATCTTGCCTTATTAATCTCTTGAGATTCTTTGAAGAGGGTACAAGTGTATATTTGATATATCTGAATTTTAAGAAAGAATTCAAAAAGGTGCCACTTAAAACATTTGTTAAAATGAATTATCTTTGCAAGTGTAAGGGATAGGCTGGCTTATTTAATAGAAGAAAACAAGAAAAAGATTTTTATGAATTGAGTTCAGTAAAACTGGATTAAGATTACAAGTGGGGAACCTCAAGAATTAGCATTAGGACCTAGAAACTTTCAGATTTATGTTAATGATGTAGATGAAGGAGTTATCAACAAATTGTTTAAATTTTTTGATGATATTAAGGATTTGGGTGTTTATGGATGTGAGAGTACTGTTACTACTCCATAAAAGGATTTAGGTGTTTATGGATGCGAGAAAACTGTTACTACTCCATAAAAGGATTTGGATTATTTGGTAAGTTGAACAAATAAATACCATAATTATTTATTTATAATAAATGCATGTGGGACATAACTGAATTATATGTATAACTTTGATGAGAATAATCTTTACAGCATCATGAAAGAAAGGGATCTTGGTGTAATAATCAATCAGTCTCTTAAGCCATCCAAGCTGTGCTTACAAATGCTACAGTCTGGCTGTGTTCCAAGTACAATGCACATACCAGCTTGCCATTAACTTCTGTACAAGTGCTCAGTTGAGTGTTCTTATTTTGCTAATCTTTGTGACACTTGTGGCTTATTTGCCTCTCCTCCATTATGTATTGGATGAAAAGTATACCTTGATCAAGACAAGGTTAGTTTCCCTAGGGTGTGTCTATGTTGAACGTCTGCCGTTAGGTGGGTATTGCACTTCGTGTGCTTACCTGTGATTGCTGATTGGTGTCACATTCGAAGGCTCTATGGAGGAATTTAAAGAATAACTTTACCCTTCAGCATTTCATGGCATTGATATCTGGGAAGATTAAGGAAGTTTTGAGAATCAAGGATTGGACTACAAATATTAAGTAGTGTTATTGTAGTTTCTGATAGACTTTTGTAATATCTGTTTTGTTTTTACTTTCTTTGATTAAATGGTGTTAAATAAAGAATTATTATTATTTTTTTAAATTGCATCTCATTCCTAAAATTTTTGATAGAAAACTTTCAGTTGTAGGCTTACATTTTGTAAATCACATAGTCAGTGTGCATTTCGGAGTATACTTTTCACATATGGTTGGAAAAAAAATTATTGTATTGTCTCATGCTTTCATATTTGGCCATTTTAAAAATGTCTACATTCTGATAGTAAGTTACTTCCAAAATTTTTGTAACATTGGACTACTAAGCTAGGAATGTGTAACATAGCTATTATTGTTGAATAGGTTGAAGACTAACCTGATATTAAAGTAGCCAAAAAGTGTCACCTACAGAATGTATTGAGAAAAGTAAGGAAAACAAGAAACTCCAGTGAGAATCTTGAAGACTGGAAAGATGATGACATTCTCTGTTCTGTTTCTCCTCAGATGGGCTGCTTTTAGAAGAGATGAATCACTCAAGTGAGAAAATATTTGGATTTATCCATTCCAGAAAGCAAAGGGCATAACACTGTTATTTACTTTTTATATCTGTTTATTTGACATGAAAATGTTCTTTAAATGACAGTATCTCATGAGATAGACTTATTTTACAAATTGTAGAGAGAGAGAGTAAATTGTGTTTGATAAATTTGCAGTAGTTATTTTATTGTATTTTAATGAAGGATACAAACTAGTTAAAGACAATGATGTTTTATTACAGCCACAGTTTTTACCATGCAGTTTTCTGTATTCAGAAAATTGAGGTACACTCATTACATTTGAGGTTTTCTTGTTTTTTTTGTGAGTTCAGGAATTAATGAATAGTGTTTTTTATTTGTTTAGCAGTTGGCAGGTGTATTTAATAAGTAAAAATATACTGTGTGTACATTTTCATTTTGAGCCATTTACAAAATGTATCCACTTGGAAATTTTGCTGCATTATGCTTATTGGGTGTTTGGCTGATTTTCTTGTTCTGATGATAATAAAACTTTGTATTTTAATGTTTATTGATTTGCTTTTCCTTAATACCAATTCCATGAATGTGCATATGTTTTAAGTTCAGTTTGGTTTGTTATTAAGTTGTCTTATTTCTTAAAGAAATTGGAGAAAGAAAATGTGATGAAAAACAACAAGACCAAGAATATGGTGTCTCGTCTTTGACAATGGGAAAAGAGACTGTCATATGGGTAGAATCTACATTGTAAAAAAGTTTTTGTTTCATGGGCATAATGGTGTGTATTTTTATGTCTTGGACATGTTTAACAGTTTTATCAGAGAGCTGTTTTCAGTTAAGGTGTTATAATAAACTTCTTTAACTCTGATTAAACCTCTTTTCATGAGCATCTTTTTCTCTCTGCATGTCACAAAGTTTCAGTGAGCTACCATTAAAATTTGGTTAAAATACTTTTTATTACAGTGTATGTATAAATTTGTCATAAATATATAGATGATAATCCAAGTTTTATTAGCATGTAGCTCAAATTCTTAGTTTTTACAAGGCAACATTAAAAAAAATCTGAAATTCCCCCAGTAGGAAAATTGTAATATTTTAAGCATCTACCTTTTATTTACCTCAATAAAGTGCAAAGTTTAACATAAATTACTTATTTCAATGTTTTAATTGCTCAGGCAAAGGATAATTTTCAGAGCCTTCAATCTTATTTAGTTGCAGAGCCATAAAATAGAAAATCAGACTGCACTTGCCATGCTCACCTGTCCCATCCTGTATTTCATAAACCCTCAGTGGTTGTCATTGACATTTAATGCAACATTATTTATAACCAATGGAAATCCAAGAATTTAATCTATCAAACATTGTTTTCTGTACAATTAATTCCTCATTTTACTTTCAGTTCCAGCTTTATTCCAACGTGAGTCACATTGGCAAGCTGAGACAAATTTTTAATGGCTCTTATTGCATAGTTATAAAGTTAGAAAAATTGTGAAAGTTACAGAACATTGTTTTTTACGTGGTGTGAGTGTTACTTAAACATGGTTAAAAGGGCAATAAAATAATATAATTAAGTATAAACAGATAAGTTTAAAGGTATTTACAATAAACAAAAGTAGTTTGAAGTCACAATTTAAAGCCATTTTAGAAATTTTTGTTGATGTTATGAAGTCAGTCATATTAGACCGACCTTTTATACAATTAGGGAAGAGATAACGAAAGTTGAAATACAAAGCTTTGTTAGAAAAGCATTTTAAATGTGTTTAGGAAGTTTCAGAGATTATGCAAATGAAATGAAGAAAATTATTTTTAATCATAACTTGGAAATCACTTTGCATTTAGACGAGTTAAAAAAATACTGGTATATTTGAATATAAATCTAAGTAAAAGTACTTCATTAAAGAAATATCATTTTTTGTGCTCAAAAGACTTGTAGTCTTTTCTGAAAGACTGCAAAATTTTGTTGAGATGCATACACTGTATTAAAAGTTGTAGTGTGGAAACTGTAATGAGTACTCCATTGTTATAAACTTAGTCGTTTAGACAGAGTTCATATCTGTAGTGTTTAATAACAGTTGTTTCTCTGCGTCTCTCTGCTTCAAACTCTGTTGATGTCAGTTAAATCAGGTTCACTCCTTCATTTTCTTGATAAGGGTTTAGTTATTGTGACTGACTTTATAACCACACACTAATTAGAGTTTTCACTCTTTGACTTTTAATATGTTTGATGTATCTTCATGAAATCTGGCAAGCTTTCAGTAAATATCACAAGTTACTACAATGTTGGTTATCATTCAAATTTTCATATTATACGTTATTTAATTTCTTAATTTAAAAGTAAATATTAAACAAATGCACCTAAACATCAATTTTTATGTGTCATGTGGTATGTTGAATGGACCATTGGTTCAAATTAGATGTTTATAAAGATAAGATACAAAGTCTTTAGTTATGTACGAATTAGGAACTCAAATTACTGATATTGACAAGCTAGAATATGAAATAAAACCTTGTATTTTTTCTGTTTGCTGACCTATCATTATATTTAATGAATCGAACAGTGACTTCTTCTTGGCTTTTTTCCATTATTGAAAATGGTCCCTCATATACACTTATTTCTGTATATAACATGTCAATAACCATCTAATTTTATTAGCCATTTTCAAGTATAATGGATTCCTCTCTTTCTATTGGGACAAACCTTCAGGCTCATGAGTTGAGTCTTTAGTCTGTTGGAGATTTCTTATTTTTGATAGATACATATACAGTTTGGTAATTTACGAGTTTTTGGTTATTCAAATGTGATGTAAAACCTAAAGAAATAATTTCACTTCTTATCTACCACGTGTGAAATTTCTTGAAGCTAAGCAAACCAGGACAAGCAGCAACGGAATACAAAGGTCATAATTATTGTTTACTTTATTCTTTATTTGCTGTTCTATGTTTTAACAAAATTAAATTTAAGAATTTGTTTGTAAATATTAATAACCTATGTACATATAAAATTTATAATAATTGAAAATGTGACTGTATTTTGCCAAATACTAGTCTATTGAAACACAGAAGAATAGGTCACTTTCTAAAAACTGTATTACTTGATATGGCAACATGAGTGAGTGTGTTCTACGTCATTGTAACTTCTGTATTGTCAGCCAGGCATGGTTGAAAGGTCAGTATAATAAAAATAATAAATCTTTATAAATGTGTAATGCTATGAGATTTAAGCTATTTAGTCTAAACAATTATGTTTTAATTTTATAACCTGTAGTCATTCTAGAATGAAAAAGGTGTAATTTATATTCATTTCCTTATTTGATGTGGTGGTTACAACATTGGTCAAATTTACTGAACCCACACAGAGATTTGTTAATGAAAATAATGTAATATATAAAAGTTTTCTTAAGAAGCATTCAATAGAACTATTTGATATCATAAGGATTTTGCATGTGAAATTTGAACATTTTCTGATGGATGAAAGTATTTTTAATCTTAAAATGAAAATTACTTTGCATATTGGATAGGCAACATGCAAAACTATAAAAGGCATGAGAAAAAAACATCGATTAACAAACCATAAAACCTGATAAAAAATCTAATATTATGCTCATGAAAGCATTGTAATGTTTACTGATAAACTGCCAAATTTTGTAATGCACACTTCATAATTTAAAAGTAATAACATGAAAACTGTAACAAGCACAAAATGCTTAGAAGATCAGTCCTGTAGACCAAGCCCCCACTAAAACATTTGAAGTATGGAACATTATATGTACGTTCATATGTAAGCTTTATTATTTTATTGCCTTTTGAACTATTTTTGGATAGTAATTCTACCACACATGTTGTAAATCATGTAATTCACATTACATTATTGAATTACTTAAGACAAAGGCTACTTGTGAGTATACCTTAAGAAAAATTATTATTGTACATAATCTAAAGTTATTAAACTTAATGAGTTTCTAAGTTTTATATTTTAATTACTTTTATAATAATAAATAAAGAATAGACATGAAAAAATAAATACTGTTCTGATGTGGATGCTTTTGTTTTTCTGGTGACTATCAACGAAACTAGTACATTTTTATACTAATGGAACTACTGTACTAGATAATGTTTTTTTGTAATCAAATAATGCACAGAAGAACACAGAATAGTAACAAATAGTAACATGCAGAAAACAGACAGTGTTCTGTAACTATCACAGTTGTTTTGGCTTTCTAACTATAAAAGCCATTGAAAATTCATCTTAACTTGTCAGTATGTTTCATGTGGCAATGAAGTTTGAACAAAAAGTGAAATTGACAGTTATCTGTACAGAAAACAATGCAACATGACATGTTGTTTGATAAATTAAAACCTTGGCTTTCTGTTGATAACAGATAATATGGTATTAAATGATAAAGTGAATGATTTACAGTTTCTGAAAGAAAGGATGTGATGGGTGGGCATAGCAAGAAGGGTCTGATTTTCCATTTGTTTCTATAACCAAATAAGGTTGAAGGCTATGAAAATTATCCTTTGTCTGAGTATTGGTAACATTACAACAAGTAATTTGTGTTAAATTTTGTACTTTTTTGCATGGTGGATGCCTGGAGAGAAAATATCACAGATATCCAACTAGGGAAGATTCAGAATAGTTTTTATATTACTTTTTAAAACTAAGAACTTGTATGCTGTTAAAGTTAGAATACAAGCTACATTTTTATTCTAAACTTATTCAAGCAGCATGATAAGAAACTAGTTTAAGTTTTGAATGCAACTCATTAAAACCTTATGACATACATAGAAAATGATACTGAAATCCAATATGAAAAGCATTTTATAATACAAGATTAAAATCTTTATTTAAACCAATCAATGATTGTAATAGTTGCTGTATCTCTTTCTGTGTAGTTTCACATCATCTTCAAGAATGTGAAAGAAAGTTAAAATTTTAGTTTCGAGAAAGTTAATCAAAACACAAAGTTGAGAAAGTGTGTGTTGTAGCACATTAACCCTCTTATCCCAGGAGCCCTTTCCTGTGCATGACACAACGTTTTAGTGTGTTACATTCAATATTTTGTCAAATTACTTTTTGTTTATGTTGCACCAATTAGTATAGCATAAAATTATAGCTAATAATCCATATTTTAATTGTATATAAGTTTCAAGTTCTTAACTCTACAAGGTAATATTTAGAAAAAATACTGAATTTCCCCTAGTGTAAAACTCATGACTTATTTCTCTAGGCATGTTATCTTTCCTATTTTATCCACCACTCCTTTGGAAAAGTATAAAATTAAATTTAAATTACTTGCTACAATAATCTTCATTGCTCAGATGAACCATAAAATTTATAGCCTTCAGTTCTGTTTGGTTAAAGAATTATTAAATAGAAAATCAGACATTCCTGCTACATCCATCTGTCATTTCCCCTTTTCCAGAATTTGTTTTTAGTTCTCTCTTACATTTAATTATATATCACATATAACCTGTAGAAAGTCAAGGTTTTCCCCTGTCAAATGACTTACTACATTGTAGTGTACTTAGTTAAGCATTAATTTCACTTGCACAACAACTATGATTCTCCTGGTCATCACAATGGCTTGCTTTGATGTTGTTCTGGCTCCTGTTGCACAGTTAAATGGTCAGAAAAATCGTGATTATTAGATGAAATTGTTTTGTTGCATGTTATTAGTCTACATTCTTTGGTACCATACTTAATTAAGTAAAAATATGTACATTACTACTATAAGAAAATTGTCTTAAGTGTCTTCGACAATCGACAGAAAGAAAAAAAAATAGATTAGTGCTTTATTCTTTATTAAAGATAAACATATGGATATTTTTTGTTAGTTAAGATTAAATTAGGTAAAATACAATAATGAGATAAAAATGTTTCCTGGGGTATGTACAGATAAAAGCTTCACTTAGCTTGATTGTATTGTAATTTTATAGCATAATGTGAACTACATATGCCCAAGTGATTTTCAATTTAAAATGGTGGGAATAGTAGCAGTTAAACATGGTTTAAAGGGCAATAAAATGATAAAATTTAACTTTCCTTCTGTAGATGACTGGTTCCTGTTTGCTTCTTTCTGTTCACAGTCCAAAGACCACACTTTTCTGCTCCTACAAGATATAAAACAGGATTCCTGTTGACAGTGGGGATGATCATTCTTACTTTCCTCCTCTTATGCCCAATCATTTAGTTGTGGGTCTTTCATTTTACAACCTCAAGTCAAGCCCAACTGTTTCTTTGTCTTTGGACAAACATCCATCACTTTCTTTTATGGCTTGAGATGTTCTATTAATATTAAGGTATATGGGCTTCCTTGGAAGCTCTTATTACTATGAATCAAGCTCACATGTTGTCCATTTGATCAGTACTCCTTAATCAGTGGAATGTTTCCTTGAATCCCTGGTTTAATAGTTAGACAAAATTCAGACCATGTTGGGGATGCTGCTTACTTCACTTTCTCCAGATTTATACCTGTTCATTTTCTCATATTTAAAAAAATGTTTTTTATCTTGACTTCTAGGAGGTTTATATTTTGAGATCAGTCAATAAGTCTTTACTCCATATCATTCTTCTCAAACCTTTTGAAGTTTGTCAAACTTTGTCTAACTTCCTTTTCTCTCAAATGGAAGGTGGTGGTTATGATACATTCTGATATCTCTGGTATGGCTGATTATGTCACTGAGCCAGGGGATACCTGTTCCAGGTATCTGTGATTTTAAATTGTAGATCTCCTTTCTGGTCCCACAGTCACTACATTGTGGTTTTAGTTTCATTTTTTCCTGGCTTCCTTATCTGATGGTGAATTGTTTATCTTCTCTCATCATCACAGAGTGGTCACTTCTTTCATAGATATTACCACTCTGTATGTTGAATCTTTTTTGATCTATAAGAACTTCTTCCATGCTCATTTACCATGGCTGATAGTATACCTTTTAATGTTGGTTTCTCTTCTAGCTACCTTTTCATTCCTTATCTTTCTCTATTCTTCACCCAGTTGTTACGCAAAGGTTTGTCCCCTTTGTTCTTGTCTAAATATCAGAAAGTCTTGTTAACCTTACCATGTGCCATAGCACAAATATTGCTGTTAGAGTTTTTTGTTTTTTTCATTTTCAACCTCCTTATGCTGAAGAGTTATTGGGTCTCATCTGCCCAGTTGAGGTTGAATGTATATACTTCATTCCATTTCTATGTCATTGTAGTTTGCACCTATCAAACCATATTGTGTAAGTAACTTTATTTTCTGCTAATTTTGGATTAATTTCCTTCTTTTTGGGTGAAAAGCATACCTGTTCCAAAAATAATGTGGCATCTATGTTTCTTTTTCATCTACAATGCATTGATATTGTATCTCAGGACAGCTGGCATGGATATTAACACTTTTATCAAAATAAAGCAGAGAACAACTTTTCAACCTTCTCAGGCTATCTTCAGGTTAACAGAGAGAGAGTTTGCAACTGACCATTGCTGGGCACGTCTTAGGGACAAGAGTGTCAACAGGTACAGGTTTGTAGGGAGCATTGCAGTTACATGTTAGATCATTAATTAGTATATGTATAAAGGTGCTCCTTTACATCGGTTTTAGTTGTTGTATAATAGGGCTTCCTTGATTTTGCTTTTGTTTATATTTGTTCCTCTACTTAGTGTCTGGGTGTTTTTCATGGTTATGTCATGTTAAAGAAAAAAAAATTATATGCACACACCTAGAGCAACAACACAATCAACAACAAACAAACAAAAATAAATCCCATGATACAACAACTTACAAAACCTTACTCTGCTGCGTACCATATATTCCCGACATCAGCAAATGAAAAAAAAAATAAACGTGTGAAGGAAACTTGTAACAAAATACAACATTCCAGCAACCACCAAATTTATTCATAATCCAGGTACAAAAATAAAGTCCAGACAATGTAAAAACTACACTGTCAAACACAAAACTAACATTATTTTAAAAAGAATGCAACAACTGCCATTGCTTATATATTGGAGAAACAAACAGAAGAATGGAAACCAATTTCAAAGAACACAAAAAACACACATTTTTGAACACTGCAAATCAAATAAACACTGACTCCTCCTTAGCTGATTAAGCTGAAACGTGTTGACTTGACGTGTATGGATAAATATTCTAAGCATAGAATACTTGAACAGTAAATGGAATGATTAACCACCAGTTGTCCATACACCTTTGGTCTGATTGACTAGTAAAATCCTTCAAGCAAAATTGACTTTTCATAACCTATTCTAAAGCAGTCTTACTCCTGCTAGCCCTAACATTATATTAAACTACACAATGTTTGTAAGTATGTGTGTTTTCATGAGCCTAGTTTAAACTGTTTGTCTTCTCTTATATAGGATAAATGTATAACAGTTTTACATGGGAGAAATCAAAACCAAAAATTTGCCTCTAAAGTAATCATGTGATTAAGCAGAACATGTAGGATCATTGCTTGCTATTGAATATACAAGACTGTTAGTTAAAGAGTTGTTATTATTTAGTTGATTTAGTATTTAATGATTGTTTAGTTTTCATAACAATAGTGTTATAAGTTAAACATTTTAAAAGCAATAGCTATGAGAAGTTCATTCCAGAACTTAATACAATTTGTACATTGGATATGTAGTTTAACTGTTATAATAGGTTATTTAGTATTGTTGACGTTATTTTATACCCAGCTTCTGAGTTTTTCTTGTTATGTGTAATATTTTTGCTACTAGAGGGCTAGGTTGTTAATTATTTTTCTCTCTTGTATTATGAGTAGAAACAGCAAGGTAAAGGAAGTTAAAAACATTCAGTTAGTGAATATGAAGCTAGATTATATGGTTGTTTGTTTAGCCATAATGGGCAATTGTAGGAGTGAGTTTTACAGCGGTATTGTAACAACAGAGGTAAAGAAGAAGAATTTGTCTTGTGAAAGGGTGTGTGGACATTGATAAAAACTAGACTTTAACCCTTTTGTGATGGATTGAGTATGATATACATAAGTATTTATACAGTAACTTCTAATACAGTATGTATACTTTCAAAAAATTGGTAGACTTTTAGGATATGTTTTAAGTCTTTTGCATGTAAAAATCAGGTATTTTAATGAAGTATGTTTGCTAAAGATTTGTTTTTGAAAATGTCGAATCTGTTTCTTTCCTAGTTTGAGTGCAAAGTGATTTTTCATGATGCTATTAAAAGAACTATTCTTCTTCCTAAAAATCTCAAATATTATTTGTGTAATCTCTTAAAACCAACTAAATTTATTTGTTTTCAGTAAGAGCTTTATATTTTGTCTGTTATTTTCTTCACTCTAACTATATGAAATCTGTCAATTTGAGTGAAGTTGTAACCATGATTAAAAACAATTAGGAAGTATAAATTATGCTTTTTCATTCTAGAACAAATTATAAGGTGAAAACATAAAAGCCCCTTGTTAGTACAGTGGTATGTCTTCGGATTTACAACGCTAAAAGTATGGGATCATTTTCCCTCGGTAGGCTCAGCAGGTAGGCATATGTGGCTTTGCTATAAAAAAAACACACAAACATGAAAACATAAAAGCGCAGTCTATATCTCATAACATTATGCATTCATATATATTTATTATTTTTATTACATTAACTTTCCAGTTGTGCCCCACTAACATTATAGAAGTTGCACTGATGTGGCACATTTGTACTTATGTTACTATATCCAATAATATGAAACTGACCTTTAGCCTTAACAAAGTGATCTGTCTTAGCTGTGGTTTAATGAACTAGTATTTTGTAAAATACAGTCACCTTTCAAGTGTTATACATTACATATGTACAAACATTATTACTCTTTACAAATAAGTTCTTAAACTTATTATTTTTCTTAAAACATACGATAGTAAGTAAATAAATATAGCAACTAATTATGTCTTCTAGTTACAATGAAATTTGTACTTATTTACTGCTCGCCATAGATCACTAAGCCTTTTGAAATTTAGGATGTGAAACAAAATAATTTTTCTAGATTTTATACGTAAATGTGAAATAACCAACAAATCATAAATCAGTGTACTGATACCACAGAATTTTGTTATAATTTATCAAACTCAGTAACTAAGTTGTTTTTTTCATCTAAAAAAAATATGTAATTTTGAACAGATTAACCTGTTGACTGCCAAGTAATTCAGCTGCTATGGCAACTCCGAACCAAGTTCAAAATACAATTCTAATGCTGCTTCATTTTGTAACCTTTTTCATGACACCATTTTGGTGAAAGTTAAAGAACATGCAAGTCGGTCAAATAAAATATGAAAGAAGAATTTTTTTTTTTCCTGGTTAGTTGTGTTCTTAAGTAACTACCAGGGTTTGGGGACTTTTGATAAAAATGATAATCATTTATTAAAGCTCTAGATTCAAATGTGTTAAACAGTAATGTAACAAATTTGTGTACTTATATTTGACTTGTTTTGAAGATGTATTACTTTAAAACAAGTGGATTGTGTGCTGTCTGTTAATTGTTGAACAGTTGTGGGTAATAATGTTGGTCTCTGTCCTTTTTCTCCATTACACACAAAGTTGTCTTTTTATGTTGCTGTAACATCACTAGTTTGAAACATTTTTTTCACCATCTCCGTGATCTCATGTTTAGACTGATTTCCACTCTGAGGTGTCAGCAATTTATAATGATGAAATAACATATTTCTGTGTATAAATAAATATAACTTTACTAAAGGTAAAATTAAGACTGAATTGTATTTTATGCCTTTTTTTAGATGTCAAATTGTTAGATTTGTTAGAATGAAACATATCCATTTTAGCTGTATGGTTATTATGTCTAACAGAAAGTAGTTAAAAATGAGAATCAGTTTTCAATGGCACTTAACAACAGTATGGAAATTATCAGAATGCTGCATAAGCACATGGAGGAACGTGGAACATCTAGTACAGTGAGCAGCATCTATGAGACTTTCCTGCAAGGAATAATGAGATAAATTTCAAATAAAGTACTTTTGGTCGTATTGAGTTAAAGCAAGTTAAAAAAATTACATTTTTTGGTTCTTACTGATGCTAGGTTGAAACAGTTTGTGTAGTCTTTATAGTATTTAGATGAAAATTGAAAAATTACATGGAGACTTTTGTAAGTTATTCCTAAATGTAGTACTATAAGAAGACAGTTTTGAAATGTACTGGGTTTATAAAAGTTTTAGTTCAGAACTTTATGTGTGTCTGAATAAGCTTATGAATTACAATATTGTGTGTGTGTGTGTTGTATACACAAAAAGTATAAAGGTATACTGTGTAAATGTGTATGTATATATGCTTTTATGTGTACATATATGTATTAACTTATTATTTCATAATTTATCTTGTGTTTTTCATTACAATCTAATATTTAATTTGACTGGTACAACTGGAGACTTAGAAAATTATAAAATTTTAAGAAAGTTGGTGAAACAAAAAATTAGGACATTAGAAAATGCTGTATGAGAAAAGGTAAAAATGTAAACATTAACCATAAGGATTTCTTTAAATACATTAAGAATTAACAAAAATGTTAAAATGGGGATAGAACTCTTGAGGGATGACAGAAGAAGGCTAATATCTGATTATCAGGGGGTGACTGGGTTATCACATTTTTTTTTGGGGGGGGGGGAGGTTTATTAACAAAGATTGAAGCAACATTCCATATCTTGAACAGTTGATAAATGGAAACAAAATTAAACAAGATGACTGCATTAAATCTGAACTGGATAAACAAATGGGCAAGTTTAAAAAAAACAAGTTTCCTGGGCCAAATAATATTTCTCCAAGGGTTTTGATAGAGGCTAAAACTTATATATGCGAGTTATTTACGTCTATTGTTTTGTCCGTTCTTGAACTGTGGGTAGGTACTAGAGGATTTGAAGTTAGGTAATGTAACTCCTTTTTTCAAGGAAGGTGATAAAAATTGTCTTAGTAATTACAAGTATAAATGTTGGTAAAGTAGGAGTCATCTTCAGCTAAGACAGTTTTATGTTTCTAACAGTGTGGTTGGCCTTTGGAATAGGTTGCCTTCACATGTTTTAGAGGTAATAAATTTAAATGGGGTTTTTGAAAGATTGATAAGAATGATAAGGATTGGCTTTTAGGTTTTGTTTTTAAAGTAGTTTCGAGCATGGATTAGCCGAGATGGATCAACAGGTTCCATGTTGTCCTGAAACATCATGAAGTAAATTTTTGTGTGCTATGGGCTGTTATAATTTAAATGTTATAGAATGTTTCAAATTATAAGATAAGGATTACAAACTTTTAAGTGTGTTAGTGCTAACTTTATAACAAGACTGTTTTGATAATGACATGCTATTCATTCTTCACTAAATGTGGTAGAATGAAAACAAGGAAGGGCTTGTGAAGAGTGGTTTACAGGGTGTTTCAGAAGGCTGGAAACATATGGAAAATATGTATTATATTCCTAATGTTAAATACATTTTTAATGTCAATTATACATATTTCAGGAAAGAAAATACCATGATGGCACAGTATACTAAGGATTGATATGTGTGTGGCTGTTAATGTCATCCATTTTGAATAAAAAATTAAGAATAAATTGTGTACTTTTTCCTATATATCTGGATATCTGAGGCACCTTGTGTACAGGAAACTGTAAAGATAATGCTTAATGTGTTGAATATTTAGTATTTTTGATGTTAATTTGTGTTACAATGATTACTGTGATTACTAAGTACAAGTGCGACTGATGTTATACTCATATATAAAAGTTATGAAGTTTTTACATGTTGATCAGTTAGGATAGCATGTAATTCATGTACACAGAAAGTTTCGTTATACCTACGTAAGGTTTCTTTTTCTATTGGAAGTTCCATCGGCCAAGTCAGAATTGTGATTAATAAGATAAAGATTAGGTAACACGGTACTAGAAATTACTATTTTGAACTTTTGTATAAGTGGAAGAAAACTGCTGAAAGAAAATTTAAGAGGAAAAATGAGATAACAAAATACGCTATTTTATTTTATAATGTATTTTATGTTTTATCATTTTTCACAGGTAGGAATGAAACACCTCAACACTTTTAGAGGATAGATGCATCAGTTTCTTGTATCAACATTTGGGAAAAAAGAAGGCAAAACAAAATGCTCTTCAAGACATGATTCCATTCTGTGCTGATGATGAGAATCTAATGTTAAAAATCCAGGCAGCAGAGGATGAATGTTATAGATTGTAAATGCTGTATTTCTTACCTGAAATTTGAAAGAGCAAAAATCATAATCTTTTGAATATTTAAAATATTTTTACATTATTGAAGCACATACTTTGAAAAAAAGTCATGTAATGAGACTTTTGACCATGGATCTCCAACTGTTTATTACATGCTAATTACAAGCTGTTGCAGGTAAGAATGAGACTTAAAGGAGTGTAATGGTCATAAATAAGCATTTTATTTTCACAAGTGATTCTCGTTTATTACTATTTTACTCTGGGTTTTAAATGGCAAAGGTGAATTGTAATCATTATATTATTTTGTTTGCTGGTTGGAGAATAATATAAGCTATTAATTATTTGTGTGTGTGTGTGTTTTGTTTTCACATTCTGTTTTTACTTAAATGATATTTACATGCCGTTAAAGCATCAGAAATATTTTTTAACCTTTTTACTGAGGGCAGGTTAAAGAGCATGTCATGACCTTTAAGAGAGCTATTTTCAAAATTTTGTTAAATAATTTATATGAAATTGACATAAAATCTTAGTTGATAATTCAAATTCTAATGTTATATATCTTTCAACTTGTTAATTTAAAAGAAAGAGTAAAGAAAAATTTCAAATATCAATTTTTATGTTTCATACTATACAATGTGTGTATATGCAGTTAGGAAATTAAAACCTATAATTTGAGATATAGGAAAGATAGAATATAAAACAAGAACTTTCCACCAATTGGATTTAGCGAAATGTCTTGTCTAATTGCACCTATTTCTTTTGATTGTTTACCACCAAAAGAAAGAGCAGTGTCCTGTTTACATAAATCTGACAGTTGATTATAAATAACTTGAGGGAAGAAGTCATAAATTTTGCTCATTCCACTCTGTTGAAGTGTAATAACTTCCTTTCTTTTTTCGTTTTTGAATTTTCTGGAAAGCTACTCAAGAGCTATCTGTGCTAGCTGTCCCTAATTTAGCAGTATAAGACTAGAGTGAAGGCAGCTAGTCATCACCACCCAGTGCCAATTCTTGGGCTACTCTTTTACCAATGAATAGTGGGATTGACCATCACATTATAAGGCCCATATGGCTGAAAGGGCAAGCATGTTTGGTGCAACGAGGATTTGAACCCAAGATCCTTGGGTTATGAGTCAAACACCTGGCCATGCTGGGCCCTGTTTGATGACTAAGCTGTTGTTCTGAGCAATATGAGATTTTTTAAAAGTCAGATATGGCATGTTTCAAAACTTACATAATTAAAATGGATTTTGTGTGCACTGATATATATGGATAGGCAAAATGTTAAACTTGACAAATGGAAGAATAATACCATGTCTTACCATTCATTTACTCTGAATGAAGATAAAAATCAGTTGCATACTTTATCCTCTGATACTGAAAATACAATTAAAAATACTTGGAAGTTTGTTTGTTTTTTTAATTAAGCACAAAGCTACACAATGGGCTATCTGTGCTCTGCCCACCACGGGTATCGAAACCCGGATTTTAGCGTGTAAGTCCGCAGACATACCGCTGAGCCACTGGAGGGCAATACTTGGAAGAACAGTCTAATAAATAGTAATATGGTAGAAGCAGAGACGGTTCTCTGGAAATGCATTTTTACAGAAGGGGAATATATTGCATGTGGATCTGTAGAAGACAAAATTTCCTGGGTTTAATAGATGCTCGGAGAAGTTCATTCTTATTAGATACTTCATTAGAACAAGCATCATCTTTTGGAATTGTAGAGAAACAAGTTGTACATTCATACAAAATAGTACTATCTAGTAATACATATTCTTCTGAGAATGAAAAAAATGGAGATAATTTTCACTAGAATATGCAGTTTCCAGTTGGTAGTAGTATTGATCAAGGAGAAGAAAAATTGAAAGAAATGAGAAATTTAAAAATCAACATTTCTGATATAGGTTTAGATATGCTAGTGACTAGCCCGTGCTTTGAGAGAGGATCTTGTATACCATTTTTATCCTAATCAGGGTTGAAAAATTTTAGCTTGCTTGGCCAACAATCATTTTATTTACAGTATCTCCAAAACTAGCTTTACTTTGAGACTGCTATGAAAAGTTTTCTGTTAAATCAGATTCCTTATGTTTTCCAAGATGTATGAACACATTAGGCAGTGACTTCCAATATTGTGACACTCCATAACTTGTTCACAAAGGTATTAAGTAGTCAAGAAGTGGAAAACCAGTGGGTTAAAAGGAGACTCCCATACTCCATTACTGAATCCATGCCAGTCAAGTGATTTTCCAACTACTAGTACCTCTGTTATTAAACCAGAAGAAGAAACAGTTGTTGAGCATTTGTAGTGGATAACTGATGATTATGATAAGACGTTCAATTCTTCTTTAACATCACCAGGGTTTGGAAAGAGCATGAATGTTATGGTAAATAAAATAAACTTCTCTAAAAGTACAGTTCATAGTGAAAAGCAAAACAAAACTTCAGAATAAACTTTATTTGGACTGCATACAAAATAGTGATTTTAATTTAGAAGAGACTAATTCACAAACTCAAGAGGAAATTATGAAATAATCTTTTTTACAATTCTAAAAGTACTAGTTGTGCATTACAACTAGCTTTTTCTGATGCACTCAGACAATTCAAAGGGTGTGGGAGAGCAGGATTTTTTAATATTGTAGAAATTAAACAAAAACTGAAATCCTGGATCTGATAGTTTCATGAGACTCAATTTTATGTGCAGTGGTGGGAACAATGTGATTTAGAGGTCTGCTAGTGGCTCACTCTTGACATTGTGCCTCCCAACAGAGAACTTGGTCTATTGTGGCCAGTGCTTTTTGTTGTACTATGCTGTAGTGTCCCTGCTGTCTTAAAGGCAAAGATAACAGGAAAACTTGGTAAAGCTTCCTTGGAGACCTATAAGAAATACCACCATTTTGAAGTCTCCAATAATTTCCAAGCCATACTCATCATACTTCAAGGCTTCTAGCAAGGTCTTGATGCTGTTGTATTCCTCTTTGAGGTGCACTGAATGAGCCAGTGGAAGAGACAGATACTTATTTCCGTTATTGAGCAGCACAGCTTTGAGGCTTCTGGAGGAACTATCAATGAAGAGGTGCCACTCACTTGGGTTACAGGCAATTCCATTTGCTTTGCACAGACCAAATACATTGTGGAAGAAGCAGAGTCCATCTTGATGAGTGAAGTTCTGTAACATTCTAAAAAATTCTTGTAAGTTCAAGAAATTTCCTATCAGCTACTGAGCACTGAACCTACCTGGAATGTTCTGGAAAATTATCAAATTTAAAAATATCATTATCTAAGCCAGAAAAGCAAAGTTTGAAGAGAAAAATAGGTCTTTTCCATTTACTTTAGGCATAAGTAATTGAGAAATAACACTTTCTACCCAGGAACAAGAAAAAATAAAAATTTTGTTACACAATATTATTCACTTTTTAATCTGCTTGTAGGCAATGTTTTAAAGGAAGAAACTTGAGCAGAAAGAGTTCTTGAAATGCACGTATAAAAGATATTCAGTTATTTACACTATGTTATGAATGAATGCATAATATTGAAGATTAGTTTAAAATATTCTGTATCACTGATGATGTTATCTGGGTGTTTCTATAGTTCAAATTTATTTTTTTAACTGTTGTCATTTTTTTGTTTATAAAAGTCAAATAGCAAACACTATAAAAGTAGATATTTTAGTTACAGTTTCCATCTACCAAAAAAATCATGACCAGTTGAATAGGGTGCTAGAATTACAATTTACAGTTCTAAAATTCGATTATCTCATCATTGAACCTGCATGCCCTTTCATCTGTGGGGCCATTATAATCAGTCAGTCAATCCAACTGTTTGTTGGTTAAAAAAGAAAAAGCCCAACAATTGGTATTGGGTGGTTTTAACTAGCTGCTTTTCCTTTAGTCTGTCACAGATAAATTAGGGAAGGTAAGAACTGATAACTTTAAAAATCAGCCTTGTATGAGATTCAAAACAAACCAAAGATTTCTACCAAAGTAAGAATTTGTAATGCATTAACAATTAGCATTGCAGTGTAATCTCATCAGTGTATGCAATCATGATGCTCTTCTGATTAGTTGAATAAAAGAAAGCTAAAAACAGATAAAATATCTGATTTGACAATAACTTTTGTAAATTTACTTCTAGTCTCCAATATTTTATTTCAATTGTTAACACTGTGGTATAGAAACTTGTCTTCTGCTAACAACAGTAGATTTATCTGGGAAGTAAAGAGAGTAATGTGTTTTTTATGAATTGACTGATTTTTCTCTTGTATGTGAAATAATGAAACTGGAAGTTTAACATAATGATCACAATAATTACACTACGCAACAATTATTTTGAAAAGTTTTGCTTCCTGAAAAGTTTTTCCTGATTGTGACAGGTACCTGGTGGGTATGCACAAATATAATTTTGGTTTTGCTTCATCACGTAGGAACTCTGACAAATAGAAAGTTAACTGTTTACTGGCAATAATGTATTTAATTGTGTTTTGTGTTTCTAATATGCTATTACGTTCAACATAATTAAAAGTGTTTTGCTTCTGATTATCATTTGTATTCAGTGTCTGGTGCTTTACGTTGAAGTGTTCAGTAGTAGTCAGCAAGCATTGAGGGATTACAGTTGCCCTGTAATCATTTTTTTATTGTAGCAATGTCCTGATGAAACCTTTCACCGTGTTTGTCACTGACAGCACTGACATTTGTGGGGAAAATGTCCAAGTGTGAGTGGAGGAAATGTATCTTGAGTGACATGTTGCGCTTTATTGTTTTGTATGCTTTGAGAAGTTTGTATACCAGCTGAATATATTGTGGGGCTCTGTAATTGCCAACAACATCTTTGAAGGCTTTCCAGGTAATCTTTTCTGACCCGACTAACAGATCTTTGAACCGCTTGTCACTCATAATGTTTCTGATCTGAGGGCCAACAAAAATGCACTCTTTGATCTTGGCCTCAGTTATTCTTGCGAACACATGTCTTAAGTAAGGAAAACCTTTGCCTTCTTTGTTCATTGCTTTCACAAAATTCTTCATAAGTCCCAGTTTTATTTGAAGAGGAGGCAAAAAAATCTTTGCCAGGTTGACAAGCAGTTCATGCATCACATTTTTCTGTCCTGGAACTAACTTTATACTGAGTGGTCAGCTCTGTCTAGAATAATGTGACTCTTTGGCATGACTGTCCCATTCACATATGAAACAACAGACTGCACAAAACATTGTTCATAGGTCTCTTACAGAAACGAAAATATTTGGACACAAATATAAGAAAAAAATGGCAAAACTGAAGATTTTGATGAAACAGTACGTGATAGGCAAATTTGGATATGATTTTCGTGATCAGCAGCCAAAAATCTATAAGGAATACCCAACAGTGTTCAAGAAGCAAAAACTTTGTTGTGCAGTGTTATGAAATGAACGAAAATGCAGATGTACTTGAAAATGAAGAAAACAGCTGTTGCTACTACTTCATTGTAATTAATTCCATTTTTCTTGTTCTTGAGATAGATTTCATTTGAATTAAAAATGTTGATCTTGAAATATTTTTGGAATCCTACGTATAAAACTGGACCAAGAAAGTCTGCCTGTAATGAACAGGTGAGCTTAGTGTTTTAGTGTAGTCAACAGCATCACCTCATAACCTGTGTTCGCTCACAGCAGTGGTTGGCTGTTACATTTAGACAATGTCAACTTATACAGCAAACAATATTATATTCACCAATCATTTGAATTCATGACTTCAAAACCTGACTTAAGACTATTTTCACACAAAATGAAACTTTATATTGATTGTGGTTTGGAAGTTTATGTGTATGATGTTATGTAACCTGGTGACTTGTAATTTTATATGTAATGTGTTTAGTTTGCAGATTTCAATCAATATTAGCAACCTTATGCTTTTAACTTTGGATGCTTTCATAGTATTTTAAAAAATCTTAAATGAGGAAAATTTCTTTGAGATTTATTACTTTCTTATAGGGGAGTTATAACAATAGCAAATAAAAGTTATTAATTTAAAATGATATTGTGTTGTCTTTAATTAAGGCTCAATTTTCATTTTAAAATGTTCTAGTAGGAGGGTAAGTATTTACCTGCTTAGAATGTGTTTTAAATGTTTTCATAAATATTTTAATTGGCATAATATTTAGTACTCAACAGAACAAAAAATGTTTAAAGTTTACTTTCTTCAGTTGATGTAGCTGCTGTTGATAGAAACAGTTGAAGTACTACAACCATCGGCTTTTATCATGATGGAAAAAAGAACTACAGTTTAACGCCAGAGCTGTAACCTCACAAAAATATCGATGTTATCAAGAAAACAAAATTTTTTTATGAGAAATTATGAACATTTTCATTATTAGCTTTATAACTAATTGTTAAAAGAATTTTTTTCCTGAGTTGTTTTTCACTATATAATAGAAATATATTGGGTGTTTCAAAAGTCATGTAAAACCATTTAGTGTTGAAACAACATCATGATCACCCTTGGTATTTGTGGGAACGAAAAGAACTATCAAACACCACATTTAAACAGTTTTAAACAAATCACTTTGGTCTGTATTGTGCATGGTCAAATTGATCTTCATGGAGACTTTCACAACATTGTGTCCCTGGATGTTTAAATACAATCATCTTAGTAGTAGAAGTGGCTTTTCAAACACTCAGTATATTAGATTAATCCACTTCTGATTTCCTTACTGCATATTTGCACATGGTTTGTTGTTTTTAAGAATGTCTTAATCATACCTACCTGCATGAAGTCATGCTAGATTCCAAAACAGTTGTAAATACTATTGTTTTACAAGACTTGTGTAAAAAAAACAATTGTTTAAGTAAGTTATAAATCTCTTGGGCCATACCATCATTGTTACTTCTAACATTGTACTTAGATGTTTCTTGAGGTATAATGCATAACGTAAGTCAACTGAATTTTGTTAAAAGTCCCTGCTACATGTAATAAAAGTGAGGATTCCCGAAGTTTCTCCATTGTACTGACATATATTGTTATTAAGATTTGCTCAGTCAGGAGATACATATTGGAGACTATATTTTATTCTTTGGCTTATAGCTTTATTAGTTTAATGTCAAACTTCTACTTGTGTTGAACGTAAAAATTCACATTGATCATGAAATGTTTAAAACTTGGAATAACTAAGAAGTTTATATTTAAGTATGAATGATTTGTGTTGAAGAAACTGCCTTGATGTTATTTCATTAGTGGCCTTCTGATATTTATGATTACGTTTTTATAATATTGAGGTATCGAAAGGAAATTTAAAATATGTAATTATGAAGAGAGAATAAATACGAATTTGGCCAACTTCAAAACTTGGATGTTATTTATTGGATTTCTTATTTTCCACAACCTGTTAGGTTGGTTTCAAAACCACAGTTTCATGGGAGAAATATTAGAGACAACGTCCTAGAAAACCTTGAACACCTGTCTCTGCAAAGAACCTATAAGAGAGCTCTAAGCTTTGAATTGGCTTTTGCATCACGTGTTGTCCTGTCATCACTAATGAACACAGTTTAATGCTTTTATCAATAACATATTACTATAGTTTGTGTGAATGCATGATTAGGTTTAGTTTATACTGTATTAGGTTGTCATTATGTGTTCTAAAAACATTAACATGCCTCTTAGATATTTTCTTTGTAGAAATAAAAATATGTTCCTAAAAACAGTGATTTATGGCAAAGTGCCTTGAATATACAAAGTTGTAAATAGCAAAGGATGGTTAGATAAAAACAGTTAATATTTTGGGCTATATCAATAATTCAATTAATTATTTATTTACCCCTTTGAAAAAGCCTTTCTCTAATGGCCATAATCCAACTAGGGCAATGCTATGTGAACTTTTTTTTTGTTTAATTTTTTCATTACCAAAGGTTTTACAACAGGTGAACAGTTCCAGTTTAGTTAAATTTATTGACTCAGTACTTTTTGACAATGATTTTTTTATAAAGTACTGAATCATTAATGTATGATTTTATTTGAAGATTAGTAAAATTTATTATATTGTAATGCTCATAAATGCTTACTTGTGTTAAGTATTTATTGTGAACTCACATTGTAGCAGGACTTTTTGTGTTACTAAACACTTTTTTACATACAAACAAATCTTGTCAGTTAAGAAGAAAATCAACCTTTTTTTTTCCATATACTCTCTGCCATGGTCATTACTTATATTAATTTTGAGGACTTTTTTTGTTTTTCTATGATAAAAGAAAACGGGTCGAGTAAGACTGGAAGGTGGTCTAAGGTAGTTTGTGAATTGAAACTTTAGCTTTATGATAAGAATGTTCAGGGATTTGTTTTGGTTTGAATTTCACGCAAAGCTACACGAGGGTCATCCCTAATTTAGCAGTGAAAAACTAGAGGGAATGGCAGCTACTCATCACCCTTCACCGCCAACCTATGGGCTACTCTTTTACCATCGAATAGTAGGACTGACCGTATCGATATAAAGCCTCCATGCGATCCTCAGATTACGAGTCAAGTGCCATTACCACCTGGTCATGCCGAGAGATTTAGTAAAAAGAACGGACATACATTATCTTGTATTTATTATATTTAAAATCTATCTTCCATATATTCGCTTAACTATATAGGATATGTTTCTGTGTTAATGATGAATATTTGTAAACAATTCGATAGCATTTTCCTCTGTAGATTCCAGATACTGAGCTGATTTGAAATTCCAGTTTTTGTGTGTGAAATGATCAATGAATCTTTATTAAGTCTCATTTTGTTCTTGTAGGTATCCCATGCTGGGTCATCATTAAGTCTACGGATTTACAACGCTAAAATCAGTAGTTCGATTCCATTTAGTGGACTCAGCAGATAGCCCTATGTGGCTATGCTATAAGAAAACACTTACACCATATTCATATGGTCATAGTAGGAATTTTAGAAGAAATATTAACCAGGCTAGAGAACTTCAAGAGAAACTATGAAACCAGCACCATTAAATCAAGAAATAATTTATACAATAGTTCAAATAGTTAGAATCATGCCAGTGTTAACAACTGGATTTGTTATCCCGAAATGAATAATAATTTTTCCAGAAATATAGACGATAAGATATGGAACCCGTCCTTTGTTCAGGTTAGAAACTTAAGAAAATGTGAGGGTGGTTGCTATGGTAAGTAACACAAACATCCTGTTACACGCTTTGTTTTTAAAATAACATATCACAGAAATTCTCATTATTACCTCACCAAAAGTTATTTATAAACTTTACGAACTAAATATGTATATACTTAAAACGTGGTGCTTTCTGTGCGTTGGCCTAGCGCGTTAAGGCGTGCGCTTCGTAATCTGAGAGTCGCGGGTTCGCGCCAAACATGCTCGCCCTCCCAGCCGTGGTGGCGTATAATGTGACGGTCAATCCCACGTTTCGTTGGTAAAAGAGTAGCCCAAGAGTTTGCGGTGGGTGGTGATGACTAGCTGCCTTCCCTCTAGTCTTACACTGCTAAATTAGGGACGGCTAGCACAGATAGCCCTCGAGTAGCTTTGTGCGAAATTCCAAAAACAAACAAACAAACTTTCTGTGCGATTGTCAGGGTGACTTTGTATAAAGAGGTAGCGAAGAAGTGGGGTTGCTTTCTGTCTTCCACTTTCAGCATCCATCTCTTATTATCATTCTATAGTGTTTTACGTTATTAATTTAGTGATGGCTATTGGCTGCAGAAGTTTTAAAGTAGATCATGAGTACAACTCGAGAAACGGCTCTTCATTTAAGCTTTATTGTAGCTGTTGGAGTAGAAACTTCGTTTGAGTTTATGTATTATTCAATAGTAGTTTTTCATTGCTTCCTGCATGGAGAATGCTATAGCACTAAGATATGTAGAAAACGTTAGCGTTTTCTCCCTCGACACCGTGTGCACGTCGTGTTACAAAAATATCAACAACGAGTTTTTGGTGTGAGGACGTGGCGCCATCTATATATGTAATTAAAGTTAACTTACTTAAATCTCGACTTATGGTCAATAACAGCAATAATGAGTGGGTGAAGGGTGTACCTACCATCAACATGCATTATGTTTCATACTGTCATTCCTCAAAGTTTGGTTGAGATTGGCCGAACGATCTGGTAGTAATTAGATAACGGGATGACACACATACACTCATGTAATTTATATGTGTAAATATTCTAGATACACAAAACGTGAAAACTCCTTTGTAGGTTTTACTTTTATTTAAATAAAATGTTGTTAAAATAAATTAAATCTATCTAAAGAAACTCGTTTCACTTAGATCTGGCTTGGCCAGATAGTTAGGGCTCTCGACTCGCAATTTGAGGGTCACGGGTTCCAATCCCCGTCACATCAAACATGCTCGCCATTTCAGCCGCAGGGACGTTATAATGTTTCAGTCAATCTTGCTATTCGTTGGTAAAAGAGTAGCTCAAGAGTTGGCGGTGGGTGGTGATGACTAGTTGTCTTTCCTTTAGTCTTACACTGCTAAATTAGAGAAGGCTAGCAGAGATAGCCCTTATGTAACTTTGGGTAAAATTAAAAAACAAACAAAATATTTCAGTTATTTTAATTTCATACAAGTACACGTAAGATAAGAATATTCAGTGATAATACTTTCATAGAGGTACATCACGGAATGTAAACGTTATTAACGACAACCAAATAAGCTTGGCTTTTTATGATGGGTATCCATGGATATGTTTTGGGCAAACAAAAATATTAAAGCTTATAGTAACTGATTTTAATCGCACGAAGAAACCAAAATACATTGAAGCATTTTCTCGCCATAGAATCTGAAGAATACCACCTACATTTGAGACAAATACAGGTAAAATTTTTGGACCACTTCTTTAGTGATCGATGCCATCTTAGAAATCTTTTCAATAAATCTCACTTTTGTTTTTGGAAGAGCTTCAGAAATTGGTAGTTATTTAAAATATATTTATTTTTTACAACTTCATATAAACTCACAATAGTTCTTAGCTTAAAAGGCAGACTAAAAGCTTATATAAAGTGTTTGGAAACTAAGGACAACCAAACTTTCGTGTACTTAGATAAATAAAAGGGGAACAGTTAAGCTGAATTAAAGCTGTCTATTTTATTATTTTTAACATGCTTTATTTCAGTTGTTGTCAAAAGTAAATGTTTTCGAAAAGCGCGGAAAATGTCAAACAGTGTGATCGTTTTCACCTTGTTATCACTTCAAACACAGTTTGAAGCATGAAAGCATGGCGTAAAACATCCTGTGTGGTTTATGACAGGGTCTTAATGAAAGATTATTTATATATTATTACAATAAGTTTTGTGGAGGAAAACCGTGTATATTTTTTGATGGCATAAAATTTATTGCAGAAAAATCGTGTTTTATGACAAAAGTTTTTCAGCGGAATATCATTTATATGATAGCACGTGTTTTGTGTAGGTACAAACTGTGTATTTTATGAAAGTTGGGTATTATTACATTGCAGAATCTTGTGTTTTTGATATTAGTAAATCTCGTGGTAAAACATCTTGAGCTTTTTTTTTTTTGCTTCATGACTTCAGGAAATCATTTCATTTTGTTATGTTTCTTCACAATCCGAGTTTTTGTTTTCTCTCTAGAAAGATATTGTACCTGTACTTTAAATAAATCTTACCCGCGTATATAGGCTTAGTTAAAACTTATTTTTTCCTTCATGATAAAGCGTACAAGTAACATGATTAAATTCGTTGATTATCAAAATGAAAAATCTTATTAATTCTCGAGGAATCAGTATTCTTTAGTGTCCTTTTTTTCCTTACAAAAATATTGTCACTTTAATCTCTTACTTAAGAATGTATGTGGAAGATATTAAAAAGTTATCGGATTTAAAAAGGAAATAAAAAACGCTAATAAAATAATATGTTCATAAGTATTGTGGAATTTTGAAATGCAAAAAGACAAACTAGAAGAAACCCAACAAGTATAGAGACGTCATGTCACGTCTCCGTTCACAACCCAACAAAGACAAACCCACTGATGAGTGGAGTCATAGGTCAATAGGCTTGTTGTCCAATCCAGACAGAATTCAATTACAATTATCAGTTTAAAGCACACTGATCTGTATCACTTGCGTCTTAAAGCAAAGTTATTTTTACGACACAGAAGCAACAAATAAAAATTCTGACATTAACATTTCAAGACGAATAATAGAAATCATTTTTCACAAATATACGTAACATACTTAGGTACACAAGACATTAGAATAGTATTAGTGCAAATTCTGTAAATTGAAATTCGATTAGAGCAATCAGTCGTGGTTTTCATAGGTATCTGTTGATGTTTGCTGGAAATAAATTGTTTGTTTGTTTTTGAATTTCACACATAGTTACTCGAGGGCTATCTGTGCTAGTCGTCCCTAATTTAGCAGTGTAAGACTAGAGGGAAGGCAGTTAGTCATCACCACCAGCCGCCAACTCTTGGGCTAGTCTTTTACCAACGAATAGTTGGACTGACCGTCACATTATAATGCACCCACGGCGGAAAGGACGAGCATGTTTGGCGCGACGGGGAACCGAACCCGCGACCCTCAGACTACGAGTCGCACGCCTTAACACACTTGGTCATGTCGGGCCTTGGAAACAAATAACACTTGTTCATGACTGGAGCCGTCTGGATTTGTTTTTTTTGTTTTAGTTTTGTTTTTAAACAGCAGTTTGTGAGAAAGTTGATGAAAAATATTTCGAAAATAGTAAATGATTTAATAATTACATAAACTTATTGAACTAATAAAGAAATTTGTATAATTTGGAAATATATATAAAAAAATTAGCGAGGAGAAAAAATTCCTCGTTCTTCAGTTTTATTCAACATCTAGTAATTTTTCAGTTAAGTTGAATTTTTTATAATGATATATTTCTGAAGATTTATCTCTGTATTCAGAATACAGTTACTTCTATTTATCGTTAAATTTTTATATAGTTTGGGTTATATACAGTTATACTTATGTACGTTTATATTTGTGATGAACGTCGTGTATACATTTTGCTATGAACACTGAAAACGACACACATTATTGAAAGTCAATATTCTTAAAGTGTTTTAATGATAACACTTTGGGTTCACATGACTACATTGGGTTATTTTTTTATTATATTCATAACAATTTTTGGAGAAGCTATATCAATACTGAGTGTTAGACAAGCTAGGAGGGTTTTAAAGTGGAAACTGGAACACACCTTTATAAACCATATAGTGCGTGCCAAAATGACGTCATTCAAAATTGCGATCCTAGTCATAAAGTTAGAGTTAATTAATAAAACCTCCCATGAGTGGTGCTCAGCTCATCACAATTATGGTTTATATACTTGTCACTCTCGTTAACTATGATTGACGTGCTTTTATTTTCAGTTTCCTGGAAATCTCTAAGCAAAAACAATTACATGTAAGGCAGCAGACCTTTCCACTTGAATATGATTGAAATATAGAGCAACAAGGTGACAACTATTTAATCTATTATTAATCGGTACATATTTTTTTTAAAAGTAGTACATACACGGCGGATGAATAAATGCTCGCTAAACGTTAATATAACTCGACGCTTCAATACTGAAAGTATCTCAAGACCTGATAATTGTTTTGTATTTCCTCACGGATATTTTATCGTAACAATCGTATTTATGAAACGACTTTCATTTTTTGGGCACAGATGTCTCAGGAATTTTTTTTAGCAAAGTGACTTTCGGCAGACTTGGTCATTCTCCATTCCTACTAGTGTTCTTAAACATTGGAAACATCAACCTAGAAAAAAAAAGATACATATGTACACATACATTAACCCTTTTGTTCTGGTCTAGAATGAAATAGCAACTTTAAATAAATCCGGTTTTGCTGTAAATAAACGCTTTTTGACCAAATTTTAGCGAACAAATATTCAACATTTTCCTGGAATATTTCTATATTTACGGTTTGTTTACGTTCAGTCCATTCTTTTCTGATCCTCGTTGGTATTTAAGAGTTAATTTTTTTTTCTGAATTTCGTGCAAAGCTACAGAAAAACTATCTGCTAACTTACAAAGCATTCTTAATTTTGAACTTATAGACTAGGTGGAAAACAACTAGTTAATAGTATTCAATACTTACTCTTGGGATATTCTTGTATGATAGAATAGTTAGATTTGGCCGAAACTTTTATAAGGCACCCAAGTTCTCAAAGAGTGAAGCGAAATATTTTGCACTAACAAGCCTCGAACTATATAAATTCAGGGTCTTGAGTTATGTAAAAATAGTTAATGTGAAGAGCTCTTGTTTTTGTATAATTTAAGTTTCAAAGATACGATAGCTGGTCTTTTCCTTCGTTTAAAGTAAACGAAACGTTGAACCTTGACGAGAAGCAGCTGTATTATTATAAGATTATTATATATTCTACTACATGCTTTTTCGCTATATCTGAAAATAACAAAAAAACACACCAAAGAAACAAGAATAGAGAAGGTTGAATGATTCAGTATTTTTTGTTTAATTATATTAAAAACTGTGGATGTAATCTAATCCTTTTCTTCCTTTGATTGTTATCGTATAGTCTGGTAAATCAACCTTTGGAAACATATCTTGGAATTTAAAAAGTAATGCCTTGATCAGACACATGTATTAAAAACCCGGCAATGCTCTCTAAAACGTATGTTTTCGTTTGATAGCAGCTGTTGGCTAAATGGAACAGATATGCATATTTAGGACTAAAGCGAAATTGGAACATAATATTTCAGTGTAATAATAAACTAAAGCTGATTTCAAAAGAAATGTTTGAATATTTGCGTGAAAAAATATATACATTTCCTTGAATTATTGTTATTAAAGCTTTTGTATCATAAGGTTTTCAAAATATTTAGTTTCTATTCTTGTACATACAGAGAGATCAAACCAAAACTGTGAGTTGAAAGTTGAGTTAAAACTTCAAAATGAACAAAAAATTTGTTTCATACACGTGCGTGTTTTTCTTATAGTAAAGCCATATCTGGGTATCTGCTGTGTTCCTTGAGGGGAATTGAACCCCTAATTTTAGTGTTGTAAATCAGAAGACTGTTTTATATACGTTATTTAAATACAATTTTATAAAACTATAATATGTTTATGAATATATTGATTAATAATATTCGTTGTTTCCTTTCAGTGTATATGTAGCTGTCTTCGTGGCACAGCAACATGTCTGCTGATTCACACCCCTAGAAACCTGGTTTCGATACTCGTGGTGGGTAGAGCACAGATAGTCCATCGTGGAGCTTTGTGCTTAATTCCAAACAAATAATAAAAAAGTATATGCAGTCACGTGTATTTACGATAAAGATTTGAATGCAATGTTTGAGGTGACAAAATTAACTTAATGTACTGATGTAAAATCGATTTAACGACTGTGACTTGTGTGATGTATGTTATGACGTACGTTGCTCAGAAAGTAATGTTTGAAAATAACTAAAAGGTTAAACTAGTCATCAGAAAGGGAAACGAGATTAATTTTGGTTGCATGTTTTTCATGATTTCTTGTACTGCGAATTGAAGGGTCCGAAGTTCGACATGTAATGTCATTGAATACGCTACGCACTTTTAGCTGTGGGCGCGTTATAAAATTGAGCCAATCCCGTTATTCAGTTCAAATAAACCGTACATAGCCTTTGTGGTAGCAGGTACTACTCTCTGAATACTTTACCAACGGTCAGTAGTTCGAATAATGCACCTTTAAACTATGGATTTATGACTTAGCTATTTAACCCGTGTACTTATAAGCTGCTGTTGAGATTGGAAAACCAAGTCTAATTTTCGTTTTAGTTTTCAGTAAATTGCCCATTCGTTTCCTAATGCCTTCTAGCCACTTGTATTACTCACCATATAAATAATTGGTCCCTTTTGTAGTAACTCTTCGTCAATAATTAAACTGCACTTTCCCTTCTATTGTTCATTAAAGGTGTTTCAGAGGAGATGCCACTTTCTTCCTCTTCTGATTCCAGCTGCTTTCCTCTAAAGTCGATTTTAGCGTACTCTGTTGGTGGCTCCTGGCGTCTAACAACCGAGGAAGACTGGCCAGACCTAGGTAAGGCTAATTCAGCGTACGTCACATCCTCGAGCTGTATTATATTTTCAGGTTATATAAACAAAGATTATAAATAAACTAAGAAGGAAACTTCATTCCTGTGTCAAAAGATTTACAAAATATTTGAGAATGGTATCAAACATAAAACCCCCGTTTTTAATACCCAAACTCGACTGTTTTCGACATATTGAGTAGCGGTATGTTTTTTGTCTGCTACGATGCTCATTGTAAGGAAGTACCAAAAATAATTGGGTAAAATTACTATTTTTTGAACTTAGAATACGTAGGGATACCTAGCAATACCTAATGAGATTAACCGCAATACATACGGTACTTTTGTGTAACGAGTTTCTTTGTTTGTCACAGTTGTCAAGTACCTTCAGGCCAATGAAGTCGTGGATAAATCTTACAAATGGTATGGCACATGAAGGTAAAATTGCACAGGAATGTCAAAGGCAGCATCACCCAAATTTTACAGTTCTCACGTGTTGCCACTAGTGGTATCACTAAGAACTAATGGCTGGTCAATTACAGAAATAAATTGTGCAAGATGTGTTCCTCCAGTATCCAAAAACACACTGCATTCATATGACAATGGATATTACATCAACAATACACATCTCATTTAGTATTCTGGTCACTTCATGGGCAGTTGCATGCCTTAGGTTTGGAATTGTGCAAATCCGGTGTTAGGAGAATAAGGAGACTGTTTAACAATAAATCAATATGAAACACTTCTGTCCTGAAAATGCTCCCATTAAATGTGATTCACCATGGTTACTAATATTTGGAGTGGCAGCATCCATCATAAAAACCATAGTGTTTATTAGTTGCTGCAGCATTGGGATCACATTTGTTGTGAACAACGGATAGTATTTTGCAGTAAAGCCTGTGAAAATTTGCATTCCATGTGCTAATAGTTCTTCAAATAATAAAAAAACATTGTTCAATATCAAAGTTAGTTGTGAAATCATACTATACTAACACGTTAACATCAAGGATGCGTGTAGAAAATGTTACTCGTGAATTATTTTCTGACCAGCTAATGCACTTTGTTTTGGTGCTTAGGTGTCAAACAGCTTATGAGAAAACATTCGATAAGTTGACCGAAGAACCTTATTAACAGCTGAAATCGGCAAATCCAAACATGTGAAACAAATGGCACGAGTGTGCTGGCTTGTTCTGCTACGGCCTTTGTTATAAATTCTGTGCAACATGTCTCCTATGAACTTGCACACAGCAACACTGGAAAAACGTCATCAGTGAATGTTATGCCCATTACGATATTCCCGAGAGTTATCTTGACATTGAATCTTTGTCAGTTTCATACAGTTTTAACTGGCTGTATATTCTAACCTAATCTTGGCAGTTATTTTGATTTAAAATTCTCAGGCCTCGGTGAGCCTGGGAGATAACCGGAAATACTCAAAAACTGTTGTTTCTCTTTAATTCTAACGGAATTTTGTAAATTTTAAAATGATAGGAGAATTATAGGGCAAATAGCCGGAATTTGTATGCTTGGAAATTTTTGTGGCAGTGAAGTAGGTCTTTAACGTAACGTAAGTCTCTAGGTAACCAAGAAAAGTCGTCTTTACCTAGAGACAGAAACAGGAATTTGGATGAAGGAAAGAGAGGTTATGTACTTGAAATTGTGTATATACTGTAGACTGGTAGCTAAGAGCATAAGCTGCACGAATCGAATTGTCTTAGTAGGAAGTTCGATTTGATATCTTCCGAAGATTGGGAAGACAACCTGAGATGTTCAGATTTTGTACTAAAAATCGTGATGTGTTTTAAGGTGAGTATATTGTAGTTTATTTTGGCACGATATTTTGATTTGTTACATCAAAAGGCCCAACAGAGCTGCGGTCAAGAAAAGAGTGACCGACAAAGAGAAAGAAGAGAATGAGAAACACGGGTTGATTGATACTTTGAATGCATTGATGATGACGTCGTGTGGTATGTAGGAGTTGCTGATGACGTAGACGAAGACGACCAGAAGACCAAGAGGTGGGCCGAACACAGCAGTTGTAATTTATATAAGAATATTAGCTGAAATAGTTCACTTCCTCTGGTTATTTATGTTTAAGCCATACTCTGTGCCGCTGAAGTGGAGAAAGAACGACCAGTTAGTAGTATATAATTCAACTTTAATTAATTAGTTACACAAGTATTTTGTTTAGAGCTCTACTTATGTTTTTGTGGAGTTTATGTAGCGTGTTTAGTTGTTGTTTTGCAGATTCACTACACTATGTACCAACATTTTTACTTTTTCTTGTTCCTGGGCAGAAAGTGTTATTTCTCAATTACTTATGCCTAACGTAAATGGAAAAGACCCATTTTTCTTTTAAAACTCTGCTTTTGTGACTTGGGAGCGTATAAAGAAAACATGATGGGAGACTTTTTGGAGGCTGATATGTGAAAGTGATTTACATTACACTCGCAAATCTTAAAAAAAACTGCTCACTTCTAAACATTTTTGTAAAACTTTAGTATAAATACATATAAATTTTGATTCACATGTTGTTTTATTCAGACCTTGTGTAAATGAAAATATGTAAATTTGCCCGTTTTTACATAAAAAAGGTTAATTTCTAAATTTCATTATCCAGGTTACAAAAGCAAAGTGTGAAACGGATAATGGCAATTTTCTATATTTTTACAAAGTACATAAGCAATTAAAAAATAACAAATACTATCCAGGAACAAAATTTATATTACATAGTGTTATGAAATTCACAAGTGAGATGTACTGTCTCCAGGTGACTGGGGTAGCAGCAAGAATTGGAAATTCGGCTGTTTGAGCGTTCCTAGAGATGATTGTTTTTATAAAATTAAGATGTTAATGTTTGTATTCGTTGTTTCATAGGTGGGCAGTTTGATATTGATCTATATAAACAGATGGTCGATAAGATATTCTTGTAGCTCGGTTATGCTGCATTTGGAGTTTGTTATATATTCGTTCTGTAGTCACAACACAAACATATCCATGGAGGGGTCGTATGTACGCTTTGGATATACAGTCGTAATGGTTTTACTGTTCCACCTTTGTTTATTCATCGAATTTAACGGAGGTAAGTTATTCTCTTGCTTGTGGATTTTTAGTATGGTATTCAAATAAATAGTCCATGTTAGCTTCTGATACAGGGTAGTACCTAAGAATGTAATGGTTTTTGAAAGTGTTACGAGGGAATTTCGTAGATGAAATTTACCTGTATTTTCATGTGGAAGAAGATTGTTAATGTTTTGACAGACCTTAATCAATACACCATTTGTTGTACCAGTGATATATATATATATATATGTGCGTTAAATGAGATTTGAACTCTTTTTGTTGCGAGAAAAAAATCGTGGAATATATTCTACACACTGACATTGTCTGCGTACTGTGATGCTAGTGTGTAGGACAAGGGGGACGTTGTATGATGTATAACAGGGGACGTAGGACAGATCCGTGAACATAATTATAGGTTGATTCAAACTTAAGTGTGGGGGTTGGGTAAAAAGCTTTATATCCATCTTATGATGGAAGTGGAGATTTTGTATATAACTGTAGTTTATATGATTGTGTCGTTCCATACGAAGTTGCATGGCTGTGATAAAGTGTTTTTTTATTAAATACTTGGAAAATCGATTCAGTGAACCCGATTAAGTGATCGTTCATTTGACTTTTTCTCCTGCTTGTATTTGGGATCTTGATTAAGTTATTGGTTGAATGATAGTTTCTCCATAAGTTTACAGTTTACGGTTTTTATTAAGCTTATGGGTTTGTAATTCTACATGCCCATCTAAACCAACTGAAAACATGCAACAAGAACGACAGTACCGTTTCTGGTGACAACGTGTGACAACGTTGGCACTTGAATGATAGCCTTAGTATCTTCCTACGTCGTATCGTATGTTATGTACAACGTGCTAACTTTAAAACTTTCTTTTTGACAGTCACCTTTTAGTTTATAAGAATATATTTTAAAAGCCTATGAGGTACCCCTCCTCGGTAATTCTAGATTTAAACTCAAGGATTTTTAAAATTAGCGGAAAAAGTTTAATTAATAATAAATAATTGAACACTCAGTTAATAATTCAAACATTAGAATCGATATAGTATTCGTCCTATTTCAGTTCTTTACCACAATTGCACTCCGTTTCGTAGTTTCTATCTAACCTTTGACTAACATAAAACTACTGTTTTATTTTCGTTCGTGTAATGAATAGTTAAGCTAATCCCAAGCTTCCTAAAACTTACTTCTAAATAAAACTCTACTGAGTAAGCATTTTGTATCAATGCTTATGTAATTTAGTGTTAAAAGATAACTAAGCAAAGTTGTCCCTTAGACTGAATAAAATCATCTGTTGTCCACTAAGGGAAATGTACACCTGAAGTGATGGTTCAGTTTTGTTTGAGTTTCGCGCAAAGCTATACGAGGCTTAACTAATTTAGCAGCGACAGGCTAAAGAGAAGGCAGCTAGTCAGTACTATCCATCGCCAAAATTGTGCTACTCTTTTACCAACGAATAGCGGGATTGATCATCACATTATAACGCTCCCACGGCTGAAAGAGCAAGCATATTCGGTAACGGATGCTCGAGACTGCTACTCGTAGACTGGGAGTCGAGCGTTTTAACGTCCAGGTCAGAGATTGTTCAGAATGATCTTTAACTTTTTAGTTTGAAAAAAAAGTACCTTGGTAAGTGAGTAGACTAAACATCTACTTACAAACAAGATTTCAAAATAAGAAATGTCTATCAAAGATTTACAATACAAATATATTCTATTTAAATATGAACAAACAAACCGTTTACACTAGCACTTACCTTGCTTAGTTTAGGGGTTTTGTTCGATGTATTAATGCCACTTATATGCCCTCTACTGGGAGATTGTGTGGGATAAATATTTTCAATTCTCTCTGCTTGTACGCTAACTGGACAAACTGTAGTATAACTGGTCTCCATGATCAGGTTGCTAGATTTCGAATCTGGAGTACCATAGCATGATTCCAGGGTACTGTTCAGCTGTAGACATCGGTCATCTCCCTCTTCGGGATATTCTGAAACACAATCTAAGCCTCAACTAGAAGTACTTACAAGAGCTTCTATCAAATATTATATATTATTTTTCCTGTACTAATTATTGGAGATAAATTATTTGTACTCCAGTTCTCATTTAAAATTTCCTGTTTATCAAAGTCACTGTTTTTATACATCTGTATATTCTTCTGTAAATCTGTCAGTCTAATCGTCAATAAATCTTTTTCTCTGGCTGTCTGTCCATCTGCAAATCTGTTTTACCTGGATATGAGGCCCTGTAAAATGTCCTAGAAGGGATTATGTCTGGTCCTTTGTCGTCCAAATCCGTCAGGTCGTCAATATCTTTCTTCAGTGGCATCTGAGATCTACAGCAATGAAAAAGAATAATGAATTTATTTAAACTGCTGAATACAGTTACTTGATAAATATGTTTCATGCTGTAAACATTTACGAATATGTATGGAAAGCGTTAGAGCAAAATTTAAAGATACTTGGTGTTATGCTCTTGGTTTTAATTTTCTAGATTAGAATTATGTCACAGTTTTAGGTCTATCTGTTTCATAAGATAAGTTAAACATGTAATAAATGATCAGAAATACATACTTATCTTCGTCTGCTTGGTCGGTCTGAGCTGCTAAAGGATGAAAAAGGAATTCGGAAAATAATATTAGCTAAACTTAAAACCATATAAGTGAACTAAATTAATTTATGTTCATAGTTTCTGGATTACATTATCCGACTTTCTATGGCAGCGAGAATTTAATAAAATTAGTTTCTCAACAGAAAATATTAAACTAAATAAATTAAGTTAATTATATTAACTTCTTTAATACGGCAAAAACAAAAGGTTTTGTGTTGAACTTCTTACTTTTACACGACCCTAAATTATCGACTTTTATTACAAGACTGAAACATACATACAACATTATAAGATAATGTTGGAACAGCTCAGCTACATTATATAAAATGTTGCAAAAAAGTTTCAGTCGTATTTATAAATAGAGTGAACTGTTTTGTTACTTTAAATATGTAGATATTATACATTACAAGGAAAATTGCATTAAAATATTTCGGTCTACAAAAACTCTTTGCATTTGCTGACCCAATTTAAAATATCCTGTTATTTGAAGAAAAACCCTAAACCTAATTGGGCACGAGTTTTAGAAAAGCCGGAAATCAATTTCACACACACACACACATGTATGTATAACTCTATAATTATAGATTTGATGGTTCCAAACACTGTTTAAATTTGCACTCGATACTTTAGTTGTTGACCAAACATTTCTTTAGAATCTTGAACCTAAATGTGAAACTACCTCTATTTGTACACCAACAACTTTACCTCTGGATAGCGTTCTTTTGCGTTTTACTTTTAAGACTATTACCACCACAACAACGGTGAGGACGAGAGTAACAACAACGCCGATAAGGATGGTGAACAAAGGCCGAACAATAACAGTACCTGGAGGATGACCTTGGAAAAAGATAAAATTCTGTTAAAATTCAAGGTTAGAAAAACGAGCAGCAGTAAAGTACAGGCAATCATATTTAAGTATATTCAGCTAATTGCTTATTCTTAAAGCAGCAAAGTTGGTTGAATTGGTATCTTATCGATCTTGGTTCAAGCAGTTTTGTTATTGGTTTATAGATTTTGGTATTGTGTCAAGTATTTTTGTTAACACTTGATTTGCGATGGTTAAACATTATACGGGTTTTGTTTAAAAATGATGATATAACATTTTATTAAACTTTGTACAGTGGCCCCAAACATGTATTCCCCAAGTTCAATGTGAAAATTATTCTTATTTTTACTCTTTCAATTATACAAACATGTATATGAATAACGGATACGCATGATACACAATTTGAGAAGAAATCAATCAGTTGTGATCATGCAACTGTTAGCTACACATAAGATTTTTGTTATTGTATCTTGTTATAAATATGATTTAATCTCTCGACGTTTTCAGTGATTAATGTTCAGGTTAATCTAATGATATTTCTGAGAAAGAAAGTTTAAAACTGGCTGTTTCAATAAGAAACACACACATTAACATAACTGAAGGCTACTCTATAAGCATTTTAAAATTTTTTGTGAGTAGCAAGACAGATTACACTTAGTCTTTATTAATAAAGCGAGTAATGCAGGAATGCTGTTTAAAAATACATTTATTTCGCCAGAGATGCGGGTTACACATCTTATTTTTACAAAGACATTTTTCCCTAAGTTTTTAGGTTACATGTTTCCGCAAATAACTTCTCTTTTATTAGTATAGACAACACAAATTTTACAGCTTTTGTTAGTAATAAATCTACAGATTTGCGTTTGCTTTGATTATTGTCGAAGTACTTTAAATAATCCTGGTGAGGCCTGGCATGGCCTAGCGCGTTAAGGCGTGCGACTCGTAACACGTGGGTCACGGGTTCGCATCCCCGTCGCCCCAAACATGCTCAACCTTTCAGCCGTAGGGGTGATATAATGTTACGGTCAATCCCAGTACTAGTTGGTAAAAGAGTAGCCCAAGAGTTGGCGGTGGGTGGTGATGACTAGCTGCCTTCCCTCTAGTCTTACACTGCTAAATTAGGGACGGCTAGCACAGATAGCCTTCGAGTAGCTTTGTGCAAAATTCCAAAACAAACAAAACAATAATCCTGGTGACTTTATTTCTAAATCAGAATATTTAATAAAGTCCTTTACTTCGCCCCCCGCTAGTACAAGAGTATGTCTGCGGATTTACAACGCTGAAATCAGGGGTTTGATTTCCCTCGGTGAGCTCAGCAGATAGCCCATGTGGCTTTGCAATAAGAAAACACACTCCTTTACTTCGCGTAAACATATAAAGTCTATATAAATATTGAAAAGGTATTCGAAAAATAATCATCATAAACTTACGTTAATGATTTCCAATATCTGTCCCCAAATTTCTAAAACAATAACGGACAATTTTAATACTTTACACGCTAATCGTAACCTTATAGGAAGTACATTCCAAAATTTGTAGTTGCTTATACCTGGGGCCCGGCAGGAGTTAAGGCGTTCGACTTGTAATCTTATGGTCGCGGGGTCGAATCCCCGTCGCACCGAATATGCTTACCCTTTCAGCCGTGTGAGCGTTATAACGTGACAGTCAATCCCACTATTCGTTTGGAAAGGAGTATCCCAAGAATTGGCGGTGAGTGTGGATGACTACATGCCTTCCCTCTTGTCTAACAGTGTTAAATTAGGGACGGCTAGCGCAGATAGCCCTCGTGTAGCTTTGCGCGAAATTCCAAAAACCAAACAAGCTTATACCCATTACCTTCATACACGAGATACACTTGTTTGAATTGACGTTAACAGCTATAACCACTCTAATACTTCCCATGGCTCCTTCCCTTATAGCAGATCAGACTGTACCACGCAAGTATATGGAGAGCAGAATTTTAACATTTGGTTCTGAGAGTAATTTTTACATTAATAAGTATTAAATGAGCAAGTAAATTCGTAATTTACTATATTATTTGCAATCTTTGTAACCTATTTTACACTGGTAAGAGCGGTCGCACATTTGGCGATATGAACAGTGAACACGTGATAAAAATAACGAATAGAAACTTTGATACCCCAGTCCTAAAACACTTTTGTGCAAACATAATAAGTTATCTCATCTTAAAATAGTTGTTTTGAGAACAGCAACTGCTGATCAGGAAGTCGTGGGTTTCTAATTTCAAGAAACATTAAAATGGTTGTAGGTTGACACGTTTCCCTCTGGTACAGCGGGAAGTCTACGAATTTACAACTCTAAAATCTTGGTTTCGATTCCCTCTCGGTTGACACAGCAGATAGCTGTGAGAAAAACACAGGTTACTTTGACATATTCTATATTCCAGAAAAACTGGAGAAGTGTAGAAAAAAAACACAACAATTATTGGGTGGTGGTGAAGTATTGAAGACCTGGATAATGTAACCATGACGACGATACGACGATGCACACATCTGTTTGAGTTATGACTAGAAACCGCGGAAATGGGCACGTTCTTTTTCGCAGTTATTGGTTGTTGTTTTGTTTTGCCGCGTCTGACTTCTTGTATTTTGGTGTTGTTTTCAGTACTGATCGATTATGACGGAAATTAACAACATAATAAAAAGTGTACTGCCAGTGAAATATTATTTATTCAGCTAAGCAAAACCTAAACACACAATAACAAGTGTCTGAATTAAGAATGTTAATGTTAACGTAGTCCAAAATGAAGCATGGGAAAAATGAAGTTTATTTTTTAGAATAATGACTACATCAGTTTGTTGTCATGTAATTCTAAGGATTTCATCGTCGTTTCTTTGTTTCGCAACAGCTTTTGTTCTAGTCTTTCCAAACAGAGTTAGCTGTGGTCATTTTTGTGAGTAACTATCAATCAGTATTGCCGGTCGATTTTGTAATAGATATTAACTTTTTTCTCGCGCAGAAATCTCTTTGACAATAGTTGTTCAGCAAATCACAGATTTTTTTAGAAAAAAAAATGCAGGAATTTTCCATACTAAATTACTTAGCTGTAATGCATGCGTGTAGGTCAAAACCTAGGATTCATCCCCAAAAGAACGTAATTTACATGAAGTTTTCCAATATTCTCCTTTTAGTGCATGACCCCTGCTAGCACAGCGGTATGTCTACGGATTTACAACGCTAAAATCAGGTGTTCGATTCCCCTTGGTGGGCTCGGCAGATAACCCAATTTGGCTTTGCTATAAGAAAAAAACTTTTAGTGCAATACTTGAAATTGACCAATTCCTATCGAAGAAGTCATATAGTCGTTTGCAAATATGATCCTTCAATTAAAGAAGTGACAGAAAAATTATATTGATTTGTAAAAATACAAAAAGATCAATAGAAAATTCCGGTAAAAATCAACCACGTTTTCCTTGATGCGTATTTTATATTCGAAATCTTGCCACATAACTAGAGTTTTTTTGTTTTTTTTTAATTTCACGCAAATCTACTCCAGGGCTATCTGGGCTATCCGTCCCTAATTTAACAGTGTATGACCAGAGGGAAGGCAACTAGTCATTACCACCCGCCGCCAACTCTTCGGCTACTCCTTTGCCAACGAATAGTAGGATTGACCGTAACTTTATAACGCCCCCACGGCTGAAAGAGCGAGTATGTTTGATGCGACCGGGATTCGAACTCGCGATCCTCGGATTACAAGTCGAACGCCTTAACACACTTGGCTTTGCCGGACCTCATAACGAGAGAGAAAGTAGAAATACAGATATCATGAAACGCTGTGTTTCTAATATCTAATGCAATGAAATTTTATTCGATTAATAAACTGTGCTGTAAAATATGATTTTAAATAGAATATTTGTAGGTAATTTTTACGGGGATCACTTGAATTGGAATTTTTAATCTTAACGGTACTTGATGAGCACGTGGGGTAGTTGATCAGCCGAGGGTTTGATTTGTTTAGAATTTTGCACAAAGCTACACGAAGGTTATTTGCGCTAGCCGTTCCTAATTTAGCAGTCAGATTATAGGGAAGGCAGTTACTCATCACCACCCACCGCCAACTTTTGGGCTACTTTTTTACCAAAGAATAGTAGAATTGATCGTTACATTCATAACGCCCTCACAGCTGAAAGGACAAGAATGTTTGGTGGCACTAGGATTTGAACCCGCGACTCTCAGATTGCGAGTCAAGTGCCTTAGCCATCTGGCTATGGCATGCCGTATATCTGTTTTTATTGCTACTTCAATTTGTGACTAGAGGGAAGATAACCTGCAAGTAACATTTGCTGCTATTTACACTTTGTCCGTCTTTTAAAACTTAATAATAGAATTAAATATGACTTTTTAAACGTGGCCACAGATACAAGTGCAGGAGGTATTCAGCAGCATCGCGACGAAAACCTCAGACCTTTCGATCTGCAACCAACGATGCTAATTAATAGTTCAGAATTACTGATATCATTGGTTACAGAACAAAATATTTAAAATTTGATTTTCTTCCCTGTTAAGTTTCGAGAAAATTTGCATAGTGTTTTAACCAAGATGTGCAACTTGTCCGTCCATATTTTTGACATGCTTGGTTTGTTTTCTCATCTTGTCACAGTTATATCACATTACACTCACGTGTAACTGTTTTGCATGTCTTGTTTTCTAATTGGTAAATCTGAGTCATGTGGTGATTATGCTGTTGTTGAGCTTTATATTTTGATCACTAATATATGGTATGTTAAGCTTTGGTACATAATGTTGCATGATCCAACTGTCTGACCAATGGGACAAATGTATGACTTTCAGTTAAAGTTGTCAATGCAGACATGTAGATTAGTACCTATAACTGATCATTTACCAATGCAGGTAAATAGGTATGCAGCTTGTGGCCAAACTGTAATTCTTTCTTAAAAATAGGCTTGCATTTGTAGATATGAACAGTCTCACACAAAATTTGCGGTTCTAGTACTGTTTATTGTATTTCCTTATAAACACTTCACGGGGAGTGAATGGACCTTCACTTAAACTTGTATGGAGACTCATTAGGTCCATGGGGAAATATACACAAATTTTAAATTTTGCATTTTGCTGTTTTTGTCAGCGTTTTTGCGTAGTTGTTTTCGTACAACTACTTTGTATCTGTTAATGGATGTTTACCAAATTTGGTTTGAAGGTTTGTCGTGTTCATGAGGAGATACATTGAAATTCACGATTTTACATTTTGTGCTGTTTTTATGGGCATTCTGGATTTTCAAAAATTATTTATAAAGGAAACAACTTTTCATGTTCTAAGATATATTTTATCAATTATGAATTCACACAACTTTCGTCCAGGGTACGGGTGCCCCAGCTAGTGATTACTAATTGTTTCTACTTTAATCTTTATTTTTAAAAGCCAAAACACCCCATGTTTGTTGAGGTCTTTCATAATGTGATTAAATATACGTGTCAAATTATTCCCCGACTGTACCTTGGTCATTTGTGTCAATATCTTCTGTTCTGAAAATTAACTATAATTAACTAAATTAAATAATTAAACTCGCTACAACTATTAAGCGTGAAGAGCCACACATTATGCAACATTATCTAACAGCCAAAATAGAAGAGACTAAGCACCCTTAATCCGTGATGACGAGAATACCCACTTGTTTTTAAATATATAAGACGAGGCACCCTTTACTTTCATAGTCTGAAAATGCATAAAAGAAGAAGAAGAGACGTTTAATATCCCCACCTCACGACAAGTTATCATAATATCTACCCTTAAACACTATTTTCTGTGGAATAACTGTTGCCTAGATACACAAGCAGTGTGCACAGAAGCGTGTCGCAAGACATCACGAAACTGAAGAGATATTTAACACGAGAAAATTCATATTATAATGAGTGATATTCGCGTAGTGTGTAAATATTCAGGATAATGGGGCCGCATCTCATTTAGGGTGCCATAACTGTTTCATCATTAAATATTTAAATCACGCCAAATAGTCTAATTATAGCATGGAATTCCGTGAAAGGCTGTCGCAAGGCAGGAACGCTTTTGGAATGAAACATTCCAAGATTTCTATAGGTTGTGTTTGAAAGGTTAGCATTTTTCATTTCATCTTTTGTTTTGAAGTTATATGAAAGAAAGGGTTAGCAGATAAGGGCTTTTCATAGAAAATCTGAAAAAAATAAAACTATTTCTGTTAACATTAAGTAAGTAAGTAAGTATTCTATAAGACGATCGTCTATATGAAAAACAAAAAGTTGTATGATATCGCCATTTTATTAACATGAGAGCGTTTTCTATACTTCAAGTCTACCGGTTACCTCACAATATTATATCTTAACTAATATGAAAGACTATTCTTTAGAGTACCAGGCGAATAATGAGATGATTTTTTCATTTTTTGTCAGTCGGTTGGTTGTCTTACAAACTTATTGTTATTCAAGCAACACGACAGTATTTTATGTTGTTCAGTCTATTAAGTTGCGTTGAGGTATTATTTTAAGTAAAGTAAAAGAAGAGTTTTTTTTTTCCTTCAGCGTTATTTTTAATTAAGTGCATTACGATATTGTTGCTCACTAAGTAACATAAGATACTTTCTATTGTTAAGTCTACCACAACTAATCTTACATAAAGAAACAATAACTTGTTTCATGGTTAATGTATACTTTAGGGACAGACACTTTTACGTTTCTTGCGTTAGAGAAGTCAGGAAAATATCGCTTTCTCCTTATTGGGTGGTCCAGGGAGAGTTCTGCGAAATTAATGGATGATATTTGTACATTTTTTATGTTGTTCAGAGATATTCGGTACATTAGATCTGTCACAGAAGCGTATCAGACCAAAGCTTCTCCTTACGTCATCACCGTCATGTAAGCAATACAGGTGATAGCTGGTAAAAGACTTACGTGACATTTTGTTCAAAGTAATATCATTCTTGACGATCATCATGTTGTGAAAAACAAGCATGTTAGTAAGCCTATATCTAGAAAAGAATATGCAATCATTCTAGCACAAAAAAGCAGTCATATTTTCATTGTACAGTTATAAAATAAAATAAAGAAACACATATCAGTTTTAGTTAATTTCATTTAAACAGTTTCCAACTGTGTTAAAATATCCGAAAGCAGTCAACCAGAATTTATGAACATTTTTGGCTTCAGAACGGTACATGAAATCCATTTCTTATATTCACTGGATGTAAATTAACTTGTAATTTTAAACTTAGATAATTACAATTTTCTCTGAGATACAACTGCAGGACATGCTATGAAACTGATCATTCATACTTTCAGCACAAGAGATAACTATACGAGTCACCCTGGTAATTGGTTAAATTATTACACGTCATTTCAGGAAAGCTTTAACTAATTACCAAGCCAGACTGTGGCTTCTCGCTAAGGTTTTATTTATTCAGATTTTTCAACCCGTTATCATATAACTCATTAGGGATTACATTGATAATGAAATTCTGATTACTAATGGTTTTGATATCACTGAAATACTAACGTCCTTTTTTTGTTGTTGTTATTTGAAATGCAAAGATTAAACAAGGCTTAATTAGTAAACAAGTTCGAAGAGTGTTGAATAATAAAAATAAGATCAATTTTTGTGTAGTGACGTAATTATTCTTTTTTTTTTATTCATAACATTCTAAATAATATTAACCACATAACTTATTTTCTGGAGAAATAGGTACTCGGTCCCTGTTGACAGATGTGTAAGAAGGGAAAGGATTTTCACATCCTGCAGTATTTAAACTACTTTACAATTAGCTCTAAATAAATAACAAGTTTGTGTAGTTTTACATAAGCGAAGAGCAGCGAATTATTTAAGATAAATCATTCATCGTTTCGTTAAGTGACAATTTAGAATTATTTATCTACGTCACTATAAAAGTATCAAAAGATTGTTGTTCAGCCAACAATGATACTGAACAGAGAAATATACAAATAATTATACTGAAATAATTTCATATCTATGTATATTTTACTGTTTACGTATACATTAAAGTATTGTGCACTTTAAACGTTGAATATTTTTACTTATTTTTAGAAGTATGTTATACTCGAAGATTCTAGCCACTTAACTAGGAAGTTATAAAAACTAAATTACCTTTATCCATGAGTTTCTCTGCTGGTCTGAGCGTAGTGGCTGATATGACAACCGGTTCACTACGACCTTTTGGATTAGCGGCAAAGACAAGTAGTCTCAGAGCAGTTCCAGCGGGAAGTTCTCTAACTAGAAACATTGGCACTGGGGAGGTGATGTTAGCCTGCAACGTACCGTGACCCACACTGAACACTTCCAGGAAAAAAATAGCATTCAACCCTCCGTTGTTCCCTTCCACACATTCCAAATATATTAAGTTTTCTGTCTGATTCAAAACCGAACAGTTGTGCGGAGACTCTGGAGGACCTAGAGGTCATTCAATAAAGTTGTCATAGTCTAACAAGAAACAAACTTAAAGTTCTTAAAAAATATATCTAAAAGCAATTTAAAAGTTTTAATGTATTGTTTTATCACAAATACAAAATCTTTTAGCTAACATTTAAACTGATTGAAATATGAAATATATTTATTCATATCGAATAACAAATAACACACCATTAAGGAAGAAAATATCACGGCCCAGCATAGCCAGGTAGGTTAAGGCGTGCTACTTGTAATCTAAGGGTGGCGGGTTCGCATCCCTGTCGCAATAAACATACTTGCCTTTTCAGCCGTGGGGGCGTTATAATGTGACAGTCAATTTCACTATTCGTTGGCAAAAGAGTAGCCCAAGAGTTGGCGGTGGGTGATGATGACTAGCTGCCTTCCCTCTAGTCTTACACTACTAAATTAAGGACGGCTAGCGCAGATAGCCCTCGAGTAGCTTTGCGATAAATTCAAAAAACAAACAAATAAACAGAAAATATCACTAACAGCGAATGTTTCGAATTGATGCAACAATTAATTCTTATCGTTCTAGTATTGAATGCAAGACAAATATTAAATTAGTCATACTAACTTTTGTATTTATTTCTAATTTTGATCCATGTATGAAGCTTGTTTTAATTATATTTTTGCTTTATTTTATGTGGTAAGCATCACTGGGTGACATCATGTCCTTTATTTATACTTTTTGATTTGGCATTGGGAAAGTCTTCTTTGGTAGATGGTCGAGCGAAGCTGCTGTTGCCATTTTCTCTGATTATACTTCAGAAGTGGTTCGGCTCTTTCGCAGGTTTATGTACCTTTATCAAATTCTTCTTTAAAGATAACTATTTCACTGTTTTCTTTCTAATAAAGTTTCAAAGACGATTACAATGTATTCCATTTGGTTTGGTCTGCATGTATTTCTAGATTCTGCTTTTTTTCATTTTAGATTGGTTTTTTTTATTGTTACACACTTCCATCCTTGTTGCTACTTGAAGTTCAACTTCTGGTAGTGTTACTGAAGTGTAGTGCGTAAAAGTTTCCTCGTTACAGATTACAAAACTACTTAAAGCAAACTGAACCTCATATATGAAGCCAATTTCCAAGATAAACTCTTCAAAAATGTTAGTTATTCCACACTATTTTGTGGATAAAACTTTCTGTCATGAGGATGACTACCATTTTTCTTCTAGCTGGAATCTTATGACTGTTTGCTGTTTGCATCAATTCATCCTCCAGTTTCATCTCTGGAGGTAATTTCATACTTTTTATTACTAGATAATCTAGAACAATTATAGATATAGAACTAGCATCAATTAACATATTGCAAAGTTTTCCATCAATTAATCCTTTAACTAAAGGACCAGTTCTTTTCAGTAATGCACTCTTTGTCTCAACTGGATCTGTTCTCTTTTCTAAAGGTTTTGCTTGCAGTTAATCTCAATTATGTCCTTTTATATTACAAGTGAAACACCTTCAATATTCTGGTTTAATTCCTATCTTCTGAGTTAACAGTTGCCTAATTAACCTTAGAAGAGAGAACTGATGTTTATACACTTTAATATAATTATTTCAAAACTCCTGGGTCGTAAAGTTTATTGCTTGTCTGCATTCATGGTTTGTCAATAATTGGATGATTTCCCTTAAATATGAGCACATGCTTCAATCCAAATATTCTATTCCACTATGACATCTGAAAATTAGGTCGCATGTTAACAAATCCATCACCTTACTTGAAGCATTTTGACAAAATAATCAGGAAAGCCTTTTTCATATCTTCAGGTGCTCGGCTGAGTTCTCATCCTTCCTCTTCACATTTTAGAAATAAATCATTGTAATTTAGTAGTCTAAATTGGTTTGGTAAAACAATCACCTGGACGTTTAAACGCACAATAAGATTACAAGCATTTTGTTCACTACTCCATCCATTCACATATTAAGTTATTTATTTCAAATTGCAACTGCTACTTAGAAATACTTTTCATCCTAACATGTTCTTGATAGAGGTATATTATTATTATTATTATGCTAAATTACATATTTTAATGAAATAGTGTTGTAGCTGGAATAGTCCAAGAAAGCTCTGAAGTCACAGGTAGTAAAAATATTAGAGGTAATAGGCGCAGGCTAGATGGGTTTTTCAATTTCATATTGTGCAGCTAATAGTATTTGAAACAGAAATTAGTGAGCACATGAAAATGCGTGTTTTTGTGCGGTTGATTTGATTTTTACATCTTGGAGATCAGTTTCAAAATGTTTAAGCCTGGCGTTAATATTAGTTTGTTCGTCTTTGATCTTTTTGCAAAATTTCTACAATTTATTGGCACTATTTTGTGTATTTTCTAATTTTTCTAAATTTATTTCTGATCTTAGTTTAACTTCATGTCTTTTTCTTCTAAGTTTCTGTACCTTTCTCTTGATTTTGTTTCTAATGTTTCGTCATTTTCTTTAAATTTTAGAAGACGTATTACCATTTTGATGTTCATTTTGGATTTGTTTTTACCTGAATAACCCTATTTCTGACACAAGTCTTGAAAAATTTCAATAAAAAATAATTCAAAGTCTAGTCCACTTACTGAATGCAGACGCGGTTTATTTCTTTTAGTCACAAGTTTTGCAACTTAACTGACACTTATAATAGGTCTAAGTTTCAAATTGATGCTAAATTTTGAAAAGTTCACTTACTTGATAACATTTCTTGTATCTGTGGTACTTGAGTGAAGTAAGATTGTCGATCGTTAGAGCAAAGTTATTGGATTATCTGTTGTGTCCACTGTAAGGAATCTAGCCCCGGACTTTAGAGTTGTAAGTCTGTAAGCTTAACGGTTAAGTCTGAAGATGTTTAATGGTGAAAATCATATTTCGATACCCGCGGTGGGTGAAACTCAAAAAGCTCATTGCGTAGCTTTATGTTTAAAAACAAATAAGCAAACACAATCATTGAACAAGAAAACTTAGCATCTACGAAATAGAAGTAACTGACGAAGTAACTTACTGTAACTAAATTAATTTCACAATCGTTTCTCTTGTCTCACCAGACTAACGGTATGTGTCTCAAATATCGTTTCCTTAATTGATTAAAAGTTCTTATCATAGCTTTATTCTTAATATATATGAATGTTGAGTAAAAGCTAATAAAATTCAGGTATAATGTAACATTACACATGATGAAAAAAGCCGTAAAAACAAAATAAATATAAAGTTCTACGTCCTGACTTGTAAAATTAAATTAAATTTATCTGTAATCTCAAACAAACTGCGATCTTTCTCAAAACTTCATGCTGTCAAATAGTTTATTGACTTACGGGAAGAAACATCTAGTAATATATTTGTATTATGTAAACTCTACCAAGGCTATCACATCGATCGTCTAATCTCGAGCTACTGACAAGAAAGATGGCTGCTAGTTTGTAACATCGTACCACTTACCATCTACGTTAAGGGATTGACTGTTATTCTTATTATACACATATTACAAGGATTCGAAAGCTGTTCACTAGCTCTGAAACATTAGGTATTACTACAGAGCTAAACTGCACCACATCTCTTTAATAACCATAATTCTAAACAAAAAATAAATACTAGGATTCCCTTTGGGGACAGTAGTATGTCTACGGACTTATAACGCTACAATCTGAGGTTCTATTTCCCGCGGTGGACACAAGAGGTAGCCCAATGTGGCTTTGCTATAAAACAAACAAACAAATGTAGGCTAAGTGGTTATTTTAATGAAAATCTGTGTTTATATATGTTTGAATACTACATAAAAATCATGAAACCAAGGAAGATGTTATAATAATGGATTTATTGTCTTTGAGAACTCAGAAAACGTTCGTAATAATGATTCTTCTGGTAAAACCTGTTTGTAAATGTCAAAAAAGCCTACCTTGGTCACCTTATTTCACTTGTGTTAAGCACCAAAAGAGATTCTAAGTGTATAAATCAAGTGATACAACAAAACTGATATACCAGTAACCAAATTCATAATGATAGTAAATCCAATAGCACAAGATATACTGGTAGTTACAATGATTTTAGAGTTAATTCAATAGTTTTCAGTTATGTTGTTATTTATTATGTAATAGTACTGGCTAAGGAAAGATAACGGTAGTTTTTAAATTAATTATCATAAGGACAAAATACTGATAGTTTTCAAAGTGATGATGTCAGTTGCTTTTTTATACTGATGGCTAATAGAATGACATGGATAATTCCCCAAATCACTCTGTTAACAACTGTGTAATTCTAAAAACAGCAAAGAAAATGACAGTCGATAGTTTAAAATTCCTAATATTAGTTACGCTGTAATATTAATAGCTAGAGAAAGATATTTTTGAAAATAATGATGTTAGATACTAAGCAATAGTAAAGGCTTAGGAAAATATTGATGGTTATCAGCCATGTTGTTAGTTTCTAAATAATAATAATAATTAATGAAGTGATACTGTTTTGAAAGGAAAAGTGACACTTTCTAAAACAGTGCTCACAGTAACAAAGGTTTTGAATTTCGCGCAAAGCTACACGAGGGCTGCATGCGCTAGCCGTCTCTAATTTTGCAGTGTAAGACTGGAGGGAAGGCAGCTAATCTCACTCTTGGGCTACACTTTTACCAACATCACATTATGACGCCATCACGGCTGAAAGAGCGAGCATGTTTGGTATGACGGGGATTCGAGCCCTCGACCCTCAGATTACGAGTCGAGTGCCTTAACCACCTTACCATACCGGGACAGGAAACGAAGGTGATCTTTAAAGTCCTGTGGTTTTGTTAAAACGCACATTGTTCGATATAATCATTTATAACTACCTAAAGTACCCGGTTTTGTCGCATTATTATGTTTATACTGTGTGTATTTTGAAATCATTTTAGCATAAAAGTATAATCCATGTATTTTCGTTTTTAAGCAAAATGATATGAAAGTCATTGTTGGAACACATTGTTACCAAAACTCACCGGCTTTTCTATATGTTAGAAATTGTTATATGGTAAACCACTTCTATTTTATTGATTTTTGCGCTAGCTTGTCTCATTAAAAAGATGCACTTACGCATGTGCATAAGATAGGTAATACATAATACACATGCACAAATTCTCAGGGTCCACTTAGTATAAGTATAACATTTCAGGTTTATAGATTCTTTTCTCTTGGAGCTATGGCAGTCACCATTATTTCCTATTTGTTTTTTTTCATAAAAATGTACACACGCATAGATAAGTAACAATACTCAGTTGCTCACCCTCAGACATGTATGTGGGTATGTTCACACGTGTGTGTGTCTCTTTTTGATACATGTATTTGTATAAGGAACTATTTCTTTACTATATTCCTTTTTATTAACGGTTTGGTTCCTCTCAGTGGACTCAGCAGATAGCCTACTGTGCCTTTGCCATAAGAAAAGACACGTTTTTTTTTAGCTTGTTTCATTAAAAAGAGACGCACATGGATAAGATAAGTAATATTATCCAGTTTCACACCACCAGTGCACACGTAAGTTGGATGCAAAATTTCAGATTTCTATGCTCTTTGCTCTTGGTGTTATTGTGATCACATATTCTTTTCTATGCCATTTGTTTCGCTTGCCTGCCTCACAAAAAATGCGCTTGCTCACGCGCGCACGTATTTGGGTGAATAGTAACACCCAAGTGAATATCCTCGTGGTCCATGTAGTAAAATTTTAGGCTTCTAGGCTCTTTATTCTTTATCACACACACACAGGCTAATAGACATGTCAATTTATTATTACACATAGATTAATAAATAAGATTGCGACTCGTTGTAAACGATAAAAACGTAATAAATAACGTGTTTCTACAATAAAGTATGTACTGCTTAGCTGTTTAACGTGAGGTGCGTTTATTTCTACACATGCAAAGCACCATCCCAAGTGATGGAACAAGTTCAAGTTAAACTATAAATTTAAATTATTTCAGCGGCTTTAAAAAGGTCAATTTTACTGCATTCTTGGTTTCACTCAGAGCCAAAGCTCTGAGATACCTCTACTTTCCATCGCAAAAAGTAATCGTTGAACATTTCAGTCATGCTAACAGCCGATTATCAATAACATACAGTAAATCTACATTTCTGTTACTTAAATTACATCGTATTTTAAAATGTGAATGATGTTGTGATTACTTTGTAACAAGTTAGTGTAGAATGTTCTGTTTGAGGAATGAAATTTGACATCAACATTATTATGTCTGTTCTCTTGTCATTTTAGAATGTTCTGTTTGAGGAATGAAATTTGACATCAACATTATTATGTCTGTTCTCTTGTCATTTCAAAAGCGAATATTGAGCTTTGTCTGCTTGCACAAATTTTCAAGAGAAAGATAGGCGCACGCTTAGCCAAACACCACGTTTCGCAGTGTATATAAGATTGGGTTTAATATATGATATATAAATATCAATTGAATATATGCATAATTAAGATTTAAATGAGTTTTATAGATGTGATAAAAATCCTTAAGATTATCTGTCTTTTCCTCCACGTTAAATGGTGTTCCTGCTAACACTAAAAAAAACCCAAAAAACTTCCTCCAATTGGAAAACGGTAAGTCTTCTAACTCACAATGTTAAAATCCGGTGTTTGATTCCCTGGGGTGGACACACAAGATAGACCAATGGGGCTTTGATCATAAACAAATAAACTAACACATAGCAGAAACCCCAATGGGACTTTGGTCTTAAACAAACAAACAAACACACAGAAAGTAGGCGAATGGGTTTCTGGTCTTAAACAAACAAACAAACACACACATAGTAGGTAACCCAATGGGGTTCTGGTCTGAAAGAAAACAAACGAACAGCAGCTAACCCAAAGAGGTTTTTGTATTAAACAACACAAAGAAGATAACTCAATGGAGCGCTGATCTGAAACGAATAAATAAACAAAACATCACAGTAGACACATGCACTTTATCTCGTCTCAAGTGTGAATAAACAGACTGCATTTGAATGAGGAAGCTACTGCACTGTTGAGATGTTATTTCTCACAATCAGAGCTGAAATTCAAGCTATACAATATAAACTTCTTTAGTATTACAGCATAACTTTATTGCAACACAACAATGTAAAACACCAAATTCTCTTCAACTTTGAATAATTGTTTTTTATTTTCAGTGAATACGATCTTTACTTGAAATGAAGACGGTTTATTGGCTTATATATTCTCTGAATTTTAACGTTTTATCACCTAAAGAAAAAAGTGTTTAAAGTGTGAAATACAAAATTATTTCAAATTCTAACTGCGAACATTTCTATCTTGGTTTTATATAGTCAATAACAACTATTTTGAATATTAATAGCTTCATGCTATAATTTCAAGGATCTTAACATCTATAGCTCAGGATTAGTTGCTGTTAAGATGAATAGTGTATAACCGATTATCGGTTATTTCACGATATAACTAAGGTGCTGTTTGTATAATTGTATGGTTTTCAGTTATTCCACGATATAGTTAAGATGCTGTTTGTACAATTGCGTGGTTATCGGTTATTCCACGATACAACTAAGATGCTGTTTATATAACTGTGTGGTTATCATTTATTTCACGATGTAGCTTGGTTACTGTTTGTATAACCAGTTGTTATTTATTTCATGATTTAGCTGGGATGATGTTGTATAATTATGTGGTAATCAGTTATTCCTAAATTGGACCGACTCTATTGATGATGCCACGATGTTTACCTAAGTTTCCTTTTCGTATTAACACACTAATGTTGTTGTATGTAAGAATAATTTTGGGTAGAGATTTGTTAGAGCATGTAAATTATTATTATAGTTTGAGATAAACAATAAACTATGAAAATCAGAACAACTAGTGTTGTTAGAACTAATAAACATAAAATATTGTACATATTTAATATTTGTTAACAAATAAAAGGTTTATTTAAGTCGTTAGATACAGCGAGACAAGTTAATAACCGCTTGTGATAATATATATATATATCTTTCACTTCTGAATTTTTGACTGTATAGCAATGTGAAGTTAACGAATAGTTGCGTACGCTTTTTTGTAACTTGATTTATCTGTTTATAATACGTTTGATATGCTACGTGTATATATACTTTACCAGTAATAAATATCTTTTCGGTACAAAAATTTTGATTCACATTCTGAGAGTTTTTATCACGTGTTACTTAATTTCTGAACGAATGTTAATTAATGATAAGTTAATTAACCTCATTACTCATTACCACATCAAAACTTGCTCTCATTACATATTTGGAAGGCCGTGAAGTAGCATTATTATTAACATCTTAATTTGTTTTCTTTCTATTAGTCTACAGTGATTTACTGTTCAAAAATATAGCAGACAGGCAAATTGCTTGTCTTGGAGCTCTGGTTTGATATACTTCTTATAAGTTCAGTTTTAATTTATAAAGGTCGATTTTTCTTTTATTTGTTTACAGTGTTTCCAATCGCTTTCGTTCAGAACCTTGAACACGGGTTTACACTGGTTTCAGGTGATCTACAAAATAGTAAGTGTGTTTTCGTGTCTGTGAAATATAGGATAAAGTAAAAGTTTGTTGACTTTGAATTTAAGTAATAAATTAGAATCTCATTTTACAACTGCCTACAAGAATCCACCTTAAATGTATTTATTAAGATTGGAAATTGAATTTACCGAAATAACTGAATTAGAAAATAACGACTGTTATTTTGATAAACGTTATGAAGTAAACCGACCAATCGACTTTTGTCTCAAGGCATAACTTCAATGTTTAGGAATTCTCTCCACTTGCACAAAAAGCTTCATTAAAAAATTCTTCCAATCTTCGTTAATAATTTGTCGAACTTCTTTCCTTCATTGTTGGATATTTAAAATTCTTTGACAAATTGAAACTTTTTTGGTAATGAATCACGCAAACAAACTTAATGTTCATTAACAACAAAAACGTTAATTGAATGTTAAAAAAAAGTAACACCATTAGCTACTCAGTATTTGTACCTTAATCATATACACATTATTCAACAATTTTAACACACTGCAGGCGGTTTTTTAAAACCTTGCTGAACTGAGATGGTAGAAAAATTGTTTTATGTTTCTATGCGAGAGTGTGAACACACTTGGACTTAACAAGCAAGGATTGTAAGATTTTCTATATTTTTCTATTTGTTTATATGATAGAATTATCTACGTACTTGGTTGTTCTTTTTCTGCTTACCAAGCTTTTAATTATTAATCGATTCTAGTCATTTGAGTTTATTTGTATTAAAATTTTGTTTATGTTGTGACAGTGAGAAAATTATGGTGGTTTCCTCCCATGTTTAAAAATGAAATAAAGGACAGTAGTCCCAGTTTATTAAAAAATAATCTAGGGAAATGCTATACCAAACATGCTAGGAAGTTCACCCTACAAATCTAAAAGTAGCAAGTATATAGCCACGCTGAAATATTATAAAATATCAAGGGGTCAATCATGTTTCACCAATTATCACTAACCTCTGCTCAGATCAATCTTGCTATAGTGATCAAAATTAGAACACAGGAAATGATACAGTTAAGAATATAGAATGTCATAAAATAAAAAGATATAATAAAATACGTTGATCCGTCAGTTGAGTACCCTTGCTGTTATCATAATCGTAGTAATACCTTAAAAGGTTCGTACAGTTTAGAAAACTTAGATTAATATTCAATTGATATGTAATTCAAACTAATATATATAAGTGAAAAAATATCAATAAGTACATAAACATAGATACATTAAATGTTGAAATCAATACCGTCAATGACTAAAAAAGAACAGTAGAACAATCATAATTTACTGAAAATATGGTTTGCACTTACTGCTTCGTCCCCAGACTGTTTACAGCATTTTTGTGATATTCATTAAATATTTTAGAGCTTGGTTTGATTATTCCTACATTTACTAAACGAGCACGACTGAGCGTATAAAACGGTAAAAGGAAATAAAGTCATGGAAAAAAAAGTCACATTTTATTTAAATACCGCAAAAAATAAAGTAATAAGACAAAAAATTAATCACTTATTAACTGAAAATACATGACTTCCACACATTGAGGATATAATTTATGTGTGATCACATCACAAATATACCAGTGTGAAAAATGGAATATTTTAAAGTAAGTAATGTAACAAAAAGATTTAACTCAGTCATTTATTGAAAATACGTGACATGTGCAGATTGAAAACATCGTATATGATATTGTGTCATTACATTGGATATTCAGTGCTTTTATTGTTGGTGATTAACATAAACCAGCTGACATCACGAAAAAAGTTTGTCACAGTCGAGCAGCACACAAGTTGAGAAGACGTTTACGTAGCTACACATACCGTCGAAAAACTCAAAGTTGAGGTAGGTTGCCAATAGCAACATGCTATATAACAGTGCATAATTAATTGCTCTCACCCAGTGTCTCAGCGGTATGCCTTCGGACTTATAACGCTAAAAACCTGGTTTCAATACCCGTGGTGGGCAGAGCACAAATAACCCATTGTGTAGCTTTGTGCTTAATTAAAAAACAACAACAACATAATTAATTTTGAAATATTTTTGTTTTACTATTTTAATTATTCACGATATTTAAGTAAAATTTGAGTTTCTTTCCTAGCCATAATTGTGACTTTTTTCCAGTGACTTTATTTCCTGAATTGTAAAAAAATTGGTGGAAGGGCAGTCGAAAACAATTAAAATTGTTACATATTTCGTGTTATATATAAAAAGCACAAAATGCAGATCCAGTTGTTTACTGTGTAATACGAAACGTCATTTTCACATTGTTTTTCACGTATTATGAGACTTATTTATAGACAGTTGTCCTTACACGTGCCAATCACAGAGCAAAATTTAAATACAAAATTGTTGTCACGAGAATATTGGCGGGCCCCAGATTTAATTATTTACCTTCCTCTTGCCCTTCGCTAGTACAGCAGAAAGTCTACGAATTTACAGCGCTACAATTAGGGGTTGGATTCCCCTCGGTGAGCTCAGCAGATAACCCGATGTGGCCTTGCTATAAGAAAACACACACGCTCACGTACATACACACCTTTCTGTTTGAACATTCATTAAACAATTTTGTTTAATCTTTCCCATACTCGTTCATTTACGCTTGATCGTTCCAGGGCACATTAGAAAACGTTGTCTACAGAGTCGTGTTCAAACATTCCACAGTCATTAAACGTTTGTGTTTAATCTTTCCCATACTCGTTCATTTACGCTTGATCATTCCAGGGCACATTAGAAAACGTTGTCTACAGAGTCGTGTTCAAACATTCCACAGTCATTAAACGTTTGTGTTTAATCTTTCCCATACTCGTTCATTTACGCTTGATCATTCCAGGGCACATTAGAAAACGTTGTCTACAGAGTCGTGTTCAAACATTCCACAGTCATTAAACGTTTGTGTTTAATCTTTCCCATACTCGTTCATTTACGCTTGATCATTCCAGGGCACATTAGAAAACGTTGTCTACAGAGTCGTGTTCAAACATTCCACAGTCATTAAACGTTTGTGTTTAATCTTTCCCATACTCGTTCATTTACGCTTGATCATTCCACGGCACATTAGAAAACGTTGTCTACAGAGTCGTGTTCAAACATTCCACAGTCATTAAACGTTTGTGTTTAATCTTTCCCATACTCGTTCATTTACGCTTGATCATTCCAGGGCACATTAGAAAACGTTGTCTACAGAGTCGTGTTCAAACATTCCACAGTCATTAAACGTTTGTGTTTAATCATTTTCGAACACTTTCTTACTGAGGTCTTCGTAACAATGTATAACACTATTTATTAATTAAATTTCTTGTAATAATATAACAGCTAAACCATCTAAAATGTTAATAAACAAGGAACATAAAAGAAGGATAAATGTAAAGGTTACCAGCAGGTACTATAGTGAAAACGCAGGGTTTTCGCTGAATACCAATATCATTAGTACCCCAACAGAGTAGTGTCCCATAATCGTCTTCCGTCTCTGGTGTGAAGGTGGCCACACTTTGCGTCTTGTCACTGCTGTATTGTATTTGACTAGACTGTTTAGTTGAACTGTTGAACAGCCAGCTGAAGGTGACGCCATCAGGATCAGCGTCTAAGGTACACGTCACACCGACTTTCTCGTGTACAGCAATTCCATAGGTCGTTTTCTGTCCTGCTTGGCACTGAGGAGCATCTAATAGGAAATCATAAATCAAAATAGTGGAAGAAAATATTCGAATTTCTTTGACACAAAGGGTATGTTGAACATTTTACACTTAAATTTAGACATGTTTAATTTGTTGCAACATACACATGCTGTTCTCAATTGCTCGTTCTTACAGTTTTACAGTTCATCGAATGAAGGATAATCACTCATAAAATTATCTTTAAGTGATCCAAATTATATTTCTGTTGTTGCCACTTTTCACTACAAAACAAAATGTACACATTTTCAATCGGCACTAGAAATTTTTTCTAACTTATGATGACGAGAAACCCACTAGAAATAAAAATATATTTTCAAGACGGCTGGTACGGGTATTAAAACTTGAAATAAAATAAAGTTGTTGTTGTTTTGAATTAAGCACAAAGCTACACAATGGGCTATCTGTGCTCTGCCCACCACGGGTATTGAAACGAAGTTTTTAGCCTTGTAAGTCCGCAGACATACCGCTGGGCCACTGGGGGGGCGTAAAATAAAGTACACAACAACGTTTTGACCTTCTTAGGTCATATTCAGTTTAAGAAAAGGAGTTTGCAAACATTGTTATGCACTTTCTTTTAATAAAAGTTTTAACACCCGTACCAGCCGTCTTGAGAATACTTTAATGCTTTCTAACGTTTTTACAACACTTTGTCTTTATATTTGTTAATTTAACGAAGTTATTTTGTGCATCAAATGTTTCGAAAAAAAATTACTTTAAAATGTCTGAAATCTGTTATGCTTCTATTATGACCTTAAATGTAATGCACCATATTTTTTCAGCTGCGAATCATAATAAAATTAAGGTATCTACCTACATTTTACATTAATATAAATTTTGTTGCTTATGCCAAGTCCCTCGGTGTTACTTGCGGAACAGGTAAAATGGCCCTGATGAGATAGCTGAACACTCTGGATGACTAACGTCTGATTACTGATGTTGATTCCAGTGGAAATATTTTTCTTCAGTTCTCGCTCTTCAAACTGCCAACTAATAGAATGAACCCAAGGGTTTGCCTGTATGTTGCAATCTAAATAAACATCATTTCCTTCCTGAATTTCGCTTGATGTCGGATTATTCCTCAGGTGAAGCGTGACTTGTGGGGGAACTGTACACAGAAACACATAAATAAAGCGTAGTCTCAAAATAATTTAACAACCTTATATCATTATTATATTAAATTATTCAAATAAAAGGTAGCAAAACATATTTAAGAAGAAATATATTTGAATTTAGAAGAGTTTTATAAACTCTGGTATGTAAAAAAGGAAAGATTAAAAATGAACGTGTATCCAGATACAAATAAAATCGAGCGGTACCTGGGATTGTGAATACATAATAAAAGAATGTGACTTTACGAAATTCAGTTTATTATAATAGACAAATGTCGTATTAAAATCTGATAATAAAATATGCCAAACTCTGTATTATTCGTAATTTGTTACCTTAGATTCTGGACTGTCAGTTTGGTATCAGAGAGAAGATAAAATATTGAAGAACACCATATTATGAATTTAGGTGTAAAATAACATCACTTGAATGAAAGAGTGAGAAAAAACACCGGCAACATTTTTTTCAGTCTCTTAGGAATTACAGTACTTTAAGATGGTGGAAGAGTAAAAGACACCCTATGGCAATCAAACGTTGTGATACGATATATCGGAAACAGTTGTGAGGCCAAAAAGAAAGTGACTTGTTCGGTGTAGGTTTGAGAAAGAAATATAAATGAAAGGAGTGGAATGATAGATAGGGGGAGAAAAAAGAAGACCAGGAGATGTGAAAGAGAATGAATGAATTGACAGAAGCGAAGAAAGAAAATAATATGCTACAAGTAATGTATTATTGATTACGAATAATAAAGAGAAATATATTATGTTTATACTGATATGAGTCAGTTCCCTATGGGAATAAATACAGTCAAAATAAAGTTGATGGATTTGAAAAAGTAAAGCAAAGAACAAGTATGGCACGATCATAACAAAATAGTGACAAAAGTGGGATTTATCAGTTTATTAGGAATTGAAATCCAACAACAAAAAAGTCAGGAAAGAGATAAGACAAGAACAATTCGAAGAGGGTAAAGTTTCTTATTGTTCTTGTCCTACTTGAGCCGCTGTCCATAAACAACAAGAAGTAAGACAAGAACTATAAGAACATTTACGCTCTTTTAATTGTTCTTGTCTTACTTGAACCACTGTCCAAAAACAACAAGAAGTAAGACAAGAACTATAAGAACATTTACGCTCTTTTGTTGTGTTTAGACAGTGGTTCAAGTAAGACAAGAACAATAAGAAACTTTACCCTCTTCTAATTGTTTTTGTCTTTAATGTTGCTTTTGAACAGTGGCTAAAATAAGACAAGAACAGTAAGAAAATTTACTCTCTTCTAATTGTTTTTGTCGTGCTGTCCTCCAGTGGCACAGCGGCATGTCTGGAGACACACAACGCTATAAAACAGGTTTCGATACCTTTTGTGGAAAGAGCACAGTTGGCCCATTGTGTAGCTTTGTGCTTGATTCAAAACAACAACAAATATTGTCTTACTTGTTTTTTTGGATAGTAGTTCAGTTAATTCTTCTCAATTATAAATAGTGTAGTTCATTGTTTAAGAGTATATAAGTAATACCAACTTGAATGAGAATTGAAAATCACGAATAAAATATCAGTTGTTAAAGATATGCAGAAAACTGTAAATAACATGTAGTCTCACTTGAAAATAGAATATGAAATACGTGAGATTTTAATTGAAGTGAAAATTGAAATATAAGATTCTCTTCCCTTGAGCTCAGTGAAAATACAGGAGCTACCAGTGGTGCTCACGAAAGCTATCATGATAACGATATAGAATTTGCTAAAGTACAGTTATCAACAAAATGGTTGAAAGCTGAAAAACAATTATTAGAGCTAAAACAAGAAAATAAGAAAATGGGAATAAGCCTAAACACATTTGAATTGATGATGATCGATAGTTGATAAAGCTGGTATGCATCAAATATGGTATACATGTATCTTTCTGTCCTTTTAAAAGAAAAACAAAACTAGCGAGAGTAGAATAATGACATTCATAAGATATGATGAGGAAACTACGTCCTGAAATGAGCCTGTTTTAGAGACGAATGAGTTAAGTCCGTATCACATGAAGTTGAATAAAAGGGTAAATGAAACTTTTAAAAGTATAGAATATGACTGCATGAGTTAGTTAAATGAGTCGAAGGATCTAATTATACTAGATACACCGAGAAGATTGTAGATTGGATGTTGTATGTTGCTAATGTGGTTAAAAATTTGGAAGATGGTGAGACAGTGACGTTAGCAGATGACTGTGTAGTAACGAGGAAACTGTATAGTGGGTTGAAAGTCGGTGACATTCAAACTTGTAGAACTACGCATCACAAATGTTTAAAACTGGATTAACACTCCCTGAGAAATAGAAAAGGGCCTCTCCAAAGAGTGATTTTATAAATAAGGAAATAAATTACAATTCATTGCCAAAATATTTTATACATAACCAAGTTGGGCATATAGTTACATTAAATTGACGGAAAAAGAAAGCTGTGGAAAGAAGAGAGAATGTAATGTGTTGTACTGAGAGAAAATTTCAAATAAATATTAAGAAGAAGTGATGATAAATAGGCAAGCCACGAATGCACTGAGGGATAATAAGAGCTGGAAAACTCCGGTGAGAGAAGGCGTTTGTAAAGATAATTAATTCACATGTGATACATTGGATTTAATTCGGTTTCGCACCAATTAAACATGGCAATAACATATTTAGTGATGTCATTAAAAAAAATGCGTTTCATATACTGTAACGCTAGTTAAAGTTTCATTCAAATATCGAAACTTTCAATGACAGATAACGTGGGGAATGCTATTCTCAAACCAGTGCAAGACTAGAGAGAAGGCAGCTAATCATCACTACCCACAACCAACTTTTGAGTTACTCTTTTACCAAAGAATATTTGGATTGACCATCACATTATAATGCCCTTGCGACTAAAAGGGCATACATGTTTCGTTTGTCGGATACTCAAATCGGTATTTCTCATATTACCAGACGATCGCGCTAACAATCTGGCCATGTCGGGCCACAGAGCTGTCCAGCATGTCAGCTAGCTGATAATAAAGGAATGAAAGTGAGAAGGCCAAATGGTTAATTCATCAATTATTAATGAACTATTTAGTTCTGTTAATGTTTTGATTATTGGATCAATTCCAGTAATAGACAAAGTGAATTAATATATTTTGACAGTTGTTGTTTCTGCTACTAAATATGTAAAAATATTAGCACTAGCTAACACAGAAGCAGAGAAAATAGCGCTCGAGTTCATAGTAATATTCAAACGAGTTGGATTTCCTGAGTGATTCTTATTACATTTAGGTAGCAATTTTTATTTGAAAATAATGCAAGAATTATTGAGTTATGATAGACACTGGTTCTTATTGACCCCAAACAAATTGGATGTGTCACAGATGTTATGTAAATGTCATGTAAATGTTTTGTAAACGACAACATGTCGTGTTGTGTTTAAATTTCCATATCTATTATTTACACTTCCATATTTATATTATTGTTTCAAAGCTTAAACCAATAAAATATGTTACTATTCATTTAAAATAACATTTAGAAATTTCTAGAATTAGGTAGATCAAATATACGACTATAAACGGAAATGTATGGCGGCCTAGTGTCTAGACATTGAGTCTCGTGCAAGAACGGACATGCGCGGATTGCTCTGGAGTTCTGTAAAAGTTACGCGATTGTTTGAGAAAAGGCCTACTAATATATAAACAGACGGAGACGTGAGGAATAAGAAGAGTCATTAGTTGTTATTCGAAGAAAAGAATAAGAAGAGTCAGTCATTTGTTTGAGAAAGTTTAAGTGTTTGCTGTGAGTTTATTCAACTTGAATTTGTGACAGAAGCTAGATCTACAGAAGCTGTGATTTTGTCTCGTCAATCTTTGCGATTCATTCGAATTACTGGTTGTGCTGAGAGTCGTCACGTACGGACTATTTAGGGGAGACTGGGAAAATTGGAAGGCGGCAAGTTTGAGACGTTCATCAAGAAGCACCGTAAAAAGAACTTCGTCATTTTCCATTCAAACTTTGGTATTTCTTCGTGGGACCAAATTCACACCCTAGATCGGAATTTTGGATTTCTGATCTGAACTTTTGGACTTTCATTCTAGATCATATTATTAGATACAGGCCAGTACCATTTTGTATTGTAATTAATTTTGAAGGTTTAAACTTAATATCTGTCATTGTTGTTATGTAATTTATGTTATATCTGTTACATATATAATAGTTTGTTGTAATAAATTATACAAGCTGTTATCTATGTTTTTCTGTTGCGTTTAGTCTACATAAAACATACAAAAAAACGTAACACAGAGTAAATGGGACTGTTAAGATTATATTATGTTAAGAGTAATGGTGCTGGGGAATCCTTTTTATTGGGATATGATAATGCTCTTTATGCTATTTGACATCGAATAGACTTGCAAGCTACAACAGAAATTTTTGACCATTTGGGTTACTGTATGGTGGAGATGTTAAGGGTCTGTTAGACTTATTTAAAATAAGAAGACCAGAGACAAAAACTGAGTCGCAAAACGTGAGGGATATGTGACCAGCCTGAGGCAAAGATTAGCAAAAGGATAGAAGTTAGAGGCTGGGGGTACTCAGAAAAGAAAGGAGAAACAAAAACATATAAATAATATTAAAAAATAGGAACTTAATGTGAATCATTTAGTTGCGGTACTAGACCTAATGACCAAAAATATTTTAGCAGCAAGGCGACTAGGTCGTTTCTATATAAAGAGACATCAGAAATGGATGTAGATGATGATAAAATAGTAAGATGAATGTATCAAGCAAATATGCTTAAGCCATGAAACACGATAGTCACACTTGAAACACGTGTGATAACCTGTTTGGAGGGTAGTAGAAATCATAGTGAACAAAAAAATTATCTTTTATCCTTACGAATAGACAGGACATGTTAAGAATTTTAAAGAATTAACTTTTAAGCAGCAGAAGGAAGTGCGTGAGGTTGTGATAGATTATGAGAGTGAATTTGATGCTTGGCAAAATCACACATGATTAGTTAATCAAGCGCTATAGTAGCTTCTATACATAAAAGAAACTCAAAAGAAGAGACTCGAACCACTTAAGATGATGTATAAAATGTGAGACAGAGAAATTGTTAAAAAATAGGACAATCAGGGAATCTTTAGGTTAGTATGTGTCAGCTGTAATTTTACGACCTATGTCTGATTGGGTAAGATTATGTATTGACCTAAGGAGGTTGAATGGAGTAATTATTACTGAATCTTACCCGTTACCTCATATGGAGGATATAATAATTAAGCTAGTTAAACAGATTACATTAATAAAACTGATTTATCAAAATAATATTCACTAGTCAAATTATAGGGAAGGAATAGAAGTAAACAGCGTTTCACATGCGTTATGGATAATTTAAGTCTTTATAATGCCAATTGGAACAAAGAGTGCTTCTACAACATTTCAGAGATTAAGGGATAACATTTAACGGAGCCAACGGGAGCGAGTTACAACTTACACAGATGACATTGACATATATACTAATAATGTGGATGAGCACCTATGAATGTTAAGAAAAGTACTAGATAGTTGAGTGAAACGGAAAATTAAGTAAATACGAGCTTAGGGTAGTCTGTATAGAGCAGGGTTCGGCAATTCTCTTGAGACCCGCAAAGAATTTAAAGGTATAACTAAAAAAAGAAGTCTCCCTTGCGGCAAGTCTTCGAATTTACAGCACTAAATGTTTAGATTAGATTTTTAACACCCATCGTGCCTGAAAGATACTCAACTTTTCTTCACAAAAATAGTAAAGCCGCGTGTTGCCGAATCCTGGTAAAGGATTGATCACCTCAGTAGAGGCAAAGGTAAATGGTATTAAAGTTTGGGTGAAATCTTTAACAAAGAAACCAGTTATGTCTTTTTCTTGGTTAGTAAGTCATTATAGAAACTTTATTTCCTGGTTTGTGGTAATAGCAGGAAACACTTACTGTATTAACACATAAGTCAAGACCAAAACGTGTGTGGGACGAAGCCAGGGAGATGACTTTGAAAAAAATTAAATGACGCATTGCATAAAAAACTAATTTTTACCTAGTTATAAGGGGTCATTAGTCACTACTGTGTACAATGCTGCGTTTGATACAGATGAAGGGGTGGTGCTTAGTCAAACTGGTGAGGACGATATGGAACACTGAGATGAGTCTGTAAATCAAGCAACACTAACACTTAGCCACCATTGAAAAAAGGGTGCTTGACGATCATGTGGAAACTTGACCTTATTCTCCAAACTTTACCCCATCTGATTATCGTCTATTTCAAAATTTGCAGAACTACCTTGATGGAAAAGAGCTTGGAATACATGAAGTTACCAAAACTACCCTCTCTACATTCTTTTCCTCCAAATCTCAAGAATTGTACAGAAATAGCATTGAGAAGCTTGTGAATTGTTGGTACGAAGTATTAATTTATAATGATGGTTTGGTTTGTTTTGAATTTCGCGCAAAGCTACCCGAGTGCTCTCTGCACTAGCCGTTTCTAATTTAGTAATGTAAGATTAGAGAGAAGGCAACTAGTGATCACCACCCACCGCAAACTCTTAGGCTACTCTTTCACCAACGAATAGTGGGATTGACAGTCACATTATAATGCTGAAAGGGCAAGCACGTTTGGTGTGACAGGGATTTGAACCCGCTATATTCGGATTATAAGTCGAGTGCCTTAACCACCTGGTTATATTGAGCCATAATAATAGAACATACATTTTTGATTAAGTGATATTAAATGCGTTTAAAATCATTTCTCTTTTTCCGAACTTAAAATCGGACATTACTTAAGGGATGACCTGATAAAATGCTTGAGACCTACACATTCGGTTTAACATGCCTTGGTTATTAGGCCGCTTGTCTCCCAACCTTTGGGTCACGAGTTCGAATCTTATCATCCAACTTGCTCGCGTTTTTCATTCATGGGACCGTTATAATGTGACGGCTAATCTTACTTTTCATTGGTAAGAAATAAGCAGTGAATGGTTTTGGCTAGTCTTTAGTCTATCACTTGAAAATTAGGGGCTGCGACAAGAGAAAATCCTTGAATAGTTTTGTGTGAAAATCAATAAACAAATAATTAAGTTATTTGTGAAAGGAGATTATATGAGAGAATGAATAGAGGAGAGATGGTGTGAATATTAAAATAATTTGCTTCTGAACTGCCTAATCCGATTTCTTTTAATCCATTCCACAAAAGGAAAAAAAAACAGACAAAATTAACACCATGAGCTGTAAAATTAGGAAGTAAAGATGAGCTACTGCATGAAACAGCAAATTAGTTTTTGTAAACTTTCTTAGTTTTTTCTAATTCCATGTTATTGTTGAATGCATCCATTTTCTATACCTTTTATTAAATTAGAGTGTTTTGGAGTACCAACTCTTATCAAAGTATTCCTTTGATCTGATAAATTGAAATTCTCTATTCAGTCACTGTTATCTGGTGGATTTTAGTAGTAAATTATTATGTGTTTCCTTTGTGTATTATCTACATCAGAAAATGCGTTTTTGTCAAGTTACATATGATTTAGGTTTCAACTCTTTCTGTGTTTCTTTTTTGTTATTTGTTTTCTCTCAATTTTCATTGAGGATTAAATGAGATATTTTATAAAATAAAAAATATAATAACTTAAGAATATTTTGGTGGGATACTGAGGTTGCATTTAAATAAACGAATATCTGTTTTTTATCGACTTACAATAAATTTCCAGTTTCCAACTATCTTCTATGGCGCTGTTAGTAATATGTGGATTTTCTGTTTTACAGATTAATTGTTTCCCGTTGTCTTCAACAGATGGCATGAAAGTCAATATACTTGTGCTCACTCCCGCGCGATTCACGCTTTCTCGTGTATGTTGCATCTGTTTATCTCCTTTCCACCATGTAATTTTTGCAGCTGGTCGAGAACCATTAGAGGAACAAGTCAAATCTACTTCTTTGTCAGCCGGTAGGGGTCGTTGATAAGGATGAATTTTAACCTCCGTTGGTTTTACTAGAAAAACAAAACAAATAAATTTAAATTAAGTTATCGGGTGTGAAAAAAATTAAAATAAAGTTTTAGATGCTTAGAAAAAAAAGATAATAATTTCAAGTACTTACAGTTTAGGTCAAGAGTTACTGCACTTGCTGACGGAACTGTGATGTTGTTGTTCGAAGCTTGACACGTAAAAACTGTTAACAGGTCGTGACGTTTTAACTCTGAGATTTTTAGCTCGTTTTTCACTAGATCGTCAGGTGTGAAACTATAATTGTCGTCTAAAATGGTATATTCTCGCCACCATGTTAACGACGGACGTGGCTTACCTATAAAAAAAATCTAAATTTTACAAAGCTAACCATTTTTTTTAGTTTGGTTTGTTTTGAATTTCGCTCAAAGCTACAACAGGGCAATTCGCGTCAGTCGTTCCTAATTTAGCAATATAAGTCTAGTGAGAACGCAGCTAGTCATCACCACCCACCGCCAACCTTTGGACTACTCTTTTACCAGTGAATAGTGGGACTGACTGTCACATTGTTATAATGTTATGCCCCCATGGCTGAAAAGGCAAGCATGTTTGGTGTGAGAGGGAATCGAATCCGCAACCCTCATGTTATGATTTGAGTGCCTTTACCACCTGGCCGTGCCGGGCACAATTTTTTTGGTAGAAGTGTTAAGAACAAAGCATGCTTGATTATAGTTATTGCGTTTTGTATACGAACATTTCCAGGAGAGACAGCGATAAGTCTTCGGATTTACAATACTAAAATCAGATGCTCGACTTAACTTGGTGTACACAGTAGAAAACCCATTTCTATGAGAATACACAATACGCATTCGTACACACACACACAGAATTTATTTTTTCACAAGATACTTATCTCTGTGTAGTATGTATTACGTAATAATTTCTATATTTTCTACTGTTTTGTGCAAAATCCAGACAACTTATATAGATTTTGTGAGTTGTTTTAATTTTGAAAAAAAAAGCATTGCGAAATAAGCGATTAAGTTAAAACATTGCAGAGTTTGCCATAAAGGTTATTTTTAAATCTGTCTTATGTAAGAAATTTCTTTCAGTTTTAAACCGTTAATTAAATTTAAAGAGCGTGACATTTTTATATCCACGTCTCTTTAGTAAACGCATTAGATCTGAATCCTAAAATCTCGATTTGTTTTTGTTGTTAATATGCACAAAGCTGCACAAAGGGTTATCTTTGCAGTGCCCACCACGGATATTACAACTAGGATTCTGCCAGTATAAGTCATACTAGTGTGCCTCTGGGGGCGAAAATCTCGAAATGAACTGTGAACGTTCCATACTTTAAATTATAATGAAAACATGACATACAGTTAAATATAGTTTTACTTGACCCCTTTGTTGTTAATATGCTGTTGTTGTTTATAAAGTCAGAGCTTTTGCAGTAGATTTTGAGAAATAATATTTATTTCGACTGTTACGACATTTCGATCACTTGGTGCTATCAATATTAAGTACATAAGTCATAAAGGTAAAAGGTTTTTGTATTTAAATCAACAATACAACAGTGGGTCAACAAAGTATTCAAATAAGAGGTTTGATAGTGACTATGCTTGTGTGTGCATATCATGCAATATGCTTTTTGTACACATTCTTAATAATATGTAAAATAGTCATAAGTACGAATTAAAACAGCTAAAAGGTTGTTTTAATTGAAACCGTCTTGATTAATGTGTAAAACTTTCTTTGACACATGAAACCAATACAAAAGTTAATGTGTGTCACGTCACGTCACGCTCGATTTCACCATATAGGTGGAGTCATAAAAGCGAAAATGCTTTGACCAGGTAGTGTAGTTCGAGTACAGTGTGCCCATTATAGTGACAGGGTGCCAGGGTACCATGAGGGCGGGTGACCGTAAAACCTTATGAGTGTTGATATAATAAGCTTTAAAATAAAAACAGAGTGTGGGATTACCTGGCCTAGAGCCAAGTGCATAAAGTATATCATTAAAATAAATATGGATACACCACGAATTTATGGGAGGAATGATTTTCTCTTTTGACTGGCTCACAAAGGAATTTATTGACGTTTGACTCCCGCGACTGCATTTTTTTGCCTATTTATTGGCCAAGCTTGATTTTGCAAACTTTATTTAGTTCAGTTAGCAATGACATGCAAGGCTAAGGTATATCAAAGGAGTGTGGATGGTAGTGTTTGCTCCTTTGTCGTGTTTTATGGGACATACGCTAGTGGCTCATATTCTTCAGTTTTATTTTTTAGATGAATTGTTTAACTGAAAACTGTACATTATCAGCGGGTTCTTAGTGATGTGAAGTCTTAACTCGTTGAATAGTGTGACAGCAAACAGCTTTGTTCTACATTCTAAAAGATGCAGCTCCAGAGTTCAGTGCTAGATATTCATGTTGGAGATCACATTAAACTTTACAGTTTTTCTATTTGTGGTGGACATATTGGTTGTACATATTCTTACGTAACTTTTCTTGACACTAGTCACAGTTCTCTTAACCTATAAAGCTTTTATCTGATAAAAACGTCAGGCATAAGCCCGTAGCATAACCTCCTATCAGTCAGCGTGCTCTAAACGTCTTTTTAAATTTCCTTTTGATGCCATATACTTATGAATCTGTGCTACAAAGCTTAAGATGTCATATTACTGATCACATCTCAACTTTACTGCTGACGAGGGACGTAACTTTGTCTTCATTTTCTTTTCTACCAAACAGTGGGAAGTCATAAAAGCTCTTTCAAAAGTTTTGGATTCTATGAAAGATAACGTTGGCAGAGGTATTTTCTCGAACAATATCTTGTGTTATTTTCTGGGCACTGTACCAACCCATGATCTGTTTTTATTACTTGTTTTTTTATACAAAGTTTAGAATCGAGCAAGCATGAACTTTACATTGAAATTTGCAGTTTGAAACAACTTTGCAAAAAAAAAAACAACACACACAACCCAAACACACAAAATATTCATTCTTGTAAACTGTTTTGAAAACCCAAAGAGCATTGAGCAGACCCAGTGTTTCATGAATTAAAAAATATAAAGTCTCTGAGCTGAATTTTTAGTGCAACCTTACTTTGTGATGTCTTTATGAATAATAAAATCGAATGATAATTACTTTCATGACATCTCTGAATGAGAGGAAAAAGCTTTTAAATGCTATGTTCTGGAGAAGTATTTTTAAGTAATAAAAACAGAATGTCTTCCACTTTTGTTAAATATTAAAAAATATGTTGTTTTTTATATATTGAAAGAAGAATGCCGTTCGTAGATGTTAACCATTTTTAGGTAGCATGTCATCTTCATAACTGCCAGTTATTAAAAGCGAAATGTCATTCGTAGCTGTTAAATATTGCAGGAAGAATGTTTTCCGTTGTTGTTTTGTACTAATTTATTTCACTTCTCTACGAACATATAAGGAAAACACTATACAATGAGAAGCCTGGTGTTGCCAGGTGGTAAGGGCATAAGACTCGTAATCTGAGGGGCGTGGGTTCGAATCCGAACATGCTTGCCCTTTCAGCCGTGAGAGCATTATAATGTGACGTTCAATCCAAATGTTCGTTGGTAAAAGAGTAGCTCAAGAGTTGGCGGTGATGACTAGTTGTTTTTTTATCTAGTCTTACATTACAAAATTAGGGACTGCTAGTGCAGATAGCCCTTGTGTAGCTTTGCGCGAATTATTTGAGCTTTTAAAAGTTTGATATTAATCATAAAGAAATTATATTTTCTTTGAAACTTTTTCAAAATGTGCTTGATTCGTTGAAATTGCTAAGGAAATTTGGGACATGGATTTTTTTATTGTGTCTTTAATATACACCTGGCATTGGTGAATATTAAAACGTGACAATAAAGGAGTTAAATACAAAATATTGTGAGTATTAAAGTGCATATTCCATAGTATGAAAGGTATGCAGTATGTAATCTATAGTGGCTAAGTAATAAAGCTGGTATATTGTCCATGGAGAAAATACGTTTATTTTAATACATTGTTTTACCATTCACTACTTACCAGATTATATTAAATGTTCTTACGCATGAAATATTTACAGAGTTGTTAATAAATAAAGCATATCAAATCTAATAACAAGACAAACACGTTCTGTTTTTTTCTCTGAAAAGAAACATGTAAGTAGAACTCAACTTTTTCACATAAAATTAAGTTATTTTCTTTTACGTTACTGGTAAATAGATTTATGGTTAGTGTAATTAACCGTGATATATTTAATAAAAACATTGCAAATGGAATACAACATACAGGGTGGCTCAAAAGATGGTGAATCCCCGTGTTTACACCTATTTTGTGTACATAATATGTGATTTGTAACACAAAAATCCATTGCACTTTTGCTAGTTTGAGTAATGACTGTGCTTATGTACTTACCGAAACAAATGGAACTCAGAAAGAATTATTATACTGCACTGTGGAAATCAGCTATTGTAATATCTACTTTATATTCGTGTAATGATTAAATTAATAAATTATTATCTAACATTTTAAACTATTTCAGTAAATTGTAAATAGAACGAAAGCAAGTGTATCTATCTATCTGTATATTTTATTAGCTTTTAAAACCGTCAACAAAATGTACAGATAGATACATCTTGACTAATTAACTACCAAAATGCCCCAAAGAATTTCTAAAGCTGGTAACATTCTTTTAAAACAGGACTGTTATAGTAAATAATACTTAACTTATTTTGTGAATGAACTGGATAGCTCAGTCTTGTCAAAAACAATTCGTTTAATTTTAAGTTACACTCACCTCCGCTTACTTGACAGATTAATTGCAAAGAATCTCCTTCGTTAAAGGGTCCAATTAAACCTTTGAGCTGCCGACCTTGTTTATCGGTGATTACAGGTTCTTCCGAAGGAACTGGACAGGGAAACGTACAAGGATTATTAGATCGTAAAGGAGTAGTTTACCCACAACGTAATAACATTTTTCGTGCGTAATTTTTAATCTAGCAAAATGTTATATTGAACAATCTCATATATTCGACGTGTGGTGACATCACTGGTCTATTACACATATACTACTTAAAAAACGACAACAAAAACTAGGAAAAACACAGTTTAGTGTACACTGAAAAATTGATCGCGTGACATACAATTGATGAAATGGACTTATAAGTACAGATTTCGTTTTTTTTCTATTTAACTGAAGAATTATCGATGATGTCTATATGGACGTATCAGATTTTTAAATTATGTATTTCTAAACTAGTCATTTATCAAACTGATTGCAGGTTGGTTTTATTAATAACTCAACAACCAATTGCATAGCGTCACCACACACAAAAAAGATAAAATACCACCAATTTTACAGTTAATTACATTAATTACTGCTGTGGCCAAAATGTACCTAATATACAGATTGAAGTTTGTCTGTGTTCGCACCTATCAGTTCCTGTTTTAGTAGGCCTATGAAAACCAGTATACTCTGGTTTAATGACTAATGTTTAACATTGTAATTTAATGTTTCTTGCAGAAGCATTGTTTGTTTTGGAATTTCGCACAAAGCTACACGAGGGCTATCTGTGCTAGCCATCCCTAATTTAGCAGTGTAAGACTAGAGGGAAGGCAGCTAGTCATCACCACCCACCGCCAACTCTTGGGCTACTCTTTTACCGACGAAAAGTGGGATTGACCGTAACATTATAACGCCCCCACGTCTGGGAGGGCGAGCATGTTTGGCGCGATGCGGGCGCGAGCCCACAGAAGCAGCATTTTAGTAAAAATAACATGAAAATGTAGTGAGAGATTTACTGCTATTGTGGTGTCGAAATGAAAATCTATCAAACGTTGTTGTGTATACTGACAATCAGGACTAACTTTGTTATAGAATAGACAAGCTGAATTTGTGAAATTCTGGAAAAATAACAGTCTTTATTTACTTTATTTGGGGAGGGGAGCTAGATGTGATAAACATTTTTGACGACGACTACTTATCTCAGAGTAAAATGTCGATATATATATATATATGTATTAAACTTTCGATCGCCAACCACATGCAACAAAACGTATGCAACAAAAGCGACAGAGTAAGTCTCCACAAGAGAGGGTAACATGCCTTGAGAGCAGACGAAAAAGACAACCTTCTCATCCTCAAGCGGAGATTGAGCATGAACGACAGTTTCGTAGAGACAGTGACATCATCCGCAATTCAAAGTATCTTTCTCAATAAGAATCAAAAACACTAGATTTTTGTCGGAGAGGAAAAACGAAAGATATAATTATAGATAGGGTCAGAACTGAGGAGAAAAATGGCCTTCAGTTTCGACCACAGCAATACAGATTGGAATCCTGGAGTGTGGATTAGAGTGACTCCAGTTCTCCGTTTCGCTCCGAGTTCTAACATAAACCAAGGGAAGACACTGAATGAAGGTAGTTAGCCCGAATATGAAAACACCGATCTTTGAATGTAGTCAATTCTATTTGGGACGTCCCAGTTTTGAAAGTCATTATCTTCTGGTTCCTCAAGGCTGGTGCAAAAATGTCGTTTGTCAAGAGGCATTGCAAAGAGTTTCAAGGGGTGGAAATGGACTACACCATAAATCTATGTTTTCATTGTTTTGTTTTAACGTTTACGCTCTCAAGCCATTTATCTTAAATAAAATATTACCATTCCACACGTATTGTTGTAGGAAAAGCGAAATTTTGATCCTTTCTGTTTAAAAATAACTAAACATCTGTTACCTGTTCAGGTAATATCCGGGAAAAGCCGAATAAGAAACGCTAATATTTCGTAAAAAAATAACAGATTTCATCCGTTTTCTTATCAATTTACTTTGTCTAGTTTTTTACAGTGAGAATATGTGTGTGTGTGTGAGTGTGTGTATTTGCTAAAAGAAAAGACACATGGGGTTATTTCCTAAGTTCACAGAGGGAAATCGAACACCTGACTTTAGCATTGTAAATCCGAAGACTTACCGCTACACCACTGGGTGTCTTTCCCTATTGATTGTTATAATAAGTAAAAAACATAACATTATTGAATATGCTACACTGATTCCCACTGCTAAGGTAATGTGTGATGTCTCCTGGTGGGATAGCGGTAAGTCACCTATTCGGTGTTCGAGTTCTCATGGTGGACTGAATGGATAGCTCAATGTGACTTTCCTCTGAGACAAACAAACAAAGTGCACTATACAAACAAATGTATGATTTGATAGCTACGAATTTAAAATATTTTGCTGAGCATATAACATTATTTAGTTTGCCTTAATTTTGTTCAAGAAATGAAGCTGTCAAGCAACAATGTTGATACTCTTAGCAACTGTTAAATGAAGAGTTGTTTTTTTTCGGAATTTCGAATATCCCCTGTTAAGAAATTGCATGAAATAGTTTGCAGTACAAGAGATTGCCGCGGTATCATCTTAGTTTGACTTTACTTACTGGATGACTCATTTAAAGTAATGGTTTTATTGTAGTGTAAAACTCCAAACACAGGTTTTTAGTCTATTCTTTTTGGTGAACTTTCTATTGAAAAAGTTTATTGAAGTATAAATTTATTAGACAGTCCCTAAATGAAAAAAACACAATAGATTTTTGATATTATATATCATAATTTCATAGATGTTCATCCTTAAATAATGTCAGATATCTGTGTGTACAGAAGCTGTAAAACATCATATAAAAAGACAAAACAAAGTTTACTGCATTGTGTTATGAGAAAAGATAAATGAATCTGAATTTTGAATACGCTAATAGCAAAAGTATATGAAGAAACAAACCTAACCTTATATTGAGTAGTACATTAACTGAATACGTGAATTAGTTACAAAATATGTAGTGAAATAGTCAGTTCAAGGTTTAACTGTATTATGTACTTATCATATTACGAGTTTTTTTGGTTTTTATCCACTGGGAAAAAATGTTTGATTATTTTATTTAAAACTAAACCAACACTAACGAATAACTACAAAACTCTATAATAAATATACTTTTGGCTAATCTAGCTATTTTCTCCAAAATTCGTTTTTCATCTATTATTTTGAATTAAACTCCATTTATTTTTAGTTTTGATACATGAATAATTCTTTTTATTTCTTAACTTAATGACCTTAGAGAGCGAGTCAAGGTTAAGCTAATATATATAAAATTTTAAAGATATTCATAGAACACAGTTATCATCAAAATAATATTCATATCTCTCAAAGAAGGCTTAAGTAATGTTAAGTTACAACAAATTAGACTTTCGTAAGGGTTAAGATTCAATAAACGTCCACAAGACAAGTAAAGGTAAATTCACAGCAATAAGAAGGCCTTGAGCTCATTAACGATTTCGGAAAATTTCCTATAAGATAGCTTTTTAATGTACCTATTGGTTAACTGATTTCGAGAAGTATTGTAAGGAAATAATCTGTCCGCGGAAGGAACAATATTTTAAAAGGATTGGCGGAATTTGAACATTTTTGTTGCAATTCTTTTTTTTATTTTTATCCAACATTAAATACTAGGCAATGATAGATTCGAATGATAGAAACGTTGTCTTTATCACAACATATAAAGGTCATATACACAGACAAATGTAGAGAAAGGTGAGTTGATGCAAAATGTTATGGTACTCTGGTAGAAGAACAGTAACTCTATGGATTCACAATTCCAACATTAGAGGCTCGATTTCTCTTAAAGAAAAAATGAGATATCCCCCTGGGGTTTTGCTATATATATATATAAAACGTATAATGTTATGAAAAGGTCAAATGTTTCATACACAATTTATGGTAAAAGGCTTTCATCTAATTAATGTAAAGTTAGTGAGGTCGTCAAAAACTTACCATTTTTTCTAACACTTTTGGCTAAATTGTCTATACATTAATTTGCTTGTGGGTTTATAATTTTGTTGTTTTCAGGGTGTTAATGAGGGTTGAGCATCGTTCAGTGGTTAGCCAACCGGAGTGTGGATCTTAAGTTTTGTAGCTCATGCCATATTATCGCTAAGAAATAAAATCACGCTCTGCACGTGTGGACTGTAAGAACAACGATCAACACTCACTATTTTATTAAATTAGTTCTCGAGATGGTAGTAGGTAGTGTTGATTAAATGTTTTCCTTCTAGTCTGTCACTTCAAAATTAGGAAAGGCTAGCGCAAATAGTACTCGAATAGCTTTTGTGAAATTCATCAACGACAATCTAATAATAAATAACACAAAAATATTAGTAAGCATACCGTGAATATTGTAATTAACCCTATACTTTAATTATGGTGTTGTCTTTGCATTTTACACAGAACTTCAAGTTTGGCGTAGACGATAAACTTACATGCGCGGTTTATGCTGCCGAGGATTCATTATACGCATTCGATTTCCGCACAAACAATCAGTGCATTTGGTAAACGTGAATCTGCTGTAAAAGTAATACTGCAATCAGTCAAATAAAATAGCTCAAGTCAATAGAGGCGCGATTGACCAGCCGCTTTTACTTTATTACATTAGTTTAAAATTACAAACAGTTATGCAAATGATGGGCCTCTGTGTAGCTTTGCCACAAAATAACGAAACAAAGAAACAGAGAAATTAAGTGACCTTGCCCAGTTTATGTGGCAGTTTCTTTAGAGAGAAAGTTAATGGTTTGAATTTCGCGCAAAACTACTCTAGAGCTATCTGCGTTAGCCGCCCCTAATTTAGCAGTGTAAGGATAGGAGGAAGGCAGCTAGTCATCACCACCCACCGTCAACTCTTGAGCTACTCTTTTACCAACGAATATTGAGATTGATTGTCACATTATAACGCTCTCACGACTAAAAGGACGAGCATATTCGGTGGGACAGGGATTCGAACCCGTGACCCTCAGATTACGAGTTGAGTGCCTTAACCACCTGGCCAGCCAGAGAGTTACAACAGGCAAAAATATAAAATTATTCGATATATTACAATATGTAGACCACATTGAATGGTGTAACATAGGTCAGCAGGTTGAGAGCGAAAATCCTATACAGCTTCCTGGTAATTCTTTTGAGGCTACAAACATAAAGTTGGAAGGTTTGTAATGACAGCATCACTTAGTTATTAATGAGTGTAAGACTGTTTCGACGGATTTGTTTTTTTCTATTTTCTAAAAATCTATAAAAGTTATGTTCTTCACAGAGCAACAGTACATGTTTTTGATGTTTGATCGTTACATCTGTGTAAGAAAGTATGACAAGCGTACATAATACTCTTAATATAATCTCTTGATACTTCCAAAATACTGAACATAGCACAAATACCATACATATTAACGTACTCACACAGCAACGTTTTTAAAACAAAGAAAAACGACTCTTCACTTTATTTTTAGCTAAATATTCTATAGAAGTTAACTTTGATTAAATTTTGATGTAATTTGAGACAAAAAGTACGATCAAACGAATAATATCGATAGTTCTAATAAATTTAGTTTGTTTTGAATTTCGCGCAAAACTACACGAGAGCTATCTGCATAAACCGTCCCTAATTTAGCAGTGTAAGAGAAGAGGGAAAGAAACTAGTTATCATTACCCACCGCCAACTTTTGGGCTACTCTTTTACCACCGCATAGCAGAACTGACTGTTATTTTGTTAACGCCATCACGGTTGGAAGGAAAAGCATGTTTGGTGAGACGGGGATTCGAATCCGCGTCCCTCAGATTAGGAGTTAAGTACTTTCACTAACTGGCCATGCTGAGCCAGATTTAATAGCAGCAAAAATTTCCAACTTACCAAACATGCATCGAATAAAAAGCTCAGACTATTTGTTCAGATGTAAGCTTGAATTCGTATAAGATTACAATTCAAAACTCGATTTTTGCGGCAGACTACCGCAGATATTGCGTTTTCTAGTTTTTGCTAAAACAACTATAACAATTTCAAACTTTAAAAAGTAAAAACAAGGAAATTTGGCTCATTTAAACTGTAATGTACACACATGTTTAAACTATAAAATAAGTTATATGTCTGTTACCAATAACAAAGGACCACAAATGAGGGAAAAAACTTAAGTTAGGGTGATGGATAAAAATGAATTGATGAAAACAAATGAACGTTAAAAAGCTGGTGACAATATTTACATTACTCAGGCTTGAAACGCTGAAAGAAATATGCAGCGTTATCATCTGTTTACGAATATTTATTTATGACCATAAATTACGTTTTATCACAGAAATGTAATAACACAGTTCAAGTTATTTAAGTTATCTGAAGGGCCAGTATGACGCCCGACTCGTAATCTAAGGGTCTTGGGTTCGGATTCCAGTGGCACTACACATGCTCGCTCCTTCAGCCGTGGGGGCATTATAATATTACGATCAATCCCACTATTCGTTGGTAAAATAATAGCCGAAGAGTTATTGGTGGGCGATGATGACTAGTTGCCTTCCTTCTAGTCTTATGCTACTAAAGTATGGCTGGCTAGCGCAGATAGTCCTTAAGTAGCTTTGCGCAAAATTTAAAACAAACAAATAAACAAGTTATCTGAGTAATGAAATTGTCTAATTCAACACAAGGTTGTAAGTTTATCTTATACGTTATTCCTTAGACATCGTGAAGTTGAAAACATTTTTAATTATCAGGATTCCTGAAGCGAAATATGCTACAATAATTAACTGTGTCTATCAAAACTTCTGACAATAGCAAATGTTTTCAAATTATTTTTAAAGTGTACCAGTAACTTCAGCCTTATTTTCCCATTATTGAAGAGATTTTCTATGAAATACTGGTTCATTAGGAATGAAACTAATTACACTAAAAATTGAGCTTCTGTGAAATTTGTAAATTTCTGGACCCATAGTTCAAGCGATTTCCGATAATTCAATGTTGTTCCGTCAGTAGCAAAAATAAGGCATTACAATAACTTTATCAAGAGTCTTATTACGAAACAAATAACCCAAACTTTGAAGCTCTTGAATCTGTACAACATCACAAACACGTAATTTACATTAACGTATTCTATACGAAACTAATCAAATATATTACAGTCAAATACAACTGACAAACTACTCCAACAGATAATGCCAAAGATCCGTTTTCCTTAAAGTAAGGATTTGAGAAGACTTTTAAAAGCAGTTTCAAGATATTTGACTTTAAAATTAAAAATCTATACTCCTTTTGATAGAATTCTGGTTTAATAAAAACAAACAAACAGATTTGCTCACGTGTAGAAACATAATAATACATTTATTTCAGAAAAGAAATGACCGAAGCACTTTCAGTAGGTGGATTGGTTTGTTTGTAAACACAAAGGTACTCAATGTGTTATTACTGCTCTGTCAACTACGGGTATCGAAATTCAATTTCTAGCATTATAAGTCTGCAAAAATACTGCTGTGACACTGGGAGAACAGGTGGAGTTTTCTTTACTAAGGGAAAATGGTAATTTTGAAAAGTATTTTCTTTCAGTGGGAGTAAGTGGCATTTATTATTTACCCCCTGATGAAAGAAAATCCGCTTTCTGGAAGCACTCGGGTTACTGGGTTTATTTTTTGTTTACTTTTTTCTGTTGATATTCCATGCTTGAATATCGCGAATAATACGTTTAAACATTGTGAAAAATGACTTCCGTTTGGAAGTACAGTGGTAGTAAGTAAAATGGATCATAAGAAATTACTGAGGCATCGTTTGAAAAGGCATGCTAGGTCTGGCATGGCCAAGCGCGTAAGGCGTGCGACTCGTAATCCGAGGGTTGCGGGTTCGCGCCCACGTCGTGCTAACCATGCTCGCCCTCCCACTCGTGGGGGTGTATAATGTGACGGTCAATCCCATTATTCGTTGGTAAAAGAGTAGCCCAAGAGTTGGCGGTGGTAAGTGATGACTAGTCTTACACTACTAAATTAGGGACAGCTAGCACAGATAGACCTCGAGTAGCTTTGTGCGAAATTCCAAAAGAAAAAAAGAAAAGAATGAAAAGGCATGCTATTTTAGAATACACCAAACTGTATACAATATTTTAGAGAGAAAAAAAAATAACTTGGACTTACAAAGCTAAAATTCGAGGCCCGATTCCCCTTGGTGGAAAAAGCACGTATTACTTGTTCTGTAGCTTTGCGCCAAAAAAACATTACATCCACTAAGAAAATATCTCAGATATCTTCTTTATTGGTTTAACTCTTTTCAAATCAAATATCTCAAATTATTTTACAACAATATGCACTTAAAGCACAAATATTTATTTACTAAAGAAGGAAAAACAAATTTTTTTATTATTGCATTAGTATAAAAGCATTAATTGTTAAAGGGCTGGCATGGCCTAGCGCGTTAAGGCATGCGCTTCGTAATCCGCGGGTGGCGGGTTCGAATCCTGGTCGCACCAAACATGCTTGTCCTTCCAGTCATAGGGGCGTTATTATGTGATGGTGAATCACATTATTCGTTGGTAAAGGAGTAACCCAAGAGTTGGGGGAAGTTGATGATGACTAGCTGCCTTCCCTCTAGTCTTATATTAGTAAATTAGGGACGGCTAGCGCAGATAGCCCTCGTGTAGCTTTGTGCAAAATTCCAGAAAAACAAACAAGTAATCGTTAAAGAGATTAATGACATCTCTTGGTAAATAGTTAGATTTGAAATATTTTTTGTGGGTTTTGGTTATTACAGGTATATAATTTTAAATTATATTTATAAGCTTTTGTAAAATTTGATCGCTGTTAGTCGCATAATAATGATCCTTCAGCACTTTTGTGTTCTGGAGAGAAAAAAAATCTCAGGTGTCCGTTTAATTATATTACAGCAAATAAAAGGCTAGAATGTCTTCATATCCCTATTAATACTTTAAGAAAAATAGGCGCTGCAGTTATATATTTTAACAATTCGTGCAGCAAAATATAGTTTTAATATTTTTAATCTGATATCAGTCCTCATAAATTTAGCATTTTGAACTAATACGATCAATTAGTCAACAGCTACAGTAAATCATCACAAACTTTATCAAGTAGTCTCCCACTAGAGATATCTTTAAGTCTTAGTTTAAGAGACAGCATCAAGCTCAGATTCGTATCAGATTGGTAGTCATCATGACTGTCGGTCATAAATGTCAAGGCCCGGCATGGCCAGGTGTTTAAGACACTCGACTCGTAATCTGAGGGCCCCCGGTTCGAATCCCCGTCATACCAAACATGCTTTCCCTTTCAGCACTGGGGACGTTATAACGTACGGTCAATCCCACCATTCGTTGGCAAAAGAGTAGCCAAGAGTTGGCGGTGGGTTGTGATGACTATCTATCTTCCTTCTAGCCTTACACTGCTAAATTTTAGACGGCTAGTGCAGATAGCTCTCGAGTAGTTTTGTGCGAAATTCAAAACAAACCAAACCTTAGTTTCGAATTATAGCCCACATTACCTGATTGCGATTTCTACAGATGGTTGAGATAGAGTAGCCATTGTTGAGGATGACTGGAAGGAGCGGCAAAAATCGTTTAAGCAAGAGATGGTGATTTTTAGTCATATTTTATTTAGAAAGTAACTGGTTTCGGATAAAGCAACGACGGCTTACTAAATTTTAGGGTCATCATAGTGGAAAAGGGTCGCAGAAGTCTCTTGACTCAAACCTTATTAAAAATAGAGACAAGGGGAGTAGGAATTATATTAATATACTCAACTCACAGTTTTTGAATATTACGTTCTATACCTTTTAGATGGGCAGAATGTCGCATTAAGAAGGCGTTTGTCGAGTTGCTCAAAACCGTGATCGGCCTTTCTGTAAGCAGCTGAGAGGAGGAAAAGATGATATAACAACTATAAGAAATATTAAAAATACTTATGTGCTGGTATATTATGACACATTTTCTTATTTTTCCATTGAATATATATGCATGCATCTACAGATCTTGAGAAATTCATATGGCTATTTATACATACGGCTGTACAACGCAAATAAATTATGAAACCTGCAAGTGTATGTATATATATATAGATATATACTTTTTATATATATAAATACTAGCCAATATGCATTCACTTCACGCACCATTCTATTAGTCCTTCCAATGCAGTATTTATAGACTCTCGATGTAGCTACAAGATATCAATGTATTAACTATATATATTTTATAAGCATATACATAGTATATGTATTGCTATTACACACATTTATATGTATAATATATTAGCTAGAGATACATTGATGGAAACAAAATAGGAATTTGTAGTTTAAATAAATAATGTCTACAGTGTCTCCACCTTTGGAAACTTATTTTTATTCACTATCTCTAATTGCAAATTTTTAAATTCCCAGTGTTTTGGTTATCCAGCTTCTTAAACCTAAAGCATTTTTACGATCCATTTTAATTAATTTTAGTTAAAAATTGTAGTTAATTTTAAACTAACAATTTTTGATAATCTCGCACTATAATTGCAGTAGCTCCTCTTAAAACCAAATGTATTTTTCTTCGTGACGAGCTGTCAAGTTGTGCTCAACTGGAGAAAAAATCCTCTCTCGTTCGGAAAAAGAAATTGTCATCAACTAAGTTACGTACTCGTGTTTATTGAGAATGTGTTCAGGTGAAAAGAGAGACAGTCATTTTATATTAGCTTGTGGATTTTCTAATAATTTATTTAAAAAAGTCGGTTACCGCTGTAAAGAAATGTGATCTGTGCAGGCCGTCTAGGAGGAAGGTACTGCGATTATACCGATACAATATAGAACATGACACTCTTAAGGGACATTGATGAAGATGGCACAATTGTGACGTAAACACCAGATAATAACGTAGGAGAGTTAGCAGTAAATTACTTCTATAGATGTCATAGCGCATTCAAACTGAGAAAGTTACAGTAACATCATGCCAGGAAATATTTACACCAATTCACGAGTCTGTGTGGGCCTCAAATAACTCTATCATGAGAAGCAACTTTTATTCAGCACAATTTGAGAACGGTGTGACAGCGTATGATGTATGGACGATTTCACATCACGTTCAACAGTCTACCTTTTCCCACTGAGGAAACAGATGACAAACAGGAGGATGCTAAATTTGTTTTAAGTTCTTTGAAAGGAGAATGACAAGCAAGCTGCTGAATCAAGTAATTTGCGAGCGTACTGGAAAAAAACAAAACAAAAAAAACAAACGTGTCAATCTGATTACAGCTGCCAAAACAGCGGAATGACTAATATAAACATTTGAAGATAACTCCCGACCTGTTTAACTGTTAAAGTTACTTAGTATTTAGATTCAGCTGATATTTACTTCGTTAGTTCAGAATATGCAACACGAAGTATTCCATATGTTTCATAAATAATGTTTATATGATACATCATATTTGTTTTAAGGTGTCATTTAAGATGTCTTGCAAGAATTCAGCTAAGCATAAGTTCATTGAAACGTATATGTGTATGTTTTCAGTATATATATATATAAAAAACACACACAAAAATTGTCTCCAGTATGCAAGAGGTCATCTCATCAGCTTGGCTATCAACCGTCTAAGAACATTCTATACACTGTTAGCAGTATACAACTAGCTGATTATCAGAGAATGTGTCTCAGGACATAATTTGATTGTTTTTTGTTGTTGTTTGTTTAGAATTAAGCATAAAGCTACTCAATAGGCTATCTGTGCTCTGCCCACCACAGGTATCGAAACCCGGTTTTTAGTGTGTAAGTCCGCAAACATACCACAGTGCCATTGCGGGGCAACATAATTTAAACCCTTCAAATGTTTTCTGTAGCGAGATATTATTAGGTCACCCAAAACGTTGATATCGGCCACTCACTTTATTTGCGTTATAGAATAATTATAAAAGAAATATTCATGCAACTATGGTTGACATTATGCGTAAAATATTATAGATTGTTTTCTTTCTTAATAAAAGGGTTTCATTTGGTAACTTTCTCCAAACATGTTAGTGCAAGAAATTGATTCGAACCACACCTAGGATATCCTGTTCAGAAATGTTGTTTATTTATCTGCAGTATCTTATTTGTCTTGATTCATATATTGATAAATACAAATATTTCATGCATAAGAGTGTATTCAAAAATATGTAACACATGATTACCCCCACAAATAAATAAATATGCGTACTTTTATATTTAATCATAATTTACTGCATTGGAACGTAACGGAGGTTTGTGGAATATTCGTTTTGATCCTAAAAGCTAACTAACAACAACAAATAATAACTACGCTTTAGATTTATGAAAAGGAAAAATGAGGCACACTGAACCACATTAGTTAAGAGAGTAGTTTAAACTGTGTTACATCCGTCATCAGCTGTCTGTATCAATAAACATCTTTAAAATTGGATCAGGTAAAATACATAAAAAATGAACAATATACTGAAATAAAACACGAACACGTAAACGGATATAAAAACCAAAATGAGTATATATAATAAAGACTTTCCTTCTGAGTAAAGTTAACTGAATAATTTTAATTTTCAGTATGAAAAATCTCTTTCATTTTCAAAACACTTGCCGTGGTCAGTAGTTCATGGGTGGGTGGCCATTATGTTATAATTCTAAAATTAGCAAAGGAAATATAACTGATGTTTTTTTCTCTTGGAAATGGAAAAAGTAAGCCTCAGGGATTAAACTATTTTTGCCCAGTTCTGCTCGAGTCACTTGTAATCATGACTCCGGGTGCTTAACTGGCATAGTGTTTTGGCAGCAGTATAGTAACCACAAGTACATGATGTACTGTGTATTAGAGCTGATGAGTTCAGAACCAGGTATATACGCATTTGGAAAATTATATATTAGTTTACATATTAACTGTTTAGGATGACACCTAAGTATGAGACTATCACGATAAATATGCAAATATAGTGGCTAACAACCCTGTTAGACAAGCTATCTTTTCAGCAGTTTTAACACATTTATAAATGTATATACGGTCTAAATAGAGTGCCTAACAACCCTCTTAGGCAAGTTATCCATTCAGCCGTTTTGGCACAGTTATAATTGTATATAATGTCCAATAAAGTTTCTAACAACCCTCTTAGAGAAGTTATCTTTTCAGCCGTTTTAGTATAGATATAAATTTATTTTGAAATGTTATATTTCTATTAAGGCTTCTCATTATTATAGACTTCATAGCACTTAATTTTTTTACGTGAAATACGAAATAGCATGTATGTGTTTTATTTGCATGAAATAACCAAATATACCCCAAACTAAGCTGCAATTTGACAATGAAACTATTTAGTTCAACTACTTTTAAATTAGCATTTGATACAATAGAAAGTTATAAAAGTCGAGAAATATTTAAGCAAAATATCATACCTCATGCATAATACTTTTTATTTTATACGTGTTAAATGTATCAAGTTAGTGTTCGTGCGATTGAAAAACACCAAACAGTCGATCTTACAAGGTTCGGCATATCCAAGTGTGTTAAGGCGTACGACTCATAATTCGAGGTTCGCGGGTTCGAATCCCAGTTGCACCAAACATGCTCGCCCTTTCACCCGTGGGATCGTTATAATCTAATGGTCAATCCCACTATTCATTGGTAAAAGAGTAGCCCAAGAGTTAGCGGTGAGTGGTGATGACTCGCTGACTTCCCTCTTGTTTTATACTGCTAAATTAGGGACGACTAGATAGTCCTCGTGTAGCTTTGCACGAAATTCAAAAACAAACAAACAAACAAACAATCGATCTTATAAATCAATCTAAATCTGCATCTTTGGATTAAAATAGAAAAATTTATGTTGCTCACATGAAGCACTTTTACACATGATGAAAGTTGGAACTATGCTAAACATATTAAGACATCTGACGAATTGAAAGTTTCTGAATAGAATGTATGAACAAACATGATGTGAAAATGTCAAATTATGTATTACGTTTGTTTCAGAAATTTCGCGCAAAGCTCCACGATGACTATCTACGCGTAATTGTTATTAATTTCAAACTTATAGACTAAAAGTATAGAAGCTAGTGAACAGTGTACTCTGCCTACTTTTACGTTACTTTTGTTTGACGAAGCTATGGAATGTGACTGTCACTCTTATAGCGCGTTCACGGTCCACTAGTGTAAAACAAGGATTTGTGGCAACCATAAATTCGTGGATTCAGGATTAGAGCCTGCTAACAGCCTGTTTGTTTGTTCAAACCAGACCAACATGTACAATCAAATTTTTCCAGTAGACTTAATGACATTTATTCACTGGATATGTGATTTGTGTTTCTTTTGTACCTTATAATTTACAATGTTTTTATCAGACTTTTACTATACCATTTCATGTGGGTTAACGTATGACACTGAGCTGGAAGTGGCCTAGTGGTTAATATGTTGAGTTATGGATAGGATGATTAAAGGTTCTACAGAGGTCGTTATTCACAAATCTTTACATTTTTCATATCTAGTGCACACTAGGAGTAACCACCAATCCTAACATTTGGTTGAAAGGGCCAGATGGAGTCCTTTTGACAACGTGTGCTGGTAGATAACTGCTTCCCTTCTGGTAAGAAGTTCAAACTTAGGGATTTGAAATAACTTTGGTTTTTGTAAATCGTTAACGTTTAACCTCCCATGAGGTTTGACATGACCAGCTGTTTTTGAATCTCGATTCGTAATCTTAGGGTTTGAGGTCGCAAGTTCGAATTTCCATCACACCAAATATGCTTGACCTTTCAGCCATGGGGGTGTTATAAAGTGATGGTCAATCCCACTATTTACTGGTAAAAGAGTTTATTTGCTTATTTTGAATTTCGCGCAAAGTTACTCGAGGGCTATCTGCGCTTGGTAAAAGAGTAGCTCAAGAGTCGGCAGTGGGTGATGATGACTAGCTACTTTCCCTCTAGTCTTACATTTCTAAATTAGGGACGACTGGGCAGATAGCTCTCAATAACTTTGCATGAAATTAGAAAATAAACGTATTGCGAGAGCTTTGTAGTTGGAATAAGAAAATCCTTCGGTTTCACATAAATGCCAAAACGTTCACTCAAAGTAGCCTTATAAGTACTAAATATTTGAACAACCAATGGAAACAAATCTTGCACAAAAATTAAATTACATCATTAACCACTATTTAAAAGTAATTTACTAAAAGTTGGAATCAAAGGTCCTTTCAAGATATATATGACATACAACGTTTTTTGAAACTCCCTCCTTTTTTCTTTACAATATATTTATGGTTTACGATGCGAAATAGAATACAATGAAGTACGTGGCTTTAAATCAGTTATTTCTAATAAATTTTGTATCAGCAAAAGGAGTTCTATTTCTACTGCATGAAGTTCATATTGTGAATCACTGAAAGTAAACTTTCAGGGAAACATTATTGTAAGCGAAAAATTGATTCGTGAAATGAAGTTTTAGGACTTGAACCAAGAATCTTTGGCTAACAGAACTCATACATTATCCAATTGAACTATTCAAGAATACAACTCATCTCTGTCTTCTTTCACTTATAAGGTGTTTAACTCTGAGTATGAAATTTCCTACAACTTTTCGTGGTTGTGGTTAGGCAATTGATGGTTTGATTTACGCCCAATAACCAAATTATAGGTGTCTTACTGGACTCATATATACATATTTATTATACTAGAAACGTATACATATATATTTATTATTACCATATAAAATTCGTGTGAGTGATAGTAATGAAATCAATCTGTTGTTTAATCACAACAATACAAAGTAGTTAGAGGTCTCCGAAAGTGTTCTCTTTCACACATAAATAAAACCGTAATTAAGAGTAACAAATACTTTTTTCTTTTGAAGCTCATACGTCATGCTGTGTTGTACTTTACAGAGTTGTTCTTCTCTTATTCATGGCCTGCGCAAGTTTTATTGACGCTACAACGATAACATTGTAAAGCTAAACGTCCCTTATATAACGTCATTTTAGTGCGAGTGGTTAAAACAAATGATCTTCATCTGAATTTAGGGAAAAATAAAACTTCATACTCATAGTTAAAAAGTCTTATAAATGCAGTTAGAACATTAGTACTACTAGGCAAAGTTCGTGGGTTCCAGTCCCGACGTTTCTTATCATTTATCTGCTTTTTCACTTGCAACAGCAATTCTCAGGCCTTTGTTCTTCTAACACATCTTCGTCAAGCACAGTTTGAAACGAGATAGAAATTGTTTTAAAGAAGTACAGCACATACGTCTAATAGATGATTTTGTGTGGAAGTTATTGACAATTTCCTTCTGAATTACAGATTCGAGAAGCATTGCATATATATATATATATATAGGATAAACTAGGACCATAAGCAAGATACGCAGGAACGTATAACTGCTACGTAACACCTAAATGAAATAGCATTTAATTGTAGATTTTACTACTCAAAACTTCGGAGTGAGTTCGCTGAAAATTTGTTTCAGAAAAAGTTGCAACTTGTTTTAGCACTTACGTCATCTTTTGATTTAATATATTTTTATGTGATTCTTATGTCTAATGTAAATTTTTGCACTCGATGCCGATTTTGAGCTAATCTCGTATCAGAAATCAGTATAATATACAGTTGAACATTTGCTTAAAGAAATAGCATGTTACACTGAAGATGTCCTGAAATCTTACACCATCTGGAATACGTAACACAGTTAGAAAAAATAGCACGTGGAGAAAAGAGCAGATATTTTCTCACCAGAAGTGACACATGGGAATATTACTGATGATTAAATCATTTCATAATGTTCGCTTAACTTAGATATGCCCCGACCTCTCCACAGATAATTTACATTCTATTTTGCTTAAAGCTACTTATACACAACACTACTTACCCATTTTAATGAGAAAAAATGTTCTTTCTTTTTCAGGCAAATTAAATACTGAAAATGATCCCACATCTTCTAAGATTACTTGTTTCAATGTAATTTTTAACATTGTACCATATGTTTCTATTAAAGAACCATGCATAAAGAAACAGAACATTTGAATGACTTTCTATTGAATTCAAGAATTCTTAAATGTGAGTACAAACCTTAAAGAAACAAAAACATAATGTTTATCAACTACATTTACAATACTAATGTTTAAAAGGTCGTGGAATGACTTTTAAGTCACATCTTCCTAAATATTAGTCTAAATCCCATATAATATAATACTCACACATTCATCAAAGGGTTCGTTATTTTTCTGTTGAGTTCAAAATATTTTTAGCCCATTTTTGTTATCTTGAATAAGTAATAAGTAAGTTCAGTGGATACACATTAACCCATGCATTCAAATGCGTCAGATCTAAAAAGCATAAATTCAGAATATGAAAATAAACAAATATTGCATGTTTATTAAAGTAGCGTTAGTAATAAAAATATATTCATTTATTTAATATCGATAATTTATCCATTGCTTCAAAGACAAGTTTTATAAAGGCATTATTTTGGTTAGCACTGTGACTATACAAATCTGATAGGTTTATCAATGTATAAACTGACAGTTTAGGTACGATGTGTGATTTATTACGTGCGAAAGGCGCCTTTAGAATGATCATCTAGCTACTCCTATCCCTAGGTAATAATGCTATTGAAATGTGCTCTCTGACTCGGGCCCAATATAGCTCAGTGCTTAGTGTACAGAACTAAGGATCTGAGATTTCGTGCGTCCTATAAAAAAAGCAATGCATACATAATTCTCCTATTGACTTAGTGTAAGCAAATATTTGCTTAAACTTCAAAGTCTATATCAGGGATTTAAAGAGGAGCTCTTTTACAACCTCAGCATTTATTTAACTAAATTGAGTTTTCTTCTCACCTTTCTAAAATCACATAATGCTTGGATGAATGATTGATTGAAACATACTTTTATTTCATCAATAGCTTTATTATTTTATATATTTTTCAGATTGTTTAGATATGTAACTGTGTTTGCACATGCGTTTGCTGATATATATATTCAAATATAAAAATTCCAAATTTTGCGTCCCCTGCTGGGACAACAATAAGTCTACGAACTTACAACGCTAAAATTAGGGGGTCGATTCCCTTTGGTGGACACAACAGATAGCCAGATGTGGCTTTGGTATAAGAAAAATCCACACAAAATTTCGCTGAAAAAGTGAAGCTATATTTAAAATTGAGAAATTTCGTAAAGGCGTGAATAGATTTTCCAGCTTGGTCATCCAAGGTAAAGGTCTGGGCGTGACCTAATAGTTACTCAACTAGGACTGTGAAACCAATAGGTCATTGCTTGCGACCCTTAGTCCAAAATCCTCGCTTTAAACTATGGAGCCATCATTGAATCATAAGAGTGATGGTCAAATCCCATTATACGATTAGAGCAGTCCACGATTTGACAAAAAGCAGTCTTGACTAACCATCTGTTCTTTAATTTCAAAATTATGGATGGCTAGCGTAATTAGCCTTTGTGTAGTTTATCACGAAATTCAACGACATACAAGAAAAGAAACTTTGGGTTTGGCTTGATTTGTTTGTTTGTTTTGAATTTCGAGTAAAGCTACACGAGGGATATCTGCACTAGCAAATATCTAACTTGGCATTGTAAAACCAGAGGAAAGGCAGCTAGTAATCACCACCCACCGCCAACACTTGGGCTACTCTTTTACCAACGAATAGTGGGATTGATCCTCACATTTAACTCCTTCACGGATGAAAGAACGAGCATGTTTGGTGTGACGGGGATTCAAACCCGCAACCGCTGGATTACGAATCGATTGCCTTAACCACCTGGCCATGCCGGGTTACAAACTTTTGGACTAAAATAACGAATGTCGTTCTGGAAACAAACACATCCGTTATTTTATCAATTTGAACTATAAGTGATCTTTAAGCTATTCATCAATATTCAAAGACGTGGTGAATATAACAGTGCTTAAAGTGGCTGTTCTTTAACCACACATGACTTAAAAGTATAGTACTACCCTTTAAACATTTAAGTTTATTACTTTCACAGAAAATTTAAGTTTTTCATAGTTCATGCTATGTGGCAGTACAAGCTATGGTCAGTGACAAGAAAGAATAATATTACACAAAATTCAGCTTGAGACTTCAAAAATAATAAACTGGGAAAGGTGAAACTACTTCCAAAATATATCTAGAAAAATCATCTGGAGATTTTACTCGTCAATGACGTGAAAACTGTGGTTTTATAAGTCGAAATATTCTTCTCCAATCAAGCTCGGTTATACGTTGGTTTGAGAATCGTTTAAGTTGCCATGCAACCTCGTTACTAACAGCAGCCACTGTTTACGGATGATTTCCGATTTCGTTTTTTCCTTACGATTGGAGGCGCCTTATTCCACAGTAAGAAAATGAAAAGAACAATCACAGTGTGTAAGGAAAAACACATCCAGTCTTGAAGTGACTCAGTTAAGGTGCTTGTGTGGGATCAGTCACGAATGCGCTGTGGACTCTTTCGTCATCAGTAATAACTCAGCAATGCCTGTGAAAAAGGGAATAAATTCGTAATACAGATTTCAGACTACTGGACAGTACAGCTGGACTCTATCGTGTCCTTATCACTAAGAGTTATTCCCCAAGGGAGAAACTATTCAGTGAACGAAATGACAAAAACAAAAAAAAGAGAAAAGGCTGCTTGTCTCAATCCAATAGGTCTCTTGAGACATCTGCTGTTATGGGCTGTTGATTTTGCACAAAACTTAGATAACTTATAAAAAACAACAACTTTTAAACGAAAAAAAGTCTGTCATTTCTACTAATCCTCAGAGAAATACTAAAAACAATGAAACATTAAAATATCAACTAATCATTGGAATTTGGTACAACACAGGAAAAAAATACGTCATTTCTTGTTTTCAATTTTCCACTTGATATTTTAGACCGTGTGTGGTCCAGTGATTAGAGTGTGTGTACGTGTGCTTTCTTATAACAAAGCCACATCGAGCTATCTGCTGAGTCTACCAAGCGGAATTGAAGCCTTGATTTTAGCGCCGTAAATTCGTAAACTTATCGCTGTATCAGGGGGGAACTCAGTGGTTAGAATGCTAAAGCTGTGAGATCGTGATTCGTTCAGCATTTTGAGGCTGTTATTGCGTTATAAGAGAGACTGTCAAAATCCTAGTATTCTGTCAGACAAGAGTTGCTGAACAGTTAACGATGAGTGCTGTTGACTAAAGACACCTTCCGTCTGGTCCATCAGTATAAAATCAGGAACGCTTCTGCGAAGATAGCCTTTTGTGTACCTGTACCAGAAAATTCTGAAACAAAAAAAAAGCAAACAGACAAACAAAAGAAACATTTATATCTGCTAAACATAACTATTTTTTTGCGTAATCTTTCGAAAAAATTAAGCTTTATAGTTCTAACAAAAATTATTCTTGTGAAGTAGAGGCATGAGGTCCTAATGATTTTGTTAAACACAAAGAGCCCCTTTGGTTAAGCAGCTTACATATTTTACACCTGCATTATTTTTATACTGTATATAATTAACATTTTAGACACGCATTTACCTGTGACAGTTCCAAGCTAGGTAATGAATTCTGGTACGAAATTTAAAGTCTGTTGAGCACTGACTTCTTGAGGACAAGAGGCAGATTTTAAATGATATTTTATGTACTTCTGATTTGAAATCTTTGATGTGCTTACTAACAAGAATATGAATTAAAACTGAAACAATCAAGCACATACCTAAGTTGTAATATATTAAGTAAAAACACATTACAATGATTCTATATAGTTCTTATTCATTCCCAGGTGGATGAAACTTATCAAACTTAAATATTTTTTATTTTGTGCCATGCTTACAGTGGATAAAGATTTTCTGAGTTATTCGTTTTTTTAAATTATACTATGCTATGGGAGAAAATAAAGATTTAATGGAAAGCTCCATGAAAAAATATGAACGTTAAAATGGCTAGATACAAATTATTTATTAAGGTTTATAAATCACATATTACTTATATATACCAAAATATACATAACTGGTAATATAAAGATTTGTCAGAAGAATCTAGAAGAAATCCAGTTATAGGGTTAAAAAGAGTTAAGCTTTTGAAATAGTCTAACACAAATGAAATCTAAAAAAAAATACAGATTTGTTTGAAAAGTCTAACGAGAAATATTGTCAGAAATCATATAAACTTCCCCTAAGAAAACCTAATAAAAATATACATTAAAAAATAAAATGTAAAAAATACAAAAATTAAACTGAAAAAAGAAAACTTGTATATTATAAATTTAAATTTAAAACTTTTCAAAAAGTGTTCAGATTGTGGCTTTTAAAGTTCGATGCTACTAAATCGGTTAAACTTAGAAAGGTTTGGTAAATAATGAAGAACTGATTGAAAGAAAAGATCAAATTCCAGGTTTCTTACATATATTCATCTTGAAGTGAAGCCATATCATAAGTTACATACACAATAAATGTTCGGACATGCTTTAAAACATACTAGGTATGCACCGAAAGAAGCGTTGACAAAAGTAATGTTAATAATATTAATATAATGATGTGAGGTTCAGGCAACTTTACTTTTTCTAGACATTTCAGTGCGCGCCCCTGTTGGTGTTGTTGTTGTTTTAAGAATGTTTGTTCACACATCCCTGTCTGGAAAATAAATTGGTCAAAAGAACATTTCTATGTAAATTAAACTGCCACAAGCACATCTGTATAATATTTTATCCTTAAATAATGTACATTCTACACGACTAATCACGCGGAGACTCATACTGTTGAGTCGACATATATATAGTTTATTATTGTATGCTCATTTTGCCCATAAAATACACGAATTTATGAATATTTCATGAAACTTTAAATGAAAAGATAATCCAGGTATCGATTTTGTAGACATCAGGTAATTGGATACAAAATACGGAAACCCATTAAAGTATGTAAAGTGTATCTTTCCGATTCAATATTCTAAAATGCTAACTAAATGTCAAGGTATTTGAGTTATCTTTGGATGTATTAAAAATTAGCACGGATAAAACTTGAAACTATGGAGATGAATCTTTGTGTGCTGAAGAGTTATTAATTAAATACCAAAAAAGCAACCAAAAAATCAGTTTTTCTTTTAATTCATTGTTTAGGAAGGTTCGAGATAATGATTATTCTTTAATTCTTTTCCTGCTTAATATTTTTCTTAGGTCGAAAGAAGTAATCTAGTAATTAGTAATAAGATATATCAGACTCCTTTTAAATGACCTGATTGTTGTTCTTATTTCACAAATAAATCAGATTTACAATACTTTTATTGATCAGGTAGCTACCTCAATTATAAGAAAAAGCATGACATTTAATACCACGTAGGTTAATCACTGATTATTGTTTGGTTTGAATTTTGCGCAAAGCTGCTGGAGGGCTATCTGCGCTAGTCGTCCATAATTTAGCAGTGTAAGACGAGAGGGAAGGCAGCTAGTCATCACTACCCACCTCCAACTCTTCGGTTACTCTTTTACCAACGAATAGTGGGATTGACCGTTACGTTATAACGCCTCCACAGCTGAAAGGGCGAGCTTGTTTGGTGTGTCCGGGATTCGATCCTGCAACCCTCAGATTGCGAGTCGAGTGCCTTAACCACCTGGCCATGCCGGGCTCTGAATATTGTTCTTTGTCAAGGAAATCTAACAACACAAAACGTTTATTCTTTTTTTTTATGACTATCTTTAACCTCCTTTATAAGATACAATAGTAAGTGTTTAACATTCGTATTCTAAATACATCTTAAAACTCTTGAAATTACAACGTCTTTCAAAATGGACGAAGTAGTAGGCGTTTACTATTTTAGTATATTTGTATAATCTAGACGCTAATTTAGGAACTGTTAAGTTTGTTTTGTTGTACGCACAAAATTACCCCAGAACAATCTGGACTGTCCTTCTCTAACTTTGCAGTGATAGACTATTGGGATGCCAGTTAGCTAACATCCCCACCGCTAGTTCTTAGGCTTTTTTTTTACCAACAAATAGTGAAATTGACCGTAATTTTATTACGTCCTCGAGATTGAAAAAGTAAGCATGAGCGACGACGGTATTCGAATCCGCTCTAAACACTTGTCTATGCCAGGACGTAAAGTATACTATTAATATGTAATATATTTGTAACATCGAAACTGACAGGTTATTTGAACTTTGATATTGCATGGACTCCTGTTTCGTTGAATAAAACTAAGCTTAGAATCTGCAATCATGTATCGTTGATTCATCAACTCATTTGGGAATCTGATTTCTAATCTTTCCATTATACGAACGGAATTAGAAAAAGAGAATTACTCTACGGAACACACTTTTTTCTCATCACCCCTTTGGGAACAACGGATCAGACTCTATCTGTCCAAGTATAACAAGTTCTACATCAACTTAGCAGTAGGTACATAACCCAAGTTCTTTGAGTAATTCATGTAGCTTTAGTACGTATTAGTAAGATTACCTGTGATTTGTTATTCATATTTTATGAGAAATGTTTCAGGCGATCCTATTTTTAAATAATTTAGGAACGATTTCATGTAAACATTAAACAGATTTCTAATTCAAATGATTTAAACTCAATTAAAGGGAAAGTAGCAATGCATGCAATAACCTTTCAAAATTATGGTTTTGAGGTTTTTAACATGTAACCTGAAAACAAGTTTAGCATATGAGTTAAACGTTTAGTCTTATAATCAAGTTAAGATGGTTTTCAAAGTGTGCTTAGAAGTATTAGCATAAAATATGTAAAAAAGGTCAAAAACGTTTTCCTTTAAAAAATGCAGATAAAAGTGTGATACAAAAATATTTTGATTATAGACATACAAGGGGTGAAGGAATCACACCACCCATAGCTTTTCCATTTAACACAGGCGCATAACGTCTTGTATTCTCAAGGCATTTGGTGTGGGTGTTAGAACTTCAAAATAAAGTACAAAACATAACATCTAACTACAACGCCCCCTACAATCCAGAACCCGTTCACACTATCCTCCCTAAGACGGTCGATTGAAAACTCTCTGTTAACCTGATCGTGACCTCAGAAAGTCAAAACGTTGTTTTGTACTTTATTTTATTAAAGTTCCGGTAGCCATGTCAGCCGTCTTGAGAATACATTTTTACTTCAAGTGGGCTTCTTGTCATCACGTCTAAGACCTTATTGTGAAAACATAAATGGAAACAAAGACGATAATATAATTCATATCCACTATAACTGTCCACATGGTTGCACAATGCATAGTTGGTAACCAATGGCTAGATTTAGTGATCATATCAGGGTACTGTTATTGGGTTGAACACAAGCACTATACATTCATACTATTAGAAAAATTTGGGCAGATGGCTTTTATCAACTTATAACAGTACAAGCTACATTTTTGGTCTAGATGTAATAGACGAAGGAAAGGTAATGCTTTTGTTCTTATATATTAGACAGATATGAAGTGTTACGTATTTTTTAATGTTTTAAGTTCTTCGAAGATTAAACGTAACAGAAAACCACAGATAACAGCTTGTATAATTTATTACACTAAACTATTAACAAATATAACAGATATAACATAAATTATATAATAATAGTGACAGATATTAAGTTATAACATTCGAAATTAATTACAAAACAAAATAATACTAATTTCAAACTTCAAAATTAATCACAATACAAAATGGTACTGGCCTGTATCTAATATAATGATCTAAAATGAAAGTCTCAAATTCCAGTCTAGGGTGTGAATTTGGTCCCACGAAGAAATTCCGAAACTTAAATGAAGAAGTTCAGAAACAGTTCACAGTTCAATAAATTCGCCGACTCTCAGCACAAGCAGTAAATCAGATGAATCGTAGAGATTGACGAAATAAAATCACAGCTTCCGTAGATCTAACTTCAGTCACAAATCCAAGTTGAATAATCACAGCAAACACTTAATCTTTCTTAAATAACTCTCTTCTTTTTCTTCGAATAAAAACTGACGTCTGAATCTCTATTTTTCCCTGTTCGAATAAAATTGGTGTCTTAATCTCTCTCTCTCTCTCTTGCATCTTCGTCTGTTTATATATTGTAGGCCTAAACACCTCGAAAGACCGCGAAAATTCTACAGGTCTCCAGAGCAATCCGCGCATGTCCGTTCTTGCACGAGACTTCACGTCTTGAAACGAAGACACCAGCACCTCATTTACAAACATATGATTGGTCTACTTAATTCAAGAAAATTTTAAATATTACCCTAAATGAAAAACAAAATATTAGTTTAAACTTCGAAACAATAATATAAATATGGAAAAATGAATAATAGAAATGAAAATTTAAACACAACACGACATGTTGTCGCTTACAAAATATTTACACGACATTTACATAACAGAGTAAAAATATAATCTAGGTATTTTTATCTCTTAGTTGTTAATGAAATAGAAGTGTAATGAATTCATTAGATTCAACTTTTATTTTCTTCAGTCTTAAGAAGTTTGTTGAAGTCCACAAAGTAAATGAGAAAAAATGCTGTTTGTTGCACTGAGCGAATGAGAATGAGAAATACTAAACTGTAATGCATTTTCATAATATACAGGAAAACTAGACTTCTCATTTTTATTATTGAATTCTGATCGCGTATAAATTATGAATTGTTTTATGCAGTGAAAATAAACGCAGTCTAAATATGAGTTTTCTTCTGCTTTTGGTTTGTAAAAAACTATATTGTTCCAGAAATTCTAATATGTTTGTCAGTAAATAACGTTCAATATGTCCGAATAAAATTACTAACGCTGCTTTCTAGTTTTTAGTAAATATCATTACAACGTTCAAATAACATAACTTTTATGTAGTTTACTGTGTAAAAATATATATAAATTGAAGATAAAAAATGCAAATCTGTTCTTTACATATTTAAAAATCAAACACATTGTTAACAAATTGCATTTGTTCACCTGAATGTATGAAAGCAGACATGTAAATATATTTTTGCAAAACATTTGAGCTGAATCCTAATAACAATGGAATAAATACAACTGTCATATTTTCTTTATTTATTTTGAGTCTTTACTAAAACATAAAAATTTTGTATCATAGTTAATTGGTTATTTATCTAAACAAAACGTGGTTACGTTTCTTTCAGTATAGTTTTCTTATTTGGATGTGACGTATATTATTAACTATGTATTGCGAAAGCCTGTTTTCGAAATTTGTAAAGGTTTCTTCGGAGTAAGAATAAACAGTATTTGTTTTACGGAAACGCGCTAGAACATTGTTTAAATGTTTACAAACTCGCATAATTCATATAACAAACTGCTAGCCTGAATCACTGAAGGAGTGTTATTAATGGATAGTTAGAGTCAGTGTGCTATAGGCCTAGTAAGGTGTAATTGTTATTAACACCTATTAATTGGAAAACTACAGAATTTGACCAGGAACGTTTATAGATTTTGAACATTACAAACAGTTCAACCTTAGTGGATTACTTTGGATGTTATTATTTCTACGAGGACATGAGATACTTTCTTCTATAAAAATTGAGCTAGTAACGTTGAGGATAGTCAAGAAAAGGCTGCGTTAACTAAAGCTAGATGTAACAATATCAAGTCAGAATTAATTTACTTGTCCTGGAAGAATTAACTAAAACATATATTGCTGAAATATTAGTTCATGATGATTTATTGTTTGGGGAAGCATCAGGGGAATATTCTAGTTTCTTCACCAACCGATCTTAGTTCAGTGATTAATATAAGGTATAATTCCAGTAAAAACATAAACAAATCGGTCTCGAATAAGCCCGTATTGAGGCCTAAAGGGAGAAAAAGCAAGCTCCAAGCCTTTCTCCCTTCTCACTAAGCTTCTTGAAAAATTCTGTGCATTCCAGGATCTTCTTTATTTATGGTCCAACGAAGACACGAGCTTCGACCTTTGCTTCAAACAGCTTATAGAAAAAGTCTTGAATGTACTTGAAGGTTGTAGACTCCTTATTAAGAGTTGTGACAAATTGTTTCGTAAAACAAAGATCTCTGACCAAGTCATTGAGGTCTCTATGGTTAGGGTAGTATGGGTTTCTCTCACCAGCTAAACCTCTGAAATTGTAATCTGGATCTCCAACGTCTGCCTCCTCTTCTGATTTGCTGCTCTCTTCTGAGGATGACTGCTTTCTCTCTGGCGGAGTGGGTACAGGAAGCTCACGGCAGTGTGACACTGGGGCGATGGATGATGTAACGTCCTGATAGATGATAGGAGATGCATTCTTACCAGCCCGACATTTGGAAGGGTCCACCATGGAAAAGTAGCAATTGCTTGAGTGGTCAGTGGTCTCGCAACAAATTCTTGGAATAGCGAACTTCATAGCTTTTTTCCCCTTCTGTATCATCCTGCAAAAGCATAAAATAAAATTGTTGTTATGAAGAATAAATTTATTTCACCCACAACTCACGTGTAAGAGGTTCATGCAAAATATTTTATACGTGCTAGTTTTTTATACCATTGGAAATTGAAAAAAGTATATTTAAATTTTGAAAGGTCTAAAATTTATATAACCTAAAATCTTACTATTTAAGCAAGGAAAAGTTACCGTCTTACCTGCTAGAGTTTTTTGAAGTGCTTGCAGGTAAAATGAGGTGCTCAGAGTTTGTCTTGATCCCTGACAGGCATACAAAAATATGCCTTGTAGGCTTCACACATTTTAGTAGATGCTGTCACAGAGTACTTTTTCGCTCTTGTCTTGATAAATTGGCCACATACATAGCAGAATGCGTCTGGAGAATGCTTGCAGCTTCTTGATGCCATCTCTGATAAAATCAGATAGGTCTATGTGTTCACTTAGGCAGCTAAAACTAAACTGAAATGGTGGATGGTGAGCACCTGTATATATATTACAATGGAAAGTTGAAGAAAATTCTAAAATGTTCTTGAAAATTATCGTAAGTTCTACAACATACTACAAAGTTCTTGAAAATTATTGTAAGTTCGAGAAAATTCATTATCAGCTACTCAGCACTGAATCTACTTGGAATGTTCTGAAAAATGGGTAAATTTGAAAATTTCCTTACCTAGGTCACAAAAGCAATGTTTGAAGTGAAAAATAGACCATTTCCATTTACTTTAGGCATAAGGAACAAGAAAAAGTAAAAAAAATTGTTACATAATGTAATTGTTATTCATGCCTATTAATCGCAAAACTACAAAATTTGACCAGGATAGTTTGTAGGTTTCGAATATTACAAACAATTCAATTTCACTGAATAACTTCAGACATTAGTATTTCTACGAGAATATTATATTCAGCTTATAAGTGGTGTGAAACAAACCAAGCTAGCTTGCTTAAGCGTAGTGTAACGGTATTAACTCCGAATTAATTTGCCTATCGTAGGCGTGACTAGACGGTAAAAATATTCGTTTCTAGACCAGATATAAGAATCAGTATTATTTGTAAGTTTATAAAGCTCTTGCTTATAAACCATCATATTTTAATAGTTATTAGTAATAATGGTTATTATAAATTGTATATTTTCTTTTTATACATTAAATATATTTGTATAAAAATGAAATTATGTGTATCAGTCTTGTTGGCAAATTACATAGATTTGATATATTGAAATTTCATATTATTTGAAATAGGAATACGTTAACATACGTAACAAAGCAAAATAAATAGGAGATTCGTCCAAAATAAATTATAGTGTAACAACAGTTACTATTATGATATATTTTTGGCATTTAATTTGATATGTAGTGCAGAATCATCTTGGTCTGATATACCATCTCCAGCTTTTTAAGTGTCTTCCCTTATCGATAGGAAATAAAACAGTCCCCCACTGGTACAGCAGTAAGTCTACTGACTTACAACGCTAAAATCAGTTTCTCTATTCCCCTAGTTGGACTCAGCAGACAGCCCAATGTGGCTTTACTATAAGAAAACACACACACATAAATAAAACAGCGGTAGGTCAAATTTATTTTACGATTAATAATCATTTCGTTATATTTTCGTGGCTTACGATATTACGAAAACATTACTTACACTACCGACGAATTCTGTCGTTATTTAATGAATAAGAAGTTATTTTTGCAAAATAAATATTCTACTCCACTTAATATATTTATGAATTTTGTTTTAGCCCACTCAGCATTCTGTTTATTTAAAATATAGTAAATTAAAGACAGACATTTGCTGGCTTTTTTATGTGTTGTTCTTAAGGGAACAACGTTGGCTATTTTATTATCACACAATCCGAAAGTTAAAACTGCTGAATATTGCTGAAAACTTACTAATCTTCGGTTTAACGTTATAAGTCTTTTAAAATACATGTCCTAGCGATAAGCTTTAGGGCTTATAATGCTAAAATTCATGACGTAGTCTCAACGATGAATGTAACGCAGATTACACATTGTGTAGCTCTGCGTTAAAAGAAGTAACAACAACAGCTTTCAAAGTAAAATAAAACACTAGAAGCAAGTTTAGTGATAATAACAAAACATTCAACGAAATTAGTTTGTCGACAAACAAAAGTGCAGATTTTGTGAAATTTATCAACATACCAGAAACTTTAATACTTTCGAATAATCAAATGTATGTCATTCATAAAAGGTGTTTTTTTCTATGAACGCCAGAATTCCTATTCACTGCTTAAATTTAAAATGAATATCTTTAACGTACCAATAACTTTCAACGTGATGACCGTGTTGACAGTCCGGGCCTTGTGAAAGTCCACCCTGCACCTGTATTCTCCTGCATCTTCTTCCTGTACTGGATCCAGCTGGAGAAACGCTGGCCTGTTGATCATGTTAAAGTAAGCGCGATTCTCTAACTGAGGACCGGAGGACTGGTGGGCTTGATCCACATTACCTCTCCTAGCGTCCAGTGTATAAATAGGCTGAGCGGAGTCATCTTTGTACCACAGGATGAGAGCCGCGGAGTCATCAGTGGAAGGGGAGGAGATGTCACATGGAAGAGCCACTTTGCCTCGGACGACTGCTGTATACAATATGGAAGCTGTAAAGATGAATATTAAGATGTGTTGTTAGATAAATAATATATATATATATATATATATATTCCCCTATGTATCTTAATATTCATTTGTTGGATATTTCGTCAGATCTCCATAGCCGGTTACATGTTATCCCTTGAAACTATTTCAAAATATATTCTAACATTTCTGGAGGATAGGTGATAAAATTTTCCATGCAATAATATATTCAAATCGTCAAGATATACGCACTTTTATTCGCTCGATATATAAACATAATGGAGTCTATTATGGCGCCTACACTGTTTTAATTGGTTTGATAACTGAGATATAATATTTTAGTAGGATATCTAAAGGATTCTTATGTGTTTGATAAGTCAATTAATGATAACTGGTAAGACTTTCATGGAATATTATCCAATTATTAGGTCAGTTGACTACACACTTGAGTAGATGTATTGCTGAAGGATTTTAGTTTTATAAATCAGTTAACAATGATTGAAGAATCATTGTTTGTATCAGGTCATCCCTTGAATAATTTCCGATTTTAGGTTCAGAAAAATAAAAGTATTTCAAACGCTTTTAATGTTATTTAATCAATAATGTATCTTCTATTATTATAAAAATACTTCTTGCCAACGATTCACAAACTTCTGAATAACACTTTTATAAAATTCTAGGGGTTTAGAGAAGAAGGTAAAAAGGTTAGTTTTGACATCTTTATGTGTTCTAAGCTGTTTTCCATCAAGCTAGTTCTGCAAATTTCGGAATAGACAATAATCAGATGGGGCAAGATCTAGAGAATAAGGAGAGTGTGGAGGTTTTTTTACAGTCTAGTTCTTCAATTTTTGTAGATGTGATCCTTGCTGTTTGGGGCCGTGCATTATCCTGAGGTAACACAACACCTTTACGTTTGATAAAAGCAGACCTCTTTTCTTTCAGTGCAACATTCAAGCGCTCTAACTGTTGACTCTAGAGGTCTGATGCAATTGTTACGTTGAGTGGTAGCAACTCAAAGTGTATCACACTTAACAATATCCCACCAAAAGCTTAAAAAGACTTTTTCTAGGTTGGAGGCCCATTATGAACTGTGCATTATACAGTTTACCTGCACTGAGCCGTTGACTGCGGTGTTTAACATTTTTATAAAATATCCATAATCATCTCCAGTCATTAACCTGTCATGAAAAGGTTAGTTATGTTCACGAGAGTGCAGATAACTGTAAATGTTCATTCTTGCTCTTAGGTTGGCTTCATGACGGACCCATTTTTCAACTTTTGACACCTTTGCAAGCTGTTACAGATGACGGTAAATTGTTGAATGGGTTGAATTAATCTTCTGTGCTAGTTCTTCAACTGTTACAGCACAATCTTCATCAAGTGCAGCCAGCAGCGAGTCATCAATAAACTCAACAGGACGACCTGAACATGGCGCATCGCTCAAGCTGTAGTCACCTGATCTGAACTTTTGAAACTACCTTCGACATTTTTTTTTCATTGAGAGACTCCGCACCTTAAAAACACTTTGAATGTTTCGTGTAGTTTATACCGCACTGTTACCTTTCTTGAATTCGTAAAGTTTAATATGCCTATCTTCAATGGGGTTTATTTGATTAATAATCTAAAAAAGTGGAATTGGGTTAGTTTTTTTATATACACGTCCTACTACATATTTTAGTCATTAAAGCCTTCTACATTGACAGCAATGATGATGTCTTTCTGTATTAAATTTTCAGACATTATTTATGGGATGACCTGATATTATAAGTAAGTTAAAAATGAACAAATGATTGTTGACTGTTTTATAAGTCAGTAACCGTTGTTTGTAATATATAGAGGGATTATTTCTGTTTAATAAAAGAAATAAAAACGACCAGTTAGTAATATGTGTGTCGGATTGTACTGTGGCTTATTGTTAGCTAATAGTAACTAACAGATTGTTACATGTTTTACATGTCAGAAAACGGTGGCTAATCATACACTTAACATATTTTTGTTTATTTTATTCGCAAAGCGAGTTAATAACGTGTAATAACGTTCTTGAATATAGAGACAAATTAATCCCAACTAACATCAACGAATCACAATACGTTGTGATGATGAAATAATTCATAATTTTGTTGTTTTCTCGTTTTTCCACTCTCGACTGTTTTAAACTGGAACTAAGATTGAAAATTTTTGTCATCATACTAAACGCAAAGCTTTTTTTCATCCATTGAATATATTTAGCAACTGATCTTTTCATAAAATTGTTAAATCTTTTTTTTTCTCTTCATTAACCACTTGAACACTTCTGGTTGGTCCTCGCGTTGGAGAGTGTTAAAAAATGAGCAGTTTAGTTGTAAATATACTAATCTAGAGTCAATTCATCGTCGGAAAATATTACGCTTTTTAAATACAACGACAACAAAATATTGACGTTAAGCTACAGTGCAGTTAAGAAAGGTATAATTATAGTTTGGTAGACGGGAACGTTATCTCTTGTGGGGCAGCCGAGAATTAGCGAATCTACATTACTTCCACAAAAACACGGCAAAAAATATCAAAAGCTTTTCGAAAATGTTATATAAGGTATATGACGTTTTAGACGAATTAGATGTTGCATTAAAAATATAATCGCTGTTTTGCACCAAATAATTAATTTTTACAAGTAATCTTCGATTCATGCTTTTGGTGGACTTACCGTAATATTTTATTGAGGATCTATTGACATACAAATCTATAGGTTACATACAAATAAATCCATTTAAGCTCAGATATTCTTGTTCAGATTACTAAAAGTAGATAATTCCAATATATTTTTCCTGCATCCTTCAAGGATATATAATGCCGTGTTCATTAGAAGGAAGGTGTTATCTTATTATTACGTTTTTTGCATACACTCACTTTAAATTATTTCCGCTCCAGCGCTAGTAGTGCTTTTTGACAGCACTTAAATAAATTATATCTAAAAGCATTTCGGAATACCAAAAATTAATTTTTGCATTCAAGAACAAAATAAAAATTAGTTCTTTTACATTACTTGCTGATGTAGTTGCAGTTAAACACATAAGAGTTCATTCAAAGACATTAGTGTCATTTCAACTCTTCTTTAAACAGTTAAACAGTGTAATCGCATATTAGTTCATCCGAATTCATTAGCTTTATCTCAACTTTAATGTAAATAGTTAAACACTGTTTTAAAACTAATCATGAACATTTCGTTAAAGACTTAAAAACATCTTACTTCGAAACACAGTGTTGTTAAAATGACATTTAGCGCTTATGAGATCACAGTTTATCTGCTGACAGGAGATAAGCAACTTCTACTGTTTTATACACGGGCCTTAACTTAAGCCAATTTGTTGAAGAATAAAATTCATTGTTTTTTCTACTTGTCACTGCTGCTGGTGAAATGAAAGCATTTGTTTAAACGTCAGTAAGTTAATTTAACGAAAGAATATCCAGAGACTAAACTGAATCTCTCTGTCTCGGGTAGTCATTACGAAGTGAATGTATCATGTCCTAAAATAACCAAAAGAAACAACTTAATAAACAAGATAAGAGCCTTTAACATTTCATCAAGGGCTTAAAGCAACAGAAATCGCACACGTTATATTTTTAGTAGTTTATCAAAGTTTGGAAAATATTCAGACGAAAACAATACTTTTAACGGAAAATAAATTTTCATTGAATTAGCTCAAGCCTACATGCGTGTTGTTAAACACTCACTTGTTAAATGTAAGACAAAGTTTCCATTGGACGTAATATGTTCAATAAGAAATCGGTAGTTAATGGATTTTCAAGGCCCATTGACAAGCCCAGTAATACACTCACATAATTTTCAAACATACTTGTTAATAATTAATTACTGTTAATTCATGATCAAAACAATCTACTCTTAAAAATAGATCACATTTTGCGATCAAACCATCAATGAATATAGATAATAAAATATGCTACTATTACGTTCTTACTTATAATTGGTAAAATACATTATTTTATATGTTCCTACTTTCACTGTGAGCCCCCCGCGAGTATAGCGGTAAGTCTTCGGATTTACAACGCAAAATCAGGGGTTCGATCCCCCTTGGTGGGCTCAGCAGATAGCCCGGCGTGGCTTTGCTATAAGAAAACACATACAAACACATTAACTGTGAGCGATATTTACGGCAATAATACAAAAGTCTCTCACGACGTTCAGTCAGTTTAGGATATTTAGTTTATTTTAACATCCATATTTCAAAGTTCACGATTCTATAATAAAATATAACAGATAGAAACAGATATATCAAACATTTTAAGTCAATTGTTAACTAAAATAACATAAAACAAGATTGCAATATATCTTACTTACTCCGTTTTAATTTATGATTAAAAACTTATGATTTATATTTCTTAAATAATCATGAATGGTGTAGACAGCAACGGTACTCTTAATTGATGTTTGAAATAATTAGTTTCTAGGAACTATCACACATGTTATACAGTGGTATAATTTGTATTATTTGCTTATTTTTGCATTGTTTTCATTGTTCAAGGAAAGTTAAGTCCTCTGTCATTAGAGGGCCCGGCATGGTTAAGTGTGGTAAGGCGTTCGACTCGTAATCCAAGGGTCGCGGGTTTGAATTCCTGTCGCACCAAACATGCTCATTCTCCCAGCTGTGGGGGCGTTATAAAGTTACGGTCAATGCCACTATTCGTTGGTAAAAGAGTAGCCCAAGAGTTTACGGTGGTTGGTGATGACTAGCTGCCTTCTCTCTAGTCTTACACTGCTAAATTAGGGACGGCTAGCACAGATAGCCTTCGAAGAGCTATGTGTGAAATTCAAAACAAACAAACCTCTGTCACTAAAACACAGTTTATACATCAAACAAATATAAGAAGTAGGTTTTCAAGGCAGCGTTATTACTTTAATATATCTGGGTGTCTGTGGACCAACAATTAAGCAATGACGTCAACTTTTTCAAAGAGTAAATGAACTAAGACAAATGTTCCATTTTGTATTCTGATAGAAAAACTAGCAAAAACAATATCTTTAATTCAGCATGCTAGTTAATAGAAGCTTAACTGGGTGATACGTAATTGTAAAGAACGAATAACCAGAATCAAATTATTAAGAGCCACCTTTACGAAAAAAATCTTTCTTGGTGTTTTACAAAAGAAATGTTCGAATATTATCATTAAAGTTCCTTAGAAAACTAGAATTAACAAAGCGTTATTGACAATTTAGGAGTTTTACATTTATATATTTTAGCTATTTACGCACAAAACTACTTGTGTGCTCATGACTTTGTTCGTTACAAAATTCTTAACAACACAAGATACACACAAGAACGATTATCGCCAATTTTTTAGACTTAATATCACTAATCACTGTTGTGTGTTGAAAGGTATTTGTTTTTTGTTTTTTTTCAATTTCGTGCAAACTACACGAGGGCTATCTGAGCTTGTTGTCCCTAATTTAACAGTGTAAGACGAGAGGGAAAGTAATTAATTGCTCATCACCACCTACCGCCAACTCTTGGGCTACTCTTTTATCAACGAATAGTGTGACTGACCGTCACATTATAACGCTCCCACGGCTAAAATGGTGAGCATGACTGGTGTAGCTGGGATTCGAACCCTCAGATTACGAGTCGAGTGCTTGAACCACCTGACCATGCTGGGTCCCAATTCTAAGTAATATAATCATTTCTAACCATATCTTTGGTGCCTTTATCTTTCAATCGATAGATAATCTAAATATCTGACATCCATTGCATTTCAAATGACTCTCGAGCAATGTTTAACTTGGAAGCATTTTTAAATAAGTTCTTGATGGATTTTTTTCTCAAGCTGTAAGTGAAAATAGTTACTAACAGATTTGTACAAGTTATAATTACGTAGTAATTTTGTGTTGGTACAAAAGTAAGTTTTAGTAAACTGCGTAAAGATTAAAAATGTAAGAAAAAGTCAGCAGAACGTGGAAGAACTGTAATTATACATGTCGAGTGCATTTCGAAATAAGTGAAAATATTTTAAGGTTAGAACATTTGTACAATACACTCCTAGTAAAATACAACTGGAATATAAGGATATTTGTAAAATACACTCTCACTAATAATCAGATGTAAAATTCGAACATATATAGATTATAAGAATTACCTGTATCATGAAATTTATATGATATAACATTCTAAATAACAGCCCGCCGTAAAATTAGAATATTTTTACAGCCTCTTTCCAGTAACAACCAGCTATATCATTAAAATACAATAAACTCCCACTAACAATGAATTTTATTAAATCTGTTTATTAAATTATATTTTTTCTCAATGAGTAAATAGACCTTTGCTATTTAATTCTCACGTGAAACAAGCTTTCACATAGGTGAAAAGAATTACAACAATAAACTAATAATTATCAGAGCATGTATTTTCCAACCTTACAAAATTTCCTTATAACGTCGTGGAAACACAACTCACGTGCTAAACACGTTACAAGAATAATTTTAATGAATCTTGTGAGAATTTCACACCTAGTTTAAATGGAGATTGCTACTCTTATACCTTTAAATTAATTATTTACGAGCTTCTAATGCTTACACAAATAATTTTAATATTCCATTGGTTATATAATTGAATTCTCTCTAACGTTTAGTAGACACATATATTGATGCACAAAATGTACGTCTACATTTTACCTCGTTCTACACCAAAGCTCCCACCCGAAATTCTTTGTTCCGAAACGTAGTAACAGAATGCAATTGGAAAAACTTTATAAGTCTTGTTTTTGGCGAAATATAATACTTCGGACCAACATGAAAACTAAATCTTCTCACTAACAACATGTGTAAGTTTTCCTGATCTCAAACTAAGCTTTACTCAGAGAATTCCAGGGTATAAAATGCAGTAGTTATAAAAGTCAAACACACAGAAATAACGACGTTTTCTTGTTCTGTGACAACCTTTAAAGAATGAAATGTTCAATGGATCTTTAGGGAGACTCCCTTTTTGACAGTGGTATGACTCAGTGTTCTTAATTAGCGTTGAAAATATCTCATAAACTAAGGTGTGCACATAAGTGGTTGAGCTTTTCGGAGAGTTTTTATTAATTTGCTTAGAGTTCATTTTGATTCGCTCAGAAACATACTTTCTATTTTGTTGTTTTTTAGAAGTAAACAAATGAGTACTTTCGAAAATGAACACGAAATATGTGATATTTAAATGGCTAAAAAGCTATGAAAAAAATAGTTCACTGGAAGTATGTGTGTACTTCAATAAGCAGCGTAGAAATATGCAGAGGGACAATTAATATTATTTGACTAAATTAGGGAATAACATGAGAATACACATTAAAGTATTATAGTCCAGCTAAAACAACAGTATAATATTAAATTATATTTTCATGTCATTCAAATTACTTTTACAAATATGCAAAGTGACTAGGTGGTTAGGGCGTTTAATTCGCAACTTACTGCGTGAGGGTTCCAATTCCCGTTCCATCAAATATGCTCGCTCTTTCAGCCGTGAGGGCGTTCATATAACGATAAATCCCTCTATTCGTGGATAAAAGTGTTGCAGAAGAGTTGGCGGTGGGTGGTGATGACTAGCTGCTCAATTGTTTTTGCACAGATTAGCACAGATAAACCCCATGTAGCTTTGCGCGAAATTCATAACAAACCAAATCGTTTTTATAAAAAATTATTAATTTTAAGTATTTAAGAAGTTGTGAATTTTTTCCAACAGAACTATACATATACAGGAAATCCTTATCGCTTTCTCTTTAATATTAAAATTTAAAATATACGTATATATATATAAATATACAATAACAAACCTGGTTTATTTTAATTCTATGAACAAAACAAATATACTATGACTCTTTGAAATAACCTTGGGTTTCAACTTAATACTAAAGGATACCTAAAAAATGATTTGTAAGTGAAAGTTAATAAACTTTAACAGAAATGGTAAATATGCAGATTTTGATTTTATAAACTTATTCTGGCCAACATTTCATCGTATAATGTCTATTAACACAAAACAATAGAAATTAATTTGAAAAATGAACAATTGATCGTAAATATAATTAATTTCCTGCAATGGCTAGGGTGTACGTTTATAGATTTACAACGGCAAAATTGGGAGTTTGATTCTCCGCAGTGGAAACAAGGCTTTTCCTTTAGTCTATCAATTTGGAATTAGAGTTGGTTATCGCAGATGGTTCTTAAGTAGTTTCGAGCGGATATCTGAAAACAAACAAACCAGTTGGAGTAACTCAATTAATCGTTCTGTGTATTTCGTTGTGATTGTAAATATAGATAAACTGGCACTTTCTTTTACATTGTGTTTGGTTTCTTTATTCAATCCAGTCAGAATAAGAAATTCGGTTTATCTTTGAGATACATCTGCTATCATTAGCTGATTACTATTTCTACCTGTATACATGTCGTTGTATCTGAGGATACATAGCTATACCAATGTAATTTTACTCAGATCCAGTAATTGCGAATGTCCAAAAATGCCATTATTATGAATTATAATTTTAAAGGCAAGATGTAGAAATCTGTAAAAAATGTTTGGAATGAATAGACTATCCGAGAAACAATCGATAGTTTGAACTACTGAATAGTATCACACTTGTATATAATTTCTATATCTAGTGCTTTTTATGTTATACATTTCATTTATAATCGTATAATTCCATTTGTAAAATATGCCATACTGAACAAATACGATGAAATCTTAGCGTTTTCGACAGGTAGTTTTTATTTCCTTCATTTTCTATAATTCTTAAGAGGTCAGCTCCCCCAATGGCTCAGAGGCAAGGCTTTACAACGCTGAAACACGGTATTCACTACACATAGCTCATTGTGTAAATATATGCACTCAAGAACAACCAATTAATAGATAGAACTAGTTACTCTGTTGAAAACGCTTGGATTTTTTGTTTTTGTTTATGTGTGTTCATGACTGTGGTTTAGTACTTGTTTTGTATCCTATGTAATTTTGGATGTCTTTTTTAAAGTAGACTTCGGTCTATTATTTTAGTCTTAGATCTTGAACTTTTTATAATAGATTTAACCTATAAAAATATGTTTAAGAAGGCTAGTCTATAACTGTAATTTGTACCGACACGCAAATTAGCTCTGACACAGCATAGAATCTCATTACGTTTATGAAGTTTCCCTGAAAGCCGTACCAAGTTGCACTGCCTTAAGGACAGCTTCTGAGCTGTGTTGTAATAATAATAAGAAACAAAATCGATATTTTCCATGCTTAAGCAAATTATGTTTGAATAGCGTAAGTGATCATTGTTTGAGATTATAGTAAATTATGAACATTAAGGTTAATGTAACACAATAAGCAACTTTGTTAAAGTTTGTCATTAGAACTAGAGATAATAATAGCTTGTAGGTACGGGCCTGACTACTCGAAGGATTAGTAAGATGCGAACCAAATAGAAAGCTGTGACAGCTAATTTTGTGGCTGGAAACGCGGCACATATACCTAAACCTAAGTCTGCAAAGGTAGGATTAGGGGTTGAAGTAGAGGATTATTAAGTTATAGTGTATAAGCGACTTTCTAGGTGTTTCAGAGATTTGCTAGCTGAAGTGAGAAAGCTTATGTTTATACTACTTATAAACACAATATAAACTTGGAATGCAAAACATAAAACAACGTAAACATCATGATAGTAAGAAACACGAAGGGTAAAAAGAAAAGTTTATGAATCATATTACACGAACCACGTAAAGTTGCAAACAGAATTCTCTTCATCAGGGGAAGTTCAGATCTTTACTCTTCTGAAGATCATTCCACGTTTCGAAAGCGCTAGAGTATCGTCCTTTTGAAACTTTTGACGAATGTTAATTTTTTATCGCATTGTACAAGATATATGAAGTCTCCTTGTGACTATTGACTGATTTGCATAAAAATAATTACTTTCGCTATTTGACTGAAGGGTAGGTATGCTGCTGTGAAGGAAAGCTCGCCTATGACTTGATCTGACAATAAACTTTTTTAGTGATTATTAAAATAACGTTTGTTATTCTCATTAGGTTCTGAGAGGTGGCTTTTGAATAATCGTAGCATCAAACGTTGACTTAATACATGACAAAAATAAATAATTGAAGATTCAGGAAGACGGCATTAGTTTCAGCATGATGGAATACGTGTTAACGATACCAGTAAAGCACAGTTTTAGAAAGTAGAGACCAATGCTTATTATACGAATTAATGAAGTCTTACTTTTTTATTCTTTATTTCCAAGCTGATCCGGAAACATTAAAAATCGATGACAGAATTTCTAGTGGTGACGCCTTATCTCACGTTTAAGTTGAACGTGGTTTTCAATAAACGTGCCAACTACTAAGGAAAGAAAACGATCATACACCTGAATGATTTTAACTGCGACTGTGTTCTCGCATTCAACTGAGATAACTCTAAAACAAGAACTAATCACATTTTACCAAGTTCTTAAGGCACTCAGACTCGTTCTTTCATAAGAAGTTTCATACATTCTGGCTATTTTCGCTTTAATATGCTGTGGATAATAAAAAAATGTAATATGTGCAAATTAGAATTAAACAAAACATCAACTTCATTATTATATAAAATTCACAATGATATTTTACGTGTCTTAAGCTTGATGTAAAATAATACATAAGGCAATTTAACACGAGAGTTTACTTACCACATCACGGACCCACAATTCTTTCCTCCCAAGTATTCCATAAAAATGTTTAATTTGATTTTCAAAATGAACAAAAGGAGTGTAATAAATTTATCAATGTTTAAAGTTTTAAGATATGAACTGTTTTCCAAGAAAGAGAGTCATGTTTCATATTTCGATATAGGTGAACTATGTTTGAAAAATATCAAATAGTTCAATAAGCTTAGTCATGTTTATTTGTTTAATCAAAAATGTACGTCATACATACGTATTACTTGAAATTTTGTTAAGAAATAAACTTTAATTAAGATTTCCTATAAGACAAAGTATTTAAGCTAAAAATAACTATAATAGCTTTTCTCCAGCTTAGTTGGTCCTGCATGGCCAAGCGTGTTAAAGCGTTCGACTCGTAATCCGAGGGGCGCGGGTTCGAATTCCGGTCGCACCAAACATGCTAATTCTTTCAGCCATGGGGACGTCAAAAAGTTACGGTCAATTTCACTATTTGTTGATAAAAGAGTAGCCCAAGAGTTGGCGGTGGGTGGTGATGACTAGCTGCCTTCCCTCTTGTCTTACACTGAACAATTAGGTGCGGTTAGCGCAGATAGTCCTCGTGTAACTTTGCGCGAAATTCAAAACAAGCTTAGTTTTGTTTTCGAACATTACGATGGGCAAATAGAGCCTATAACAAGTATTTGGTGTAAAGAGGCTGAATGTCTCTTTTTTATTTTTAAGTATGCAAGTCATATTTGTTTTTTTAGTGGTAAAACGGTAGTGATTCAGAGATACAAAGAAATGTCAAGTTGAAACAAGACAGCAGTGGTTTTGTAATAAACATTGGGAACGGAACTTTTCACACTCTGTATGTTTCTTTCCGAATTAGTCTTCCTTTAATATATTAGGCTTAATCCAAACGTGAATTAGAGAATTCGCGATTCTCTTTCCGTTATCGAAAATGTGAGCTCTGCACTTTATTGCCGTGGATTATTTATGTACTATGGGTCCAGTTGAATGGTCAGTTCAACTTTTGGATGTAAACTGTGGACTTTGTTAGGTTTTTTGCCAAGTCATGAGGTTTTAAAAGAAATATGTAATTGCAATATGGTGAAATAGCTTTTTGTGTGAAATCCAAACTGGCTGTCAAGTGGAAAACAAGCAAATGTGTTTTTACATACCAACAAAGATGGCGATCTAATAGTAAGTTTCTGCGTCGGTGGAAGCGGAAAAGATCTCACTCTGTGAACTTAGCCTATTAATGTTCGATGGGTGCAATTGTAATTGGTAGCACCTAAGACAATGACATAAATTAAATTTCATTAGTGTTAAAATTGTGTATTTATCGCTAGTCTTTTATCAAAACATTGGTTAATAACCTGCATCCAGATTATTTTAAATTGAAATGAGTTGAGCGATTTTATTTGGAGATAGAAAAGTTTTACTTTGTTTGGTTTTAGTTGAGATAAAAATTTTCAAAGAATGAAGTAGCGTACTAAGCCCACGTCATGGCCAGGTGGTTAGAGCACTCGATTCGCAATCTGCGGATTTCTGGTTTGAATCCCCATCCCACCAAACATGCTCGCTCGTTAAGTGGTGGGGGCGCTATAATGTGACGGTCAATGCCATTATTCATTTGTAGAAGAGTAGCCCAAGTGTTGGCTGTGGATAGTGATGACTGGCTGTCTTCTAATCCTTCACTGCTGAATTAAGGACGACTAACGCATATAGCTCTCGTGTAGCTTTGCGTTAAATATGAAACAAGTAAATGATAAACTAAGGCATTTACAGTCCCTTTTTTAAGCCGCTTTAGTAAGTTGTCGCAGTGGAAGATAATGATTGGTCTAACGTAATTGATGCTGGAGTGACAAAATAATTAGTTATACCATTCATCTAGCCAAAAAATCTAGAGACAAAGCAAGGTATCATTCACTGCACAGCTGAAACCATGAAAATAACGTGATTAAACCCAAATGCCTTGTATTCTAAGTGTCGTAAGTACAGTCAAAATTAGAACCAATAGGTTTATCTGTTTGTTTTTGAATTTCATGCAAAGCTACACGAGGAATATCTGCGCAAGCCGTTCTAAATTTTGTAGTGTAAGACTAGAGAGAAGGCAGCTATTCATCATCACCCACCGCCAATTCTTGTGCTACTCTTTTACAAACGAATAGTGGGATTAATCGTTACATTATAACGCCCTCACGGCTGAAAGGGAAAGCACTTTTGGTGTGACCGGGATTTGAATGAGCAACCCTCGGATTATAAGAGGAGTGCCTTAACCACCTGGCTATGCAGGGCCCCCATAGGTTTATAATGGATGGCAAGAAGCACCCTTTAAATAAGTACCTTTGGTCTTTTATCTTTGATAAATCGAGATATAGGGTCTTTTAAGTACAAATTACAAATGGACCGTGAAACTGCAGCTGATAAGACACAACCGCAAGAGGAATACTAGACAACTTGTCTCAGCTTCCAGGGTGCAGAAGAAGCATTCATTGAATAATTTCTCAAATGAAAAAAATAGAAGACGGGATCGTAGACTAGAGAATACATTATATAATTTTTTGTTTTACAGAAAAGCAAGAAAAATTACCATAAGAAAGAAAAATTCCTTTATATTGCTTCCTGAGGCTCTGCAGCTGCTGAAATACATTGACACCTTTCATATTATTGAAACTAGAAGCAGATTGAACAAGAAATTCAGCCAATTAAAGAAGAGATGAGCATACAGAAGCCTATGCCTATAGTTACTTGTTTCATCTTGCCATAAATATAATAAGTGCAAAATCTCAAGTTATCAGAATGGTCGGTTTCTTAAATAAACTGGTAAACCATGTGAAGTGTGAGGAATAAAACTTATTGTTGAATTCAAAGGAGCACCCTACACATCACCAGATAAACAGGGCAATGTTATTGTTATTCCAGATACGTTAACTGTTTATTATTTGGAACAGGGAAACAAGAAGCTTGCTAAAGAAGGTCACTCTTGTAGAACACAAACTTTAAACGATGATATAATTCTTGATAATGCAGTATTTTACCTGAGATCCAGAATTAAAAGCCAAGAATCTTTACGGGAATAGCTTTATCTACCAAAATCTCTTGATAAGACTACAATCAAAACACCATTGTCATTAAAAAAGTTCCTCTTTTGTCTACATACATGTGAAGCTATATAACAAAGGGTTGTAAGATTTATAGATTCATTTACCTTGGACTTACCATAAAATCTCTTATGGTAATACAGAACTAATAAAGGCTTTAAACGAGTTTGAGCATGAGATATCGTACCCTTAACTAGAAATAAACGAAATATCACACTGTGTTTCGAAATTGGCTTCACCTACGGATGAAATGAATACGTTACCTAATTTGATATTGTGCAAGAACGAATTCTTGGAGGAATTGAAATCCTTATTGGAGAAAAGCATATAGACCTTAAGCCTACGCATCTGAGAACTATGTGTGTAGAGAGAAGATGTGTGAGACAATATACATTAAAAAACAGGTGTATTGTCGAATAATGTCTCAAGCAAATTAACAGCAATAGTCCGTGGCATAACCATTGGTCAACGTTTGGAAGTCCACCAAAACAACATTGGCTCTTTTTTCTACCACAGCAATTGCTTCTGAGACCTTTAAAAACAAAACATATCATAAAAAAGTTGTATTTAATACACATGGAGATAGTCCTAAGTCAGGTTCTTTGTATCAAGATAGTTGAAGCTATTTGGAAATGCAGAGAAGAGTATTTAGCCATTATTTTGAGGCTGGATACTTTAAATAGTTCCAAACAACCTTGAAGAAACGCTTCCAGAATGGAAATCTCAGAGACGTCAGCTTTGAATCCCTAATCATTGCAGAAGTTTTTCTTGCAGCATTACTGGAAGGAAAACAGTACAACAGAGCAGTTTAAGTATACAAGTCTTACTAAGGCTTGCATGGACAAGAATAAGAGTTTGACTTTCAGAGTACCATGAAAAAAAATGCACCATATAGAATAGACATAGAAGCTGTTATTATTTGCAGCAGAGAAAAGCTCTAACAATCCATTTATTCTGCTGTCTGCTAGCATGTATGTTTTCAAGAAAACTAACACAGGTTTAAGTGTGGGGTATCGTACCTGAGAGTAAAAGAAAACTCCATCAAATATCCTTCACTAGAATAGCCCCATCTACCAGAATCACTTGACCACAAAAAAAAGTGCTAATGTCATTGAGAAAGTTTATCTTTTGTCTATGAACAGGTAAAACTATATAACAAAGGCTATCTGAAAGGGTTGTATGGCTTTTGAATTCATTTACCTATGACGTAGATTATAACGGTGTGAACTACAGATTCAGAGCATAGAGTTTAGTGACTCCAAATATTAAAAGCAGTTATTCGTTTTTTATAACGAAACAAAATTTATTACGGTGTTAAGTTACATAACTAATGAAACATAGTCAATCAATCACGGTAATAAGATACACTGATGACCAAAATCTTAAGACCAAGGAACATAAAAAGAATATGCAGTTTGCGTTGTTAGACTCAAATACTTATTTGAGTAGAGCTTCGAAAGATGAAAATAAGAAAAGGGAAAATAAAAATAATTTTTTTTTAAACATTTAATAAGGAAAATGTGAACACTATGAAATTAGCCAAAATACTAGCTGGTCAAAAGTTTAAGACCACACCAAAAATAAGTCCTAAACAGGGTCGGAAATGTCCAATAAGAGATCTCAGTAGTGAGGTGCACGGCTGTCAGTGTGAATAACGTCAAACATTGGCTTTGGCATGGTCAATATAAGCGTTTGCAGAAGTCTGGCTGGAATGTTACTACAACTGGTAAAAATGGCTCCTTTGTCATGCGGACATTGTGGATTGTGGCGTTGTCCTGCTGAAAGATCCATTCGTTCCCACACAAGCGAGGGCCTTCAGTCAATAAGGATGCTCTCTCCAACATACCAATATAACTAACTGCTGTTTGACCACCCTGTATAACTTGAAGCTCCATTGTTCCATGGAAGTGGAAAGCACCCCAGATAATGATGAAATTTCCTCCACTCTGTCGTGTAAAAAATGTCTCCGATGGGATATACTCATTGTGCCAGTAACGTTGGAAGCTATCTGGACCATTCAGGTTAATTTTTTTCTCATCAGAGAACAAAATCTTCATCCATTTTTCTACGTCCCATGTTTGGTGATTCTCAGCAAAGTTTCACCAAGTTGTTTTGTGGTGTAGAAGGAGACGTGGCCTTTGAATACATTTATGGTTTCTAAAGCCTTTCTCTCGTAGATTCCGTTTTATTCTTCTTGAGCTGCATTCTGCGTCCGTAAGGGCCTTAATCTGGTTCGACGATCGGCTGGTGTCTTACCGGACAACCTGTCGAATGCTCCTGCTCAAAGCCGGCGAAATTTTCTTGAGCCGACCATTTAAAATTCTCGTTCCGTGTCCCTCAGGGTCATTTAAGAAATTTGCAACAGCAGTTTTACTACGCCCAATCTCACCAGTGATAGCATTTTGAGAGAGACCTTGCTTTTGTAGCTCGACATTTCTGCCACGTTCAAACTCTGTCAACTTTTTAGCCTTTGCAATGTTTTCACCCAATGTAACACAGGAGATGTCAGTGGGAGATGTTGACAATGTTAATGCTTGAACACAAATGACTAAATTTCGTTTCGTGTTTACCGATTAACGCTTCGTTTCAGTATGGTTTTAAACTTTTGACCAGCTAATATTTAGGCTAATTTCATAGTGATCATGTTTTCCTTATTAAATGTTAAAAACGTTTTTTTATTTTTACTTTCCCTTTTCTTATTTTCATCTTTTGTAGCTTTACTTAAATAAATGGTTGAGTCTGACAACGCAAAATGCATATTTTTTCTTTATGTTCATTGGTCTTAAGATTTTGGCCAGCAGTGTATACATATATATATCATGCAAAATATGATATATTTTTTATTCTGAACCACTTTTAAGGAAGATGTTTGTAGAATAAAACATGTAGTGCAGAACTCGACCAGCGAATGATTGTTTCGTTATAAAACTTCTTGGACGGTTGGCCGTTTAGTCTGTAGAAGAGTAATTAAGTAGGATTAGAAAAATGTTTCGCATCACACAATACTAAAGGAATACCAATCTACCTAAATATCTGTAAGTCCCTTAAAACTACTGAGCTTTAAACAACAAGTGATATTTAATTTATTAAACTATAACTGTAATCGTTAAAGCAAATTTGGTGACGGTAACGAAGTAACCAAACCGGTCACATGTTATAAAATATTATATTAGCTTTATATATAGCATTGAAAACATAACTTATGACCTACTAGTAGGAATCTGTTTGTCTATTTGCTTACTTGAGCACAAAGATAAATAACGGGTTATCTGCACAGCATCTATAGAGGAAATCGAGCTTCTAATTATAACAATATAAATCTTAAAGCTCACCGATGACCATATGGAATTTTAAATCAATTTTATAAAAGTCTGCATTTCCATAGAAGTGATTTTATCAGCCTATAACATCTGTTTAAAATTTGTTTCAATGGAACTTATATATTTTCCACTAAGTTCACGTAACTGCAGAAAATTAAAACGTACAGTATCACGTAAAATAAAATAAATTTGTTTATTCTGAGTGCTCCATTCGAAAGCTTTGAACAAAAAAAGAAGTGGTTTGTTTGGTTTTGTCATAAATGGAGAGTGGGGGGGAAACAGAAAACCACATCACGTTTTAAAAGTTTCTCGGGTATCACAGTTTCTTATTCTCTTGTTTTTTTCTCTTTCCAACGTCAAGCTATATGGTTAATATTTAATTCATTTGGAAATGAAAAATCAATATTAATCATTCTGCCACTGCAGTTTTATGTTAAGCCTTTTCAACTCTCTCTATCTAATCAGTCTAATGTCTCTTTCATGTTTAGCTTCACTTCTTTAATTGAAATTTCTAGTGTCTTGGTGTGTCGTTTTTTCCTGAATTCAATTAGTGAATGGACACGTTCATACTCTACTATTCTTATAATTCATCGTCGTTATATTCTTTGATACCAAGATCATTAACTAAAGCTTTTAAAATACTTAAAAGATCACTAAGCATTTCGAATAATGGAAGTTGATAGTATTTTGCTAAAGATTACATTTCTCTCCTTCGTTATCGAGCATATTCTGTTTAAAATTACTTTAAGAACTTATTTTCTAGAAGATGGACAGCTACTCTTAGTCGAATAAAGTAAAGTGTACGTTTTTTGTCAGAAACCTATATTGTTCTTTTTAAATAGAGAATCACTAGAAGACTGAAAACGATTTTAATACAAAAATGTTATTAATACTTGGAACTGTTTTCACACGTCACGTAGCATTAGGAAGTTTGGTTTGGTAAACTTCAGCCCGGATTATTTCAGTAGAATTGTTTTATATTTAATAGTAGAAGCAACCTGTATATGATTTGAAATTTTACAAGTATCAGTACGTCTTTTAGTAAATAAAGTAGAAGTAATGACGTGTTTCATATATCCAGGAAGCATTGTTTAAAGTTGTCCGTACATGACTCTATGATTAGCTTGTCTATATATCTATTTAACGATCCGAGATTTGAAATTTAAAATCATAAAACGAATCTATCTATTTCAACCGTTGACATATCATAAATTTGATATATAATCCCATTAATGGATCCAAAAAGTTGGATACAGGACTTATTGCGGTAGGTGCTGCGTGAGGCTTATCTTCTGGTCAGTGGCTCAAAATTAGGTCTCTCACTTGGCATTTTGTGCTCCATGCGTTTAAGATGGCGTGCGTGTTGAAAATTCCAGTTTCTTGTTTTAGAATAAGAAGTGTATAATTGCTGTTCAAATGTTATCCTTTTTTAATCTCAATTGATGGTTATGTGTTATAAGATACAACAGTATTGTTATTTGTTTAAGAACTGATAAGATTAAAACTAGGTTTAAGTTATGTCGATGTCACTCTACGTCAAATCTGCCTATTATTTTAATTCAGCTTTCCTCTAGTAACAAAGTTTGATAATTAATAAATGTGTCTGCTACTTTCGCACATATCTGAGCTTTGATTTACTGAGCTGTGATCTATTCAATATTCTGAAAAATGAATGCGAGTTATCTTTCACTAAATGTTTTCTGTATCCTGAAAATACCTATATAGATATGAAATGTTTACAAATTGAACGACAGGCCTAATTTAAGCAGTTCAATATCTTTATAATAGTAATTAGTAGACTGAATGACATTTAACTGGTAATTTATTATATAGAGAGGATTTTAGCGTATTTGTTCGGCATAGTTCAAAGCAATTTTCACTGTGGGAACTACAAATTTCAAAACAGTCAATTCTTGCAATTTGCCTATTATGAGTCTTTAACCTTTTATTTTGGTAAGATCAGAACCGTTACTTTTGCTGGTATATTCTATACCCTGTCACGTAACAACAAAATATAAAAATAATAAATAAAAGTTCCTTAATTGGATGCTGGTTATTTTGAAACATTTCCAATTGTTGCTTGAAACGTAATGTAGATATTGCGTTTCAAATTCTGAAGACTCATTGATGGTCAGTCTGAGGGAACAAAGCGAAAAGACGAGAGGCTAAAAGGCTATGCGTTGTTTACGTTTGTTCCTAATCTGATAACACTCGGATAGAACATAATCTCCTATGACTTGTTTTTGTTACGTTTGAAAAAGATCACTGTTATTGTTTCCCGAGAGTATCTGTCTGTAATCTCATTCAATACCGAATCTCGTGATGAATCACGAGTGGATTTCTCTGCAGATACAAAGCTACGTGTTTTGTCGGCTGAAGAAACTAACGTCTGTGAAGCGTGTGTAACGATAAAGATGGAAAAAAACAGATTTTTTTTTGGTAGTACCTCTTAAATTTGCATTCACATTTTTTGCACGGTTGTTATTTATATCTGCTTCTCACGTATCCTTGCATACCAGAAACACGCACGTGAAACACATTTGTAAAGTTTATACAATAGTTATGTTAATGAAAGGAAGAAAACACTTTTTAATACAACTATTCAGATATCAATACCCAAAACAAGACCCCTCCCTGTGGTTCAGCGGTAAGCCTGAACACTTGTAACGCTAAAAACAGATTTCGATATCTACGTTGATTACAGTACAGGTATCACGTTACATAGCTTGGCGCTTAACAGCGAACATGTCAAAAATCAAAAGCGTTGCACATAAAATGCTAATAAAACCAAGATGCATCCTATACTGATAAAAGAGTAGAATATCTCTTAGAAATGCTAAAGAAAGACCCAGACAATAATGGAAATAAACCGTTTATGAGATTTAACTTCTATTTGCAAACCTCACACGCGTAAGAAATTTAAAAGTATGTACTGATAATAAAGCAGTGAGAATATTAAATCATTTCTGTTTAACGATATAACAAACACATTCATAGGGATTATAAAAATAGATCTCGATTTTAACACCTAAAGGAAAATATAATACTTCAAAGTAGCTTTTCAGATAGTAGCAGTATGTATTTAATAATACTGATGATAGCTTAGATCACATCATTCTTTATTTGTGAGGTAACAAGGCCAAAAACTCCGTGTTTGCATTGTTTGTTTGTTTTGAATTTCGCAAAAAGCTACGCGAGGGCTATCTGCGTTAGCCATCTCTAATTTTTCAGTGTAAGACTAGAGGGGAAGCAGCAAGTCATCACCACCCACCGTCAACTCTTTGGCTACTCTTTAACCAACGAATAGTTGAATTGGCCGTAACATTATAACGCCACAACGGCTGAAAGGGCGATCATGTTTGATGTGACGGGGAATAGAACCTACGACCCTTCGGATTGCGAGTCGAGTGCCTTAACCACTTGGCCATGCCAGGCCCTTCGTGTATGTAAAACAAACAAAGTTGTAATATCAGTTACAATATGTGAAGAGTAAAGATATATCACTGTTACGCCCTCTTGTTTTTCAGATGTTAAAATTATTGCAACTATCAGTAAATGAAAATCAATATGTGCTTATGTTATAAACGAAACAAAACCCGTACCACCTGAGCGTTTTCGAAAGGCTGACCTTTCGAAAGCACTCGGTTTATAAGGTTTTTATTTAATTTTTATTAAGACTTCTTGAGCCCACGTGTTATTCTAACATTATATATATATATATATGTTTATGTTATACATAACCTAGTTTGCTTAGAGCAGAATGTTATACCCCTATTTAAATTTTTTGAAGTAAAACAATTGTAGCACATTTAATTAATCATGTACTCATGAGCAATAACATATTACAAAAAAAACATGAATAGCCTTAATAATTTGCAAATTTGATTATTTGAAAATATTTTATGATCTCCATTAAAGTAAATGATAAACGTAAAATAATACTAATTTTTATACAACATCATACATATAAAACCATAAACATACCTATGTTAATAAATCTATAGTAATGACGATGTCTTTACCCACGGATCTTCAGTATTACTATTTTAATATCTTATTTGCACCATCTGGTAGAATAATATTTATATTTTGAGGCTCGAGCGCTTATTAAAAGATCTCCGACAAAGTATGGTTCTTCTCCTAAGAGAGGTAATAATAATAACAGTTGAATCCCTTTAGTAAATGTTCGAAAATATATTTGATACTTTTCCATAATGGTGCATGAACGCACTGATTCATATTTTTAGTCTCGAAAGTTTTTAGGCGCAACCTTCTACTTTATTTGTAACCTAATGTGATGACTTGACCCACCGTATCTTTATTATTAACAGTTATTATTACATAATGGTCAGCATTGGTCACCATGAAACGTCAGTTGTGATAAAACTATTTTCATTTAACACCTGATATGATCAGGTCGAAATTTTTATTTCATGCTCGGAAGTCTATGGAAATGTGAAGATTGACCAATTAATTTCTATTTGTGACAGAACTCTGCTACATATATTATTTTACAACGGGCATCGTTTGATAAGATTCTTTACCGGCTTGTGCCAGTTCGTTTTTATTAATCGCTTGAATTATAACATTTATCAATGGTTGAAGGATTTTTTTTCCTTTCTTTATGATCGCCTTGATTATTTAGATACCCAGTTGTGTACGACAAACCATAAAGATAAATAATAAGTTTACTCGATTTTGTCGAAAAAAAATATCAGACCGTAAAACGCTTGTTTGTTTCAAGTTAAGCACAAAGCTACACAATGGGCTATCTGTGCTCTACCAACAACGAGTATCGAACTAGCGTCGGAAGTCCGGAGACATAGCACTGTGCCATTGGGAACGCTCCTCACGAAAATAATTTTAAAAACGACTGAAAAAGTGACAACAGTTACACAGTGGAGTTTAAGTCGTTAACTCAGGTTACTGAGATGTTTGAGTCAGTTACGTAACTGCATTGTTAAATGTAAGTTTTAGAATCCTAGGTTATTGAGGGTGACATTAATCCTTGTAGTGATTTTAAATTTGTATCTTATTGATATTTTTGGTGTACTAATGAAAATTTAAAATAAAATATTAACATACAAAAGTATAACTTTTCACGCAATTAAATTCGGAGAAATGGTCATTGGAAACATCTTTTTTTGTAATTACTGATTTTGATTGAGTGGTGGTGATTAAGAGTACATTTTGTACGTTTAATTTACACAAAATATGCATAAATGCTTTAGGCTGGGGATATTATATAGCAGGGTTCTAAAGTTGTGGGCTGTACAGAAATATTGGTAGAGGAGCGTATCAAATACGCAAATTATATGGAATGTCTTTAGACTGTGAGTACTCTAGAAGAGGAGCTCCCATGGAGGCGACAGAAAAGTTGTTTTGGGTAAGAGAGGACAAAGTGCATGCACAAAATATATAGAAATGTTTTGTATTGGAAGTACTTTAAAGTGATGTCTTATCGAGTAAATAAAAATATTTTATTCTCAGACAGGTTAACGAAAGAAGATAATTAAACATTTTATTATTTACTATAATCAGAGTAACGAGAAAAAATATTTTGACACGAATTACAAGTACTGTATTTTTGAATAGGCTTAGGATGAGGAAGTATACGTGTAATCGATTTAATATAAGTTCTCAGCGGCTAAAGTTAGAACAGTTCCAGATAAAATAAGAAGTAAATAATTTCTAATTCACAAAACAAAGTTGTTGAAACTCAATATTACAGTTCTCGATACATTGTTCTCAGAATCAGAGAAAAATAAACAAGACAAAAATCACTGATTTCTTTTCACTTTCTCATGAAAGGATCACTATTATTGCAACGCATTAAAATAATTACGCATCATTTCTCTCACTTATCTAATCAACTTCAAGTAATTCAGTTTTCTCATATTAATATACAAACCCAAACGTAATATCCCATTTCAAAAATCTGTGGTTAAAACCTTGCTTTCTCAGCACAAATTATTATAAGTTTCATGTATTTTTTTTTCAGGGGAAGCAATAGTATTTTCCTTCTTCATCAATTATAAACCTTTAATACCGTATGAGATCTTATTTGATAATGCGATACCGCAGTATTCTTCACTTGCATAAGAGGAATTCTTAGAATTTAAAGGATCGTGTTGGTTTTACATTAACTGAGCCTCCTTGTATACAACCGACCAGGGAAGACGCAGGTTTTATGTTCTGGAACTTACAAGGTAGCTTTCTGTCTAGAGAAAAATCTAACGTGTTCTCTTTCTTTTTATCATTCCGCGTTTTATGGAAAGCTCATTTCGATTTGCCTGTTTCTATTTTTTTTTTGTAATGGAAATGATTTTCTTTTTCCATTTGAAACATCATATGCTCTCTGATCTCGTTTTAACCGTATTAGAGAAGTCTAACTCCCAGATGCACGATACGCTAATGAGAAAATTAAAAACAGTGGATTTGCTATTGTTAAAGCTACTTATCTAAATTATGATACCATAAAATGTACATATGGTGCATTTTGTGATGAAGACTCATCTACTTATTGAAGATGCTTTTCACTAATCACGTTAAGAAGTTGTAATACTGTCATATCTTTAAGTTACGGCACCGTTGAAAGTAAGGAAAGAATAGTTTCTAATGTTTTTAATTATTCTTTACTTTGTTATGTTATGTTACAAGTTTCTCCATGGCTCACCAGTAAGCTAACAGATTTATAATACTATAAGTTCATTTTTGATCTGCGTGACAGATACAGCTCACATAACTTATTGTGTAACGTTTGCCCTAAATTAAAGAAATCAATTTGGCGTGACAAAATGTTGATTGAAAGACAGCGAAACAGATATTGTGTGTTTTATATCAACTTTTGATATTATTTTCCTCCGCTGGGTACCTTCTTCATTTATCATAGGATATAGATTTTTTTTAACGTTGTGCGGATCGTTTAGCTGTTCCCATATAAACTTTGTAAAAGAAATGCATTTTAAGCCAGGTGTAATACGTATATGAAAACGTTTATTTTTCCCTTTTCAGATCAGATACGAACAGGTATGTAACGTTTCTTCAGAAACATACGTTTCAGATTCCTTCAAAATCTGCTCCGTTAACATAAGGTTAGAAATTGAATTATCAACATAAAACGTTACTTAATAAAATCGTGTAACTCTTTTTCTCAATTGAAAATGAGAGACAATTGACGTCATCATCATCATTATCATCTATTACTCGATTCCGTCAAGGAACATAGGGCCGCAATCACTTGCGGTTTCATGAACAGGTATTTAAGAGAGTAGGTTGATAGCCCACTGCATCGAGCCGTCCCAAATTTAGCAGTGTAAGACTAGAGGGAAGGCAGCTAGTCGTCACCACCCATCGCCAACTCTTGGGCTACTCTTTTACCAACGACAAGTGGGATTGACCGTCACATTCTAACGCCCCCATGGCTGGGAGGGCGAGCATGTTTGGTGCGACTCGGGCGCGAACCCGCGACCATCAGATTACCAAGCGCTCGCCTTAACGCGCTAGGCCATGCCAGGCCCATAACTGACGTAAGCTTTATTAAAAAATAATTTATTACATGTACTCTACCACACGACATTTTTGATATAACAGTAAAATATTGTCAATAATTCAGTGCTGGCTGAGGCCTTTAAACATGCTAAACAACCCTTGAGAAGGCAAAATAATACGTGAAAATATTAAAAAAAAAGAAATGAAGCGGTACCAGGATATATGTTGATTTCAGAATTGTTTAGCTTAGTTGTTAAATCTAGTTCCAGTTTTATCTCATTAACATGTTGTTCAGGACAGATGACTTCTACATGTATTTAAGAAATGGGGCTCAAGTAATTTTACCAAACGTCCACAAACAAGAGTAGGTTTTTAGATTTTAAATCAGCGTAATGTCCAACGATGAGAAACTGTCTTAAATTACACATATAGCGTGCAGCATAAAGTATTCGTTTTACTAATCTTTGATACTAACATTAATGTTTTTAGTTTAAAGTAAATTCTGTTAATTCATACGTTGTTATTCGTTAATAAACCTTATAAATTTATATGTTAAAAATAAAAGCTTTGTACTTCAAAATAAATTATATACTTTCTCAGTGTAGTGGCTGCTTTCTTCCATAAAGTAAATGATTATTTACTTTTTAATTTTGTTTTTGTTTTTGAGAGAAAAATTTATTAAAAAATAACACTGTTTTTACGCAATGTTCCTAAATCCTGTACTTTTACTTAAGAACGATTACAAGGTTAAAACTAAATTTATTTTCAATAAATGTAGCAATTTAGAGTTACCTATAGTTAATATTATTCCAGTTGCTACGGAATAAAGCCAAGTTTTCTGTCTTCAGAATAGAAATAAATATATTTTGTATTCACCAACCAAAGAGATATGATAGACTGATCACAGTATCATTCGCCGCATCGTATCGGGTTTCGTATCAGTGGTACACAGGCTGAATAATATCGAATTTTATTTGAATTTATTTATTACTACAACTGTTCCTATTAAGTAACAAAGAATAATACACCCACTTGTTGCTTACACATAATTATACTATTTTTCCCTTTTTATCGATTTTGCGAGCAAAAAAGAAACCTCAATTCCATAAAAGATTATTTAACTGAAAGCACGCATTTCTACATAGAGATGAATATTGTCATCTACACTCTTAAGATTTTGTATTGTAATACAGAAATATAGTGTAAAAATAAAGAGTGATAATGTATTAATGATATCCTATCAGGGAAAATATTCTCTGTGTTTTTTACAAGCAGTTTAAAAGCTATATATATATATGCATATACACACATAAAGAACTTTATGGATGATAGAGTAATACATAACATATATTTTAATTCAAATATAATTGTTTGTTATTTCTTTGCTTTTGAACTGATGCGAAACTGCACAACAGAATATGTTCAAACATTATAAGAAAAGACAAAATACAATTAGAGAAGTGAATCAATTGGCCAAACATTGAAAGAAGAACATTCAGTTCAAATTCCAAAATTTTACTCAGATTTTTGAACAGATACAAATGAATCATTTAGAACAACTTCTGGACAACAATAAAATTTGTTTGTCACTTTATTTGATATGTCATAATCGCCCGGCATGGCCAGGTGGTTAAGGCACTCGACCTTTAATCCGAGGATCGCGTGTTCGAATCCCCATCACACTAAACATGCTCGCTCTTTCAGCCGTGGGGGCATTATAAAGTAATGGTCAATCCCACTATTCGTTAGCAAAACAGTAGTCCAACAGTTGGCTGTGAGTGGTGATGTAAATTTGCCTTCTTTCTAATCTTACACTGCAAAATTAGGGACAGCTATCAAAGATAGACCTTGTGTAGTTTTGCGCGAAATTCAAACCAAACAAATAATTTCAAAATTATATGATTTAATCACATTTTTATTTTGGAGGCTAACTAACATCGTTACATATAGTTAGATGAATATTTAATGTGATAAAACAATATAATAATCACCCGAAATAAAGTTTTACTCTCTTTGGTCATATAGTTACATTTTTCTTGCATCTAAATATCATAGCAAGAACGTAAATTGATTATTGATTCAAAGTCTATTTTTCATAGTTATTTTTCTCAAGTATAAAGTTTTACCTTTTATTTTTTCAGTTCATATATTTTATTAACAAAATATGGAAATCGATAATAAACCTTTAATTTAAGCATTTTAATATTAAAAAAATACCAGAAGAAAATCAAATAATTTATAGAAAAATACATAGAGCCAGTTTTAAACAAGTATAAAAGGTAGTGAGCGCCTCCTACTGATACTATAACAACTAAATGAATACAATAGATACAACTTGCAATTTGACAGATGTGGATTCAGAAAGACTTTAGATATTATTGATTAGACTCAAACCCTCTCGACCATTTATCATCTTCATTGCGGTATAACATCCAATAGCGGTCGACAGGGTGCTATTACTGAGGTGCTGACGTAATGGACTTTGAATGCGGACGAAGTGGTAGCATTGCTTCCTCCTTTTCTGATCCTAACGACTATGTTTCTGCCACTCTGATCTATCTATGTGTTCCCTGACAACAATGTTGTGACAAGACGTCACTATATCTAGAACTTGTGAAAGTTTCATACTTAGTTTTGAAAGCCTTTAAGAAGGAGGACTAGTTGGTTATTATCTGGCTACATCAGCTTTAGATAACGTTTTCCTCAACTAAAAGCGCTATATATCTCTGACCATTTTATCATTTAACGTTTCTTTTTTTTCTAGCTAGTTATAAAGATAATTTTCATCGTATCTTAAATTTTAAGGGTAAACACGTTAATACTTTTAGATGTTGACACTTTAAGTTCTCTTTTATCCAAGTTTACTCTAATAACGCTTCTCAGCTCCACAAAACTGAACAAACAGGTTATAAATACAATGTGTAGATGACACGTGTTTATTAAGAATAAATCACAACAATAAAAGGGTTGCTACTAAAGTCCTAAATGAATTACTTGGGTTTGAATAAATGCAGTAACAAGCAAGAAACTTTGGAACTCGTCTAGAAGACTTTTAGAAGTGTGTCCGTGTTTTGCCAAGATAAATTAGACGTTTTATTACAGTGAACTCATTGGAGAATTCTACAAACTTCGTCCTCGCTAGTTTTGGAGGAAGATTACGAAACATCAAGGCGCAGCCATGAATAAATAAGTCAGCACAGTTGCAAAAACTTAATGAAATTTACACAAGTTCTACGATAAGGCATGGTCTTTCGTGAAGTTATTCATAGACTATGTTACCAAGAATACTGAAGCGTTAAAATAGAAAATCATTATGAATAATATAAATTAATTTCTGTGAGCGATTGTTAGTGTTTCATATCATTAAATAGTTAACTACTCTTGATACTTCTATATAATACTTCGAATTAAATGGAAACGTCGTTTAAAGCTATTATGATACTTTATGCGAAGGGTAGAAGTTATTAGTAGCAAGCTTAATAAGACGAAAGCCTTGGCTATTCCTAAAATTGAGGAAATTTATGCACAATGTTGGTGTTTTTAATACTGCCACACTTATGAATAATTTTATAAAATTATAAGCCCTGATATTAGTGGTAGGCCACTAAGAGAACTACTCTAACCATACATTATCCACTTATTATGACAAGTATGATTAGTATTTTACTTACAAAAGGCATGAACCAGATATCCTTGTGAGTTCTGTACTTTAAATAGAGGCTGAAGTTTATGTTCATGATATAATGAAACAAGTTTAAACGTAATTTTTTGTTGAAACCCAATGTACGGAACGTAAATGGGAAAAGTACAGTCTGGCTAATGACAACCACAATAAAACAGTACAGTCTGGTTAAGAACGATACACTGAAACCAGCACAGTCTATATAATAATTGTTACAATGAGACATTACAGTCTGGTTAATGACGATCCACTGAGACCAGCACATTCTAGGTAACAACTGTCACAAAGAAACAATACAGTTTAGTTAATAACGATCACAATGGGACAATACAGTTTGGTTAATAACCATCACAACGAGACAATACAGTATGGTTAATAACGATCACAATGAGACAATACAGTATGGTTAATAACGATCACAACGAGACAATGCAGGATAATTAATAACGATCACAATGAGGCAATACAGTATGATTAATAACGATCACAATGAGACAATACAGTATGGCTAATAACGACCAAAATAAGGCAGTAAAGTCTGGCTAATATCGACCACATTGAAACCATACAGTTTGGTTAGTATCAACCACGTTAAAGACACTAAAGTTTGGCTAATATCAACTCCATTAAACACAGTATAGTCTGGGTAATATCGACCATTTTTCTTTGATTCTGATCTTGTAAAACTTCATTTTTCAATTATTTGAGGATAGTACATTCTTGTTTATAGGTGCACATTTCTTAAGCCACAACTAGTAGCGTCTATATGTGGCAACAATACTCCTTTTCTACTGTTTAGTAGTAACATCGACCGTCTTTCCTTATGTGTGCACTGGTAAAACTTTTTAGTTTTTCTATTTTTTTTTCTGTTTTTTTTAAGACAGTGTATTCTGGCTAATAACAACCACCTTTCATTGGGTCTGTACTGCTAATGTTATCTATATTATTAGTATTATCTATTCTGTGATTCAGTCGTGTTAATAATAACATTTCCCTAGGCCTACGTACGTAATATTGTCTGTATCATTCATTTTACTTTTTCATGGTTTGATTAGATAAACCATTTAAACGGGATTCGTCAAAGCACAAGTGCTGGTTCACATTGATGGTTATAACGGATTCTTTTCTGTTATAAGACGTCTAACATTGTTTGTTAGTTATCTGTTTTACTTAATTGTAAAGTTATTAAATACACTTTTGTTCCTACTTATATTTTCCAACCTCACACGATTATGTTCATATTTCAAAAATACAGGCTCAAATTTCTTTCAAATACTTTGATGCATATAAATATTTGATACAAGATCCAACATTTCAAAGGACTGACATTTGTCAGGAGTGTAGAGAATAATCTGATCTTTCAGTGTATGACATCACCAGTGTGTTTGTGTTGTTTTTGAAAATTATAAGTGCAGTCACGGACCTTCGTACTCTAATGGAATTTGTGTAGCAAAGTGTAGGTTAAGTACAGTTGTCTGAAGAGCAGAGCGACAGAAAAGATTTTCGCTCTTATAGAGCACTTACATGAATTTAAAATATGAAACAAAAAATCTTTAAATCCAAAAGAACCATCTCTGCTCACAACCTGCTAGAAATGTATTGTTTATTGGTTTGGTATAACACAAAGCTACACAATGGGGTATCTATTTTCTACCCACCACTGGTATTGAGACCTGGTTTCTAGCGTTGTGTATCCGTAGACATAACGCTGTGCCATTTAGGGAATTAAATTTATTCTTATATTTGTTGTCGTCATAAAATCTCTTCAGTTTGAAATTTAATTTTCTGCTAAGGTGTTCTAATATAACAAAATAATTGGCTGAGTGTATGGTCGATTTAATAACATTTTAAAGTAAAGTAGTACATAAGGTATTTACCCAGTTACTAGAATCTCAACTAATTGCACAATTAATTAGATTTCAACATTTCTCAATTATAAAAAAACGGACGTGGATAAATGAGATTGTTTTTTTCTGTTTTATTATACAAAAATCGATTAACTGATTAGTTGTTTTTAATTTTTAGTTTTATTTCATCTTACGTTACGAAAGACATTTGTAAAATTATTGCTTTCTACAGGTGTTTATTTATTTTGTTATATAATTACTGTTAAGAAAAATTCTTTTGACACTCACACCAGATCCATTATCAGGAATTGTTACATTAAAAACGTTTCAGATAGTGAAAAGATGTAATTTAGAAACTTTAAAGAAAATCATGTAGTTTAGTTTCAGCTATTTTACTGAAAAAAACCTTTTAAAGTATAAATATGTTTTCTTGAAGTTAAAAGCTTAAGAGAAAAAAAATTACAGAACATGAACTGTCCATGACGTATTATTCATTGTTTAATTACCAATACTGTCGTAAGGTAGCGCGACAGTTACTCATAACGTTTTTCAAACTTTGTTTAATTTTCTCTAAGAGTGCTGAGTTCATTAGATAAAATTTAAAGATCAAATAATGAAAGTGTAACTATAAAGAATACAAAACAACAGAAATATGAGTTACCTTTTTTTTCTCTCAGACAAAAATGAAGAGATATAAAACAAATAGGACACGATTGATTGGAACATAACGAAAAATACATTTGGAGGCAAACTTAGAAAGACTATTAAATTGAACACGTTCGATACGAGGTTGTTTCTCCGCTATTGTAATCCACTTACTTACATTTTTTAAAATTACGGTAGTTTTTTCTCCTGGAAGGAACTTAGTCGATTCAAAAACAGCATAAGAAAGGGCTTATAATTTTTGTATTCGAGCATTTCCGATTCAAAAACAGCAGAAGATATCACTTATAATTTTTGTAGTCGAGAATTTTCGATTCAAAAACAGCATAAGATAGGACTTATAACTTTTGTAATCGAGCATTTCCGATTCAAAAACAGCATAAGATATAACATAATTTTTGTAAGCTCTGTACTTCATTTCTTTCAATGCATTCATTCTGATATTTAATAATATCAGCAAAGAAAACAAACAATAACAATCAAATAAAAAATAATTTATCGAAAGAACTTAGAATACTTAAACTTCAGAGAAGACAGTTTTCCTAAAAATAGATATATTTTACAACCAAAGTGTTGCTAAGATATAACGATACAAAAAGTATAAAAAACCAGAATATAACATTATCTACCTGAGAAGAAAAGCAGTCGTGCTGGTTGAAGTAATAGGTAATGTAATGGTAAAAGAGTGATGGCTTATTTATTTTAAGGAATTTTTCAAATAATTACTAACTTTTCAAGAACTTACTTGAAGTTTATTACCTTTTTGGTACAAGCTAATTATTAGTCCCATTAATCGTGTACAAAAATAAGTTTTTGTTGAATTTTGTAATAAGATTTTAAATAGCGGCTGTTGTCCAGTGATGACGTTTTTAATGATTTTAATATTCGTTTTCCACTCGGGCTAAATGGCCAAGTATGTTAAGACGTGAGATGCGTACTCTAGCGGTCGCAGGTTTGAATCCAAGTCGCGCCAAACCTATAAATGGTGGGAGCGTTATAATGTTATTATAAATTCCACTATTTGTTGGTAAAAGAGTAGCCCCCGAATTGGTGATAGATGGTGATGATTAACTGCCTTCCCTCTAGTCTTACACTACTAAATTAGGGACGGCTAGCACTGATAGCCCTCGAGTAGCTTTGCGCGAAATTAAAAAAAACAAACGTCCTTTCACACTCATTTACCTACATAATTTAGGTAAAACTGAGACAACAGTTTAGTTTTGTATCTGAAAAATGATACGACCTGAGTAAACCTTTTACAGTTATGAGTTAGTGAAAAGCCACTACTAGCTTGAGGTCTAAATCTCGGGTTACACTTGGCAAATTATGTAGCACTGAGATTAAGAACAAATGAACAAAAACTTGTTGAACCAATATTAAATCTCGGGTTACACTTGGCAAATTATGTTGCACTGTGATTAAGAACAAATGAACAAAAACTTGCTGAACCAATATTAAATCTCGGGTTACACTTGGCAAATTATGTAGCACTGTGATTAAGAACAAATGAACAAAAACTTGTTGAATCAATATTAAATCTCGGGTTACACTTGGCAAATTATGTAGCACTGAGATTAAGAACAAATGAACAAAAACTTGTTGAATCAATATTAAATCTCGGGTTACACTTGGCAAATTATGTAGCACTGTGATTAAGAACAAATGAACAAAAACTTGCTGAACCAATATTAAATCTCGGGTTACACTTGGCAAATTATGTAGCACTGAGATTAAGAACAAATGAACAAAAACTTGTTGAATCAATATTAAATCTCGGGTTACACTTGGCAAATTATGTAGCACTGTGATTAAGAACAAATGAACAAAAACTTGTTGAATCAATATTAAATCTCGGGTTACACTTGGCAAATTATGTAGCACTGAGATTAAGAACAAATGAACAAAAACTTGTTGAATCAATATTAAATCTCGGGTTACACTTGGCAAATTATGTAGCACTGAGATTAAGAACAAATGAACAAAAACTTGTTGAATCAATATTAAATCTCGGGTTACACTTGACAAATTATGTAGCACTGAGATTAAGAACAAATGAACAAAAACTTGTTGAACCAATATATTTTACAGTTTTATATAAAATTTTAATAAAAAAATGAAGCTGAACATTTCTAAACCAAAGAGAAATAAATATTTTCAATGTTTTAAATAATATTACAAAGAAAGTATAAATAATATGACTAAAACACCTCTAACTTAAAACGTATTGTAGTGAAAATATTCTGATTTATAGACAATTGTAGGTAGACCTTACATTTTTTGTATCAATACAATATAAACACTCTATTTTGCCTCAAGTATCAAAGTTTTAATTTAATATTTGATTAGTGAATAACATATTCTTATTATTCTCTATATTAAATATTTTTCTTTAATTGTAAGCTTTCAGTTTGCATACCAGAGCCTTGATGAGATAACACTGTACAAATTATGTAAATTCATATCCCTATGGAACACTTTTCTTTAAAGGCAGACGTTTAAATAACAACAACCCGAAGACGTAGAATTGTTGAAAACAATTATAACAAATACAAAATTAAGGATCAAAGATTTATTAGTTAAACAAAAGCCATTCGTATAATTACTTGTTATTTTGATGCTAAGTTTTCTTTAAAGACACAAATACAGAAAACTCTATAATACAATTAAACTAACACGAGTCTATCAACATTATATATACATACATATATTTAATATGACTCAATTCCTGTGATTATATATAATTTTGTTTAGTTAGATTTAGTTAACTTGGTTGTTCTATTTCTCTCAAATATTTCATACTTGCTGAGTCGGTTAGAAAAAACAATCGATATGTTTAATATTAGGCATTAATGCCATCCTTTTGAAAATTGAAATTGATTAAGAAGTATTTTTGTGATTATTAAGTGATGATTTTTGATTGGATACCTGCTGTTTGTTATTCTTGAGTACAGGTATGGTTTCTTTTGAATGTCGCTCAAAGCTTCACGAGGGCTATCTGCTCTAACCGTTCCTAATTCAGCAATATAAAACTAGAGGGAAGGCAACTAGTCATCACCACCTACCGCCAACTCTTGGGCTACTCTTTTATCGACGAATAGTAGGATTGACCGTGACATGTAACGCCTTCATGGCTGAAAGTGCGACCATGTTTGATGTGACCGTTATTCAAACCCGTTCTTGAGTACTGATTCTTTATTACACACCAATTTTTTGTGCTTCTTGAATGCAGACTCTTGACTACATACCAAGTGTTTGTATTTCTTGAATACTGAGTGTTGACTACATACCAAGTGTTTGTATTTCTTGAATACTGAGTGTTGATTACATACCAACTGTTCGAAAGCATTATCGATTTATCGGTTTAGTTATTTTTTATTAAAAATATATAGACATAACGGGCCTGAAACACTATTACAGGATCAAGAGAAATTTACTTTTAGACAAACATCTGACCGTTACAAATTACATCTCAAAGTTCCGCTGTGAATTTGTAGCCCGTGGCGAAGGAGACTTAAGAGGGCACCGTTTTCCTGGGAAATAGTGCACCTGCTTCCACGCGAATAATAAAGCTTCTGCCATAGTACACCGACTTAGTCAAGGATAAAATGTCATTACAACTTCGATAAGACTCTGATCATTTAACTCGTAGAAGAATTCTGAGCAACGGTAGATTTCACAAAGTGGTTTACCTCTCGTCAATGAAGAAAGGCCGTGAATAACTCTGGACAAATTTCACGGTTTCCTGATATAAACATATTAAAATCATTAAAATAGCTTCACGCTATTGTAACGTGCAATATTAATATCTTGGACAAGTATCTTATATTTTAGTTACTAGTTGACCTGGCGATGAATAAGATTCATATAATGAAAGACAGATGGAAATATATATGTATTTGTCAATGAATTGTTGATAGTTATTTAAATAATTACAATTTAGTTTTCATAACAAATTAAAACTGTTTTGAAATTCAGTGAAACTACATAACTCTTTGCTCTGTATCCACCGGAGTATTAAAACTCCAATTTTAGAGTTATAGACCCTCATAAGTACTGCTGAGTCACAGTGGAAGGAACGGAAGGTGTTTCTATACAGAAGATAAGTTTAAAGAAATGTAAACTGATGTTACATGTGCTTGAAAGAATAAAAGTAAAAGTTGTTTCATGCAGAAGATAACTTAAAAGAAATGTGTTCTGATACTGCATGTGCTTGAAAGAATAAAAGTAAAAGTTGTTTCATGCAGAAGATAACTTAAAAGAAATGTGTCCTGATACTGCATGTGCTTGAAAGAATAAAAGGAAAAGTTGTTTCATGCAGAAGATAACTTAAAAGAAATGTGTCCTGATACTGCATGTGCTTGAAAGAATAAAAGGAAAAGCGGTTTCACTGAGAATAATATTACAATTATAAAAATCAAATGCTAGTTTATTTTTGTCTAAAATAATTTAAATACGGTAACTGTTTGTTTGCTTGTTTTAAAACTTTTGCGTTAAGGTTAATAAAAGCTGTCTGGACATAGCCGTCGTTGATTGTACACTAACCTACAGGCTAGTTTTACGCTAATGGTGTCAAATCGAAAAGGTTTATTAGTTTCAGTCTCAAAAGCAGCCTTTGATAACGCTTTCTACGGGTTTTTCTGTTAAAGTTATCATGAAATATAGGTATTTGTCTTCATACAAGACCGTCATAACATGATATTTAAGAATTCTTCGTACAACCAAAGCAAATGTTGAAAAGAATAACATAGTTAATACGTAGAGCAGAAAATTGGTCAAAACAGTAACATTGTCTTCCACAATTACGTTAATTACTTTCATTTAAAAATTACTGGACATTTTGGATACTGATTGTGAGGATTTCAACATTGATCCGAGTAAAGTAGTTTCAGATGGTGGTCTTAACCAGGTTGTACTTGGTTTGTTTTGAATTTCGCGCAAAGCTATACGAGAGCTATCTGCACCTGCCATCCCAAATTTAACAGTGAAATATTAGAGAGAAAGAGCTCGTCATCGCTACACACTTTAAACTTCTGGGCTTTTCTTTACCAACAAATAGTGGGATTGACCGTCAAATCATAATACTAAAGGATGAGCTTGTTTAGTAGAATGGGGATTCGAGCTCGCGACCTTCAAATTGCGTGTTGAGCGCCCTATTCACCTGGACACGCCAATCCGAGTTATTGCTTCAGATGACGTTATTGACAGGGTTGTATTTGAAACATAATTTCTAGTGATTCTGTTATCGGAATGTAGCAAACGACCTTATAAGTATTGTGTTTATAATAATCTAATGTAATACATTTAGTATTTGAATTATACGTTGAAATATTTTATTTATAGGAAACTATTTTTAGATATATTTAATGCACTCTGTTTTAACAAAACATAAAACATCTAACATAAAAATATCTTCATACTTAGATTCTCAAGAAACAAAAAAATATTGTATGTACAATAATCTCAACCTCGTCACAACATCTATGTTGCTGACTCTTAAATTCTCATTATATAACATGTAGTTCTGTCTTGGCTTAGTTTCTCGGAAAAGAAAAATTTCCTAGGACCTGATCCATGAGAAGTATCTCAGGTTGCTCAGTTCGTCAAAAGTCTGTTAGAGGAAACTTCACGAAATATGTAAAACAAAGTTGAAGAAATATTAAATTACTGCAGTCATCAAAGCAAATAGCTACCCAGAAAAGAAAATTCGTTCAATAACTCAATTTACACAATAATATTATCGACCATCTCAAATCACCTACTTTGTTTAAACTGAAAATTTTGATGAAAGATTTTGAAAAACTACTGTTTACTGTATTATGTTATTTTGAATGTACAGAATGGACAATAGTACATCGTGCAGTAAAGAAACATGAATCCACGAATAACAGAACGAACTCTTTTTTTTTTTCTTTTTACAGGGCCTGGCATGGCCAAGCGCGTAAGGCGTGTGACTCGTAATCCGAGGGTCGTAGGTTCGCGCTAAACATGCTCGCCCTCGCAGCCGTGGAGGTGTATAATGTTACAGTCAATCCCACTATTCGTTGGTAAAAGAGTAGCCAAAGAGTTTGCGGTGGGTGGTGATGACTATCTGCCTTCCCTCTAGTCTTACACTGCTAAATTAGGGACGGCTAGCACAGATAGCCCTCGAGTAGCTTTGTGCGAAATTCCAAAACAAACAAACAAAACTTTTTTTTTTACAATGGAGCTGTATTTTCATGATCAATGACTCTATTCAATGCTACAAATATTCAAAGTGTTTATCACCGTTATTAATTAAAGCACGAGCGAAATAAAATGCGAGAAATACAACAATATGATTACTGACGGAGGTCGCCTTGAACAATATTATTATATTTCACATTAAATTTAACGAATATTTAAATAGTTTTATTTTATTACTTTTACACAGGAATTGTGACGATCTGATAAAACAAGCAAAGAATTGTTAGTTTTGCAGCCTGTTCGACTAGTTTTGTTGATGAAGCAAAACTGAATTTTATAAACAGAAACTCCATCTGCCACGAAAAGATTACAGAAAACAGTGATTCAATTTCGTGCTTAGAATTAAGTTTCAGCAAGACCTTTGAAGTGCAAGTTTCACATGATCAAAGACTATGGTTATTTCCCTATATTGAAAAGACAAGTGTCGGCGTCATATGGATAATAAATAATGGTAAATGTATTCTTAAATTAAAAAAACACATTAATAACTTATTTACTAAAGATAAACATCGGAAGCTAATGAGTACTCGATTTATTTAATTTTAAAAATAAAATTTTATCCTCACGACTTCATACTTTACTTTTTAAACTAGTATAGTGAAACCCTTCAAATCAACAAAGGATATTCACGAAATCACCAGTAGCTTCCATTTTAAGCTGCAGAGTTTGTTATTGATGAGTTGGTAGTACATTAAATTATGGTACTCAAGCTAATAGAAGTAAATTCTTTGCTGTATCCGAATTAAAAAAAAATATTATATTATACTTATTTATTTTAAAAGTAAAGTATTAACTAACTAGTGTTGTTTTTGAATTAAGCCCAAAGCTACACGATGGGCTATCTGTACTCTGCTCATCACGAGTATCGAAACCCAGATTTTAGCGTTGTAAGTCCGCAGTCACACCGCTGAGTCACTGGGGGGCGTTAACTAGAGACCTCATGGGCGTAAGTAAAACTAATCATGGGAATACGTAAAACTAATGAAATTATTTTCTTTGCTAGTTTGGTATTTTAAACCTGAACGATACTTTAATCGATGCATTAGTGAAATGACCAGGACAGAGATCTTAAGGTTTATTTGCCTATAGTTAAGCACAAAGCGACACAATGAATTGCCTGCATTCTACTCAACACGAGTATCGAAACCTGATTTCTAGCGTTGTAAATTCGCAGACATGTACCTGTGGCACTGGGAGACAGACCCTAAGCTGTTCTTAATTTAAAAGTTCTGATCACAAGGTGAGAAACTAGAAGCAGGATCCTTCACCTATTCGTTACTTTTCAACGAATAGCGCTGGAATTAACTGCCATTTTTGTAACTTTTCTCTATATGTAAAAATAGGAAGTATATTTAACAACATATCGCAAATTCAGACCTTCTGTCCGAAGCACTTTAATTACTAAACACGCCCAGTCCACTTATCTCTGGTAGCGAACCTCAATTAGAGGCAAAATTCCTTAAAACTCAATTTATATATTACAATACCATCTTTATGTGCAATTTTGAATTGGAAATGTAATTAACTTTATAAACATTAAAAGGTATGCTTATTTTAATCTGTGACAACATAACCACAGATTAGAGCCAAGAATCAAGACTACTACTGTTTGCCTACCTTGTTGTCATATTTAAGCCTACGAAAAGTTAGGAAAAGTATAATATTCATCCTTGAAACAATTGTTTTACGCTTGATTTCTCTCTTTATGATAATTTAACTTTTTACGTGGAAATGAAACGCAATAAATAGTGTTAAAATCACATTGATTTCACCTAGAAACTGTATTTTTGTTATGCCCAAAAGATGCAAGTATTAACAAAATACCTTGTTTTTTGATTAAGACTGCTAGCGCAGATAGACCTCGAGTTGTTTTGCGCCAAATTCAAAATTCATGTCCGTTTTTAAAAAATAGAGTATTATTAAAGTTGCAAAACAGAGACAAATTACAAACATTAAAGAGTTCACGCCAGATGTCGCTGGTATCTAGAGTCAACCAAATATACTTTATTATACATACACGAAGCTTCGCTATTGGTTGTGACGTACGTCCGAAGCTATTAAGAATGTCTTCACAAAATGGACTAAACATTTTTATTATATTTTCGTCGTGAAGGATGTTACATTGAAATAACTCAACTACGCATACTTTATACACACGAAGCTTCGCTATTGGTTGTGACGTACGCCCCAATCTGTTGTTCGATATTTTGGAAAGTCTCCAACAGAAGAAAATGAGCTGAAAACGTTTATCAGAAAGGATAATTGAAACATTGAAAAGGTTAATAATTACTCTTCTTCTTTTACCCCAATGTTGTGAAACATTGTAGAGAAACGTTTCCATAGTGATTTTTCAAATAATGGTGTAAAAATTAATCAATAGTTACATAACTCTGTTGGTCTTAAGAGATTTAGTATAAGTCGAACGGCCTTGTAGGTAATGGATACAGCAAATATACTGTAGTGTACCTATTTATTGTACTACTAAGGCGTTATGAATAATTACTATAACTTCAATTGTTACAAAAATATCCGGTTAGCAATGGTATTTTTATTCTATATTCGCGCAATACGTATTTTGTCATTGTAATATCTAACCTTTATTCATTATAAAATAATGATATAAGTAAAGAGATAATGTTAAAGATAAATTAAATGTTAATATTAGTGTTAGAACCATGTTCGAATCCCCGTCGCATAAACATACTCACATTTACAGCGGTGAGGGCGTTATAATGTTACGGTCAATCCCACTATTTATTGGTAAAAGAGTAGCTCAAGAGTTGGCGATGTGTGGTGATGACTAGCTGCCTTTCCTCTAGCCTTATACTGCTAAATTAGGGATGGTTAGTGCAGATAGCCCTCGAGTAGCTTTGTGTAAAATTCAAAACAAACCAAACATAACATCTAAAAATGTTTATGTTTTTAGTAGTTATGACTTCATTACCATTCAAAATATGTTTATTACCTTTAAAAGAAGATCATATGCCTTCTAATATCGTATAGATCTTTCCTGAGAGCATAAATTTTATGTTAACATTTAAAAATTTTCCATATTGACCAAAATATATTTTTTGGCAAGATATTTAACATTTTTCATCAAATGTACCTAGTTCTATAAAGTTATACAGGATAGTTCTGCTCTATGCTAAGATATCCATATGTTATATGTTAATTGTATGAAAGTGAAACCACTTAAGAAAGGAAGTACGCGCAAGGTAAAAGTTGGGAATTGGAAAGTTTGAATTTTCCAACCAGAATAGCGCATTTTCCGACACGTGAACGGAACTGACATATCAAAATACCTCAAGGTTCATTCACAACCGTACCAAGACTTATCGGAGTAGGGACAATCAGCCAGCAGCACCCGCCGTGTACACAGATAAAATTAGCCTACTAGCAGAATTGATTATTATGTTTATTGCGTGTCTATGGCTAGAATGGCAAAATGTGCTTAGTAGCATATGGCGAGATCAAAGCTTGGGCTTCAAGATGTGCAATTTTGCATGTTAAGCTCTAGACCACAATCGATCAAAGAAGTTTGGAAGATACCAGTTTTTCCAGATCCACATAGTACAGTGTTGGGCTTATTTTCGCGTAATGCACATTTTAAGTACACGACGATAACAATACAATATCTTTCTTTTACGATGGCACATTAATAATACTTAAAGTTATTACGATATTTTCGAATTTGTCTTCTCATAAATATCTGTTCAATAAATAGAATGATATATAATTCATATAATTAAATAGTATTTAGTTTGAAACAGTTTAAACTTTGCAGCTGTTACTTCATTTGACAAATTTAAGCTATATATTCAATTTATACAGTGGTTGAAACTGTGACTTCAAATAAAATATTGTTCCCCGCTGGTACGTCGGAAAATATTTGAATTTAGAACACTAAAATCGGAGGTTCGATTTCCCTCGGTGGACTCAGCAGATAGCCCAATGTGGCTTTGCTATAAGAAAACACATACATACAGACACACATATATAAAATATTGACTGTATATAAGGCAATGCTGGTTCATTACAAACAAATTAAATAATATCTTTTATATGTTGGGGAAAAACTGTGTTCGTTAGGAATAAATCTAATAAAAAATAATTTCAAAAGATCAAAGATCATTCGTCCGTCTTCATATGATACTGATGGTGGTACAAATTTCTTTCAAAATCTTCTGCACCTGAGGATTTAGGCCATTTTTCTCACATTAATATAATTTACAATTTTGATTGCTATGGTTTCGTAGTTATCTTTGATTTTCAAGTATTCTCAAAGGGCTGTCATTATGAGCGTTTTATATGAGGTTGCTACATTAATCCATTTAATCTTGATAATGATTATTAAAATTTCGGAATAATTCAAACAGTTTTTAATCATCCATAATATGTATATGCTAGAATAATTAGCATGGATTAAATAAAAATAGGAAGCTAGACCCGGAATATCAAAGTGATTTTGAAGCTTCTAGTTGTATGTTGATGAGCTACGTAACATTCAAAATAAGTTATTTTTTGTTGTGAAGAAAAATACTCTAAGTGAATTAATTGTAACCTCATTAAACACATTGTTTGGTGTGTGTGAAAATGGTGTTTGATTGACTATAAGTTATAATTGGGCACTCATATAAAAATGTACTTATATAGATAAATATTATGAATAGCATTTGCAGCGTATTCTTTATTACGTAGCTTTCTATCACTGCGAAGGAAGAAACAATTCAATGTTCTTTACGTTCGTTATTGAGATAACCTGTAGTCTCATTTGTTAAATAGCGGATGTGGTGACTTAATGAGAACTCATTATCTAAGAAAAAATTCTAGTAAGAGTTTATTTGAGGAAAAAATATACACTAATTGGCGACCTTATTAGAGCTGCAAGCTAATATCAGATAAAACTATATTTCATCGCACTAATGATTTCTACTGCGTGTGTCATAAGCTTAAGAAGGTCGCTTTTCTTATTGTATTTCATTGTTTAAGAAGTACGGTTTGCAATCGGTTCACAGAGAATACTCTTGGCAAATGTGTTTTTTAATCTTTTCCTAAAGAATGTAAAAGATGTTCACATTTAGTGTATGAGATACCCAAGGAAAATATATAAAGGTACTGAAAGTTTTTCGAACTGGTTACAGAGAATACAAGTAGGGTAATTTCTAACATTACTGTCTTGGATAAGACTTTGTACATTACAGTAAAAATACAGCAATGTGATTTAAACGTGTTGAACAAGCACGTTTAGATGCACTTTGGATGTTATTTGCTTTTCTAAGGGAGATTAAAGATCAAAGCTGTACTACAACAAACGATTTTTACACCTACATTACCATATCTTGAAGGAAGAACTGAAGCCGGGTTAAGTATTTCAAATGTTTTTTTCAACATTTCTTCTTCTATAGTTAATACAAAGAAGAGTAAAACGTAACACATCAGACCACATCACGTGTTTTAGTCTTCCATCATCCACATTTGTTCTTTAAACGTTACTCAAGCCATACGTTCTGTTTTTGTTTGACATGGTGTAGTTGAAAAGTCGAATATCCTCATCACGCATGAAGGAATCAGTTGTTTGGATAAAGTATGGACATTTTAAAAATTTATCAAATAGTGTTTTCTTCAGTTGGTTACAAACTCTTGGTGTGTGCCAGTTTTTCTTGTAGTAGATGCGTACAATTTAAATTGTTTCTATTCATAATCTTTCAAGAAGATGTGTTTGAATAAATGGACAAAGAAATATTTTATTTGCTAATGACGTTTCTGTTTGATGGACAACGACTTTGCCCCTTTTTTAAAGGGAGAAAAATCCTTGTACCATTTGCCCTCTAAAGAAACAGAAATATGATTGCATTCCCCAATTTACAGTTGTTTGTTTGTAACTGAGCAGAAAGCTATACAATGGGCTATCTGTGCTCTGCCCACCACAGATATCGAAACTCAGTTTTTAGCATTTTAAGTCTGCAGACATGCTGCTGTGCCAATATGGGGACCCCATTTCCAGTGGTCAAACTATCGCTGAGTGTTGCGGAATGTTCTATAAATGGGAGACCTTATAAATTACCTCGTAAGAATACTCAGAGCATTCTTCATTCACGTGAATTTAGTGCCGGAACGAAGAAAGGCAGAAGGCTAAAAATAATTGTTTTAGCACGAATGCTCGTCTTAACCTTTCATGAAATCATAACACCAAGACGAAGTATATACTTTCACATAAACCTTACTGTTTAACCAAAAGAACCATCCTAACTGGGTACGGTACCACAACAGTCTTATTATCGAAGATTCGCCGTAAGCATACAGAGTAAATTTCATTAAGTAAATGAATATCATTGAGAAAATCGATGTTCTAAATATATAATACATCAACTTTGAAATATATATTCAGTTTAAACATACACTGTCTGTGACTACGTTCCATATAAAGGAACATCAGCACGATGTTGCACAGATGCATAGCCAAAACTACGAAACTTTTATTTGTGAAAGTGAGTTGAATGGTTGAGTACAAAGTTATCTTAATAATTTTAGCTCAGTTAGATACTACATAACCTCCTCAAGCTTTGACTTATCACCGTGTCAGTAGGTGCTCTCTAAAAATACACATAAGTATATCACAAGCCTAAACTGCACCACATTTAGCATTTTCAGCCTAAACGGCATTTTATGCAACACGTAAAACAAACGATGAGGTCAGAGACCAATATTCAAGAATAGCCACTCCTAATACCAAGCTACTAACCCAATAGGAGGCGTCGTTCAAAATTCTACTTTAAACTTGATTAAACCTGATAGCGGTATTGATTATTACGTTGTAAATCTGACCACAGCTGATAATACGAAATGTATTCAACAGTATATTACGACTTGAACCTTGAATCTCAGTTTCGCATTACGATACGCTGACCATCAGTCATTCTTTTCAGAATTTATAAAATCCATCTTTAGTCTGTTTGATTCTTAGATTTTGAATATTTGAAACTTCTTAGAAAACGTTTACAGAAAAACTATCTTTATGATTGTTCTATAAAATTCGTACACTAAAATTATATTTTATTTATCTACGCACACGTTAGAACGCCTTCAAGACACAGTTCGACAATGGACTCTTGACAATGTGAAAATCGTGACATAATTTTCTCTAGATAAGAATTCGACAAGAGGACAAAGAAAACACGGTTATTTGTCAAAGTATTCACAGAAAGTACTAGTAAAGAGTCCCTCGGTGGGACAGCGATACGTTTACAGAGCGCTGAAATCCGAGGTTTGAGTCTCACGGTGGATAAAGCAGATATGTTACCACAGCTTTGGTATAAAAACAAATAATGCTTAACAAAAATATTCATAGATAATTTTTACGGCTTTGAAATCGTAGTCAAATGTTTACCGTGTACAATACATTCTTTCCAATTGGGAAAATTATTTATAAAGAATTACTGTTCAACAAATACGTATAATTTTCACCTAACATTTGATAATTTAGCCATGTTTTTCCCCTACAATATTTTTCATATTTATTAAGAAACATTAACTTATATATTTACAATAAATACACAGTTGTGGTATCAGTATGATGACCTATCCCTATATTTTCTTTGAAACACAACAGTCTATGTGTGTTTTCATAGTCACTTTGGACCATCACCCGTGTCCATCGAACGGAATCGAACGCCTGATTTTTAACGTTGTAAATTCATTGACTTACCACTGTTTCACTGGGGGACACAACAACCCCACTCTCTTTCAGATAATTATAAGTTATAGAATAGGTTAGAAAGAATACTTTACTGAATAAAAATGAAACTGTGAACAACATGATAAATCTTTTTCATGATGTTGCCGTGTTGTTGTGTTTGCTTTGTCGCAAAGCCAGATTAGTCTATTTCCTGTATTCACGGCGGGAATTTGAGCCCGAATTTTATGCGTTGTAAAAGACCTTAAACTTATCGCTTACCCACCGGAGGCTTTTCATCATTAACCTTAGAATTACTAATGGGATCTAAATCCACTACAATGTGTGAGGTATTCATTTACCAAGGCAACTCGATTGTGGTTCCATTACTTTCTGATGTGTGATTCACACATAATTTCAAAACATAAAGAAAATTTATCTCACTACTAACAACTAGGACTCCTTACACTTTTACATCAAAAATAAGGTATTTCACTGATTTGTTCTCCATCAGTCATTTATATTGAGTAGTATGTTACAGGAAATATAAAAATTACTCAATAGAGTGCAACACACGGATTCTTCTGGTGGTGAATGGAATAACAACACGTTAGAAATTTGACAATTAATCTGTATTTCTATGATAAGTCTGGCTTCAGAAATGTTTAACGTGTTCATATTTGATCATAGATTTATTCTCACTTTAAAAAAGGAATAAAGTAGAAAATAATAGTATCTTGGTATTTTCTGAGAGAGATTGTTAGGGTTCACCATGCATGTATTTAACTAACCTTTGTTCAGATATTATTATTATTATCCTTGCCCCCCAGTGGCTCAGCAGTATGTCTGCGGACTTACACGCTAAAATCCGGGTTTCGATACCCGTGGTGGGCAGAGCACAGATAGCCCATTGTGTAGCTTTGTGCTTAATTCAAAACAACAACAACAACAACAACAATTATTATCTTCTGTGATTTAAATTTCATACAAAATGTGTAGTCGATGTGGACAATGCTTTCATATAGGCCCCACTAGTACAGTGGTTAGTCTACGGACTGTAAAGAATCGATTAAAGTTTCAATAAAATAATTAATATTAGATAAATAGTGTGATATTTAGTTCATGATCGTTTATATGATTTCTTAGTCTCTTAAGTAGAAAAATATTGAAAATAATATATAGAAAAATACAAACTAACCTAAATCTAGTGACATGGTTATTCACTTAACCTGTTATCAAACTCAAATTAAACCTTTTGTGAGGTTCATATGAAACCAAATAACTTCATCATTATGATGTTGACTTGTAATCTGAGGGTCGCAGGTTCGAATCGCGATCGCATCAAACATTTTTGCTCTTTCAGCCATGGAAGCGTTATAAAGTTCGGTCAATCCCGCTATTCGTTGGTAAAAGAACATCCCAAAAGTTGGCGGTGGGTAGTGTTAACTAGCTGCCTTTTCTCTAGTCTTACGCTGCAAAATTAGGGACGACTAGCACGTATAACTTTCGTGTAGTTTTGCGCGAAATTCAAAACAAACGAAGCCAAACCTTATGATGTCATAAGGCAAATGACTTTTAACAGGCAAACAGCGCACGAATCGATGTGAACATGTTTGTTGGTATAAGAAATAGTCAGAATGTAATGAGCAAGAACAAATCGTTTTTTCAAGTCAGATTCTGAAGTGATTGAAACATGTTTGTTCCTCGCTATAGATGATAAACGATCACGGGCTGATCACGCATGTGAGATAAATGAATTTGAATTCTGTAGTAATATTTTACCATATGTTGTATGATTCCTTTTTCACATGTAGAATCCACATGCTGTTTACCAGTATAGAGCTTTGCATTTTACTATAGTTTTTAATTAGAATCTGCTAGACGTAAATTAGAATTGAAGCATAAGATTTTTTTTTCGAAAAACGAGAGAGCAAGCAGTGTTATTTTGATACAGATGGCAAAGGTAACCCACAAGACGAACCAAGAAATAAACATTTATTCGCTTCGCTACACGAATAATAACATTTTATAATAAACAGAGAAGCATACAAGCTCTTATCTATGGAAAAAAATTCAAATAGAATTAGGAATAAGAGGAGGTGTAAGTCTGATCCCAATAATTGAAAAAGCTTCAGATTTATTTAAGCAGACCTAATTCTCCTAATGTTAGGAGAGATGATGCATATCAAATATTTGAAGTCGAACTGAATAAATAATAAAGAGAGGTGACAGGGTACAGAGAGCTAAAGAAACCGAATGTTTTGTAATAGGGTAGTCCGAATATACTTAACTAAAAAAATAAATTACTCGGTAACCTATTCATGGGTGTACACAACATTCCTCCAGAGAGCTAATCCTATTTTCTAAACGACATCTTGTTTCCTTTAAAGATGGCAGGGCACGTGGTTTAGCCAAGTTCAGTCGTTTTCATCTCGTAGCTCCCAAATAAACTTAGTGGTATGTCAATGAGATTTGTACTAGCGAGCATCCGTATACACAGGATACAAGTAACGCCAGCATAATTGAAAAAGTCATTGCAATTTGAAGGGCTGACTCAAAGAGACTGGAAATAAAAACAAGAGCAGAGTGTATCACGCCATGTTCTTATATAAAAAGTTCATCTTATATTCATTACCAGTAATGAGACAGAAGTTCGAGCTTTAATAAACTTCCGTATTCTGCAGCGTTAGAAAAAAGGCTTAACTAATATTTAGGAGACCAAAACGAAACTACCCTTCATTCTACTACTGAGTTATGCGATGGTGATATTTTTAAAGGGGATGAATACGTTAAATGTAAGCTATTTTACTCTGAATATCATTGACCCATATTGAAAAAATAAAATGAACAGATTTAGAAAAATTGACACCTAAATGAGATAATATATTTTGTAAGCTCTAAGAAAAACAAAGGTTGTGATTTTATTAATTATACCGTTTATATTTAACATGATGTGAATGCACACCCTTAAAGGTGTGCATTTAGAATAAACAAAGGTTCACTTTCCTGCTGTGTATATAGAAGTTTAGATTTGTAACCAGAACAGAAAGTTATACAAATTATTCGTAAAAAAAGATTTAACAGAATCACATAAAGCACTTACTTTATTGCTATAAAAGTTCGTGAATATAATCTTCAATAAACGTAAACTCTTCTTGGTGCATATATGTACAATCAACCTTATTTGAATAAAACTTAACTTCTTAAAATATTTCTTTTTAATACTTCATAATTCAATTTTGAATGTGAAATCACTTTTTATTGTGTAAAAAGAGTGCGTATTCACAATTTGTATAGTGAAAAATGAAACACCGAATGTTTTTGGAAAACGATATTTATGCAAAAATATATTTTTAAGATTATGATTCGAATAAGTTTATAAAATATATTTTAAAAAAAAACAACTAACATAGAATGTATGTATATTTCTCTTACACCACAGCCACATAAGGACACCTGCTGTGTCCACCGAGAAGAATCGAACCCCTGATTTTAGCTGTCTAAATCCGAAGGCTTACCGCTGTCTCAGCGGTGGACAGTATAGAATGCGAAAATGATTAATCCTGGTAAGTAAACGGATATTTAGTTATATTGAATTACTAATACAGATAATCGAAAACTTAGGACAGAAAGCACAAACTGGTTGTATGTGGAACAATTATGACCTCTATTGACTAGATATATATATATCAGTTCACTCTAAATATAAGAAAGTACATCTTGGACTTTGAAAGTTTTCAGGAATTTTCCGTTTCATTTGTAAAATAGATATTTTGTAAGATCCGTTTCACAGCTCGCATCAATTATTGATACGTGACACTGCAGGTTGACTGATTGGAAGAGTTCGACTCTTAAATTGATAAGTTAGTGATTACGTTATTCCAGACACCGAGAGCGCCTGTCTAACGACATACACCATCAGGGAGCAATAACCACAACACATCGCTATCATTCTTCCTATTAAGGAAAGGCAGAACATTTAAAATGACGGAGATGTTAAAAAAAAAACTGCTCTGGGATGAAGATTTCTAAATCTTATTAAGTCATGAGTCAATATAACGGCTTCCAACGAATGGTATTTTACCTTATCACGAACACATAAGATGTGCGCTTTTACATGTTTTAGTATAATAAAATTGTAGGCTATTTCAGATGTAAATACACAGTCGATTGGTAATGTAATGTTATACAAACAACCCTGACGCTCAGAAAGTACGCTCAGGATAGAAAGTGGACTCGGGACTGGTATGTCTAGACTACAAAGCCAGTGGTTGATGGTTGGAGTAATAGTAGTTATTACGTGCATTCTATTGGCATCCGAATGTCTCCTTTGTTGTGTTCATATAAAAGGTAAAAGTAACTCCAAAGTTAAATAAATAACAAATCGTCTATTATTTGAAAGTACTACTTAATAACTTTTTTGTGTGTTTATCTTTGAACTCTTATTTGTTTTACACGTCTTCAGTTGAACACACACAAACACACATGCATTAACAATCGGATCAAAAGGAAGTTGAGTTAAACCTGTATCTCGATGAATTGGTAACTTTGGTAAGAAAGATGTCAAACTAATGAATGATGTGTTTATATATTTATTTTCAAAAATAACAAGTAGCAACATGTATATTGGCCCGGTACGGCTAAGCGTGTTAAGGTGTGCGACTCGCAATCCAAGGGTCGCGGGTTCGAATACCCCTCGCATCAAACATGCTCGCCCTTTCAGCCGTGGATGCGTTATAATGTGACGTTGATTGATGATGACTAGCTGCTTTTCCTCTAGTCTTACACTGCTAAATGAGGGACGGCTAGCGCAGATAGCCCTCGTGTAGCTTTGCGGGAAATTCAAAAACATATAAACAAAAAACACTAAGGTAGACATGTTCTGATGGCTGTTATATCTTGTTTGTGAATGTAAAAGATGATAGTTATTGTTGTTATTCATCATAAAGCACAAAGCTACAATATAAATAATCTGTACTCTGCTCTCCATGGATATCGAAACCCGGTTTTTTGCGTTTTACGTTCGCAGACATAGCGCTGTGTCACGAGTTCGCGTCGACTTGCCACGTAAACGTGATACACACTCTGGAACTGTGGGAACGTTAAAATCACTAAAATCAAGGGCTCAGTTCCCCTCGATGGACTCAACAGATAATCTGAGAGGCTTCGGCGTAATAAAATCCACACTCAGAATGTGTATAAAAATTAAAGTATTAATATTTTATAAAGCTAAAATTTCAAAACGAAATTTGAAGAATTTTGGTTTTGTTTACTTTTATGCTGGGGAAGAACTGCAGTTAATTAAGATTTTAAAGTGTCAAAGATTTTACTCTTGAAGGTTATTGTTTGTATGTATCCGTGAAAGCATTTAGAGGACCAATGCAACAAATTTATATTTTCGACCAATCACAAAACTGCAATTAATGTTGCTTTGTAACAGAGAGAAAAGTTGCAAAGATTTAAAAACATGAACTGCAATTTCAATAATTTAGTCTATTTTCACCCGTTTATAAATAGCACATCGTGTGCTGAATCACAATGACGCCGAAATATTACATAGTTCTATCAAAGAATATTTAGTTTTTTGTCATCAGATGGCATGCCAGTCGCACGCGGCATCTAGTCTTCTAAACGTGATGTCTGTTTTACTCGTGGCGGTAGACATACATGTTTATCTTTCTAGACCTGTTGTTATTTACGAGGTCTGTTCAAAAAATACGCGGACTGACGTCATAAAACAAAATGTACTTTATTCAGAAGTTACAGGTCTGGGACCCCCTCAAAGTACTCTCCTCCCCACGCACACACTTATCCCAACGGTGTTTTCATTTGTTGAAACAGTCCTAATACGCTTCTTTTGTAATGTCCTCCAGCTCCTTCGTAGCATTTGCCTTAATTTTGGGAATCGTCTCAAATCTTCTTCCTTTCAAAGGTCTTTTGAGTTTGGGGAACAATAAAAAATCGCAAGGTCAAGTGAGTAGGGGTGGGTGGGAAAGAACAGTGATCGAGTGTTTGGCCAAAATCTCACGAGTTCTGAGGCAAAAATCTCGCAGCAACGTGGTGCATCTTCAATTTTTCAGTCAAAATCTCGTAACAAGATCCAACTGATATCCCACACTCTTCAGCAAGTTCTCTGACAGTCAGACTTCCATTTGCTCGCACCAGGGTGTTGATTTTGTCGACGTGGATGGACGTCCAGAACGCTCATCATCTTCAATGCACTGTCGATCATCCTTAAAACGTTCATGCCACTTGAGACATGCCGTACGCTTCATAGCAACATTACCTTAAGCCGTGTTAAGCATAGGAAAAGTTTCAGTCGCAGATTTTCCAAGTTTAACACAAAATTTCACAGCAAGTCGTTGCTCCTTCAGGTCATTCATTCTGAAATTCGCCAAACGAAAAAATCGCACTTCACTTAAAACCGCGAAGCTAATACACAAATGAAGATATCTGCAATCGGGAAATGGCGTCGTAATCAGCTGATCTGTGCAAACCTAGCGACATCAAGCGGATTCCTCTGGAACCAACTGGAGCCGCGCAACTCAAACAGTCCGCGTATTTTTTGAACAGACCTCGTATGCAATAACCCAACGCCAATACTTTCAAATGTGCAAATGTTTGGCACTTTTGCTTTAAATCTCTTGTTTAACAGCGTTCTATATTTAGATAAATAATTTTTATGTCACTTTTAAACACTGTGTTATCCAGTTAATAATGGATAAAAAAAAGAATAATACGTTTCAGTTACTGCCAAAAGTATGCAATATACCACTCTTTAAAAGTACAAAGAAATTCTTGTTTAATTTAAAAATTTACTTCAAACGCTTGTTATACTTTAAGTACTCGTTCAACATGAAGTACGAATTAAACACTAAATTATATGTAATTTGTCCTTGGGTTGGGAAAGCGGTAAGTCTACGGATTTACAATGCTAAAATCAAGTGTTCGATTCCTTTCGGTAGACACAACAGATAGCCCGATGTGACTTTGCTATAAGAAAATACATTCACACCACGTAAGTGTGGATAAGATTTTAACATTCTACTATATATTGTTGTGGACAAAATTTTAACACTGTATTCTATACAATATCAGGTTTGTATCGAAAAAATAATTCATATTTTAATATCTGAAATATTGCATTTTAAATAACATTTTGTGTTGTGTTTTTTAATTAAGAGTTAAGAAAAATCAGATTCTCACATCAACATGACGAATGCGTGAATGCGAGTAATTTTGCTTGACTATTAAAGGAAAAAATGTATTAACTATCAAGCAGCAATGTATTGTTGAAAATAGAAAAAAGGTCCGAGCCATATGAGAGTCGTTGAATAATTGTTGTTTGAAGATTGTATGAGAATAGAGTCTGTATAATTAAAGTCTAGAGTATATATATATATATATATATAATTGAAATTAAATGTATATAAATAATTGAAGTCAAGAATTCCATTAACCATGCTCTTTTCCGATTTGATTTTAATACCATGCGAAGACTGAGGAAGCTCAGTTGCTCTATTTCAGTAGTTAATTAATCGTTTGATTACATAGATAAGTTATTCAAGACACAGCAAGAAGAGGCCTGGCATGGCCAGGGGGGTTAAGGGATTTGACTCCTAATCTGAAGGTCACGGGTTCGAATCCCGGTCGCATCAAACAAGCTCGCACTTTCAGCCGTAAAGGCGTTACAATGTGACGGTCAATTCAATCATTCGTTGGTAAAAGAGTAGCCAGAGTGTTAGCGTTGGGTTATGATGACTTTCTGCCTTCCTTCTAGTCTCACACGACTAAATTAGGGACGGCTAGGTTTGCACTAAATTAAAAATAAACAAACAAACACACACACACATCAAGAATCTGAAGAACAGCTCGTTTGTTAAGAACAACTTTAAACAGCTGGTTATTTGTGTCCGACCCACTACGAGTATGAAAAACAATTTTAATCATTACTAACTGTTAAGTTCACCACTGAGCCATCGAGGATTACATAAAGTGAAAATAGGAGTTGTACTCTACTACTATACTTTATTTTTAAACTAACTTTATACTTTTAACAAGTATACGTTGGAAATAAAACATATAATACAAAAGAAAATTAAATGATGAAAAAAGGAAATGAAACATTTTGTGAAATAGATGTATAACAGGAACAAAGTTAATGGAAAATTATAGGAAATGGAAATGGGATTAATAAACAAATGAACAGCTCCAGGTCGTAACGAGAAGGAGCAGATACTTTGGAATACACTCTGTTTATCTCTGTATTGTAACACGCCTGGTATCTGGGGGCTAAACGAGCGTTTTATTAATTCCATTGAGTCATGGATTCATTAGTAGCGTGCAGGTACAAAATGTTTGTAACTAAGACCAATATGAACTACCATATCACTGGAATTTGAAATAAGAAGATACAAACACAGATTTATGGGCAAAAGCGTGTCGTTCTATTTATGCGACATATGAAGTGAAAATGACACAGCTTATCAGGTTGTCAGGCTACTACCACACGACGTACAATGTAAAATGAAAACACCATAACTTGTCAGTAGTAAACCGCTTAAAACCAAAGTTATAATCTGCCACGAAAACTTATGGAATAAAATGTTATTTCTGCGTCATGTAACTAAGATTTGCAGACTTCATCAAATGATGTGAAGTGCTGACGCTGATAACTACAGATAAGTATACAGTCAATAGTATTGGCGTGTGGATGACTGGACGATTCTTTATACCCATGTTGACTAAGCTGCCAGGTTAGAACTCCTTTAGGACTCAGGTATCGCTGTACTACTGACCAATGAGGAGGCAACCAGACAATAATCAACACCCAACTACATAAATAATCGATTAACTTTTACTTTTATAATGCAGCAACAACCAAAAATATGGAGTGTCTTCAGCTACATCAGTCTCTAACCTTGGATCATTTGATACACATATCAAGATTCTAAGCACTCAAGTCATTTATACCTTGGTACAGTAATGCAAGACATATGAGTAGATAAAAAAATATTTCCTTTTTCATAATAATTTATTTAAACTTTTCGCTTAAAGGTTGTTTAAAATATTTTTTTCACTTCACTATAAACTCATTTAGCATTACAATCTATTTTGTAAAAAGTGTACAAAGCGTAACTGAATATGTAAGTCATTTCGTTTATGCAGAGATATGTTCTATTGAACACTGATATCAACAACACATCCATTGTATAGTTGTTTGTTGATAAGCACAAAACTAAACAATGGGCTATATGCGTTGTGTCCATTAGAGCTTTGGAAATCTATTGTTGTTTTTTTAGTGTTCTAAGACTTCAGAGTTAGTGCTGGACCAGTTTTAAACTTGACAAATAAAGTGCACTCAAGTACTAGCAAAAGATGACGCATTAAATTCGTTATACATTCACAACTTAGATAACATAATTATAAAAGAAAACTTGCAAAAGCTGTTAAAAGTGGCATACATGCCTTATCTTAGAGATACAACGAAAGTGTTCAATTTTGCCTACAGCGTTGACAAATTTGCTGAAATGTCCCTGATATCTTTATTACTTAAGAATAACAATTTTTCTTTTCGTGAGAGGATCACCTGAAATGAGATAACGCGATCAATGTGTCAAAATAAAGTGTTTATTGTGTTTTTTCTAGGAACAATTCTGAGAATAAGTTTTAAAATAAACGAAAATGTTCGTCTCTGATGGATGAAGTTTAATAGAGAAAATTAAATTCCAAAAGAAATATCTCCTACCGAGTGTTTCTATTTAGATGGAACAACAAGATCAAAAGCAAATAACGTCGATATAATGTAGTAATAAATATTGTGAAGATAAAAATAATTATAAGCCTGAACACCCTCTAGTCTTCTAGTTCACAATTCTCTGTAAAATTCCTTTTTTATTGAATGATATATCAAATGTCGTTACACAAGTAAAAGTTATTGAAAAAGTAGTAATTTCGCCATTTGCAGTTTTATCTTAAAAACTGATGTGAAATTGATTCAACAGTTCGTAACTTCCTTCTATGGAATTTTAAAACACATAAAACGTATTTTCAGCCACGGCATAACGGCTCATAGAACTCTTCTGCATTTCTTTTTTTCAAGTACACACTTTTAGCTCGTAGGTCTTGTTATCCTTTGACCAATTTGAGATCCAGTTCCAGGAGATTGAACCATTTCGATTGAAGTATTTGACCGCGCCCATGGTATTTACTCATGTATGGAGGGTAAGCTTGCAGAGATCCTGATAAGTGATAAAATCAAATCGGGTATATGCGTGCCCCATGCTTCTTACCGCTGGCGCACAATAATATGGCCAATAAAAAAGGCCTAATAGATTAATTTAGTCTAATCCTGCTTTAAAACAGCTGTGGAGAATTTTCTCTTTTTATTTAATTATATGATCAGTACCCTAAAAATAAAGATAAAAGGTCAAAGTCCTTATAAAGGAATATTATTAAACGGTAACAGCAGCGGCCTGACGATCTCGCTTTATATTGAAAAAGATGTTTTTTGTTCTATTCTAACTTGTTACTTAAACTACTAAATTATATACCAAATACGTAGTTATTTACAAAATCACCTATAGATTACTGCTGATTGGCTGGCACTAATGAATAGAACGAAACCCTATTTTAAACAAAACATATTTAACCAAAGGTAAAGCAAGTGCTACTATATTTTTTCTCATATCATAAACTCATGATAAACATCACCTGGCTTACAATTTACAAGTTCCAAATCTCGCACTGTCCGGTTTCACCCTGTGTCTTAGAATCTAAGAAACAATTTGAGACTGTTTTGTAATTCCACGGTTATGCATGTCAGCTACCACGGAAAGTCAATATCTTGGTCACTAAGTCCATTAAATACCAAAACAGTCTAACATTAGAGGGAACTGTAAGTATTGACAAACGGTAGAAGAAGGCTTGAAGTACTTTTAAGTGTTTTTCTAAAAATGACTAAAGCTCAGTAGCATACACAAGTTCTAACATAAAATCTAAGCAATAGAAATGCATGTTACGATATTATGAATATACGCTAGCACTTGATGTGTGATCTCTATAGGCGTGGATATGTTAAACTTATAAATGTTTAGAAATGTTTTATCAGTTTTATTTAATTTTTCCAAATTATGTTTACAAACAAAAAATATCTGCTGAAACTAGAAGAAAGTAACCAAAGATATCTTTTATTGTCATAAGTGAGATCAGCAGGTAGCCCGATGTGGCTTTGCTACAAGAAACACACACACTTTTTATCATAAATACGATCAATTACGTCATTTTATGTGTGAAATGTAATGTGACTTACTCCACGAATTAGAATTTTTAAAATGAACAACCTTTTACGAGCACTAGGCTAAACATCCAAGTCCGAAACCCCTGGTGTTGAGGTGTGTCTATAATTAATTTTGAATTATTGATAAGAGAAAAGGCAGATAATAGCCCCCCTTGTCAGACTTTTTTGTATCAAATAAAAGAATACACTCTCATATTTATAACGTGTCTGTAGATGAAAGCTTGGGGGATATTAATATCATATCTTGAACCCTGGATTTTCTGATCGCAGTTGATCACACTAATCCTTACAGCTGAATTAAATCAGTTCATTTCCATAATTAGAATATTGTATTCTTTTAATCTGTACTTAACTTACTATCTTAAAGTATTTTATTATTCTCAGACAATATTTTGTACGACATTTTAATCCATATTAGGTTTGTGAATTTGAACTCCCTTTTCCAAAATAATTGGAAACAATACTGACAAAGCTACTTCCAGATCTTATGGAATGGTTACTAAAATGTGTACCATTGATAGGTTATACTTATTCTATAATGTGTGTCGTCAAGGGTAAAACAGCCAGCTTTTAGTCGAGAAACTACGTATAGTGTTCAAACATGAAAAACGACATTGCACTAACGTTAGTAACTTTAAAGTTGTGTTTATGACATTCCTGGAAATTCCAGAACGATGTTAAGTGGATATTGGCTGTTTTATTACAGTATTAAGTTACATGTGTGGTTTGACGAAGATATTAAAAAATATTTATTGAGGTATCATAATACTTGTCTTATGTATTATAATAATAGTCTTTATTATTATAAAATGGTACATTTGGTAAATGAATACACAGATTTGATTACGTTATATTAAGATGATTAGGAATGCTTAAATCAGAAAGTTACCTCACAACCACAGCCGTTATAAGGTAATGGTTGAACCACACTTATCACGACTACGTTTTGACGTTATTTAGAGTCGCGTTAGTAGTGTCATGTTACAACAAATTGTTTACTTTTGAAAAGGGTATGTAGCAGCACTTTTCGATGAAAATATTCGTACACTAACATCATATAAATGTGCTCAGATAGGGGATTTATCATTTTCAGGATTGTAGGTTCCTTGTACTTAGGGTATTGGAATACAAAGGAATATAGATCAGGTTCGGACACCATGACTATCTAAGATAATACTGAAACAAGTCGTATCCCAGTTGTGGTGAGCAAAGTGTGGCATCTTTTAAGATTCATGAACACGCAGGTCAGTAGTAAAACAAATCATCTATCTGTTCCAAAAACAGTGCGCAGTGTAATCAACAGACATCTTTTTCTAAAAAAAAACTGATTAAAAAGGTTGCTTCCACTGTCATATCCTTTCAAGAAGCTGGAAAATGAAAAAGGCATTCATAACACTTCCTTCAAAGATCTGCCCTTTTAGTCAGGGTGTACAGTTTCTTTGTATTTATATGCAATTGAGTTGTTGAACGGTTGCCGTAAAATTATCTTCGTAGACTTGATGGATAACGGAAAGCACTCAGGGAAAATAGATTGTTTTGAATATAACAGTCTTATGACTGGGCCTTTTACAAAAGAATCTAAGATGCATGATTACTGTTACAATCGCAATGGTCTAGAAATAATATGTCTAGATGTGGCCATATTGAATCAATCAGAAAATTGGATCACAAGAATAAAGACATATTTTTACTTTATGTAAAAGTCACAGATCTGTCACACATAAACAATCTAAAGATGAATTTTATTATTCCAAATAAACAACCTTACAACCTTATATAACACTCAATTGTGTGTGTTATATTAAAAAAATAATAAATTTGGTGTTATAAGTTATTGATAGTAAAAAGCTTATTTTATACACCAATACGTACTTCAAAAATTATACAATAAAACAAAGAGGGATACAATACAAGCTTTCCACGAAACAATACACAGTCTTCGTGGTCAGACTTTGCTCCAAGAGTAACAGCTGGATCCGAATTGGAAATACGACCAGATGTAGAATATTAAAAATTGTAAATAAGATTTTGTTTTTACTTATGAAATTTACAAAAGACATATATATATATATAATCTGCAAAACATACCATGTTATTACTTTTAGTTTTATTGGTCATATAAAATTAATCATTGGTTTTAGCAGATCACAGTATGTAACCAGTTTTTGATTTTGATCGTAATATTTTAAAATTGCCGATCTGAATAGTAACAGTTTTGTTTTATCAATTTTATAACAATTTTCTCATTTTTTTCACAAAGACTCAAGAAAAGTCCCGTATAACAATAACAACTTTTGTCTAGGACATTACCATACAGTCGAATAAACTAGAAACAAAATTATTCCAGCATATCTGTCATCTTAATGTTCCATAAGATCAACTTAATACAGGTTTAATTTTAGTTTTAAATCTTAATAAAATCAGTTGGTTGTTATTTAGCGATACTAACTACTGTAGAATATATCATATTGATCAAAAGAATATCTCCTACTCAGTTTTTATTACTCAAATAACGCATGTTACTGACAATGTTAACAATAGTTTTACAGAAAACTTATTTGAGATTTAAATACATATGTATGTGTGTGTGTGTGTGTGTGTGTAAAAGAGTAAGATGCATTATTTCAACTCCTGATTCGATAAAAGTAAAGAATCCCGAAGCTTATGTAAACCCCATTATTTATAAGACATTAATTAAATGAATCTCTCTTTCTTTTACCATGGGTTATTCACATATAACTATTCAATATAACATTATATTGCTTAAAGAATAATGGCTTAAAAGAATCTATTTAATAAAGCCCCAGAATTCTTAATATTTAATAGCTTTGACTATTTTTAATGAAGGGTAAACAAAGTATACAATACATGAAATGTTAAAACACTGTGGTAATAAATTTAAGAGATTGGCCTGCGTGCAGGAAAAAAAATAGTCATCTCACGAAATAAGCGAATCACACATCAATCATTAACAGTATACAAGTTTTCTTTTTACCCCCTTGCATTATATGTTCGTTTAGAACGCCAGACGATGTTCGAAGAAAAAGTAAAAATGATAATGTAAACTATTAAGGGAAGACACGGCCATTTAGCTAAGAAGCTACACAGACTTTATTAGATCGAAATAGAACACCAAATATTGGTACTGAATGATCAAGGCGCGTGCTTGAAATGACAAAAAATAAACATTTTCCTCTCACATGAGCTTATTATATATGAGTAGGAAAGTCTGCCTTCAGTTATAATATACCTTGTAAAAACAAAAAGTATGCCTGGAATAAATCAATAATTTGTTTTTATAACGTTCACTTCAGTAAGTCCACATATTACATCTTATTGAGTAATTTTAAGATTTAATCTGTTACAGCATCCAATAAAACGAGCTTACTCCAATATAGATGCAGTAACTTATTTTCTATGTAAAACGCAATGAGGATCCTAGATGTAATTAGTGTACTTAATTGCAACATTGGTAGTATTTATAGATTAATGGAGACCTTGTAATCAACAGTCTCGAGGAATCTGGTACATAAATAGCTTTGTGAAGATTTCTCTTCACAAGCCTTCTTGTTCCTGTAAGCCATTAAAAATTCAAGCTAAAAATATTTTTTTTCCTGAGCTATAGGTGGCCATCTACCATTCAAATCTCCTGAGAATTAAGAAAATTATGTAATTTCCAATAATTATAATTTATTTTAACATTTTATTTGCATAGGGAATACCATCAATTCAAAAACTTTTTTTTAATGAAACTTTTATTACTACCTGGTATTCGATTTAAGTGAATAAAGGTCTTTAATAACGTGTATCAGCATGTTTCTTTCTTTTTTTAAATAAAGAACAACTGATAAACAACCAAAACGTTTCTGTGGACTAGAGCTGACGGTCAGCAAACAGCTCATACCAATAAGAAATGTTTCTAATTTTTTTTAAGTTTCTCTATTGACAATTCGTATCGGTGGTAGGGCTACTAATGCTTTACTGCACTCCCTAATATTACATTATTGACCAAAGGGAAGACAGTCACTCTTTTACCGCTCACCATCCATGCTAAGGGATTGACTTTCACTCGCATAATGTAACCACACTTACAATTCCAAGAATATTTTGTGGTAGGTTGTGGAATCATTCGGTTCGCCAGTTCATTAATTCATAGCACTACCATAGGACCAGTCCTCGTACCTCGCGTTTTAAACATGTACGATTTGCTTTTTCATGTTGAACTCGTACAAATAAATATAAAGTTCAACTGTGTGAATAAAAGCGAGAATATTTCAGATTCTTCTTCTTCTTTCTTGTTTTGACTTGTGTTAAAAATATGTTGATGTATATGATTGTTTTCTTTGTTTTTTGAATTTCGCGAAAAACTACTCGAGCACTATCTGTGCTAGCCGTCCCTGATTTAGCAGTGTGAGACTAAAGGGAAGGCAGCTAGTCATCACCATTCACCGTCAACTCTTGGGCTACTCTTTTACCCACGAATAGTGGGATTGGCTCTCGCAATATAGCGCCCTCACGGCTGAAAGGGCAAGCATGTTTGATGCAATGGAGATTCGAACCCGCGACCCTCAGATTATCAGTCGAATGCCTTAACTACTTTGCCATGTCGGGCCATTTATATATATATAAGGTACACATAATAAGTATACAGGCAATCTAAACAGTTTTCCGTAAGGGTAAGGTTTAGGACTGGAAATGAAAGATTAGGTTAACAATTGATAAATACTATTAAGTACAATCGAATTGGTATAGCATGATCAGGTTGTTAGAGTGCTCGAATCCTCCTTGGCGTGCCACAAGTTCGAATTCACCTCCAACTAAACATTCTCTCCCTTTAAGATATGGGGAATTATTATGCCACTTTCGTTAGTAAAAAGAGTAACCCAAGAATTGGCGGTGAGTGGTTATGATTAGCTGCTTTCTCTCTTGTATTTCACTGCTAAATTAGGGACAGCTAACGCAAATTAAAACCAAAAATTAAACCAATTAAATTTAATAAAAAAATTGTTTGTTTGAAAATAAGCTGAAGGTTACAAAATGGCCTATCTGTGCTATGCATACCATCAATATCGAAACCTAGTTTCTAGCGTTGTAAGTCTGCAGTATACCGCTGAGTTACTCTGAGCTGATAATAACGAGTTCAGTGAACTAATCAGCTTTCTGTTAATTTAAGCTTGTCTCATAAATAACAAATTCTTGAATAAAAACAATTTTTAAGATAATTTATCAAAAAACCTTAAAAGGAAAACAATTCAACTTAGTTCAACATTTGTCATCGTCAACCGTACAGATCATAAATGTAACTAAAACCTATTGCATTCCCTTCATTGGAAGTTAAGGGCGTGTTGATACTTTTTAGTAAAGATTAAAGTCATACTATGCATTCTCAACCATTTCAATTAACGACAGATGGATATCGTACGGTTCATAAGTTAAAGGGAATTGAAAATAACAAAAATAATTTGTTTCAATAAAATAATACAAAAAGAATAAGCCAGATATAGGGTAACAGTTAATAAAAAAAGAATAAGCTATGCTTTGAGTTACAGTTAACGTGTTTGACTGTTACTCGGAAGTTCCGATGTTCTTTTAAGACTATAAATATAGATGATGGGAGCTGCTGAATGGATACACTCCCTCTGGTGAGCTGTTATAAATCTAGTTACTCATGGATTCAGCTTCAGGTGAAGCCTATATTTCTTTCCTTCTCATCAAAAATAGAAGAAACGAATATTGGCTCTAGAGTCGCTTTCCACGATATTTACCTTTTCATGACGAAACCCTTTATCCCCAACTGCACTACAGTCTTTTCTTCTGAAAAAATGTGGATCTTTCCGTGGATAATCCCCTGTTTCACAGTTTTAAGAAAATGGTAAAATATTTTTAAATCTTTATGTCGATATACAGATAACTTTTTTTTCTAGAATTTCATACACGATGTGTCATTGGTTATGCTGTCGGAAAAAACTGCAATTTGTATTGGGTGTTAAAATGTTACGTTTGTTTTGTTCTGACGTGAGTGATAAGTATAAAGCAAAGAATATTGAAAAATTGATTTTCAATGTTTTTCTCATACGGCAAAATAACAAAAGTTTCAACCATATTTATAAAATCATTTTTGCCATGAAAACTCCTATAGTTCTCTGAATATCTATTGTTTTGATATGGTAGTTTTGAAGAAATATTGCATTACTTACATAGTAATTACTCGTGTTGGGCAGAGCACAAATAGCCCATTGTGTAGCTTTGTGATTAATTCTAAACATCAACAACAACAACTAACATATTAATTGAAATATTTATTTTCTTTGCATCGGATGTTCCTGCAAAACCACATAAAGGATATCTGCTGCAGTCATCACTAATTTTGAACAGGTAGACTAGTGAGAAAACAAGTAATCAACACTATCTACTACCAACATTTCCAGACTGTAAATCGTATAACGCACTACGATCCTAAACAATGGATCGTGGTTTTTATTTTGTCAAACCACTGGATTGAACTTTATCCAGGACTACAGGGAACGCAGCTTGTCATTACAGTAAAAAAATACAGTAAACCAGAGAGTCCTGGCTGTTTAATATTCAAGAAATTTAGAGCTTTGATTATTGGTCATGTATGCAGCCTGACCATGTTTCAAAAGGCTGGTTACGCTGGAAGCATTTTGCGCCCATGTTCTAAGTAAAACAGAATTCTGGCTTAATAATTGACTTGGAATAATAAATAAGAGACAAAATCTGTACTGTTGTTGTACTTGGCAAAGAGTGAGTAGAGAAATTTACATTTAAAGTTACAGTTAATATTTGAATATATTAGTAACAGAGTTATAAAATGACATCTGATTCTCTTCGCAAACCTAATCACGTATATCTTTCTCAGCTTAGATCTTATCTCAACACAACAAGCTTTCCACTTTCGTGTTCTTTTATTATGTCACTATGTGTAACATTAAACCTTAACATCACTTGTTTTTTTTAACGTTTCGGACTTTCGCTTTAATTAATTCATATAAAAACAAAGCATATATCGTTATGCTAACTTCAAAACCCTCGTAGTTATATTAATATGACACATGACATATTTTTCACTAAATTGTTTTTTGTTTTGAATTTCGTGCAAAATTACTCGAGGACTATCTGTGCTAGCCGTTCTTAATTTAGCAGTGTAAGACTAGAGGGAAGGCAGCTAGTCATCACCACTGACCGCCAACTCTTAGGTTACTCTTTTACCAACGAATGGTGTGATTGACTATAACATTATAACGCCCCCACGGCTGCAAGGGCGAGCATGTTTGGTGCGACCGGGATTCGAACCAACGACCCTTGGATTACGAGTCGAACGCTTTAATACACTTGGCCATTCAAGAACCTTTATTAAATTATTAAAATTTATTGAAACATTTCTTATTCAAATAAGAAATAAATAATGTATGATCTCCAAATAACTGAAGTAGTTTTATTAACTCTTCTAAAAAATTTTTATAGAATTATATGCCAGTAAAATATTTCTTGCTTTTCAAACGTATTTCATAATGAAAAAGATGTTTTAATTAATAACAACGAGCTTTGGAGTTGAGTTTTATTTCAAATTACCTGGATTAGTTAGCGATCTTATTTATGAAAAAAGTATACTCACCTTATGTCTCTTAGTTTACACTATAATATAATGGCAATATTTATAATACATCGCATGCCACAACTCCTTTGTTTTTACGAAAAAAATCCACAATGAAGATTAAGGACCGTAGGATTATGTCTAAGCAATCCCGGTGGCTAATTCAGCGCTGATCCTTCTTACAAAATAATGAGTTTGATTTGGAATTTCGCGCAAAGCTACTCAAGGGCTATCTGTGCTAGCCGTCCTAATTTAGCAGTGTAAGACTAGAGAAAAGGCAGCTAGTCATCACCACCTACCGCCAACTCTTGGGCTACTCTTTTACCAACGAATAGTGGGACTGACCGTCACATTATACACCCCTACGGCTGGGAGGGCGAGCATGTTTAGCGCGACGCGTGCGCGAACCCGCGACCCTCGGATTACGAGTGCACGCCTTAACGCGCTCGGCTATGCCAGGTCATACAAAATGATGAGAGTGACTCAAGAGTATTACAAAAAGTTACACATTCTAATGAACTTTTTCAGATCACTTTCAATCAATGAATACTTCTATAATATTTTTAGATCACGAAAGTTAACCTAAGATACTAAGGGAGAAAACTTACTGTCAACTTGCTCTTCAAACAAATGAATAATAAAAATAACATTAAAATGTATTTTGGGAACCTCATTTAACTGAATACAATTAATTGATCAGTCACATTGACGTGACTTACTAGTAACAATCTGTAAGCCATAAGTATTTTGAAACTGAAAGTGATCAAAGTTGGGATGTAACTGTGGTGAGAATCCGAAAGGGTAACATTTAGAAGAAGTAAATCAGTAACAAGTATGCTCGTCTTCTGCAGAACTCTTGGAATTGTAGCACCTGCGAGGCATCTCTTTGATCAGTGGACAGATTGCATTATGAAGGATCCTGTTTTATTTATTTGTCTGTGCAATATTAAGCTACTTGATGTCGTGTGATGAATTAAGATGTTGATGCGCACGAGGTTCTGGGAAGCTATTGGTTCATGTTTTATACAGTCCACCAGAGCTCTAGTTGCGTAATAACGAGTGTTATAACGCAGTGGGGAAAATTTTGTCCAAATATGTCGACAAGCGGTGAAACATTTCCTCGAAGAGTAATAATATCTGCACGTCAATTAATAGTGACGTCTTCCTGCATCATAACCTGAAGATTAACAAAATGGTCCTGATGAACTATTTTGTACGTAATATAATAATTGGTAAAGACATCTAGTGGCTTAGCTTCGAATATTGGTGACGTCAACACAAGTTCAAGCGAGATGTTTTGTTTTGTTTTTTTTAATTTCGCACAAAGCTAAATTGGGGCTATCTGCGCTAGCTTTCCTAATTTAGCAGTGTAAGACTACATAGAAGGTCACTAGTCATCACCACTCACCGCCAACTTTTGGGCTACTTTTTTACCAATGAGTAGTGGGATTGATCGTGTACTATAATGCCCCCACGGCTAAAAGATCGAACATGTTGAATGTGGCAGGAATTCAAACCCTCGACCCTAGGATTACGAGTCGAGTGCTCTAACCACCTATCTCTGCCGGACCCAGACTAGAGGTACTCATAAAGTTTGTTTTTTATATTCACACCAGTTCTTATACTGAAGCTACTTTTGAGTGCTATAGTAGTGGACTGCGGAAGTAACAGATTTAGAAAGGAAAAGTCAATCTTCTACGACGTTGGTATAGATGTAATCTGTGCAAATCAATTATCTGATAGTGTATATTGCTTTATTACTGTGCACCTAAAATCACTATAATATCCAAATGACATTTAAAGAGCTTTGAAGAGGTTTACTTTTGTTAAAATCCTCTGGCAATAAGCTTTAAATACCATTATTGAATTATAAAAAACGTATAAATGCACAAAATCCGACAGAATTATTCAAATAGGAAACCGAAGAAATCAAATCCATTCCTGAATTTGGGGCGCTGTCATTTCGTGGGGAATTGCATATTCTAAGTTATGTTCTTGAGAACAATAATTTGAGTAATGTGGAGATTTATAAAGACAAATCGATTTTTGGAATAACATCTAGTTGTATATTTTAGCAAATGTTCATACCTAATACTTTATATACATATTTTAATATATATATTTTCTAAGCCACTGGTATTTAAAAAAAAATAGATTTATTGTTTATTCCCAATGAACGTGCTTTTGAGATTATAAGAGCTTATTCTTGTATTTAATTCCTTTTAAGTTATAAGATACTGAAATCCGTACTTAACTGAAACGCAATTAACATCCACACTTATGGGAGAGCACTAATTGAATCTTGCACTTAACTTCAATGTGACCGTCCTTGAAGATCTGAGGTTGTACAAAACGAAACCTTTACTTCACTCAGCTCATTCGTCACCTACATTCTCTTGATATATTACGAGAACCTTATAATGGATTTCAGCTAACCTGTCGTCGCATGCATTTTCTATCATCTTAGTAAATGTTTGTCAAACCATTTGTTTATCTGTTTTTGAATTTCACGCAAAGCTACACGAGAACTATCTGCACTAGTCGTCCCTAATTTAGCATTGTAAGACTAGAGGGAAGGCAGCTAGTCATTACCACCAAACGTCGATTATTGGGCTACTCTTTTACCAACGAATAGTGGGATTGACCGTCACATTATAACTAACCCACAGTTGAAAGGGCGAGCTTGTTTGGTATGACGGGGATTCGAAATCTCAACCGTCAGATTACGAGTCGAGTGCCTTAACCACCTGGCCACACTGCACCCAGGTAACGAAGGCCGCCTGGAGGGATCACTTGTTTTAATCACTCGCAACACATTATAGCAGTGTCTTGTCTGTCAGTCAGTATATATTAAAATGACATCACATAAGAGACGCTTAAAGTTGCAATTTATACTTTCGTGAAGTCAGTAAAATGTGCGCATACTATGACCCACGTGAAAAGTTATGCAATCTCTAGGCTACAATACAGTATGATGTATAAATTCTAAAAGCAAGAAGCACAATTTCGTTTCATTTACTTTTGAAACAAAACGTCTTCTGGAACCCTGCGGAAGTACATCTAATATTCCTATGCTACTGGGTAACTACAAAATAACATAAAATAGAAGAATAGTCCAAAAATTACGTAGCACATTAGGCATACAACTTCTTTTCTCACAGGTAGACATAAGAAAATTTTAATTTCTTTATTGTTTAAACTGAACTTATGTATAAACTTTATTAAGTTGTATATCTTTACTTCTTACTTTGCTAAGATTTATATTGGTTGGTAATCCGGGCTGTCTTACCAGAAGATCTTAAAGCCACTATCTTATGTTAAGCAATCGCGTTGCAGAGTTCTGCTTCTGCTGAGTGGTTACCTACCCTCTGATAGAGTTCTTTTTATGATGACTTTTTTGGTTTGTTTTGAAGTTCGTGCAAAGCTACACGAGGGCTATCGGTTCTGATTTAGCAGTGTAAGATTAGATGAAAGGCAGCTAGTCATCACTATCCACCACCAACTCTTGGGCTACACTTTTACCAAAGAATAGCGGGATTGCTCGTACATTATAACGCCCCAAGGCTGAAAAGGCGAGTACCTTGGTGTGACGGTGGTTGGAACCCGCAACCCTCAAATTACGAGTCGAATGCCTTAACCACCTGGTTATGACGACTATACTTGAATCCTAGAGTTTCCATCTTAGCCGTTTAATTATGTTTCATTTGAGGTGGGGGCTTTGCAATGTAATGGTCAATCCCACTATTCGTTGGTATAAAAGTAGCCTTCACTCTAGTCTTACATTGCTAAATTAGGCAAGGCTAACGCAGATAGTCCTCGAGTAGCCTTGCGCGAAATTAAAAACTAACCAAAACCAATCATGATGAAAAAATCTAGCTGTTAAGAGATTACATATTACACCAATAACATCAGATACGGACGCTTATATATGAGGATGAAACTGAATATCCAAACATCATATACACATATTATTTAATAGCAACTTCATCATTTAAAAAGTACTTTAATCTTTTCAATTCCCAATATGTGTGCGTTAGGGTTAATTTTAACTTTATCAAACCATTATTCTAAATTCGAGATGAAAATGTGGAAATGAGAAAAATTGTTTTACAGTTTCTTTTTAAACGTTGAAGTTTCACTTTAAAAAGACTTATTGCTTGAATTTCATGACCTTATGAAGTTTTATGGAAAAAGGTTGTTCAAATTTCAGACGCCAAGTGTCGGATTATTTAACGTAGATCACGATTTTATGAGCAGGGAGGGAAATAAATGTAAAAAGTCAAATAAATCTATGATAAGTGCAGCTTTACGTTTCAGTGATAAAGAATCACACGCGAGGGCTAAGATTAAGAGACCTGAAGAAAAAAAGATACGTTCAAGCCACATTAATATAGAACATCACGCAACTAAGAAAATGCATAAGAGATATGACACGCGGAGCTCTCGTTCTCAAACACGCGTTCATGTATTTCATATACTTTCAAAACAATAAAGTCGATTATCTGTTATTAAGCGTGTCCTCCAGTGTCCTTTTTTAGCGTTATGTTCTCACGTTTCATTCAGGTTGAACTAGAATGATATAAGATTTCAGACGATGTCTGAGCTGCCAAGAAATAATGTCTTGTTGATTGGTTAAATTATATTTCTTTATATATAATACTTAAACCTATTTTAATAACCATAAGTCTAATGCTTGTTATATAACATGAAAAGAATCGTCAAGTTTATAGAATTAGTGCCGTCAAACATTAAGATGTTAAAAAGTTGTCAAAATCTTAAAACATTGGGCTTCCTTTTCTGTAGATTTCACACAGAAAAATGTAGTAAATGAAGGTTTAATGGGTCTTAGTTTGAGAGTACTCCTACAAATAAAAACACTTTATTTAAGTACTACTACATTTGTAATCAACTTGATAACAATCGTTTTATTATTTATGCACAAAAACGATAATATAATAAAATATTCTAACACATTGAGCAGTTTCATAACTTATGATTAGTTTAATGAGACTTAATAAAACATTTTGGATAAATATTAAGTTGAAGAAATAACCAGAATTTTAACATGAGCCGTAGGTCAGATTAGTTTATATTTTTTTATTGTTTCAGGCATTCGTGCGTGTATACACAGGAGTTGCTTGCCTTGTCTGTCCTTACGTTTAAGCTTTTATAACAGAAGGAAAGTAATAAAAAGGTACGCATCACCATCTTTTAGGTTATTCAAGTCGAATAGTGAGATTTGAATGTCCCTTTTATAATGCAAACACAGCTTCAACTTTCAAGGGCCCGGCATGGCCAAGCTTGTTAAGGCGTGCGACTCGTAACCTGAGGGTCGCGGGTTTGCATCCCCGTTGCGCCAAACATGCTCGCTTTTTCAGCCGAATGGGCGTTATAACGTTACGGTCAATCCCACTATTCGTTGGTAAGAGAGTAGCCCAAAAGTTGATGGTGATGACTAGCTGCCTTCCCTCTAGTCTTATACTGCTAAATTAGGGACGGCTAGCACGTATAGCTCTCGACTAGCTTTGCGCGAAATTCAAAAACTAACAAACAAACCAACTTTCAAAGCTCGATTTTTCTACAACGATACGGCGATCATTGACTCATGGATTCACAATCCGGTATGTTAAGTATTAACTTAGCGCTCAGGTCAGATATTCCTAGGAATCGAATATGTAAATACCTAATTTTGAAAAGCCGAGTGAACGAATGTTTGTTTGTTTAAAGTTAATCACAAAGCTATACAATAAGCTATCTGTGCTCTGCGCACAACAAGTATCAAAACCCGGTTTTTAGCGGTGTGAGGCAGCAGAAATACCGCTGTGCCACTGGGGGGCAGCAAACGTTTGAGGAAAGGCATTCAATCAATTGCATCCGTTTTCTAAATGTATTTATCTGAATCTTTTGAACACAATATTAGAATTAGCTATCAATTATATAACATGCCTGAAAATACATCAGAAGTTAATCGGTATTACGTCTCAACTCAAATTTTGCACCCTTTGATATGGCCCTCGTCGTTCTAACCACGAGACAAAAACCTGCCCCAGAAATATTTGAAAATATTGTAGCTCTCTAGAGGAGAAAAATCCGTGTTTTCGCATTTAACGTTCTTTGGCCAGACACTTCTAATGATTGCTGTTATTTAATATGAGAAAGCCAAGAATGTAAATATTCATTCACATTGCATGTTTTGGTTTCTTTAAGTTTTTAGGATAATCATTATGTTACGTTGGGCAAAATATTTTCAACTAAATTGTATCTTGTGAAAAACAACTTTGTTCTAAAGCGTGCCATGAAAACACAAGCACATTTGAGAAGGCGAATATCTTAAAATATCTCGAGTTAACTCTTAGATCTACGATTTTTTTTTACCTTCAAAACCCTTTTCCCTCTTCTATCTTTTTCCAAAGGCTCAGACTGTTCGGCAGCCTAACAAAACGGATATTAAAAGGTGATTATAAAAAAGTTTTACATTTCATAATATTTTTCAAGCATATCATGAAACGAAATGCCCAATTTTTTTAGAAGATTAACAAACTCCTCGAAAGAAATGAATAACAAATTTAGCGGCTTGTGTTTAAATATTTAATTTGGTCTTAACATAATTTAGTTGATGTAAATTTACTTTATCATTCTAAAACTATCCGAACATAGAGTTCTAATGACTCCAGGCCTGTGACAAGTACTGTTCTACTTATCTAGGTTTTAAAAGATGTCCAATTCAAGGTGTCTCCACTGTTGTTTTAAAAGTTATTTATCTGGTGAAGAGTGGAAAACAGTGGCTTGTTTTTATAGTATAAGCTTTTAGATGGTCTCAAAACAGTAAGGTAGTGCTATATATTAATCCACTGGAACTCCACCAGATTTTTTTTATACGTGCAATAAAACTATCACGGAATAGTTTGTTTGTTTTCTGAATTTCGCGCAAAGTTACTCGAAGGCTATCAGAGCTAGCCGTCCCTAATTTAGCCGTATAACATCAGAGGAAAGGCAGCTAGTCATCAACACCCACTGCTAACTCTTGGGCTACTCTTTTACCAACGAATAGTGGGATTGATCATCACATTATAACGCCCCCATGTTGGTGAGACGGGGATTTGAATCCGCGACCCTCAGATTACGAGTCGAACGCCTTAACCCACCTGGCCATGCCGATCCATGATGGTATAGATCTCTCGTTGATATATAATTTCCATTTTTGTGCGTCCACCTTAAATAACGAACATTTGTATAGCGTTAATAACTTAAGACTACTTATGCTAATACTGAATTGAAAGTATATATATTGCAACTCATCTTCCTGTTCATTAAACACCGAAGTTAACACGATATCAACTTGAAACCGTGTGAAAATCCCCAAAATTAAAAAAGGCTCTAAAAATCGCACATCTTTCCAAATTCCTGTCTGTAATATAGTTTTAACAGTTTTGATTTTTATAGTCATTTCACACCTCCTGTCCTGCCAATACGAATAATTTTAAAAAGCGATCTTCGCTGTATGTTATGTGTGCGTTTGAACGTACAGTATAATTAAAAAAATACACTTCATTATATGTTTTAATGCCATTTTCAAGTATTTTAACAATACGTGACGTTTGACAATAACATTTCACCATTCATCGCTTCGTAATGATGCCTGATCATGAGAGGCCCGGCATGGTCAAGCGTGTTAAGGCTCGTAATCTGAGGGTCGCGGGTTCGCATCCCCGTCGCGCCAAACATGCTAGCCCTGTCACCAGTGGGGGCGTTATAATGTTACGGTTAGTCCCACTATTCGTTGGTAAAATTATCGCCCAAGAGTTGGCGGTGGGTGGTGATGACTAGCTGCCTTCCCTCTAGTCTTACACTACTAAATTAGGGACGGCTAGCACAGATAGCCCTCGAGTAGCTTTGTGCGAAATTCCAAAACAAACAAAAACAAATGTCTACGAAGCTTATAGTTTATAAGATTATAAATGTTATAAATTTCTAAAATTTTCAGTGATGACTGAAGGATAGAAACGTCTGATAATTTTTATTATTATCATTACCATGAAAAGGAGATTTATTTTCGAGTCAACATTTAAAACCTTCTTTTTACATTAATTATGACAACCCAAATTGTTGATTATAAGGGAAATAAGTGATTTCACAAACAAACGTTTTCATGAGACAGGCGGTTTCATGGTGCCTGACGCCATCTCTTGAGGAAGAGTAACAGAATGTGTGTTGGGGGGTCTGAGAGTTTGTTTGTTTGTTTTTGAATTTCGCACAAAGCTACTCGAGGGCTATCTTTGCTAGCCGTCCCTAATTTAGCAGTGTAAGAATAGAGGGAAGGCAGCTAGTCATCACCACCCACCGCCAACTCTTGGGCTACTCTTTTACCAACGAATAGTGGGACTGACCGTCACATTATACACCACCACGGCTGAAAGGGCGAGCATGTTTGGCGCGGCGGCGATACGAACCCGCGGCCCTCAGATTACGAGTCGCATGCCTTAACGCGCTTGGGCATGCCGGGCCTCGGTCTGAGAGAGATCAGTCAGTACACACGGGTAATCACAAACAGCCAAAATGTTCTCTGACTCTTTGAAAATTTGGTTATGATAAACTTAACCTTAGTTGTAAACTTCATAACTTAATTTTAAGAAAATATTTAAAATTTTATGTGTAAGTATTTCATGTATGCCACTTCAAAACCCTACAGCAGAAATACGTTTTTGCCCCAGAATAACTTATTTTTGATGGTTCTCAAGTCTTTGTGAGAAGGAGAATCATCTCATAGAACGACTTCGATATTTTCTTACTTCACAAAACTTTCTTAAGTTTCTAGAGTTGATAATCATTATACTAAATGAAATGTGTAAAAAGTAAATTTGAAGACAATTTACGATTAGGGTACAAAAGTCTTGCCAACTAAAGAAATTCACAAAAGCATTCTACAAAGATTTGTCAAATGGTCCCTGTTTAATATGGGCTTACAAGATACCTAAAGTGAATGTAGGTTTATTGTAAAGACGAATTTTTATTATTTTCGAATAGTCTAAATAAATAAACTATTGTGATGCACCAGTATTATGATGGCTGTCCTTAACAGCAACCTTGTGGTTCATCTTATGTAAAGTAATCTATAATCTCTTTATCTTATTATGAAAACCAGTTTTATTGCAAACACTTTAACACTTTCACTATACCTGTCAGGCTATTCTTTATGTTTATATTTGCACTGAGTTCTCTTGCTGGACAAACCTGATAGACTATGTCAGATAAATTTTGCAGTTTAGGGTTTGTTTGTCTTATCTGTAATTTAGAGCAAGTTAAAATGGAAACTATTGATTCGTGTGAAATAAAATCACAATTTTTCATGTCTCTTTTGACACTTTATAGCAAGTAAAAAAAAAAAATCACTATATTCCTAAAAATGTGACCATTCATTAACGTAGGACACTAAGTTTAGAATTTTCTACTTATAATCTGAGAACATCACTAATTATTAATTTTATAACTTCCTAACAAGAGCCAACATTTAAAGTTTTTACATTGAATAATGAAAACGACCCGGCATGGCCAGCTGGTTAAGGCGCTCGACTCGTAATCTGAAGGTTCGGATATGAATTCCTGTTGCACCAAATATGCTCCCCCTTTCAGTCGTGGGCCGTTGTAATGTTATGGTCAATCCCAATAATCATTGGTGAAGAGTAGCCCAAGAGTAGAAGGTGGATGGTGATGACTAGTTGCTTTCCCTCTAGTCTTTTACTGTTAAAGACGGGTAGTGCAGATAGCGCTCATGCACCTCTGCACGAAATCAAAAATAAACAAACAATAATGCAAGTAAAAGCTAATAAAGTTATTTTAGTCAAACGTTTACTTATTCTATTTAAGAAGGAATTTAATTATCAAACTCAAATGATTCTTATGCGCACGTGAGCTAATTGACTAGGTAAAAAACAACCCTACATTTCAGTTATAACAGTTTTAATTTTGAACTAATGACCAAAAGGGATTAATTTAACCGGAAACACACATATTACACATAATTTTTACTCGGTTATTCTTCAACGAACAACGTTATTTACTGAAAATTTGTAACGCGTCCATAGTTGAAACCTCACTTTTTATGTTGCAATCATTATGCTAAGACCAACCGAAATATGTTGTTTCTCGTGTTTGTAGTGATTAAAGAAAGACATGTTTTTGACAAAATAGTTAACATCACAAAACTTAAGAAATAAACGTATCCCTGAAAATCTTATAGAATAACAAATTGATCCAATTAAGTCTGATTCTTTTACACTACATTATTGAAAACATCTTTAGATATAACGTACAAGTTCAATATTAGCATTATGATCAGGTATCCGGAAATAATTGTAATAGTCTGTAAATATTAGAATAAACACGTCTGATTTGATATGTAATGAAATGATTATAGAAATGTAATGTAATCTTAGTTTGTTGTACATAGAACGGTTGTTGTTCTGAATTAAGCACAAAGCTACACGATGGGCTATCTGTGTTCTGCCAACCACGAGTATCGAAACCCGGATTTTATCGTGTAAGTCCGCAAACATACTGCTGAGCCACTGGGGGGCACATAGAACGGAGAAAAGGAGGTGTTTTTTTCATAAATACTATTTTCATGGCCCGGCATGGCCACGTGCGTTAAGGCGTGCGACTCGTAATCTGAGGGTCACGGGTTCGCATCCCTGTCGCACCAAACATGCTCGCCTTTTCATCCGTGGGGGTTTTATAATGTGACGGTCAATCCCATTGTTCATTGGTAAGGAGTAGCCCAAGAGTTGGCGGTGGGTGGTGATGATTAGCTGTCTTCCCTCCAGTCTTACACTGCTAAATTAGGGACGGCTAACACGGATAACCCTCGAGTAGCTTTGCGCGAAATTCAAAAAGATTATTTCTATTATTACTTTATCATAACTTCTCAAAGAGAATGATGAAGAAATATGTAACAGAAAAACCTATGAAAAATAATTTTTGTCAATGGTTTATCGGAATTCAAATGTTGTAACGATGTGTTTCCTTATTCACTTTTGTTTTATTGAATTTTCAGCCTAAATAGATTGATGAATACAAGGTAATATACCGTCTTTGTTTTCTTTACTTTAACAAGTAAACCAAGGAGTCTTATATAATATTAACTTTATAACTGGTCAGACGGTTCTTGTTTTCTGCCGTAACACACTTCTTTCGGTAATAAAAACTTGTAATTCATTCTGAGCATGAAGTTAATTCGGAATAATTTTAGTTAGCTTTGCTGGATGAGAAAGGAAAAGTCAATATCTCTATAGGAACTACGCTTCAAGTAATAAAATGGATTGCAACTCGTGGTTCTAGACATGTTGCTACTAGATATTCCTTGTTCTAATCGTTAGTAGTGACGACTCTATACTTTATTGACAAGAAAACTTTATACCAGTGGACTTTCTTACAAAGAAAAGATGTATCTATGAAGTATTTGTTCTTCAACGGTGCTGGAAAAGTAACAACTCTGAAAAGCTAAGTAAAAGCTTGTAATCTAAAAACAAAGTGTTTTAATATAGTGTACAAATCAAGGAAAAAGAAATGAACGAGAATTTTAGTTTTAAGAGATCTGCATTCTTTGTGTCAAAATATGATAAAATGCAGTGTAAGTCGTTATTTTCTGGGTTACATTTGAAAAATAACGTTATTATTAATTAGCGCATTAATAAAAAATAATAGTAATCCCCTTCATTAAGGAAAATTATCTTAGAATTTGTTTGTCTTTTATGTTAACAATAATTTTTGAACATATAAAACCCATTTTACTTCCTTAAATTAATATAACGTTTGGTTAACAAGGCATTGTTGATTACAATCGCTCAACTGATTTTCAATTTCAACACTGGAAATTCCTTGAGTGTTCTTTGGATTTCCAGCTCCACATCTGAGTATGCTGTATTACCTAGATTTAAGCTATTTTCGTAATCCACAAAGTAGGCTTTGTAATTCACACGCGTAAACTCATTCGTAATTTATAGAGCTACTTAGAATGTCACTAACAGAGTTTTAATGGCCAAGATTCCAGTAATCTTGCTAAATAAACTAAATAGAATTAAGCAAACTAGGTCGTAAATGTTAAAAGATAGCTTAGATTACATTTAGATTACATGAGAAAAGAAGCGTGCTTGTTATCACAAATGAAACACCAAGATTCGGGCTGGAGTTCTACACACTTTATTGTCATTATTAATTACCACGCAAAGGAATTTTAACTCAATGGAATCATAAAAGAATGTTCTTACAACTTACAATTGGTTTCACACGAAACACAGATTAAAAACAGCACATGAGTTGTTCAGAAACTTTATTATTACTAGGCACACGTTTGAAAAACTATGTGGAGGAAACGTTTTATTATGAAAGGGAAAGAATGGCTATTGTCTTTATTACTTTAACTTCAGGATAGCATAGAAACTGGTCTAATGTTATCATTAATGATACGTTCTAAAACTACTGTTACGTTGGAGTTTTTTACACATTTGTAAAACAACAATCTTAATAAAAATTACAAAACTCTTCATGCATGTGTGTGTGTGTTTTTTCTTATAACAAAGCCACATCGGACTATCGGCTGAGCCTGCCGAGGGGAAGTGAACCCCTGATTTTAGTGGTGTAATTTCGTAGATTTACCTCTGCACTAGCGGAAGGTAACTCTTCACGCAAAAGAACATTTATTTTACGTTGTTTTATTTTCTTTCAGTCTTAAAACACAATATAAAAGTCAAGTAATTTTTTTCTTATTAAAATGTAATTACTTACGAGGCAATGTCTATAAACATTGGACAAAGAAAGCAGCCATGATGATTAGTTCTTGTTGGACAGTGAAATTTGGTAATTTCAGGATACCAGACTTTCAGTATGATAATCAACAAATGTTTGTAGATCGTGCTTTGACAGCGTGATGCAGTTCTAGAACCATAATTGTGTACGAGCCCTGAATTAATTAAATATGCAGCACTCTCGCGGTGCAATTTACGATAATTAAGGGTGTAAGGGTGTATGTTTGAATAAATAAAGGAACTGATGACAACACCATTTACAGCTTTGAAAATGTTCTTATAAAATTTATAGTCGCATTTCTGAGAATGCAGGTCTAAGTAACACTGCATAAAGCTCTGAACAAATTAGGCTAGTGTGCCCTCGTTGCTCGTGTGTTGGACTATATATTCGATTGTTCATGGCCCATTATCGTAAAAACACACTTTATTCCTTTGGAGTATGGATGGATTTAAGAGTGATGGTAAAATTATGTTATTTTGTCAGATTATAGTACCTTTCTCTCCTGTATATTCAAAATTAGGGACAACTGTGAGTAGATGAACGTTTTGGTAACTTTTTGTGAAAAGTTTAAAACAAACAAATCTGCTTTGGAGACAACATTTGTGTACAAAAACGATGGGATTGGACATAGGGGCGTTTGAGTTTCTTGACATCTTAACAGAGCTACTCAATCAGATTTCGGGGTATTGTGCTCATCAACATGAAAGTAATTAACCTGAGTGAGAATGTTAACTTCATTTGAACTTGTAACAGGTTTTTTTATTCTCATCTATAAAAATCGCTGTAACGTTTTTGGTCAGTGCAAGTGTTGCATTTTCACACACGCTTCTTTCACTTAATACAGTAAAGAAATAGGAACTGCAGGATAACCTGTGCTTTGTCAAAATTTAGAGATAAAACAGTTGTCTTATTTTCTTTGACTTTGAATGTCTTACCCATTGGCACAGCAGCGTATCTGCTGACTTATAACTCTTAAAAACTAGATTTCGATACCAATGGTAGGTACAGCATGGATAGCTATCGTGTAGTTTCTTTTTGTGCTTGACTACAAAGAACAAATTTAAAACAAGAACAAAATGAAACAAATTGTTTTCAATTTCGCGCAAAGCTTTATAAGGGCTATCTGCGCTAGCCGTCCCTAATTTAGCAGTGTAAGGCTAGAGTGAAGGCAGCTAGTCATCATCACCCACTGCCACCTGTTTGGCTTCTCTTTTATCAACCAATAGTGGGACTGACAATTACATTATAACACCCCCATGTTTGGTGCGACGGGGATTTAAATCCGCGACCCTCAGATTACGAGTCGAACTTCTTAACCCACCTGGCCATGAGGGGCCATGATGGTATAGATCTCACGGCTGAAAGGGCGAGCATGTTTGGTGTAACTGGGATTCGGACCCGAGACCTTTGGAATACGAGTCAAACGCTATAACCCACTTGACCATGCCGGGCCTCTTTATAAAGGGGCCTGGCATGGCCAAGCGCGTAAGACGTGTGACTCGTAATCCGAGGGTCGCGGGTTCTCGCCCGCGTCGCGCCAAACATACTCGCCCTCCCAGCCGTGGGGGCGTTATAATGTAACGGTCAATCCCACTTTTCGTTGGTAAAAGAGTAGCCCAAGAGTTGGCGGTGGGTGGTGATGACTAGCTGCCTTCCCTCTAGTCTTACACTGCTAAATAAGGGACGGCTAGCACAGATAGCCCTCGAGTAGCTTTGTGCGAAATTCCAAAAAACAAACAAAACAAACTTTATAAAAAAGTCCAATTTATCGGGGCTTATTTTATGATGGAGAAATAGTTTAGTTCGTTTCTTTGTTGTTGTTTAACACAAAATTATACAATAGACATCTGTGCTGTGCCCACCACGTATATCAAAATTCCGGTTTAGCAGTGTAAGCTCCAGACTTACTGTTGAGCCAATGGCAATGTAGAAAGATGAATTCAATCTTGTGTAGTTGTAAAGTGATAACATCCATGTCGACCACAATGTATTACAGTGATCATTTATACATAGTTTTTTTGTTGCACATAATGTTACATTTTCATCTTTGAGAAATTCCAAAGATATGTTAATGAATTAGAGCTCTACTATTTAATTAATATTAACTTCCGATCAGAGCATTGTTTGTTTGTTTGTTTTGGAATTTCGCACAAAGCTACTCGAGGGCTATCTGTGTTAGCCGTCCCTAATTTTGTAGTGTAAGACTAGAGGGAAGGCAGCTAGTCATCACCACCCACCGCCAACTCTTGGGCTACTCTTTTACCAACGAAAAGTGGGATTGACCGTTACATTATACACCCCCACAGCTGGGAGGGCGAGCATGTTTGGCGCGACTCGGGCGCAAACCCGCGACCCTCAGATCACAAAGCGCACGCCTTAACGCGCTGGGCCATGCCAGGCCCTCAATCAGAGCAAGCTGTGTATTTAGACCGAAACTAACGATTAACCTGGGAACCAGGATAATTAATTTAATGTGCTTTTCTTATTTTTCTATTTATAAAGATTATAATGCATTGTTTCTTAAGCAAGGTACACTTCACGACATTTTCGACCTTTATTTCTCAATAATGTGTCACGAGGATCGGCCGACTTAGCACATTTAGTACATATAATAATCTAACAATGTAAAACAGTTCTTATCATAAAAGTACGATAATAATAACAATAATTGATTTAAATAAGTTGTTTATCCTATATTATTAATGAAAATTACAATGCAAAACTATTATATTATTTCTTAGAGATTGCAGAAACATTATCTGTTGGCTTGAAGTCATTTTGTAAAATTAATTTTGAAAAAATGACGTCAGCATAACGTGCATGAATCTTCATTTCTTCTTAACATGTCTTTTGACCAGTGAAAGCTCATTAAATCACCTTACACTGTGGAGAAAAGTGACACCTGAGAATGGAATAAATTTACGACGGCACATTCTACCTTTTAAATTGCGTCAACTTAATTGCAGTAATATATCTTACAACGCTAAAATCAGGCGTTCGATTCCCCTACGTGGGCTCAGCAAATAGCCCGATGTGGTTTTGCTATAAGAAAAAAAACACACACTCACAGTAATTCATAATTTGTGTCATGTCAGTATAATTAATTTAATAATGTTAATCGAGAGAAATAATCAAATATATAGTCTACCTTGCCCAACAAAAACAATCACAGTAATTTTATTGTTTTCTTACAAAGGATCGATACTTACAGATACTTTATGTTAACTGTTGTTAACATAAAGTTACAAGTATCACACGAAATGACGTGTTAGTGGTTTTTTTTTAAAAAACAGCATTTGTATTAGAATTAATTACACATAGAAGTGTTTAATTTAATAAATTATTAAAATCATACCTAAAATGTAAGTAGAGTGAGCTGCGAAATGGTTTTTATATAATGGACGCACAAACTGCACCTTTTTGGGAATCTTGTGTTGAATGTATTTAACCGGAACGAGCGAACATACGACGAAACGTGCATTCTACCTCAGTAAAGGCTTATTATACTCGTGACATTTGAACTCTGTGGAAATTCCCTAATGAGAACATACAATGCAGAACCACACTTCACCTACATGAGGGTTGCTGTGAGTCCACGAGAAATGAATAGGATTTCATCACCTGTTAGAGATACTTGTGTATACAAAACTACATATTTAACGTACATTTTAAAAGAAAATATGAAACGATACGTTTAAACACTATACTAGTGTTGTTTTTTTCTTAATTATAATATTCAGTGGAAGAAATAAAACAAGGGATCTCTCCCACTACAGATGAAGAGTCTACCAACTGAGTGAAAGCGTGAAACTCATAGATAACTGAAGATAAAAAATATATCCCCAAAAAAATCCACAAATGTCATTGGTGTACTTTTGGCACTTTCAAAACACTAATCGTGCGTGACTTCTATTTTTCCGAGCCGATGAACTTTCGGAAATTAATTTCCTTAACTCACACATCTTACGTCTTTGGAGCCAAATTGTATTTCAATAAATAAATTATATTTAGAATAGTAACTTTTTTTTTTTCTCGAAGCAAAAAACATGATTAAATTACTTGAATTAATATTTGGTGAATTTGTTTTTGTTATGAATGCGTGAAAAATTGTTTCTTCAGGTGTGGTTTTCCGGAGATACGTCGTTACTGTTCGTCACAACAACAAAACTCATATTACAGATACTTATTCAACAATAACTAATAATTATAACGCATTTTAAATTATCTTGCAGGATTTACTTGTTCGGATATAACTAGTTATTTTTCGTAGTAATATCAAATTTATATTACTATCATTTTCTTGACATATTCTACAGATATTTTTGTTCTTAACCACATAATGTTTCTTAGGTTTTCGATATAAATATAGAGGGAGCTGTTGTAAAATAATTGAAACCAATTCACAATTTTCATTTAGCCACAAATAATATAGTACTATTATACAAAGTATGTGTAATACCAACTTAAGCTAAGAGATAGATTTTTATAAGAAATATATTTGGGATAAGTAAATTGCATTTACTGGTGTTCTCCAAACCTTTTTTTTTATAGTAAATATATTTAATTACAAAATCAATATAAAAGAGCATTTTTGCCGTGGTGTAACGTCGTGTCTTGAAGAAGCTGATTGAGGCATAATGGCCGCGCGGTTGGCTGTGGATCAAATTGTCCCTGCTTCAAATCGCAATGACGATAACAAAATAAGCCACGAAATTTCAGCTGTGGTTGTAATGTTATGAAAGAGACAGTCAATTCCCGTTCATATATTCAAGGAGCAGAATAAATCTCTTCTGTTGTCGGATGCTACTGATTTTGGTATCCATCTGGTCAGAAATCGAACATTAGATTGTTTATATCTTAAGTTTAGAGAACTCTGACCATTTCATTTATTCTTTGTGTCACATTAATTACCATACAAATTGGAAATACCAAATACTTTTCAAGACAGCTTTATTAATCGCGAAATACAGTGACTTTAAAATTACAGAGCCCAGAATGGCCAAGTGTGTTAAGGCGTTCGACTCGTAATCCTAGGGTCGTGGGTTGGAATCCCGGTCGCACAAAACATGCTCGCCCTTTCAGCCGTGAGGGCGTTATAATGTGACAGTCAATCCCACTATTCGTTGGTAAAAGAGTAGCCCAAGAGTTGGTGGTGGATGATGATGACTAGCTGCCTTCCCTCTGGTTTTACACTACTAAATTAGGGACGGCGAGCACAGATAGTCCTAGAGTAGCTTTGTGCGAAATTCAAAAAAAACAAACAAACAAGTAATTGTAAAAATAAATCTAATTACTTATTAAGATGTCATAGTGGCATCCAACGTTAATGATCGATATAAAAATAAGTGGGTTATTTTAGTGTTAACAATTAAGTTATCTAAGAACTGTAAAAACAAACTTGTAGCGCGTGATGGCAGTATTAAAAGTTTCGTTTGAATCTTCAGGATGTGGATGTCCATGTAGGATTTAATATTCATAAAAAACTACTTTCACATGTCGCATTGTTATGTTTTATATTCATACGTGACATTGAATATTTCTTTTGAGTTTCATAAGAGTTTTTATCTACTAATGTAAAATTTTCGCTTTCTTGTCCTGAATTTTGCATAAAGCTATTCGAGGGCTATCTATATTAGCAGCTGTTTATAATTTTGAAATAATATACTAGAAAGGAAGCTGTATTCAAAGCCACCAATCGCTAACTGTTGGGATAGTTTTCGTTAGGAGAAGATACGAGGACATTATAATGCCTCCACACCTGAATGATGAAACAAGTCCTGGAATAGGATGTCAACTCACCACCCTTGGATTGCAAGCCAAGAATCCCATGCATCAACCAGACCATGTAAAGTAAGAAACGATGTTTCCAGGCACAGATAGCCCTCGAGTAGCTTTGTGCGAAATTCCAAAAAAACAAACAAATCCAGAATAACAGTAATCCTCGCGTTCTTATTAATACAAATTTATAGCAAATTAATACCTTATCTAATACATTAACATTAGAAATATTAACGAACTTGAGCTTCATTTTAGAAAATTACTCTGTTCTTATAAAAAACATGTAAGTTTAAAATATTATTTATAACTCAATGAGCATTTCATATTTTACTATTCATCAACTTTATCCAGTTGAATTAAAACATTTAATTTTTTACACTACCCGAGAGCTACCTGGCGAATTTGTTTGTTATTTATTACAAAACTACAAAATAAAATAGGCTACCTATGGTGTGTTCACCACGAGTATCAAATCCTATTTTTTTAGCGTTATGATCCTCAGACGTAGAGCTGGTACATCCAGTGGGATGGACCAGAAATATATTTACCGACAGTTTATTTCTATCACTATTTCTGAAATCAAACACGGTGTTATCTTTCAGAGAAATATAAATTAAAATAACATTATCCTTTATCCAGAGGTCGGTTAAAAATATTTTGATATAAATTCGAGTTTGAGTTAAAACTACATGTTATATTTTGCTACTACATGGAACTGTATTTTTCATTATTAATTTTACCTGCTAAATAGAACCCAGTGCCATGAGCATGCGTAGTTTTCTAAAATGGACAAGGAGAACATGTAAGTAAGGAGATAATCGTTTCTAAATGGAGTGAAACGGTAATCCTCTATTATAGTGTCAGTACCAAATCTAAGAGGAGTGAAACGTTAATCTCTCGTTGTGACGTTGAATTACCTGAGCAAGACGACCCTCAGTAAGAATCGAACTACCGCAAGAGATGTCGAGACATTTATTAACTGAACAGTACAAGCAGATGGAAGAGGTTTTAAGGCTTTGTAGAAACGAAGTGTTTTTTTGGGTTTTTTTTGCAGTTTCATCTGTGTTATTAGTCTTAATGATCGTTACGTATGCAAGTATCAGATGTTGGACAACGACGGATGTTTGAGATGATTGTAAAATGTTGACACACTTCATTACGCCTGTGATTTGTTCGTTTGTTTTAAAATTTCGCGCAAAGCTACTTGAGGGCTATCTGCGGTAGCCGTCCCTAATTTTGCAGTGTAAGACTACAGGAAAGGAAGCTAGTCATCACCAACGAATAGTGGGATTGACCGTCACATTATAACGCCCCCACGCCTTAATCCACCTGGCCACGCCGGGCTTACGCCTGAGCCCTTTTTTAGTAGTTCAAGAAATTTCTTAGAATCATGCCATTTAAAACATTTTATCTCATCACAAACAATATCATACAAAATGAAGGAACAAAATTATTACAGTAGTTATGATAGTGACCTGTGAACCTTAAATTATTTTGAACAAGTAAGTAAAGTCTGAACTTTTTAGTTGGTAACTCTGATGATTGTTTGTTAGTTTGTTTTTAATTTCGCGCAAAAAGTTACACGATGGCTATCTGCACTTGCTGTTCCTAATTTAGCAGTGTAAGACCAGAGTGAAGGCAGTTAGTCATCACCAAATGCTGCCAACTGTTGAGCTATTCTTTTACCAACGAGTAATTGGATTGACCGTAATATTAAAACGCCCCTATGGCTGAAAGGGTGAGCATGTTTGGTGTGACGGGAAATCTAACGAAATGTAGTTGCACAAAACGTATCTTTTACATCAATATAACATCTTCTGCTGTTACTCTAATCTCTCAACATCGTTTGGAGTTTATCATTATTAATCAATTTCAGAACTCATCGATGATATAATTGTAAACTTAATAGCTGGTGTATGACTGGGACGTCGTTTTTGTACTTAATATTTTAAAAGACGATGTGTAACAAATATTTTAGTGAAAATGAATACATTTTAATGAAGTTAAATAAGCAAAATCACAATAAAGGACTGCATTAAAAACAATAATTCCAAACCTCTGATTATTTATAGAAGTTTATTATTTTAACTCAAAAAACAACAAACTGAAACAAAAATAAACTAAACAAAAAAACCCTGCACAATTTTAAATGATTTCAATGTAAAAATATTATGTGGTGTTATAAAATGTAACCAAGGCATATAAAAACTTGTTTAGAACACGATAGTTACAGCACACTCAGTGAATGGGTGATGGTTGGTAGCTGTAGTAATTTGTTTGGAAACCTGGATAGGACGCTTAATGCTGGAATTGTTCGTTTTCTGTACTGCCAGTTAGTGCCTTTCTACCATATTGGGGGCTGGAATGCGAATTTTAAGAGGTAAATTTTCAACTTACTTTCCCCCAAAGGTAGTATCTTATTTCCTTATTTTTATTTCAATTATTTTTCTCTTCTTTACTTGGGAGAGAAGTCACATTCCCACAACTGTCTGCAAACAGTGAATGGTGATATAGATGTAAGTGGTTGTAGGCTTGAGCACCCACATATCTCTCTCTCTCTCCTAATTTCTATTCCTACATCTACTCCTACTTTTCATTTCTTATGTGAGACTGGTTAATGAAGATTAAGACTGATAGATGATGTATTCTTACACCTATGTGGGTCCTACTTCCTCAGATACCTCCAAAACCTAGGGTGCATTTTATTATTTTACATTATGGCTTATATCCTGGGAACTTTCCAATTAATGTAGCGTTGTTTTGTTTCGGCTTGTTTGTTTGAAGTTATAACAAACTTATAGAAACATTTTTTATATTTGAATAAACTACGAATTTTACCAACTGTGGTAAGCGTTCAGTTAAGTATTCAGGTAAAATATTATTATACTATTTTTCTCTTGAAACTTATATAGAGAAGTAAAGGAAGACATGATTAAAATTAAATGTCACATCAAATCAACCTGTGATTAACAAACCTTTCTTTCTATTCTAGGTGTTATACACTATAAGATAAATTGGTTTATTAAACGAGACAAAGCAAATGATCTTATAGTGTGAGCATGTTTGGTGTGACGGGGATTCAACCCGCGACCCTCAGCTGTGGGAGCGTTAAATGTGACGATCAATCTCCCTATTTGTTGGTAAAAAGTAGCCCAGGAGTTAGCGGTGGATGAAGATAACTAGCTGCATTATCTCTAGTCTTACACTGCTAACTTAGGGACGGCTAACACAGATAGCCCAGGTGTGCGAAATTCAAAAGAAACAAACAGGTTGCTGTGGAGCAAAGCTACACATAATTCATGTTTTTTTCTTTGCATAATTGTGTTTTAACTGTAAAATATTAAAGAACATATATAATTCTGATTTATTTACAGCATGCTAATGTTTATAGTAACAATAAATAATATAACTAAGGGAATATTTCCATCTATTGTATTCACATGTATTCGAAACTGTTTATGAGTGTTGTCAGTTTCACGCTATTGTTAATGTTATATGCAGAATTTTTCTCCTAAAACAGCCAAACAAAAACAGTTCGATCCATCCATTGATTTTACTTTTGTAAAAAAGAAAAAATATTTTATTTATAGACAGGAACTGTGAGTGAAATTCTTTGTTTTTTATTAAAGTTGACTTATACGTCTAAAAAGTTAACCTATTTTTTTATTCAATTTTATATTGACACTGCACAACCACTGACCAAAAACCATTGGCTAAATTAAAAAAACACAGAAAACAAATATAGATACAAAACACTAGAAAAGTTAAAGGTCATTGAAATATTAATTTATCGAGAGATGAGAAAGCAAAATCCTCAAAATATTCAGCCTTGTGTCAACTAAGTTCAGTCCATTTTCTCACCATTGCAAGCTATGTACCATTTGTCTAAGTTTTATTTTAAGAAATTACTTGAGTGAGAATAAAGGTTCAATGAAATGGTTAATTATTAACTGAAAAGTGTTTTCCTCAAACACTTGAATGTGACAAGTGAGGAATAAGAAAGAAAGCCCTTAACTGTTGATTCTGTTCCGAGATCTTTCTTTGTAATTATGCTTAAAGGTTAAATTATACTTAAGGTTTATACTATTAGTTCTAATCAGTGCGTGAAAGTAAAAAGACTCAAATCAATATTAAAATACATTTTAGACAATGAAGTGTGACATTCTTTGTCATTAAATTAATTAGAGGTAAGAAAATAATCTATTTTCTTTTTTCAAAGTCGGATCCATTTGAAGTTAACCTTTAGTATGTCATATTTTACCCATGTAAAACGGCTGTTGTAGAGCTTACATCTAAATGTGCCCTCGAAAAATTCTATAATGTTTAAAATATTTACAACGCTCATGATTAGAACCGTCTTCTGATTGCTTTTAATGCCTTATTTCCTTCTTTAACTTCAATGTTGACAATAAGTAGTCAAACCTTCGAAGAAACAAACGAGTTTACTCGCATTTTATACACGTGTTACAGCACTTATCCAGCTGAACTGACATTTTCAACAAATGTTTGTTTATCACCTCTAAACATTTAGCATGTATATTCTAAATTACAGTTTATTTGAATTAAACCTCAGTTAGCCATCTTGGATTTTGAACAATGGGCTCGAGGCAGGCAGGCAGGAGCATCATTCTTCACGAGAACTTTATTTAACTTTTGAAACCGAATAACAGGGTTGAGTGTCGCTTTTATAATACATTCATATTAAAAAGTGCAATGCGTGTTCAGCTGCACCACATCTCGGATTCCACACCCTTAGTATCCCTACTTAGCAAGATGATCACTAGACAATTGATTTTCAAGACTCCATCAAGAAAACAATACCTAAGAACATAAGAACTGTTATATAAAAAATGCCGTATGGCAGCAGGAATGTTGTGAAAATCGAGGTAAACAGTCAGTGAATGTGTAAACCGTTGTGCCAAATTATCTTCAGTCTGAAATGCTTACGTAGACTTCCTTTAATAAACAAAAAAAGAAATGATTTCACAATTGATATCTTTTAGTACATCGAAAATCATCCAACCATTACCAAGTAAAAAAAAAATATTTTACTGTAAAATAAAACAATGTAACCTTAATTGTTACGATTAGATCTTTTTATTTTGTTGATTGTTTTTATAGGTTTAGACATCGCAAGTGAATCGAACAGATGGAACTAAGGAAGGAAAACAAGTGACTTAAACCTAATAGTTATGAAAAAAAACCAAGGAGCCATAAACATTTTAACCATCTAATTTTAAAATCATGAGCCGAACATAGGGAACTAACCATAGTTTGGTGAAAATCCGCTAGGCCAACTACCACTTTAATTTTTTTTGTAAGTTTAGGGCTGACCTCTTGTTTTGAAACGTTTAAAATGTTGTTTTGGTATTGAGGAAAATTCTTCTTGAAGCAAGAATACTTTTGCTCAGAGCAATTCCATTTTGACCTAGATTTACGCTGTAAGAATGGATTTTCAAAATGTTTATGACATCCAGGACATTTTGTGCGTTCAGTGAAAACAAGAATAAATGTTCTTCATCTATTTCTGACGACTTTTTGTTGGATTAGGTCTGATCAATCATTCTTAGCCTGTCAATCGCTAAGGTAATGAAAGTGGTTTCGGTGAGAATAATAAAGTATATAAGTTCTTACAATTTTTTATGCTTCGAATTTATCTTGTCTTTTACTGATAAGGTTTTACATTTTTTGACGATTAAAATTTTCGACCGCATTACCTCAACAGAAATTCAAACTGGACTGCTTGTCTCCATATAGTTTGCAATTCCGGCAAACATAACACTATCCAGTTTTGCACTTATAATCAGGAGTAGGGTAAACACCACTTTCTCCTAACGTACACTGGCAACTTTAGCCCTGAAAATATCTTCTTTTATTTTAAAAGTCATTTGCAAAATATAAGTAATTTTTCAACTGAATATTTCTTTGCAACAGGTGACCAAAGAGTGCAAAAATTGTATTGGTCAAAACTAATAATATTATGCTATCGCTTAAAGGAATCTTTAGCGCTTTTTGTCATGTTATAAAATGTTTGAATTTCGCGCATATCTGCACGAGGGCTATCTGCGCTAACCGTTTCTAATTTAGTAGTGTGAGGCTAGAGGAAAGGCAGTTAGTCATCACTACCCACCTTCAACTCTTGGGCTAGTCCTTAACTAACGAATAGTGGGATTGATTGTGACATTAAAACGCTCCCACGTCTAAAAGCGCGAGCATGTTTAGTGTAAAAGAGATCCAAATCCGCAGCCCTCCGATTATGAGTCGAGCGCTTTAACACACCTGGCCATGTTTTGAAGTGTTTTAAAAGTTCTATTCTAATTGCTTTTATGTGTTTCGTACGTAGATATTAGATACTGAGTTCTCTCTAAATTTTAAAACTCAAACAAAGTATAATATGTGCTACAGCTCACGATATGAGGAGTAATTGCCGTATTTTCTTTTTTTTTTTAGTTATTCCTGTCAAAGTCCGGATATGTGAAATCGTTTAATTTTCTTATGAAATTTTGTTTTATGGAGAGAAAATATAGCTTTTTCCGGAGCACAACGGTATGAGACTAACAACGCTAGAAACCAGAGCACAGATAGTCCGTTATGAAGCTTTGTATTTAATTACAAACAAACAAAAACAAACACAATAACTAAAATATACTTTCAACTAGTATACTTATGAATGTTTGATAAGTCACTAACATAACACTGTTCAAGAAATTTATGTTATAATATTTACACTTCACTGAATCGTATCAGTTACATTTAGTGTTCAGTAATACTCAACTGCACACCCTCAGGGCTTACTTATTATGGGTGTAAAATTTTAGGTTTCTATGTTTTTTGGTTTGGTACTGTGGCTGTTACGTATTTTTTCCTATGTTGTTTTTTGCTAGCTTTCCTCAAAAAACGATGCGAACGTATTTCAATAATTAATAATGTAGGGGTACACACCTTATGGATCCACCTAGTATGGTTGCAAATTTTTATATTTCTAGGTTCTTTGCTTTTTAGGAACTTTCTTGCGATCCTCCACAAGGACTAACTGTAAAAAGCCGTCTTAAGTTTGAACTTAGCAGCAACTAAGCAGCATTTATCACAAACTCCTTGTCTCACTAAATTGTGACGTTTGAACGCCACTTTTACAATGCACCCAATATCTCAAACTGCAGAGTGAATTATTGCGGTTACCGGACGCGAACCCATAATTCAAAGTTCGTGCAAACCAGTGAGACACGCCTGACCCAAACAATTCAGTGTACCAATGTGTTAATTCTTACTATTTGGTTTAGTTGTAGCTTAAACACAAAGCTTCTCATTGAGCTATCTGTGCTCTGCCCACCACTTGTACTGAAAACCGGTTTCTAGTCTCGTAAGTCCGCAGACGTATCTCTGTACTACTGGCAGGTTACAGTTTAGTGAATAAGCGTATGGTTACACCAGTTTTTTGTTTCTGTAATATCGTATTAGAAAATAAAAAAAATGGATGTGATTATCTTTTCATCAAAATGTTTATATAAGTAAATGCTAAACTTATAGGTGCTACCTTGTCTATTAATATCATGGATAAATATGTGTTTTATTAGCATCTTTCATGAATAAATTATATGTGCATACAAAACAGTTCATAGATAAAAGTAAGTAAGACTAATAACATTCGTTATGCTTTTGGAAAATATGTAACTAACAGTTATGCCCGTTTAAACTAGCTATAAGTCTTATTGGCTGGTTTACACTGACTGACACGTTATAGAATCGAATATCGAAATTTACTGGCTTGTAAAATCTGCTGAACACTTTATAGAAATAAGGATTAGACACTTCTTGATTATTATTTACACAAATCTGAAACATAAGGGAAGAGAAATTCTTTAAAGATTAAGAAACTACAACTGTTCACAACATTAGCTGTATGGATTCATGCAATAAGTTATCATCCAGTCATCTATTATATGATACATTAAGTTACATATTTAAAACTTCTATCACCATTTCCAGAATTTAATTTTGACTTTGCCATCTGAGTGTTATAAACTTTGTAATAAGTTTTATAAGGAAATATAGAGTTCTTTTATGGCAGTAATTGGAGGAAACAGCACATTGAGCATTTCTACCAGTGAAATTAGAAGTAACTGTAACAGAGGCCATGGTTTCGAAGGAATAATTATTCGCTTAATGATTTTAATTCTGGCAAAGGTTTTCTTAGATATAGAATCTAAGCTTAATATAACTAACACTGAGCTCGCTATAATTAGGTCTAATTTGTTGGAACATTTGCTGTTCAATTTGTAACTTTGTTTTGCTTCGAATACATTTCGTTCTCTAATTAAGTAAAATAACTTTTAAGGGTAAAAACTTTAATTTCCTTGATTTAGAATTTGTTCAGATGGTACCTAATACATAACTAGAAATTCTGGGTAAGCTTTTGAACTGCCGGGAATCACAAGAAGTTAAAGGAATCTGTTAATTGTGTGTAAAATTACTGGAAAACATCTCCATATTATACTTGTATTTGATACCGTTACAGTTTCAAGGCTTAAAATATCTGTTAATTAAATCAAATAATGCTTCACTCATGGGAATCAGAAGAAAAAGTAATTAGTCTTCACGTGAAGTTTCGAAAATTCATCATTAACTTCACTGATCACCTGGAGCGTATTCTTTAGAAATTACAAATTATCAATCAAATAAGTCTACAAAGACTTAAGACTTGGTTTCAGTGAGGGTTTATAAGTATCAAATATTATAATCAGTTGTTGAGGTATGAAGATTAACTATGATACATGTACATGTTTCGATATACAGATATATATATATATATATATATTTGTTTTGGAATTTCGCACAAAGCTACTCGAGGACTATCTGTGCTAGCCGTCCCAAATTTTGCAGTGTAAGACTAGAGAGGAAGGCAGCTAGTCATCACCATCCACCGCCAACTCTTGGGCTACTCTTTTACCAACGAATAGTGGGATTAACCGTAACATTATAACGGCCCCAAGGCTGGGAGGGCGAGTATGTTTGGCGCGACCGGCATACGAACCCACGACCCTTGTATAACGAGTTGCACGCCTTACGCGCTAGGCTAAGCCAGACCCACATATATATATGTATATATAACTTTTACTACCACAGTTTGTACAAAGGTATTACAACACAATATCGATCGAGTTTTAAACTCACTTTTGCAGTTTGCAAATGGAATGTTTCACAAACCAAACTCGTTCAAGAAGCATTAGTCGCAGCATTTTTAAGAATAATATGACTTCACATCAACGTGTTTTATAATAATTTATAACACAGTTATCGAGTGCTGGCTGAGTGGAAGAGAAATAATCTTTTAGGGTTTAGCCATTACTTTTGACCCGGCATGGCCAGATGGTTAATGTATTCGACTTGAGGGTCGCGGGTTCTAATCCACATCACACCAAACATGCTCGCACTTTCAGCCGTGGGGGCATTACAATATGATGATCAATCCTACTATTCGTTGGTAAAAAATTAGCCCAAGAGTTGGTGGTGGGTGGTGATGACTATCTGTATTTCCTCGAGTCTTAGACTGCTAAATTACTGACGGCTAGAGCAGATAGCCTTCGAGTAGCTTTGCGCGAAATTCAAAACAAACCAAGCCACCACTTTTACGAAAATTTAATTAGTCAGATCTTTATCGATGAGAGCCGAGAGTGACCTTGCGGCTAATTTGCAAATTGTCAGTTGAAGGGCTCATGGATCGTGTTAAGTTGTAGTTAAAACTGTGGTTCGCAGTTTGGAACTGTGAATACGTTATAAGAGCGACAGCCAAATCCTAATATTTAGTTCGTGTTGCCTTCAAGCTATTTTCTCTCTATTAAGCATATTAGTTCAAAATTAGTTTTTGAAAGTTTAATTTTTGGGTAGTTATGTTTACACATTTTTCCATTTCTCTTTGTTCACTTTAAAACTGTGCTAAATATGATACATATGTATATAAACAAACAAAATTATCGAAGCAAGTATAGAATTTTTAGAGGCGTTTATATAACTTATTCGAATAAATTGATGTTAGTGTAACGAAATTAAAAAATTGCAATATATTGGTGACTTTAAAAAGTTATTATAGATTGAGTTAAACATTTATATAAATATGTATATAAACTAAATGTAGTATAATTTATTTAGAGATTTAAATAAATACAACATTTAAAATCATGACAAATGATAGTTGAGAGCAACTGGTTGGTAATTCAGCCTTTAGTAATAACAGTACATCTGAGGAGTTACCTATAGCAACGGCTTATTACGTCTTCATTGTCATTTCCTAATCTATTCTTTATTTTCTCTTATGCGTATTTTTACTATATTTAATTTTAATAATTATCTCCTTATACCAGTTATGATAGTAATAACACCAACACTCACATGTAATAAAAAATGCGAATTTCGTCGTAAACAATCTAAGTACAAATGTTATTGTACAACGTCTGTAACAATTACGTTCAGATTTAAAAACTGTTACGATTTACTAGCATAGAATTATTGCCTATTATTAGGCATAATTGTTTCAATCTTGATTTTATCTTCGGTGAGGGTATTTTCTTACCACCGTCAGGATTTAAACAAGTAACATTTGTTACATTTCGAAAACTCGCAGTTCGATATATACAGTTTGTTATAAACAGGTATATTGAACAGTTTATGTGTTTAATAAAAATGTAGCGTGTTTATAATATTAATGTATACATTTTAAAAGTAGAAAAGTTAAGTATAAATGTATTTTTACTTTAAACATTCTGATTTGCCCCCCAGTGGCTCAGCGGTATGTCTGCGGACTTACACGCTAAAATCTGGGTTTCGATACCCGTGGTGGGCAGAGCACATTGTGTAGCTTTGTGCTTAATTAAAAACAACAACAACAACATTCTGATTTAATTAACCTACAATTGTGGGTTATGAAGAAATATTCACAGTGAACAAAATTCAAAAGTGTTTGCTTGAGCCTGGGTTTAAAGGAAATTGTTGATAGTTGACTTTTACGTAAGTTTTTACTTTATTAGAGAAAGCTTTCAACCCTTAACAGGAAGCATTATTAGGCTTATATAGATTTCTATGTAAGCTAGACTCACTATGATATCACAACAAAAAATAATGAACAATAACTTATGATTTAATTTTATGTTCCACACGTTAAGATTTTATGACACTATATACTCAGGTTACGCACTTTAGTTACTGAGCTGATTTTTACTTCTGGCTTCTTACAAAATTTCGCCTCATTCTTCTTCATGACAACTAATAGTAATAAGTGAAATTAGTAATTAATAACTATGTTTCGTTAGGACATGGGAAGCTTTACTGGATGACGATTCTTGAAGAGATGACTTAAGGCTAGCTAGATGAAAGACCTCTATTAATTTAGCGAAAACTCGTTTTTACGAAAGTATTCAAATTAAATTTGTTTATTTCCTTCGAACAGAAATGGAAAATATTCGCATCACCTGCCATACTAAACAAGCTTGTTCTGATAGGGTTTAAGACAAACGTGTCGAAGATATTTGTTAATTAAGGTGATTCAAAACTACACATTCAAACTTAGAAGAAGAGAGCAGCGAAAGTAAAGTAAACTATTAATAATTAAAAAAGTCGAAGATGACGTCATATCTTTATGAAGTATAGTTAAAAGTAGAGAAATAAGTTGAATTTGGAGTTGAGAGAAACTAAATATACATGAAAACGCTATCTGAAAAAAATAAAACATATTCAGAATTTAGTTGTTTGGTAGTTTGACAATATTTTCCAAAAATTACGTTTAAGCACGTTTTTGTGAATAGGACTATAAAAAGACTATATATTATTATCCATGCATTCATACATAGTAGGTCCGGCATGGACAAGTAATTAGGGCGCTTTATTCGAAATCTGGCTGGAGGGGCGAGTTTGAATCCCTGTCACACCAAACATATTTGCCCCTTTAGCCTAGGGGCATTATGATGTGACATTCAATCCCACTAATCGCTGACAAAATAGTAGCCCAGGTGTTGGCAGTGAATGGTGACGACTAGTTGATTTCCTTCTAGTCTAACATTGCTAAATTAGAGATAGATAGCGCAAGTAGCCCTGGTGCAGCTTTGCGCGAAATTTAAAACAAACCATATCAAACATAGGAGAAAAAAAAGTTATGTGCTTAAACCATAAAAATCTCCCCAAACACAACGTTTGAAGTTGTTATCTTTTGATCTTTGTCTTACTTGAAGTATGAAAATAAAAACACGATAACTATTGAGATTTGTTTGTTTTGAATTAGGCACAAAGGTACAAAATAAGCTATCTGTGCTCTGCCCACCATGGGTATCTAAACCCGGTTTTTAGTGTGTAAGTTCGCAGACATACTACTGTGCCACTAGAGCCAACTATTAAAAAGCACCTTCTAGCTTTATTCTGGAAGAATACATTTTTGTAATGTTTGTCCCATTTCGGATACCAACTATGTATTTGCAGCACTTTTAACCTTTTACTCGTATTGCCCTACTGTTTATATTATTTTGGGGATGTTTAGGTACATTTCATCATTTCTCGTTTAAGTGAAAATGTTGCTATTGTTTTAACAACACTGTAGTTTTAATAACTGAATAATTTTGATACATTTGTTTTTGATATATGAGTACAGTGAGATTAATTTGTTGCCTTAAAGCACCAACAATAGACAGCACACAAAGGTGTATTGGATAAACAACATATATATAGTGTCCAGTGAGAAAAATATATATTGCTGATAAACGTAGTTGTCTTATGAAGACCATTAAAGGTATGCGTCTCCCCTTACAATAGTTTTCTCATTATTTCATTGAAGCGTATTGAGATCTGAAATTACAAGTATTTATAATCAATGTTAAACGAAAAAAGTAAATTTATTTAAGTATTGGCCCTTGTGATTATCATGATAACACTGCACAACAAAGTGTTTTGCTTCTTGAACACTATTGGGTGTTCCTTATAGATTATTGGCTGCTGATCACGAAAATCACGAAAATCCAGATTTGCCATTACGTACCGTTTCGTCGAAATCTTCAGTTTCATCAGGACATTGCTACAATGGATAAACGATATAAGAGCAACGGTAATCCCTTAATGTTTGCTGACTACTATTGGACACTGCAACGTGATGCACCGGATATTGAATACAAACGAAAATCAGGAGCAAATCACTTTTAATTATGTTTAACGTAATAGCGTATTAGAAACATAAACGCAATTAAATACGTTATTGCCAGTAAACTGTTAACTGTTTATTTCTCAGAGTTCCTACGTGATGAAACAAAACCAAAACTATATTTGTGCATACCCACCAGATACCTGTCACAATCAGCAAAATCTTTTCAGGAACCAAAACTTTTAAAAAAAAATTGTTGTGCAGCGTAACTTGTTAAAAGAATAGATGAAAATACTTCCTTAATATTTGATTAACTTTGATTTGACCTACTTTACCAACCACATCTGAAACATTCTTTCTCCAATAAAACATAAGCTTCAAAAATTAAAGAACGAACCAGAAAGATTTCAGCTTTAGTTTTAAAAATAAAAACTGATGTCTTAATTACATATTTCTTAATAATAATATCTAAGTTCCAAATAACAAAACATTAGCTCGAAAGTGAAGAACAAGGCAGAAGAATTTCAGTTTTAATTTTAAAACAAAACTGATACGTTAATTATATATTTTAAATAGTAAAATATAACGTAAAATAGTAAAATATAACGCTGTTTCCATCCAGTGGTTTTGTAACTTATTTGATGGCATTAATTTATAATTTTATGAATTTGAGAGTTTTTATGTTGGACAATTCTCAAGCTTCCCATATAACCATGTGTTTATAACATATGACAAGCTTCCCATAAAACCATGTGTTTATAACATATGACAAGCTTCCCATATAACCATGTGTTTATAACATATGACAAGCTTCCCATATAACCATGTGTTTATAACATATGAAAAATGGTCAAATCATGAAAGAGGAATGCGAAGTATTGGTCTTTGAAATTTTTTTAGTCTTTTAAATTTATTATTGTTGCGTATAGGTTTAAACACAAAATTCAATTCATAATTTTAGATAAAAGAGTTAACTTTTTTTAATGTATGTGTTTATTTTTCTTATAGTAAAGCCACAACGGGCTAGCTGCTCTATCCACAGAGAGGAATCAAATCGCTGATTTTAACGTTGTAAATACGAGGACTCTGTGCTGTCTCAGCAATAATCGGTTTAACTATTAAACACAATTATTTTATATTTAACCAGAATATGTATATCTGTTATAATCTTTTAAACAATAAGTTATTAGGTAACTAAATTAGCTATTACCCACAACCAATTTAAATTGTATTTTTATGCATAAATAAACTACTTAGATTAGTGTAATTTTGATCCATGCAATATGATTATATATTTAAATAATTAATTTATGTCAATTAAAATAAAATAGTTAAACATAATTCTCATATGCTCAAGTTTTTCAAATAATTAGGCAATCATTTCATATGTAATTAAGTATATCATCATTACGCTGTGTTCGCAACCTGTCTATATGCTATATAATCCTTTTTTGTGTGAGTAGGCTTAACGTAGCTCTTACAATTTTGTATGCTTGTTTCTTTTTAAATTTCGTACAAAGCTACTCGAGGGCTATCTGTGCAAGCCGTCCCTAATTTCGTAGTGTAAGATTAGAGGGAAGGCAGCTAATCATCACCACCCACCGCCAACTCTTGGACTACTCTTTTACCAACGAATAGTGGGATTGACAGTCATTTTATACGCCCCCACGGCTGGGAGGGCGAGCATGTTTAGCGCGACGTGGGCGCGAACCCGCGCCCCTCGGATTACGATTCACACGCCTTACGCACTCAGCCATGCCAGGCCGAGCTCTTACAAACAAAGACAATTAAAGAGTAAAAAAGTAAAACAAACCTCCGAATAGATCATGTTTCAATGTGCTAACCTTTAATGTGTTTAAACACATTTTTAATTAATATCACTTTTAATTAAATGAAACAGGTATAATCATATTACTTTATTTTGAAATGTTTAGAAACACATACGTTAGAAGGCACAGATTTCCAGCTAACTTCTATAAACAATAAGATTATATACGTGTTTACATCAATAATTTTCAACTAATCCTAACAGTAATTTCACGAAACTATTTTTGCTTTATGTAATATACATTTTAAAAACTAAAGAAGCTGTCACAATGAAAACCGAAAACACGTTTACAAGGCGAAAAATGACTTTAACCTTCTATGGTCGTGTTTATTTTAAGGTTCAAGACTGATTGATAGGTTTGTATTTTGTTTAAGATTTTCCTACGCTGTTCTTCACTTCAAAGATTTATGTCTTGGTTGAGCTCCACGCTGTCTAGAAAAGGAAGAGAAAATTTGATTTTGAAAGCTATGGGTAAGAATAAAGGTTTTGCAAGCGAGTTAATTTAGCAATACGCTCTGATGCAGGTGTAGTTTACAACTTCGATGCGTTACGTTATCTGTTATGCTGTTTTTTTCATTATGAGAAAAGGGAACAAAAACTTCCACATGTTTTGTAATGTTTGGTTTTCAGCTTAAAATCTACTTGTAGGTTTATAGATGGACGGTTAATGTTTAAACATCAGGAATGATACCAACTTACTAGACAGTAAAGCTATTTTGCAATTTTTGAGAAAGTAGACAAAATTCTTATCCTAAGTCTTTTGTACACCTAAGAAATTTGTACACTAAATGCAATAGTTTAGCAGGCTTAAAATTGTTTGTTTTATATTTCGTGCAAAACTACACGAGGGTTGTTTGCGTTAGCCGTTCCTAATTTAGCAGTGTAAGACCAGTGAGAAGGCCACTAGTCACCACCACCTACCGCCAACTTTTGGGCTATTCTTTTACCAACGAATAGCGGGATTGATTGTCACATTATAACGCTCCCACGGCGAAAGAAGCAAGTGTGTTTCATGTGACAGGGATGTGAACTCGCGATCCTCGAATTACGAGTCGATTCAATCACTCGGCCATGGCGGAATATCTTATAATTTATATTTTAATTTATTTTTAAAATAGCTCTTTTTCTTCTCTTTGAGATAAAACTACTCTGAATATACTTTAATTTTATCGTTATTAAACTTTCAGACTCAGCAACTTATTCACCAGGAAGCCACAAAAGCTTTTGTAGGACAACCTTCTTATACATAGACAGAGAAAAAAGGTAAATTTGAACAAACGAATACATCTCAAGCACAAAGGTACTCTTAAGAATATACGTGCATACGTCTCATAAATATTTTCCTTTTTTGTTTCTATTGCAATCCAAACGATAACTGATGATAAAGCCACAAAGTTGAATGTTCTTCAGATATCAATGTTAAAGATGCATTAACAGAATGAATTGAAGAGAGCAATGTAAGAAAAACGTATGTCCCAAATAAAGGGTTCAAGCATGCCAGAAAATTGTATTTTACAAATCAGTAAACGTTTCCCACTTACAATTAGGTCCAGACATTCTTTTGACCAACTACGTTCATTCATTTATATTCCATAGCGTTCGCATAAAGAAAACGCGTGAACCGTGAAAATGTTTCATTATAAACCAGTACTTTAGTAGGGGTTAGTTACCATGATGTGGATGTATTATTTAGTTGAAACCCGTGCAGGGTTTCAAGTAGCACAAATCAATAGAAACCACATTACCAGCAAGGAACGGGCTATCAGCAAACTTTGTAGCAAATAGGGCATACTTTTTAAAAACCATGAAATGGTATTAAACATAGGAAAAAAAAAAGTTATTTGTAACAAATATTTCGCTTGAAAAGTTTGATTCAAATTCCAGTAAATATAGTAACTTGCGAAGAACGAAGAAAAAAAAAAAGGAAATACTTGTTTATGACCACAGTTACATCCCATTTTATTTCACGAAAGTTCTTCTCTTTATTATAATGTCTTCGAGCACAACAGAGTTTATGCAGCATCGTGACGTCAAGATTACTCTCGCGTTTATTGGAGCATCTAATCTACTCCTCCTTGGATCAACTTCTTCGGTGTTTATATTGCCTCATTTCTCCGAAACGTTAAGAAATGACATTAGATATTAATTTCAATAAATACTTCATCTTATATACTTTCTTACTTATTTATTATACTCACTACTTATACAGAATATATTATATAGTAGTTTTATTTGAGAGATGATCGCTGGAGCAGTTCGATCCAAAATGTTTACATGTTAATCTGAAGAAAGATATCGATATTTAAAGATCAACTTTTAATCTTTATTTTTATTTTAATGTGCTTGTCTCATCATTAAAAGGACAAAACAGTGATATGTTTATATAGTAATTATTTTAAACCGTATATGAGGTATTATATAATTTGTTATAAAGAGAAACTTTGTTGTTCTTGCTGTTTTGAATTAAGCACAAAGCTACACAAAGGGCTATCTGTGCCCTGCCCACCACGGGTATCGAAACCCGGATTTCAGCGTGTAAGTCCGCAGACATACCGCTGAGCCACTGGGGGGCTATAAAGAGAAACAAGGCCAAACAAAAATAGAAATAAAGCTGCGCCAGGTAAACCGCTTCCCGGGATACAAGCTATAATGTGGGGTATTGCGGAAGTAGGACCCTCATTATCATGTCGATACACCGTCTGTCAGTCAGTCTTACCCTCCATTCTTCAGTCTCACATGAGGAATGACTAAATACCAGAATAATCAGAATAACAGAAACAGAAATCAGTACTACATAAACTCATTAACTAATCTAAAGATGTTGTTGTTGTTTTTGAATTAAGCACAAAGCTACACAATGGGCTATCTGTGCTCTGCCCACCAGGGGTATCAAAACCCGGATTTTAGCGTTGTAAGTCCGGAGACATACCGCTGTACTAGCGGGGGGCGAATCTAAAGATACAGTAATTAATAATTCCATTAAAGCTTACAAAACGTTATCCTTAATCAGATTCTTATTCAAATTCTATACGCTATTCCTAAACACCACAGGCCCTGCGTGGCCAGGTGGTAGAGGAATTCGTCTCGTAATTTGAGGTTTCGAGTCCCTGTCACACAAGAAATGCCTTCCCGTTCAGCCGTGTGGGCGTTATAATATTCCAGTCAATCCCATAATTCGTCGGTAAAAGAGTAGCCCAAGAGATGGCAGTGGGCGGTGATGACTAGTTGCCTTCCCTCTCGTCTTACACTGCTAAATTATGGACAGTTTGCGCATATAGCCCTCATGTAACTTTGCGCGAAATTAAAAAAAACAAACTTGAACACCATAAATCTCTGAATAAATTCAGATTTATTTCTAGTTTAATAAAAATAATTATTAAACAACCGTCCATATTATTAAATAAATTAATCAATATTTCATTTTATAAATTTAAGTCTTAGTAATTACAAAAATGCGTTTTGGATAATAAATCAACTCATTTTAAAATATAAAGAATAGTCAAACGTTTGTTTTATCACATTCTATATACCACAATTCTATTAGAAATATTAGTTTGTATCGTAATTTCATTAACATTGTTTGTTTGTTTGTTTTTTGAATTTTGCACAAAGCTGCTCGAGGGCTATCTGTGCTAGCCGTCCCTAATTTAGCAGTGTAAGACGAGAGGGAAGGCAACTAATCATCACTACCTACCACCAACTCTTGGGCTACCCTTTTACCAACGAATAGTGGGATTGACCGTCATAATATAACGCCCCCATTGCTGAAAGGACGAGCATGTTTGGCGCGAAGAATATGTGAACCCGAGACCCTTAGATTACGAGTCGCAAGCCTTAACACGCTTGTCCATGCCGGGCCCTTATTAACATAAAAGTTCTGTTATTCTTTCATGGTTCCGAAAGAAAGAAAGTTAAGTTCCAAAAACAATAAAAAATATATTAAGTTTCTTCATATAAATCAGTTATATAATTTTCAATAACCAGGTTTTTAAACAAGTAATAGGAGCTCCAATGGGAGCTAACTATCCTACTTGTGTTGTAAATTTATAAATAAATATTTATTTTTATGAATATGGATTTAGTGAAAATTACATAAGCCCAAATACTGTTGTTTTAACTTACAAATATACAGATGATTTAATTAGTATAAATAACTCTGAGATAAATAATGTCATTAACACTTTTTATCAGGTATAATTAAAAAATGAAAATACTTCAGTATCTAATGTAGAGGCACATTATTTAGATTTAGAAATTAAAATAGCTGATATTAATATTAATCTAAATATTTTTTGATAAAAGAAGTTATTTTCTTTTCCGATGTATGTTTACCCTCTTTTAACAGTAACGTACATAATCTTCTGTTATGGCATCATTATTATTCAGATTTTGTAAAATGCGTAATAAATTACAATATTTTATTATTGATGTTAAAATATTATTTATCGAATTCAATAAAGAAAATTTTGATAAAATTATTAAATTATTCTCTGATAAGTATAAGAATGTTTTAAACAAATATAAATAACTAAAATTAAGGAAATTTTACTGAAAGTTTCTGATAATTATTTTTAGTTGTTAATAAGGCCATTTAGACTATTTTATGCGGCTGAACACCTTATAGGCTTGCTTAGAGTCTGAAAATTGGTAATTACAGTGGACTTAATGGATGGTAGTTGGGAGTTATACTAGTTATTTAAGATAATTGGTTGGGACCCTATATATTAGTATAATGTATATACTGGGCTACTAATTTGTACCTTATAACCATAATGAGAGCTGTAATGTTCAGTAAGTAAATTTATTTAATTTACTTACTCTGTAGTGGTATTACCTTATTATATTTCTTTATCATTTATGTTTTATGTTATTTAGCGTGTAGAACAGTTACTTTCCAACAACTGTCTGCAGGCACAAAAGGCTCATATAGTAGCGAGACGTTTGGAATTGAGCACCCGCGTCTTGCTCTCCTAATATCTATTTTTTTCTTCAATTATTTTATTATTTAATTGTTCTTAATGTGAAACTGGCGAACGGAGGTTAAGACTGCTAAACGCTTTATCCCCACTGCTATGTTGGTCCTACTTTTTCATTCACCTCCAAAACCTAGGGTACATTTTATAATCTCACATCTGCGGATCATTTTCAGTTTGTGCAGCGTTTATGATTTTTGTTTGGACTTGTTTTTGTTTATAACAAATTATCATTAGCTAGAGGTTTGGATTTATTGTTTTCAAAGCGGTCCTTTCTTTTGATTTTGTTGTATTTTACTTGACTTTTTAGCATTCATATTCTCTATGAAATTTTATGGAATTAACATATTCTATCAGAATCATTATCTTACAGCCTCTGTTTACTTACAGTAAATAGATCCAGTTTACCAGATATTTCTATCCAGAAACTAATAAAATATCTGATCCATAAAAGTTTGGAAGATGCACTTGTCTAGAAGCACCGCCCTTAAAGATCGCTAAACTTCTTTTTCTGTGTAAGGATGAACAGTGCAGTTGTCAAAAATATCTGGACCTATAGACTGGAACACTTGGTAACACACATCATAATGAACAGCACAGCTGCCCAGAATATTTATTTAGGATCTGCTAAAATGATGGCATAGAATACACTTTTTCCATGTTAATTTAGTAAGATGCCACTGGTATGTATGGTTGAGAGTTTATGATGAAATGTCACAGGTTATCTTTCGCAAGAGATGTAGTTGCTTCTAATCTCAAAGAAGAACAATAAAAGAATGAACCTAAAGATTTACTTGCTTTATTACTTTACGTCATAATACTATTAAAATGAACGTCGTAACGTGAGCTTTCCTCACATGTAATAAGCCAAGAGTAATTGAGTCTTTACGTTTGATGTATTCTACTTTATATTTGGTTTATGTTAAGCACAAAGCTATGCAAGGGACTGTCCGTGCTGTGACTCCCAGGAGTATCGAAACCCTGTACTTAATATGAAAAGTCTTGCGACTTGCCACTGAGCTGCAGGAGGGAAGTACTGTTTCATGAGTAAAAAATATTGCCAAAAATTGTATGTTTTAAATGTTTTTTTTTCATTTAGAAACGTTGGCAGTAACTAGCGCCCCTTATTACTTAAGTTATGCACTCGCTTTAAATCACGTATTTTTTAGTTAGGCAGTAAGATAAGAATATTATACAATAAGTTACTCATCGATCATCCACATGAATCAATAAAATAATAAAAGTAAAAAGGGTTTTCGCTTCAAAATGACGATGTTACAAGACAATGAAATAGAACTTTAAAAAAAAAACCACTTTGTAAACAGAGGTGTGTGAGTATGTAGTTTGCAGATAAATATTTGTCCATTAAAATTTTATGGTAGGGCAAAACCTCATATAAGCTGAACTACAGTTTTTAAGATTGAATTAATACAAAACTTCGAAAGTTGCTTGTTGAGTAACAAACTAATTTACGTACTAACTCACTAATCGATACTCTCTATTAATATTAAGGTATATTAACACGTTAGCCCTTTTAAAACTATTGATACAAATTTCATTTCAGAAACGCAAAGCTTTTAAATTTTAAGATATAAGCTTTGACATGAGGGTTTATAAACCGATTCTGTTTTGATAGCGAACTTATGTGTCTCTTTCTTTTTATATAGCTGTTTCGTGTAATTCTTTATGAAACTATACTAAAATTAAGAGTTTAAATTCATAATGTTTCTTAAACTAAAATTTGACATTTTAACATTTTGAAGTTCATAACGTAAACTTTTTTATTATTTATTTTTTAAAACTACGTGTCACAAACCGTAACTTACGGTTCTTATGGGAAATCAGATAAAATATAAATATGATATTTGATATTTTGAAAAAGCTGTTTTAAATAATAGATTATGAATGATGACTTTTAAAAGAAAACTGTGGACTTAGGACTTGTAAGATAAGCTATCTTTATAATCAGAGTGTTTTTGACACAGATTTACTGTGAAATAATGAGAAAAAGATAAGTGAAAGCAAGTATATTACTGTGTATGATATAAACTCATTTGACTATTCTAGTGCTCCTGTCAAAAACACGCTTTAGTAACTGTCGTTTTCTTCTGTTCAACGATACAGTCATCACTGACACACAAACCACGTGCTGAATAATAAGAGTAGCCTTCATAAGGAGCTACAATCCAAAACCATATAACGTCACAGTGTGACTCCATTCTTTTCTGCAGTCTTAATATAATCTGATGTGCAACATTTTACAGTTAAGGTATCACGAAATCAGTAAGAAGTAGCCATCATTTGTCTTCTCTTAATTATATACTTGTTACTGCTTGGAAGGATTTATATGTTCTATTACTGGTTGAAATTGAAATATAAATTTGATCAAAACCTACACATTTTATCTCTGACAAAGGCCATAAGAAAGTTTGCATTGTTGATAAGGGTAAAAAAATTATAAAATTATTGTGAAATAGAGACACATATATAAGCTATTGTTCATAACTAGATGTGAGTAATATACCGTAAAATATAAATAAAAACAACGACAGATGCTATTGATGGTGTGAATAAGTTTATGATAAGTAGAAATAATGAAATGTATTCCGTTGATAATGTAAATAATATATTGTTCAATATAAATTGTTTATTTGTGTTAAAATAAAGTTTTACGATATATAAACCAGGTGGAATAGAACCCCCGATTTTAGCGTTGTAATTTTGTAAAATAACCGTTGACACACAAGAGGGCTGATGAGTAGAAAAGAAAAGCTACTATTAACTATAAATATCAGCTGCTATCGATAACATAAATAATGGGTTGTCGAATAGAAATTAAAAGGGCAGTGCGCAATCTTAAATGCTAGAGCCGTGATATACCACTGAACACTTTTGCACTTGAAACTGAGGAGCATTGTAAAACTGACAATCTAATTCGTTATTCGGTTAAAAACAGCTGGGTGAAGGATGGTACTGACTAGCTAATTGTGTCAGCAGTTTTAAACTACGTGTGGCTATACCTGTACGCTGAACGGTTATCTTGGGATTCTACAGACAATTGTGAAATATGTTGCAAATGTTACTGTTATTTTGAGAGGGTAGGATATACGGAACAAAATTGATATAAGTTGTACAAAAATATTTTGTCCTTAACGGTTTTTAACAGAAAAATAACTAGAGTTGTTTGAACATATGTCGTACGCAAATAGTTTCAATATAATTAAAAAAACCGTTTGAAAACAATTATTATGCAATAGAAATAAGAGCATCCGTGTTCTCCACAACAGTAAGCCATTCAGTGAATTTTTTTTATCAAATAATGTATAACTTGTGAGTTCGATCATCTGTAACGAAAGGGGAGAAATGTTTGACAAACATTTTATTCCATAAACATAGATTTCCGCCAGTATAGCGGTATGTCTACGGATTTCAACGCTAAAATTAGGGGTTCGATTCCTCCTAGTGGTCTCAGGAGAGAGTCCCATGTGGCTTTGCTATTAAAAAAACACAGATACACCCGTCAACATAGACGTAAAACAGCTGTTTCTCTTTATTTGTCAGCAGAAATCGATTAATTCTAACTATTACGTTCTCTCTTTCATTTAAGAAACTCAGCAAGTGGTTGCAAAACAAAATACAAGCTTCTGTATTAAGATTTTTCTCTTGATTGATACAGACTTTGCATATATATCTATTGAAAAATGGCTCTTTACTACTATCCAAAAACTATAAGAGTTATATATTTTCAATATTTTAAAATTAAATTTAAAATTTACGACCGTTAAAAGTCAATTATTGCAACCACAGAATATCTCACCTGAAAGTTAAATCACCGATTGTGGTTAATGATTGAATTGTAGGTTCATTTAGAATTCATATCTGCCATGGAGTCAATATATTTCAGGTTCACAGTTGATACAATAACCACAAGAGATAAAGTTTCTTTTTTCCCGCAATTTAAAGTCCAATTTTTGAAGTTAATGATTTTTTGATTGAATTTGTAGGCAGTAGTTGATTGTCACGTTCAGTTCGCACAAGGCTTGAGTGGCTGATGAGGTTGAGTGGAAATGGATTGAAAAGTGGTGAACGTCAAATGAAACAACTAAAAATTTACTTATAATAAAAATAAACCATAAAACGACATAGTAAAATAAATTTTCAAATTTATACTGTCTATTGAGATCAGCATTATTTCGGATTTCATTAGTAAGTACTTCAACGGTAGTTGATTATAATAAATAACAAGGAAAAAATTTACATTCATTTTAATTAATCTATTAGTGATTTTAGGCTAGAGATATGTGAAATAGCTTTTTCAGAATGATCTTATCTTGTCCTAAAAACCAAAACTCGTACGTAGAGCCGAAAGCATATTTGAAATGCCATTTAAATGCACAATGAAACAATTAACGGTACATGTGTTAAAAGCAGTAACTTTTCAAAGCAATGGGACCACAATATACGTGATAAAAGTCATGCTAACTACTATAATGGTCGACCCAGTTAATAAATTTTCGTGCCAAACGGCCTCATGGAGAAAGTGATGGGATTGGCAAATATATCTGAAATACTCTTTCTACATGATTCTAAATTAAAACCTGAATTTTTGCCACGAATATTAAACCAATTGGTTCCATTGGTGTGAAATTTTTGACAAAAATATATATTGGCAAATATATCCGAAATACTCTTCGTATATAATTCTGAATTAAAGCCTGAATTTTTGCCACGAATATTAAACCAATTGGTTCCATTGGTGTGAAAGTTTTGACAAGAATATTAGGCACATTGGTTTCGTTGATATGCTATTTTTAAAACAATTATTAGGAATGTTGATTCCATTGATATGGTATTTTTGACACGAATATTAGGCTTATTGCTTTCGTTGATGTGGTATTTCTGCTTTTAAGGAAAACACAGACAGACAAATTAAAACTTTGGCTACGTCAGCATAGACGATACCCGTAACAATTGTTCGTATATTAACACGATTAATATGCACTTACCTGATGCATGTTGGGTTCATTTATATTATTTATATTCAAAGGATTTGAATTAATAGTAAAATAACACCACGGTTACACCATTTATTTATTGAGTGTAACATATACGAACGCTTCAGTATCCATGTTGTCATTTGAACTGACAGCTCTCATGTAGCTTGCGATTATTCACATGCGAAACTTATGAGTTATTCACTATAAACAAAGAAGACGATACTGGCTTACGCTGGTAAGTTTGATTTAACAGCGCCATAGTTATTAAAGATATTTTTGTTATTTTAATTTTTGAATCATTTAACATCAAGAACTACGTTGTTCATAATATTAAAAAAGGAGAGATGTGATACGAATCCTGATAAAACAAAACAAATTATTACCTTAACAAAGTCAGGAAACGTTTATCAAGCTTTCTGAATTTATTTTTGACAAGAAAACAAAACGAAAAAATCACAATGAAAAGTTGCTATTATTTGTCTTACAATAATATAGTGATTTCTGAGAAAAGTAATGTTTGTTGTCTGAATAACACTTTACATATAAACAGCAACGTAAGAAATTCGTATGGTTTAAGTACAGCCTTCCTGAATTTTGAAATGTAGATCCCAGGAAAAGCAACCTTTCTATAGCACCCTCCACCTGAGGTGGGTGTCCTTATTCCAATAGCTAGTTTGAATGCAACTTTTATAATACATCCAGAGCGGAAAATGCGAAGTGAATTTGGTAGTAACACACCTCAAAACCTAGAGTCCTTTAGTGGAGTTCTGGTAACTTTACAAACTTATTACGAAAATATTTGAGGTTCGAGTCTCAGTGGTGGACACAGCAGATAGTTCAATATGACTTTGCTCTAAAACAAACCCCGTATTCTCATATTCCGAGCGCTGGATTAATCAGTAATCCACGTTTTGACTTCCGCGAAAAACAAATGAAATAATAATATTGTAATAAAATATAATGAAAAATGAATAAAACTATTTCTATTTTGTAATGAGAAAGGTTAAGTTATTAGGTGTGTTTGATATGTTATTTTCTTTTAACAGTCATACACGCATCTCAAACTATTTTTAAATTTACAAGCGATTAACACATGTTAGGGTTTATGAAACTCAATATAACAAAGAATACGTCGTTACGTTAAGACGTAAATTTTTTTATTTACTGCTTGTATACATATGTGTTACTATAAATTAACACTTCGACTAGAGAAGGCCACTTGAAAGTAAGTTTAGTTTATTTTTAATAATTAACACATGCACTTACCTGAGCAAAGGTAATAATTCTCATTTTGCATTCTGTAATTCTACAAGAACGATAACTGGGAATATACGGTAAACTAAATTAAAATGTCCATTTAGTAGCCCTAAAGTACACGTTTTAAACTTAATTCCAAAGAGATCTGTTACTTACTAGATTTGTGAAGTCACTTTCTCTCGAGACTGATGTTGCCACGGTAACGCTTTCTGGTACAGATGATTGTTGGGCTCGTTGTGATTCGCGCTGTGAGTTGGAAGTTCTTAGCGAAACTAAGTTAGACCCTAAATAGTAAAGGCTCATTATATGAAATTTTAAAATTATTATTTCCAATAGTTTATTCTATGAAACTAAATAACGGTTAAAGCATCTGCTCTTTGTACGTGGTTTTGTAACGTTGTTTATGTCTTTCAGCTAATGGATTAAATTAATTTACAACACTGGTGCGGCGAGGAAAGTTTTGCTCCTGGGATAATCGTACATATAACTCTAAGTTAGAAACTTTCCTTTTTTGAAAGAGTACCAAGTGTAATTTGCTTCCTACCCTGAATCAGTCTTACATACATTAAGATCACGTAATTCTTAAAGGAATGTAATAAATCTGTGAACTTACGTAGTTTTTAAAAGTAAAGATGTCGCTTTGGAATCAGGTTCTAACGCATAACACTTGTACGCTTATGCGTCGCTACATGTATTAAAAACATATCACCGGATTGGCACAAACTGTACACCTAATTCTGTCGTAGTGTCTGGTCTCCTAAACGTTTACGTTTTTGTAAACAGGACGCCACTAATTATCTCAGTACAGGTAAGGTTACAGTGTCAAACCTAAATCCAGTTTAACTTCGTTCGTAGACAACTAAGTATATCTCAATATGATTAAGGTTTTCAAACGAGATCCAAAATTTGAACATTTTCGAATAGCTCACTGTACTTTATTCTCCTAAAGAGGAATATTGAACATTTTGAAAACGCTCGAACTGTTCCATAAGTTAGCACACAGGATCACTTGGACTAAGGGTTAATTAATTTCACAGATGAAATAATAAAGTTTCGCAATACATACTGAAATACACGTATACTTATTTCACATTGTATCAGCAAGATACCTGAAAGATTGTTATTCTAAACTTTTAATAAAGATTCAAAACAAATAACAGTTGAATTCTTTTCGTTTGAACAAATGAAAATATTTATGTTTACGAGTTTGTTTTAGCACAAAACTGTGCAAAGACAATCTGTTCTTTGTTCACTACGAAGTATTGGGTCCACTCGTTGGTACAGCGGTAAGTCTATAGACTTACAACGCTAATATCAAAGGTTCGATTACCCTTGATAGACTCAATAGATAGCTCGATGTGGTTTTGCTACAAGAAAAAAACAACACACATACACGATGTATCGGACTCCGGATTTTCGAAATGTAAATTATCAATGTTAGCGCTTACCGTTGGGTAATCTACGGAAAAGTTGACTTGCTTTTAGGGTAAGTTTGAAATGATTCTTATAACAACTTATCAACGTTCTTAGTCTATTTTAATTACAAAAAAAAATTCAAAACTGATATATTTCACTTATTAAGAAATCAGTTTAATATATCAGTAAACGATATAATTTGGGAAATTAATCAGAAAACATACGTTGATCCACTGGAAGGTAATACGTTTCTTAATTCAATTGTAAGACCAAGGTGTTTCAAGAGTTGGCTAGCAACAAATTACTACTTCAAGGAAAAAAAATAGTTAGTTTGTTTTTGAATTTCGTGCAAAGCTACACGAGGGCTATCTGCCCTAGTCGTCCCTAATTCAACAGTGTAAGACTAGTGGGAAGGCAGCTAGTCATCATCACCTACCTCCAATATTTGGGTTACTCTTGGGCGAATAGTGGGATTGACTATCACGTAATAACGCCCCCACTGCTGAAAGGGCGAGCATGTTTGGTGCGACAGAGATTCGAACCTACGACCCTCCTATTGTCGAGAACCTTAACCGTCTGGTTATGCCGAGCCATAAGAAGAAGAGATGGAGATAAATAAATTGTTTACACCAATTATTTCACTCTCTATGATAGTTACACATAGAATGTCATTTTAGGTCATAAATGTGAATTTTTTTTCAAACAGTTAAGTGCAAAAAACGAATTAAATTCTGATGATCCTTAACTCTGAACTTATGGATTGGCATTGGTGGTTCGCGTCCCGTTGTTTAAAAATGCACTCCGAAGTTTACGGTGCGCTACAAAAGTAAGAGTTAAAGAATTCACTGTTCGTTCAGTCATGCAGAGTGGCTCAAAAGATGGCGTTTGGGTATGCCAACTAGCTGCTCTTCTTTCGTCTACTAATTTAATATTATGGACGGTTAGGTAGAGAAAAAGGCCCTTGCATAGCATTGCGTAAAATCATAAAACAATTTCATGATTAAAGTAACGCAGAGAAAACAAGTACACAAATCAGAATAAGGTGCCGCACATTTATGAAGTATTCATATAAACCCAAACAAGAACCAGTGTTGTACTGAAAGTATTTTGTTTTGCTAAAGAATTAGGTTTCATTGGAAATGAAATTTCGGATTTGTAATTTAATAAATATGATACAATTTCCGATTCTTGCCTCAAAAGATCTGAGCTTACTAGTCACTTAAAAATAATAATTAAGTAATACATTGGTGTTTGTATGTTCACGCTTTTCATAAAAATCTTAAAAGTCCTTATACTGAAACTAGTGATTTAAATAAAGTCTCAGACAGCAGTAAATTAATGGATGATACTGATATTTTGTCAGGTCATGATATTGCTTATGTATTTAAACAAATCACATTTTTGAAACTTATACGTAAGCCTTTTAAATACTTATCATAAAACGCGATAGCATATAAGTACGTCAAACAGACAGTTCAAATATACCAGTTTATGTTCCTGAATGTTAGGAAAACTTAAGTTGCTTTTTACCTTATAGGAAAAAACACACCAATGATTAAAGTTTTACATAATTTTAAATCATAACTTCAAGGTATCAATAGATTGTAGCAGTATTTTTTAAAAGTTTAAATGCATAAGAGATTAACTTTTACTTCATTCAAGTGTAGAAGTTAATTGCAGATGTTTAGGAGCAATAAAGAATTTTTCAGTGAGCATGTTTCCGTATGTTTCCATATCTAAGCTTCAATCCACTCACATTCAAAGAAATTATGAATAGTGTTTGTTTATCTGTCTTCTATTTTGCCATGTGTAGGGAATAAATGTCGCTTGAAAAATACACTACAACATAATTTTTTCACTTTTCACAAACAAAAACTGGTTTCGTTTAGCTTGGTCATCTTGAAGTGACAGGCATCTATCTATACGTAAGAAATTAACATAATATAAATTTACTATGATTCAGTATCAATTGTCATTGTAAATAAATAGTTTGTTTTGGAATTTTGCACAAAGCTACTCGAAGGATATGTGTGCTAGCCGTCAACTAATTTAATAGTGTAAGACTAGAGGGAAGGCAGCTAGTCATCACCACCAACTTTTGGGCTACTCTTTTTAACCAGTGCATTGTGTGATTGACCGTAACATTATAACGATCCCACGGCTGAAAGGACGAGTATGTTTGGCGCGACGGGGATGCCAACCCGTGACCCTCAGATTACGAATCGCACGCCTTAACACGTTTGTCCATGCCGGGCCTATTGTGAATGCCTTTGCAAAAATTGTACAACTTGGATTAACTATTATAACAAATGAAAATTATTTTATGAGCTAATGGCATTTACACATTCAGGATAATGGATCAAATAACATTAAATGGGTAATTGGGTACCAGATTAATTAGATCAAGGACAAAACTCCATAAGCAAAGGACCTTCAATACTGAGTTTACAAATTCAGAATAAACCAAATTGTGAAAAAAAACAATGAATTGAGTCATTTGGAATTCTTATGAAAATATCTCATTGTTCAAAAAATCTTTTTGGTTTTCGCAAATATTGTGAATCAAAATATGATAAACAAATGAGATGAGTTTTTTCAAAGCTCACATATTTTTTGTATTCTGTAACTCCTTGTGTTTTCTTAGATCCTTGTGAAATAAAGTATGAGAAACAAACGAACTGAGTCCTTCAAAATTAAAGTGAAAAATTGTCATTCTTCTGCCAGTAGTTTTAGCGTTTCACCATATCTGATTAAATAGGTAGCATGCTCCGTCAATTCTACAAAATGATCATTAGCAGCAGGGAACCTCACTTTGGTTGCTGCCTCCGGATATAGTGGTACGTACTTAGTAGCTTGCAGAATGATTTTTTTCTAAAATCTTCTTGCTTGAGGGGCCATCATTTTAGTTTCATTCTGCAGGGAAGCTATCATGAGACTCCGTACACCACGTTACGTTTGAAAACATTACTCTCTTGTACAAGAAGCCGTCGAGAAACAGGAACAGAGTAGTGGGTTATTTAAAGTCAAGAAACTCCGAATTTCACTGTTTTCTAGTATCATAAAAGTTGTTTGCCAACAGTACCAATAAAATATCTTTCTGTTGTGTAGGTACGTAGATAAACCATTAGTAGATTGCTTCTTTATAATACATGACAGCTGAAAAAGTTTAATCAATGGAAGAAAACCTCGAAGTAAAAGTTATGCACTCTGTAAAATTCAGTAAAGGAAGTAAGTCATGGAGATAATATACTCCTATATAATCTCCTACACTTATCAAATTTATATATAATAAATATTTAGAAATGATATAAAACAACGGTCATTATTAAATTTATTTGTTAGTGTATTACTGCGAGTTGTTTATAATGTTCCTCATATCAACTTCAATATATTGAAAATCTTGAAGTGATTGTTTAAAAAATAAAGAACATACAAAAGTCATTTATAAGTTAATTGTAAGCCAACTTTTACATAAGTTTAACTCTAACATTAACGTGATATTAAATATAACCGTAGCTACGTTTTGATTGAATTACTTCATCACTGGTTGATGTTATTATTACCATTGAATTTTATCCAAGCGCAGCGAAGCATCACAAACTCCATTACTACCGATGTAATCAAATTAATACACGGTACTTGTACTTGGATGTGTCGAACATGACTTTTGTAATATGTAAGTTCAGATTTTCGTATTATGTTTCAAAGTAGGAAATTTTCAATTATGAGAATGCAGTTACCACATACCATATTTCTAATAAAGGTCGATAAGATTCTTTTCCTCAAGCTACCTATTGTTTTGTGTCATTCATCTGAGTTAATACTTTTTTATTTTCTCTTAAATAGCATGAGAAGATAGGTATTCAACTTTTCCATTAGCAGTCGGGTGATGCCTTCGGATTATGATCTTACCGTTGTTTCATTAGCTTGTCACAGTGGAAAGAAAAATCACTCGAGGTAAAATTCGCATTACCAATTTAATTAAAGCTTAAAATAAACAGTTTTGAATTTTAATTTCCAGCAAATGCGAACATCTTTAGTAGTAAGTAAATGCACATACAGTGTGTTTGAGAAATTAATACACATGTATTTTTTATTGTGATTGGGTATTTCTGTGAGGCCTCTCTCCATCTGATGCATTGGTGTAGTACCGAGTAGCTCAATTCAGTACACTTCAAAAGATCCTCATAGATCAGAGTGCTAATTTTGTAAGCTAAATGTTCTATAAGTTGTGTGAGGTATTAGGTTTTTAAAGACGCACTTCATTTTATCACCCATAACCGAATAGGTTATCAGAACACACATATTTAAAGTGTTAAGCATATAATTTCCAAGTTTATTAACTCTTACTTAACGAGCTGGAACTGGCACTTATCGTTATACATAAAATGGTTATACAGCAAATGAACAAAGAGATTAACATGTTGTTTCTGTCGGCGTGCTTCTGTTTTGTGTGAGAATCTTGTTAATGTAGACATTGTTTATGTTTCTTTCTAGAGCACGTGCCCCATAATTTCCACAAGAATATCTAGGGTGATTTTAGTCTGCATTAAGATATGAATAAAAATTTGCACATGAATTGCTAGGAAAAACTGGAAGGTGGGGGAAGAAGTGCGATAATAGTTATATTAACTATATAAGTTAAGGCAGGTGAAAGATAAGTAAAAATGCATTGTACTGGTCAGTTAGCTCCAACTGTTTCCAACAAACCCCAGGTGCACTAGTTTAACCATGAAAGGAACAAAAAGTTAGAGGAAAGTACGAATGCTGTTTTATTTAAGTTAACTTCACTGTTAGCCATTGAATGGGGATAAAACCATTGAAAGTACATATTCGGGTATTCAAGATGAGTCAGCTGAGAACATATTAATTTAAAGGCAAGAGACAGTTATGACAGTCAGGCTAGCCTCTGACAATAAACTCGTTGTTGATATAAATGCAACTGATTGATTATCTTAAGTTAGGATAGTGTGTTGATTCTTAGATTAATAGGACCAAAATGATTTAGCAACCCTTGCTTTCTAGGCCATGAGCAGCATATCATAATAATAGATATCCACGAGATTTTGGGAGGTAACTGATCATCAGTTATCATAATATAAGATAGCTGAAGTCAATAAATATAATGCCTAGTATTGAAGAATTGTAACAAGTGATTTAAAAATTAATCTACTTGTTTTCTGGGCTATTTTGCGTAATTCAATTGAGAAATATCCATTCGATATCAAGTGATACTTACTTGATTATCACACACAGGGGGGCCGGCAGAAATCATGCTCACCCTTTCAGTCGTGAAGGCATTATAATGTAATAATCAATCCCATATTCGTTGGTAAAGGTTGGCGGTGGGTGGTGATGACTGGCTGCCTTTACTCTAGTATTACACTGCTAAATTAGGCAGATAGCCTTTGAGTAGCTTTGTGCGAAGCTCAAAAAACAAAACAAAACACAAGGATGTTCATGTGGTTGAAAAATCAAAAACTGAAAAGACATTTCAACACTGTCATTTGAGCTACTTAGTGATTTTCTTAATCTAAACATTTTCAGACATGATCATACAATATCCATGCTGTACTATTTACAGTTGATATACACTTTACTACATTTAGTGAAGTAGTTGTGTTTCGTTTGAATGTAAAATAATAAATACCGTAGTAACAGCACAGACATTAATCCTGGCTGATGATAATTATAGATGAAAAGCCTCAGTTTATCTCAGTTCTGCCAACGATTATTTCTTTTGTGATGTCTAAAAAAGAACCTTATTATGCCATGGCTATTGAGATGTAGTTTGTGTAATATTATCCAATCAAGTTATCAAGGTAATGTGTGGAGGAACCACAAACAATCTTGCTTAAGCTACTAGTGTATGTGACAATATGTAACAGTCATACATGTTTGTAACAATGTACGCATATCAATAAATAAGTGTAGGTACAACGAAAGAATTAGCAATACAAAGAACTCTGGTGTTAAGCAGCAGATGAATGGAAATAAATAACTTAATCTGATAGTTAAGACTTGTTGATATGAAGTAAATGTGATTAATGACCTCGATGATATTATTTTAAGATAGAGTGCATCTGTTATTCATTGACAATGGTAAAGGTATTTCATTTTTATAATGAAATGTTTGGCAGACAGTGTATTTTCATAGCAATGTAGGGTTAATGACAAAATCACACCTTGTCTCAGAAACAAACACATTTTTCACTGGGTATTTTGTCTGTAGGTTTGTTTGTTTTTGAATTTCCCACAAAGCTACTCGAGGGTTATCTGTGCTAGCCGTCCCTAATTTAGCAGTGCAAGATTAGAGGGAAGGCAGCTAGTCATCACCACCCACCGTCAACTCTTGGACTACTCTTTTACCAACGAATAGTGGGATTGAACGTAACTATAAAACGCCCCATGGCTGAAAGAGCGGGCATGTTTGGCGCGACGGGAATGCGAACCCGTGATCCTCAGTTTACGAGATTACGCTATAACGCGCTTGGTCTATAGAACTAGGGAAAGATACTTTAGTTGAATCAAGTGTAAAACATATTCAAGAATATATAACAGTGACTTGGATATGATATCAAATAAAAAGTAATTTTATCTATAACTTTGTTTGGTTATGACACAGTGACGAATATGCTTTATAATTAAAAGGCGAGTTTTTGGTTGTGAATAGCCGAATTCACTCAGCGTTATTAAAGTTTATTTTGTTTGTTTGTTTATTCCCATTCATTTAATATATTTTAATGAAAGTTTTACTTTCGCCACATATATGTAGGAGCATGCTAACTTTTGTTCTGTTCAAGTTAATTTTTCATTAATTATTTTAATGGGTGATTTTCCTTTTTTATCAATATTAAAATATTATCAACTACTGAATTGTCACCTGTGCTACATTATATTTTAATAATGTTAAGTTTGTTTGTTTTTGAATTTCGCGCAAAGCTACACTAGAGCTATCTGCGTTAGCTATCCCTAATTCAGCAGCGTAAGGCTAGAAGGAAGGCAACTAGTCATCACCATCCATCGCTAAATCTTGTACTACTCTTTTATCAACGAATGGCTGGATTGAACAATGTAACATTATAACGTCCACACGGCTGAAAGGGCGAGCGTTGGTGCGACCGGGATTCGAAGCTGCGGCCCTCATATTACGAATCGAACGCCTTAACCCACCTGGGCATGTCGGGTCTAGAATGTTAAGTTTAATGCCTTAGTTTTTAAAAGCATTTCAGTGAATATTGCTCATTTATCTACGTTAACGAGTATTTTACTCTATTGTTGTTGCTTACTGTATCGATGAATCGCTGTTAAAGTATGTTTTTTATGTTATAACAAGTGACCACTTTTTATTGGTAAAACGTTCCGATTGCAGGGAGTCTTTGTTAAAGGATATTTTCATATATGACTAATGAAACTACAATCTTTATTAAAAGGTTACTTCACCTGTGTTAAATATATGTATATTTTTATAATTGTAAACGAAATATGTCACAATGCTCTTAACGTGTGTTAAACTAAATGGCTTTAAAATTTAAGATTAAATTTTCGACTTGAGGACAAGGGTGAATTAAAGGGGAAAGTGTGGTATATCGGCACATCACATTTTTAATTTTGTGAATAAATGTGCAATTACCACATACCATTAAGAAGATCGTTAAGTTTTTGCTATTCTAGTTCATTACTATTTTGTGTTACTCGCCTGAGCTAACTCAATTTCTATTTTCCTGAGAAAGATTGCTATAAAATAGTACGTAAAGTTAGACAACCATCTTTTCTATTGTCATTCGGTTCATATATTGAGATGGAGATTTTCAATCACGTGGTAACACAAGTCAATCTGAATGAGTTTGACACTAGAAATTTAACCAACTAACGTGATGCTTATTTACGCTGAAACAAAGCTGGAGAGAGAGACAGTTTTGAAAGTTACCTTACAGTAAAAGTGACCACAAATTTTGGTCAGTAATTACAAAGCCAAAGTGGTCGGAAAATTAATAAATATTGAATTTTTGTTATGACTGTGCACTTATGTCTAGCCTCTCTTTATTTTTTGTGAACTCAATTCGTCATAGAATACAATATCACTTCATTAGTAATAAATGTATTAATGAATCTCCAGATATTCTGGAGACACACCTTGCCATTCATGGAGAAAACCGGTTTTGCCTCAGGATACCACATTTCTTAAGAAACAGATTCTATGCTCTTCCATTGTCTTCCCTCGTGTTCTGTACTTTCATATAGAAAAACAAAAAGTTGTTTTTGCCTCCTTGGTTCTGATCCACATAAATATATTGACATAAGATTTGAAATACATGGAAAACCTCAACCACTTCGACAAATGAACCGAGTTTGCCACAGTTTACTTAACTATGGAGTCAGAAAAGTGAATCCGTTTAATAACTGACATTCGCCAAGAGGAAATTACTTGTTTGCGTTGTTCTGATATTTATGTTTCTATTGGCAAAATTCCTATTTGAAACAAAAATATATAAATAAACAATGTTGCTATCCATAGCTTTTATTCTTTTTATCTGAAAAACGGCGTACAGAACATATACAAATTATACGGTTTACTTAAATATTACTATTTCTTGGCCTCTCTCATATAGAATTTCACAAGTATTGTAAACCTAAGTGTATATTTTGTTCAAAAACATGATAATCACTGAACAAGTTAAAAATTTTAAAAAGGAAAGGTAACAATTAAACAAACGGGGTTGGTTTTAAAAATTATGTTTTTGTTTGTATAATCAACAAAAAATTGAACTTAATGTGAATAGCATATACATTTAATTGTTGAATTAGTTAACGTTAGTGCTGTAAGTATTTAAATCAGTGTAATTCAAGAATATTTTTACTCAGAATACTCCATACATAAAGAATACGTATGAGCAGTGCATGCATTTATGAACAACTGAGAGAGAAGCTTCAGTAATCAACGTTATTTACTTTGACAGCAAGGTAATCTTTGTCCACCAAAACTGGCCAAGTTGTTAAGGCACTCGAACATGCTCGCCATTTCAGCCGTAGAGGCGTTATAATATGACGGTCAATCCCATTATTTGTTGGTAAAATAATAGGCCAAGAGGTGGCGGTGGGTTTTGATGCCTTCCCTCTAGTCTTACACTGTTAAATTAGGGACGGCTAGCGCAGAGGTCCCTCATGTAGCCTTGCGAGAAATTCAAAACAAACAAACACTAGAGTGTAAAGTTTATTAAATCCAGAAAGAGAAGAAAGGTAAACAAATCAAAACACGTCCTCAATCGCTTTAAACCTGATATAGAGGTTTGAGTGATACATTGAGCCTGATTGACAGTTTATGAGCAGATGGACCACACGGTCAGGTTAAAAACTTCTTAGGTTTAGTTATAGGTTAAATAACTTTAGTTATCAGAGAGAGAGCATCCAATCAGTAACATTCACGCTCATAAGGGCTTTGTCTAGCTTCTTGACAGAATAACTATGTTGATTGTTGCTTTCATAACCTGTTCACGGGTAAAGGTGAATAACGCATTTAGCGATATCGTGGTTCAAACCTTGGGAATTTTAACCTGCAACCTGATATATTAGCTATTCGCCACGCCCGATCCAATTGCTATGAAGCTACATTTCATATATTTGTTTGTTTATAGTAAGGAACAATTCTATACGATGAATTATCTGTGTTCTGCCCACCACAGGTCTAAATTTTGCAAAAAGTGAATCACGTGGACTTGTTCTAGCTTTCTATATAATTATTTTAGTTTTTTATTGACAAACAAACGTGTAATAAAGAATTGATATTGTAAAAAAATACAATACCTGCTTAGAAACTATTTTTTCCACATGAAAACTACAATAGATAAAGTTTTAATTTCTATTGTTCCAAAACAGGTAAGGTATTACGAAACAAAGTTTTAAAATTATGTGTAGTTTACGTTTCTCAATGAAAATAAAAACTTTTAAATGCAAAAATCAATGAAAAAAACAACACAAACCTAAATGAAATAAAACAACAAAGCATTGTAAGTGACACTATTCACGTTCGGTATGTCATTTAAAAACGAAAATTAAAGATATGATACCATTCATATTTCATGTATCTTTTAAAAACGAATATTTAAAAAATAAAGCGTGGTATGTGACACCATTCACATTCGGTATATCATAAAAATGAGAAATAAAGAAAACAAAGCGTGGTATGTGACACCATTCACGTTTGGTATATCATGTAAAAATGAGAAATAAAGAAAACAAACGTTTTACGTGACACAATTCATGTTTCCTATATCTTTTAAAAACGAGAAATAAAGAAAGCAAAGCGGGGTATGTGACACCATTCACGTTTTGTGCATCATTTAAAGACGAGAAATAAAGAAAACAGCTTGGTATGCGACACCATTTATGTTTCGTACATCTTTTAAAGACGAGAAATAAAGAAAACAAATCGTGGTGTGTGACACCATTCATGTTTCGTATATCTTTTAAAAACGAGAAATAAAGAAAACAAAGCGTGGTATGTGACACCATTCACGTTTCATGCATCATTTAAAAAGTGAAATTAAAGAAAACACAGCGTGATATGTGATACCATTTACGTTTGGTATATCATTTAAAAACGATACCGCTAGAAGAAATCGATAAAGATATGGAAGTGTTGCTTTTTGCATCCATTGAGATTAAATTCAAAAACTTTATATGTAACTTTATACGGATTTTTCATATTACTAGCTGGTTAGTTTTGATGAAGATGATAAAAAATAATCAGGACTACCTCTCTGTCTTTGATCGCTCGTTCAAACACACATCATTGACTTTCTAATGTCGCGGAACAACATAATCCGTTGGATACACCTGTGAATCATGTCGTCAAGAAATCACTGGTGTGCACATAATCATTTGGCTTATCAAATTCGCCACAGTTACAGACTTGTACATCAGAATCATCTAAACCTGTTTCTTTTTTTCTTATTTTTAGTTTCGTCTTACTGTTAAAACTACATTTTGTGTTTTCATTCTTTCTAGTGCCCCAATTTAGTCCTAAAACAGAGTCCGTCTTACTGGTGTCTTGACGTAACAACTAAATAGAAAATGAGAATATGGAAAGACCAGTGGAAAACTGACTTTAAACATATAATAAATCGGAAGATGGTTAGAGTTTGTCAACCTTTTAAATTTTTACTACGAGTAGCCAACTGCAAAGTAAAGCGAAGTATAATGTTCCCCTTTTTGTTACCATATATGACTGTCATTGTTCAGTAGACCTGCACAACGAATGACACTCTAATGCCCTTCCATCATTCTCGTGAAGCCAACGAAATATGTGAAGTGTGAGGCTTAAACGCATTTACAAATCACATAACAATAATACTTTTACGATGACAATCTCTTAGAAGCAACGCTCTTGTTCCGTATACTAATAAGTGTGGATCTGTATGATGGACTAAAGAAATCTAGTCTCTTTAGCATATACTGCGTTTTATCGACCACAGGGGTTAAACGACAAGGTCAGTCAGAGTTTTCCTTAATTTACAATTTCTGAGCAACAGTAGGAATATACGCAGTTAATTTTGACAGAACAATATGGTTCACAACATTTTCACCACTGAGATTGGCTAGTGGGTTCAGCAGCATATCTGGTCTTGAATCTTGGACCTTACGATTATCAATTCGACGTATACATTAATAAAATACTGTTTTGTTCCTATTTCCCTAAATAAAGCAAAATAATATTGGTAAATTACCAATGAATTGATTTCTTTAAATGTTTTTAAATAACACTGTGATAAAAGGTATCAAATCTACTTACATAAAACGCACGTGCACAAATGCACGTGAAACGTTAAGAGTATCTTCTGATAAATTAGGATCAAATGAATAAAGTATAAAGTTTATTTTTTTGTGTTTTTAATACAAATACAATTGTCAGCCAATTTGTTTCCAAATAAAATAGATATGAACCTTCGACACAATGTTCATTTTGCAATCAGTACTTTTTCAACAAACCTGATTGAAAGATTGAATCGGATAGATAATTTTTTTGCTGGAAAACACTATTACTGAATAAGGTAGACTGTACCTGTAACAGCAATACGGCGCAGAAAATTTTGCTAAGAATGGAAACTTGGGATAGGTGTCTAAATTAATAAGTAAGAAGATAATAGCGTGAACAAAAGAAACAAAAATGCAATTACACTATATGTTTCATGGTATAATATTCGTTTTTTTTTCTTTGTTGCTTTTTCCTAGATTTTAAATTTGTCTCTTATCTCTTTGTTGCTGTTTCTTTGAGTTTATTCGATTAGCCACCATAACGTGTTTGATGAACCAGCGGAGTCTTTGTAAGTCTGGAGTAAATATAGATTTACACTATGGAACAAAGGAAATGTGATATGTGAAGAACAATCTTTTGTTTGCCCTTCTAGAAATTAACCAATAATACCCAGAAAACAGCGATATACTGTATCAGTTTACAGACTTTAACGCTTCGGTATTACTAAACAAGACCTTAAATAACTATACAGTGTGATCCACGCATCAGACTACTATTTTAATCAGTTGTTTGTAACAAATTGTACTAAATCAGTGGTTAAAGCACAGAATATTTAAGTTACATTTTAAAAAGAAATGTTTAAAACTTGTACAAGATCCTACGATATTTCAATACTTTAATCTTTTGTTTCGTTTGGTAAATAAATGTTGTGTAAAGTTTTAGTAAAGTAAGTTTAACACACATACAAATTAATCAATCACAAGTGAATTATATCAAACATGTTTACGTGAAGCTGATCAAGTGAATTCTATAGATCTATGTGTTCGTTAATGTGCGTGCATTCATCCATTTCTCTCTCCATGAATATTTAAACGCTGGTTACTTAATTTTGTGGTTCATTTAAATTATTTATTAACATTACTAACATCAGTATGAACAATGACATACCATAAGTTTGTATTTATCGAGATGTCTTTGTGTTCATTAAAGCTTAAGCCCAATGTTGTTACCTGGATTCTTCAGTCTTAAGAGTAAAATTTTTTTTGGGAAACTTGGGTATTAACAGATAGAAGTTACTTTTCAAAATTTGCGGAGCACACTGGAGGGATCTAGCAATAGAATTTGAAGAAAAAATCTCTGTTACTCTTTGGAAAAGAGCAAAAGTTATTTGTTTTTATTTAAGCACAAAGTTACCCAATGGGCTACATGTGCGGTACCTACCATAGGTATCGAAACCTAATATTTAGTCATATAAGCTTTCAGACTTACTGATCGGCCACTAGGAGAGAAAGAATAAAAAAGAATCTCTGGCAAGATTTCACCAGTGCGACTTCATCAGGGCGAGTAGTACAAGTAGCTTTGATAAAGCCGTATTGACGAAACGTTAGCAGAAATAAATAAGTTTATTCTTTATCATGTGGAAAGTAAAGGTTATTTTCTCTAAATAGGTTCCTATATTTATTAAAAGAGTTGTCATAACAACTGATGTTATTATGATAATTATTACCAAAAAATATATTGTATCATTACCATTTTATTGTTAAGGCATTCCAAACATGCTCGCCCTTTAAGCCGAGAGGGTGTTTTACTGTGACGGTTAATCCCAATATTCGTTGGTGAAAGAGTAGCCCAAGAATTGGCAGCTGGTGGTGATGATTAGCTGCCTTCCCTCTAGTCTTACACTGCTAAGTTAGGGACGTCTAGCGTAGATAGCCTTCGTGTAGTTTTGCGTAAAATTTAAAACGAACCAAACAAAACCCTTTATTATTGTAACATCACGTACACTTTATTTATTATATTGTTAACAATTATTGCATCACTACTCTTTTATTGTTGCAGTCCAGCCGAGGAACAGCAGTAAGTCTACGAATTTACAACACTAAAATCAGGGGCTCAATTCCCTTCGTTGGACTTAGCAGATAACCCGATGTGTCTTTATTATAGAAAACAGAAACACATTTATTGTTGTAACAACACGTACATTTTATTTATTATATTGTTAACAGTTATTGCATCAGTACTCTTTTATTGTTGTAACAACACGTACACTTTATTTATTATATTGTTAATCAATTTACGTTTTTAAGGATAAAGAACAATAGAAGAGCTCTAATAATTTATATCTATATTTATAAAGTTTTGGACTGTTATGATGGTGACAGTAAAGCATGTTACTGTATACCTCCTAGCTGATTGTAGTATCTATGATTAAGCACGTATCGTCAAATGAATGTTAGCTGGTTGTGGTGATAGTGGCCAAATACGTGTTATTTTATGACTACTATTTAGCGACGTGTTGGTATAATACTAAAACTAATTGAACACAGCTTTGGATTCTGATTATTATGGTAAACGTTTCTCAATGTTTCAGAGAAACGTCATTCCAAAATCAATATTCACATTATTTTGAAATGTTTTCTCTTGTGGAGAACTCTTTTTAAGGCTTTAGTTCTGTAAATGTTAATTTTCATCATGATAGTGAAACTGATGATCTATATATAAGTTTGAATAACTGTAGTTAAAACTAACACAAAACTTTGTTAATCACACTGATATTAATTAAAAACTATTCTAAACTAATATAGTTTAACGTGCAGTCTGTAAGTCAATGAAATCGTATTCGGGAGACTGGATGAGCTTAAGAAGGATGGTGGAGTTTTTATTATCTAAGGCAGAACAACAATGAAAGTTTGTTCTTTTTATCTTACTACCCTTTTAAAAGTGTTCGGTCGTATAGTTTGAGAGTTTGGGGGTTTTCGGACTGAGTTTATTTTGCACAAAATTGTAGATTATTTTCCTTTTCCTGGCAAGTTTCACCTTAAGCCACTTTACAACTGGTAAGTATGCTTTGTTAAGCCTTCCTCAGATATCTCCATCAAACTGCTAATTAACTAGCTTTATAGAGCTGAAGAACGAGGGAATACCCAAGATGTGAGACTACTACCATGTTTTATGTGGTATTTTATATTGGAATATTAGGTTCAACTCTCTCGTAGTCTGGACACAAGTGTGTAACAAATGTAAATTAGGCCACGTTTATGGGCAAGTAAGATAAAAAGGAGCTGAAATCTCTACTCAGAATTTAAATAAGAGAATTTTGCTTGTTTATAGTTAAGCACAAATCTAAACAATAGGCTATCTGTGCTCTGCCCACCATAGGTATCGAAACACGATTTTTAGTATTGTAAATACTTGTTTGGAAATCAGTCCATCAAACATGTTCTTCTGATTTGGTTTTAAAGGTAACTTTCATGATAAAAGATATAAACAGGAATTTCAATTTTCAACCTGAATTGCACCTTTAGACCATGTGACTGGAGAGAAGACAGTCAATTAAAATTACCTGTCAATAAAAGTGTTATTTAGGCTATTTGAACTAAAAAAACAGAACAGGTTTATAATGCACCCGCAATTGAAGGCACAGAAAGTGTTTAGCATCACGTTTCGAATTCCGGATACTTCAGGTCGTAGGTCACTCCCGACAATCACTTGGTTATATCAGACCCATAGACAAAGGAGAATTATGAAGAACCTATGCTAATATCATTCATAACCTGAAGTTCGCATTATTAATTAGTTCAGTTATTTCATTCACATTCTTTACACTATACATTTGGTTTTGAAGTACATATATCATTATTCTAAATGCAATAGCTACATTAACCAGGAAAATCTGTTATCGAACGCTACATTTTGATCTGAGTTCGGCACATAGGTTACTTATGAAAGTTATAAACCCTTTATATCTTTCTGTGGGGCTTAAATAAATGAGGTATAACTTAGGAAGACCTGAGGCTAGAGTTGTTGATTTAAACTCCACTGGGGCTCGATTTTCACTCCTTCCATATTTTTTACAGCAACACTCTTCAAATATGTCATGTCGAATTGTGGTATACTTTTTTTCTACAGATCATTGTTTTTCTTGTTCGCTAACTGGTGATATATAGTGAACCACTGGAGACAGGTGTGTTATGAAAATGTCATGCAACCTACGATTTTTTCATTGAAATATGAGCTAAAAACCTTCCAACATATGACAGCAATAACCGTTACTTTTAAAGAAAAGCTATCTTGGGCTATTTCTATTATATCTACTCAAAATGTTTGCTATAAAATGTTCTTATAACACTTTTGAATCCCACAGTGTCCAAATGCTCGTGTAATAAAACAAACCCTTGAGGTTGAAAATACAGCGTCGTTTAATCACTGAAAACACATCGTTGAGTAATCTATAAAAAAGAATGTAAGTGCATGGACATTAGTCAAGTAAAATTTTTTGTTACGAGTATACCTTTAAATAAGAAACACAGGTGTCTGTGTAAACGTTCACGGTATTCCTTTCTTAATTCCTTACAAATAATATGTATATATATCCAACATCTACTTTTAGACTTAAACCTTTGAACACTGCATAGGTCCGTATGACCAGCGTTATAACCGTTTGTACTCGCTAGGATTTACAAATTGCTTACATCTAATAGATTAAGTGAAAATAACAAAATTTGGTAGACGTTACATTGTAAACATTACAAGGTTTTTGCACACTTCATGATGAAGTATATCTAATACTTTAACAGGCAGTTCTTAAGAGGTTAAATCTTAACATGTTTTTAATTTATTTAGTGGATATGTAATAAAAATCTTAAAGAAACATTTAGGTTTGCTTAACAAAACGCTTGGAGACACATTAGAGTACCTTTTCTGACTTATCCTATAAAGGGTTAACAAATGTAATAAGTGACCTTCATATATACTGCATATATGAAGTACATTTACTAAACTTTGCTTACTACTCACACATGTGTATAGTATATACCCGTTGTTTTGTTATTTTCATTTTCCTTTTACTTAATTCTATCATCACTAATTGCACTATTAGCAATTCATTTATTCCTCATATACAGTCAGTATGGTAGGCAACTAAATCAAACCACATGGTACTGGATCCTTTGTCATCATCTTGTGCTTAGATGCAGCTCATTTAGCATGCAGAGGATTATATGAATTAGCTTCTTCGTTATTAGATGCTAACTCCATAATCTCAGTGGAAACACCTTTTTCTTCTTCTGAAATCACCGCTAGAAATTTACATGCAGGTCCACGTCGACGTGAATGGTGTATAAAGATCTATCTGATACAATGTATATAATACGATTTTCCGTATTTTATGAAATACAAGTGAAATAAATTAATGTTTGAGCAAAACCTATATTCCACTTGATAGTATCTATGGTTGTTATGCTATCTGCATATTGCTACAATAGCATCTGATATAGATTTATTTCAGTTACAAATTTATATTTATAAAATGCTTAAATAGTTTAGTATATTCACGTATAAATTTTGAATATTTCACTTAAATGTGTTAATTTTTACACACATAATCTTTACTTCAAACTGCGATTTAAAAACTGTTTGATTTTAACAGTGCAAAATTTCACAAACGACTTCACCCATAAATGAGGACCGGTAGTAAAAACGTATACCACGTATAGTTGACTTAACATCCTCACCTCACCTTCTCAAACCTTATACAAGATTTCCTGTCATAACTTGCAGACAATTTTTTTTTGTGATGTGGATGTCATTCAACACAACAGTAACAAGACGGGAAATAAACTGCTTTCTTAGAACAAAAAAAACTTCAAATTCTGTTTAACTTTTCTGTTTGAGATCTCTAAAGAGTCTCAATGAATACGTTGGTTTTTACGACACTTATATCAGAACAAATCACTCATTTATTTACAAGTGTCCAATTTAACAATGTATCGAACATTTCACTTATGGCAAAAGTCCTTTTACCAGAAAATCGTGTCAGTCTGTTATATCTGCATGTGACAACATCTAAAATGAGTGGAAGTCATTTAAAGATATTCAGATTATAATGATTTGAAATGTTCAAATATGAAAAACATTCCAAGATACACTGTATTCTAATACAGGTACAAACATCTACAACATGTGCTTAACTATTATGATGCATCAAACTTTGAAAAAATTAAGTTCTGGTTATGACAACATAATATTGTTAACTTCTTTACGTGCAATATTTAAATATTACAAACTTTATTTTTTTCAAGACAAATAGATGTTTGTAAGTTACAAACTTAAAAGTACCATACACGGATGTAAAGAATGAACTTAACGGTCAAATCAGAGGCCTTATGCTTTAGAAAAATAAATAAAATATTCCTAATTAAGAACTGTTGACCAGAGAGGAAACCAGTCAGAGTAACCGCAGCTGACGCATTCGCTTCTTACCCTCAAATTACTAATTTTTATTTTATTAATTGGAAAACCTAGTTGAAAAAAAATCACAATATAAAAATCTTTTTCGAATATGGTTTATGTTTGCTTTATAAAACTAAGTTAAGATATATTAAACATTATCCAATATTTGGATATGTGTTTTCTAATACCAAAGCCACGGCGGGCTATCTGCTGTGTCCACCTAGGGGACTCGAGCCTCTGATTTTAGCCTTGTAAATCCGAGGACCTACCGCTATTCCAGCAAGGGACAAATATTATTTATAATAAGCTGTATTTATTAATAATAATACATAAATGAATGCTGAGCACACTAGGTGTTAAGTGCACAATAAAAATGTTTATTATATAGTAACGTATATTTTAAACATAGTATTAATTTACTTTAAAATTTGAATATTCGAAAATGTTTTATTTCAAATTCATATATATGTATACGTATAACACTATAGATCAATTTTCAAGTTAATTAACATTACTTATCGATTTCTTAAATTTCGATTTAATATATATGTTTCCATTAAATAGTGACCTTATTTTATTTTTAATGTTATTATAAACTTTTGTGTTTCCATTTTTTTCACTCCTCAGAACAGTAATTCCTAAGTTTTTAACTATATTTATCCAATTCTATATACCTCCACTACACTCTGTCACTACTAGTTCGGTACATCTATTGTAAAACAAGTAATTTTAGGTTTTGTATTTTACAAGACCATCCCTAAAGAAGTGACTTAATGATACATTAATTTTAATGTAAAAAAACAGAAGATAACCAGTAATAATTAGTGGGATATATTTTTATATTCATCAAATTATTAAATCATTTTATGTAACTGATATTTTATCGATGGTTTGGTTTAGTTTGTCTTGAATTTTGCGCAAAGTTACATGAGGGATATCTGCGCTAGACGTCCCTAATTTTGCAGTGTAAGACTAGAGAAAAGACAGATGGTCATCACCACCCACTGTCAACTCTTGGGCTACTATTTTACCAACGAATAGTTGGATTGACCGTCACATTATAACGCTCTTACAGCTGAAAGAGCGAGCATGTTTGGTGCGACCGGGATTCCAGCCTGCGATCCTCATTTTTATCGATGACTTTGTAACCAACAAAGCCTTGAGGCATAAAACCATTAGGTACATAAAAGCAGTTTAGAAAAAAATGTACTTAAAAAGTGAATAAGATTTGTATGGATCTTAGAAATAGTTCTATGATTAACCAACTGGCTGGACGGACTACCATAGTTATAAAAATTCTCAGATTATACTGCGGTGCGTGTTAAACATCATATTACGACTCTAACTTTGGACCTTCCCATATGCAGCCTGGCACGCTAACCACTAAGGTACGCCTGGCTTGTTATCTTTCATGTGAAAGATGCTAAATGAAAAAAAAAAGTAGATTATAAGCTAACTACACATTGTAGTAAGACTCATTTTTTTGAAGTAAGCTAAATAATAATGTAATAATAATCATTGCAATTAATAATTTTGATTATTTCCTCCTTGAAAGTCTTGAAAATTATAAGAATATAACTTAAGACTATAAAAAATAAGTTAAAAATACAGAAAACATAACTAAGAGAAGACTGTTATTATAGTTGGATATCTCCTAGTTGTTTGTTTTCATATACTTTTATACATTGTTTATTACTCAACTATATACCTTTTTTTCTCAGAGCTGAAAGTCCAATACATTGATATGAAATACAACACGGCACAAATAATAATAAAAATGAAAATCTTTCATCGAGCTTCAGAGTACTTTTTCTCCTACTCTTATGATTGTATGATTTCACAACATGGGATGTGCTTTTATTGTTAAATGAAAACAAGTGGACCCGTAAGGCTGTATGGGAAACTGCTATTCAGGGGTTGTATGCTACCATCCAATTTCAGAAAGCGTCTAGAAATTCCTAGAAAAATTTACAGTCTAATTTAAAAAGCCATCTTAGTTTTATCACTGTACAGGTGTATGTGACGTATTGTATTCAACATCCACGTGCAGTTTTCTCATAAAATAGTTTACCGTATACATTTTCGTGTTTGTAATAGAAAACTTGGTTATGATACCACACGTGTATTTGATTTGATATTATTGTGTTTCTGTTTATGATTAAACACTTAGCACAACCTAAATACATAAGAAAAAAACAACAACTCATGGGCGATTTAATTTCTTATATCAATTATCCTGCATCCAACAATCTCTACAATTCAAACTACAACAGTTTAACAATTTTAACAGTCTTGAATATACCAATTTACTACACTTTCCTACTTTGAAAATGCGCTAATAATTTAACCTATGATAAACTGTCTACTTTCAACAATTCTGACACTATTTCAGATATAGGCTCAGAGGTTTTGTTTAAGCTGCAGAACTTTATCAAAACAAAATGTTAAATTATTCGTATTTAATCGCATTTGTTCTTATAATTTACAAATAATAAATAACTGCAAAAATGTTTTCACTAACATCCGTCTCATCCTTCTTATACTTACAATGCCAAGCTGAAGTAGTTTGAACTCATATCATTGCAGTGTGAGCTCTAACCTCTTTAATTTTTAGTTACAGCATATTTATTGCATTACCTGATTCTCAAGTTAGCCGTATAACAATCAACCAGATGTTTACATTTTTCTAGCATGTGTGTCGCGGAAAACAAAATCAATTTCGGAACCATTGCTACTGATATTAATTTTACAAAACTTAAACTCGATTTTAAGATACTATTCTTTTTAATCTATATTGTGGAACAACGGGAATTTCTTCTGAGATATTCAAGGTTCGTGACTTGAACTTTGTTTGGGTCCGTTATCAAATTCACTTCTTTCCCGAAACCCCCAGCCTCGTGCTCAAGTTTTAAGCTCATTTTTGTTTTATTTTTTTTTAGTCCGTTCTTTTGTTATTAGTATCACTTTCATCTTATAGAAGCATAAACCTAGACTTTTTATCACGTTTATCTCAGCTGGTTTGGAATCGAGACTTGTATATTATATACTCTTAATATCGATAAATGACACAAGCTGAAACACTTCCATTTTTAAATACGATAACAAATGCTATTAGAAAGCTGAGAAAAAATGCTCATCACTCTATAAAAACGTGAATAGCAAATAAAACGAGCATTAAGTAAGTCCTGTGATTTATATATAGGTTCGACCTGTTGGAAGAAAAGTACAATCAGTCAGCAGCTTGTAGTTTAGCTGTGATGTATTGACGTGGCAGACTTAGAGTGGCTATAATTTTATACAAATTGAAGAATATGCGTGTCAGGCGGAGGGTTTCATTTATAATAATTGCTGTAAATGACACCAACACGACGATCTAAACTTGATGTATGACCAGTCCGTGTGGAACAGTTCTTTTCTGAAAGTCGTCTATATTCTTTGTTATGCTTTTAGAACCATTAGAAGGAAACTTCAGAAAGTCAAATTAAGTAAAATTTTGGTGATGAAATTTTTTTTGGTAAATTTTCGATGATCTGTCTTAGAAATAAAAGAAGAAAGATATGTGTTTTTTTGACATTAAACAAAATTATATGCCATGAAATATATAGTCAGTGATGTATTTTAATGCTTTATATAATTGGGCCAGGCATGGCAAAGCGTGTTAAGGCGTGCGACTAGTAATCTGAGGGTCGCGGGTTCGCATCCCCGTCGCGGCAAACATGCTCGCACTTTTAGCCGTGGGGGCGTTATAATGTGACGGTCAATCCCACTATTCGTTGGTAAAAGAGAAGCCCAAGAGTTGGCGATGGGTGGTGATAACTAGCTGCCTTCCTTCTGGTCTTACACTGCTAAATTAGGGACGGCTAGCACAGATAGCCCTCGAGTAGCTTTGTGCGAAATTCAAACAAACGCTATATAGTTGACAGTTTTGTTCAAAGGAGAAGTGTGAAATTAGGATATTGAAATCATATTGAAGAAAACACACGAATATTTTATTTACAATATTTTGTTCGAAAGTAGGTGTTTGTGTTTTCTTAAAGTAAACACCGAGGGGAGTCGAACGCCTGATTTTAGCATCGTAAATAAGCAGACTTGCCGCTGTACCAGCAGTGGCGGTATGTGAAACTTTAGCTGCAGTTCTTCAGCTGATTGCAGCATCCACAGTCAGTGTTAGAGACATCGCTGAATCACAGGTTATGTATTTTGTTGTTTAAATACATGAATAGCCTTCTCTAAGTTATTTTGAACTGAATAAATACACCTCATACTAAGAATTCGCAATAACTGATTAACTGAGCATTTTGCCGTTGATAAAATATATGAAAGAAATAAAATACTTAATCAAACAAGAGTATTGACCGAAGTATATGAAAACTGACTTGGAATGGTAGACACCACTTTAATTATTGTGTGACAGTTTAAAAATAGAATACTAGCGAACACAGGAGCAGAAGATTAGAAAATTAAATTAGCGGTCTAATTATTTTTAAAATACTAGTGATTATATCTTAACACGAAGAAGTCTGACACAAATGACAGCTAAATATCTCTCAGTGACCCTGAATTCGTACTTGTATTTTCTGAAACCACCAGTAAACAAACATTTCAGTGATTGCAAAAATAAAAGTTTCGATAAAGTTTCATTACAAAATATATTTACTTGATATTTTATGTTCAATATTTATGTTTTTGAAAGAAATAATGAATACAAATTTCCTAGTATTTGTAATACTTTACCTGTTTCATTACCATATCTTTCCCAAAACAATACTACCATGATACTTTGGAGTTTCGCTCTCCAGCCGTGAAGAAATAGTATTGCTCTTCAAGCTTCCTAATGTTTACAAGTTTCAGATCAGTAACGAAGTACTAAATATTATTTATCGCGATACTGAAAGAGAAAAGTCGAGAAAAGGTTTATTTGGTTGTTGTTTTTTTTAATTTCTCGCAAAACTACACTAGGGCTGTCTTCATTAGTTGTCCCTAACTTAGCAGTGTAAGACTAGAGGGAAAGTAATTAGTCGTCACTACCCATTGCCAACTTTTGGGCTGCTCTTTTACCAACGAAAAATAGGATTAACCGTCACATTGTAACGCCCCCACGGCTAAACGGGTGAGCATGCTTGGTGTGACGGGGATTCGAACCCGTGACCGTCTGATTCGGAGTCAACTGCTTTGACCACCTGACCATACTGGGCCCTAAAAATAGGGAACAACATACCGGAAACGAAACAACTACGCATTTAGAATTCGGTTATGTTCATCATCTTTCGTATTCCAATCATCAATCAATCAATCAATCAAATGCCATCCAATTCCTGACGAAACGTAGGGCCGCAATTGCTGCGGTTACTTTAACAGGCTGATTTTTTTTAAGTGAATAGGTTGTTAGCCTATTGCACAACCCCCAACCTGGAGGACAATTTCTCAGCCCACCGAGGGGAATCGAACCCCTGATTTTAGCGTGTAAATCCGGAGACATACCGCTGTACTAGTAGAAAAATTCTTGGAAAGTCACAGCAAGCCAATCAGTCATATTACCTTCATTGTTGTAAACACAGGTATCACAGTCATATTACCTTCATTGTTGTAAACACAGGTATCACAGTCATATTATCTTCATTGTTGTAAACAGTCTTTTTTTCTCCTAAATTTATGTTTCACATGCGAAACGCTTCAGTTATATTTTCTCTCTTCACTCCGATGAACTAATTCATCAGTATCTAACTGTTATTTTATGATAATTGATGATATTATTAACACCAGTAAAGTATAAACCAGGCACAAACAACGATTTTTCAGTAAATATGTAAATAAACTGTGGAGCTGGTAGAGTTGAAAATTAAGTGTAAGCTACACGTTAATGAACAGCACTTACATTTTTGAGTGATGTTTTTTTCTAACTCATTGAAGTCTTTATAAAACCCATATTTCTCTTTTGTTTAGGCTTTTTGGTTTCTGTGTAAAAGTGTACTATTTTTTAAATTCTTTACTTTTTAAGAAAAAATCTGGAGAAAGTGATTGGATACGTTTTTGTTGCACTGTAGAAGATTAGTTTGCTACCAAAAAACAAAATAAGCTGTCGAGTGTCTGATTTAATTTGAACACTCCATATTCTTCTTGCTGCAATCCGATTTGTTAATTATTTATTGTGCTAGCTCTCCTGAGTGACGTAAAACGCACTTCATTTGACCGCAACAGGACTGTAATACAGCAGAAAAAGAAATAGTTTTTGAGAAGAAACTGACCTGGCATAAGGAGTGACATGTTTTGGAAATGTAATTAATTTTATCTTCTGCTGTTTAAGAAGGATGGATTAGAGTACAACTGTTGATTTTCTTTCGAACTTACTAGCGCCTAGAAACCCAGCATTCAGGTATACGTATTACTCTTATGATAAAGGTGAAAGATTATTTAATATTATCCAAATTATCAAAAACAAAATCGATATATTTCAAAGTGTTTTTTTTTTATCTACATATGTGGCAGTTCTTCTATTTGGATATCTGTCGTTTATTTTGTAAACAATGGAAGCACTCTCTTTTTAGCTCCAAGTCTTGTTTGTAAAAGGGAAAAACGTGCTGTGTATGCATCAAGTTATTCGATATTAATAAATTGACATATATAAAAATAGTATATTACTGATTTATTTAAGAAACATTTTCACAATATCAAACTTAAAAGTCCTTTCACATTTCCAGGTGAATGTTTAGCAGGATTCTCGAAGACATAACTATCTCATAAAACTGGTTTATCAAGAGTAACAGCAGGGTTTTCACAGACACAACCATCTTTTATAATGCATTTATCAAGAGGAACAGCAGGGTTTACACAGACACAACCATCTCTTATAATGCATTTATCAAGAGGAACAGCAGGGTTTTCACAGACACAGCCATCTCTTATAATGCATTTATCAAGAGGAACAGCAGGGTTTTCACAGACACAGCCATGTCGTGTTAGAGGAATATTGTAAAAAGTGATTTAGACATGAAAAAACCATGTCAGAGAAACATAACAGTAACAGATGGCGGAAGATAAGCATTAACATGATTAGTGAGACACAAACTGTGAAGTTTATTTACAACAGCAAGGCTCTGTTAAAAGAAACCTTTACTAATGCAACTGCACAAGATGGGTTAGCATGATAAGTATATCCACGAAAAACGTCTACTGATACCAAGAAATGCAAAAGCAGGATTATAATGGTCTCAATAACATAAGAATGGGGTGGAAGATTAATAGAATAGTGTACTTTGATCAGATGGAAAGTGTTTTTTACTGGTTTATCTTCTGATGCACATTCTTATGTTTAGTGAAAATTAAAAACAAAATTTATAACATTGAAAGTCTTGGTACATTAGTTAAGCATAAGGGAAGATCTGCGATTACATGAATGTATATTTAATGGAGTAGTTTAAATCCTGTAATCATATCGTGGAAAGTAAAGTAACATCAGATAATTACGTAAAATGTATTGCAGGTCTAGTTTGTTCTGTGATAAATATTTAATATCATATATAGTTATTATATTCTGGGAAAAAGTAATTTATATGACTAAAATTGTTAAACATTAGTTCAGAGGACACGGGGATTAATTTGGTTATCAAATTTAAATTATGGAGATTCTCTATCTTCAGTTCTTGAAATAGAGTTTCATACTTTATTTCCTTAATAAATATCATTTTACAAATTGGAAGAAGCTTTGATAGCCGAATAGTAAAATATAAAATATAATGAGACACAACACCTTTTTTCATTAATTCATGTCATGTTGATACCGTATTATCTGTTCGTGATGGAACCACTCTGAATTAATAAAAAAAATGTATAAAAATTGACTGGTGTTTCCTTTATTTTATTCGAATTATATATATTTATATTTTACATTCTTTTGTGAGTTATACATGTATAAAGACATCTATACATATACTCTTTCATGTTGTTTTTTTTCATTTTATTCGCACTATTGTACTTATGAGTTCAAAATTAGGGCTATATGCAGTTAGCTCTTTTGTGGCTTTACTAATGATTCTGAAACATATAATTTTTTTCAAGCTGATAAAACAAAAATAATTTAGACCATCTTTATGTGTACAGAAACTAGAGTTTAAATTAAAATTTATTGTGTGTGAATTTGAAAGGAATGTTCGAGAAAGAATCTATTGTGTCTTAGGTGTGGTATGTTTTCAACCTCTATTGTGTCTTGGATGTGGCATGTTTTCAACCTCTGTAGTGTCTTGGGTGTGGCATGATTTCAACCTCTATTGTGTCTTGGGTGTGGTATGTTTTCAACCTCTGTTGTGTCTTGGGTGTGGCATGTTTTCAACCTCTGTAGTGTCTTGGGTGTGGCATGTTTTCAACCTCTATTGGGTCTTGGGTGTGGCATGATTTCAACCTCTATTGTGTCTTGGGTGTGGCATGTTTTCAATCTCTGTTGTATCTTGGGTGTGGCATGTTTTCAACCTCTGTTGTGTCTTGGGTGTGGCATGTTTTCAACCTCTGTTGTATCTTGGGTGTGGCATGTTTTCAACCTCTATTGTATCTTGGGTGTGGCATGTTTTCAACCTCTATTGTGTCTTGGGTGTGGTATGTTTTCAACCTCTGTTGTGTCTTGGGTGTGGTATGTTTTCAACCTCTGTTGTGTCTTGGGTGTGGTATGTTTTCAATCTCTATTGGGTCTTGGGTGTGGCATGTTTTCAACCTCTGTTGTGTTTTGGGTGTGGCATGTTTTCAACCTCTATTGGGTCTTGGGTGTGGCATGTTTTCAACCTCTATTGTGTCTTGGATGTGGCATGTTTTCAACCTCTGTAGTGTCTTGGGTGTGGCATGATTTCAACCTCTATTGTGTCTTGGGTGTGGTATGTTTTCAACCTCTGTTGTGTCTTGGGTGTGGCATGTTTTCAACCTCTGTAGTGTCTTGGGTGTGGCATGTTTTCAACCTCTATTGGGTCTTGGGTGTGGCATGATTTCAACCTCTATTGTGTCTTGGGTGTGGCATGTTTTCAATCTCTGTTGTATCTTGGGTGTGGCATGTTTTCAACCTCTGTTGTGTCTTGGGTGTGGCATGTTTTCAACCTCTGTTGTATCTTGGGTGTGGCATGTTTTCAACCTCTATTGTATCTTGGGTGTGGCATGTTTTCAACCTCTATTGTGTCTTGGGTGTGGTATGTTTTCAACCTCTGTTGTGTCTTGGGTGTGGTATGTTTTCAACCTCTGTTGTGTCTTGGGTGTGGTATGTTTTCAATCTCTATTGGGTCTTGGGTGTGGCATGTTTTCAACCTCTGTTGTGTTTTGGGTGTGGCATGTTTTCAACCTCTATTGGGTCTTGGGTGTGGCATGTTTTCAACCTCTATTGGGTATTGGGTGTGGCATGTTTTCAACCTCTATTGGGGTATTGGGTGTGGCATGTTTTCAACCTCTATTGGGGTATTGGGTGTGGCATGTTTTCAACCTCTATTGGGGTATTGGGTGTGGCATGTTTTCAACCTCTATTGGGGTATTGGGTGTGGCAAGTTTTCAACCGATTTACAGTGGAATTTGATTTTTTTATTGTGAAAAAGAACAATACAGCGGTCTGTCCGAGTTGTGTCCACCACAGATATTTTTAGTATTATAAGCATCCAAACTCATTGCTGAGCCAGTGAAAGTTGGTAGCTTATAGGTGGAAAGCAAACAGTTTGATCAATATTATTTAATACATTTTATAACTATATTTACACCTATAAATCTAAAATAAAAGCTATAACTCATAATGAAATAGAAGGACTTCCGTTCAGTAGACTTGTTTTAAGGAAATGGAAAGACATTTTTATAAAGAGAAGAAAAAATATCAAATCCATATGAAAAAGTATTTATGTTTCAAGTATATTTTAAAATAAAAAACAGGATATCAGCCTTAACAGAAACACAACAATCACAATTAAAATTTTGAAATCGACTACAACACGAACTGTTTTGAACAGTGGACAGTTCTTCTCATTCAACCTTTTGATTTGGTTTGTTTTGAATTTTGCGCAAAGTTACACGAGAGCAATCTGCTCCAGCCGTCTCTGATTTACCAGTGAAAGACTAGAGGGAAAGCAGTTTTGAATCCACAACCCTGAGATTGCAAGTCAAGCGCCCAAACCACGTGGCTGTGCTAGGTCATCGACTTTTCAATTTTTTAAACAGAAGGGTCCACTTTTCGGATGATCCAGAGCTTTTGGGTATATTTTATTATCTATTTTGCAATCATTTATTTTGTCAATATACATCCCTACTACGTATCATAAAATTTTCAAAATTCTTCACAACTATAGCTATTTTCTTCATAAAATCTGGATGTTAAAGCTTATTTGCACTGAAGTACATTATTTTGAAATAACTGACGTGTTACCTCAAACAGCTTGATTTATATTATAATTTACGTCAAGAGTATCTACACGTCACAGTGAACAATGCTTTATGTTTTATTCTATCAGATGTAATACAATTTTACATGCGTTATAAAAACCATTCTAAAGGGTTAAATAATTCGATAATCATTTTGTAATATTTTTGTAATTATTACGCAGGTTATTAATATAAACAAATTTATTTTTTACTATCGGTATATTTAAGAAAGCCTATTTGCACAAATGGATATAAGCTACAAAAGTCATTAGATCAACCTTCTTATTGCTTAGAATTGTTCAGAATATTTATATGTATTTGGTAATTAATTAATGTTTGTTGCTAAATACACGGATGGCCAAAATATGCTGACCAATGAACACAAAGAAAAAATGCGCATTCTGAGTTGTTAGACTCAACCACTTATTTGAGTAGAACTTCGAGAGATGAAAATAAAGAAATATTTTCAACATTTGTTTGTTTGTTTGTTTTGTGAGTTTCGCACAAAGCTACTCAAGGGCTATCTGTACTAGCCATCTCTTATTTAGTCGTATAAGACTAGAGAGAAGACAGCTAGTCATCACCACCCACCGCCAATTCTTGGGCTATTCTTTTACCAACAAATAGTGCGATTGACCGTCACTTATAACACCCCCACGGCTGGGAGGTTGAGCATGTTTGGCGCCACGGGGATGCAAACCCGCGACCCTCAGACCCTCTTAACACGCTTGATCATGCCGAGCCTTTAGCATTTAATAGGAAAAATGTGCACACTATAAAATTAGCCTAATTACTAGCTGGTCAAAAATTTAAGACCATACTGAAACGAAGCGTTAATCGGTAAACACGTAACGAAATTTGTGTTCAAGCATTAGCGTTGTTAACATCTTTCACTGATATCTCCTGTGTTACATTGGGTGAAAACATGGCAAAGACTAAAAAGTTGGCAGAGTTTAAACTTGTTAGAATTGTTGAGCTGCAAAAGCAAGGTCTCTCTTGACGTCCCTTCGCTGGTGAGATTGGGCGTAGAAAAACTGATGTTTCAAAATTTTTAAAAGACACTGAAGGATACGGAATGAGAATTTCCAGTGATCGGCCAAAGAAAATTTCGCCGGCGTGCTGCAGTAGGATTCGCCGGTTGTTCGGCAAGACACCAGCCGATCGTCGAACCAGATTAAGGCGCTTACGGACACAAAATGCAGCTCAAAAACAATAAGACGGCATCTACGAAAGAAAGGATTTAAAAACCGTAACGGTTTTCAAAGGCCACGCCTCCTTCCACACCACGAAACAGCTCGGTTATACATTGGTGAGAAGCATCAAACATGGGATGTAGAAAAGTGGAAGAAGATTTTTTTCTCTGATATAAATAATTTGGATGGTCCAGATGGCTTCCATCATTACCGGCACGATAAGAATATCTCACCAGAAAAACTTTGTACACAACACAGTGGAGGAGGTTTTATCATGATCTTGGGTGTTTTCTTTTTCCATGGAACAATGGAGCTTCATGTTATACAGGGGCGTCAAACAGCAGCTGGCTACATTGCCATGATGGAGAGAGTATCCTTATTGACTGAAGGCCCTCGCTTGTGTAGAAATGATTGCATCTTTCAGCAGGACAACGCTGCGATCCATAATACCCGAATGACAAATGACTTTTTCATAGCGAATAACGTGAATCTTATGGACCTTCCATCGTGTTCGCCCGAACTGAACCCCATTGAAAATTTTGGTGGTGGATGGTAAGGGAAGTCTATAGAAATGGACGTCAATTACAAACAGTGCATGATCTTCGTGAAGCCATCATTACCAGTTGGAATAACATTCCAGCCAGCCTTCTGCAAACGCTTATATCGACCATGCCAAAGCCAATGTTTGAAGTTATTCGTACTGACAGCTGTGCAACTCACTACTGAGACCTCTTGTTGGGCATTTCCTACCTTGTTTAGGACTTCGTTTTGGTATGGTCGTAAACTTTTGACCATCTAATATTTAGGCTAATATTTCAGTGTTCACATCTTTTTTGTTAAATGCTAACAAAGTTTTTTATTTTTCCTTTTCTTCTTCTCATCTTTCGAAGCTCTACTCAAATAAACAGTTGATTCTAACAACGCAAAATGCATATTTTTTCTTTATGTTCATTGGCTTTAAGATTTTGGCCAACAGTGTACCTACAACAATCGTGAACACTATGCTTCTAGTCTTGTGAATTTTTTTTGGAATGTACGAATGTGCGATATATTTTAATTTGTGTTCGCAACTATATATCTCAAAATAGCAAAGTTGAAGAGTTGCAAAGGTGTGCCTTGGATAACGCGTAAAACCTGACAAAATATCTTGACTTTTAATATGTGTGAATTATGTTTTCCAACCACTGTAAATCTGTCTTGTAAGCGATCACTAAAAACTGTGGTTAATGTCAAATAAACCACAAAAAGAATAAACTATTCTGAATGACTGTTTGTATTAAATGTTTTTTTTTGCATTCTATATATTTTAATTTAAAATATATTACTTATTCTAACTGTTAAGATCCAGTAAACTATTATTCCTAACTTTTTATATTAAAAATGCTATTTATAATCACTGGTTATACCAAATATGCCACTTCTCCATATAGGTCATATGAACTACACTATTCTTTTTAACTGGTCGTATCATATAAAGTAGTGTTCCTCGCTGGTCATAACAAGCATATTAAGTGTAGTATAAATCCTAATTGCTCACATTAAGTGTATTATTAATATTGTTTGGTCATATGAGGTATAGATATTATTTATTTTAACTGACCATATGGAGTATTGTGTTCATCACAACTGGTCATATGAAATATCATTTTCTTCTTATCTGTTCATATTAAACATAATACTCCTCGTAAATGGTCTTATAAAATATAGTATCCATTATAAGGGGTAGTGATAGGTATAACACAGATTGTTTGTTTGTTTGTTTTTGAATTTCGCCCAAAACTGCACGAAAGCTATCTGCACTAGCCATCCATAATTTAGAAACGTATGACCAGAGGGAAAGCAGTAAGTCATTATCTCCTACGACAACTCTTGGGCTACTTTTTTACCAACGAATAGCGCGATTGACCGTCACAATATAATGTCCCCAAAGATGAAAGGGCGAGCATGTTTATTGTAATAGTGATTGGAATCAGTGACCCTCAGATTACGAGTCGAGTGCCCAAACCATCTGACCATGCTGAGACAAATATATATTTTAATTAGTCATACTACATATAGTATTCTTCCAAACTATTTATATCAGATTGAATTTAATTTAGTATTCGCTATGATTGATTATATAAAACGTGTTCGTCATGACTAGTTGCATAAATTAACAGTATTTTGTTGACTAACTATAGTCGTTCATTAAAATATAATATCATCATATTCTTATGTATAGTTTTATCTTCCAAATAAGCACCATTTACTGTGTGTAGATAAAGAAAATGGCTTTTATCAGTCAGTTCCTGAATATCTTCTACAGTGTATTTTAACTCATGACTTAGAATCCGGTGCATTAAAAACAGCATATTTCAGTTGACTGATAGATACATTTCAAACAGACAGAATCCAGAAACAGGATATGTTGATGACTCTACGGTTAAAGAACTTAACAGAGCTGGGTGACACCCTGTCATCCATCACAACATTTCAGAATTTTTTCGAAAAAATCATCTTCCGGTTATCAGCGAATGAAAAATAAAAAGAACGAACGTTATTTTTTTAATACTGAATTATGCTTTTTTCTTTTCCTTAAAAAACCTTTTATTTAGCTATATAGGTTTAAAAAGTTCAAATAACCACATTAATACACTTAACACTCATTTTTGTTTGAGCTATCTATTTCTGGTGTCAATTCGAAAGGCTTACAAAATGTAAAATTTGCACCACATTTGGAATGTGAAACATTCTATTGTATTCATTCTCAAAACCAAGCCACAGCATGAAAAGATCTCTGAATCAAAAAAGTGACTCACATTTACTGTAACGAAAACAAACGTTAATCAACGTTTTGGCTAAAGAGTTCTAAAAGAAAAAAGACTGGGATGGCGTGTTAATATATGAAGACGAAAGAACATTTCCCGTTAGCTGAGAGTCAAAAGAAAGTGAATGAACAAGTGTTGAACAATATATCAACATATGGTTGAAAGATGCCAATAATAAAAGAAGGTGACGAAGGCTGGTGTTATAAAACAGAGAAGGCGCATATAAAACAAATACCATATACTGAACCTCTCCACACTAACATATTTACCGATATAGTGACAAGTTTATTTAAAACAAAAGTTAGATAACGTTGTAACTTTGTACATATATATATGAATTTTTTTGGCCAAAAATTGTTTTGTCTGAAAGTAAGTTTTCTCATTTATATTCCTTGGAAATAACAACTACTTTTCAGAGTCATAAATACTCAGAAATAGCTCTCCGATATACATGTACTAATATTTACCTATTACACACTCAACACCTATACACTACTAACACAAGCACATACAAATAAAAATGCACAGTTAGTTCTTTTTCAGAGGATTTCAGGTGCTTTTATTTAGATCATATGAAAGATGGAGCTTAATCTAATTTACTTTAAAGTTCTTAACCATTCTAATTAAATTTGGTTCTGTGAAGAATATTCATTAGTTAAGTGGAAAGAGAGATGTTAGAATAGTAAAGAAGACCAGTTTTTAAGATGAAATAAAGTTTTGAAAGGAAAATAACGACATTTTGACGTCCTGTTTTGTTTTTAAAGTCTATGCTTGATATTAACATCTGTAGGATTGTAAAGTTTCAACAAAAACTTAAAAAATCCAATCTTTTGTTTAAAAGAGCTAGAGATAACTGTTAGAATATTTTGAATTTAATTAAAAGCCAAAAAGACTAACAGTGCTTTTCGCTCTTTACATCTGTTTTCTACATGATCATATTCGCTGGTGAGAGTTTTTGTTGTTGCTTAGATTGATAAGCCATGAACGTAAGGACGCCATTTTATTTTATTTTCAAGAGAGTTAAAAAGAGTGCAGATGGAAGCTGGTTTTGTAACGACTGAAAGAAGCTGTTCTTAGTGTTTTGACTAAATATTAAGAAAAAAAAGGCAACATTACTTTTCCGTCTAATTTTAATTTTCAGATATTTTCTTATACGGATGAAAAAAATTAAAAATACAATTGATTAGCACATTAATACTTTTTCAAAGTCAGAAGTATCAAAACTTACTGATAGACGTCGGCTTAAAAGACTCCAAAAAGAGCTGAAAAATACAACTTATAACAAAAGTAGCTTTGAAAATGTTTTTAGGGCCAAGATGTTAGTCAATAGTGAAAGGAAAACTTTTGAGAAAATCGTATTTTTCCATCAGCATACCCTTGTAAGTGTTCATTACTATATACTTCTAAAGATTCAGTTTTTAATGATAAAGCTTGCTATTCAGTCCTTTAGAATTAGTAATAACCATGGTAACCACCAAAATGTATTGAAAATTTCTGTTATCAGCACTTCATAGAAACACAACTACACCGTGCATATCCTAACAAAGAAAGGGGTCTTCAGATCTAATCATTGAGCCAGAATATTGAAATGTTTTGGATGTAATGTGTTTAGAAAGTGTTATTTTCTGCTAAATCATATATTTTAAATATATTTCTGAGGCATTTCATAAAACAAAAAACATGCAAAGTAATTTTTACAAGGTACGTCACTTTCTATTTAAGCTTAAAGAATTTCAGAACGTTTTTGTTGTTGTTAACGTAAATATTGAATAGTTCTGAGAAAAGCTTCTCTCGAGTTATCATCTGATTGAAAATACTTTCTTCAAAAGTCTTTATTTGTCATATAATAAACTTTGTCACATTCAGAGTGAAACGAAAATGTTCTGGCAGCCAAAAGATAATAAAAACAGGTGTCCTTTACAGAAATTAAAAATTAAAGCTTTTGGAAATATTTGTTTTGTGCAAAGTTGCATGTGAGACTATTTGAGCTCTTGATGATACGAATATTGATCCCAAAAATTTCGCGTTGTAATTCCTCAACAGAAACATGAATCGAAAGAAAAAATGCTTTGGAGATTATAGATTTCTTAAAAGTCAAGTCAAATATTGTTTTCGCGAAATGAGACTAAGTGTACCGTTTAGCAATTTTAACCCTACACTAAAAAAACATTCCTCAAAATAATTTTAAAATACCTACAGAAGAATTAATAAAAAATACGATTCCCGCCACCAATAAAAACAAAAGCAATAAAAATAAATACTTCAAATGTAAGGTAAGATCAGGATCTAAACATTTTATAAACAAATATTAGCAAGAGGAAATCTTCAATAGCCTCCGCAATAATTAGATCTCAAACCGTTCAAAAGTTGGAGCTATGGGCTGAACGTTTGAATTTGAAAAAAGAACTGAGAATCATTCTGTGAGCCGCTATGACGCTGCTAAAAATAGTACATATTATACATATTTTACATACAACAACACGTTAAAATGACAATTATATTATAACTTGATACTTAATGTCTCCTTGTGATGAAATAAGTACAAAGAAGCAGTTCACGTATAAAGACTAATTAATATTAACTGTCAGTTTTCTAAACAGTGGTGCATCCAATTCAAGTAGCCGCACAGCCTAAGATTCCTCTGACTGTGATACAAGTCCTGAAAGAATGCAATACCAATGCATGAGAAAACTGTTATACGAGAGATAATTTGGATACGTTTTATATTTAATCTAAAATAAGATACAGTATGACTTGCAAGTAAGTTAACGTGAGCTTATCTGTTATTTTATTACGTATTGCAAAGGATAGCCCTCCGTCAAGGACTTCCAAGATCGTCTATTGGCCACATGAAGCTCTCTTTCTTTATGACGTCATCAAGCCATCCTCCGTGTGTTCTACCTCTCTATCTCTTCCACTTTGCGTGGTTGCCTTTCTGTGACACTTTTCATCCATCTGTTGTATTGTAATCGAGCGATGTGTCCGGCCCATTTCCGTGTTGATGCTTGTTTCTTCATTTCATTCTTTGACAGGAGTTTGGCCGACTCACAACGCGCTGGTCAAGGAGTATCATTGACAATTTCTTACTGAAAGTGTCTTTACTGCAGCCTTCTGACATTTAGGTCTCACCCACATGTCAATGTAGGTAAAAACATTAGAGGTTTTAGGGGGTTCCTATCTCTCCCATAAGGTCCCTTCACTTAATAATACCAGATTGTAATTAATTTTAGTATTAATGATTAATTTGTTTTCGTATTATATATTTTAATTACTCAGTCTATAATAAACTACTTCATCTCTGTAATATCCATATCTCCAAAATAACTCCTTATACTCGAAAAATGATACACAAAAATATTTCTTCATAATTCTCCTGGTCTAGCATGGCCACGCGGGTTAAGGCGTTCGACTCCTAATCTGAGTGTCGCGGGTTCGAATCTTTATCGCACCAAACATGCTCGCCTTTTCAGCCGTGGGGCGTTATAATGTGACGGTCAATCCCATTATTTGGTTGTAAAAGAGTTGGCGGTGGGGGGTGATGACTATCTGCCTTTCCTCTAGTCTTACACTGCTAAATTAGATATGGCTAGCACAGATAGCCCTCGAGTACTTTTGCGCGATATTCAAAACATAAAAACAATTCATAATTCTCCATATGAATTTTTTTATTACCTATGAAGAACTGTAGCCAATCGATTACTTCTATCTTCATACGAGTAAGTGCTCAGAAGTAAACACTGATTATCTGATAACAACGTATATTTATGAATAAAAAAGAAAGGCTAAGAAAGCGTAAATCTGTCTGGGACTAATAATACAGAAGTACATAGCTCAACTCTTTCAACTGATTGAAAGCACATTACGATAGAGATTCAATGTTGTATTGCTACTATGTACGTACTCGTGTCACCAGGGATAACCTGATACATTATATATTCTCATACTCTCAACGCTAAAGCAATAGCTCATGAATTACCTGTTACTGTATGAATAATATCAATCAGTAATACTTCACTGGTAAAATAAATAGGTAAGATAAATCTAACTTTTGACAACTCTAATATAAATGTATAACAGTGAAAATTTGGTCTATGTAAATCAATATACAATTTGAATTAATTGCTGTCACATCCACATGATTTTCAAAATTAGCAACAGTTATGCGCAGGTAGCAATTCAGTTGCTGTACACGAAATTTGCTGAACGTTATGTGATACCTGTACGTGCTTTTATATATTTATACAAGTAATAACATAAAGAACAAAAATAAAGGTAGCTCAGAACGCTCAACTGCAAAAAAACAACAACATTTGTTCACCATAACCAAAGTGACAGGAGCAGGTAAGTAAATTGTCTGATGGTTATGCCACACGATCCGAAACCTGTGGATCATGGGTTCAAATTCCGTCATTGAACCTACTAGCCCTTTCACCCGAGGAAGAATTATAATACGACGATCAATTTCACTATTTGTTGGTGAAACAGCAATGGCCCGGCATGGCCAAGTGTGTTAAGGACTTCGACTCGTAATCCGAGGGTCGCATTTCGCATCCCTGTCGCACCAAACATACTCGCCCTTTCAGCCGTGGGGGCGTTATAATGTGACGGTCAATCCCATTTTTCGTTGGTAAAAGAGTAGCCCAAGAGTTGGCGGTGGGTGGTGATGATTAACTGCCTTCTCACTTGTCTTACATTACTGAATTAGGGTCAGCTAGAGCAGATAGTTTTCGAGTAGCTTTGCGAGAAATTCAAAACAAGTAAGCGAAACAGCAACCCAGTAGGTGGTGTTGATTAGCTGTTTTCTCTCTGGTCAATCGATTCAAAATTAGAGACAACTAGAGCAATTAGAGTCCCAAGTAGTTGTACGCGAGATTAAACAAACAAGTTAAATAAAATTGAGTGTGAATAAATAAGAAATATAATTTTCATTTTTTATAAAAAATCAACTTGATATTAGTAAATAAAAAAATAGGATTAAGAACTGTTACTCTTATTGCAATGAAAAGACATAAACTATTAGATGAAAGCAGGAAAATGTTTACTTTTTACAGGTTGGCGAAATTGTAAAGTGAATATCGTGGAATAAGACAGCGAACTTTATTGCTGGATATCAGTAACACTTGAATCAAGTCTAACTGACCCTGTGGGCGTCATTAGTGTTCGTTTTGTAATCTACCTTATGAACAACAGTATGGTTAATTCATCGTTGTCGCGATATTATGAGCATACCCAACAGTATTCAATGTGTCGCTCTTATTTCATTGAATTTATAGGTAACAAACAATGGTTGTATGTTGTTCGTCAGTTCATGAGCATGACGACTATAAATTGTTATTTGAAGATTGAAAGTCAGTCGTATTTTTTATTATTTATTTGGGATTAGTCTTAGCAAATGAGCTTCTTCATAAAATAATGCCAAATTGTGAGTTATATGTGATATACCTAACTTCCAAATGTATGTATAAGGGCATGAAATGACGTTGTATGGAATAAAAGAAGTAGAATTGCGCTAAAATACATGCATTTGGTGAGGTTAATTCTTCTCTTGAAACTGTTTTTTTAAAAAGGTAAAACCACTAGTGTTATATCTCTGATTGTTTGTTGTTTCGGTTTGAATTTCGCACAAAGCTACTTGAGGGTTATCTGCGCTAGTTGTCCCTAATTCAGCAGTGTATAGCTAGAGGGAAGGCAGTTAGTCATCACCACACACCGCCAACTCTTGGGTTACTCTTTTACCAACGAATAGTGGGATTGACTATATAACGCCCCCACGGCTGAAAGTGCGAGCATGTTTGGTGTGACCGGGATTCGATCTCGCGACCCTCGGATTTCCTTAACATGCTTGGCTATGCCGGGCCCTCACGTTTTGAACTCTGGTGCTTCCGAACCGCTGCCCGATATGCCAACAACTACACCCAGTTTATAAACAGAAAATAAAAGATTGAGAAAAACTCGTTAATGTATTATTTGGAGGTGTATCCAGTGGTGATTCCAAGAATGAATTTAGGAAATGTATATACATGTAGGTTTGCATTCAATGCAACTTTTTTTTTGACAGAAAAAGTATCACCTGAAGTTAAATATTGGAATTGTAATTCTAAATCTGGTCTTTTATCAGAATCTCGATTTAAATTATGCTAAAAAAATGTATGGTAACGTTGTCCCTTTTCAAACTTTCACTTTTCACGTTTTAACAAGCATACGTAACTCACTAAGGACGATCGGTGTGAATATAACGTTGTTAAGAATAGAACATCAGGCGTTGTTTTGCTTTACTGTTAAGGCACTATGGCACCCCGTATCTTCAGATATTTCAGAATACCTGCAATTAATATGTATTTTTAAGACGTTTAAATTAACACACTAACTTATATTAAAGATCATAATATCATAGTAGATAGTTGTTTGAACAAAATATTCTTATGGAGTTCTATATTAGGAACATCGGTTGGAGTTGACAGACTTGAGAAAGTTGTTGGATTTTGGTCACCTCAAAAGGAATTAAAAAGAAACTTTATAAAATTAGGCTTAGCTGCTGTAAATATTGAGAAATTCCCTACGATTACGAGACTTTGTAATCGTGTATACGGTTAAGCGCTGTGTTCGGGGTGTTTTTTTGAGAAAGGAATATAAAACACAAACGTTTAACAAAGTAAAGGAAGACCAGTAAATGTAAGATAGAACTGAAACCGAGATAGAGGCGAAAAAAGAAAGTTATGTATTATCAGTAATAAACAAAACCCAATCCTAGCTACATGTGTTGTTGATGATAACAATAAATATAATAATCAGTGATGACGAAAAAACCTACTCGTAGAGAAATATATAACTAAAAACGGTTGGTTTGAGTTGAGAATTTTTTTTTATATATAGAGGAGTGAACAACGTTTCGACCTTCTACGGTCATCGTCGGGTTTACAAAGAAATAAAGAGGTAACTGACCGATACACAATTTAAAACAGAAATTCACCGAAAAATCAGTATAAAAATAGTATACATTCCTTGAGACTCAGCACATGAAACAAAACAAAAACTCAACATACTAAAAAACCAAATAAACACAGCCATAAAACTATGCTCACCAGATAAAATTAACGACGAATCAGACAAAATATAATAATACTTCATCAACATTAATAACTTTTCTCCACAAACCGTAGAAAACGTTATACGCACACAGCAAAATCAGCTAACAAAAGTAAATATATCCCACGAATTAAAAAATCACGAAACCATATACTGCTCCATACCATATATTCCCGACATCAGCAGAAAAATAACTAACATTTGGAAAAACTAGTAAAAATATGACATTCCAGTTACTACCAAATTTATTCAAAAACCAGGCACAATACTGAGGTATATACAATATAAAAACTACACTGACAAACACCACACCAATATTATTTATAAAAATACAATGTGATAACTGCCATGACTTCTATATTAGAGAAACAAGTAGAAAAATGAAAACTAGATATAAAGAGAAGAGCACACAAAATTACCTTCACACGTTTTCGAACATTGCATGTTAAATAAAAACAGCATAACCATAGAAAACACCCAAGTACTAAATAAAGAAACAAACATAAACAAACGCAAATTAAAGAAGCCTTACTTATACAACTTAAGTCCAAAATAAACCAATACAAAGGATAATCTTTATACCTATATTAATAAATATAATCAAACATCTACGCACGCCCTCTACATTCCTACACTCGGTTACACAACCCTCTTCAAACACGAGGTCAGTTATCGGTTAGTTACCTCTTTCTTTCTTTTTGAACCTGACGATGACCGAAAAAAGTTGAAATGTTGCTCGCTCCTCTACATAAACATTTTTTCAACCCAAACCAGACTTTTTTAAATATATAATAAATACAATGTTTTGTATTTAAATTGGCAGAAGTCACTTACCCATAGAAATAACTTTAACCTGAATAAAATTGTAGAGAATATGAAACAAAAATGCAGTACGGTTATCACAGAGTGAATATGATCTAGAACAAACACATTTCATGTTTTCTCATCAAAATTTCCTAACACGCACCTTGCGACTTTTTTATTGTAACATACAAAAATTACTTTGTTAAAGTTTGTTTGTTTGTTTTTGGAATTTCGCACAAAGCTACTCGAGGGCCATCTGTGCTAGCCGTCCCTAATTTAGTAGTGTAAGACTAGAGGGAAGACAGCTAGTCATCACCACCCACCGCCAACTCTTGGGCTACTCTTTTACCAACGAATAGTGGGATTGACCGTCACATTATACACCCCCACGGCTAGGAGGGTGAGCATGTTTAGCGCGACGTGGGCGCGAAACCGGGACCCTCGGATTACGAGTCGCACGCCTTACGCGCTTGGCCATGCCAGGCCCCTTTGTTAAAGTAATTGCATTTAACACATATATTTAGTTTATTTGAACTCGGTGTGTTCCATTGTTAAACAGTCACCAATTTCATGTGGAATCCATAAATTCAAATTATACGAAACTACCGATTTTCTCTGTTAACTCGTTATCGAATATTCATGTTGAAATAAAGTTATTCGACTGACCTCTAGCTTTACAGGCTCTCCATTGAACGTTTTGAGACAAAATTATTCGAGAAACATCCAACCTTATCTTAATAAGTAAGGGTTGTTTGAGTGGACTTTAATTAAGGTAGTAATCAAGCGTAGAAATATCGTTTCTAATTTTTTATTACATCATTAAATACATAAATGATAAGCTTGTGCTTTTGGAAATTCATTGAAAACGTTGTAGGTGTAAAACTAACCGGAGATGAAAAGCTTTCTATATATTTGGCTATTGTGCTTTTAAAATAGCAGCTTCCATATTTTTGTCTTGTTTCCTACTGTGATAATCGCAGCTCTTATTACATTCCAGCAGAAAACTGGGCGTTACAAAAATACTGACACAGACGTGCTTTAAACGCCGTTTTTCACAGAAAACGTTAGCTATCTGTCAGTACTTGAACTGCACTGACGTTAATTATGAGATGCCATGAGAAGTATATAACCAAATTCCTAGTCTCACGTGTAGGTTAGTAATGGACGTGAAACTAAATTAACTCGAGAATACGTTAGCACAAGTTTCCTCTGTATGTACGTAAGCCTATTAAAAACATACTTTATTTTGTATCAAACATCTAACTATCTTGTACTAAAGCACAAAAATTTCATCAGGCCGAAAATTCCACCATTTTTGTGTAATAAGTGTATCAAATTAAACACGTTAGAAACAAATTTTGATCTTATTTCGCCCACTTTACAATTAAATCTATTGTGTTTTATGAAACTTTAGTGAGGTAGTTTAGGTAGAAAAGTAAACACATTCCTTCATTTTGACTAGTTTCTTTGTGTTATCTTCTTTTTTTAAAGAATACTTTCACCACGTGCGGGTAAAATTGTTTGAGTATCAGCAAGATCAAGTGAGATGAAATGTAAATATAGTTTTCTAAAATATTTAGTAGCATGATTTAGCTATATTTACTAAATAACTTCGTAATACAGCTCTTCATATTCAACAAATACTTCACATGCAAAAAGTATAAAAATATATATTTTTGTACCTCTTTTCAAGTACTTTGAGTTAATTAAAAAGGTACTGCAGTGTCCATTAACGAATGTGGAATGTTAGCGCATTTTATACTGCTAGTGTTACTAAAAGAAAAACGTTTACATTCACAAAATGGCTTTCCAACAACCACTTCGTATCTAACTGCTGAATAAATCAATGATATAAAACAAGTATTTTCGTTTAACATTACCATTTATCAATTGTTTAATAAGTTATGCTCTTCATAACTGTCAGTGTATAATTTATACAAATATTCAAGATTAACAACACTTTATTTATACATCAGCTTTGATCTATTATCAACAAACTACTTACGAATCATCTCTGTCTCAGCTAAAACGACCTGGAATGAAAGTATGGGTAAACATTGTTAGTAACGAACAGTAGTTATACTGAATTCATCAGTCACTTTGTGGTCACTCACTAAGCTGCTCAATCGGTTGACGTCAAGCCCAGTACTTAATCATTATATCTAAGCTGTGAGTCTCTGGGAGCATGAACTAGGTGAGGAAAGGCATTGGTCACTCTTTGATAGATTAGTGATATCGAGAAAACCCACTTGTAGAGAAATATAAATGTAACAATGGCTCGTTTGGGTTGAGACATAAGGTAATTCTCTGTACTTATTTGTACATATCTGTTACCATTATGTCTGAACAAGCATACCGTACATCACTATTAACAGTACACGCTCACAGGATCATTAAGAAACTAAGAAATTTAAACCAAAGAATTATCAATAGAAGAAATGACGTCTATTTCATTAAACAATGTAGAAATGAACAACTAACCCCTAATTTTGTAAAGATAAACTATCAAAAAAATTAATAGACACACAAACATTATCCAAAATTTACAAAAGAAACTACTTAAAGCCATGTTGAACACAAAATACAAAGAACTACATGACTTATAAAAACAAAAAATGTACCTAGACCATCAACTGGTATGCTGCACTAAACCAGAGATTTACGAACTTTTACAACGAAATATAAACTAAATCAACACTAGGAATGACAGAGACAAAAAGATCTGCCACAACAAAAAACTAGAAAAACTAAGATGCAAAAAAACAAAAGAGACATCACGACAAACCGTTGACTAACCTCATAATCAACAGATCCGACCGATAATTAAACACAGACGAGATACATCTACTAAATAAAGGACTCAACTTCGCAATAGCACCTAGGTACATTCCAACCTTAGAAATCAAAACATGTTCAGAAGATCTAGCCAGGAGACTTGTGACATTTTCTACAGAAAACAAAAACAAGGAAACAACCAAAAACAACCAACAAAAAGTAGACAACTTACATAATTTTATTGACATTCAACAGCCAAACTTCCCAGGAAAAATTAAAAATTTATATTTTCCAGAAACACCTAAAAACAACATCTCAAACGATTTTTAAAGAATTTTTCTCCAAAATTATCAACATAATTTCACAAAACAGAAAACTAAAAAAACAATCTTACAAAAAGATACATTAATTCCATTGAAACCTAAAACAAGACAAAAACATAAAAATTCTAAAAGCAGATAAAGGAAACGCCAAAGTCACAATGAACACGAATGAATACACCAAAAAAAATGAAGAAAATCCTATCAGACACTGACAAATTTAAACCATTACACACATATCTAACAAAGACACATGAAACGCAACTAAAGAAAATACAACTAAAAATGATAAAAGCCATCACAATTTCACAAACACTTTGTTCCTACCTACGTAAAATCGACTCACGAACACCCCAAATGTACGGCAAACCTCATAAACCAGATTGTCCACAACGACCAATAATATCCACATATGAATCGTTTAACTACAATTTTGGTAAATACATAGCATGGGCATTCTCCAAATATGTAACATCAGCCAGCTCATTCATCAAAGACTCTTTTAATTTCAAGTCTAATCTTATTCAACTTAGTCATAAAGCTTTAATGGCCAATTTCGATGTTATATCCCTCTTTACAGAGGTTCCAAACAGTGAAGCCTGCAAGATAGCCTTGGAATTCTATATCCGAGACCCTAACTCATCTATAGACATTTCCAGCAATCAATTAGCAAACCTCATAGAATTCATCACGATGAAGAGAAACTTCATGTTCAACAACCACAACTATACACAAACAAATGGCCTAACCAAGTATCACCAGTTCTAGCCAATATTTGTAAAACACAAGTTGAAACACAAGCAATCAATACAGCATTACATCCAACACTATACTGGTACATATGTGTGTGGAGTACAAGTTTGCGGGATTCACATCTACAGAACACACACTTAATTTTTTCAATCACATTAACGCTATACATCCCAACAACAACTTCACAAGAAAGCAATCAAATATAATTTCTTAATCTCAAAATTACAAGAACCGACACATAATTTAAGACAGAAATCCACCGAAAAATCACTCATACTGGACAGATAAAATTAACGATGAATTAGATAATATAAAACAATACTTCATCAACGTCAATAAGTTTCCTCCACAAATCGCAGAAAACATTATACGCACATACCCAGACAGAAAGCAAAATCAAGCAACAAAAGTAAATATATCTCACGAATCAAAAAATCACGAAACCATATACTGCTGCATACCATATATTTCTGACATCAGCAGAAACATAACCAATATTTGTCAAAAAGTAGTAACAAAATATGACATTTCAGGTAATACCAAATTTATTCAAAAATCAGGCACAAAACTGAAGTCTATACTATGTAAAAACTACACTGACAAACACCACACCAACATTATTTATAAAATACAATGTGATAACCGCCATGACTTCTATATTGGAGAAACAGGTAGAAAAATGGAAACCAGATTCAAAGAACATAAAAAAGTCACCTTCACATGTTTTCGAACACTGCAAGTCAAATAACCACAACATAATCATAGAAAATACTCAAATACTAAATAAAGAAACAAATATAAATAAACGCAAAATTAAAGAAGTGTTACTTATATAACAACTCAAGCAAAAAATAAAACAATACAAAGGAATACCTTTATACCTATATAAAAAAATAATATAATAAATAATACAAAATAATATATTCAAACATCTAAGCACGCCCTCTACATTCCGACACTGGTTTAAACAACCCCCTTTCAAACATGTGGTCAGCTTCCGGTCAGTTACCTCTTCCTTTCTTTGTAAACCTGACTTCGACCGAGAAGGTCGAAACGTTGTTCTCTCCTCTATATAAAACAGATTCTGACCGTTTATGGATATATATTTCTTTGATAGATTTGTTAGGTAGAATATTCATTATGAAACTTTGTAGAATGGTCAGCAACTGGCTGTTATGAAGGCACAAGTGTAGAGGATGACGTTTCGAAAGTCTTGCGCCTTTCGTCTTAAAGACAACTATTCTACAAAGAGACTTTACAGAGACTAGTGAAAATTACTGAAATTTCCTCTAATAATTCAGATTTTGTTTTTTTCATTCACGTTACATATGTTGTGGAGGAACCACAATGGCATATACCTCTTCGTATCGTTTACAAATGGGCTCCCAACATCAAAAACCGTTCAGAGTAATTTTGAAGACCTTTTCCATACGACCAGTGTAGCTAGCAGTCTGTAGGTAATGTTGGTGTTGACAACCTAGATTATAAGAAACATTAGGCCTGGCATGGCCGAGCGCGTTAAGGCGTGCACTCGTAATCCGAGGGTCGCGGGTTCGCGCCCGCGTCGCGCTAAACATGCTCGCCCTCCAAGCCGTAGGGGTGTATAATGTGACGGTCAATCCCACTATTCGTTGGTAAAAGAGTAGCCCAAGAGTTGGCGGTGGGTGGTGATGACAAGCTGCCTTCCCTCTAGTCTTACACTGCAAAATTAGGGACGGCTAGCACAGATAGCCCTCGAGTAGCTTTGTGCGAAATTCCAAAACAAACAAACAAAAACAAAAGAAACTTGAGCGAGAAGTTAATGATGAATATAATTTTTGTAGAAACTTTGTCATAACGTGTTTGACGTTATTTGGATAATTATGTGTTTGTGTTTGCCAGGCCATCTACTGTGTCGAACCTTTAATTTTGGAAGTGTAAGATCGAAGAATTACCACTGTACCAGAGAAGGACTGGATATTTTTGAAAACATTATATTCTAAAGAATTACTCTAAGCATATTTAAGTGATCAAGTAAACACCAACGCTAAAGCGTGTTATTTCGGTAGCTGTCGGATTTCATTTCAATGGCCCATTTATTCTTGGTAGCGAAATATTTTCTGTTTTTTAAAACCACATCTGATGTACATATGTGTACGTTTGTATACAAACAAATAAGGATTTTACTTTTTAATAGCTAAACCGTATAACATGACTCTTTTGTTGTTTAGTAGGATTTTGAAAAAAAAAAAAGTAATAAACTAGTAATTAATTACTGCACATATAGTGGTTCCAGCCTCATTCACAACGTGTTTGTGGTTCTCCATCGAGGTTGATAACGACAGTTTCTACTTTCTACGTTCTTACACAGAAGATAAAACCATCGAAAGATAACAAACTGCCGTCGCGTGTGACAACAAGTATTGAGTTGCGCGTCGAGACATCTCACCTTTTTTTCAGAGATAGTGACGCAGGCCAATGTTGTTGTCTCAGCATAACATAACACCTGCAGGCAGCCTTCAAAGTATGCGCATACTCATATGTTAGTCCGCGTGCTGGAAATACAATTGCGTATGGCGGCCTAATTTGTCATTTATACAGAACATTTTTTATGGTTTTAAAATATACATATTTCAGTTATTTATTTACAGACAGAAATGTTTTATTTTGCTTATAATTAAGACAGAGATGCACAATAGGCTACGTGTACTCGACCCACCATAGGTATCGAAATCCAAATTCTGGCATTGTCCGTAAATGTATAGCTACGCTGTTGGGGCGTGAAAGCGTTTATCCTTCAGAACAATCTAATTAATTACCGCACAAAATTTAAAACAAGTGCAATGATATATTTCGGTTACTTAATCAGAAGAAACGGACTGGCATGGTCAGGTGGTTAAGACACTCGACTTATAATACTAGGGTCGCGGCTTCAAATCTCCATCGCACCAAATATGCTTGTTTTTTCAGCCGTGGGGGCGTTATAATGTGACGGTCAATCGCACTTTTTGTTGGTAAAAGAGCAGCCCAAGAGTTGGCGGTGGGTGGTGATGACTAGCTACCTTTCTTCTATTCTTACACTGCTAAATTAGGGATGACTAGAGCATATAGCTCTTGTGTAGATTTGCGCATAATGCAAAAGAAGCCTAATCAAATCAGAAGACACAAATATCAATATTTAATTATTAACTATTAGACAATGATCACTTATGAATTAAGTTTCACTCGTTCACCGTTGTTGATATTCAAAATAATTAAAGAAATTGCTGATAAATAACACACAGCATTTTAATCCAGGTGTTTAAAATGCCCACATTTTGGCAATAGAATAAATCACACCGTTTTTTTCTATTTTGTTCTTACTCCTAAGAAGAAATGTATTATGTCAAACAACACAAGCATCTTCCTGTGACAGATACATTCAGAATTCTCATGATGACCCATTATGCACATTTATATTTCGTTATATTTACATGTTAAAAAATAATATGCTGTGTGATATGTGTTAAGGTCTATCAATGATATAACAAGTAATTCCTTTTGGGGAACTTCATGAAATCCATAACTTTTGGAACGTTGAACAACGAACGATTTGCGGTAAAAATGGACTTAAATGAAATTAGAATTTTTTTACTTTCCTTTGTCTGTTTAAATGCTTAAACACTTAAGTTGAAATTAGATTTGAAAATAACGCTTTATTAGTAGCCATTGGTGTTGTTTTATTATTTAGTTACTATTTGTTAACCATAAGTACCTCATGAAGAGAAAAGTTACTCTTTGTTAACCATAAGTACTTCATAAAGAGAATTGTTACTCTTTGTTAACCATAAGTACTTCATGAAGAGAATTGTTACTCTTTGTTAACCATAAGTACCTTATGAAAAGAATAGTTACTCTTTATTAACCATAAGTACCTTATGAAGAGAATAGTAACTCTTTGTTAACCATAAATGCCTCACGAAGAAAATAGAAATTCAGTTTGTTTTAAGAAAAAATGTTTTTGGTTGTTTTTTTTTAATTTTGCGCAAAGTTACACTAGGGCTATCTGGCGCTAGCCGTCTCTAATTTATTAACGTAAGACTAGATAGAAGGCAGCTAACCATCACCACCCATAACCAACTCTTGGACTAGTCTTTTACCAAAGAATAGAAAGATTGACCGTTACTTTATAAACCCTCCACGGTTGAAAGGACGAGGATGTTTGGTGTGACGGGGATTAGAACCCGTGACCCTGAGATTACGAGTTGAGCACCTTAACCTCTTGGCCATAGCGAGCCAAAACATATAAAAGGTGTCGTTTCAGACCATACTTTCTTAATATCCTAGTTTAATACTTGCTTACCAATTTAATGCTTGTTTCGTCTTAAACACTTTTCGGCGTCACATGCAGGTAGATATATACTGTTTGATTTCCATTAGAATCATCTTGATTTTAATAAAATAGTTTTTTAACAAATTCAAAAGTAAACATGTTTAAAAACGTCATCCATACTGTTGATTTTGACAGTACAGACAGTAGTCTACAAAAGTAACATCGATTACTCTTTAAATTGTGTTTATTAAGTTTACGAGGAGTTACCGACATTAATTATTTTATAAACGTTATTTTCCTATCTGTTTTTGAGAAGTTGAAAACGACAATTAAAAAAAACACCAATGGGACAAAACCGGAAATTGAATTAATAAAACTAAATAGAATAATTAAAAAAAAAACTGATCTCACCTTATTCATCAAATGAGTGAGATGAAGTGATTTAGATTGAGAAACGGTTAATATAGATTTTTATATCAAGAAGAAGAAAGTTATTTAAATGTTGAATTATATACATATTTGTATATTGATAGGCTTATTGAAATGGTTCATATCGTGTACTGTTTTGCACTGTTTAAACGAGTTTAATGTACAGTTACTAACAGGATTATCAAGAAGATGTTATATGAAAACATCTTTGAGGGAATTTAGATCTGTGTTAAACAACTGGAAAGTTGTTTGTTTCTATCTACTTCTCCAGTATCTGGACGCTGCATTTTTAAAGGATGCCACAAAGGAAATATTACGTGACTAATAAGCTACTTACCATAAGGTTTTTCTTTAGAAGCTGGCTTTTGGCGAACATGTGCTCCACTGAATACTGGCCACAGATGAAGGGAAAAAAAGAAAACAAAACTAATACTTGTCATTATTGTTCTTTTAGGAGTGTATTGGGAACCCTTGCTATATGTGCACAACATGAGTCACAAGTGAATTCTCATACAACCATTTGGATTCAGTTAACTCTTGCTTCGTCGTGTAAGAACTCTTTCTTGCACGATCCGTGCGGCCAGACAAATGAGTATTTGAGGGCTCCAAACGTGGCTTCTTTAAACACCCTTTAAATCGATTTACAGATTTACTTTCAGTTCTTAACTGAAGATGGCGCCACACGCTGACATACCTTGATATACCTTCAGAACAGCACTTTTGAAAAGTATATGCAGTTCAAAAGTGTTGTCAATATATCTTTCCAACTACTTTTTTGAAATTCATAAGATCCCATACTTGGTAAGTACCATGTGCTTATTACAGTCCCTGGTCTAGTGCTTTAATGCATACTTTCATAAATTTCTAGTGAAAAACCTTCATTAGCGTTTTTCTGGCGAATTATGCGAGAATACTGGAATATTTTTTACCGTATTATTTAAATTAACTGGCTGCTTAGTATACGAAATTCGAATATTATTATCACTTTTAAAATAATAAAAATATCAGTTGCACAGTAATCTTTTACAAATGAACTTTTCTATGTTAGAGGACTTTAAAATAATAAAGTTCCACATTTTAGATTCTTTATATAATAGCTATTCTTAAGAACATAGCTATTTATCATAATATACGTTTTAGAATTACTACGTATATATAATGGTGTAAATTTGAGAATCCTTACTCTGGTGTTATATTAAAACAAAGCTCTAGATCATAGTTTAAATTCTAGAAATCTCATGTAATAGTTACATTAAACATTAGGCTATATGTATTGCGATGCAAAGTTTAGAATCCTTATTATTCAATATTTTGGACGATATTTGTTTTGCATAATTCATGCCTAGAATAACAATTTATTCAAGTGCCCAAAAATTAATTTAAAAAACTCATAATGGTGTCATGATATGCAAAAGTTAATTCTTAACGTATCGTACTAGTGCCATAAACATCAAAAAATGATCAATCCTTAAGCCACGAGTGAGTTTAAATATAAATAACGAAAATACATGAGAATGATGTAAGTAAAGAAGATGAAAGTGAACGAAAACACCAACATCTAAAACAAAATGAAATTTATTGAATCAAACGACTGATTTATGACCTTATATACATATAAATATTATTTCTTTATATGATAATTTACTTTCATGTGCCATCTTTGCTTCCTTATACATCATCTCTGAAAGTTACTTTATAGTCAGTTTTAATAGGAGACGAATTCAGAAAAAAAATATTTTCTATATGTTGGATGTTAATATATTGTGGTTGACACATGATGACGTTAACAGGATAATATTTGTTCGCTGCCTAGATATGTTCATTTGTAACAAGATAGAAACTGTAGTAAGTGTCTTCGGGGGTATCCTTATCTATTTGGAGTAGCCCTGTCAATGACGCTGCAAGAGGGTTAAAACACAGCATCTGATCTATTGCAATGTGATAGAGACTGTAATGGGTGCATGCGGAGATATACTTATCAATGTGGCGTACCCCCTGCCAAGGTGACGAAAGATGATTGAAAATCAGCACGATGATGTCTACTAGTAGATTTGCCAGGTTTATTGGACCTAAATTTAGCACTGAATTTAGTTTTCTTGACCTATCTTAGGATCCCGGGTACGCCATACTTAAATCTGTGTTCGTACGTGTTCATAACCAGATGTGACAGACGTCCTCAAGCAGCACAATGAGTATCTTAGCGACGATTGTTTTCGGACACGAAATCAGTTGGGTGGTTATAGAAGTAAAAGGGGATAATAGAGTATCATGAGTTGCATACATTGGAACGTCTGTATGTCACTAAAGGGGTCTAAGAATGCAGTAGGAGTATACTATTATAGTTGAATATATTTCATGCAGACCTTACAGTAAGTTTTAGAAACTACTCTTATGATATTAATTTTTAAAATTATGGGACAAAGTAAACAAAAGGTGTGTGTGTGTGAAAGCCTTTTACATAAAAATATAAACACTCATCTTACTTCAGATAATAGAGGTTTGACAAATTACGCAATTACTAGCTGATGAGCAAAAGTACTCTAATTACCAGCATAGTCTTTGTTATAAATTATACTTAGTTTTAATTTAAAGTTTTCTTTATTACTCGTAAGGTAAAACTCATCAGAAAATATTAAAAAAGAAAAACGAGATAGCAATTTTATTATTTTTGTTGGTAGAAAAATGGTTACGTAGAAAGGAATTTGATGTTTCTTCTTGACAAAGGTTTTAAAAAGAGGTTACGTAGAAAGAAATTTGATGTTTCTTCTTTACAAAGGTTAAAAAAAAGTTACGTAGAAAGAAAATTGATGTTTCTTCTTAAAAAAAGGTTAAGAAAAGAGATTACGTAGAAAGAAATTTGATGTTTCTTCTTGACAAAGATTAAAAAGAGGTTACGTAGAAAGGAATTTGAGGTTTCTGCTTGACAAAGGTTAAGATGTATCACTTTATTATTATTGCATGGTCATTGTGAAAAGATATACAGACATTAACATAAGGACACTTTACTTATTTGTATTTTAACGTCTTTTTGGTTTTAACTAATAAAAAGATATAATTGATATGATATGTGTAATATGTGATAGATTCTACGATAACTAAGAAAATTACTTATGAAATGTTCCAACAACTCGGGGAATAATAAAAATATAAAGTGAGGCTCGATTAATTTTCTGATGATATCAAAGTATGTGTATATTTTCTTACAGCAAAGCCACATTGAGCTTTATGCTGAGCCCACCGAGGGAAATCGAACTCCTAATTTTAGCGTTGTAAATCCGTAGACTTACCGCTGTACCAGTGGGAGACAAAATCAAAATAAAGAGTAACATATGTTTATTATGTTTTAAATTTTCTAGAGAATATTGATTCGGTATTTTTAATACGCTCTCCGGCAAATCTTTTTTCGAGCGTTAGAAATGAGGTCTTATTCGTTAATACTTAAATAAATCAGCTTTATTTATGATAGTCAGGTCTCAAATGGAACGTTTCGTATGAAAAGGTCTCGGCATTGAGTGATTAAGAGAGTAGGCTGAGGATATTCGCACAAAAATCTCTAATTCTGATGTCTGGCAAAACCAGGTGGTTAGGGCGCTTGACTCGCAATCTGAGGGTCGCAGGTTAAATCTCCGTTACACCAAATATGCTCTCTCTTTCAGCAGTGGGGTTGTTATTATGTTACGGTCAACCTTATTATTCGTTGGTAAAAGAGTAGCCCAAGAGTTGGCGGTGGGTGATAATGATTAACCACCTTCCTATAGTCTTACACTTCTAAAATATACGATGCTAGAGCAGGTGGCGCTCGTGCAGTTGTGCGCGAAATTCTAAACAAATCAAACCAAACTCTAGTTTTGATACGATGAACAGGGGAAAAACATATCATTGGCAGCGTTTACTGCCAGCTCTGTGGCTACTCTAATCGTAGAAAAGTATTTGACCACCACTCTCATAATGCACCCAGGGTTCTAAAGTAGAAGGGTGATTTTATGGCAAAGATACGCGAGCCATGAATTCTCATATTTTACAGTTCGGAACGCTAGCTGTAGTCTTTACTCGCCTTTGCCCAATTACAAAAAAAAGCTCACATTTATTAAAAAAATCACTTCAAACCACATGTAACTCGATGGTAATTATATTTTTAACCAGCACTGAAGTATAATCTACATTTTCGAAATGTGTGTGTGTTTTCTTATAACAAAGCCACATCCGGCTATCTGCTGAGCCTATTAATGGGAATCGAACCCCTAATTTTAGCGTTGTAAATCCGTAGGCATACTGCTGTACTAGCGGTCAGCTATTCAAAGTGAAAGAATTATACTGATAACGATCACTAGATTGTAATACATTGTTATTTAATGTTACTTTAAAATAATTCAAATATGAGAACATTTAAAACGAAATATGTAAGTAAAAGTATGCTATAAATGCCGTACAATGGCTCTAGTGCCTCACATAGTTTTGGTTGGTTGTTGAATAAACAACTGATTCTTACAACTTATTAGTTTAAAAAGTACTGACACAAAACACGTACCATTCTTTTGCAACATTTTGTACCAGCATTAAGTACTCTGTAAGACATAAAATGAATTACACGTAATGTACATTGAAACCGAGTTACATACAAATAACCCTTTGAATGTTTAATACACTAAAATGTGTATTCTTAATGTGTACCTATTTATCGTCGAACAAAGAATTTTAAAAACAATTTTATGTTTTGTATTCATTCCTTGTTGAAGAAAAGTGTTAGGTAATTATTACGAGCATTGGAAAAGATTATTTGTTTTTAATTTCGCACAAAACTACGCGAGGGCTATCTGTGATAGCCGTCCCTAAGTTAGCAGTGTAAGACTAAAGGGAAGGCAGGTAGTCATCATCACTCACCGCCAACTCTTGGGCTACTCTTTTACCCACGAATAGTGGAATTGACCGTAACCTTTTAACGCTCCTACGACTGAAAAGGCAAGCATGTTTAGTGCGAATGTGATTCGAACCTACAATCCTCTGATTACGTGTCGAACGCCTTAAACATGCGGGGCTGTCGAAAGTGAATAAATAGTAAAATAAACTTAAACACGAAAACACAATTCAATAAGCTTGAAGTAAATCGATTTAATAGCACCATTTTCTAATCCGAGGGTTACGGGTTCGAATCCGCGTCAAACCGTGGGGGCGTGAAAATGTGAGTATCAATCCTACTATTCGTTGGTAAAAGAGTAGCCTTAGAGTTGGCGGTGGGTGATGATGACTAGTTGCTTTCTTTCTTGTCTTACACTGTTAAATGGGAGACAGTTAGCGCAGATAGCCCTCATGTAGCTTTGCGCGAAATTCAAAACAAAAACCAAGCACCACTTTCTTAGCATAAAGTTTAAGTCACGAGGTTAAATAAATAGGTTTTACTTTACAAACAATTTGTTTGGGTAAAAGTAAATGATTGCTCTTAAATACGAACAATAAGAATACCTTTACTTTTCCTTACTTTCAGTGTAATGGATGATACCAAATAGCTTAATCTGTCATTTTGGAAAAATGATGGAGAAAATTGGAAGTATAAAAGCTTTGTTTATAGTCACGAGTGCCTTCCTGTATGATATATTTATGTCTCTTTTGAAAATAACAACTTCAGGGAATCGTTATAATGCGCTGTGATTTATGAAACATCAAATAAACAACAGGAATTATTCTTTAAATTTCTGGTCTTCAAAATCTTGAAAGAGGATAGGAAAGAGATCACCAGTAAAATGATCTTTCAACCGACTCTCTTTGAAAGGAAATTTTAAGCCAAAAAGAACTGGAAGATGTAACAAACGAAATACCACAGTCTGTTCTTAAAATTGATACCTTATTAGACTGAAGTAAAAGAAGCATGATGCAAGACTGAAGTCCTTATTTTTGGAGTTTACTGGTTACATGTGGTCCGTTTAATTGTTTCATTTTATTTGTTGGAATTCATAATCTCGGATATCCATAAAGCTTACTTTCCTAATTCGCAGGGATTCAGAGTTTTAGGTAAATTGAAATCATATGTAAATTACGTATAAAAAAATTTATTATATATTTTCTAGGATTATCGCACAACAAATGCTCAAATCTAATTTCGCTCACTAAACGTGTTCAAACGAAGCAAGATCATTGATTGGTTTCGTAACCCCTTTGAAAGAATAGATAAGTGTGATATTATCGCTCACATTTCACTGTCATATCTCAAATTTTAACCTGTATTTATAATGGCATTTGATTAATAAATAATTTTGATAATTTTAATGTATTGTTTTCGACTTTTCGACGTGTATGCTATCCAAAATAATGTACGATTTTCATTCATAATTGAAATTAATAATTGTAACAAGAAAGAGATTTGAGATCTTATTCATTATTACTTGAGATTAAGTTAAACCGATATCGGGGAATTAAGCCCCACAACAGCAACTCTAAATAAGCAAGAACAAAGAACAAAACCAATTCTCTTGTTGTAAAGAAACATCGGTTTATATGTATTTTACTTAGTTGTCCCAGATTTAGGGCTGCAGTGAAACAAAGTTTCTATCAAGTGTGGACTTGGGTTTTATCTGAATCCTAGTAGGGGCGACAAACGTAATTTATGCTCATGGTATATGGTCGGACACAACGTCGAGATAGTGGCAACATGTAGTTTATGTTGATAGTTGTCCAAGTATCTAAATATTTCTAAGGATTAGAGTAGGATGGGACTACTTGTAACAGGAGTGTTTGTTTTTTGTGTTTTTTATTTCGCGCAAAGCTACTCGAGAGCTATCTGCGTTAGCCGTCCCTAATTTAGTAGTGTAAGACTAGAGGGAAGACAGCTAGTCATCACCACCCACTACCAACTCTTGGGCTAATCTTTTACCAACGAATAGTGGGATTAATCGTCACATTATAACACTTCCATGGCTGAAAAAGCGAGCATGTTTGGCGCGACGGGGTTGCGAACCCGCGACCCTCAGATTACCAGTCGCACGTCTTACCTACCTGGCCATGCTGGGCCTACAGGAGTGATTGTTACTGTTACAGGGGCGAGTTGTTACAGTACTCGTCGCTCAAGAAGGTCTGCAGTCATAGTGTTTGTATATCTGTATGGTAGCAAGTGCTCTTGCCTTGACGACGTTTGTTATAAAAATATCCCAAGACTTGTTCCCTTGCAAAAATTAACGTGTATATAATTTTTTTAATATGTTAGGCTTATAGGTAGTAAGCATACACGCAATTTAGAATGCGAGAATAGAGAAGTGATGAGTTATTTGTTTTTCAGTATCTATAGTACTTGTTCTTATTCACTGCTTGTTTGTTTGTTTGTTTTGGAAATTCGCACAAAGCCACTCGAGGGCTATCTGTGCTAGCCGTCCCTAATTTTGCAGTGTAAGACTAGAGGGAAGGCAGCTAGTCATCACCACCCACCGCCAACTCTTGGGCTACTCTTTTACCAACGAATAGTGGGATTGACCGTCACATTATACACCCCCACGGCTGGGAGGGCGAGCATGTTTAGCGCGACGCGGACGCGAACCCGCGACCCTCGGATTACGAGTGCACGCTCTAACGCGCTCGGCCATGCCAGGCCCCTTATTCACTGCAACAGTATATGCTTAATAAAGTCGCCAGAAGTGCTGAGATTTTTCAGATACATTAGTTCTATATAAAAGTCCCGAAGTAGCAGAATAAAACACACAACACATTTTACACCTATGTGTTATTCGACGCACACACAAACACGAAAAGCAACGTCTAATGACAGTGGAAAATAGCTTAGGTGGAAGCTACGAAAAAAAATTACTTTTTCTCAGGTGAATGGTGCGTTAAAGACAAAAAAGAAACAAAAACAAATTCAACGTGGCAGCCTGCTTGTGACAGTCGATTTGTGTGGTTTGTTACGTCAAGACTATTTCTGCAGAAAACGGTTGCAGTTGTAGAGAGTTGTCTCAACTTGAATGTAACGAGGAAATGCATCTTTCGTGTATAACTTCTAGAAAGATTGACTCTATGGACTGAAGACCCGCTATAATTCCTTTTTCCCCCTCACAACTGTGACATTAATACAAATTGTAAACTTTTTTATAAACTATTTTACCAGCTATGCAGTATCCATATATATGACTGGATAACTTAATTATTTGTCCCAAGCAGTTCTTCTGGATGTAAAGATGTGCCACACTGTGTGTGACCACATGCCCTACTAACTGATTTTTGGATACCATTTAAGCTGTGTATTAGAAAATATAAGAAGTCTAATTATTTCATAAGCTGTTTTTATGAATATAGATACAATTTAATATATGAAGCAAAAAATAACTTTACCTTTTCCGAATTTTATTTAATAAAATTTAAAACTTTAACTTCGGCTGGCCCGGCATGGCCAGGCGTGTTAAGCCGTGCGACTCGTAATCTGAGAGTCGCGGGTTCGCAACCCCGTTGCGCCAAACATGCTCGCCTTTTCAGCCATGGAACTGTTATAATGTAACGATTAATCCCACTATTCGTTGGTAAAAGAGTAGCCAAAGAGTTGGCGGTGGGTGGTGATGGCTAGCTGCATTCCCTCTAATCTTACACTGCTAAATTAGGGACGGCTAGCACAGATAGCCCTCGAGTAGCTTTGTGCGAAATTAAAAAAAACAAACAAACAAATTTAACTACGGATGTGGAAATTTTCCCAACTAGTCTAATTCAATGTAAAATGGCTAATCTAATAATAGACTTGGTCTGAAGGTTGTTGCTCACTAAAAATCGTGCTCTTGCATACACAGTAGCAAAGCGGCATACTTGCAATCTAATACCGTTAGAAACCAAGTTTCAGTACTCGTAATAGGCAGAGCACAAACAGCCCATTCTTTATCTTTGAGCTTATCTATAAACAAACCGAAATTCACAATTTTATGATAAAACATGTTATTTATGTTATTTTATTTGTTAAAAATACTGTTCCATACTATCTTCGTATGTCTAAATTAAGTTACATTTATTGTTGATTCTCAGCATGCTGTTAACCGATGGCTCAGTTCGGGGGCTCGTCACGCTAATAAGGGGGGAAGCTTAAATAGCTCTTTTCTCTTAAAAACGTTGCAAAAAAGTTTAGCTACGCGGTTGGTTGGCTGTGATGATCCAATAAAACAGTTAGTAAAATGATCGCTCCATTTATAATCTATGAATATCTAAAATCAATTTATACATCAACCTTTTGTTGTTGTTGTTTTGAATTAAGCACAAAGCTACACACTGGGCTATCTGTGCTCTGCCCACCATGGATATCGAAACCCGGATTTTAGCGTGTAAGTCCGCAGACATACCGTTGAGCCACTGGGGGGCGAACATCAACCATGTTGTTGTTGTTGTTTTGAATTAAGCACAAAGCTACACACTGGGCTATCTGTGCTCTGCCCACCATGGATATCGAAACCCGGATTTTAGCGTGTAAGTCCGCAGACATACCGCTGAGCCACTGGGGGGCGAACATCAACCAAGAATCAGATTAGCATTCCATTAAATATTTTTTATTATAAGAATTTAAATAAATTGTTTTTAAACGGCTGATAGGCTATAAATTTTAGACGGTCAAAACTAATGATAAAGAGACAAAAACTGTCATATCATGCATTTTAAAAGCATTTAACACAAAATTTCTAATTTGTTTTGTTTTGAGCATTCACATGCTAATAGGCTAGAGAGAAGTCAGATAGTTGCCTTGGGTTACTCAAAGCTATTAATGGGATTCTTTTTACAAACAGATTGCCTTATACTACTGAGCGCGATTTGTTTCGCAACAGAACGTGAATCGCAGGCACACAGCTCCACAAAAAGGCATCCTAATTTTAACTAAACGTAAAATTCATATTTAGAATAGATAATAGTGATGTAATGAGTTAACTAACCCAAGAACTCTTTTCATATTCAACGATTTTATCATTTTAATATTATCTTTAAACTATATGCGGACATACAACGTTAGAAAATGGATATCAATACCCTTGGTGGGAGTATTTACCACAGATAGCCTATCGTATAGTTTTGAACTCAATTACAAAGAAACGAACTTTACATTATATTAGTTTTGGTTGTAACGTAAAACAGGACATTAAAGAAAGATAAAGATTGGATAATATAACATAATGTAACATAATGGATAATGTAACATAACTCGGAAAGTAACTGACATGTTTAACAAGTGTTATATAACAATTAAAATAATAAAAAGAAATGAAACAAATAAACGAAGAAAAGCATACATTAATAATTATTAAATAAAGATATTAATTCATGAAGTGAAAAAGAGATTGGTTTGGTTTGTTTAGAATTTCGCTCAAAGCTACACTAGGGCTATCTGCGCTAGCCGACCCTAATTTAGCTGTGTAAGACTAGAAGAAGGGCAACTAGTCATCATCACACGCCGCCAATTCATAGACTACTCTTTTACCAACGAATAGTGGGATTGACTATCACGTTATAGCGTCCCCACGGCTGAAAAGCAAGCATATTTGGTGCGATAGAGATTCGAACCCGTGAAAACCTCAGATTACGAGTCGAGTGTCTTAACCATCTGGCCATGCTGGGTCGAGAAAGAGATAAAGAGGCTGTCTTTTCTCTTTGAAAAGGCCTCAGTCGCTCAGTGATAAACTTGAAAACCCATAACGCTAAAATCTGAGGTTCAATCAATGCAGTAGGCAGAACACAGATGACTCATTTATTACTGCAGTTGAATTATCTCTGGTAGTTTGTAGCACCATGTTTTACAGTCTGCTTCTCATATTGAAGCTTAGGATAGAATCCATCGATTCAGTCTATGAAGATCTGAATCTGACAGACTTTGGTCACGAAATGGGTGTCAAATCTTTCAAATGTCTCAGTCACAAGCAGTACCAGAACTAATGTATCGCATGCTTTTGTACACTTAAATATTACCACGTAGCTTACTGATGCTTAGAACACCATGCAGACTGACCTGCAGTAGTGAGGTAATTCTGATGTCAGGACATAATGGTGATGTTTTTCGACATCAAATTAATAACTAGCTATCTTCTAACCACATGTGGAATTGAGTGACGAGTAATTTGATTGTTAATACAAAGCTTATCTATGTTTCAAAGATCATAGTATTTAACTGTCGATAGCAGCAAACTAAGCCACAAAGGGTTCAAATTTAAATTTATTGTTCGTTTATCTTAAAATAACATTTCATTTGTAATATAAGCCCATGATATTTAAGACAATAAAAATATGAAAGTTTTAATTAATAACTATATCATTTCAACTTTCAGCAAATAAAATGTTTATGTAGTAATTTTCTGATTATTCTGCACGGCAAAAATTTTTCATTGTAAAACGTTATATTAGCAGGTTTCACTTTGTCATCTACACCCATCGTTTATTCCATTTTTTTCTTTAAAATATTATGTTATTCACAATATATATTCATTTTCTTTAAAAATAAGCAGATTTAGATTATGGTATAATGTGTTGCTATGGCAACCACGCAGGTGAAAGTATACATATTGAGAAACTTACAAACACTAATCTATTTATCCATCACGTAACGAGGGAAGAAGAAATATGTAATAAATATACATTGATCTTACATCACTCTGCAAAGGTCATTGGTTACAATTGAAAATTACAATTGTAAATTTAACAAACTATATATAATAAAATATGAGGGATGTTATATGTGTTATGGTTTCCATGGCGACAAAGGGCGGATTGGAAGTGGATCTACATCTGGAAACGTACTTAAGGTCATGGTTGATTCATGTATGCAGTTTTATGTGTTTTTGTTTTGAAAGAAAACTTTGAGCTATACCGAACTACTGAAACTCCTTGTGGTGAGAGAGGTTCTGAACTAGTTTTCTGATGGGCGACCTTGTAAGATAAATATCTTGCTGACAACCGAACTCTGAATTTTTACGTTTTTATTTCCAATAATAATTGTACAGCTTTACAACAAACAAACCCAACCGAAAACTAATAACTGAGACTCTTTTAAAAGAAAAGAAAAACAATTTTGAATAGATCTTTTAACCAGTTTTTATGAGTCATTGAAGAAAATATTGGTGTTTCAATAATAATATACGGTCCCTTAATGAATATATGACACTAGGAAACTTGAGGAAAGGTATTTTGTAAGCCAATAAAACACTTAATTATCACATAAGCATAAGCATTTCCAGCGTGTACTCTTCGACTGTAAAATGTACAAATAGCAAGCTTTATTACCTGGTTCTTTAACTGATTTATAAACATAGAAGATAAACAGTGAAAGCACCATTTGCAATATACATCCATGTGCGAAACAGACAGTCAACGAAACAGCTGCTCGTAGTCCGTTCAGGCATATTATTATTATTCTATTTATATTTAATGTCAGTAAGTTCTAAAAGATTTAAGATGAAGAGAACATATATATGACTGTGGAGTTCTATAAAAGAAATAAATCATTTTAAGCATTATGTGTGAAAATTAGTCGATTATTAACTAACCCGAACCTTAACCCAAGAAAAATTAATGAAGCTCATACATTATAGTTTTTAAAAGCAATTTTAAAGTGTTACTGTATCAAAATTATTATGGATTCCACGATCTTAATAGTAACAGAGTTCCTTCCAAGATATATATGAGTTATAAATTAAATAAAAAAGATGGTTACTGTCCTTATTCCGGTTAATCCTACTAGTTTCTGATGAGGCTCCAATATGTTTTTGTTTGTTTGCAGTTAAACATCACGAGTATCGAAACCGGACCCACTGGTGACCCACTAGGAGACTTTTTTTATATAGAAAATGAGCAATTTCGATTTTCTTTGTTTATTGCTTTAAAAAGTGTTGCAATAAACCAAATATAACATTACTCAATGTGAAACGACGTATTGAGTTACTCAATTAAAGAAACGTAACAAAGTTGGTCCTTCTAGTGTGAAATATTTCCCAGTTTCATTTTTACAAAAGTCAAGTGCAGGAAAGAAACGAGTTGCAGAGATACTATGTGCACAGTAGTAATTGACATATGGTATTAAGTAGTGACTGATACTATGTTCTCAGTAGAGGTGGGTATTGGTATTAAGTAGTGACTGATAATATGTGCTTAGTAGTTATGGGTATCGGGTATTAAGTAGTGACTGATACTATGTTCTCAGTAGTAATGTGTATATGGTATTAAGTAGTGACTGATGCTGTATGCTCAGTAGTGTTAGGTATATGGCATTAAGTAGTAACTAGTGCTATGTGTTCAGTAGTGTTGGTCATATGGTAATAAGTGACAGATAATGAATCTTTAAGACGATAGTGAAGAAGAAATGTTTGTTTGCTTTGGAATTTCGCACAAAGCTACTCAAGGGCTATCTGTGCTAGCCGTCGCTAAATTAGCAGTGTAAGACTAGAGGGAAGGCAGCTAGTCATCACCACCCACCGCCAACTCTTGGGCTTCTCTTTTACTAACGAAAAGTGGGATTGACCGTCACATTATAATGCCCCCACGGCTGGGAGGGCAAGCATGTTTGGCGCGAGTCGGGCGCGAACCTGCGACCCTCAGATTACGAAGCGCATGCCTTAACGCACTAGGCCATGCCAGACTCAAGAAGAAATGTAAGTGAGCTTTTCATAAAGATAAAGGTAGTTTACAATACCAGGAAAGTAACTTACTATGACAGGATTTTTTGTAAATGTTTGAAACGAAACACCAAATTCAAATAAATATGAAAAACATCACTGCACAACCAGTATTCAGACTACAGATGAAGAAGAGCGTTGTGGAAGAAATAGTAATATTATTTACCTTGAAGCTCTTCATAGCAAAGTGTATTATACAGGAAATACTGACACATCAATACCTGCCTTCAATATATTTAATCCGGCATGGCCAAGCGTGTTAAGAAGTGCGACTCGTGATCTTAGGGTCTCGGGTTCGCATTCCCATCGCGCCAAACATGCTCGCCCTTTAGCCGTGGGGTCGTTATAATGTGACAGTCAATCCCACTATTCGTTGGCAAAAGAGTAGCCTAAGAGTTGGTGGTGGGTGGTGATGATTAGCTGCCTTCCCTCTAGTCTTACACTGCTAAATTAGAGATGGCTAGCACAGATAGCCCTCGTGTAGCTTTGTGCGAAATTCAAAAACAAACAAACAAATCAATTTATTTATGAAGAAATACATAAAACAAAATACTGCCTTCTGTCTATTCACAGCAAAGAGAAGTGTATATAAAATATTCACAAAACACTATTTGCATTGTTTCTATTCACAAAGAAGAATGTTCTGAAAAAAAATGAAATGAAAATAGAACAATTACAGAGGAAAAATTAAAACACTTTTATTCTAAAAAAACTACAGTGTTTATTTTATATGGTGTTGCTAATTATATGATATTTATAAATCAAATACCAAAGCAATAAAGCAGTGTTGAAAGCGGGAGAGCAGTTTGTTAGTTTGTTTTTGAATATTTCGCGCAAAGTTGCAAAAGGGCTATCTCCGCTAGCCGTCCCTAATTTAGCAGTGTAAGACTAAAAAGAAGAGAGCTAGTCATCACCACTCTTGGGTTACTCTTTTCACCAACGAATAGTGGGATTGGATGTCACAATATAACGCTCTACGGCTAAAAGGACGAGCACGTTTGGTGTGAAAGGGGTTCGAACCCATGACTCTCAGATTTCGAGTCGAATGCCTTAATCACCTGGCCATGCCGGGCCACGGGAGAGCAGTAGAAAAATATTTCAAACAAGAAATAGCACAAAACAAATTTGGTAATTCAAACCGTCTTCTATTAGATATTGAAAACTTTAAAAAGTAAAAGAAAATCTGTCCCTGTAGAAAATAATATTCAAATGATGGGTGTAGGCTCTTTATGGTCATCAGAAAACATGGCCATTAACGAGAGACCAGTCACAGGCTGCGGGAGTTTCCGTTGAAACAATGTGCTCCAAGTTATCCTGAAAAAAATATTAAAACAAAATTTGGGTGTGTTGTAATAGTAACGTATCCTATTTTTATCAGGCGCGAATCTGAACCAGAAGTGAAGAAGTGCAGTGAAAATAATAAAATGAAAAAGAAAGGAATTTACTGGACATATTCAAGTGTTAGAAAACAGCAAACGCAGTGTAAGTTCTGACAATTATTTTTCGTGCGTGGAGTTTGCCAAAAGCTTCTAGGGTTTGTGAGTAACAACACATGACACAATGGGAAAAAAAAAGTGTTGAAGTGACATCTGAAATGGTATCCGTAAAAGGCCGTCCTCGTTTTAAAGGAAATTTGCTGTCACGAATTTGCTGCCTAACTTATTTCCCGAAGCATGAAAAAATAGCTTTACTTCTGCGCACTTGTTATGACCACACAGACTTAAAATAATAAAGAAGACAAAAAAGCCAGTGTGATTCTCGCTAAGAACAGTACTAAAGAGGTTGTGGATACTGTTGAACGGATGCTGAAGGGTTAGTGAATTAAAAGGAAGACAAACTGTTAGCCAGTAGCTGTTATTTTTTTACTGCCTGAATACTTTTGTTTTATGGCTACATCTCGATCATGACTGGAATAAAAGAAGTCACGTAGAAAATGGCTTTTCTTCTAGAAACATACTGGTATAGTAATATAAGTCAATACTGACTATAAAATCAAAGACTCTTGTTGCAGTAAAATATGGTTACAAGCTATGCACCGAGGTAATCGAAATAAATAATGAAAGACAGGTGTGAAAAATGCCAAAATTATGTAGAAAAAACATACCAATAAAATATATGAGATCTAATGATCAAAAATTGCTTACTACGGTAACACGAGTTTTTCTAAGCAATTTTCATACTTTTTTCATTACCTAATTCTTGTATCGCACATTATTTGTTTGTTTATAGTCATGTACAAAGCCACAGAAAAGGCTATCTATGCAGTGCCCACCACGAGTACTGAACCATGGTCTCTAGCGTTATAAGTCCATAGACAGGCCTGGCATGGCCAGGTGGCTAAGGCACTCGACTCGTAATCCAAGGGTCGTGGGTTTGAATCCCCGTCACACTAAGCATGCTCACCATTTCAGCCGTAGGGGCGTTATATTGTGACAGTCAATCCTACTATTTGTTGGTAAAAGAGTAACCCAAGAGTGTCGGTGGGTGGTGATGACTAGTTGCCTTTTCTCTGGTCTAACACTGCTAAATGAGGAACGGCTAGCGTAGATAACCCTCGTATAGCTTTGCGCGAAATTATAACCATGTCTATAGACTTGCTGCTTTGTCACTGGGGTGGGAGCCATCACACTCTAAAGTTTAATAGTGTTTGATATTATAATGTGCTGAACTAAGTATTAATACGCAAAAATAAGAGCACATAAAAAGTACAAATAATATGTTTTTGTCCTATTTGAATGCGTTGAGTCTATACGGAACCCAATGACAGTTCGTGATAATTTGAAGCAGAGAATAAAAAAGTGAACTTTTAAATATAAAACCCAGCACCAATGTTTTACTTATTTTTATAAGTAAAAGTTTCTCACAGAATATTTGCAAGATCGCTATTAACTGAATATATTCATTTATTATTTTGGAAACTTATATTCAATAAATGTTATATTTTCCATTACCGTTTAAAATAAATTTGTTTTATTATTGTAATCGGATTAATCAACACAGGTCATATGATCAAATTAGAGTGTGTTTAGTAACGTTGCAAAAGATTTGTTTTGAATTTTGCGCAAAGCTACTCGACGTATATATGTTCTAGATGTTCCTGTGATGTGAAACCCTAGAGAAAAGGCAACTATTCATCACCAACAACTCGTCGACTACTCTTTTATCAACAAATATTAGGATTGACTGTTACTTTTATACGCCTCTACCGTTGACAGCTTTAACAAGAAGATGATGACTGTGGAAGAAGGAGATTCGAACCCGTGACTCGCAGATTGTGAAACGGGCACTCTAATCACCTGGTCATGATGCCAAGCCAGTTGGAAAAAAGTAACCTATTTTCACTTGTTTGGAGAAACATTAATTAATAAAAACTGAAGTTATAAATTAGCTGATTTATAGACAGTTCTCGTATATTTTAGTTTCCATTGTAAATTATGATATATTATTAGGTAAATTATAGGGACTTTGTTATGGATGTTATTTTCTTGTAGGATTTGCTGTATTACTGGATAATTCAACTATTCTTAAAAGGTAATTTAAAAATTATGCAAGTATTGCTTTAGCTTGTTTAGCCCAGAAATTTGTATTAAGAATACAATAAAACAACCTACGTATAGTACCCCGCTGGTACAGCGATAAACATGCGGTTTTACAATGCCAAAATCAGGGGTTCGATTCCCTGCGGTGGACTCAGCAGATAGACAGCTCGATGTGGCTTTGGTGTAACAAACACGCACTTATGCACAGTTTCACTTACTTGCTATTGGGAAACTCAGCTGGATTGAGAGAGGTGACAAAGCGGCTGGCTTTTGGTAAATCCCTGAAGAATTAAGGGTATTAAAACACTTTAAGACTTCAGAAAATGATTAGAGGGAGCGGTCGTTTTTATTTAGGCAGACTTGGAAGTTACAAAAAAAGACCTGTGATTATGTAGCGTTTAATCCTAATCTTGCAAAAAATATCATTCGTTAGGCAACAAAAAACAGTCACGGTGTTTATCAAGGAAAGGAGGATTGAAAAAAGACACGAGGACTGTCTGCACTAGCCGTCCTTACTTTAACAGTGAAAGACTAGAGAGTAAGCAGCTAGTCATCACCGCTAACTCTTGGGTTACCCTTTTACCAAAGAACAGTAAGATATGTCGTTACACTGTAACGCTCCTACGGTTGAAAAGCGAGAATTTTTAATAATAAAGTTTAGGGTCCACTGGCTACATTCGAAAAAATGCCACGTGACAATACGAATAAACTTTGATCCCTTCAATATATTCCAAAACAATTTGCGTGACCATAAAAATAACCATTGGTTTTTTCATTGTATTCCAGAACAAGTTGTGTGACGATAATAATAAACTTTATTTCCTTCACTGTGTTCCAATACAAGCTTTTGTCCACTCACGGTATCCACAACAAGCTATGTGACAATAGCAATAAACCTTTGTTCACTCGATGTATTTACAACAAGCTGTATAACAATAGAAATAAACTTTGGTCAGCTTTCGGGAGTGACTGCAGATATGTACATTTTTCTATTACTGACATAATTACGTATGTTTATATCACATTATGCAGTATAGTATTCCAACAAAAATAACCCCCAGTGGCACAGCAGTATGTCTGCAAACTTATACTGCTAGAAAACGTGTTTCGATACTCGTTGTGGGCAGAGCACAGACAGCTCTCTGTGGAGCTTTGTGCTTAATAACAAACCACAATAAGTCCAACAAAAAAATCGAATTTCAAGGTAGAACCAACTGAAATACTATAGTCACACTTGTATTTTAGGTACTCAAAACTTACGTATTCAAACTTACGTTAACCAGTATTATTATAGTTTATTTATTTGAATTATAATTTAGTTAAGTTTTATTATATTTCATAAATGTAACATCGGGGGTAACTGGTTCATCCTCATTGTAAATTAATTTTCTCATTGATTGTATGCCATTTTTCGTACAAACAAATTTTTATTTTCCCTCTTCTTTTGCTTACAGTTATAGATAAAAAAGAAACTATGAACCCATAATTCATGAAGTTATTTAAAAACCAAGTCACTGAAAGAGGATACGATTATATATATCCAACCTTATTTGTTGGATTGGGTGTATGAAGTACAACTCTGTTATATATGTGTATGTGCTTTTAGAGTGAGGAGTTTTAGAACCTGCAATCGTGACAGTTTAATAGTAAAGAAAATAAACAAATCGCCTCCCAAATACAGAAGTATGGCACTAAAATAGCATTATTCTACTTTCTAACTAGATTTGAAAACAAAACAAAGAATAACCAGAAAACAAGCGCTTCCTTTCTTCCATTCAGCAACAGTTTAGTTATTTAAAATACATCACATGCTCAGTGATCTAACCAGCATATGTTTCGTTTCATTTTTATTGCCGTATAAAAATATTTTTTTTTCAATATTTTAAAACACTTCACGAAAGACAGTGTTGTTTGATGAGCAGAAACGAACAAATAACTTGTTGTTTAAATCTCACTTCACCTCATTTTGATATTTGTTTTTCTCTTAGAGGGCTAAAGCAAGATATTTTTTAACTCTCGTTTTGATTAGAAGACGTATAATTATCACATATTTCGTAGTCTTATGACATGTGTCAGATTAGATAATTTGATTAACTTTTTTATGGTATTAACACCAACACTGGGTGTGAAGTAGAATAATTTAGAAAAAAAAACGATAGTTTTACAGCAGTTTCAAGTTAGAGAGAAAATTAAATACAGCAAAAATTCAAGTTTAAGAAAATATATTTGCTACAACTCACCAAGTTAACTCTGCACTATCAGGCGGAACGGTAACATCAACAATTTTTAAGCTAATAAAAAGCAAGTAAATACTATTCGTTAGCAACCTTATCAAAAAGCAAACCTAGATTATTCTTAGACTAGCTGGCTCTAAAAAAAAAGAAAATTTTAGGAGGAATTTTTTGTTTATAATTGAAATGAATTCTTTTAAAAATAATTTGGGTATTCTGTGTCTGTTACCAAACTGTATTTTAACTCTTTGGCATTCAATACAAAATACATAATTATTAAAATAAATTAATTAAACAAGTGAATGAACATTTACAGGCAGTCGGGAATTCAAACAACGACCTTATATTTACATTGAAACACTTTTTCTCAGATATTTTCCTGAATTTTTACTTCAGCATGCAGCAGTGGAAAAAAGAGCTTCTCGTGAGGATAGCAAAAAGGGATAAACATCTCTACATCCTGCAATAATCCTGTCAGATATGAAATAGGTAAATAGTTATTCTTCAATGAGACTAAAAGTATTTTTCTTTCACCAAGAGACTTACCAGGCAAAGATATGGTGTGAAATATTTCTCACTCTTGAGCTTGGAGCATTTTTAAAAAAAATGGACAAGGATTGAAACATTTCAGTGGCGACTTCCGCTTCCAGATTACAGTAACGAATTACTAGTCGGGTGTGTGTTGAAGTTCATTCTGCAGTCATATGTAGGAAACTTCGTGGCTTTATTTCCTTTTTTACTATAGACCGTTTGAATCTGAAGCAAAGTGATAAATTATATTTACTTCCAGAAGATATAAGGTCATTAGCTCCATCTAACTGAACAGTACGTTTGTGATCGAGTTCAACAGCCAACATTATTTGTTCACTCATTTTAAATGTAGTTACGAAGAAGACAAAAGTTTTACAGTATCCTTCCCTGGCCAGATTTTTTAAATCAATTCCAAATGCTCTGTTTTCCACATCTTGAGTTTTTCTCATAACTGTTGCCTTTTTCATCGTATTTAGTGTTTGTTCACTTGCTTCACGTAAGTCTTATTTATTTCCTTGGCCAATAATATAAGACAGTGTGAGAAACTGGCATAGGTCTTTAGAGACTAATTTCAGGCTCTATGGTTCACCAACAACTGCACCCAGTACAACTATCTTATCTAACTAGTGTTACTAAATATACTAAAGAAAACACATTACATTGCTGTGTTAGCTATACACTAAATACAAGCATAAGCTACATTTACGTTACTTGTAATTGCTAACTCTTCATTAACAAATAGCATTTGCTTAGCGTTCTATTATTACTTTTATAGTTATGGAGAATAATTTCTAGAAAATATATGACTAAATAAGCTTATTAATAAATGGATAAATTTAAAACATACAAAATAAATAAATAATTAGTGAAACCAATAAGCATGCAAAGCAATAAATGTGTAAATAAATATTAAAATAAATGAATGAACATGAAATAAATAGATATATAATAATGTAATGGATTTACCGTTATACGTTCATTTTAATACCTACGCTTGTTTCAGTCTCGTTTTCTTTTTTGGATGTGAAATATATTCTTGACTATGTATTGCGCAAGTCTCGCCTGTCCTCCAAACTTGTAAAAGACTCGTGAGAGTAAAAAATCGACAATATTTGTCTTGCTAGAACATTGTTGAAACTTCGAGAATCTTGTTCGATTCATAAATAAAGCAGCTTGTCACTCAAGATATAGCAAATGAAGATTATTATTGGTCAGTTACAATCAATGTGCTACAGGCATCAGAAGCTGTACTTGTGATTAACGCCTATTAATCGGAAAAACTATACGATTTAACCAGGAACGTTGGTAGATTTCAAATATTACGAAACGTTTGACTTCGTTGTCTTGTGTAAGACATTCTCTCTTTGTTAATCTGAGGATGATCTAGAAGGGTCGAAATGTTGTTTTTTGCTTTATTAGTAAAAGTGTTAATGCCCATACCCATTCAAGTGGGTTTCTCGTCATCAGGTGATACCATTTTTTACATAGGCAAAAAGACTAGGCAATTTTGTTGCTACACATGCGTGCTTTAGATAAAAAAAAGGATTTGCTGAATAAGTCTACGCTAGTGATTAAGCACTTTGAAAAGGATGGGGAAAAATTCACGTAGCTTTGAGGGAGGGTTTCGAAATTCTTCTTCTGTCTAAAATTAATAATACATTTTCCAGGTTTTAATCCAATACTATAATTAAATGTTTATTTCAAGAGTTTAAGAAATAAAGTGATGGAACTCGTAGCGCTACAATTCATGTTTTATTATTATTATTATTCAAAGGATCACTGGACAAGCAAACAGCTACTCAAAATTAATGATCACTGGGAAACATTCATTAATATTATTTTCAGCGATAGATGGCGATACCAATACTTATTAGAAAAATTATCTGTTTTTAAGTAGAAATTCAAATAAAATTCGTTTCAATCTCAGAAACAAAATCTTGAAATAAATAAAAGAGAAATAATTTAAAATAAAATCATTCACACTTCAAGCAAGTTACAAAGGACAAAATTTGATACAAAAATTGAAACATAGAACAGCGAAGAAAATAAATTGTACAATCACATTACATGGTAAAGAATCAAATTACGTAATAATAATAATATATGGTAAAAAAATCTATGCAAACACATCACGTGATAAAGAAATAAACAGAATAAGAAAATAAAAGAAATTCTTTAAATCATTAAAACAATAATAATTTGAAACTGGTTTGCACTCTAAACTGAAAACACGTACCCTAATATCGGTAGAGAGGTTCGTAGAACAGTATGCTAAACCTTGCAATGCTATAAAAAATAAAGCCAAAGAGTGAACAAAGTTTTTGCCTAAATGATATACATCAGATTTCAGGAAACCAGAGAAAGAGTCTTAAAGTTAAACATAAGGCGGTGTTGACTGCTATAAGGCGGTCAGCCAATGAAAGAACAGGAAAGGGGTAGCTAGAAACGAAGTGGGCATGTGAGAAGAACGTGTGGCTTGGAGAACACGTCAGGATTGATGGGGTCAGGTGTACGTACCTAAAGAATGATGAACCAAACGACTAGGTCTTGTATTTTAAGAAGTATCTCAAGGAAAACACTATATGTTGAATGTCAACAAATTCTTTCTTGCTGTTTGTATAAAGTAAATAATACTGGAACTGTTACACTTTCTGTTTTCTTTGTAGCTCAGTTTTAACCATAAAATAACTAAAATAAGATGAATTTTTTAAATTTATATATTCTCTTTTCAAGAAATCTATTGTTCTTTTTTATTTAAGCATTATACCTTGCTCAAGACCCCCAACGGCTCAGATGTAAGTTTGAAGGCCTGTAACGTTAAATATTAGTTTCGATATTTTTGATGGACACAGCACAAATAGTTTTGTAGCTTTTCGCTTAACAACCAAACCAACAAAATTTTGTCATCCAACCTCCATTTAACATGTAACTGAAGTTAGCTTTTATAGAATATAATGAGAGTTAATATACTTTATTACCAATTCTCTTTCATGACATATATTTCTTTGTGAGACAACCTATGTGTGAGGCTTATCTATTTCCCTGTGGAAGGTTTAGTAGTAAGTCTGAGAACTTATAATGCTAAAAATCCGGTTTCCAAACTCACGGTGGGCAGAACACAGATAACCCTTTCTGTTGGTCTCGATTAACAATAAAAATTAGAAACATTTAGTCGGTTTAGAAATGTTCATGTATGTTGTAGGAAAGCAATGCAAAATTAACGTTCTAACTATGTTTAGCAAAGGAGAGATAAACAGAATCTTCATTTCAATTTTGGGGAGTTAAAAAGTAATGGAAATCCAAAATGGATAAGCATTTGTCGTGTATATTCTTAATATTACACAAAATACGGTTAAATCAATATTGTAGTAGGCAGTAGTAACTTAAAAAAACAGAAATCTGAAGTTACATATGTATCGGAGCTCAAACTTAAATCATTTTTTCTTGGAATGAATCTACCAGCGGTGTTAACGAGATTTGTATATCTGAAAAAAAGTTTTACTAATGCGTTAAATAGGAATTGCATGGTACTTAGACCGTATCCTGATAAAACATTCAATACCCTCCAAGCGATTAATTTAACCTTTCCAAATGCCATAAAACATGAATCAAACCGTAGATATTTGAAGTATTCCCATAAAGAGAAAGCTTCTTAGATGAAAATAATTGTTTTACCACAATGGTCTACTTGCACGTGCTGTTAGCAGTATTCAGCCCATTAAACACCGGAAAATACAGGGTAGTCGCTAGAAAAGCGGAAAATTTGTCAAACAGCTATCTATTTTTACAAAGAATAACTTTTACAAAGTTTTTTAAATGCATATGTTATACTACACTCATAGATGCTCAAAATTATTAAAATCATGCATTTTATTCATGATGTAAAGAAATCAAAATAGAAATGAGTAAGAACGCATTTTATTCATGATCTCACCTGACCCTCAAATTTCGCGCAAAGCTACACAAGAACCATCTATCCCTGATATAGCAATGATATATTAGAAAGAAGGAAGCTAATAAACTACACCAGCTCTTGCTCTACTCTTTTACAAACTAAAATGGGGATTAACTGTGACTTTATAATGCCCCTACCCTTGAAGGAGTGAGCATATTAAGTGACAGGTATTCAAATTATCAACCTATAAATTGTAATTCAAGTACTTTAACTACCAGGCCATGCCACGCCTATTGGATATAAAAGATTAACTTTCTAGTTTTACTAGAGAATATTGTTAATTGTATATTACATTTAAAAACCAACAACAATTAAAAACATACTCTTTCCACTGTTGTTTATTTTAACTATGCTTGATTGTAATCCCTCTTCCAAAAGAGAAAATAAACATGGCCCAACATGTAGAAAATAATGAGTAACTGTAGCTTAAAGAAAAGCAATACTCTATGTAAATTACAACTGTTTATTAATTAAATACCATAAGATATATCGGAACCCAATTGTACATGTACTACTTATTTGAAAAGTTGTCTCACTGTTTTAGCGGAAAGTTATATAACAGTTGATCTAATCTACGTGTACTTAAACCTGAAGTTTAATGTTCTAAGTTTTGAAGCTTATAGTTAGTTAACAAAGGAAATTACAAAAATGGTTTCAACTACTTATTTTATAATGGTTGAGTCAAAGATCACGTAAACCATTTAGAATAAAGTGTATTATGCAATTCTTATTTCGATGGATTTTTGAAAGGTAACCCTGCCTCAATAGCAAGGCCAAAAGTTTGTCATTTCCTTAAACTGAAGCAAGCGTGATCTCAGAACGACTTTTATACTTAAATGATGTTTTCTGCTTTCCTACAGGTCTGTAGAATTGCTAAATTTAACTCAATCACACGAACATTAATGTTTTACAACAGGAGCTGGAATACAATAATATTAAAGAAGTAGTTTCACAAGTACTATTGCACATACTCAAAATGTTTACATCTTATCCACAGAGCCAATAAAATGTGACAGCAATTTTCTATCATGGCTGTGCGTAAAAATAGAAGATACGTTTTGCAAACAAAAAAGTGGTTTACACTAGCTGTGTATAGTAAAACTTTAATCATTATTTGGAGGCAGGTGATATTACGCTGTTGACCAGAAGTCATCCATTGAAACACTCCATAGATAAGTTGTTTCTTAGATTTCATACGCACGAAACGCGAAAGAATAATGTCATAATGCAAAAAATGATAGCGTGGTTCCATTTTGTTTCAAACGGTTTTACTGCAGAGCAGATACAAAACGTTGTACGTAACAGCACTTTAAATACTCTTTGTAGCCAATTACCTTCTTACATTTTCTTAATTGATTAGTTACTACAAGTAACATCACTCAAAACATTGTCGATAAAAGTTAATTAAAGCATCTCAAACTACATCCCATCTAGAAAGGAAGGCTAAAACCAATTAATGCTAACGTTCATGTCGTTAAAGTTCCACCGACTTATCAAAGTTAGTTTTGATTTGGAGCCATGCCAAAACAGGTTATCTGAAGGACGAAAGACAATAGGGATCTCTCTTTTTTATCTTAAAAAAAAACTGAAGAAGAAGATACGGTGTCTCAATTTTAATTGTTATTTAAATTTTTGTTTTGAAAAAAAAGTTAATTTTCTCAAAATTATTTATGGCATAAGCTTCCTCAGTATGTATAATTACAGTTACGAAGTGTGGCTATTGTTTTCCTACTTTTTAGCAAAGTTTTGATAAGAAAAAGTAATTTCGTAATGTTTTTCTTTTCTTTTCGATAATAAACCTAAAGTATAACGTACACCAATAATCGCTAATTTTGTGATAGTACTAGACACTTAAAAACATTTAACATTTTGTAATTCCGCCTCAAGCTGACATACCGATATTGTGATGTGATTGTTTATCGCAGAAAACTGAGTCAACAAGCAGAAATGATAGATTTTATTACACAATTCCTTGGCAGAAATCAAGAGAACTTAAGTCACAACAAGTTGTAATAGGACACGAAGTTTTTTTCTTCTTTTCAATTGCTATTACAAGTTACCACGTCTCATTCCCCTACCTCACCCAAAAGCCAAACATGAAATATGTTGCGTTTTAAAATCAAGTTTTAATAGTACACTGAAAATGCATTAACTAAAATTAATTTTGTTTGCTTTGAATTTAGCGCAAAACTACATAAAGGCTATCTGTGCTAGCCGTCTCTAATTTAACAGGGTAAGACCAGAGGGAACGCAGCTAGTCTTCACCACCCACCACCAACTCTTGGGCTACTCTTTTATAAACGAATAGGGGGATTAACAGTCACATCACATAATAACGAGCCCACGGCTGAAAGCATATTTAGTGTGACAGGGTTTCGAACTCGCGGCCCTAGGATTACGAATCGAGTACCTTAACCCACCTGGCCATGCCGGACGAGAAGAAGCATCTATGATGGTATGTTAACAACACTGTTTCCACAGTATTTATTACCATGAAGGCATTTTGCTCAATATGAGAGGTTATCATGCTGATTGAGATATAAGGAACGTAATAGGCGTAGCGGGCATGGCGTAATTGAAATACTTTTCTAAGACATTTTTGTCTTTAGGGCAAATTTACAACAGCAATTGATAAAACAAATGAGTAAAGTTAAGGCTTTTTGCCTGTGTTTATTACATTTTAGTCAGTCAGACTTTGCATAATGATATCTTTAAATATCTCACACAGCTATAGTAGACGGCTTTGGGACTTATATCTTTCATTTGTAGGGTATAAGGTAAAATAAAAACGGTATTTTAAATAATAGGAATATATAAAAATAAAGACATTAACTGCGTATGTAGACGTAACAAGGGACGAAGAACAATGTTATGATTCACCAAATGCATGAAACTGGACATAATATTATCACAAAATAGGCCTAATTGGCTTATTTTACTCTCATTATTTGAGTTTTTGTCATTGTGAATCAATCTATATAGAGAGAAACTTATTGTTCTACATATTATAAGATTACAGTTTTTAAACACCAATACATTTTTATCAACATGCCACCGTGTCAAGTAAATTCCCCTGAGGCACATATATTACAGTTTGTGTCCTTCATTTTGTCTTGAACAAAATTCTCTCTTTAAATCTACTGCTTTCTGGAAATGTTATCGAATCAAGCGGATAGGGGAAAAACAGACTACATTGACTAAGCAGTGATAGTCTTTCCAGTTACAGTATAGATTTTGATTTTATTGTTTTGCAATTATTCTGATTAGCATTTATTAAAGTATACAAGTATACCCAAGTTGATTTTGATTATTAAAGATATCTAAAAAGAATTAGTGCGTCATAATATTGTTATGCGATGCTTAAAAATTCATCTATCTGTTCATCTTTCCACACGAGGCCCGGCATGGCCAAGCGTGTTTAGGCGTTCGACTCGTAATCCAGGGTCGCGGGCTCGAATCCGGGTCGCATGAAACACGCTCGCCCTTTCAGCCGTGGGGGCGTTATAAAGTTTTAGTCAATCCCACTATTCGTTGGTAAAAGAGTAGCTCAGAAATTTGCAATAGGTGGTGATGAGTAGATGTTTACCCTCTGGGCTTACACTGTTAAATTAGGGACAGCTAACGCAGATAGCCCTTGTGAAGCTTTGCGCGAAATTCCAAACAAAAGAACAAAATCTTTACGTATGTCATGCGGTGGGACAGCAGGAAGACTACGGATTTAAAACTTTATAAACTTCGTGTTCGATTCCCCTCCGTGTACACGGCTAATAGCCCCCTGTGGCGTTGTTAAAGAAATACACAATTATTTGTTGCACATGAAGTACAAAAGACAATTGGATCATTTTTACGTTGCCTCAATTCATTATTAATTATCTAATAAATAGAACGAAATACATATACCTGCTTTTGAAGCGTCATTCAAATATTGTTTTATTTTACGTATCCGATGTCCGTTGTTTTCAATACGACCTATCATATTACTAAACAAAGATCACTTCTACCTGATCTATATGTTTCAAAGGAACCTAAAATTCATAACCTGCGCAATATGAAATAAACTTCTGAGGTTTTTTTGCTCAACTGAAACAACACTGGAATAAGCAGAGCCATTTTTAATTTTGAACTGTTGATTGGAATTAAGGTAACAAACAAGTCGGAAGCGATTGCCACATGAAGTGGCCACTCTTAGCTGGCCAAATGGCATCATTACCACCCGTTTTTATAACGTATAGACAGCTAATAGCTTAAAGAATGTTTGGTATCAAAGGTCTAGAGCCCTAGTTCCTCGAATTTTCATTTTGATATGCTAAAAACATGCGGACTGACAGAGAGAGACGTAAATATGATGAAAATGAATTCAAGTTTTACGAAACCTAAAATTTCAAAAACTACACAGTATTAAGCATGTTTTCAATTATATCTACGGTAATATATGAAAAAACTGCGTTGTGTATTAATTTATTTTATATTTATTATTAAGCCCAAAGCTACACAAAGGGCTATATGCCCTCTTCTCAATACGGGCATCGAAACCTGGTATAAGTTCAAAGACCTATCGCGGTGTCACTGGGGGGAAATGATCGAGAAAATTCTACATATTTGTGTGAAGTGCGTCTTATAAAACTAAATTAAACACCATGACAAGTAGAAATAACTTTATACACACAATAATAAGTATTTCTTTATATTTTTAACTAAAGGTACAAATACTTATGATGAAAAAGAATTGTTCTTACTCTTTGTTGATCGAAACAGTGTATAAAACAGAAATAGTGTAATAATAGTTTAAACAAACCTCATCTAGAAGAGTTACGATAAACTTTTTAATTGGATTAACGAACAGCCAATAAACAACATTTATATAAGCAGGTATTTTAATGTAAAGCGGTAACATCAAACATGATGCTGTTCTCCCAGTGGCGTATCCGTATTTCTGGAAAGTTACAACGCTAGAAACATGGTTTCGATATCAGTGTTGGGTGGAGTACAGCTAGTTCATTGTGTAGCTTTGAGCTTAATTACAAACAAATAAAATCATGATTCTGTATAGAGGTCGTAGTATATGTTTTTCATATAGTCCCAAAAAATGTAACTCTCTTTAAATATTGATTTTTCTAAGTCATACTTCAGGCGCTAGAGGGCAGCTACACCAATAATCCTATGTGATGAAAACATTGCAGAAATCGTAAAAAGTAGTTGTTTTTGGAGCGATTTATGTAAAATAACGAAAGCAACAATTTTTCCATTCTTATATATCTTTCTCATACAATATTGCAATGTGCCTTTGTTTAAATTTGACCTATTGCTCACGTGGCACTATTATACTATAAAAGTAATAAGGTTTGGTTTATTTTGAATTTCAAAATTACTCGAGGGCTATCTGCCCCTAATTTAGCAGTGTAAGACTAGATGGAAAGCACCTACTCATCATCACCCACTGCCAACTCTGGGTCTATTCTTTTACCAACAAATAGCCAATTTGACCATCACATTATAACGCCCTCACGGCTGAAAGGGCGAGCATGTTTGGTGTGACGAGGATTCGAACCTGCGGCCTTCGGAATACGAAACTAATAGGGAAGTAAGTGAATTATTTCGGCTTAATGTAATTTTAAGGTGAATTTCAAGGTACACATAAATCAAACAAAATAATAATTATTATTTGGACTTGCACTCCATTTATTTGTGTTTTATTAATAATGCAAAACAAGCCTTAATAAAAACATAACTATGTATAACCGAAATGATATCATCAGGGCTAAGCCTACAACTTGGGATATAAGATATACCCTGGTCTGTAGAGTTGAATCTTGAAGTACCTCCCACCCAGCGGTGGACACAAGCTATCTATTTGTCTTAATCTTCGTTCGCACGTAAGGAATAAAAGAGTAAAATCAGACAAAATAATAGTTATAAAAAATAAAAGAGCAAAATTCCAATGGTCAAATCCACAGAGCTCCACATTTATACCGTTCTTCACGGCCTGCAAATAGCTGTGGAAAAGTGACTGCTCTCAAAATAAAATAATGGAAACCGTAAGAGAAAAAATAAGGTCCTAACACTAGTGACGAGTAAGAAAACCTTATCTTCTGAAGCTGGAATTTCAGCTTTCTTTGTGGTAATAAAAGTTCGAAGTAATAACCCAACAGACAAATTATATTAGAATAAAATCTCTAGAGAGATATCTGAACCAGTACATCACTCATCCTATATCGTTGTCTACTGTGAGCTCTAATTTTTCATATTGTCTTCCAATGTTTTTAAGAGCTTGTATATTCTTGTTTGTTAATGATGTTAATGCGCGTATACAAATAGTGCGAAGAGTATTTTTTGATTAACTAATCTCATTAAAAATAGATTTAAAAAACATTAGCAATTATTTTAAGCACAGTATATTTAAATATAATTTATTTACATTTGTTTAGTATATTTTTATATGTGTTATAAATGTACTTAATTTTCGCTTTAAAATTCACAAACATAAAATTTGTATCAGTATATTTATAATACAAAAGAAGCCTTTATGAAAATATAATGGCCCGGCATGGCCAAGCGTGTTAAGGCGATCGACTCGTAATCCGAGAGTCGCTGGTTCCAATCCCCGTCATATCAAGCATTCTTACCCTTTCAGTCGCGTTGGACGTTATAATGTGATGGTCAATCCCATTATTCTTTGATAAAAGAGTAGTCAAATTGTTGGCGGAGGGTAGTGATGACTAGCTGCCTTCCCTCTAGTCTTACACTGCTATATTAAGGACGGCTAGTGCAGATAGCCCTCAAGTAGCTTTGTGCGAAATAAAAAAAACAAAAAATGAAAATATAACGCTGCATAAGTAAAGTAAAGCCATCAGTATACAGGCTGTAATTACTGCGGAAGTAGGACCATAACCTTGAGGAAACACTTTTTATCAGTTTTAACCTTTGTTTGAAAACTTCACATGTAAATAATAAAAGAACAAGAAATAATAATGATATTTATTTTTTGGCGTAAAACATTGTTGTGAGTATTTAATTAATAATCACATTGTTACACAAACTCTCTTATATTTAGACCATTTTTTCAAATATTAATTTGTCAGCATAAATATCTTGTTTGTTTGTTATGAATTACGCGCAAAGTTACTCTAGGGCTATCTGCGCTAGCCGTCCCTAATTCAGCAGTGTAAAACTAGAGGAAGGCAGCTAATCATCACCACCCACAGCCAACTTTTGGTCTACTCTTTTACCAACGAATAATTGGATTGACCGTCACATTATAACGCCCCCTCGGCTGAAAGGGCGAGCATGTTTGGTACGACCTGGATTCGAACCCGCGACCCTCGGATTACGAGTTGAACGCTTTAACACGCTTGGCGATGCCGGGCCATGGCAGGTCTGAACACTTACAATGCTGGAAACTGGGTTCAACATCGAAAGTCAACATAGTTTTGATATACAAATCTCAAGCTTTCACGAAACGTTGCGTTATGTCAGTGAAGTTCAATGGCAGATGTCAGCACCCCAAGTCTAACGAAAACATTAATAGAATCACTAATCATCGTAGGATAAATATTCCAAGATAAACTATTTCGAACAAAAGCAGTTGCGTTATTTTCTTATGTGTTGTTCACTTTAAGGTTTTCAAAAATGGAACAGTTTGGTCGTGTATTCACTATACATAAAGTATTATAACTAAGAGAAAGCTTGAAGTTTTAAGCAAAACCTCACAAAAATTGATCTTTACGTACTTGTAATTTTGTCAATTTATTTTGGACGGATATGATATTGTGACAAAGTACGTCAGATTCATATAAAAACAGCACTGCATTGTCAAATAGTGTTAGTAGGCATTTGGATATTATGCTTGAAATTACACTTTTAATATTAAAAAGTGTAATGTTTAAAACTTCCTTACATGTATCAAAAGGTACCAATAGGGTAGTAATAATGATATGATGGTCTCATGCGTTAAAGAAAAGCTGTAAATTAGTAAATGATTATGGGATATAATATTCAAAGTTATACTTAAATTGAGAATCACCGGTCTTTATCCGCGTAATATACAAGAGTTTTTGTTTGAAAGACTTTTTTTATTTTGTGTCAGATCAGCAGGCTAACCTGTCAAGCCAAAATTAATGAAGCGTCTTACGACTGGATTCCACTACTCAGTATGACTGATTAATGGTACCAACTTGTGTTGGCACAACTTCAATAAAACAAACAACAAACAAATGAAAGGTTTGAGAAATTTGTGTTTAGGAAAAAAAATAGATTCAGACTTTTAATATCAGCTGTGTTTGTCTGTTGTTTGTTCACCAGAAGTGGTTGACAACATATTAAGTTAACTTTTCATACAAATAAAAGGAAATATATCTGTGTCAAATGTTTTCAAGCCTTTTGCATGAAATATGATACTTGAAATTGATTCTCAACTTTTGTTTTCTTTTTATTCATTAGCTTGACGCTGTACAATAATTAACATATGAATTATAATCATTATAATCATATGTCTATACCGTATTTATGACGTGCTCGTACTTTGTTATCTGATAATTACGTGTTGTGAATGTGTAATAAATTATTTTTGCTTAAGGTTTAACATTACATTACGTAATTTAAGCTCCTAGATTTAATTAGATGGCATTGTATTTCTTTGCCATACATTGGTTTGGTTTGATTTTAATTTCGCACAAAACTGCACTAGGGCTATCTGAGTTAGTCGTCCCTAATTTAGTAGTGTAAGACTAGAAGGGAGACAACTAAGTAACAGTTAAAGATCTAATTTCCTCATATATTCCTCATAACCTTTTAATGCTTCTACAAATGGATTTAAAGCCTAATGTTTGTTTGTATTTTAATTTCCCGCAAAGCAACACGAGGGTTTTCAGCGCCAGCCGTCCCTAATTCAGCAGTGTAAGACCAGAGGGAAGGCAGCTAGTCATCACCACCCACCGCTAACTCTTGGGCTACTCTTTTACCAACGAATAGTGGGATTGACTGTCACATTATAACGCCCCCACGGCTGGGAGGGCGAGCATGTTTGGCGCGACTCGGGCCCGAACCCGCGACCCTCAGAATACGAAGCGCACGCATTAACGCGTTAGGCCATGCCGGGCCAGCTACTGTTTTACTAATGAATAGTGGGATTGACAGCACGTTATAACGCCCCTACGGCTTTAGAACGAGCATGTTTGGAGTGTCAGGGATTCGAATCTTCGACTCCAGATTGCGAGTCAAGCGCATTAACCATCTGGCCATACCGGACCAAGCCTAATGCTATTTTCAAAAATAAAGCTACCATTAAGCGTATCTCAAAAAATATTGTTAATATAGGTTCCAATAATTGGACCGTAAATCTTAAGGTTAGCTATAATGAACAGTGTTTGAGGGAGAAATATAGTTAGATTTCTTGGAAGGTACTAGAGGTGTCCTCACTAAATGTATTTGATTTAAATTTTGCTTGCAGTGATTTTTGTAAGATTTGTGTGCTTGGGTCCGTAAAGCGACAAAGTATCACATATTCATTCTGACGAATATTTACGTGGAAAGTATAACCTGACAACTTTTTCCTCTTTAAAATATGATCAAGTAACGTTTTATATCTTGTGAACATACGTAGAGTAAAATACACATAAACAAACAAACTAAAGAGTCAGATATAGATATTATATGAAAAAAATATTTTTAAAACTATTACTTCATACATAATATATGTATATATTGTCAATTATTTTCAAGCAACACGCCCCATACTAATAATGGACCCGTCTGGTTGATTTTATTTTCTTGTCGAATTTTAAGCAGAGCTACGGTAGAGCTTTTTGCTTTAGATGACCTTAATTTAGAAACTATATACTGAGGGGAAGAGAACTGGCCAATATCTCCCAACGCTAACTCTCGATCGACCTTAATCATATAGTGGGATTGATTAACACATTATATCGTCCTCACAGCAGAAAAAGCCAATTAGAAGAGCAGCTAACGCATTAAAAGAATTAGGACCAATAAGTAATGAGAAAATAGCACACGTACCTATTAAAATAAATCGTTATTTGGTGCAACAGCGAAAATATGAGTGAATGAAGCGCTTTTCTATAATTCTTCACACTCATTTTCGCTGTCTGTAATATATTGAAAATGGAAGACCCCTAGTTATGACAACACCATTTATCGGACCATTTGCTCAAAATTAACCATTCTTGTAAACTTTGGAAAACATTTTGAAAGCAAGTCGTTTACTTTCGATACATCCAACACTGCTTTAACGGAAATTCACAACTGCAAACAAAAACATCCATTTCAATTTGGTTAGTTTCTTCGAGAATCTAAAAAAGAGACTGCAGCCTATACTCCACTTATAGTTACAAAACTATGGTGAAACTAGTCTGAAAAACAAAGTAAAATCGACGAATTTCATTGGTAAAACAACACCAACCGTCCTCTCAAAACGTACTACATCAATACGTTTGAAAATAATGTATTTTCAAAAATAAAAGTAGCATATCTCAAAACTGCTAAATAATTAGCAGGAAAGACAAATGTCCCTTAAAGAGCTAATACGTGTGGACATATAGCATGTGTTTATTTCGTAGAATAAATTTAGCATTTTAGTTATTACAAGTTTATTTGTTCGTTTTTAAAGTAAAGTAGCCGGTGCACAGAACCGAGCCCCAGATTTTAGCGTTGTAACTCATTAGACTCATTGCAGCCCAACAATGGAGCAGTTAATACTAAAAATGCTAAAATATTTTAGTTCCATTTAATATCGATTAAAGATGAAGAATTGCACTTGCCTTAGTAAAATATAGATTATATATGATACAGGGCCACTGCTATGAAGACAGTTTGCGTTTGTGGAGAATAACAGAATTAAAGTATTTAGAAAAATAAACAGTTTTTTTTTCATTGCAGTTAAAAATTGATTCATTTAACGACAACGCGTTTCAGATTTTACGGCATGCAACAGGATATAAGGCAAAAAATAAAGTAAATGAGGTAAAATTAATGTAATGTAATTAATGATAACAGAAAATACAGTAGTGAGATGTGGTATAGCATTAAGATACAAACTATAATTTACTACGAACAGACTCTTCAAATAGTGTTCTTGCTGCTTTACTGTTGAACTGGTCTATTTTATATACTATATAGCCAGTGGTTAAAGTATAAACTAAATTAGACAAACGTTAAATCTAATTAAAGCCTAATTTTCTCTGTTTCTACGTGACTTTAGTCGGCTTTATCTTCCACAGCTTTTTATAACGGGATGTTCAAATGGAATGAAGGAAGATTACCGTGGCCGTAGGATATGGTGCACTCGGCAATCCTACACGAGTCGACACGCCTACGTAGGTTTCTGTTATCTTATGCTGATTAAGAATCCGAATTCCTGCTGGGCAAAGAATTCTCGTCCCGAATCTATAGAACATATAAGTAAAGCGTCGTAGCTGTATTGAACTCAAAATAAAGTATTTAACAATTAAATAAAATCTTTTCTATCCGAAACGTTCATTCAAACAAAGACACCACTCAGTGATTTCTTCGAATGTATTATTTTCCATACTATTTTCGAAATAAAAGTTATAGGAAACTAAAGAAAGAATACAAAGCGCTTATGCATGTTTCTTTCTTTTTTTCGTAAAGGCTACAATATTTCAGATTAAAGAACTAAAACATTTTCACAGGCACATACACAGATTATATATCTATATTTTCGTAACTTATTTAGCAAAATGTTTTAAATTAAAAAGTGACATAAAAATAAACTGGTTTTCCATCAAAGAAAATAATCAGGGGTTCGATTCCCTTTGTATTTGTAATTTTTACCTTGAAGCACTATTTCAGCTATGTTCAAGCTAAAATATTTAACTCGAAAATAATGTTAAACGTTTCAGTTATATTGACACTAAGAGGTTAAATTAAAATCTTGGTGATTTTAATATTAAACATGAAACACTGTTCGTGGCAATAAATGAAAACATTGAAATAATTATAGAGCAATATATTAATTTCCAAATATAATTTCAGGACTTTTAATGGCACAAGTACTGCACCGTGATTAAACTCAATTCGAAAATAAGTTATGAGGACCAGAATACGTTGAGGACAGAATATTTGCAGGGATGGCGAAACGTTGTTCACAAAAATTTGTATAAACTGTATTACGTTACGTGTTCATTAACCACCTTGCTATTTGCTGTTAAACATATAGCTGCATCTGTGATAAAGTAGCTTCAAATTCATTATTAAAAGTTTTAAAGAATGATTACCGTATTGCACATCTTATATAATTAATGCCAGATTATCCATTTATGACATAATTTTTCAAACGAAGTCTTGAAAGAATACTGCACGTTCTTTCACTGTTTTCGTATAGTGTATATCGAAGTTACCATCGCCATCAGGATCGAAACTATTACGATGAAGTGAACAACCATTATTTATAGTTGGCAATAAGAGAATAACTGTGTAATTATCTTCGCATTCTCCTATTTTTTACAACCAATATAATGACATTTTTAATAGCTTTAGCCAAGAAATCTGAAAAAAATCTGAATTTCTTATAAAGAATGAAGAGCGATATTACACTAACCAGGGAAAACATGATAATCAGAGCCCCAAATCGTAATTTTGAAATTCTTATCGAATTTACAAAATGGCTTATTAAATCAGTAACTTTAGATTTTATTCGTTCATTAGAAATAAAGTCTATCTATACCATAGAAAGTAGTAACGTTCAGAAAAAGAAAGGAAAAAAAAAAGACATGGAAGTGTTCTTTGAAGGCTCATTTTACCCAGATAATCACACATACTACTAAAGTTTGTCAACACCTCGAACATTTTTTTTTTGTATCAGACAAGTCTAGACCTTTGGAATAAACTATTTTGAAAGAGAAGAGACCCTTTTGTACCAGACTAAGTCTAGACCTTAGGAATAAACTATTTTGAAAGAGAAGAGACTTTTTTCCGGCATCCAAACATTTCCTTTTGTACAAGACTAAGTCTAGACCATTGGAATAAACTATTTTGAAAGAGAAGATTTTTTTCCGGCACCCGAACATTTTCTTTTGTACAAGACTAAGTCTAGGCCTTTGGAATAAACTATTTTGAAAGAGAAGAGACTTTTTCCGGCATCCAAACATTTCCTTTTGTACCAGACTAAGTCTAGACCTTTGGAATAAACTATTTTGAAAGAGAAGAGTTTCTTCGACACCCAAACATTTCCTTTTGTACTAGACTAAGTCTAGGCCTTGGGAATAAACTATTTTGAAAGAGAAGATTTTATTCCAGCACCCAAACATTTCCTTTTGTACCAGAATAAGTCTATGCCTTTGGAATAAACTATTTTAAAAGAGAACACTTTTCTTACAGTTTTTAGTATAAAGTTGAAAATGTACCTGAACCTCGATCGTATTTATATATCTGCTTCACGGTGATGGCGTAACAATGTACGTGAATGTGAGCAATTCGTTATGTAAGTTTAATGGATGGCGAAGATTAACCAAAGCACCCGAGTTACATTCGGCAATAAACGTTGTTTTCATTTAGCATCGGATTCACATAGTAAATATTCTTCTCCTTCTGAATCGCCTGACATAGCCAAGCGCGTAAGGCGTGCGACTCGTAATCCGCGTCGCGCTAGACATGCTTGCCAACTCAGCCGTGGGGGCGTATAATGTAACGGTCAATCCCACTATTCGTTGGTAAAAGAGTAGCCCAAGAGCTGGCGGTGGGTGATGATGACTACCTGCCTTTCCTCTAGTCTCATACTGCTAAAATAGGGACGGCTAGCTCAGATAGCCCTCTTGTAGCTTTGTGCGAAATTCAAAACAAACAAACCTTTTGAATTTGTTTGTTTTAGTATTATTTCCTTTAATTATTGTAATCGAATTTCATTCATCAGTTTCTGAAAAGTAAATTTGACGTAAAGACATCAGGTAGATGAACAGCTCTGATATACTAATATAGACTACCCGTGAAAATTCACGTCAAAAAACAACAACTAACAAATACAGCAAAACTTTTAAAAGATCATACAGATGTCGCCCTCTATTAAGAAAAAGTCACATAGCCGTTCCCGATGACCCCTTACGTATATTCTTTAGAAGTCAAGAGACTACATATAAAATGGAAAGTCGTTTTAATAACAAATTAATAGAATATTTGAAAAATTAAGTAAAGAGACATTTAGGCAAATCTGTGATTTCCTAACAAATAAATTTTAACTGTTTCAAAAAGAGATGATTTATAACATGTAGTTCACGTTTTTTCAGGGTTGCTTCCAAGCACCGTCTAGGTTGATGTATCGCATCCTCAATATTAAACTGTCGAGTATCTAAAGGTTTATTTTGAACTATTCCTTACATATACAAGGTAATTTTCGTGTATGTTCATGTTTCAAACTTCTATGAAGAAGTTCGTTTTTTAAATTATCAAAATTATCATTTGGTTTACTTTGAAAGACCGTTTACATGTTATTAATTTAAATAAATCTGTTCAGTCAAACCTGAAAGCCCATTTACATTTACATTCCCAATTTTTTGGCCTATTCACAATAATTTTTCTTATTTACATTCTTTGAGACTGAAGCTTTTACATTCAGAATGTACTGTTATAAAATTATTAATATTGTTCTATATGAATCTTGATGGTCATGTCGTCAAACAACGCCTGTAAGTTACATGCGATCGTACTGTTGAAACGATTACTGAGGAATTTTCATCTTCACACACGAGATGGTTTATGGAAAGCATGCAGTAAGGATTAGTGTGCTTTACGACGGAGACTTTTGTAAAGGAAACTACATTGTAGGTTTATTTTGAATGTCCTCAATTGTCAGATAGAGCATGATTGGACGTAGCAATATGAAATGTAACGACATAGTGAGAGTTGATATTCGTTTTAATGTCACGAACCCTGTTATTCTTTTGTGCTTTGCGTAAATAGCTGAAAAGCAAACAAAACCGACATGAAATAAAAAATAGAGGTTGATTCATGTACTTGGCTCAATGTAAACAGGTCATTGTATAACGCTGCCTTTATATCAAAATAAAGAGTCTAAAGAAACAAAGTTTGTAAATTATTATGATACAAGAACATAGGCTTATATTTATTTTAAAAACAAGCAACATTTATTTACACATAATAAAATACATTCGACTTTATTTTCAATGTATTTTTAACACTTTTAAAGTATTGCTGCATCTGTAAGATGTGAGGGGCTCACTTTGCATAAAATAACTAGAAGTTGCAGATATAAGTTGCACAAAGATAAAATAGAAGTCAGTGCCGTCTAAAAATTACACTTTTTAAAACTAAAAAGATAAAACAATATTAAGCGTTAAGGCTTTAAACAAATTTTCAATCAAATATAAAGAAATGACGCGGTAGCAAACAAATAACTGACATTCAAAATATGTATTGCCTAGTTTAAAATACAACGATTTTGCCTGGACTAACCTGAATCGTAGAAAACATAGGGGCCTGGCATGGCCAAGTGGTTAAGGCACTCGGCTCGTAATCCGAAGATTGCGTCACACCAAACATGCTCGCCCTTTCAGCCGTGGGGGCGTGATAACGTGGCTGTCAATCCAACTATTTATTGGTGAAGAGAACTCCAAGAGTTGGCAGTGGGTGGTGATGACTAACTGCTTTCCCTCTAGTCTTCCACTGCTATATTAGGGACGACTAGTGCAGATAGCCCTCGTATAGCTTTGCGCGAAATTCAAACCAAACAAACAAACCAACCGCTTAACTTGAAAACAATGTCATTATACCAGCTTTATTAGAATATCAATACATACTACACAAATTATATAAAACCTGATTATTTAAGTGTCAGTGGCATGTAATTCAAATTAAACTCCAAAAGTAGTGCATATATCACATGCGGTTATTGACATATGAATATGTTTTAAACTACATTAAAATAACTAGAAAGCAAAGTTCTGTAATATTATATACTGAAAAAATGAGCAGTTGAAATTCGATTTGATAAACAAAGGGTGAAAAAGCACAGTATGAAAACAAACACTTTTTGGTAAACTTTATTTTATTTTTTTCTGCAACTCGGGATGTAATCTAATAAAGGATTACCTTATTTTACTTTGGCGTGTGGCCACAGAGAACTCTGATTGGTTACAATATCTTGTTTCTGTTTTCTAACTCTGCCACAGGCAAGAACATACATATCGAAGTTACGTTTGTTATTGCAAACATTCCCTTTGTTTTTAAAGTTTTCTGCTTATTTTCACGCATCATCTTTCTTCTATATATACACTATAAACAAAATAAGTATTGGCATCCTGCTTCTGTCGAGTGTGAAACAATCAAATTTATACAAATAAACAGAGCCACGTATTTCAGTATGGAAATAAAACAAGAAAACTTCCAATATAAACAAAACAAATTATGGGGAAAATTATGGGTGAATTCGTTTCCTTCTGTGTGAGTGCTCACCACTTTTCAGAACATATTTGCGATACATTTGTGAACTCTTCAGATAATAAGGCCATAAACAAAACAAATCACAGAATGCTAAAAGTTAAATCTGATAAATGATATATTTTAAAAGTTATCTATGTTTTCTTTAACCGTATACCACTCTTTTCAATAAGGCACATTTTAATACTTCTGTCATATAATTTGTACCATAACTTTAAGTTTAAATTTTGTAAATCCTAATTTTACGAGTAGTTTCGTTATGATTCTTAAAAGTATGCCATAAAAGGCCCAATCTTATATGTAGAATTATTATTATTCCAAAAAAGATTCTATTATAAGGCCCAATCTTATATACAGAACTATTATTATTCTTAAAAGTATACCATTATAAGGTCCTATCTTATGTATGTATATAGAATTATTATTTTTTAAAAAGATGTCATATTAAAGCCCAATTCTGACATAAAGTCACCCTGATTCTTCGGAAAATGTCACTCTAAGTTTCAGTCTCATACGTATAACTTATATTATGAGTTATGATAAACACTAAGCAATCATTGCTTTTTGAACTCGTTTCTTTATGAAATATTTGTAGTTATTTTGGAACCATTTAGCAATGTGATAAAACTGTGTTGCCATAAAACTGAAGTAGAAACGATGGTGTGTGATAAAATACACTATAGAAAGATAAATGTTTCAAATGATGTTCTTAGAAATGACCATTTGGTGATCATAGTGAGATTTTTAATGAATCTGCATTTACAATATATATATTCACGTTTTTAGCTACGAATTATCGGTATTTTTACTAAAGGTATGGTTAACATAAATTAATTTTTGTAAAGCGCTATTGTAAACATCGTTGTCACGATCATACCCCTTTTAATAGCTCAGTAGTAAGTCAAATAAATGGTTTATAAAGCTAAAAATTAGTTTCGATACCCTTAGTGAGCACAAGACATATAACCGATTGTATTGCTTTTAGCTTAACAACAAGTGAGCTTTTTCAAACAAACATGAATGAACAGAATAGTGCTGTGAATACCACATTTGGACATTTTTGTAAATTCGGTTAAATGATGTGATTTAAACACTGTTACAAATATTTATCAAACCATTCTTTCTGGAATCTCTTTTCGTTGTTGACGCGTGTTAAAGTTTCCTCTGATTGGAAGAATTTTTTTCTTTGGAATATATATATATATATATAAGGTTAAATTGCATTGCCTTTAAAATATATGATAACTATTGTTAAACTTATTTTTTATTTTGGCTTTTTTTCTACCATTCGTTTAATCTTCATATACTTGAGTTATAAGTTTTTTTTACACTTTAACCAATGAAGTGATTAAAATTCTGAAGAAAAAACTATGCTAAGAGAATAATAATGCAAGCTGTTCAGACAAAATATCTGAAATTCAGACCATATATAAAAATATGTACATTTCAAGATAGCTTCGTTTATTTGTCACTAAAATAGTTTTAATTATTTCTGAGAAATTTTGAACAACAAAAAAATTGTTTATACCTAAGGGTCTTTCTCTTCTCCAATGAATCAACGGTATGTCTGTTGACCAAACACAAAAACCAGGGTTTCGATACACTTGGTGGGTAGAGCAAGGAAGTTCCATTGTGTAGTTTTGTGCTTGATTCAAATCAATCAATTGAAGAGTTTTGGGAGATACATTTGTTAAAGTATAGTTAGCTAGCATGTACGTATAACATACTTGGCAAAATAAAACAAGATTTTGAAAATGAGAAAGGGATATTCAAATCTATCTCAAATAGTTAACGTTTATTGTTAAATTGATAAATCCAAATATGTTTTTTTTTAATTCATGTCTTACATGTCGGATTTCATAGCGGGAAAAGTTGAGCTATACTCTTAACCTGTTGACTGCCAAGTATTTCAGCTGCTACAATACAACTCTAATGTTTCTTTAGTTTGTAACTTTTTTCGTTACGCCATTTTGGATCGAAAGTAAAACAATTTGTAAGTAGGTCAAATTCGTGTACGGTGCTGACATCTGGCGTTGAAGTTAGATAGTATTGAGAACGAATTAACTCGTTCGTGGTACTATTGCCGTTCGGCTTGGACGAGTTATCTTGTCTGCGGCACTAAATAGGTTAAAATCTCAGTACCTACTGTGACGGAAACTTAGAGACGTTGCGATGCATCTCAAGTTACGTTACGAGAATTTCCAATTACGGTGATATGGGTATTATTTTATTAATTTGTTTGTAGTTAAGCAAAAAGTTGCACAATGGGTTATCTACGCTTTTGCCTGCCCCAGAATTGCGTTGTAATTCTGCAGATATACCACTGGGTCACAGGGGAGCAGCTATATAGCGACGTTGCTTTGGCCAGTCTTCAAACAAAAACTGCTATTTAAGAAAACAACTTTGCTTATTCCGATAGTCGTCTTATTGTCTGGGTACGTGGGCAGATCCATCGTTGGATATCTTTCTATTGATAAATACACTCCTCACTTTTAGCTGAGAATGTGTTATAAAAGTGTGAAAAACAACACTTTTATCCATTTATGAATTGTCGTACAGGTGGCGGAAGATGGTTAAAATATCAAATTAGGGGTCTATGATCTGGTTGTTTACCCTGTGTGTCTTATAATATGTTATTTGATTTGAAAATACTAAATAAATAACGCATCGATTATTCTATTGGTTACTGAAATTTGAGTGAAAGGGTGTCACTTTTTTTTTACTGGCATGGCCAAATGGTTAGGGTACTCGACTCTTAATCTGAGGGTGACGAGTTCAAATCCCAGTCGCACAAAACATGTTTGCTCTGTTAGTCGTGGGGGTGTCATAATGTTAGGGTGAATCCCACTATCGTTGGTAAAAGAGTAGCCCAAAAGTTAGCGGTGGGCGGTGATGACCAGCTGTTTTCCATCTGGTCTAACACTGCTAAATTAGGGACGGCTAAGCAGATGGCTCTCGTGTAGCTTTGCACAAAATTAAAAAAAAAAAAAACACTTTCTTACTAGAAAGTGTGTAGCGGTTTACTTTGGTGTTGCCGATGTGAAGTTATCTGGGGATCAGCAAGATGGGTAAATCCTTAACTTGTGTTAAGACTAAATATAATTTTATATGAAAATGGTGATATGTAACGTACATTTCAAAATAAATAACAAACTGCAGTGTTCTTTTTGTTTGTCAAAAGTTTGTGTGCTGATTTGTCATGTGAGTTTTTTTCTCCAAAGCATTTGAGATTATAGTTTTAAAATATGAGTACTATTCATACAAGAAAGATTTCATGATTTTCTTTATTATTAGTGATGCATTTTGAAATTTTGAGTAAATTGTTTTAAAGAGCAAAAATACCTTTTTCATACGACACTCTGATGAAACTAGTGCCATACGCTTTTCTCTAAAAGTATTTGCTGTTTTAATGAATTTTTACAAAAATACGTCAAAGTATCTTAATCTACATAAACAATTCAAAATTTCTCTGTTTGATTGTTTGCTTGCTTGTTTACCCGCTGTATTTATTTCACGTGTAGGTGTACAAAATGACATTTTTTCGTTGATATACGCGATTATTGTCTGCTTGTCGAAATGATAATTTTATGTGTTAATCCATTTAAAATATAGCATTACAAGCCTATTTAGTTGTAGACAAATATCTGTACATCTACTTATACATGATATATTTAAAGTCACACGCAAAAGAAATGTACGCAAAATTAACATGTGTGTGAAAAAGCAAACAGTAAGTCTAGGCTATAAAATAAAATTATACTGTTTACAATAAAATAGACAACGTGAAAACAGTAAGGCTCACATAAAAATGCTTATTATGTAAAATGATGTTGAAATCAAGTTAGTGAATTTAGTTTATTCCAGTTTCTTTTCTCCGGATGATTCGATGTTGGAAGTGGATCTATTTTCTTTTGATACATAATAAAGTAAAATACTGCATTCTTATAGAACATTTGATATATCAAACTCATAATGTGAATACAGTATCACATATATGAAAAAATGTATTCAATTTACTGTCAAATTCAATATAATATTACACATATATTTATTTTTGAAATGTTGATATTTGAGGTAGTATGACGTTATATAGGAGGGAGTTACGTTTATCCTGTTCACCCGAAAAGAAACATATTTTCGTCTGTTTGTTCAGAACTGAACACAAAACTACACAATGGGCTATCTGTACCCTGCCCACCTTGGGCATCTAAACCCAGTTTCTAGTATTGCGAGTGTGACGACATATAACGCTATGTTACTGGGAGCACTCATATATGTACAATACAAACACAATGTTCTCCCTATAGGCAATTTTTATGTTTGTCAGTGAAGATAAAACAAAAAACATCGTTTACGAGGAGGCCTTGATTTAAAACAGATTGGTAGTTCGTTTTCAAAAATTAAGCCTAACTCTTTTTTTCATAAAGTTAGGAAATAGTTTTTACTTTTCGAAATGTGGTGTGGGGAAACAGGGAGAGTAGGGCTTTTTTTTTCTAAAATCTTGGTAACGCTGCTTAGCGTCACACAAACATCAAGTGTGGTTACTTTTTAGCCGCGCCATGACGGCTCACAGAACGGCTCTGAATTTTTCAAGTACAAAATTTTATCTTCCATCTACGTCATCTCTTAATCGATTGAAGATCTAATTATAGTTTTAAATTTAGGAGGTAAAAGTCCCTTTCAACTGACATATATGACTCCACGCAATGTCTCACAAAATAATTTACTCTAAATCTGCCTTAAAGAATTTCAGTTTGAGGGTGGGTTGGTAGAGATCCCGATGAGTAATAAAATAGAATCAGGTGTACGTGCACCACACTCTTGGTAATATAGCAAAAAAATATATCAAATTAAAAAGGAAATTAAATTGGTATCACAGATTAATATACTTTAATTCAAGTACCATGGCTTTTGAGGATTCCTTCTTGTTTGTTATTTGTGTTGCTTAGTTCATAATTAAACATAAGATTCTAAATTATAATTTGATTGCTTGCATGATTAATATTTCAAAGTTATTTTGTTGATACTTTGATGTGTTCACAAATATGTATTATATAATCACCAGACGGCTTAGGTAAAATAATTTTGAAACAGCTCGACCTGAGAAGCTTCAGTGAGTTGGAGGTATCTAAAAATTTAGCTGATTTTTATTACTTTTGTCAGTAACAAACATTTATTTTCTTATAATTATTTCTTCGTATTTTTCACCAGTCCAGTTACTTACACTAGTTAGTTTGTTTCCTTTTTCATAAGCACAAATTTATACGATGGGCTAACTGTGCTTTGCTCACCACAGGTATTGAAACCAGGTTTAAAATATTTTAAGTTTTAAAACTTATTACTGAACCACGGGGAGAGCTTGGTTAGTATAACTCACTTAAATTTAATAAGCTAGCACTATAAGGGTGACATTAGACTTCTTATTAGACTAAGTAGCACCAGAACCAGAAGATAATTAGCCTAAGCGTTGTTCACTAATAATTTTTGTGCGTGGGTGAAGTCGGTTTAGTTTAATGAGAAAATGCTGTTCCTTAGCCGGCTCTGTTTAAGAGCTTATAATTAATTGTATTTACTCTGGTGGTGTTTACGATAACTCTTATAATTAATTGTATTTATTCTGGTGGTGTTCACGATAACTCTTATAATTAATTGTATTTATTCTGGTGGTGTTCACGATAACTCTTATAATTAATTGTATTTACTCTGGTGGTGTTCACGATAACTCTTCGACATGTGTTACTATAATAACAAAGCTCAGAGATTCCATAAGTTGCCTTTGGAATCGTCTCTAAAATCTTAGATCACCTCACTTTTTCACAGCAGTCCATAAAAAGAAACCTTTTTATATTGCTCCACTTAAGAAAACCTTAGTAAATGCAGTCAACTGATCTCAGCTTGAAGTTTGAAACAGATAACTCTTGTTTCCGAGATTTATAAAATGCGGAAACTCGCTGATGCAGGTTTAGTGATAGAAGTGGAATTCTTCTCTTTCAGTCAGGCTTTGCTCCAAGTGTTTCAAATAAGTGAGTGAATTGTTACTACCTATTTGCTAGGATTCCATAGCCAATGCCTAAGAATTGATTGCCGATTTTCATTAGAGGCTGGTGCATGGGATTTCTGTGAGAAACGTTGTAATTATTGTTAAAATATCCTCCGTGTTTGACCACTGATCAGTTGAGAAAAACTAGATCTAACAGGTCACTTTTGAGGGGAAACATTTTTCTGCAAATTCTTTCCTCAACAATCAAATACAAATGTTATTCACTGTTATCCTTTCCCATGTATTAATTTCATTGTCGGGGTCTGACTTTATCTTTTTAACGAGATAATTCAATCGAAGAATCAAGTTGTAACAATAATTCCCTTATTTGTAGTGGAATATATAATATATGATTCACAAATACCAAATTCTTATACAAGCCAAGACTGAGCGCTTAAAGGCAGATTGTCTTTTTATGAATTTCGCACAAAGCTAGTCGAGAGCTAACTTTGCTAGCCGTTCCTAATTTAGCAGTGTAAGACTAGAGGAAAGGCAGCTAATCATCACCACCTACCGCTAGCTCTTGGTTACTCTTTTACCAACGAATAGTGGAATTGACCGTCACATTATAACGCCCCACGGCTGAAGGGGTGAGCATGTTTTTTGCGATCGGGATTCGAACCCGCGACCCTCAGATTACGAGTCGAACATCTTAACTTACCTGGCCATGCTGGTCCTCTTAAAGGCAGAATGAAATTTATTTTTCAGAGCAAATATACTATCACAAAAATAGTAAAACTAGCTGCCTTCTCTCCAGTATTACTTTGTTAAATTAGGGGGGGTAGTGCAGATAGCTCACGTTTAGTTTTGCACAAAGTTAAAAAATCAAAACTCTGAGAAATAATTATATATTATAAAGTTGGTCGATTTTTATTCGATTCTAAAACGCTGTTTTCGTTACAAATTAGAAAAAAAAACAAAATTTAGACATTATTCGCTTACAAAAGACATAGATGGAGAGTATAAATATTAAAAAAATTGACAGTTAAAAGGTTTAAATTAACAGATAAGTTCAAATATCATGTTGCCCTCTAATTATCGTCTTTCCCGGTATTTGTATAAAGCTTACCTTGTAATAGTAATTCAGCGTAACATACTTTTATAAGCGCAATTTTGATTTGGAAAAAATGAAACACACACACACACTTATTAGCGTTAAAATCAACAAATCACATACGAAAAATAAAATTTGAAACTGAACAAATGATATAATTAGCGCTCTATTTAGAGTTTGCAACGCCCTCGGAGGTGTTAATTAGGGGCAATACTGTATTCTAACTCATTTGTCGATTTAAATATCTTAACTTTGAGCAGTTCTCTAATATTCCTTCTCTTTGTTTTTTTATAAGCGGATAAGGTTTGATTTTGCTTGTTATTTTTTCCTTTTCCTACAAGCTTGTACATCTTGAATTTTTTAAACATCTATTTAAAATGTTTCAGAATTTGTTATACATTATTCATTAGCATTTTAGACCATTTCTGTGGTGATAAGCCTTGCTTCCTGGTATCAAAATTGTCTTGCTTAAAATATGGATCCAGAGATTTATTTGTTTTTATATCATCGTGTAATGAGATATCAAACCTATTTATAGAACGATATCTTTTTCCCATATGTTTTCCGCTTCCATTCTGATTACTAGTTAACCAGAAGTATAATGTGACATTTCTCCTTACTGGTTATCAGTCTATTTGGTATATAAGACCATTCTAAATGGTTTCAAGAAATGTCTCTCCCTTACTGCTCGGCATTATATGATTCTGATCCACACGTCTGAAATGGAACTCAATTATTGGATTAATTTTACTATCAGTGATAATATTCGCCCCATTTCTCATTATTTTTTTCTGTCTGATCAGGTGGACTGAAACAAGTGCCAATTAAAATATTGTTTTATCCCTGAAATTTCCTATTGTAAGCCACAGATTCACTAATAGACTGCAGTCAAGTACTCTTTCTTTTAAGATGTTTGTGATTATTAAATATATAATTCCATGGAACTTCAAAATACTTTTTATTAATATTCTGCTTATCTTAAGCTACTCTTTTACCAACGAATAGTGGGATTGACCGTTACATTATACATCCTCACGGGTGGGAGAGCAAGCATGTTTAGCGCGACGCGTGCGCAAACCCACGACCCTCGGATTACGAGCGCACGCCTTAACGCGCTCGGCCATGCCTACCATGAAGTCATACATTCTATTCTTAATACTCTTAACAACAGAATAATAGCAGCTAGACTTAATCTTCAATATATCATGCTTATATTTAAAAACTAGTAATTAACATATGTTTTTGTTTGTTTGTGATTAATTGCAAAGCTGCACATTAAGCTATTTGCGCCCTGCCCACGGTTGATATCAAAAACAGATTTCTAACGTTATTAGTCCCCAGACGTCCCGCTGAGTCACTGAAAGACTATTGTTACGTTCTGTATACAATGTTTTTAATTTATTCGTTGCCATCACTTCCTGCGAAATGTCCACAATTTCGCAAAGTCCCTCATCACTTTTTGACGAATACTGTTAAGGCTTCCACAAATATCCTTCTTCCTTCCCTGCTTGATTAAAATTCATCTCTAGTGTATAATTTATCCTAACTCAAAAAGCTAGCCCACCGATTCAATCAACTTACTTGTTGATCTAAACATGTCCCTGATAATATCATTTTTAAGTCTTAGATTCTGCAAAGAAATACATCCACTCATCTGGCTCCTGAAAAGCACTTCCAAAAAGTCACTTTTTTTGTAAATTAGCGAAATTGTATTTTTATTTTTCATTTATTATTCCTTCCATTGTTTAGTTTAACTTTGAATGTTTAGCTAAGTTAAAACTCTAATACATTTTGTAACTGATAGCGTTAATTTTGAGTGAACGTGTATTCGTTTTAAAACTAACACCAGCTTCTCCTAGCAGAGCCGTATAGATATTATTAATTTGTGAAATATTATGTAAATTTATAGCCGTAGGTATTCACATGAAATGTAACCTCGTGATCTGACCACTAAATAAAAACTTTTACTTAAGCTTAAAAAAAGTTAGTGCACAAGATATACTTGTAGTTTATAAGTATGAAATATTTTTATTTTAAAATTATATTATTTTAGTGTTCTAATTATTTTATCTGACATCTTTATTTGTTGAAAAACTTAACAGCACGGTATTTATGCTGTATTGTTCATTAACGTTAGTTTCAAATCCTGAGCAGACACGTACTTAACTGTGTTTGTGGTAAGTGATAAATTTTATATTCTAGTTGTTTAATGTTTCATTTTGGATTTCTTCCTCCCATAAATAAATTAATATTTTTGTTATCGAGATTGTTTGTTTTTATTTACCTGCACTCTACTTTCATCCTTTAACTTCTTAAAGAGTTATTTTTATTCTATACAATTTCGCTCAAAGCTACTCGAGGGCTATCTGCGCTATTAGCCGTCCCTAATTTAGCAGTGTAAGAGTAGAGGAAGGCAGATAGTCATCACCACCCACCGCAAACTCTTGGGCTACTCTTTTACCAACGAATAGTAGGATTGACCGTCACATTATAATGCCCTCACGGCTGAAAGGGAAAGCATCGTTGGTGCGACGGGGATTCGAACCCGCGACCCTAAGATTACGAGTCGAACGCTTTAACCCACCTAGCCATGCCGGGCCCTTCTATATAGCTCTGCTGGTTTATAATTTCAAGCTTCATTCACTTCAATGTGCACAACAACAACAAAAAAACGAAACGAAATCTCCTTTTTATCAGAAGCTAATGCCATATATTTCAGCAGATCGCAAGCAAATTCTAACTTTAACTTATATTTCCCACATTGCAAATAACGTTATTTTTACACACGCGCCTCAGTGGCACAGCGGTGTGCTTGAGGATTTACATCGCTGGAAATTGAGTTTCGATATTTGTGTTGGGCAGAGAACAGATTGTCCATTCTGTGGCTTCGTATTTAACTACAAACAACAAACAGTTAAGCATTATTGAATACTCAGTTTCACACTGTCACATTTTTTTAACAATATCAGTAGCCAAAATGAGACTTTCACCTGAATGTTAATTGAAACGATCTTTGTGGAATATTTTTATATATGGCTGTTTATATTATAAACCTACCACACTCGTTCTCGCGTCCTCACAAAACAAATTTCGTATGATTGTGTACCTTTATTCTAACAGCGTAATCTTACCCAAAGTTATTTTTAAGTAAGAAAGATCTGCAACTATAATGTGCTGAATTTTCTGAAAGTATCAGTCAAGACTAAAGTTCTCAAACATAACCAAATCTTGACATATAAATATCACTCCACTTATTCCTGAGCTATTCTGACTGATAGAGTTTTGAAAATTAGATTTGTTCGATTTCGTGATGACGAGTAACCCCCACCTAAACTAGAAACGTATCTCAGGTCGGCTGGTATGGGTATTAACACTTTTACCAAAATAAACCAGAGAACAACGTTTCGATCTAATTAGGCTAACTCTTCAGTATCAAGAAGGTCGAAACGTTGTTCTGTGGTTTATTTTGGTAAAAGTGTTAATACCCATGCCCTCCGTTGCTAAATAGATTTGATCGATTTGTTCTAAGCTTCCTTACTCGAGGGGTATATGTTCCAGTCGTCTTTAGTTTAACAATCTTAGATTAAATGAAAGGCAGCTAGTCAACACCATCTTCCGCCAGCTCTTTGGCTATTCTTTTTAACCGAATAGTGAAATTGACAGTCACATTATAACGCTCTTCCTCGCTAAAATGGCAAACGGTAACGGGCATTTGAGCCCTAAACCCGCAAATTACTAGTCGAACGCCATGCCAGACGAGATACATTACGAATAAACAAAGTGATAGTTAGAGCAATGAGTTTAGAAATTAGTGATTGTAAGTCTAATATAAATAAAAGTTATAAGTCTGTCAGATGTGTAAATAAGCCCAATAGGTTCAAGAATAAGTTTAGTTACCACCTTTTAAATGTTAGGAGAATTAAGAATAAAAATTGTGTTCAGGAATTTCTTTTCAAACGGAAGATTGTTATACAATTAGAATTACTGAAATTTGATCAGATGTTGAAAATCTTTGTAATATGAAGCGCTTTGACACTTACAATCATAAGATATGCAATAGCGATAGATTTTAATAAATGTTTTGTTTGTTTTGAAGTTCGCGAAAAGCTACTCGAGGGCCATCTGTGCTAGCCGTCTCTAATTTAGCAGTGTAAGACTAGAGGGAAGGCAGCTAGTCATTACCACCCACCGCCAACTCTTGGTGCTACTCTTTTACTAACGAATAGTGGGACTGGCCATGACTTTATAACGTCCCTACGGCTGAAAGGGCGAGCACGTTTCATGCAACCGGGATTCGAACCCGCGACCCTCGGATTACGAGTCGAACGCCTTAACATGCTTGGCCATGGCGGGCCTTTAATAGATAGAAGTCGGGTGATCCTTTATATCAGTACTAAAAAGAAAAATGGCAGTCAAGAAGTAAAGAAAATATGGCAGTCAAAAAGTTGAATTTATAAGGTTAACGGGCAACATTTTCGAACGTGGTGAACTTTTATTCGCAATTGTTATTGACCACCTGATCCGATAGATGAGCTCAATGAAAAAACTGTATAACCAAAGAAAGAAATTCGTGTAAAGATACAATACATTTTAGAAGTTTAAATTTGATAGATAGATTAAAATATTTGCAGATATATAGAAAATATGAGGACTGAGTTAAAAAATAAAAAAACTGAAAGTGCTTATGAAGAAAGTTTTTAAATTTAATTTTAGAAGTAACAAAACGTTTTAAGTATTATTCTACGAAAATTTTTCAGTTCCAATTCGGATGTTAGCTGGAGACCAAATGATGTTAAGATCAAATACGTTTTTTGGAAAAAGGCCTAGAAAGTTCTCCACTTGACGTTACGAAAATTTAGTTAATTCAAAAAGTATTGAAAAACTAGCGTATTTTTCTTTAAGTTAGAGGAAGAGGAGAGAATGTTGTGTCGTTAAAGTATTGGTGAGCCATTTTAGTACAGAGAAATATTTAGTATTAGTGAAGTATCAGAATGAATGTTAATTATATTAGTTGTATTATTGATTAGCGGTAAAAAGTTTATAGATGTGTGGTGTTTTTATTTGAGCATCATTTGTGAATTTATTTAGGCCTACAGCTTACAACTTACAACAGTGTACAAGTGAAGTAAGCTTATAGAAAACCCACAAAAAAGTACCAAGTTACAACGTTAGGGGGCCCGGCATGGCCAGATGGGTTAAGGCGTTCGACTCGTAATCTGCGGGTCGCGGGTTCGAATCCCTGTCGCACCAAACATGCTCCCCCTTTCAGCTGTGGGGGGGGGGCGTTATAATGTAAGGGTCAATACCATTATTCGTTGGTAAAATAGTAGCCCAAGAGTTGGCGGTGAGTGATGATAAGAAGCTGCCTTCCCTTTAGTCTTACACTGCTAAATTAGGGACGGCTAGCGCAGATAGCTCTTGTGTAGTTTTGTGTGAAATTCCTAACATACAATGTTAGGAATGAGATTACTTTGATGAAAACAAAATATTTATAGTCTCATTTAAGACAACCACAAGGGCACAAAGCGTAACAGAAAATCTCCTAGACACGATAAAACATTGGCTAAAAAAATGAAAGAAAGAAACAGAGAGATAAAATTAGTTTAAAAAAGAAAGAAAATTGGAGGAACATGAAAAGACAAAAATACTAAAGAAGAACTAAAATCAAAATTAAATTCAATCTATGATAAGATTAACGGTGCTATTTGAGGCGTACAGAAAGGAATTACAATCACAAAAACTAAAGTGTAGAAAGGTTATAATGACAACATTTACGAGACAGAATTGAATACCAGCCTGGCATAGCCGTGTGGTTTGTTTGTTTGTTTTTGAATTTTGCTCAAAACTACACAAAGAATATCTGCCCTCCATTTCAGTTGTGGGGGCGTTATAATGTGACGGTCAATCTTGCTATTCATAAGTCAGAAAGTAGCCAAAGAGTTGTTGGTGGGTGGTGATTGCTAGTCTTACGCTGGTAAATTAGGGACAGCTAGCCCAAATGGCCGTCGTGTAGCTTTGCACGAAACTCGTAAACAAACGAAACGCAAAAATTACAAAACAAATTATTATATACAAAAATTAAGCCAGCCACACCTCTCCCTGTATCAAGTTCCAGCTTAAAACATCATCAATTCAAACTATTGTATGGGCGAATTTATTTGGTTTACCAATGTTACCATTGCTGCTATGTTCTAAGTTACTGCAGGACCTATCTGAACTACCCCAACCATGACACAACGCAATTCTGGTTTTAAAATTTAGTTCACCAGTTTAATATCAGCCGTTTAAGAAACCAGTAAACTATGATGGAAAGGTACCATATCAGGCATATCAGTTGTTCAATATTTCAGTCACATTCTCTGAAAAAATGAATGAAATATTGGATAACAAACTTCATCTTCTTACCCATTGAAAAGGACCAGCTTTGGCAACAGTTAATCCTTCCAGATGAAAGCTATACAACTATCAGGCATTAGTAACTGTCCTATTCAACAAGTCCTAAAGTAAAGCAACAGAAGGAAGTACCAAAATCAAGTAGTTCCGGAACAAGTGTTGGAAGAAATAAGAAAACTTAGCCAAACTTTCAAAACATTTTGAAAGACGTGCACAATTATCTTACCCGAAGCTGTTCGTGAAATTATGAATTCCTTTGTGTGATAATGCTATACGCACACTTTCTTATGTCCATCAACTTTATTTAAAGTTTACTTATTCCTATGAGGAAATGACTTATACTAATGTAAACATTATGAAGTAATTCTTATTAGTAGTATTTAATAACACAATACATTATAAATACGTTTTCCTTTTCCTCATGACAGCATTCATTTTTACCAATGAATAGAGAGATTGTGGAATTGACCTCACATTATAATTCCCCAACGGCTGAAAGGGAGAGAATGTTTGGTGTAAAGGAGATTTGAATCCGCGACCCTCAGATTACAAGTCCAGCTCCTTGACCACCTGGCTATTACAGGACCATTTGTAAACGACCTTTAATTATAGTAAATTCAAAATAATGCATCTGGGTGGTTGGATCTCATGTTGGGTATAAACAACATGACTGAAGTAAAGTAGTAAAGTATCATATCACAGAGGTGGCAAAGTCACCAAGGCCACCAAAGCGTTGCATGTTGTAGTAACGCTAATGTAATTTTAGTATATATTAAAAGTGGGCTTGTTACAGGTAAATTTAGCAATTATATACTTCTATTCAAATTAATAACACTATGAAACAATTTTTACTTTTTCTTCTTCATGGGCAGAAAGTGTTATTTACCAGTTGCTTATGCCTAAAGTAAATGGAAAAGACCTATTTTTCTCTTCAAACTTTGCTTTTGTAGCCTGGGAGCGTATCAAGAAAACATGATGGAAAACTCTATTTGGGGCTGATATGCGAAAGTAATTTACATTACAGTCGCAAATCTCGAACAACTACTCACTTTTAAACATTTTTGTATAAATTTAGTACAAGTACATGTAAATCTTAATTCATATGTAGTTTTATTCAGACCTTATGTAAATAAAAAAAAAATGTGGAAATATGCCCGTTTTCATATAGAAATAGAAAATAGATTACTTTCTAAATTTCATTTTCCAGGTCATAAAAACAAATTTTGAAGGGCATAATGGTCATTTTCTGTACTTTTAAAGCATAAAGGAACAAAATTTGTATTACATGATGCAATTAGGTTACACTTACATTTTTGGTTTATTTATACATTAAAGCTTATTAACTGAAGAGGACTTAGACGAAAGCTACTAAAGTAGTTTAAGATCTCTAAATTCATTTTCACTTGAGAAAAGAAGGATTAGAGATGTAAACTGGAGTTTACAAGTAGTCCGTGAATCGACAGTATAGATGCCTTTTCATGTTTATGCGCTATAATTTAAAGATAACAGGATGGGAAGACAGAAGTATTAGATTTTAAAAACTCAGTATAAATTTCAATTAAAAGAAATATATTTCCAAACAGGTTGGTTGATTTTGTGAAATAAGTCGCGGTGGAATTGTTTTTGTCGTTCATGTATTATGTTGCTAAATATTAAGCTATTTTTCAGTTTATAGATTAATTTCACATCAGTATATCCCATTAAGAATTATCCCCAGCTATGATTTATCAAGCTTCTCATAACACACAACGCAACTTCGTCTCCTGCTAGTACAGCGGTAAGTCTATGGTTTGTTTGTTTATGTTCAAATTTCACGTAAAGCTACTTAAAGGCTATCTGTGCTAGCCGTCCCTAATTTAGCAGTGTAAGATTAGAAGGAAAGCAGCTAGTCATCATCACTCACCGCTAATTCTTGGACAACTATTTTAACAACATATAGTTGGATTGATCGTCAAGTAATAACGCTCCCATGGCTGAAAGGGCGAGAATGTTTGATGCGACAGGGATTCGAACACCCAAACAGACACACACCTTATTACTTAGTTAAATAATTTACTTATAACAGAAATAATAACTTCAACTAATAAGGTGATAAGATAAATAAATACTTATTTTTTCCAGATAACATTTAAAATTATTTATGCTAATCTTATAATTAATAACTTCAGTAACCTATAGGCTTAGTACTACATATAACAGTGGTAATTAAAAGTAACTATCTGTTATTAAGCTTAATGTCATAACTTAACTTACAGTAATAAAATCTTCTTTCCTAATCTTAATTTAAAGTTAGTGAATTAAAATAACAATTCTAAAATGTAATAATTCTGAAAGAATACTTATTCAAAAAAAAGAGATATAATATCGGTGTATAATTAATTTCTTTCAACACCTATTTACTCAAAAATAATAATATGTTTGAATATAATGATGTTTCTTATTTGTATTAATTACTTAAGGTAATACTTATTTTCAACTTGTTCAATTGATGTTTTAGCTTAAGGAGCTTTTTGTAAATTGTTCATACAATTTCATAAGGTACGAATAGTTATTTTTTTGAGAATAGACCATCTGATCTTTATTTTTTAACTAAAGATACAAATTCAAAGTTCTTACAAGTTAGGGTCGGCATGGCCAGGTGGTTAGGGCTCTCTACTCGTAATCTGAGATTTGAGGGCTCAAATCCCTCTGACACCAAACATGCTCGCCTTTTCAGACGTGGAAGCGTTTTAAATGACGGTCAATCCCACTATTCGTTGGTAAAAAGAGTAGCCCAAGATTTGGCGGTGGATGGTAATGAGTAGCTGCCTTCCTTCTAGTCTTACACTACTAAATTAGGGCCGGCTAGGGCAGATGGCCCTCGTCTAGCTATACGCGAAATTCAAAAACAAACGTACGAGTTAGGAAATAATTAAAGAATTCATAAGAAATATCTTAGACCAAAGGTAATTAACTTGTGAAAAAGTGAATTTAAATTATTTTTACATGTTTAATGTCACATCTGTAAGTGAAAGAATAAAGAGCTTTTTAACATGTTCTGTACATGACGTGTTAACACTTATTTTAGTGATATTTAATAGAGCACAGTGTAAGTTGGTTTGTAAGTTAAATTCTTAGCTTGCGTATTTAAACAGACACACATTTTTACCATGGTTTATTTAATAAGCTAAATGGCTCTTTAATAATTACTATACAACCTGTTTTGTTTTTTTTATAAAATCAGATTAGGCTTATTTCGAACACGTTATTTCTTTTATTGAGTGAACGAAAATAGTGTTGACGTAGCATAACGAGATTTTGGAATTTGGACCAGATCGCTACCAGGAACCACGCTGCTGGGAATGAAAAATAAATGCACAAAGTATACGGCTATGAAAAATGTAATGATGCATATAACTGGTCCAACTGCTAGAACGTTAGTTTGAAAATAAACGATGTTCCCTATTAGTTAATTCTACCGAGCTGCCTACTGAAAACAGATCACACCCACGTGCATTCATGAACTAATCCAGTAGTCAAGAATTGTTGATACTAAAATATCGGACTCCAAGAGTTGAATAGCTATTCATATTAGAAGTGAGAAGAAACAGAAACAATGACAGCTTACATGTTTTGAATAAATCAGTAGAAACTTGAAACACAGAATAATGTTACATATTTTTTTGCTGAACGAGCGACACTGGAAGATTTGCGATGGCGTCTTATGCCGATTTCGTTATCAGTAGCTTCTTATTGTTTTACTGTTTTTACAGTATTATCTTACTTTTGCGCACACGACTAGCAGTTTAATCAGAAAAAAACTTAACATTCGACGATTTTTATAAAAACAAAACTGAAATTATTTTAGAAATTTACAACTGCAGATCTTAGAAATCATGTTCTCTGTGATTCTGAATGATGAATAAGAAAGGTGTTAAACCGCAAGTGTTGGATTAAAATGGATTTCCACGGCTATGTTTTCTAATCAGAGGAAATATTCTGTTTTACAACAATAATACTTATTCGTGATGACGATAAAGTAATTCGAGTAAAAATATATCTCTAGACACTGGTATGGGTATTAACACTTTTACTAATAAAGCAGAGAAAAACGTTTCGACCTTGAAAGATGTTATATCATGGACAGAAATGTCAATTAGAAACTTTTGATCCTCAGAAATCAACCGTTTGTCTTTTACTGAGAAATGTAAGCACGCTTTGTCTGCCTAACCCACTAGAGTTTACAGCAATCAATATATTTCCAGTAACAAGGAAATCCACTATGCGAAGGACAATACAAACATGTTTATCATGTTGGTTCTGCAAAATGATAATATAATGGACGTAAAGATGAACGTTAAAAGGGACTTTGTCTGAAGTTCGTGTGAAGCAGAAAACGCTAAGAATTGGTAAACTCAAGTAACGGTATAAATTGCCAGTAGAAATTATTAAAGGATTCGTTTCTTCAATAAAATTAGCGACTAAAAATTCTTGTGTTAGAGTCTTTCTCTAGCTATCTTGTTTTCGGCTCTTTTCGATCATTGATTAAGGAAGACATACACCACACGAAAACAATTTGAAAATACTAAATTTGACATGTAAACAGATTCCTAAGTAATTAGTTAAGCCACATCAAAATCATTCAAAAAGAATTAGCAGAAATTATGCAGACTTTCAATGGATATGTTTGCGCTTCAACGGTGAGAAACATGCACGCATAAAGAAATACGAAATCACAAAAGAGAAACTGACGTTTAACCTGAATTGCACTCTATGCGACACCTTGCGTAAACGGCTTCAAGAATTCATATATTTGAACTACTAATTAGAGAAAAAGCTTTCAGCCAATAGCACACGTTCTTACAACGGCTTCGGACTAAAAATTGAGAGTGACTATTACTCTTATAACAAAAACACAGATGAAAGTGTAGACTACACGACGCAAGCTGCTCGTCGTGCTAAACCAATGTGTCAGCTCTTCTAATAACTCAAGTAATTCAGTACACAAATATTATAAAACACAAAAATACAAACTGATTTAAATTATTTTATTCAATCTAATTAAATAAATTTTCTACTGCAATATAAATTTCAATTCACATCAGTTTATGGTTCATTTCTATACTGTTTATAATAATTATAAACGAGTCAAACAAAGATTTTGCCGTCATTTTAAAAGAATGTTTATCATAAATACGAAGAAACAAAGATCGATGTTAAGAAAACCTTGAAACGTATTTTGTTCTTTCTCACAAGCTGTCTAGCTTGTGGATAGTTCAAATGGATAGTTCATTTTATAGTTTTGTAGTAGATTCATTATAGAGAGTGTTCTAGTCATGTTTGTTTCCTCGTCTTACGTTTGACATGTTATTTGAAATGGGAATGCCAGCTCATCATTAACGGCTGTTGAAAAACTAAGATATCGTTATATCTCGTAGATGTTACCCACTCTGTGTGAATATCCAACAATCTCCATCTACCATCATTATAGGAGAGAGAACATTATTCCTAGGAGAGCAAACGTATCAGTGAGAAATGCTGCTCAGGAGAAAACCAAGCTTTTCCTTATCAGACTTTCACCTTCTGCTAGATTCGCTTATTCTTTTTCTGCGTATGAAAACTGATGTTGAATCCTGATAAATCTGCTGCTAAAACATCTACCCATCCATCGATTTATTTTTAAACGAAATATATCTAGGAGTGCACGACATTCACAGAAACATTCAAAAAACAACGGATTTGATCAGTTTATGTCAAACTCCCTTGTCAACATGGTTGCAACTACGAACCAAATAGTTAGCAATTTATGGTGACTAAACTTAAAATTTACACATCTCGAAGCTATATGTGATACGAGAAATTATTAAATACGGAGTTAGACAAACACCAACATCATTTTGATAATGTAACGGTAGAGATGTTTTATTTTTTTCAAGATCTCAGAATGGAACTTAAATGTCTTTATTTTTTATATTTTTTATGAGTAGCATATTATTTTGCATAATATGTAGTCTGGATTTAAGCAAAATAAATGTGCAAAGCACTGCATTTACACTGCAGCAATGTGTAATGTTATTTTCATATATATTTCTTACTATTCAAAAACTGAAATATATTTTTTCAAAATTATTTTAGGCACGTCACACTTTTATTAAGAATATTATTTTTTTCTTCTGAAACTAGATTTAAAAAGTTGAAACAACAAGAAACAGTACATTGCCTTCCAAAAGCCAGAGACTGGTCAGATTTTGTGAATACAACTGTAAATATCCATAATATAAATGTTTATCATACGATTTACTTGAACCTAATATATTATTCTATTTTCTAAGATAACATTTGAATTCGCCAAGACTGCAAAATTTGTCATAACGTCTAATATAAATTCCAACTCTCAGGTTATGAACCATTATTTCACAATTCTTGTTTTCTTTTTAATGAATCAATGAAACATTTCGCTGGCTCTAACAAATATTACGTAACTTTAATAATTTGGTTTGTTTTGGATTTTGCGCAACGTTACGCGAGGGCTATCTACGCTAGCCGTTCTTAATTTAGCAATGTAACTAGAGGGAAAGCACCTAGTCATCACCACCCACCGCCGACTCTTGGGCTATCCTTTTACCAATGAATAGTGGGATTGACCGTAACATTATAACGACTGAAAGGACAAACATCTTCGATGTGACCAGGATTCAAACCCGTGGCCCTCGGATTACGAGTAGAATGCTTTTACCTACCTGGTCATACTAAGCCTTTTAATAAATAGATGAAGTATCTTAAATCAGAATTAGCGAACGTTTTTGATGTATTTTCAACTTTTTCTAGGTGGGTAGCATACAAGAAATTGTTTAAGAAATAAATTACAACCAAATTGGTAAAACACACAAAATACACAAAAAGTGTATACTTTACTTTTGTTTTGTCAATAAGAAGTCGTTGCTTTGTGCGATGCTGGTCTAATTTGACTTGACAGCACGTGCATATTATCATGCAGGTCTACAACCGCGATTGGTTTAGAATGTCTTAGGCTTTGAGCTTGAAAAATACAATGGATAATGTGTTAATCAAATTCAAGTCTATTTTGCTTATTAGAGATGCCGAAAAGCCTTTATCTGGTCCTATTTTTTCTTCACTCTTAATATGTTAGTGGTATTATTAGTGCGAGATTCTGTTCCAATTCTATTTCTTAATTAAGTGATTTAACGTTAGATATGACTTTTTACAAAGTACAAATTATTCTTTTATTGTTCAATACCAAAGAATTGTCAACAATATGATTTAATTTTATTTACCTTATAAAAGAAACAACAAAAAACAACGAAACGTTAAGTTTCAACTAGGTTTGAAAGGCAATAAACATAAGCTATTTTTTGTTCATTTTTACGGAAATAAAATTTTATTCGGGTAATGGAACTGACTACCCCCCTCTTTCTTCATATCCTGTTCACGTGTTCGTGCACTGGAGAAATGATCTTGTCACTTTGCTGAGTTGAATTTGAAGAGACAGTGATGCCTGCTTGCAACACTTGAAATCGACATGAATGCAAATATGTGGTATTTTCAAACAATAAAAGTTATAGAACAGTATAAATGACAATCTATATTATTAAACATTTGAAGCTGTATTGTTTTCTAAACTAGTATCTATTAATTATTGTATATTTAATTTGTACCTATTACTGGTCACACAATGACTTATGTATAAAAGAAAATTCAGATTATTTATTTTCTGAGCAATAAAGATAGACATTTTGAAGATACTATTTAAATGTAGAATAGATAGGCTGTAAGTACAAAATTCTCCTGAAACTGAAAAAATCAAAGTTGTTTGGTAATAGAAAATTATTTTTCGTAAGCATATTATATTTTACTGCATAATTTTTAGTATAAACCAATATAGATAACTATTCAGTAACAGCGACTTGCCAACAAACTCGATTCCTTTAAGAAGTATGAACAATTCCTAGTTTTTTTTTATTGTTGGTTAAATTTCGCGCAAAAGCCACACGAAGGTCATCTACTTTACCTGTTTGTAATTTAGCAATGCACATGTAAGACTAGAGGGAAGACTGCTGTTTGGAGTACTCTTTTACCGGCGAACAGAGGGATTGACCGTAATATTATAACGTCTCCGCGGCTGAAAGGGCGAGCATGTTTGGTGCGACGGACATTTAAACCCGCGACCCTTGGATTACGAGTCGGGCGCCTTAACCATCTGGTCTGAACTAATTACAAGTTGCCGAGCAATAAATAGATGAATGTGCGTATTAAATAATTTTGCATGAAATGAAACAAACCAAATCGTGTCCGGTTCTCTTGTGACACCACAAAATGTATTCCACATTTAAAGCTATGGGTGCGTTATAAGAGTGACAGTTAATTTCTCAATGTCAGTGGTGAATGGTGAGGCTCTGCTGGCAAATTGCGTTCATTGTAATTAGTTCAAAATTATAGATCGTAGTTTATAGACTTAGTGGCTTTGTCACAGATACAAAATACAAATGTCCAGTTCTTTTGTCACATCCGCCTAAACAACGTATAAAAATCTAGCTTATGTCCAGTTCTTTTGTTGCAACTGTCTAATAAAGACGCAACAAATCAAATTATTTCCATAGCATTTTTGTTGCATCTACTTGGACAATATGCGACTAATCAACTAGTGTATAGATCTTTTGTTTACATCTGTTTGAGCCCCCCAGTGGCTCAGCGGTATGTCTGTGGACTTACACGCTAAAATCCGGGTTTCGATACCCGTGGTGGGCAGAGCACAGATAGCCCATTGTGTAGCTTTGTGCTTAATTCAAAACAACAACAACAACAACTACATCTGTTTGAACATATGCGACTATTCAACTTATGTTTTGTTTGTTTGTTTGTTTTTGAATTTCGCACAAAGCCACTCGAGCGGTATCTGTGCTAGCAGTCCCTAATTTAGCATTGTAAGACTAGAGGGAAGGCAGCTAATCATCACCACCCACCTCCAACTCTTGGGCTACTCTTTTATCAACGAATAGTAGGATTGACCGTCAACGTTATTAAATGAAGTCACTAAACTTTTGATGTAATTAAAAATGTATTTTAATCAAAGATACGGTTTTGCTCGTGGTTAACACCCAGCATGCGACCATCTCTGTCGATCGAAATCGCAAAAACCTAGAAAAAATAACATTCTGTCGTATCTTGTGTGGGATTTTGTATTTATGATTGCATGCTAATTCCTCATAAACTTAAACAAATAGTGAATGTTCGGTCACTTTATTAATCTAATAGCTTTTCGTCTAGGCACTAGGTGAGCCTTTGTAGGTGGGTGAGGTAGGCAACAATCTAGTGTAAAAAAATAAATAAAATTTTAATTTTAATTTCAACAGTCTCGTAATCTGAGGGTCGCATTTTTGAGTCCCTGTCGCACCAAATGTGCTCACCCTTTCAGCCGTGGGGTCGTTATAATGTCACGGTCAATCCCACTATTTGTTGGTAAAAGAGTAGCTCAAGAGTTGGTGGTTGGTGGTGATTACTAGCTGCCTTTTCTCTAGTCTTACACTGCTAAATTAGGGACGGTTAGTGCAGATAGCCCTCGAGTAGCTATGCGCGAAATTTAAAACAAACAAACAAACAAACAATTTCAATAGAATCGATAGTTTCGTTTTCGTTTTACATTCTTTGCTGTGTATTATTGACCTGGAAACTGTGCTAGTAAATTCCAACATTATAAGGTTACCATATTAAAATCGAAAACAAGCAACTACTGAATTAATAAAAAAAAAATTAAAGAACTACAACACACTTCGCAATCTATCGTGTCCTTTAATTATTATGTAAGATCTTCTCATCCTAGTTACACAAGTATTGGTTTTGCTTAACTCGGACATCATGTGAAATTTTTTTTAATAGCAGGCAGGGTTGTAACATAATTGATAATTCTCTTTTCTAACGATAAATCGGATGATGTTTGAATACCGTGACAGCTAATTTGACCGAGAGAGTTATTCTCAGTATTTTTCACAGTTTCAGACACATCGCAGAATTTACGTTTCTCTCAAGTAAAAGTGCACATTTGTACTTACGCGTTTTTTTTTTTGTGAACTCCAGATTATGTTATGGTCCATATTCGATCACTGAAGATGGTTTGAATTTTGCGGAACGATACACGAGGGATATCTGCGCTAGCCGTTCCAAATTTAGCAGTGTAAGACTAGAAGGAAGTCAGGTAGTCGTCACCACTCATTTCCAGCTCTTGGGCTACACTTTTAACAAAGAAAAGTGAGATTGACTGTTAGATCGCACGCACCCACGACTGAAAGAGCGAGCTTGTTTGGTGTGACAGAGAATCGAACCCGCGACCCTCGCATTACGAGTCGAGTGCCTTAACCACCTGGCCATGCCACGCCATCACTGTAGACAGAAATCGTTGTGATATTCTGCTCATTTCACAGTTGCTTTGTGTGAAACTCAACAAATAAGAAGCAGATACGTTTGTTTTGGAATTTCGCACAAAGCTACTCGAGGGCTATCTGTGCTAGCCGTCCCTAATTTAGTAGTGTAAGACTAGAGGGAAGGCAGCTAGTCATCACCACCTACCGCCAACTCTTGTGCTACTCTTTTACCAACGAATAATGGGATTGACCGTCACATTATACGCCCCCACGGTTGGGAGGGCGAGCATGTTTAGCGCGACGCGGGCGCAAACCCGCGACCCTTGGATTACGAGTCGCACGCCTTACGCGTTTGGCCATGCCTGGCCAAGAAGCAGATACATTAAAAAGTCCTTTTTCAACTGATTTGTAAATTTTATAACTGTCGGGTTATACGTGTATGTTCACTACAATAATGGTGTTAGGATGCCTCTGATAGAGCCATTTTAAAATTTTGCTGCGTTAAAACACTTAGATCCAGCCTTAATTCGATAATAAATAAGTATTGAAAGATTTTTAGTAATCATGCAAATATTAAATAAATCTCTTAGATAAATTAATAAATAGAATAATTTATTCATCATGTAATATTATAGAAAAGTAAAAATTATATATATTTCCACATAAAATAAATTCTGCTTTCTCAATTTGGTTTAAACTGGATAATTATTATAAGTGAACGAATTTACCGCTAGGAGTGCAGAAAAATTGCATTCTTTTATTTGTCCTTATTTTAATGTTTTAATTGGGAGTTAAAAGAGTACCACACTGGTATAGCGGTAAGTCTACGCTTTTAACAACATTAAAATCAGTGGGTTCGATTACTCTCGGTGGGCTATGTAAATATCTCGATGTAGTTTGTTAAAAGAAAACACACACAAACGCTCGGTTAAAAGAAAATACAAAATTGTTAGTTATTGGAACATTTATTCACGGTAACATCATAAAATATATTTGAATTATTTCTTCTGTTAAGTGAGATTTTCCAGCTGCTACAGCGGAATCGATTCCCCTATGTGGACTCAGCAGATAGCTCGATGTGGTCGGTTTGATGAAAAATCGAATCTTCAACTTACATCTTGTTAGTTTCGATAATAAGCTGATAATGAATATTAAACTAACTAATTTAATTTACAAAACATTTATGTTTAGTGCAGTCAACTTGTTAAGCGTGGTCACTAATGCACAGTTTCAATGTTATCTTCTCTGTTGACTCGGCATAGCCAAGCGTGTTAAGGCGTTCGACTCGAAATTGGAGGGTCGCTCCAAACATGCTTGCCCTTTTAGCCGTGTGGGCTTTACTATGTTTCGGGCAATCCCACTATTTACATAGATGCTATTACACGCCTCCCGCTAGTATAGCGGTATGTCTACGGACTTACAACTTTAAAAGCAGGGATTCGATTCTCGTCGGTGGGCTTAGCAGATAGCCCGATGTGGCTTTGCTATAAGACAAACACTCACCCGCAATAACACTATGTCACAAAATTTTTGTTTTTTTGTTCTTGTTTGTTGTTTGTTTGTTTTTGAATTTCGTACAAAGCTACTCGAGGGCTATCTGTGCTAGCCGTCCCTAATTTAGTAGTGTAAGACTAGAGGGAAGGCAGCTAATTATCACCACCCACCGCCAACTCTTGGGCTACTCTTTTGTCAACGAATAGTGGGATTGATCGTCGTATTATAACAATTTTATGGCTGAAAAGGCGAGCATGTTTGGCGCAACGAAGTTGCAAACCCGCGACTCCCAGATTACGAGCGCATGCCTTAACGCGCTTGGCCTTTTTGTTCTTGAGCAGAAAGTGTTATTTCCTTATTGCTTATGTCAAAAGTAAATGGAAAAGTCCTATTTTTCTCTTCAAACTTTGCTTTTGTGACCTAGTTAATGAAATTTTGAAAATCACCCATTTTTCAGAAAATTCCACTAGATTAAAAAAAGATGAGTAGCTGATAGAGAATTTTTTCGAATTTACAAAAATTGTCAAGAGTTTTCAAGAATGTAGTAGAACTTACGAGAATTTTCAAGAACCTTTTAGAATTTTATAGAACTTTTCATAGTAATATGCATACAGGGACCACTTCAGTTTAGTTCTAGCTGTCTAAGTTAGCACATAGACTTACTCGATTTCATCAGAGAGGGTATAAAGAATCTGCAAGCATTCTCCAGACGCATTCTGCTGTGTATGTGGCAAATTTGTGAAACAAGAGCAAGAAAGTACTCTGTGTTAGAGGAAGCGTCATCGATATTTTTTAAGCTCTTCACTCGTCAAGACGGGCTTTGCTTTTGCCACAATGTATCCGGTCTGTACGAGACGACTGGAATTGCCTGTAACCCAAGTGAGTGACATCTTTTCATTGATAGCTCATCCAGAATCCTCAATGCTGTGCTGCTTCATAACAGGAATAAGTATTCGTCTCATCCTCTGGCTCATTCGGTGCACTTCAAAGAGGAATACAACTGCTTTCAAACCTTGCTAGAAGCCTTGAAGTATGATGAGTATGGCTGGGAAGTTATCGGTACTTCAAAGTGGTGGCATTCCTGCCGGGTCTCACAGGGGCTTTACCAAGTTTCCACGATTATTTTTACCCTTTGGAGAGCAGGGACACTGCAGCGCACTACAACAGGAAGCACAATGAAACGAATTCTCTGTGGGGAGGTAGATTGTCAAGTGTGAGCCACTAGTGAATCTCCAGAAGGTGTTGTTCCCGCCATGGTACGTAAAATTGGGTTTATGAAACAATTTGTCACAGCTCTTGATAAGGTGTTTGTAGCCTTCAAGTACCTTCGAGACTTCTTCCTTAAACTGTCTGAAGCAAAGGTCAAAGGTCTTCGTTAACCTCAAAGAAAGAAGATCCTGAAGTTCACAGAATTCCCAAAGAAGCTCAGTAGGAAGGAAAAAAACCCTCAGGGCAGCTTTGTCGCAGTGGTTCGGGACTTCTTTGGTAATCGCAAGGCCGAAAATTATAGGAACTGGTTGAGGCTCTGGTGAAAGATACGGCAAAATAGGCTGCAGGATGCTCCTGAAAGTCCATACCCTTGACGCTCATCTTGATAAATTCAAGGAGAACACGGGAGCACATTCAGAGGAGCAAGGCGAGCGCTTCCACCAAAATATATTGGACTTCGAACAACGTACCAAGGATTGTATAACAAAAACATTATGAAGGACTATATTTGGGGGCTGATTTGTGAAAGTGATTTACATTACAGTTGCAAATCTTGAAGAACTACTCACTTCTAAACATTTTTGTTCATTTTTGTATAACTTTAGTACAAATACATGTAAATCTTGATTCATGTGTTGTTTTATTCAGACCTTATGGCAATAACAATGTGCAAATTTGCCTGTTTTTAAATAGAAAATAAGTTAATTTCTAAATTTTATTATTCAGGTCACAAAAGCAAAGTTTGAAAGGAATAATGGCCATTTTCTGTAGTTTTACTACATGAGAAGTAACACATACTATCCAGGAAAAAATTTATACTACACAGATTTATTCTATTGTTCAGTTAACCAGCATCCAGATTTCCAGATCATCCAACACAGAGATAACGATTCATCCTATTGACTCTAGTCTGGAAAATAATATTTCTTAGTAAAATATAAGAAAACTTGAAGTCTAACAAAACATCTATATGGCCATAAGCTAAACATAAAAATTTAACAGTTTTATTGTAAAAAATATTCCTCTCCATTTTGTTGAGGAAAAAGTTCCAGCACTATAATGAATTAATTTAGACGCGTATTTCACATAATTTCTCTTGTCTTTGTTAATAATTGACATGGAAACCAAGATATGTTCTCGAAGCTAAAGCTTTGTTAGTATAGTTCTGTTCACTTGTGTCATCACTGAACTACGCATTCTAATGAAGTATCTATGAAATTATGGAAAATAATGCTGTTACCACTCGGTACGAAAACCAAAGTCAACACCAAACCCGTTGAAAGGCTTGTGTCTTTTTTTATATACAGCTAATTTGCATATTGATCTGTTCAAATGGTGGGCTTCTCATCCATCATCCTCGTCGAGCTACCGTCTGATGGCTAAATTTTCAAGAACACCCCGAAACAGCTTCTGCTGCTAAATCTATATCCTTCAATTACACAGAAACGGTGAATAAAAATAATCTCGTTTACGTCACAGCTCGCGAATATCTGTGGCCAATGAAATTCTCATTGAATCGTGAGTTAAAAAACAAGGCATCCCTTCTACACTACAGGAATTTTAATGTTCCTGTCACAGCATTTTTCAAAAGTTGTTTTTGATTTCGTGTTAACTGTGCAAGACAGCTGTATTGATAAAACTAACGCTACGTGAAAGCTGTTAGTTACTATCCCCCACGCCACTCCAGTGAATACCCGAAAACAATTTATCATTCGATTTGTTCGTGGTGTTGACTGTTTGAAGCTGTACTAAGATATTACCGACTTACATGATTGTTGGTGTTCAACTTTCAAGTTGGAATCTGTCACTTGTTAGGTTGAGTTGCATAAACTGAGTAGACCAAGAGGATTGGGAAAATAACGAAGTCGTTTTGTTGATAACTTTTCAAACCACATAGAACGCAAGCAGCTTTAAGAGTATTGAATTAGTTTAAAAAGTAACGTGCGATATATTATTAAAGATATTTTCTAACAAAACGTTGTAACTTCAGATACTCGGTTCGAGATAACTTTTATAATTTATTACGGTCAGGTATATTGTCTCTGGAAGAATTTCCTTTCGAAAGACTTTGAAGGTATCCAAGTTAAGATCATATACATTTGTTACTTTAGCAGTACTAATTTGTATAGTTAATATTGCTTGTTTTATGGTATTAATTTAGCGCAATTATTTTAAGCGCGTCATTTGTTTGTAAAGAAACAAAGCTACACGACAGCTATCTGCGTTAACCGTCCCTAATTTAGCAACACACTGCTAAAGGGAAAGCAGCTGAGTTTAGCATTGTAAATCCGGAGACATACCGCTCTAATAGCGGGGGGCGATTGATTAGTAATTAACAAGAAAAAATATTATATCATTTGAAAGTATTCTGTGCTAGTGCTTTCCCTTTAAGTTGGTAAAGTTTACAAAGAAACTAAAACTTTAGAATACACGGAAAACCTTTAAATATTAAAGTAATGATGGGTAAGTTTCTATGTAATTTTCAGTTTGAGTTATTTTCATATTTCTGTTTCTTTTAATGCCACAAAATCTTCATTTTGTAGAAAACCTAGATCGGTTATATAAAGGAGTCACTTCATGACTCGACTCGCAATCTCTGAGTCACACCAAACGTGCTCATTCTTTTAGCTATGAGGATCTAATAATGTTATGGTCAATCCCCTTATTTTTGTAAGAGTAGTCTAAGGGTTGGCGGTGGGTAGTTTTGAATATCTGCCTTCCTTCTAGTCTATTATTTGTAAAGTGACGATGGCTAGCGCAGGTGGTCTTTATGTAGATTTGCGCGAAATTCAAACCCAAACCAAAAACAATCCAGTGTAATAAGAATATAATGTACACAAATAAATTTCTGTGTACTAAAATAAATACACTTGTGTATATTACATTATTGCTGCACTAGAATGCAGTGTTAACGCAATATTTTGTGTAAGCCTATATCAGATATTTGTGTGTAATTGTGTAATTTTAATTATATCAGATCATAATACGGACAAAGCATTATAAAGGCAATGCGAAATTGTGTTTACGGATATCAAAGAAATAAATATAGAATTTGTAAACTTGAAAAATATCACCTATAAAACTCTATGTGGATTAATTGAAACCTTAGTAACTTGAGGTGATGGATTTAATATCATCTTAATATCGATGATTTTTTCAGTTTAGTAAACATTTAGAAATATATGTAGCTTATGTTGTTAAATGTCTATTGTGCAAGTCCCCCTGTTCTCTGAATTTGTAGAAGGTTCTCGATAATAAAATTCAACAATATACGGTTCACGAAAGCACCAGTGTATCTTCGACTATTGTTGTGAAGTGAAATTTCGATAATTTTGCTTTAAAATTTATGAATCGACACGCCGACAGAAACTTTGGTCAGCTGCAATCAGTATACGAGTATTATAAGCCTTGGAAGCTATAATTGTGATTAACACTTATTAATCGGAAGAATAAAAAAATCTAACAATACAAAACTTCTAATTTCAATAAATTAGCTTCTGACGTTAGTATTTCTTCGAAGATTTCGTATAACTTCAAGGGTGAAAAGCGTAGCTAGCTTTGCTGTCAAGTGAATTGTACATGTGTATCAACATAGAATTAATTTGCTATCCATGAAGCATCAACAAAATATTCAGTTCCAGACCAGATAGAAAACTGAGTATTGTTTGTAAGTTTGTGAAACTCTTGTATAATTGTAGCTATTTGTAATAACCGTTATTTTACATTTTATTATTATTTGTATATTGTATATTGTGTATCATTCTTGTTGTAAAATATTATAAATTTAACACATATTGATATATAATTAACCTCTAAATTAAAATTAACATTTATGTCTATTTGAAATCGTAATATGTTAACATATGTAATATAATAGTTTGGAGACTGTTCCGAGATAAATTATAATACGTAACACTGAACACCACATTATTAACACGAATACTGTAAGTCTGTGTGACAGTTTGTAGTTAAGCACAAAACTGCATAATGGGCTATATATGATCTGCCCAAGATGAATATCGAAATCCTATTTTTAGTGACGTAAGAGACATTTTGCAGTGCAAACACGACCAAACTACAGTACCAAGACGTAGTTTAAACAATATAAAGAACCATAATTCATTACAGAAGGAAAATAAATGAAACTTGATACATGAAGCATTTGATATGAGAATAAAAATAAAATATAAAAAATCTGCTGTTGGGGAAAAAAAGGAAGCGGTCAAAAGTGTACCTGACCGTTCCATGTCCAGCAAAATCTGACCTGAATGTCAAATAGTACTGAGCAAGAGACTTGAATGACAGTGTAATATACACGTGCCTTGATATTGAAACTGATGAATGTAATTGATTAAGTTACTTGATAGTCAAACTTGTGGATGTAGTTTTAAGTTATGAAACAAGTAAGAGACTTACGTAAAATTTAACTTGATTCTTTCCCATCAGTTATAGAATATACAAACCGGTTAGAAAAGGCTCATTTATTAGATTTGCTTATTGTTTTTTGAAATTCACACAAAACTACTATAGGGCTAACACCATTAAAAAATTCTTGAGCAACAGAGAAAAATAAAACTTGCTTTAGCTTAAACAATATGATAGCTCATAAATCAATTGCAGTGCAAGAAATACTAAGCGGCCTTATTTGGATAAATTTCAAACATTTTTATGTATTACACCAATTCTGTAATAATTATTGTTTAACTAATTCTCTAATAAGAGGAAGCAACGTTTACAGAGAAGTAATATATAAATCAGGATATTACAAAAATACACAAATTATCAACTAGATTACAGGGGATTGGAAACTGTGGTACCTTCACAGGGGCCCAGCATGGTCATGTGGTTAAAGTACTCGGGTTGTAATCCGAGAGTCACCCTTTCAGCCGTGGGGGTGTTATAATGTCACGATCAATCCCACTATTCGTTGGTAAAAGAGAAGCCCAAGAGTTGACAGTGGGTGGTGATGACTTGTTGCCTTCTCTATTCTCTTACATTGCTAAATTAGGGACGTCTAACGCAGATAGCTCTCTAGCAGCTTTGAACGAAATTCAAGAACAAGCAAACAAAACCTTCATAGGTGACAACGTGATAAAGGAAGAGGAAGCATCAGTGCCGCTAGATGTCACTCCAGTTCTAAGAGCGAGAGTACTCGTATGATGGTAATTTATAATTTTATTTTCTCGTGTTCTTTCTCATTAACTGCTGATGTAGCAAACTTACTACATCAGATAGATAGTTGCATACTGAATATAACTCATCATGCTTGTAGCGCTAGGATTTAGTATATATCACACTATTTGTTAGTCATACAGTAGCCATTAGAATCTCGAGTTTTAAGCGCTCAATTTACCAACGTGCGCTACAGCGCTTTGCGTTATTTCTCTTTAAATTTGTTTCCTTCAGCGGCGAATAAAAGCAAAAATACGTGTTATTTTAGAAACAACGTTTGACGTTTCTGGCAAAAAAAAATCTTTGAAACAATGTGTACACTAATTTTCGTTTTTATATTCATACTCCTAACAAAAGATAAAGCTTTCACGATTTTTCTTTTGTTGTTCAACATAAACTGAGGCTACTGAAACTTTCGAAATTTTTCTGGTAAGCTTCAGCTGTCTCGAGAATCAAAAGACAGACAACAGCTATAAATTTGTAGAGCATTCTCAAGCATAAGAACAACAATGTACGTAAGCACAAATATTGTTGGGACAACTAAACTTTCGAGAAAGAACCGTGCCTAAAGTTTATAAATCAATGTGCTGAAAGACAGTTTAATATTGTCATAAGTTTGCTACAGTTAGTATACTCTAAGCCCTGAAAGTTATAACTGTGATAAACGCTTATTGATCGGAAAACTACAGATATCTGACCAGAAACGTTTAAATATTTCGAAGATTTAACTTCCAGTGAATTAACTTCGAACGTTAATATTTGTACTAGGACGTTAAATATTTTCGTCGATAAAAAGTCAGTTTGTAAACGGCTTGAGACCAGCAAAGAATAAGCAGCTAGCTTGCTTGAGCAAAATATCATGTATGACATGAAATGTTAACAAATGTCCGAATTTAGGTTCAGAAAAAGAGAAAGGATTTCAAACTCTTTTAATGTTATTTAATCAATAATGTATGTTTCATTATTATTAATTACTTCTTGCTTACGATTCACAAACTTCTCAATGCAATTTCGATAAAATTCTTTGGGTTTGGAGGAAAAGAATGTAGAGAGGATAGTTTTGACATCTTCATCTGTTCCAAGCTATTTTCTTCAAGCTTCAGAACAGACTATAATTAGATGGGGCAAGGCCTGGAGAATAAGGAGAATATGGAAGTTTTTTCCAGTCTAGCTCTTCGATCTTTGTAAATGTGATCTTTGCTGTATGGGGCTGTGCATTATTCTGGTGTAACACAACACCTTTGATGTGTTGATCAAAGCAGGCCTCTTTTCTTCCAGTGCAACATTTAAACGCTCTAACTATTGACCATAGAAGTTTGATGTAATCGTTACATTGAGTAACAGCAACTCAAAGTGGTTCACACCAACAATATCCCACCAAACGCTTAACAAGACTTTCCTAGGATAGATGTTCATTTTGGGTTAGGCTTTATCCAATTTGCCTCTCCTTAACTATTGTCTGGGGCGGTTAACATTTTTATAAAATACCCATTTTTTTATCTCCAATTACTACCCTGTTCCAAAAAAGGTGAGTTACGTTCACGAGAGTGCAGAGAAATAAATGCAAATCTTCACTTTTGCTTTGAGGTTGGCTTCCGTCAAATCATGAGGCATCCATTTTTCCAGTTACAAATGACAGTGAACTGTTGAATGTATTGAATTAAGCTTCTGTGCTAGTTATTAAAGTGTTACAGCACAATCTTCATTAAGTGCAGTCAGCAGCGAGTCATCATTAAACTCAACAGGACGACCTAAACGTGGCGCATCACTTAAGCTGTAGTTACCTGATCTGAACTTTTGAAACTACCGAAACTACCTTCAACATTTTCTTTCATTGAGAGACTCCACACCATAAACATTGTGAAAGTTTCGTGTAGTTTTTGCTTAATTGTTGCCTTTTTTAAACACATAAAGCATTATATGCCTGATATGCTCCTCAGACACATCCATCTTTACAAGATTTTATTTGATTAATGATCTAAAAAAGTGGAGTTAGGTTAGTTTCTTTTATTTGTCTGAACGTTTTTATACACGTCTCACTACACATTTTAGTCATTAAAGTTTTTTACAAAAACAGAAATGATGATGCACTTTGTGTATTAAGTTTCAGATATTACTTATGGGATGACCTGATATAATAATATCAACTGAGAATTTATTATTTTATCGTGAACCTGGACCTTCGATAAAGTATTCAGTTTTAGACTAGATAGAAGACTGAATATTGTTCGAGAGTTTGTAGCTACTCGAGGACTATCTGCGCTTGCCGTCCCTAATTTAGCACTGTGAGAGGAAAGGCAGCTAGTTATCACCACCCACCGCCAACTCTTGGGCTACTCTTTTACCAACGAATAGTAGGATTTACCGTGACATTATAACGCCCCCATGGCTGAAAGGGAGAGAATATTTGGTGTGAGCGGGATTCGAACCCGTGACCCTCGTGAAGCCTTAATACACTTGGCCATGCCGGGCCCTTTGACACATTGATTGCATCTAAATGAGCATTGACTAAGTGTTTATAAAGTCAGAAATATATCTAAATGCAATTATGATTTTACATGAATAGATTATTTTATTTATTCTCAAGAAAAGATCATTCTAAGATATACGGTACCTTACGAAATTCCTTATCCGTAAGCTTCAAAATGTGAAAGTCGTAACGTGTACGTACGATATAACATGTCATGGGTACGATATATTAATACATTGATTATGTATCCTTTTAGCATTACTACTCAATACGACCTAAGATCTTGTACGTTTGAGTTACTATTTCGTAAGTAAGAGACAAGACCTTTATGTTTTTATATTTAACTTTCGTTGTTGTTGTCTAGAATTAAGCACAAAGCTGCAGAATGGGCTATCTGTGCTCTGCCCACCACGGGTATAGAAACCCGGATTTTAGCGTGTAAGTCCGCAGACATACCGGTGAGCCACTGGGGGGCGTTTTTTTATATTTAACAGTAAAGAAAAACTATCTACTTACATTCTTTTCTTTCTAATACTATAAGTACCAGTTAGAAGAAAACATACTTTAAATGCACTCAATGAGTTCCACTTAACTTCAAAAATAAAATATAACTCTTCTAAGATACCCGTTATTATTTTCAAAAGATTTAGAAATCTTTATGGCTAGTTGAACTTGTGCTAAGTAACTGTGTACAGTGTTATAATGTGCTAAGAACACTAAACGTTTCAGATAAATCTTGAAATAGTTTAACTGAGTTATAAAAGGCAAAGTGTAATTAGTTACGTCTTATATTTAAATGGGCACAGTTCCAGGTTACGCTAATTTTTTGTTAGCTCTTCGTCTTTTCGTCATTGGATTCATTCTTTTGATTAAATTAACATAACGGCACTCTATTATATTTGTATTCGATGGTGACATCGATAACGAACAAGAAACGATAACTGCTTCATATCTTTATTATATATTCTTACAAACAGAATTGCTAGAAATCAATCAATAAGCGATCTGTACGCCTAAGTGTCGGGGACACTTCTTTTCGGACAGTTTGTGATATAGACTTTGTATCACGAAATGTAAACATTTTGGTTAAATCATTCAAGTTACCGCCAGGTGGTTGCGACAAATGTTCATTTTGTGATTGGGGAACTCTGTAATTAGATTTACTGGTATGATTTATATATTATGTTTGAAATGTTCAAGTTATTAAAGGTATCTTGAATTCAAGTTACAGCCTGTTAAATTATAATAAATGTTATATATATATATAAAAGTCGTTTCCTCTATAATTTATGTTTTATGTAACACTCATAATACTCCATACCCCTTGTAACACAAGATAGTACAGACTTAGGGACCCTCTCACCCCATAGCGCTATATAAAGTTTGGAATGGTCCCCAAATGTTTGTACAATGTGCGACCTATTAACATTTTTCATTATTATCACAATTCATTTATATTTATAAAACCAGCCTGTCACAAAATTCACAACCCGATATAGCCAGGTGGATTAAGGTGTTCGACTCGTAATCTGAGTGTGGAGGGTTCGAATTCTCGTCGCACCAAACATGCCCGCCCTTTCAGTCGTGGGGGCGTTATAATATGACGGTGAATTCCACTATTCGTTGGTAAAATGGTAGCCCAAGAATTGGTGGTGAGTGATGATGACTGGCTGCCTTTCCTTTAGTCTTACACTGCTAAATTAGGGACGGCTAGCGCAGATAGCCCTCTTGCAGCTTTGCGCGAAATTCAAAAAACAAACAACACAACATCCGCACTCTTAACAGAAAATGCTGCGTTACAAAATTAACGTAATAATGCGGCAGTATTGAAATCAACAGTAACTAAATGATTCTAAGAAAATGTCCAAATATCTACTCTGTACGTGCATTATATTTGTCTGTCAATAGTAAATAAAATATTTTAGATACAATATTCGTTTTTTCAAAACAAATAAAAATTCGTTTCTCATGAATTGTCCAGGAGTGGCCGAGCGATTAATGTGTTTCCATCCATAAAGCCAGGGCTACATGTTTCGTGACCTGCTGTCAAAACAATATTCACACTTCAAAATAGGCCGGCATAGGCAGGAAGTGAGAGCGCCTTACTCAAAATCTGAGGGTTGTGGGTTCGAATCCCCATCTCTCCAAACAAGTTCATTATTTCAGCCGTTAGGACGTTATAAAGTTAAGTAAAGGTCAATTCTATTATTTGTCGATTAAAGAGAGTAGCTCAAAAGTGGGCGGTGGGCGCCCCCGCTAGTACAGCGGTATGTCTACAGATTTACAACGCTAAAATCAGGGGTTCGATTCCCCTCGGTTGGCTTAACAGATAGCCCAATGTGGCCTTGCTATAAACAAACACACCCTCTTGTCTTACAGTGTGAAATTAACGTCGACTAACGCAGATAACCCTCATGTAGTTTTGAGGCCGTGGATACGATGTTGCAGTGACGATGAGGTAAGAGCAGCTCAAATAGACCCGAGTACCAGTAGAAGTGCTATACTAGTTGTACCAGCTGCAACAGTAAAGTGCTCTATTTTTCTTGCTATAGCGGAAGGTCTAGCCATACAACCATTGAAAAGGTAACGCATGCAGCTATAATGCGGTAAACTTACCTGATAAAGTAATAACAATATCCTGTATAATATTTTCTAATTTGTATCTTGGCCAGCCGTATCACTTGTGCTCAGTTAGGTAGTCATCCAACAAATACACTTAGCCATCTACAAGATACAACTGGTTCTGGCTCTCAGGTGAATGTACTACGCCATTTTTACAGTTTCTATCTAGCGGCCCATCAGTTTAAAACAAGAAGCACTATGTACAGATTTTTTTTCTAGTTGTGAGGAAAAAAAATAAAACAAATCATGAAAATAAGAAACGTGTGGCGACGACATACAATCGAAGCATGCCCGTTGTCATTGAATATCTATTTAGGATGCTTACTTCTTCTGTAATCATTTGAGCTTAATGGAGAATAAAAAAAACAACACCATGTCCAGTTTCGGTATCACGTGAAATGGGATTATTCACGTTATTCATGTAACACTTTCACAATGAAAGAGAACGCACCTTTAGTTTCTTGTCCATCGCAAAGTTACATAATACGCTGTGTTATGCCAATCGCGGGTATCTGAGCCTAATTTTAGTATTGTAAGTACTCAGACGTACTAATAAATTACAAGAAAGAGTGAATATTACTTTACTATCTTATCTAACATTTTGACAGAATTCAAACCTCGATCTAATTCTTAGTTATCAAACTTTTCGGCCTCGCGTACTGCTTTTTCTTTAATCCTTGTTTTTTGAAAAAAAAAAAGTTTTCAAAAGTTAATAATCAACAAGGAAAAATCTCTGGCATTAGTGAAGAATATATGATGCAATTTGTGTCAGTTTAAAGGGAAGAAAATTCTGAATAATCTGTGCAGGTTAACGGCTAGTCTAAAAATAAGGAATATGATGTGTACATACAGTCATGTGAAAAAGTTAGGACACCCTATGAAAGCTTGTGTATTTGTGAAGCATTTTTTGGATATATAGATATTTAATCTCAATTTCAACAACACTGAGAGATTATAGGAATATAACTAAACAATTAAAACTGAAAAAAAGATTTTTCAAGATATTCTGTACATGTAGTTCTACAAAAATGCATATTCTAACTGTTAGGACACCCTACCCCTTAATAGCTAGTGTAACCCCCTTTGGCTGAAATAACTGCAGTGAGACGCTTATTGCAGCCATCTACAAGTCTCCGACATTGGTCTGAAAAAAGTTTGCCCCATTCCTCAATACAAAATTCTTTCAGCTTTGAGATGTTTGAGGGGTTTCTTGTATGTACAGCCCGTTTCAAGTCACCACACAGCATCTCAATGGGATTAAAATTCGGGCTTTGACTCGGCCATTCCAGGACCCTCCATTTTTTAGTTTATAGTCAGTCTTTGGTGGATTTACTGGTATGTTTTGGATCATTGTCGTGTTGCAGGGTTCAGCTCCGCTTCAGCTTTAATTTTCGTACAGATGGTCTCACATGATCCTCCAGCACCCTCTGATACACAGTAGAATTCATGGTGGATTCTGTGATTGTGAGCTGTCCAGGTCCTGCAGCAGCAAAGCAGCCCCAAACCATGACACTCTCACCTCCATGCTTTACAGTTGGTTCTTTTCCTGGAATGCTGTATTTGGTTTACGCCAACCATGTCCTCTATTTTGCTGTTCAAATAATTCAATTTTGGACTCATCTGTTCAAAGAACATTATTTCAGAAGTCCTGGTCTTTGTCTACATTCTCTCTGGCAAACTCCAGTATGACCTTGATGTTTCTCTTAGAGAGCAAAGGTTACCTCCTTGCATACCTCCCATTCAAGTTAAACTTGTGCAGTCTCTTTCTGATTGTAGAGGTATGCACTTTAACATCAACATTAGTCAGAGCCTGCTGTAGGTCCCGTGATGACATGTTAAGATGTTTGGAGACCTCTTTTAGCATTTTGCGGTCTTCTCTCAGGGTGAACTTGCTTGGACGACCAGACCTGGGCATGTTGGTAGTTGTTTTGAAAGCCCTCCACTTGTTAACTATTTGCCGGACAGTGGAATGACTGATTTCAAAATCTTTTGGGATTTTTTTTTAAATTCCTTACCAGACTCATAAGTTGCTACAATTTTCTTTCTAAAGGCCTCAGACGGCTCTTTTGCTCTCACCATGATACTCACTTTCACTTCAACAGTCATGAGCACACCTAACTAAATGTCTAAGGTTTAAATAGGGCAAGTCTCACTCATAACGCTGAGTAACGATCTTCTAATCTTATGCACCTGGTGTGATACACCTGTGTGTTTGTTGGGCCATTTTAAGTGTGAATAAATGTGGGGGTGTCCTAACTTTTTTTCAGTAAGAATATGCATTTTTGTAGAATTACATTTACAGAAGATCTTGAAAAGTTTTTTCTTCAGTTTTAATTGTTTAGTTATATTCCTATAATCTCTCAGTATTGTTAAAATTGAGATTAAATATCTATATATCCAAAAATGTTACACAAAAACACAGGTTTTTGCAGGGCGTCCTAACTTTATCACATGACTGTATACACGCTGGAATCTCATATTAGGCTTACTACAGATTTTATCATTAGTTTTCAAGCACTTGTCCCTGGATGGCCAGATGGTTAACGCTCTTGCCTCTTTATCTGAAGGTTGCGAATTCGAATCCCCGTCGCACCAAACACGCTCGCCATTTCAACCGTGGGAACGTTATAAGGTGACGGTCAATCCCACAATTTATTGGTAAAAGAGTAGTCCAAGAGTTATCGGTCGTGGTAATGACTAGTTGTCTTCCCTCTAATCATACGCTAGAAAAGTAGGGACGACTAGCGCAGACAAATCTACGCACTACGAACATTATCTCGTCGTATCACCAGTATTACGCAAACCACAGCTTGAAAATCTTCACTATAAGCTCAAACATTCGCTACAAGCATTATTGCACTCGTTGAAGACTTGAGAAGTTGAGCATTACTCTAAACGTGCTCATGTCAAATCAAATCTGCCGAGGTTAAACTTTTCTCCAAGCATTATTACAACAGCTGATAAGTCTGATGAAGCTATGTTTCATTCTTAGTGTCATTACACATTAGTTAAATCCTAACAGATTTGAGGTCTTAATTTAAGCTTAAGTCAAAGATATGTTGATGTTAAGTTTGTTTCCATGGTCATTCTTTGCGTTATTTCGGGTTTAAAACATCATATGTATGTAAAGAACGATTTCAAATAATTTCATTGTGTGAACCTTTATTATTATTATTATTTAACAAGATGCCAAAATTTAAGTCTCCTAACAAGAACACAATATATCATTTTGACAATGAAATAGTGTTAATAAACGAATGAACGCAAATAAAGAGTAAAAAAATACGGTTTGACAGAAATTTGTAATATTAAATCTATGACAAATAAAACAAATATTTTAGAATAATGTCAGTCGTTTTTCTGTTCATTGTTATACGAATTAATTGTTGTTTTGAATTAAGCACAAAGCTACACAATGGGCTATCTGTACTCTGCACACCATGGGTATCAAAACCCGGATTTTAGCGTGTAAGTTCGCAGACATACCGCTGAGCTACTGGGGGACATGCGAATTAATGGTCGGAAGAATAGTCCTGAATATTACTGATCAAAAATAAGCTAACAATGTAAATCACAATTGAAAAACGACACATCACCGGAAGATAATTTCCTAAAATTAAAATAACGAAAAATGTGCAGAATACCATGCAAACTAAAATATAGGAAGATTACAATATAATTTAATGAAATTTCGATTCACCAATTTCTAACATATGTGCAGTCGTAATTCGTATATAATTTCACAATTATCGAAAAGTACAAACTATTCGAGTTAGTGTTAAATCGATACATTAACCTAACAATGTACAAGAATCGCTACATGTATGCGTAAAAATGAAAAATTCATTTAAAATTATCAAAAACATCGTAACTGTAAGAAAAATAGGTCAAAAATATATCTCATTTAACCTAAAGACGACATAGAAAGGTCGAAACGCTATTCTCTGCTTGTCAATAAAATTGTTAATACCCATACCAGCCGTTCTGAGATACATTTTTATTTCAAATGGGTCTCTCGTCATCAAAAAAACTAGATTAGGTTATTACTTTTATAAAATGGATAAGATTGGTCATTTAGTATATACTCACTCGACAAAAGAGTGATCAATCAAATGGATACTTTGCTGTGACTCATTATGTTAGTTGACCACATAGTCAAAATAACATTTTGTTCGAATATGTAAACAAGGCAGATCACGGTTCACAATATCAGTTCACCTTTTCGATTGTTTGTTTATCCATCATAAACTAACAAGAAAATTACTTCTTCAATAGTTTAGAGAAAAGTTTCTTTAATACTGGAGGGTTTGTTTGTTTTGAATTTTGTAATTTTTAAATGAATTGTGGTTAATTTGCAGTGAAAGATTAGAGGAAAATCAACTGGGCATCACCACTCACCACCAACTCTTTTACAAACGAGTAATTGGATTGACTGTCACATAATAACATCCCACTGCTGAAAGGACAATCATCTTCGATTACTGCTTGCTGTAATCTTAGCGCACCTGCTATGTGACTGACTCTAATCCCCGTTGCCACAACTGGATATCATGTCAATAAATAGTCATATATAAATGCACTTTACAAAGCTAGTCCAGTGTTGTGCATTCCACCCAGTTAAAACGTTAAAAACAGTTGTTTTATGTTAATATAAAATTCAGGCATTGTGCATTTTAAAATTATTGGGTAAGTGGATGATGAAATGAAATAAAAAGATAGCTGTGCCATGTCGATCATGTAAAATTAATGTTGTGTCAAACATTTTTGCAATCAAGGTAGAACAATTTTCAACACAGCTAAAGGCATTATACAGAACTATCTTCTTTTTAAATTTAATCGTGGCAAGTGTTTAGCTTTAAAAGGAAAGAAATGATGTTTACGTTTATCTAAAGTAGGTTTTTAATAATTGTCTTCACAATGAGGCTTTTGATAAACAGTTTAAGAGCTGAGATTATTAAATTTTAAAAAAAATTAATATTATACTTATGATTTAAATTTTTTAAGTTTAGGGAGAACTAATAAATGCAAAGATGGCGAAATGAAGGCTAAAGCTGATATCTCTCATTTCGACGAAGACAAAGCCAGTTGTTAAGCTCACAGATTAGCGGGGATCTATAAACCCAATGCTTTGGCTTCATCAATAAATCCAATGCTGTAAAATTTACTCTGTGTTTGTTTGCTGAGAAAGTGAAATTGCCCCAAGAAAAACATCCTTGCACATGACAAGCGTCGAATAGTCTACCTGTCTGTTATGTAAATGTTTTGTAAACGACAACATGTCGTGTTGTATTTAAATTTTCATTTCTATTATTTATATTTATATTATTGTTTCAAAGTTTAAACCAATTAAAAATATGTTGTTATTCATTTAAAATAACATTTAGAAATTTCTAGAATTAGGTAGATCAATCAATTGACTATAAATGGAATGTGGCGGCCTAGTGTCTAGACGACAAGTCTCGTGCAAGAACGGACATGCGCGGATTTCTCTGGAATGTTGGGAAGTTACGCGATGGTTCGAGAGGTCTAGGCCTACTAATATATAAAGAGACGGAGACGCACGAGAAAAGAAGAGTCAGCAGTTTTTATTCGAGAAAAAGGAAGAGTCATTAGTTTTTATTCGAAGAAAAGAATAAGAAAAGTCAGTCATTCGTTTGAGAAAGTTTAAGTGTTTGCTGTGAGTTTATTCAACTTGAATTTGTGACTAGAGTTAGATCTACAGAAGCTGTGATTTTGTCTTGTCAATCTTTGCGATTCATTCGAATTACTGGTTGTGCTGAGAGTCGTCACGTACGGACTATTTAGGGGAGACTGGGAAAATTGGAAGGTGGCAAGTTTGAGACGTTCATCAAGAAGCACCATAAAAAGAACTTCGTCATTCTCCGTTCAAACTTCGGTATTTCTTCGTGGGACCAAATTCACACCCTAGATCGGAATTTTGGATTTCTGATCTGAACTTTTGGACTTTCATTCTAGATCATTATATTAGATACAGGCCAGTAACATTTTGTGTTGTAATTAATTTTGAAGGTTTAAACTTAATATCTGTCATTGTTGTTATGTAATTTATGTTATATCTGTTACATATATTTAGTTTAGTGTAATAAATTATACGAGCTGTTATCTGTGTCCTTCTGTTGCGTTTAGTCTACGAAAAACATAAAACATAAAAAAAACGTAACACTTTCCTTTGCCAAAACTGTAAGGCAAAGGTATGAGCTTAGCTAGATAAATATTTGGTTTGTTTATAATTTATGAGAATTTACTTACTTTGTGTAAGTAACTAATCTGAAAGCCTTAGGACTAATCTTAATACCATATTATCTTGCCGTTGTAGTTTCTTAAATTTTTTGTCTGATATATATATTTGCAGTAATTTAACACTTGTATTCAATAATGGGCTGGATATGTAATTTGGAGTTTTATAAGGTAGTGCCAGTTTTATATTATTTATTTTTCCCACCTATAAGTCCGAGTTAATTAACAGATCAACTGATTATTTCTTCTTACGTTCTGCCTATGTGAGTATTTTGTCGAATATAAAATCAATAACTTTCGCTTTAGAATACAATTTAATTTCTACGTTACCAAATTTTAGTTTTACCTTTTAAGAGTTTCTTAGACATTTGTGTGCGCTTTTTTGGTGTATTTCGATATTCAATATAACCCACCAATAATTGACTATGTTAAGTGATTTTTGAACACTGTCCGCTGTTATTAAAGGATTTCTTGATACGCTCCAAACAGCAATATTATCAAAGTATTGAGAAAAATATGTATATGTGAGGTTTGAGAAAGGTCTATTGTTTACAAATTTAAAGTATTATTGGCGAAATGATTGGTGCTTGGGGAGTCATTGATGTAACGTTTATGTTTCTTGAAAATGTATTACTTATTCTAACTGCTACGCGGTCTGTTAAGAAGGTTGATATCAACCTAATTATCACATTATTCATGTTCATTTAACGCAACCTAGATCCAGTCGAATTGTGTCACACACTGTCAAAAGCTTTCTGAACATCAAGGAAAACTCCTGCAGTGGAGTTATTATTATTGATTAGTTTAAAAAAACTGATTCCGTGATGTTAAATGATCTATCGTCTGGCTGTTTTTGGTTAGAGCGCTAGATTCATAATCTGAGGGTCATGGGTTCGAATTCCCGTTACACTAAACATGCTCTCCCTTTCAGTCGTGAAGACATTATAATATGTCAGCCAATTCCTTATTCGTTGGTAAAAGAGTAGCCTAAGAGTTGGCGGTGGGTGATGATGACTGGTTGCCTTCTCTCTAGTCTTACACAACAATATTAGGGACGGCTAGCGCAGATAGCCCTCTTGCAGCTTTGCGCGAAATTCAAAAAACAAACAACACAACATCCGCACTCTTAACAGAAAATGCTGTGTTACGAAATTAACGTAACAATGCGGCAGTACTGAAATCTCCAGTAACTAAATGATTGTAAGAAAATGTCCAAATCTCTACTCTGTACGTGCATTATATTTGTCTGATTTGAAAATCAGGTAAATGCGTTATAAATTATAGAAGAATAACGAAAACATGTTCCTTGGGTATGTTATAAAACATGCAACTTTCCTAGAATTATGTAGCAATGCGCTTGGCTCTAAATGTTATCTATTATTGCTGAAACAATGTGGTATAAGCATTGAGAAATAATTTACGAATATCACGTTTGAAAGTAAAGTGTGTAAAATATTGATACAAATTTGAGGCTTTCACTGAGAAATTAGGGATGGTTAGCACGGATCGCTCTCGTGTAGCTTTGGAAGAAATAAAAAGAGCTTTTTTGTTTTTACGAGAGAGTTTCATGTATTTACAATAACATTTTTCTTCATAAAAATTTAAAACTCTTTTTACTACAATTCTTTCAAATAGTTTATCGAGATAGATAAACAAACTAACTGATCTAAAGTTGTCAAGACTAAAACTTTTGACTTCCAAGTTTTTAGAAAAATTGTAATTACTGCTTTTCTTGGTTTTGTATTTTATTTGAATTGAAGTTTTAATACCCATACCAGTCGTCTTTAGAATACATTTAAAGTTTGAGAAGTTTTAAATTTTAAAATCTTTCACCTGAAAGGTTCGTTTTTCTCTATGTCTGTTTAGGTTGTATTATTGTTGTTATATTTAATGTGGTGGAACATGTATTTGTTGTGTTTTCTCGGGAGATAATGATTTGACTTTTTCCAAATATTTTTAGGATTATCATGTGAATTATCAAAGCTATTGGAAAAAATGTGTAACTAGTTATTTCTTTAAGTCTTTGAAAGTTTCGTTTTATTTGTGCGTGTATTTTATTAATTTCAGTTTTACAGGGAATTATCTCGTGTTTTTGTTAATAATAGTCTAAGGCGTTTACGTCTTAAGATGAATGAAAATGTTTTCGGCGTGAATTTCCAGTGACTTCCTTTAGATTAAGTAGGGATCCTTTTTTCTGTAACTTTCATTATGGTCCCTAATCTAAGTTGGTCTGCACAGTTCTCTATTTGCATTTTATTTTGTACTCTACAAAGCAACAAGAATTGAATAAGTTTCATTAAATACATTCAAACATTTAACAAGCGCACAGCTATCTTCTTTTGTTGAACTATCTGCGCCAGCCCTCTATAAATCTGAAGTGAGAGATTAGAGGGAAGGCAACTGATGTTATGCTGAAGGCAATTTTTATATGGTAATGTGGCGATAACCATGAAACCTTGTATCCACTCAACCCTTTAACACTTAAATAGTGTTCTTAATAATCCAAATAAGTATTAATTTAAAAATTTACATCAATATAAAAGTTTAATTCATTCAAATAATGCAACAAGTAATTTGATTAGGCACAACAATAAGTGGTTTAAAAGTTTTAATAGAACTAACAAGGAATATTCAAATTTAATCAAGTTTGATTTTTTTTTGGCAATTTAGAAATTTTTTTCCAGATAAGGCAATGTACAAAAAACAATACCAGTAGGAACTTTAATCTTTTTTATGCCAACTTCAGGTTTTAAAAGACCTTTCATAAAAAAATAGTGATTGTTAACTGCATTAATTCGGACTATTTTATCCTAAAAAAAGATTTATCTATTGGACGAATAAAAAAGTTAAATGACATTTGTTCATGTTTTTAACATTTAAAACCATGTCAACTTATAAACTGACAGACCTGAATGTATTGTTTGTAAAAAATGTTTATTATAAATTGTTATTGTTTCCTTTGAAATATTTTAATAACATAAAGAGCATAATATTTAAAAATTTATTTCCAATAAATGAAAGTGCTCTTTTTATTACTTGTTTTGATTTTAAATTTTGAAAAATTTCTTTTTTTTTTTTCATTTCTACTAGGCCCGGCATAGCCAAGTGTGTTAAGGCGTTCGACGCGTAATCCGAGGGTCGCAGGTTTGAATTCCGGTCGCATCAAACATGCTCGTCTTTTCAGCCGTGGGGGCGTTATAATGTGACGGTCAATCCCAATATTCGTTGGTAAAATAGTAGCCCAAGTGTTGGCACTGAGTGGTGATGACTAGCTGCTTTCCACTAGCTGTCTTACACTGAAAAATTAGGGACGGCTAGCACAGATAGCCCTCGAGTAGCTTTGCGCGAAATTCAAAACAAACCAACATTTCTACTAATTATAGATAAGCAAGAACACTGTAAGCGTAACAAGAGTAATAGAAAAACATTATTTTCAACCGCTGGCTTTAAGTTTAAAGGAAATTATTATGCATATAAATAATAAATTAAATTGGTAGATTCTGCTTTTAACTAAGAGTCAGTTCCAAGAATCAAGAAGGGAGAAAACGACTTCCTGAGTATTTGATAAATTATAGAAACCAATACAAGATTTCCAAAACTTTGGTCTCTAAATTCAGTAATAAATGTGACTTTTCTGAATTAGCAGAGTAAAATAATAAGTGGGAAAAACTCATATTTTTTTATCAATATTTCTCTAATCTTCTCCATGGGTGTACTAAAAAATTAATATCCAAGAATGTTTGAAATAGTACTTTAATATTTTAATCTGAAGCCATGAACGTCATAAATAATTTAACAAACACATTTCTGCCGATAAATCACATCATATAAAGGGAATAAAATTAATGTTATTTAACTTAAGTTCACCTTTAACAACTTTACGAATCAATGTTAAATGTTTTCCTTACGTGTTTTGGTCTATTTAAACTATCAACAGTTATATTTTTAAAAACTTGGCTCGTATTGTTCAAGGAGTGTGCAAGAAGGCTTATTATATTATGAGTTATAATGATAACTCAGGAGCTCTGATGATTTTTGACACCATATGGAGCGTATTTTTTTTACTTATACAAAATCGACGAAAAACAACTCATTTACATAACTGACAAATATAATAAAGTGAACAAGGACATAAACTGATTTTTAGTAAGAAAGATATCTTTGAAAGTGTTAGTGAAACTCAGAGTTCATGTTTCACACCAAGTCTCGTATTTTTAAATTAAACTAGAATTTAGAACTGCGGCGGTAAGTATCGATCTTCAAACCAACAAGCTACATATGATACCATCGTATCTGGAATGATTCTAAACAAGTTAGAAGTTAAGGTAACATTACCGTAAATTTATATATATATAAAGAGAGTACCAAGCTTTGGTACTGAATCTGAACCATAGCTACTGATGTTCGAAATGATTTAAGCCCAATTCCATCACATTAGAACCAGAAACCTTGTGTCTGTTTTGAATTACGAAAAATAAAGAATACAAAACTGGCAAAATTATTGTTTTTCTTCTCTTGTTGAAGTAAGCGAAAGATGACAGGCACGAATAAAATGATGTTGCTAGAAATTATTCTTAACTAGGGTTTGATAACTACATCCCATACATTTAATGCATCTTACAAATATTTATTTGATAATTTTAATTACTAATTGTTTTCCATAGTTGCTAACTTGAAACGATGACGTAAATTCCCAAGATCGCGTGGATACTCGTAAATGATGGAATAGTAAAGTGGTCTGATACGCATCATCTGAGTTAGTATTATCCGCTAATAATTAGGGTGTGAATCCTACTCTGAGATGAATTTTAGTTTTCAATTTTAATATAATATCAACAACAAATACACATTATAGCTGGTCACTTTAAATGCACACAAATAGACGAGATACAAAAAAAGACTTTCCATATAAAAGTTTGATATAAAAAGTAACAAGTTGCATAAAAATCCAAAATGTGTAAATATGAAATAAAAAGTGGAAAAACTGGTTCTTTTTTATTGATTGAGGGTGAATTATATTATTGTTTCTACAGTTTGGTATTTGGAGAGATAACACACTTTATTTTTCTATAAATGTATTAGGTCTGGAAAAAAGCATCTTAGGTTCTATCATTCCTTTCATATAGAGGTGTGACCATTACAGAGGTTGGAAGGCCAATTTTAACAGGTGTGTTACACTTACCGCATCATGTAGTCTAATGTAGTAACATCTTTTATTTAGAACAAATACTTTCTCATAACTATAAGCAGTCCTTAAATAACACTGTGTTACAAAATTTTTACTTTTTCTTGTTCCTGGGCAGAAAGTGTTATTTCCCAATTTCTTATGCCTAAAGTAAATGGAAAAGACCTATTTTTCTCTTCAAACTGTGCTTTTGTGGCCTGGAGGCGTATAACAAAAACACGAGGGGAGACTGTATTTGGGGGCTGATACACGAAAGGGGTTTATATTACCGTCGCAAATCTTAAAAAAAACTACCTTTTTACATAGAATATAGGCTAATTTCGAGACTTCTTCCTTAAACTGTCTAAATCAAAGGTCAAAGGTCTTCGTTAGTCTCAAATATAGAAGATCCTGAAGTTCACAGAATTCCCAGAGAAGCTCAGTAGGAAGGGAGAAAACCCTCAGGGCAGCTTTGTCGCAGTGGTTCTGGACAAGGCCGAAAATTATAGGAACTGGTTGAGGCTCTGGTGAAAAATACGGCAAAATAGGCTGCAGGATGCTTCTGAAAGTCCCATATCCTTGACGCTCATCTTAATGAATTCTAGCAGAACACGGGAGCACATTCAGAGGAGCAAGGCGAGCGCATCCACCAAAATATATTGGACTTTGAACGCCGTTACCAAGGATTGTATAACAAAAACATTATGAGAGACTATATTTGGGGGCTGATACGTGAAAGTGATTTACATTACAGTCGCAAATCTCGAGAAACTACTCACTTCTAAACATTTTTGTTCATTTTTTATAACTTTAGTAGAAATACATGTAAATCTTGATTCATGTGTTGTTTAATTCAGAACTTGTGTAAATGAAAATGTGCAAATTTTCCCGTTTTTATATACAAAGTAGGTTAATTTCTAAATTTCATTATCCAGCTCACAAAAGAAAAGTATGAAGGGAATAATGGCCATTTTCTGTACTTTTACAACATAAGAAATTAAGAAATAACACATAGTATACAGGAACAAAATTTGTGTTACATTGTGTTATAGTTTTAAGTGTGTTAAGCTGAGAACTTTTTTTTTTCACACATGCGAGTAGCGAATAAATGTTAAGTCTGTGCTCCTATTCTGTACATAGCCATCGCTACACACTCTAGTTTGTATCCTGGGTTTATTCATCTACGAAAAGGTAGAACGCTTTTTTTATTCTTTTTTTATTATATGAAAAGTTGTTTCATACGTGTATGGATTTGCATACACTTTGCATCCTTTTACTAAAAACAACACTCATAAATTCAGAAAATGAAGAGAAAGGTTGAAATGTTCTGAATTACAATTGTAGACTTATTTAAATAAATTTTACAGAGAAATTATGTGTACATGAAGAGAGCACGTGGCTTTTTATTACTTTAAAAAAAGTATGTCAATTATCCAATGCTTTCAAGTTTGGTTTCATACATTCGTTTGAGCTAAACTTATTCGAATAAGTACGTGGAGAATTTTATTTACGATTTTCTTCATTTTAAATTTTTTTATTAGAAAATGAAAAGAGAAAAGAGCATAAAAACCAGCATGATGACCGATTTTTCAAAATAATTCTTTCTGAGGCTTAAAATTTGTATTTACTTTTTCTTCAAGCAACTCCTCTTTTACAAAGAAGATAGTAACCGTCTTAAATAGAAGCTGTTTTTCTTAACTTGGTTCCAAGCCAGCAAACAAAGAAAAGTAAATTTAAAAAAAATTGAAGAACAAGTATCATTAAGACTGAAAACTTCGAGAACTGTCTTCACAGGAATGTCGTACTTTCTTGAATGTAGTTAAACAATACGTTGTTACATTTTAATTTTGAAACTTTTACGCAAAGAGTTTCTGAAAAAGCAAATCATTAAATTTAAATTATACGGGCGACTGACCTTTCTATTCTATATTCATTATCTATAAAATGCTTTTCATTTCATACTAACAGACCTAACTACGTATTAACGTATTTTTCAGTGTACAACAAAGTTGTTAAACCCCTGAGAAAGCAAACTGAACCTTTCGTTTCCCTTTTGTAAAACTCATTAAACTTTTTCAACAGACAGTAAATATTGCTTTTACAAAAATTAATTTTAGATTGCTGTTTCTTTAGGTGAACTGGATGTCCACAGAAATTCACTACGATGTCATTGTATTTAGTGCCTCGTATATTTTTACAATGGTATATGTGTATATTTGGATCTTCCTATGAAGAACTGAAACGTGTGGACGATGCTGCAGACTTGACATTACGAACTAAGACTAAAAATTGTTGTCAAAAAGTTTGAAAACTACCTTTCTGTATACTTAAGAATTAATTAATTTTATAATCAAATATGAATACTGTTTCAAAATGCGACTCATACCTAGACTGTTGGTTAAAGAATTGGATACTTCACTTACCGAATGGTTTCTCTTTATTTGCAGGTCCAGGTAAGACATTGGCAATAATCGTCGAAGATAGGAAGTGCATTAACGATAATAAATTAATCAAACAGAGGCTCTTAATCTTCATTTTTGTGATAACGTTATTATTTGTCGTAAAAAATAAGATTAAAAACCATCGTTATTAAGATTTCTTCTAAGTCTGGTTGAACATTACTCATCATAAACCTAACGTTATTATTGTAAGGTACGGGGATTTTTTGGAAGGAAGTACAAGCCACATAGCTGCGTCATGTCAAAATGATCGACTTTTCTCAAGGCCCTTTCTTGAAAGCTACCGTACGGTCGATGATGCTGTTTTTATCTTGAATATCCCGAAGGGGGCGCTAAGATGATCGTATTATAGGTCGAAAGTTTTAATGTGATAACAAGCATGTAAAACATCTTCTTTTGAGAAAAAAACAACAACTTTCATTAGTTTTTGAAAGTCTAAGAGTGAACGAACAACATTTTTCTTTGAAAAACTTATGATACATATATATACATGTGTATATATATTAATTTTTTTATTAGAAACAATAACAACTAAGACTCGTGATGGCTTCTCGTAAGACTGAAGATTCATCAGGAAGAAATTGGGTATCGATACACTAGTAGAAACATCGTACAAAACTCATTGTATAGCTCTGTGCTTAACAAAAAAAATCATCTCATACAACAAACATGTAAAGTGTCTTTTAGTAAGGGGCCCCTAAAAACAAATAGACATTAATGCAAGAACTTCGACATTTTTTTTGTTTTAAAAGAAAAAGTCGTTATTAAAAGAGAAACGTTCTAATACATAGCTATTGTAGGTAGCAAAAACAATACTAGTTTAATTGGATTTTTTTTAATTATCCGTCACATTGGATTATTAATTCTTTCATCAATCTTATAAAGTTTTTAATGATCGATTTTATTTCATTTTCTTCTGATAACCGGCATAAAGATACGGTTCTGTAAGAGCAGTTTCAATATCACTGCTTTAGATATATTTATTAGTTTCAATGAAGATGTGATTCTGTAGAAGCAGATTCAATATTACTGCTGTATATATCTTTAGTTTCCATGACGATACGTTCTTTAAGAGCAGGTCCAATATCACTGCTTTAGATATATTTAGTTTCTATGAAGATTAGTTTCTGTAGATGCAGTTTCAATAAAATTACTGCAGATATCTTTACTTTTAATGAAGATGAGGTTCTGTAGGAGCAGGTTCAATATTACTGCTGTAGATATCTTTAGTTTCCATGATGATACGTTCTTTAAGAGCAGGTCCAATATATTTATTAGTTTCAAGATGTGATTCTGTAGAAGCAGATTCAATATTACTGCTGTATATATCTTTAGTTTCCATGACGATACGTTCTTTAAGAGCAGGTCCAATATCACTGCTTTAGATATATTTAGTTTCTATGAAGATTAGTTTCTGTAGATGCAGTTTCAATAAAATTACTGCAGATATCTTTACTTTTAATGAAGATGAGGTTCTGTAGGAGCAGGTTCAATATTACTGCTGTAGATATCTTTAGTTTCCATGATGATACGTTCTTTAAGAGCAGGTCCAATATATTTATTAGTTTCAAGATGTGATTCTGTAGAAGCAGATTCAATATTACTGCTGTAGATATCTTTAGTTTCCATGATGATACGTTCTTTAAGAGCAGGTCCAATATCAACGCTTTAGATATATTTAGTTTCAACGAAGATTAGTTTCTGCAGAAACAGTTTCAGTAAAACTGCTGCAGATGTCTTTACTTTCAATGAAGATGAGGTTCTGTAGGAGCAGATTTAATATCGCTGCTGTAGATATCTTTAGGGCTAATTGCTACTTATAATAGGAAACTGATCATTACGCAATCGAAAGTATGCAACGATGGAAATCTTACGCAGAAATATCTGTTTGTTTTGTGAATTTCGCGCAAAGATACTCAAGGCTATCTGCGCTAGCCGATTCTAATTTAGCAGTGTAAGGCTAAAGAGAAGCAGCTAATAATCACAACCCAACACCAACTCTTGGGCTACTCTTTTACAAAGAATAGTGAGATTGACAGCCACATTATCACGCCCGCACCGCTGAAAGAACGAGCATGTTTAGTGTGACGGATAATTCGAATCCGCGACCCTCGGATTACGAGTCAAACGCCTTAACCCACCTTTCCATGTTTTAGTTCAAATTAGAAGTTAAAAAATATCATACAATGTCGTTTGTCGCATACACTTTTATTTATTCAAATACGAGCTCTCATGTTTTTAACGGTGGTGACTGACAGTTGGGTTGATAAAGAATTAACCATGGTTAGATCTACAATGTTTTTGACAGTTGTTAATAGTTAATAAATCTAATTCCAATGCAGGTAGTCATGGGCAACGAGTTTCTTCACGAAAGTATAGTTGCAACGTTCTAAAGGTAAATGTTAAGCTCGCGTAAGAAATCAGAATCAGCTGCTTCAAACACTGAGTCAATTGTCCATAAAACATTGTAACAGTAACTTAGAATTACTTCTTAGGTTTCTTACAGAATCTGGCCGTGATTTTATACATTATTAATTTTAGTAATACCAACACGTGACGTTAAAGGATAAAAAAAAAGTCTAAGTTCCCATTACGTATTTTTGAACTATTTTGCTTTAACTTAAAAATAGACGAAGAGAAATAAATTGTGCCTCACTTTGCCAACTGTTAAAATCTGTCACAAAAGAAATTTCGGTTATGATTTTTGTTACTTAAATGCTCGACTTGCCTAAGTAAGAATTGTACCAGAATAACACTAGAATAAAACATATCTCAAAGTAAAAACTGTTCAATAAAATATGGACAACGCTATTTTATTGGACGATTCTTGAAAGGAAATACACGCGGTTGTTTACCTTCTTCTCACCGTTTGATGACCCGCCATGGCCAAGCGTGTTAAGGCGTTCGACTCGTAATCGAGGATCGCGGGCTCGAATCCAGGTCGCACCCAACATGCTCGCTCTTTTAGCCGTGGGGGTGTTACAATAGTTCGGCCAATCCCACTATTCGTTGGTAAAAGAGTAGCCCAAGAGTTGGCGGTGGGTGGTGATGACTAACTGCCTTCCCTCTAGTCTTACACTGCAAAATTAGGGACGATTTTTTTTTCGGATTCCCTGTAGTCCAAAAGTCATGAAGTCGTGTGAAACAATATGTATATTAGGATATAATCGTGTACGTGAAATCGTTTATTGAAAAATTTGTAAGTATTGGATTATGTATATGTATGTATATAACATTAGAAATGTCAACAGATAAAAATATTTAATGTAATTTCATCTTATTCAGCAAAAATTATTTGTGAAAGCAATAGATAAAGAAACATAAATATATACACGTGAACGCAGACTGTCTAGTTTCATTTCATAAACCAGAAAAGAGGTAATTCAAATGTTTATATACTACAAGTTAGAGGTTTATGACGTTGCGGATAATTGGTTTGATGTTAATTAAGTACAAAACTGCACGCTAAGATATCCGTATTCTGCCTACCATCAGTATCGAAACCCGGTTTCTGGTTTTGTCAGTTCGCAGACATATTTCTATCCCTCTAGAGAGAGTATGGAGAAATAAACATCTTTTCTTCAAAATAAAGTTATTCAAATAGCTGGTTTGGGAATATTTCAGTTTTTCAAACACGACAATAATACGGGAAACTGAAACATCTAAACATTATTTGAATACAATAATAATAACTAAGTTTTATACATACATAAAATTATAAAATAATTTTACGAATAAGGAATAATTTAGAACAACAATGCTTATCAAGTGCTTAACAATATTGGCGGAGTGCACGAAAAAGGTTTTGGTGTTTTTTGTTTATCCGCGCTAGCCTTCACTAATTTAACAGTGTAAGACTAGAGGACAGACTGCTAGTCATTATTACCCACCGCCAACTCTTGGGCTACTATTTTACAAACGAAGAATGGGATTGACCGTCACATTATAGCTTTCACATAGGTGAAAGGGCGAGCATGTTTGGTGTGACAGGGATTCGAACTCGCAATCACTCAAATTACGAGTCGACTATGCCGGGCCTACCAAAAAGAAAAACGAATGTGTTATACAGAACATATGCCCTTCTATCTATGACTATCTTTTTCTCATATGTTTTAGAAATGCATCATTCATTACAAAATAAAATTGAGTAGGAAAGACTTTTGACACTGACTACGAGCTACATAATTTAACGTTGTCATTTAATTTTAACTCAATCATAAATTCTATTATTATAAATTGACTTTATTTCTTATATCAGCTACGACTGAATAGGTGATCATCAGAAAACTACGATATTAATATTTCAATTAGACTATTGGAAATACGATTTCAGTACCAAGAATACCTGTCACAAGGGTGTTCTGCTGGCAAAATAACAAACAATATAATCACATTTTAAATAAAAAAGACTAGAACGCTATACACAAGCAACATCAAAACCTCATAGAATGAAATCAACTACCTAGGAATACTTTTTGAAAGCTCTAGAAAAGTTAAAAAAAATTATAAAGAATAAAAGAGATCAACAGTTGATGTTGGCAAGACTAAATCAGATTTATACTGTTAGACCAAGCTTCAAAGTAGCTACCGAAAATTATTTAATATTTTAAGGTTTTTCGTTTTGTTTTTTTTTGAGAGATTACTATCTTATAATAAATTTGTCCTGGAAAAAAATACTGACAATGTAAAGTAATATGAATCTCTAGATTATTAAAATCGGACCCCCCAGTGGCTCAGCGGTATGTCTGTAGACTCACGACCTTATAAACCGGGTTTCGATACCCGTGGTGGGCAGAGCACAGATAGCCCATTGTGATGGGCTTTAATTCGAAATTAAAGGAGACAGGACACTATCAGTTCCTGATTTTGAGCTGATAGCCAGGGGGAAGGCAGCTAGTAAACAACACTTGACACCTCTCGTCTCAGTGTGTTGAGGACTTCAACCATCAGTCTTATAGCACACTTATCTCCCAAACTTCCAACCGTATTCTTGTGGTGAAAGAACGCCAACCATAAATTCTGAGATTCAGAATCCGGCATGACAACTACTAGACCCTCAACCTGTCTCCAAAGTTATACTTTAACAACATATAAATAATTCACCAGAAGTCGGAAATTCACACAAGTAATAAAAATAAACGTTACTTGTAAAACAAATAAATCATTAAGTGTCTATAAAATACCGAATGTGTAAGTACGCAGTATAAATGAAGTGTAATTTATCAGATACAAAGTTTGTAAATATAAATTTTATTTCATGACATTTAAGTTTTTCTGATTCAGAAAAAAAACCTTTCGAATTAAGTTAGAACGAATGTCTCGATAGTGGTATTAAGGCATGACCAGGTAGCTTAGCGCTTGACTCGTAATCTGAGGATCGTGGGTTTGAATCCCCATTACACCAAAAGTACTCGCCCTTTCAGCTTTGGGGGCGTTATACTGTTACGCTAAATCCCACTATTCGCTAGTAAAAGATTAGTCCAATAGTTGGCGGTGGGTGGTGATGACTAGCTGTCTTTCCTCTAGTCTTGTACTGCTAAATTAGGAACGACTAGCTCTCATGTAGTTTTGCGCGAAATTAAAAAAACAAACAAATAGACCTATGAATCAGCACGTAATTCAAACTGACGCTGTTAACAATGGGGAGCAAAATTTTTCCAACAAGATAGCAGATTAAAGTATTAGTTTGGCGGAAGGATTAAAATAGTCCGGCTTCTCTTTTAGCTTATAGTAAAATAAATTAATTGCGTGTTGAAATGTATTTATATCAGTGATTTGAAACCAGGTCTAGTAGCTATATAGGTTTTTTCATAATTTTTTACAAGAGTTTAATCAAATTTAGTGTTTTGGGTTAGATTTAGGTCGTTTGTTAGTTTTTTGAATTTTGCGCAAAGCTACACAAGGGCCATCTGCGCTAGCCGTTCCTAATTTAGTAATGTAAGACTAGAGGGAAGGCAGCTAGTCATCATCACCTACCCCCAACTCTTGGGATACTCTTTTACCAACGAATAATGGGATTGACTGTCATATTATAACGCTCCCAAGGCTGAAAGTGAGAGCATGTTTGGTGCGACAGGTATGCGAACCCGCGACCCTCAGATTACGAATCGCACGCGTTAACCTACCAAGCCTTGCCGGGCCATTTTAGGTCGTAGTAACATGTATTTGAAAGTGAAAGACGCATTATGAGAGTGACAGTCAATTCACACTATTTTTTTAGATCTATTCCTATTAGCCTATCAGTTCGACATAAGTTTTCATATAAACAACCGTATGTTTAATCTCTGTTTTGTTCTCTGGATTTTTTCCTAACAAAATATATAGATGTTAGTTTCTCATGGTCATGTTAGCGAAGTAGAATAATTACTTCTTGAACCTAATATTATACACTATAGACTTATAACTAAAAAAATATGGTGTTTGAGGCCCTCAGCGGACACAGTGCGCATAGTCCATCGTTAACTTTGTACTAATCATACAAAGCCGCCTCGATCTCGAAATATTTATGCATGTCAGAAAACTGTTTGTGGAGCGACTTAAAACTTATTTATGGAGAATATAGCACATTTACTTGCGGATCATAGAATACATTAAATAAAAAAACAAAAATAAACCTATAAAAAAAAACGAAACAGCTTCCTAGCGGATATAAAATGAATTATAAAAAAGAAAGGTTTGTTTGTTGCTTGTTTGTTGGCTTTCACGCATCAAAGTTACACGAGAGATTTCTACTCTCGGCCGTCACTAAAGTTTGAGTCATAAAAAAGAGGGAAGGTCGCTAGTTAACAGTACCCATCGCCAACTCTTGGATTACTCTTATGATGCTAAATAGTGTGATTTGATTGCCATCATTGTTATTAACTTGCGAAAGCACGACTATTTTGGGGATGGTAATAACAGGAAACAAATCACGACTTTTCAGGTTTACAGACAAACACGTTCACACTGAACTACGTCACCAGAAGAAGTAGAATAGCAACCAGTCAGGAAGAATTAGTGCAAAATGTACAGACAAAATAAATCTTAACATCTACTCTAAAACGCCACCTTAAGAATGAAAAATCGATATTAAAGTTTATTTGTTGTTGTTTTGAATTAAGCAAAAAACTACACAATGGGCTATCTGTGCTCTGCCCACCACGGGTATCGAAACCCGGATTTTAGCGTGTAAGTCCGCAGACATACCGCTGAGCCACTGGGGCCATATTAAAGTTTACTAATTTAGCTATATCTGGTACGAAAGTGACAACAGCATTGCGTTTAAGAGTTATATGTACCCTGCAGGATACAAAAAGAAGAAAGAAATATATACAATATACTACAGGGGTGAACATCCGAAGGTTTAAAGACGCATATAGAAACAAAACTATTATTTAATTGTAGTGAGGGACAACTGAATATAATCGACTTTATAAAGTTCATTTACAAACTACATACATAAAACTAGAGATTTTTTGTCCAAACTCAAATCGGACGTAATTATATACGTAAACCTATATAAAGTCATTATACCCTTTGTCTTAAGTGAGTTTTAAAGATGCGAGTAGAAAACGGACCAGCAAAAGTTAATTATTTTTACCAATAGGTGAGAATTTAATGTAAAAACAGAAAGTTGCGGTTATTGTTAGCACAACCCACTTTTACTTCGTGAATAAAATAGCACGCTCAAGGAAGAGTTTTGGTATTTTCAACTTAACACCTTGGTTGGTGATTACAGGAAGAGTTTTCTTATTTTCAACTTCACACCCAAATCAATGATTCCAGGAAAGGTTTTGGTATTTTCAACTAAACACCAAGGTTGGTGATTAAAGGAAATGTTTTCGTATTTTCAATTTAACAGACAGGTCAGTGATTCCAGTAAGAATTTTCGTATTTTCAACTTAATATCCAGATCAGTGATTACAGGATGTCTTTTCGTGTTTTCAGTTTAACACACAGGTCAGTGATTCCAAGAAGAGTTTTATTTTCAACTCCACACTTGTTGTTGTTTTGAATTAAGCACAAAGCTACACAATGGACTATCTGTGCTCTGCCCACCACGGGTATTGAAACCCGGATTTTAGCGTGTAAGTCCGCAGACATACCGCTGAGCCACTGGGGGGCTCAACTTCACACCCAGGTCAGTGATTCCAAAAGGAGTTTTCGTATTTTCAACTTCACACCCAGGTCAGTAATTTCAGAAAGAATTTTTGTATTCTCAACCTTACACCAAAGTTACTGATTCCTCGGCATCTCAAGTTTAATTCTGCTAAGCCCAGGAACGAAAACCAATCAGAAGCACTAGCCGCCTATATGGCTACGTTCAATTAGTGAACTACTAAATTTATAAATATCTTACATCTTCACTTAGTGAGATATCGCAATTCGAACCTTGACCAATACTAGGAAGAAAGAGTATAAACTATCAATTTCCAACACCTGGGAAGCTATTATTCTGACAAATATAATTATTATCCATTAAATCCAAGTAGAAACGATATTACTTTATGACTTGAGTTTCGTCACGTTAAACCACTTGCTATCTACCCACACACTAACAAAAGTAATTCAAGTAATCTGAGATTTAGCATTATTTATCACTCTGAGAATCTTGCAACTATTCTTCATTTGAAAATTCTCGAAACTTTTGCATTGTGATCTGACAGTATCAGATATTTCATTCACGTTTATATACTGAATGCATGTCAATTTAAATTTAGTTGGTTCTGGAACAATAGGAAATGTCATGTTTTTCAGATATTGCGAATGATGATAAAATTTCTTACATTAAGCGCGTTTTCATTGTTGCGTGATACAATAAACCATAGCTGCTATGTTTTTATGTGCTCGTTGAATAAAACAAACGTTTCTTTTTTATAGTTATCATTTCGAACACGTGAGGGAAACTCTGAATTTTAACAAACTCAATAAAACTTCTGTCGTAAGAAGTAAAAGGGCCGAATTATACGCTTGTACGAGGAATTATACGTTTACTTCACTTCTAAACTACTTTTCTGAAATCGATCTATTTTAAACGTAGTTTAAGTTGCGAATACATAAAAATCTTGTGAGAAAAACGTTAATAGGCAAATTAACTTCATAAAGGCAGCTTATTTAAAAAAAAATCATTCTGAGCATCATCAAAGAGAGCAAGATTCTTTTATCTCTCCTATTCTTCCAGTCTGGAGTAAAGTGAAGTACTTAAATAATTATGAACTACGCGTAAAGAGCCTTAAAGTGTGCGTTTTGTTCATTTACCTATCTTGAGCTAAGCAAATTACCTTAAATTTTGGTAACCCTGACTTGACATTTTCTGTTTTGTTTTTGATTTTTGAATTTCTCGCAAAGCTGCACAGGGGCTATCTCCGCTAGCCGTTCCCAATTTAGCAGTGTAAGATAAGAGGGAAGGCAGGAAGTCATCATCACCTGACCATGCCGGGCCGTGATATTTTCTTTTGGCTGAAACGATATATTCTGGATGATAATTTAAGTTTTATGATGCATTAAGCTCTTTAGGTTTGGTTTAATTTGTTTTGAATTTTGCATAAAGCTACACGGAGGGCTATCTGCACTAGTCATTCCTAATTTAGCAGCACAAAACTAGAGAGAATGTAACTAATTATCACGACCCACCCACAACAAGCTCTTTAATTTAAACAGCTAGGTTTTAAAGTGGAAGTCTTTTTGTCACAACATAGACAGCTTGTTTATCAATTATAATCCTGTAAACAAAAAACATACAAATTAATACCTAATATACACGTAAATGCAGAACAGAGACGTTAAGATGAAATTAAAATAACTTTAATAGGATGCAAAGTGTCAAATAATTCATACACAAATTAGAAAATTTTCAAAACATCCTCTACGTTTGTATATATATATATTTTTATAACAAAAAGTTGCCGTCTGGTATACTGTACTCATCATGAATATTCTATCCAAACAATCCATCAAAAATACCACTTTATTAGTTACTATTCAATGTATTTAGCGTCAAAGTTCATGTTGTTGGCAGTTTAACGTTGAAGTTCATAGTTGAAAATCAACTACATCGATAACAACAAATTATTCACTTATAGATTAATTTGAGTGGAAGATATGAATAGAAGTGGAGTCTGTCTTCTGCGGCCCCGCATGAACAGGTGGTTAAGGTGCTCGACTTGTAGTTCGAGGATCACGGGTTCGAATCCCCCTTCGCACAAAAAAATGTTTGCCCTTTCAGCCATGGGGGCATTATAATTTAACGGTCAATCCCACTATTTGTTGGTAAAAAAACAGCTCAAGAGTGGTGCGTGGTGACGATTAGCTGCTGTCCCTCTAGTCTTACACTGCTAGATTACGAACGGCTAGTACAGATAGCCGTCGAGTAGCTTTGTGCAAAATTCAAAAACAAACAAGTACATTTTATAGAAAGTAGAAGCGCGACATTTACAAAGTTTCAAAGCTTCATTGGCCTAACTAAACGAAATTACTTAAGCCACAGCTGCAGACAGGATATAAAGAAGAGAACCGAAAATCAAAACAACTTTTATTTCTTCCAGACTAGTTTTTCAGTATTTTTAAAAAGAATGTATGTAATATATGGAGTACTTCTTGTTCAATGATAATTTTTTGCCCGTTTCTCTCTCTAAAAGACCCATAAACGTAATTTTATAAAGTAATTATATATACGAATGAACGAATATGGCCTAGGTATTAGCGTTTGCCAGATTCTACGTCCGAGAGCGAATGGATTCACGTTCCTTTGTAAAACCATCGTGGTCTGCACTCTGAGGCCTCGTATGCGTTATAAGATTGACAGTTAAATCCTTCTTTAAATTAGAGTAACTCAAGAGTTAAAGGCTCGCGCTATTAGGTAGTTACCTTCCATTTTGTTTACAAGTTTCAAGTTAGAGGCATGTAGCGTAACTTTACATAAATATCCAAAACAAAGAAAACATGCACATGAAACACATTGGGATACCGTCTGTGATCAATTGCAAGAATTATAACACTGTTGTTTACATTTTTGTATGCTATTAGGGGTTCTTCGAACAACAAAATCATAGGCCAAGAACAAAACTGCTACTTAAATAGTTTAGAGAAAATTGCTGGTTGGTTTGTTTACTCAGAATTTCGTGTTAGGCTAGAGGAAAAGCAGCTAATCATTACCACCTACCGCCTACTCTTAAGCTGTTCTTTTACCAACGAATAGTAAGATTAACAGTCACGTTATAACACCCTCATGGTTGAAAGGGCAGATATATTTGATGTAACGGAGGTTCGAACTCGCGATTTGCATATTGCAAGACTAGCGCCCTAACCATCTGGTCATGCCGGGCCTGAAATACTGGTGTGATCTATATCTATAACTCTGAGAGTTAATAAAAATATTACTGTTTGTTCGTTTCAAATATTCGCAAAACGGCTCAATTCCACTGGTCCTTTCTAGTTCCAAATTTAAAGTATATACTAACGGAAAAGCAACTTGTAAGCACCACTAATCGGTAACTTTTGAGTTATTTTAAATCACATAGTGAGATTTTGAAGTCATTTCTTTAATGAATCCATGACTCAATATTGGGAAATGTAATTTTTCGAAAATGGGACTTCAGCCCTGAACTCTTGCATTCATAACTCGGTGCAATAAGTTAGGCCACGCCTGATCATAATCAAAGTAAGTGTTATAATCTTGTGTTTATTGCTAGAGTAACAATATGTTGCAGAATATTTGAAGTTCTGTTCCAATTTGTTTCTAAAGTAAGGATTAAAATAAAGTAGTTCGTATTTTTAGAATAAATTTATTGGAGTAAATTTTTCAATAATATTTTGTATTTTACGCGACAGTTATTAAAAGTTCTAAAATCCGATGTATTTGCATACATTGAAAAATTGAGACTGTAAATACATATAGTGACCTTTGTGTGATCTTGTAGGAGAACTATAATGTACAAAGATGGATTAAATACGGAACAGATTATTTCAAATTGTGATTTGTGAGCAACAAAAGAAGATGACTGAATCTAAAAAGGTGGTAAAATGAAATAATAAAGAAGGTAAAAAACAATAAATTAGTTTTTAATATTGAATTAAAATTGTATGCATACTTAAAGCATTAGTCGTAAGTGTAATATCAAACGTTATTTTTAAGGAAGGAAAACATAAAACATTTTATTAAGCTCATAAACGCGAAGCAATCGACATAAAATTAACGGCAAAACCAAGTGTAAAAAAACAATTTTCTTAAATCATATAACAAATAATAACCAGCCCAAAGTAGCAGAAGACATTACATGAACTCCAACGTGTATACCAATTACATAAGGCCGTACAAAATGTACACTAATCAAATATAGCTATTATTATTTTAATGACATTTGTTTGTGTTTCTCATTATTTCCATAACAGGTTTACCTACACTCAGAGCACAATACTAGTTTTTGGATTAATGAGTTTAGCATCTTTTTGCGTGTGAATTAAAAGTATTAACCTAAATTTCTAGTACATTAAGTGAAAGAAATTAGTGTTTACCAAATAAACCGCAAGGGAAATTGCCAACCGAGATGTTTACAACTTTAAGATATGACACACCGTCTTATCATACCAGCTTCATACTATATTAAGCAGCGCTTAGCTTCCATTCATGTGAGGGAAACTTTTCCATTAGGTGCTCCTAAAGAGAATTGTTAAAGTACTGAAATCCCAAGATATTTTTTTATTATAGTTATACATATTATAAACAAAAGGCTGAGTTCGTTATAGTAAAACATTTTCCAGCCAAGACACGTAATTATATACTGTGCATATTGAAAGAAGTCCTACAACATATATTTATTTATAAAATGTTCTGTCGTAAGGCTTTTATGTCTAAAACACCATTCCTCACTTGATGCTTTCCATAACACTATATAACAAATTTTTTACTTTTTCTTTTTCTGGACAGAAAGTGTTATTTCCCAATTGCTTTTGCTTAAAGTAAATGAAAAACACCCATTTTTCTCTTCAAACTTTGCTTTTGTGACCTGGGAGCGTATAACGAAAACATGATGGGAGACTATATTTGGGGGCTGATACGCGAAAGTGGCTTACATTACCGTCGCAAATCTTAAAAAAACTACGTTTTTACATAGTAAATAGGTTAATTTTTAACTTTCATTATACAGGTCATAAAAGCAAAGTTTGAAGAGAATAGTGGACGTTTTTTGTACTTTTACAACATAAGCAATTCACAAATAACACGTACTATCCAGGAACAAAATTTGCGTTACATTAGTTTATGAGAAAGATGGCACCCTAACGCCCTTTTCAACAATACGATCATGCTGTAATCTATTAGTCTTGTGTCCGCTAACTTGACCGGTGTGTCTAAGTATGACATAGGATAAACATCCACGTAATTTTCTAGCTTCCTGCGGTAGATGACAATTAAACGGCGAGTATGACTGAAAGCCTTATTCAATTGAATCGGTGTCATGTTGACTTCGTTTTCAGGCTGAGCTCCATCGTCACTGTATTGTAGATGTGGATAGTTTATGCCATTAACCTTTGTGTATGTGAATTTTCACTTATTGTGAGACGCTGCACTTCATTCACTACACACCAAGACACGACTTATTGCAAGTGTCTATTAGAGATAGTCCTTATGTAACAAGTTCAACAGTCCTTTGTTTTCCAATGCCATTAAACACAGGCGATTTCTTCAACTTGGACAGCACTCTAATGGCACAACGATATGTTTGCAGATTTACAACGCTAAAAACCGGGTTTCAATATCCTTGGTGAAGTGAGCACAAATAGCTCATTGCATAGCTTTGTTCTTGGTTCTAAACAACAGTAACAACTTGTATATTATAAGTACCAGATCTGAACGCATCTTCAGGAACTGAGTGTACGAATATTTTGTACTTATTACACATCCTCTCAAAAACAATCAGTTTTCGGACGGTATTACACTACTTATGAAATCCTAAATATGTCCAAACCTAATTTTGATACACGCTATTTCATAACAATTTCATATCTGCTGTGTTTGCGATTGACCTCCTGCTTTGTATAATCAAAATAAGTTTAATAAGACGTGCTCAAATATATATATATACATATATGCAAATGTGTGTAACGTTATACCAACATAAATATATTGCAATTTAAAAGAGATAAATCAGTAGAACAAATTATTGTTAAAACTCAATAAATTTGTTTATGTGTGGCTTGATACTTATAGAAATGAGTTAATTTTAACAGTTTCCAAATGATTATGACATACATATTGCAACGAGCTCAATTCAAGCAAATCTATCGAGTGTCCAATTACATCTTGCACTCGAATCAGTTTCATTTAAACTTTTAAATGACGCAACGTATATTGAAACTGTCGTTTCCAACCGTGTTTTAAAATGAGGTAGTAGATATTACAATGAATTAGTTATATTAAATTTGCAGTAAACAATAATTTGTGATATTAATTGCAGGTGACATTTCTTGAACGCTTAAAATTGTCCTGACCAAATATTTTATGAATATTCAAAGTGTTAGATGCGTTATCTTGGCACTGGATATACCTATCGTATAAAGTAATATGCTTCATTACATGTAGATAAGCATATTTGTCTCGTTTGGTATTATTCTGAATAACTATTTAATGTTATCAAAGACATCCCAAACGTAATACTAGCATAATATAATCACCTAGCTTAGAAACTACCTACATTGATTTAACTACCTACATTCATAATTTAAACATTAAGATCTGTCAAAATGGTCACAGAAATCTAGTTATTAGTGGATTTTCTCTAGGTGGATGGATAATACACCAAATGATTACGATGCAACTCCTCAACCACTGGGTAAATAAAAAAATATATATTACTAATGACTTTTGTAACCTACTTTAAACCTCTAACCTCCACCAAATTGTATTCGTATTCTGATAACGTTAAAGACAATAAGACGAAAATTAACATTATAGTGATTTGGCTTATTTATCGAAAAAGAACTAGAAATGTTGGAGGATTACGTTATATTTTAAAGTACAGAAGTTTAGTCTTGCTTGCATAACTCGCATAATCACAAGAGTTAAAGGACTATAATTTGGTTGTGCATTTCTTTAAGTAAATTCATTTCTTTAAAGAAAGTCCAAAGTTAGAATGAAGCTAACTAATTTATCAAGTAAAAAATGATCAAAATACAGCTTTATCAATAAGCTATGTGGATAAATATATATGTGTAACGAACCACATAAAAACGGTTACGGAATTTTTGTTGTAATTTTGAATGAGAACACTATTAGAAGGACTTACAAGCAATATTATGTTTATGTTTCGTCTTACTTATTTCTGGAACTAATCTTTTATAATCTTTGTCATGGATTAGTTTTATACTATATCTATTACTAATAACAGAGCTGCATTTATATTTAAACTACCTGAGTTGAGAAGTAACTCAAGATTACATCAGTACGTGGAAACATTCCTTTACTAGTTTAACTTCGAGGATGCCGAGAAGAAGGTGTTTGTTTCTTGAATTTCGCTCAAAGCTACATAAGAGCTATCTGCGCTAGTCGTCCCTAATTTAATAATGTAAGACTAGAGGGAAGACAGCTAGTCATCATCACCCAACGACCAACTCTTGGGCTACTCTTTTACTGACGAATAGTGGGATTGACCGATACATTATAACGCCGCCACAGCTGAAAGGACGAGCATGTTTGGTGCGACGGAAATTCAGACCCGCGACCCCCAAATTACTAGTCGAGCGCTTTAACTACCTGGCCATGCTGAGCCCAAGCGGGTATGTAAACACATTACCTGAAATTAATGTAAGAATACGATTTTTAATGATAATAAAAATATAAGGGATATTACTTAAAACTTTAAAATACAGGATCTTGATCGACGTGACTCAAATCACAAATTACTCTTCTGGCAGAAACATTAAATTAGTAACAAAGCTTATTCTTGCGCGACAGTATATAGATCAGCCGTTAAATTGAAAAATATGATTCGTTCTTATTTGTATTTTGTAAGTAATAAAGTATGGAATCGTAAGAAAACGACTGGGGGATATTCTCTCTCGTCCCCCGCTAGTACAGCAGTAAGTCTACGGATTTACAACGCTAAAATCAGGGGTTTGATTCCCCAAGGTGGGCTTAGCAGGTAGCCCCCTGTGGCTTTGCTATATGAAAAACACACAGACACACACATTTTCTCTCGTACACTTTAGTTGTTGTTTGTTTTTAATTTCGCGCAAAGCTACACGAGAGCTATATGCGCTAACTATCCCTAATTTGGCAGTGTAAGACTAGAGGAAAGACAGCTATCTAGTCATCACCACCAATCGCTAACTTTTGGGCTACTCTTTTAGCAACGAATAGTAGACTGACCGTCAAATTATAACGCTCCCACGGCTGGAAGGGCGAGCATGTTTGGTGTGATAGGGATTTGTACCTGCAACCTTCAGATTACGAGTCGAGCGCCTATGACCATCCGACCATTCTGCGTTTATTCACCTCATGTGGTCTACTTATTATATAAGATAAATAAGAAAGAGATTTATTTCGGGGGGTTAGATGGTGTTTGAGGTTACTGATGTTTTTATACACGCCATTTTAAAACTAATAAAATCAACTACGTGTGAGATATTCTCGGTTCTTTCACTCTCTTAAACTTAGTGTTCGAAATTTCAATATACTGAAAGTCAAATTAGCTGATTAAGTCTACGTCGTTCAACTATCGTTGGGGTACAACTGCTACTTAAAATATATTTTCACAGCTAAATCCCCTGTAGTGGCTCAACGGTATGTCTGCGGACTTACAACGCTAAAATCCGGGTTTTGATACCCGTGGTGGGCAGAGCACAGATAACCCATTATGTAGCTTTGTGCTTAATTCAAAACAACAACATCAACAACACAACTAAATATCCCCATTCAGAAATAAAGTAAGTTTTCGACGCCGAGTAGAAGAAAGATATTTAAGTCAAACAACCTGTTTTAAGAACAGGAATTAATAGCTCAGGCAGTGTGATAATGTTATTAACCCAGAGAACGGAGCAGCAAATGCCACTTAGAGTAGATATTTTGCCCTTTAAGTGTTTTTATATATCGCACAATTTTTTTCTAAGTGTAATATTTCTGTTAATGGAGAGAAAAGAACAGCTTGTAAAAACAAATGACAGGTCATTTATTGGTATAGACTTTACTGTAATAATAGCGAATAATAGCGAAAAAACTTCAAATCATATTTCCCATATTTCTTCAGATTTAATTCCACTAAAATATTGTTTCTTTTTTCTCTTTTAATTTTAAACCAAAATGCATATTTCACACTTAATATAGTAATTCAATAATTCTTAAAGCGTTTCTTTGTAACTAAGCACAAAGATAAACAATTAACTATCTATGCTCTGCCCAACATGGGTATCGAAACTCGGATTTTAGCGTTATAAAATCGCAGACATACCGGTGTGACACTGAGGAATCAGAAGTGATACGCAGACATACCGGTGTGACACTAAGGAATCAGAAGTGTCACGCAGACATACCGGTGTGACACTAAGGAATCTGAAGTGTTAAGCACTAAACATTGTCGATTACATCAAAAATTAAACTTTCTTGAAGAAAAAAATTTCATCGATAACTTAGTTTCAAGAAATAACCAGATAATGTTTTGTTTACAAAAGTACCCTGCTAGTACAACGGTATGTCAACAGATTTACAACTCTAAAATCAGGGGTTTGATTCCCCTCGGTGGGCTCAGCAGATGGCCCGCTGTGGCTTTGCTATAAGAAAACACACAGAATTCACAAAGTGTAAACTTGTTTCATTAACGGCAACAGTGGATAATGAAACCATTAAGCATCAAGAAGAAAAGAAAAAAATTTGAAACGATGTACGATTTTCTACTCTATTTTATACTGAAAACGTGGAAGTTATAATAATGATGGAGTGTTAGAGTGCTCCTCAAAATTTCTTAAATCATGATTCATTGGACACTATCGAACCTATGGATCGGATACTGTCCGAGCTATGGATCTGTGGGATCATTGCTTGCGTCACATAACAACAAAAAAGTACACAACACTTTGGGTCCGTGGGTGCCTTTTAAAAGTTACAGTCAAATCAGAAAATAAATAATCCAAGAACTGACAACAATACTTTTGCTTCTTCATTTGTAGTTTAAGCACAAAGTAATACTATATATGTGTTCTGCCCAACACCGGTGTCGAAATACGGTTTTTAGCGTGGTAAATCAGCAGGCATACATCTTTGTCATTGGAGTGGAGTACTGTTGTCTAACAGCATTTTCTACACTCTATTAGTTCAAAATTAGAGATGATAGACACAGAAAGTCCTTGAACAGATATGTAAGAATATCAGAAAACAATGATAAGCACCTATAAAATAAATAATTATTAGTGAAGCTTGTGTGTTTTTTTCATTTTAACGGCCCTCAGTTGGTGTTAATAATGAATACGTTGTTTACAAAAACTCTCTAACTACATACAGCTCCGTTTTTGATAAAACAACGCAGGATTGAACTTGTAGGGAGTGTAAGTAAAATTAATATAAAATATAAATATACAAGGTTTGTGTCTACTCTATTGGATGAGAGATTAGACTGTGACTGGATGTCATCTAAATAATCCAACGAATAAAAGTACGGGAAGTTATTTTTTTACAGCGGTGGTGTATGAGCAAACTACTGGCCAGCAGGACAGATAAGTCACGTGGAAACTTGTGGAAGTGAAAGTTTTTGATGGTTCGAAAGATTAAAGCGAAAATTCATGTTTTTGTAGAAAGTGTTTAGAAACTCCTTAGAGGGGACATTTAACAATAGAAGTAACAGAGGTAAAAAGTTTAAACCTTCAGTGGTGATGTCACATAACTCACAGTTTGCTCTTTAAGTACTTTATCCGACAGTCTAATAGAAATGTTTTCAGGCCTGACTGACACGAAAATCTAGTAGATATCTTGCAAGTGACAAGTGCTAATAAGTACAAAATCTAGTAGATATCTTGCCAGTTACAATACTAATAAGTACAAGATGTGAGTGTTATATATGAATGGTGAGATACACATACGTAATAGTACAAAGTGGCTCAGTGGACGTGAATATAATGCTTCAAACAAAGGGTCTTTTTACACGTAAATCCTATTCAAATCGTTCAGCAATAACTAACAACAGTTTTTTTTTATAGCAAAAAAGAAAACATTATTATTGACAGCCTACAATGTCTACACGAAGTGTGGTGAGCGATCAAAACAAGTGGAGGTGCACTCCAGCCATTGGTGTTCGAAACTTACGCAAAAGTAATGACACTCTGGCTGTTGAGAGGTGAAATCAGACTCTTATTTATCAAGCCATTCCGTGAGTGACAAAACTAGTTAAGCAGTGATACGGATACGTCTAGAGACAGAAAGTGATACCGAGCGTGCAACAATTGTGGTGGAGAATACCTGAACATAATATAAAGTCCAATAAATCATGTGATGGACAATACATGAGCAGGAAAAAAAGCTGTCCAATAAATAACTCTCCAATCAAATATATTTGCATAAAGGTCCAATAAAAATATTAATAAGGTTTTATGGGTTAATAAAGAAAACGAAAAAATAAACAGCAATCAAACTTCTTGGATGAATTGTGAGGAATACTATAGAATACTTAGAATAATACTTTAAAATTAAATATAAGGAAAAACCGTGTCATTTTTAAAAAATCCAATCAAGTTTTTACCGGTTGTACATTGCAAACTTTTTGCTTATCTTGTTCAGAGCGTTTCACTAGGAAATTTACTTTAAGAAATCAAACAATTTGTAACGATAGTAATCAACAAGCATACGATTGATAAAGTGTAAACAATAAAACAGTTTAAAAATGAACTGTTATCTTTAATTATAAGCGTGAGTCTAGGTATTGAAATACGTCCTATGTACAAAGACTGGGATTTTAAATAGATGTAAAATAACACATTTATATTAGATAACAATATGATTACATTTTTCAATAAAAGTGTTTTTTTTATTTTTCGTCTATTAATGCTGTCCTTTCTGTTGAGGACCTTCACATGGGAAGAATCAACAGAATCTTGTTTTGTAGACATCTGCTTAAAAACATGAGATGAAGATTTTAAATATTCCCACAAACGAGCAGAAAATTGTTTGTTTGTCTAACCAGTATAACAGCTTTTATAATCAGCGCATTAAGTTCTATACACATTGTATGCAGTTTTGGGGAAAGAGTTTATCTAGATTTTTTTCCAAGTAAAAATGTATATTTTCCTTTAATGTCACGTATGTGCTCTCTGACTTTTTTTGAGGCCCGGCATGGCCAAGAATGTTAAGACGTGCGATTCGTAATCTGAGGGTCGCAGGTTCGCATCCCAGTCGCGCCAAACATGTTCGCCCTTTCAGCCGTGGGAAAGTTATAATGTGACGGTAAATCCCACTATTCGTTGGTAAAAGAATAGCCCAAGAGTTGGCCGTAGGAGGTGATGACTAGCTGCGTTCCCTCTAGTCTTACACTGCTAAATTATGGACGGCTGGCACAGATAGCCCTTAAGTAGCTTTGTGCAAAATTAAAAAAACAAACAAACTGACTTGTTTTGACTTTGTTATGATAACATGAGATAAGTTCAGAATGGATGGTAAAATACAAGCGACAGGGACATCGTTAGTAGAATCATTTTCTGTGCTAATTTGTGGCTTATTTTTAGAAGAATGAATTAGGAAAATTATTTTATACACAAAACTGAAGTATAAGGTTTTCTTTTTTGAAGCAATTGATGTTGGAGCTAATAATGTTATTTGTTTATAGTTAAGCACAAAGTTACGCAATAGGCTATTTGTACTTTTTTCACCACGTCTATCGAAACCCAGTTTCTCATGTCATAAATCCACAGACATAACGCCGTGCCACTGAGGGGGAGACATTTATACGGATAACTCCTTTTAATATACGTAGATTTGGCATTGGTCATGAAGAGAATTCCAAGGAACTTAAAGTCCAGTGTTGGTACTCTTACAAGATACGAACGTCTGGAAGCCTGTGTTTGTCCTTCTAACAAGAGCATCTAGAAGTGACAGTTTGTCATCAACTTCATTTTTTCATCATGAATTCTGTGTAAATTGGTACATAAAGGGATGTTAACTCTTATCATAAAAGCACTGGATCTATGAGATTTCTCTTGCTCAGTTTGGGAATAATTCACACCTTCAAACAGGAAAGAGAAAATTTTATTGACACTGAAAAACGATTGTCTCATTCTGTTGATGTTTATCCAAAAGCGAGAATAAGTATCGTTTTGGTAACATTTTAGAGCAACATTAATTTTTTCAAGGATGGGGAATTTAGTGAACAGGGTTTTTACACCAAATATGATTATTTGGATAAAGTGACTAAACTCTAGGAGTTTTATGATAAACATTTTAGAAGTTTTTAATGAAGAAGAACGCACGAAAGGTCTATTTAGAAAACATCCAAAATAGGAAATCACCACCTTCAACAACTCTTCGGCTACTCTAGTTGGATTGAATGGTGGGATTTGACTGTCACTCTAATGATTTACCTACATCTTTCATGGGCGGAAAGCGATTACTATCATTTTAATTTTTACTACAGTAAACCTCAGGTTTTCTATAGTCCGATATGTTAATCATTGGATCGTGCTAGGCTTTCAGTCTTCGTCATCAAGTGTTCAGAACACAGTGCGCAGAAAATTAAATACGTTAATGTATAATAAAGAATATTATATAAGCTACTTACATTTTCTAACTTATGCCCATCATTATAAAGATGTTTCCTGTGATTTCTTGTATTCGTAACAGCTAAATTAGTTTGATAACCAAGCACGAACTTCAGTGGCTAAAATAATTCTCTTTCATTCTCAGTAAGCGCTTTTCAACAGATTTGATGCAAGAATTTTCTTGTTATTTATGTGAATTTCCCGCATGATTACGCAATAGAAATTCCTGATTAATGCAGATTAAATCTAAAAACGTGGAACGAGTTTTCGTGATGACATGAATCAAGAACCTATTAAAACACAGTCCAATAGAACACATTAAGTCCATCAGTTACATCGTACACTTCTAACTTACTGTAAAACTTAGTGCAAAGCTACTTGAGGACTATTTGTGCGAGTCTTTCCTAATTTTGGAGTTATAAAATAGGAGAACGGTAATTATTCGACATCAACCACTTCCAACTTGTAGGTTATTGTTGTGTAACAGTGAGATTTGGCCACTCTTTCTTTTGATTGTTTGTTTGTTTTGAATTTCGCGCAAAGCTACTCTGGGGCTATTTACGCTATCCGTTCCTAATTTAGCAGTGTAAGATTAGAGGGAAGGAAGCTAGTCATTACTACCCACCACCAACTCTTGAGCTACTCTTTTACCAACGAATAGCGCGATTGACCGCACATTGTAACCTCCCCACGACTGTGTTGCGACCGGGATTCGATCCCGCGACCTTCGAATTACGAGTCGAACGCCTTAACGCACCTGGCCATGCCAGGTATCACTATGTGCTATGTATCACTCTTGATGATACATCTATGTGTCTGTAATGTTGAGTGCGCTTTTCTGTTGTGGTAACAAGACACCAGCTATTGAGCTTCGGATCAACAGCCCAGCACGCTAACTACTGGGCTATACTCGACTACGTACCTCTGTATATACAGTTTGTTACAATATACACATACGTAAACGCGTATGTATATATAATTATAATGTAAGCAGTTATCACTTTCATACAGAGTTCTAAAATATCGTGTCAAGTCAGTTTAACAACAGGCAATCCTTGTATACACAACATTTAGTTTAAATTTCGAGCAAGGCTACACGAAGGGGATTTGCGCTACCTGTCCCTAATTTAGCAGTGTAAGACTAACTCAATTCTTGGGCTACTCTTTTACTAACGAATAGTGTGATTGATCATCACATTATAATGCCCGCACGGCAGAAAAGGCGAACATGTTTGGTCGGACCTCAGATTACGAGTGGAGTACCTTAACCACTCGGCTATGCCAGGTCTGTACAATGGTTATAATAAATATTTAAATCTGATGGGTAGATATAATACAGGATATCTTTTTATCTCCAGTAAATTTTGAGAATAAACACGTTTAAATCAGAAGCACAAATCCCTGAGTCTCAGTAATAAACAAATTTATTATATGTTATTTCCGGTTTGGTTTGTTTTGAATTTTGTGAAAAACTATTCCAGTGCTATCTGCGCTACAGTCCCTAATTTAGCAGCGTAAGATTAGAGGAAAGGCACCTATCATCATCACCCACCGCCAACTCTTGGACTACCATTTATTAGCGAATAGTGAGATTGACCGTAACATTATAACGTCCCCTTGGCTGAAATGTCGAGTATGTTTGGTGTGACGGTGATCGATAACCGCGCCCCCTCGGATTACGAGTCGATTACCTTAACCACCTGGCCATGCCGGGCCGTCATTTCTGGAAATCCAACCCATTACGACCAATTACATTCGTTTATCCCATACGTTTTTGTTTTGTTTTTATGGAGAAGAGAGGCTAACATTTTTGTCTTACAAATTCCAGCTTAAACGAACTAAGCTTCTTATCAAATTTTATTTTCTGAACCTATAAATTTTGATTACGTTGTGTCATTGAAGCTAATATCTTGTTTTTCCATTGGCTTAGCGTAATAATTTGAAGCTGTCTAACAATTTCTAAACCAATTACATTGTCCAGAAAGTATTATTACGGCTATTTGATTGAATCACACCACTTTCCTGAAGATCGTGTTTCATTACGGAAAGAGATAAGCATTGAACGAGATCCACGTGTTCTTCGTTTCTGCCTTTGTTTTTTAACTTCCAGGTGTAATGCAATTGTCACGATGTAGTCTATGTATCGCACAATTTTTGCATTTACTGTAGCGTTAATGTAATTTTTGTAACCTATTCACAGAGTGCTTTAAGAGCCAGAGATGTCTACATTTATTTAGATAATAGTACACGTTTTATTTTTATAGAACAAAAGAATCTGTATCAGGTCAACATCAAGTGTGTCTGTGAAAACTATGATGTTCAGAGCTATGAATGTGACATAAGTTCTACATCCATTTCACTCGCATGATGATCTATCGAATTCCGTTCTCGGTGTCATGGTCGTGAAAAAAAAAATAGATTCCCTCATGTGTTCTTCGAGCTAATAAGACTGATTGCCTGTCATTTCATTAAACACAGTTTTAGTGTTATAAGCTATCATCTACTTTAATCCAGCTGAAAATAAACCAATAAACAGACTCGATATCGACAGTAAATTAATCATCAAATAAAGGCATTGTTGTTGTAAGCAAAACACGGTTTAATAAGTCTGACTATATATAATTCACGAAGCGACCAGGGCTATGTTATTGATAGTTTAGACTACATCTTGTCAGTTACACATGCTGGAATTTATCCAGAAAATAACAAATTAAACGGTAACTGAACATTCCATTTAGGATAAAGAAGTTCTTTTACGGTGTATGGAGGCCTGGCATGGCCGAGCGCGTTAAGGCGTGCGCTCGTAATACGAGGGTCGCGGGTTCGCGCCCGAGTCGCGCTAAACATGCTTGCCCTCCCAGCCGTAGGGGCGTATAATGTAACAGCCAATCCCACTTTTCGTTGGTAAAAGAGTAACCCAAGAGTTGGCGGCGGTTGGTGATGACAAGCTTCCTTCCCTCTTGTCTTACACTGCTAAATTAGAAACGTCTAGCACAGATAGCCCTCGAATAGCTTTGTGCGAAATTCCAAAACAAACAAACAAATACTGTGTATGGTCATATAACAGATTGTAATTTTTTTAAAACTTCCACGTTTGAAGATTTCTGTTGGAAAGTGATAGCATAATATTCCTATTTGTGGCAAGAACTAAAATTTATCATTACATTTAAAAATATCGTTTTTAATAAAATGAAAAACTTCTTAAAATCAGATAATTAACAATCTGGCTGACTCACTTTTTAAGGTTTTCCATAAGAACTGAGAATGGATTAAATCTTTTATAAATTAAATTTCGTCTTTGTGATGGTTCGTGCCATCTGGTGCCCAAATTATATTTTTATTGTTCCAGAACTATCTTATCTCCCTATTCATAGGTGTAAAAGTTATGTATAATGAACTATTAAAATAAAGATTTTAGAACTAAGTTTCTAACAAAATACTAATGTATTTTTTAAATTTTCTTTGTTTGCTACTTGTTTTTGTATCATCTATTCTTTTCCATTCACATGAGTAGATTAATTTTTACTTGAAAGTGTACAAACGTGAAAAGCTGTGTTTTCATTGCAACGTGAATATTATTACAACAATATATGACATCCAATAACGTTTAACTTAAATAGTAATAAAATAAAGAAGAATGATTTTTAGAACAACTACAACTTTTCGATCACTGGTACGATCATTCTCAAGTGCGCGAGCTTTAACAATAAAAGTTTTATTACTTAAATCAACATTCAACAATTAAATACTAAAACTTTTCAGTGTGAAAACGTCCGTACGTGTGTATGATACTTATTAATTTACTTATCGTAAAAACTGTGGTTTGTAATAATAAACTAATATATATAATTAGTAACGAAACTATTAAATATAGAATAATATACGATATTCGTTAAATGTGGTATAGATTTCTGTTGTTGATGTACAATAATAACTAAACGTGATGTAAGTAAGAATATGATTCCATATAATATCCATTACAATGTAAATTTTGATAGATAATGTATTATGGTCACTCGTAAACTTTATAAGTAATATTCACTGTTTTACCCCTATTTTGGGGCCATAAGTGCGTTATAATAGTTATGATCAAATAGCTCATGAGTGAGTGACACGTCATGTTGACTAGCTTATCTTCCCTCTAGTTCATTTCTTCAAAATTAGGGACTCCTGAAGTAGCTTTACACGAAATTCTACTTGAAATCTCACTTTTCACAAAACCAAAAAAATTCAGCAAAAGACAGAAACATTAAGAGTATATTAAATTATCAGTCTTTTCAAAATCACTGAGAACAAATTTCGTTTTCGTGTTTGCTATATTGAAAATAAAAGCTATTCCTTCGTATTGCTGTCAATAATTCAAACTCATGGTTAGCGTCTCTGTGTTAAGGCGTTCGACTCTTAATTTTAGGGTCTCAGGTTCGAATCCCGATCACACTAAACATGCTCGTCCTTTCAGCCGTGGGGGCATTATAAGTGACGGTCAATCCCACTATTCGTTGGTAAAAGTGTAGCCCAAGAGTTGGCGGTGGGTAGTGATGACTAGCTGTCTTCCTTATAGTCTTACACTGCTAAATTAGGAACGGCGAGCGCAGACAGCCCTCGAGTAGCTTTGCGCGAAATTCAAAACAAACAGACAAACAAACGTCTCTACGTTCTTTAAGTAAAACATACTACATTATTTATTTATTGTTATTACAGTTTTAACAGTATTGGTTATACGAGTTAGTATGTCGAATGTCTATGATTCTTATTTTTAACTGATTGTTTATAACTTTCATTATAAAGACTGTTTCGTACTGTCAACTTAAAATATATATTTAGAGATAACCCAAATAATCTAAGCTAACTGAAACTTATGAAATATTGTTGAGAATACAGCCAAAAACATCCTTAACAGCGAGGGTACGTAACTGATGAACAAATGTAATCTGATCTTTTCAGGATCAAACCTAATAAAGATATATTTAATTAGCTGTACTGACGACCAGATAATTTTAAGTTTCACTCTAAGTGCACAGCTTACTTTGATCAGACGTTTAATAATAATATTAAAATAAAAGTTTTTAGATTTTCTTTTCATTATATTTATGATGTTTGATACTTTCAACCTGTTATGTAACATAATTTATCTCGGACGAGTTTCCGATTTACTATATTACGCACGTTACGTATTACGATTTCAAATAACCAGAGATTTTAATTTCGAATTTAATATAATGTCGATATGTATTAAATTTACGACATTTGCCAACAAGATTGATACACAGAATTTACTCTCTTGAAACAAATATATTTCAATATACAAACACCAATGCAATTTATAATCACGGTTATTACCACTAATTTTTAGAAATAATGGTTTATAAATTTTACAAAATTACCAGCCACACTGAGTCTTATATCTGGCCTGGAACTGAATCTTTTATCGACAATCACAAAGAGCGAATTATTTTTTTTGTTAATACACTTGTATACTTCTCTTGGAGGCTAGCTAGACTGAAGCACACGTAAGTTTTCGCTGACGTCAATATTTAATGTCTTCGTAGAATCGGCTCGGCATGGTCAGGTGGGTTAAGAAGTGCGACTCGTAATCTTAGGGTCGCGGGTTCGCTTCCCTGTTGCTCCAAACATGCTCGCCTTTTCAACCGTGGGGGCGTTATAAAGTTACAGTCAATTCCATTATTCTTTGGTAAAAGAGTAGCCCAAAAGTTGGCGGTGGGTGGTGATGACTAGTTGCCTTATCTTGAGTCTTACACTGCTAAATTAGAGACGGCAAGTGCAGATAGTCTTCGAATAGCTTTGCACGAAATTAAAAAAAACAAAACAAACAAATCCTCGTAGAAATACTAACATTCAATGTTAATTCACTGAAGTTAAACGGTTTGCAATGTTCGAAATCTATAAATGTTCCTGATCAACTTCTGCTGTAATTTTCCACTTAATAAGCGTCCATCACAATTTTAAATTCCGAGTCCTATAGTATACTAGCTGCAGCGACCAGACAATATTCTATTACTGTGTTTTTGCATCTTGCGTTAGCTGGTTTTTATATACTCATTAAGCAAGATTCTCGACAGTTCAACAACGTTCGAAGACACACTAGTGTTCTCGTAAAACATATAATGTTGGTTCTTACTCTAGATAAAAATGTAAGAATTTAGAGAAGAAACGAAACTTGTATAATACACATTCGACAACATCACATGCATCAAACTGAAACAAACGCAGATATTAAAATAAATGTTTAACAGTAAATCCGTTACAAACCTGATCTGCACTTTAGAAATTAAGCTTAACAGACAGATCAGATACCCAACGCATCAGACACAAGCATCTGTAAGGTAGAGATATTGATCAAATTAAAGGTAACCATACGGAAGAACTATCATCCTACACAGGTACTCTTAACTAAACTATGACATTGTCAGTCATAGTTATACTTCTTTGATCGGTGAAACCACAGAAACGTATTTAGAATGCACGTCTAGCTCGTGCATTAAAAATGTTTAATGAACCTAAAACAGATTTTTCTTTTGTTTTTACCCTTTGTTCAGATAAGAACGTTAATTTGTATCTATCTACATACACCAAAAACAGTAAATGTTAAGTTACTCTAGCTAAGTTTATTTTATAATAGAAACAAAATCTCCTATATGACTTCCAGCTTTATTTAAAGTATATTAATGAAATATTATACAATAGGTTTCATAATGTGTCACTTTCCAGAGGAAAAATAAGTTGATAAAAGAAAAGAAAAACAATTAGCATGAAACGTGAGTTAATAAGTAAATAAAAACAGGTGAAAGTAGAATAAGTGATATATGAAAACGAAGTTACTGTGATGATGTTAATGTCTCTATTCAAAAGCTCAGTTGCATTAATAGTCATCTTTCAAATTTATAAAAATTTGATTGTTATCGCGCCATCTATTGGCTAGTAATCTAGTTACTATTTATAAAGGTTTTAAAAAGTCGAATGAAGTTTTTCTTTTTTTCATATCCCCCCTGTGGTTCAGCGGTATGTCTGTGGACTTACAACACTAAAAACCGGCTTTCGTTACCCGTGGCGGGCAGAGCTCAGATGACCCATAATGTGGCTTTGTGCTTAATTCAAAACAACAACAACAACAACTTTTCGTCGTAAAATATATATGCAGGTTCACGATGACCAAAGAAGGTCGAAACGTTGTTCGTTCTTCTATGTAAAATATTTTCTCAAACCAAACGAGCCGTTTTTGCATATATATTTCTCTACAAGTGGGTTTTATCGACATCACTGATTTTCGTCGTAAAAAAAAATTAATTATATTTTTCATTACTTGTCCAAAACGAGAAAGTATTGAAAAAGAAAGTTCTTTTAAACTACATTTTTTGTTTAACACAGTTATGGAAATGACTGATTGACTGATAGTTTACACAAATAATACTTATATAAAAATGTATTTCAGAATGGCTGGTATGAGGATGACCTGGAAAGGTCGAAACGTTGTTCTCTCTTTATCAGCAAAAGTGTTAATACCCATACCAGCCGTTCTGAGGTACATTTCTATTTCACGTGAGTTTCTCGTAATCAAGAAATATTTCTGTAAGTTCAAAAATCATATTACATTTTCAGTTTTCCTGGTATAAATTTAATGATATATCACAAACAGGCTTACGTGCATATGAATAATTTTTCGAATTGCATTCACACTGGACAGTAATGTCAAAAAATATCTCTCCAGTAAACCAACAAATACATTTTCCTTCTAAATGTAACCTTTTATACACAAATCACGATTATTTCGTTGGAATAGATATATTTCTTCGTGGCTTCTACTAGTGCTGTGGAAGTGTTTGAAGAGCCCATAAAGGGAAAATCCAGAGAAAATACCTTTTCACTTGTTATTAACTGTTGTTTAGTCCAGAATGTATATTTAAAATGTAATGAATGATGTTTTAACGAAATTATGTACCTACTTAAAAAGATTTCTGAATCTAATTTATTTTTGTCTTGGTAACAGCCTTACAGTTTATACAGCTTACTCACTACAAAAATTATGTCATATTTCTATGCTCCGTGAGTTAATCGTGATTTATCTGCATATGGTTACATTAAGGAAAAAACTGTAATCTAGTTCTAATATACTAATATTTTATATTAATGTCAAATATAACTGCAACCTAAAAATATATTATACGTCATGTACTTTTTTGATGTAAAATATATATTTTTATCTTGTAATGCGTTTGTTCGCTGGAGAGAGCTGCATGTTTTTCATAACATATAATATGATCTTAAAGGCACCTGCTACTCCATCTTGGCTGTCTCATCTTCTAAACCAAACTAAAACTATTAAATAAATATCACAACCAGCTCTTATTATTCATATACTTATTAAACTTTCTTTGACACTCACTCAAATTTACTGTCTCCACAACATCCGAAAGCAGCCTATTCCATATATCAACCTTACTATTTCAAAAATAAAATTGTTTTAGCTGAAGGCGACTTCTACATTCTCGAAATTTATGTTTGTCTCCCCCAGTTATATATTTCTAGTTTTTAAGTATACAAATGTTGACACATCAACATTATAAACTTCTTTTACAATTTTAAACACTTCAATCAGATCCAGCCTAACATTTCTTTTTTTTAAGAGAAAATTATCTTAAGGATCTTAGTCTCTTTTCGTGTGATGATCAATCCATCCCAGATCCGTTTCAGAAAACTATTTTAAGGATCTGTTTCTCTTCGTGTGATGATCCATCCATCCCAGATCTGTTTCAGAAATTTTTCCAACGATTGAATGTCTTTTCTAAAGTTTGTTTTGAATTTTGCGCGAAGCTACACGAAGGCTACCTGTGCTCTTTCCTAAGGTAAGGAGCATTGAAAATATGGCCTAACTAGTGACCTATACAATTAAATTATAAACTGGTTAGACTTGTATTTAATATTTCTGTAGATACAACTTGAACTCCTGTTTACCTTACCACTAGCAACAACTCTCTTCTTGAATGGCTTAAAAGACTGACCGATTACTACACCGAGATCGCTTTTTTTCACGACACTTTTATGGTTATTCCCAACCAAATTATACTTATAATTGTAATTATGATTAATCATGTGCATAATCTCGCATTTATCATAATTAAAACCCTTCTGTCAATGTGCCAAGTTCACTAAGTGATCTAAATCCTTTTGTATATCAGTAGAATTCTCTTCACCACTACAAACACCCGAGACATAGATATTATCAGTAAATTAATATAATTATCGATCATTCCTTTATCATTATCATTGATGTAAGTCAAAAAGACAATGACCTTAGGACTGAAGTCCATTTACAGCAACCCTCTATTTTCCTTCATCAACCCATTGTTTTATCTAAATCAGTTAACAAATCTCTATAAATAAGTTTCTTTACAACCCTTTTATGTGACACTTTGGTTTACGCTACGAATGACGTTCAACTGATGTTTAAGGAATTATCTTACTTGCATCAAGTAACTGCGGTAGGTAACACACTGACTGATCACTTTTTATTTTGAAAATCACTCCCTCTACATTGTCTTAACTATGTCGTATTTATAATCTACTTTTGAACATGCTAAAGGACGTGGAGTTTTCTAGAAGTTTTGTCTTAACTTTTGTATTTAAATGGAATTTCTAAACAATATTTTCTCATTTGGAACATGCTAGGGAGAAGAAAAGCATTTCATTCAGTGTTTTAAAGTTTCTGTGAATAATAACTACATTGTTAGACAATAGAGGGCGTTACTACTACAATTCATATAAATTTGAAAGAGGCAAGGGTGAACTTTTGCACAGACACAACGTAGTTTGTGCGTTTTGGCAAACTGTCCATCACGGAGTACATATCCTCAGATATCAGCGTTGTAAGTTCGCAAACCTAACGTTTACCCACTGACAGAATATAAATTTCGCAATACTATTTGTAATTTTCATTTTATCACTTCACAAATATGCTTGACGAAAGTTTAGTTTATTTAGCTTTGTTAAACACAAAGTTACACAATGGAGTATATGTGATCTGTCCAGAGCGGCTATCGTAACCTAAATTTTAACACAGTAAGCTGTAAAACGTACCCCCGAGCTCTAGGGGGCACTTGAAGAGTATCACTTAGCTCATGATACTGCTTTATAAAGTTCCACTAAAAAACTTTAATAAGGCTAGAAGTCATAATTCCAGTAGAATAAAATAAATTCGTAGATAAATAAAACTACTAGTTAAGAAGCTAGTAATAACACAATAACTGTAGGAAATTAATCTTCTGTATTGAAAAGATTTCACAGAGGTTAGTACATATTTGTAAGTGTTGTACATTAGTAATTTGTTGTTTATGTTATGATCACATAACTGCGTTTTAAACGTTTGTGTTCTACAAATAATTAGAATAGAAAAAATCAGTTTACTTGTGGGTTTGGTTTTGATATAACTTGTAACTAATACACACTAACGCTCTTTACTCGAAAAAGATAACAGAGGGCGTTTGAAGTTTGTTTTGAACTTCGCGCAAAGTTACAATAGGGTTATCTGTGCGATTCGTCCCTAATTTAATTTAATGTAAGACTACAAGGAAGGCAGCTACTCATCACTACCCACCACCAACTCTTGGGCCACTCTTTCCCAAAGATTAGTGGAATTGACGGTCACATTATAATGTCCAACCTTGCTGAAAGGGTGAACATTTTTGATGTAACGGGGATTGGAACCAGTGACCCTCGGGTTACGAGTCGAGTGCCTTAACCACCTGGGCACGCCGCGCAACGTTTTTAAATATAATAAAATATGAGTCAACAAGCAATTTTTTTTCTCGGCTACCAACAGCTGATATTGTATCATATTTAAAGAATGTCAAATATTTTTATACTCTAACTGATATCTTTTTTCAAGACGAGCCAAGTTCTACTTTATATCCTAAGAACTAGACTCTTAGCATATTTATTAAACTCTATAAAATAGATATTAAATGTGAAGAAAGTAAGTAGTCCGTATGAAGCCGGATGTTAAGATTAAAATACGATATAAAACTCATTTTACATGTCTTGTGGTAGAAAAAAGCTTTTAGAAGACAAAATACCGCACAAGAACATGACAGATCCTTGAAAAGAAGTAAGCATTTATCGAATGAACCAAGAAAACCTCAAAGAACACGTAACTGTAACCATCTATGAGAAATAAAGGACATATTTGTTTGTTTGTTTTGAATTTTCGCCCAAAGCTACACGAGGGCTATCTGCACTAGCCATCCCTAATTTAACAGTATAGTCATTACCACCCACCGCCAACTTTTGGGATAATCTTTTACCAACAAATAGTGGGATTGACTGTCACATTATCGCCGCCACGATTAAAAAGTGAGCATGTTCGGTGTAACGGGAATTTTCTGTGAGAAAACGTAATTTTAGTCGTTGCATTTGCACCAAAACAAGTCTCTAGCAAACGACTGAAAGAGATGAAAATGAATCATGTGAAAGAAAGTTGCTTTCATGAGCACTGAATACATTTAATTATAATAAATTAAGTAAAACAGCTGTAAGGATCTTGACTGTAGAGTAAAATTACATGAATTTGAAATCCTTATTAATGAAACAGAACAAAATACGTAATTTGAAATATCGGATGTCTAGTAGGATGAGTATTTTATTCTTCTGTTATTTGTAGCGTGACATGGAGTGGTGGTAAAGTCACTCGATTCGTGATCCGAAGGTGGCGGGTTCGAATCCTCTTCGCACACAACATGTCCGTGTTTTCAGCCATTGGAAGCGTTATAATGTTCAATCCCACTATTCGTTGGTAAAAGAGTAGCCCAAGAGTTGGCGGTAGGTAATGATGACTAGTTACCTTCCCTACAGTCTTGCACTTCTAAATTAGGGACGGCTTGTGTAGATAGCCCTCGTGTTGCTCTGCGCAAAATTCAAACCGTTATTCATATTTAATATCATATTTACTCACTAATAAATTAGTTTTTAAATATGGCGTTCATTTCGATTTACACAGGAAGAATAAATAGCTGTTTGCAAAATGTAATACCATAAGTCATTTGACGTTACAGTGTGAGTGCATGTTTGTTGTTAAACACAAAGCTATATTATGAACTCTCTCTATTTGGTGCAGCACGAGTACGTATCAAACTCGGTTTTTATCTCTATAATCTTGCAGATCTGCCACAGGGTAGGAAGTTTTCATGGTACACTTTACAGATAATATCAGGCGTTAAATAACGAATTGTAATTGTCTATGTTCTGCCTACCACAGGTATCCGTAAACACGCCGCCGCGCCAGTGATGGGGGTCATGGTAATACGATTTTGATACGTAGGCATAGAAAAGTTGCTTTGATGGAGAAAACAAATTATTCTTACAAAACATATTTCATATTTTCTTCAGAAGTTATTTTAAAACAACTTTTCAAATTTTAAATTATAAAAGAAAATACTTAAAATTAATAAAATAATATTTTTAAAATATTTAAGTATCAATAAAAATAATTATTTCAACCTGTTAATAGTGACCTGTCAGATAAATGTTTTATTAGATAATGTGATGTGTCAGTTGTAATTATTATTTCAATAGTACGGCCCCCTAGTTTCAGTAGTATGTATACGTAATTTGCTAGAAATTGTGTTTCGATGCCCGTGTAGGGCACACTATAAATAGCTCTGTGTTAAGCGTTATGCTTAAAATAAACACAACAAACAACAACAATTGAAAATACATGCCAAGTAGTAAGTTATAATAATTTTATTCATGTAATGCCATCTAGTGAGGAAATAGAAAGTAATTATTTAAATATTTAGTTTGTTTTTCATTGACTAGGAAAGGTAACTACAATTAATCCTGGATTGTATTCGGGATATTTAGTAAGCTCTTTTAAATCTTCGTTTCTTTGGTTAAGAGTAAAAAAAGTTTACAATCCTTAGGTAAAACTAATTGAAGTAGTTTTTTTTTTCTCTTTGGTTCTGATAAGAAAAGCTTTAGACCTGCCATAAAAGAGCAATCAAACCACTATAGTTTTACGACATATAAATGTGTTATTCTTTGGATCCTAAGACAATTTTAATGACAGAAAGTAACATACATTTTAAATTGAATATCTTGAACCTCGATACTCTAATTTAAATTCAGTAAATCTGCTTAAATCGTGTTTTACTTTCGTAGTTTTTTTTCGTTTTCTGAAAATACAAATATTATTTGAAAGTACTAGAAAGTAAATATTGAGTTCAAACTAAGCAAACTACTTTACTTTAATCGCTAGATCCTGCTTTTTCCTGGAACAAAAATTTTACCAGAAATTATTAAAAAAAACAATAATTATGTCAGACACAGAAAAGCAAATAGAAAGTGAAAGTTAAAACAGCTGTGATAATCAAAGACAAGATATATACAAATAAAAATACTTTGACATTTGTACATTTCAATATTTTAATATTACATAGCTTAACCTCTGCTACATAAATAATCAGAAAGGCTTTGATGATTATATTCAAAGTTAAAATTTTTTTCTGTAACTAATTCTTTGGAAATGAAATATTATCTGACATCACTTGGAATGTGAATTAAATAAAATGACATTTTAAAGCCATATTTAAGGCTAATAAGTACACAGTTATATTAATTTTGGAATCTGAAATGGGTTTTCGAATTTTAGGTTATGGCTTAATGGTTCAGGTGCAGGACTGTGAACCCGCTGAGACAAAAGGGAGAGTAGATGTGTTATAATAGTGACAGTTAAATCCCACTACTGGACGAGAATAGCGTAAACGCTTGTTGTGGATGCTGCTTATTTGCTGTCTAATCTCTCATATATGTGTTCAAAATTAAGAATGGCTATCCAAGATAGCCCTTGTGCAGTTTTGTGCATATGTCTAAAACAAATAGTCAAATACGTTATCCAAATGGGTTGAAATATTTTATTTTCTGATATATATTTTTGAGACATCTATATTACAACACGTCTTTTTCATTGGACCATATGCACCAGATCAAAACACTGTTGTTTGAAAACAAAACCGAGGATGAGTAATTTTAGCATTTATAAGCTTAAGGTAACTGAGGTAAATGATTCTTTAGAGTGAAACGAAAAACATAAGATCGTATGAGTTTTCTGGTTCAAAATTACGTCGCTCATTAAAACAACGAAAATCAAAATTTACTACCCTCAATCACACATCGTCATATAATTCATAAGTAATTAAAAATCAAACCAAATTTTTAATATTATATCTGTGATAAGGTAAAACCGACGTTTTAAAATAATGTATTTTACTCCTCTAAGCTCGTTACTACATATTTCAAGAATCTAATGATCAGTCACGATGTCTAAAATGTAATGACTGGTCATTCATCTTATGTTCCAGAACAATAGCTAGTCCTCAGAACCAACATTTGGATGTTCTAAGTAAATTGCATCGTGAAGAATGGATGTTTAAAAATCAGATTAGCTCTAATAATTAACTCCGATGTCTCAAAGTGCAATAATAAATTCAACAAATATTTGTTAATCAATGGTGCAGTTTATCAAACACCTAGACAAAACAAACCATTATCTAAATCACAAGCATAAAACTATTATTTGTCAAGTTTGATTTGAAACTAAGTGAGATGTTTAAAAACGTAAATGGATACAGTGTTAACGGCCAAACGATTAAAAATAGATTAACCAGGCTGCAAGATGTCAAATGTCTAGTTAGGCGTAGTTTGTTCATAATAAGACATAAAATACCTCCAGTGGTACTTAAAACACCTACAGATGATCAGTGATGAAAACAGCAATGTTCTTTTATAAACGAATTGCAGACATTTACTTATTTGGAGCAGATCTGGAACCCCAAACAACTCAATTTTCTTAAAGGAAAGTGACAGATATGGCGGTGGTAGAAACAAATATAAAAAGAAATAGGCTATAACTTATTTACGGACTATAATTCCTGAGAATGCCTGATTTTACCATACTAATATAATGGACTCTTTCCTTGAAAAAGGAGGAATGGTCAGAAAGGAACGATCGACAAGCTCGTCTAACTTCAGTTCAGTTCGGAATTTATGGACTGGCCAGTATATTTTGTCTAATTGATTAGAATGTTTGGAAGGCATTGAAATGAATGACCTAAGGCTCGAAACGTGATGACACTGAAGTTTTGAGCTTTAAATTATGTACACTTTATGTAACGATGACAGTAAATTCCATTAATCGGATGTAACACCCGGACAAAGCCCTTATTTCGGCGAATGCTGTTGCATAAATGCCTTCTTTGTTTTCAGTAATTCAAACATAGGAAAAGCTATACTATACCTAGATCTTAAAGGTCTCTGATTTGGTCACAGTACTGCAAAAGTATATAAATTCTAATTCTAATTCTTGGGAGGTACGTCACATTCATTAAATGTCGATATGAAAATAGTTCTTTCAGAATAGATGTCGAAGATATCTCAGAATTTTATCAACAATCAACATTATTCAGTTTAAAAATTAATCTCGTTGACAGGTCGTTCTTTCTATCCATGATGACCACACACCATACTGAGATGTGGTGAAATGTAACCATGTGAATCCACCTATGCCAAATGATAACTATTAACCGGAGCTTGAATGGTCAATCATTTGAGTTTCAGATTTAGTGTAATATCAAGACGTGCTTTATTAAGGTAGAAGAGTGATCCGAGAATGGTGACGAAGGTTAATATATATCAGCGATTTTGCATTTTCAAAACTAAAATTTTATCTTTTCTAAAATGTTGCAACTCTCTTGTTCTTTACAAATACATTTGTAACTGGCAGAGAGAGAAACAAGGAGTCGGCATGACCAGGTGGGTTAAGGCGTGCGACTCGTAATCTGAGGGTCGCAGGTTCACATCCCCATCGTACCAAACGGGCTCTCCCTTTCAGTCGTGTAGGCGTTATAATGATACGGTTAATCCCACTATTCGTTGCTAAAAGAGTAACCCGAGAGATGGCGGTGGGTGGTGATGACTATCTGCCTTCCCTCTAATCATACACTGCTAAATTAGGAACTGCTAGCGAAATTCAAACAAACGAGAAACAAGGAAATTATCACATCTTGTATGCGTATGAACTATATTAAATATTATATATTTGAATTGGATTATTATAAGATCCTGATTTCTGTTGTGTTTTTTTCTTGGCTCATTAGAACAGCAGTTCAGCTTTAAATCTTGGTTTTCTATAATCAATAAGACTGAAGGCAAGTTTGCATATTATAGTTATATTATGGTTCACATTACAGACACGTGAAACAGTGAGTTTAATTGGAAAACTCGTCCAAGCTACAGCTTCACTCTCGTTTAATTAATGAACCATGAAAGCCTATGATATTTGATACCAAAACGTAAGACTCATTTTTCAACAAACGGTCAAGTAAAGAAAAAGATAAAAAAACATGTGTACAGCAATAGGTTTTCGTTAAGACAAGCAAATTCAGCTCTCTTATCATAACGTAATTACTTTCGCATACTCTCATAAACTATACAACGCCATAAGATGCTCTAGAATAGATTATAGCTAGTCAGTTTCATATTCGAGCACTTAAAAAAAAAAGTCAAAATTATTCCGAATAAACCATATTTACATACACAGTGCGGTATTGCACAATAAACCAGAGTTTTGTTAGAACACGGTCTACATATAAAAACTTCTATCACGCCCAGGGAATGCCCGAAGCACTTAACTCAAACTTTTGTGAAAACTGCTTTTGCTCTGGAACAACGGAAGGGACGTTACGCTAAATATGCTCAACTATTAACTTATAATGAAGCTATTATGTTCTGAGAGAAAGTGCAGTCCCATCGGACCTGGGTTCACGTCTTCTTGCTAAAATAACAGTTTGACGTGCAAACTAGGTGACGACATGAACACAAAGAATGTAATGCTATTTCATTTTTCTTTTACGAAAATAAAATATAAGACCTTGCGGCTGAGATAGAAAAAAAGAGTAGTTACACACACGCATACGTATAAATTGCATGCGTATATACCCATATGTACACGTTAGTATTTCTATTATATTACTCTATGAATGTCAGATGTCAGTGCTGATACGAGATTACATAAAATCATTTTGAAAATAAAAGTACCAAGAGTAACTGCTGCTAAGACTAATTTTTTTTCTTTTTGGTATTATTTGCACCGGTTTTCAAGAAAACTTTGTGCTGAATTGGAACTCTTTGTATTAGAGATTGTAAATAACAGATTTTGTGGTTAAATATAAAAATAGAAAAACAAATTTGGATTTTGTCTGATAATGCCTTCTTTTCGATAACTACCGGCCCCGATCGTTGGGCCGCTCGATTTGTAACTGAAGGTCGCGGATTCGAATCCCCATTACACGAAACGTGATCTCCCTTTCAGTCGTTGGGGCGTTATAATGTAACGGTCAATCTCATTATTCGTTGTTAAAAGAATAACCCGAGAGTTGGTGGTTTGGGGTGGTGACTAGTTGCCTTCTCTCTAGTCTTACACTGCTAAATTGAAAACGGCTATCTCAGATAGCGCTCGTGCAGCCTTGCGCGAATTCACAACAAACAATTTTTTTTTTTCCTTAACCACTTGGAACAAAACGACTTCCAATGTAAACTCTGCAGCCATTTTCCGCAGAGCATACGTTGTAGACTTACTGTCTCAAACAAGTTTTGTATATTCTCACCAGCTAATTCTTTCCTGTGCGAGGTTTATCATGAAACTTACAAGTTAGCTCACAACTAGTAACCATGTAACATATACTCACTCTTTCCAACTAATAACCATGTTATATATACTCACTCTTCAAACTAGTAACCATATAATATATACTCACTCTTCACAACTAATAACCATGTAATATATATTCACTCTCCACAACTAGTAACCATGTAATATATACTCACTCTTCACAACTAATAACCATGTAACACATACTCACTCTTCACAACTAATAACCATGTAATATATATTCACTCTTCACAACTAGTAACCATGTAATATATACTCACTCTTCACAACTAATAACCATGTAACATATACTCACTCTTCACAACTAATAACCATGTAATATATATTCACTTTTCACAACTAGTAACCATGTAACATATACTCACTCTTCACAACTAATAACCATGTAATATATACTCACTCTTCACAACTAATAACCATATAATATATACTCACTCTTCCCAAATAATAACCATGTAATATATATTCACTCTTCACAACTAATAACCATGTAATATATACTGAGTCTTCACAACTAATAACCAAGTAACATATACTCACTCTTCACAACTAATAACCATGTATTATATACTCACTCTTTCCAGTTACAAGTATCGTCCATACTAGGAACATGTTCTCTAATGGCTCAGCGGCAAGCTAAAGAGTTTATAACACTAAAATTCAAGATTTGATTATTGTGACAAACACAACACAAACAACTCATTCTGTAGAATTGTGCTAAACAAAGAAAAATCTTGTAAAGCAAAAACTTGTAAGAACTAGCTGAGGTATAATATCAGGCTAGTTCTTAGAATTTTGTCACACACATTGAAATTGGTAATACTATTATTATATATATTTTTGCACGTGTAAAATAACCTCATAATTTGATGTTTTAAGTGAGTAACTGAGTTCTGTACAGAACATAAATGTAGTAATAGTATAGATAGTCAGTGATATTGTTAAAAAAACATGCTATTAAATATAACTTTTTAGACCGGTTGTTCCAAAAACATTTGCAACTGGACCAAACGTGGCGGGATAAAGACCTCCTGTCCCAGTATTATTGTCCAGTTACCACAATCGCATTTCACACTTTCGAACATTATTAGTGCAGCCATTAAATCTCTATGTTCGGTTCAACATTTAAAACTCTTACGAAAAGTAGGCCCTAATAGGCCCCAGAGCAAGTTGAAAGGTTATTAATATTAGGCTAATAATTTTGTATTTAAATGAAATTGCCATTAAAATATAAAGGGATAGGGTCAGTTAATGACAATTTCATTTAAATACAAAATTATTAGCCTAATATTAATAACCTTTCAACTTGCTCTGGGGCCTATTAGGCCCCACTTTTCGTAGGAGTTTTAAGAGTAGCTCAAGAGCTGGCGGTATGTGCTGTTGACCAGCTGCTTTCTCTGTAGTTTATCAGTTCAGAATTAGGGAAAGCCAAAGTGGATATCTTTTGAGTAGCTTAAGACAAATATCCGAAAACAATCAAATAAAGGCCTGTCAACACATAAGACTCAGTTAAACTGTTGTAAGCTGCAATCGTTGGCTTGAAAAGCCGCAGACACTAAGTCAACAGATGAAGCTCATTTGAAGTTTTAGTTCTGGTCTAATAGTTAAGGTGTTAATTTAAAAATTTCTAACAAGGAACGAAAGAAAAAAAGAAGGAAGAAAAATTTCAGAAATATGGGATGAAAAAAACCAAATAATTAATTGCATTAATTAGTTTGAAAACTTCTTATTTCAGGTGCAAATTAAAGAGCTCATCTTCAGAGTCTCTCAAATTGCAAACGATGACGACGAACGACTGGAAGATCCTAATGAGTCACATTTAATCTATTTCTGTACACATTGGAGTAAACATAAGAAGAGAGCTGCATAAGGCACTTTAAGTTACTTGTGCCGACAGCGTAAACTGATGGAGGAGGTATTATGGTGTCAGGTATATTCTCATTCCCTTTGAAACCACATTTCTAGCGGTGTAAGTCCGCAGACATACTGCCACTAGAGGGCTGATATGTTATAAAAAATCAGCATTTTGATATATATATTTTCAAAAATTATTGTGTTTGTATGATCATGCTAGAAAGTACACAAAAACTTAACAATTCCAGTTAACAGAAAAGAATATATTTGTATGGTTCTGTTTGTTAGTTCGGAAAAGCTTGTAATTTATAAAACCTACAAAAACTGGTTTACTTTTATGACCCCTCCTTGAAATTTTACGCAAAAATAATACACATTTTTTGTTTAATATTTGAAATAATTTTGTATACACTCATATTTAACAGTAAATATAAACTTTACACTTGTATTGGTTATAAAAAGTGGTTTATCTTAATGCGATGTTACGCATTCCTCTCACCTCTTCTTGGCACGGTCAAAATGCTATTTATATAGATGTCAAACGTACTGGGCCCGGCATGGCCAAGCGCGTTAAGGCGTACGCTTCGTAATCTGAGGGTCGCGCCAAACATGCTCACCTTCCGAGCCGTGGGGGCGTTATAATGTTACGGTCAATCCCACTATTCGTTGGTAAAAGAGTAGCCCAAGAGTTGGCGGTGGGTGGTGATGACTAGCTGCCTTCCCTCAAGTCTTACACTGCTGAATTAGGGACGGCTAGCACAGATAGCCCTCGAGTAGCTTTGTGCAAAATTTCAAAACAAACAAACAATCAAACGTACTGTAGTAAACAGTACGTTTATTATCTTTAATACTGCATTAAGTGGATAATACCTGCAAATATAAACAGCGGGTAGACGATGACGTTCTAGAATTTAATACTTCACCAGTAAGAGATATTAAAGTATCTTATTCTGATTTGATTAAATATGCTTGGCGCCACTTCGAGGTGACCGTAAAACTGTTACACACTTCACTAGTTTCTTTGACTGCTCAGAGATGAAATAAGAATTGTTTTTTTTCCTTATTTAATTGAGCATGAAGGTAACGTGATATGGATTTAAAATCATGTATGATAATGAGGAGACGCAGCATCAGCTTGAAACCAACTATTTTAAATACCATAGAAAGTGGGTTTGTGTTTTTCGTATAGCAAAGCCACAAAGGGCTATCTGCTCAGCCCACCGAGGGGAATCAAACCCCTGATTTTGGCGTTGTAAGTCCGGAGACATACCGCTGTACTAGCGGAGGGCTAATACTATAGAAAACGTGATGAAGTAACTTAGGTCGATTCATTATTTTTATTCGGTCTATACATTAAAAGCCAAGTTAAAGAAAGAACAAAATTATTGGAGTCAATAATTACTTTAACGCTTTACCTCTGCAAAAGATTTTCAAAAAATTACATTTAATGTGTCGATATCAGTTGCACGCAGACTGATAATTATTAAAACGTATATTTATAAGCTAAATGGTAACATTTAAACCATAATGAGAGGGTAAAAATATCCCAGTTAAACGTTTTAATCAATTAAAGACCTAATAAGGCTGTTGTTTGTTATTGAGCACAAATCTCAAATCTACACCACGGGTATCGAAACCTCATTTCTGGCATTATAAGTCTTCAAACCTACCGTTGTGCCTCTAGGAGACACCAAATAAATAACGAGAACTATTTTTGGAATATAATAATAACAACAATGGATTCCATTTAATTAACAGCTCAACATGGCCTGGTAGTCAGGACGCTCGATTCGTAATCTGAGGGTTAAGGGTTCATATCCCTGTCACATCAAACAGGCTCGTCCATTCAGGTGTGGGAGCGTTATAAGTTACGATCAATCCCAATTTTCGTTGGTAAAAGAGTAGCCAAAGAGTGAGCGGTGAGTAGTGATAACTGCCTTCCCTCTAGTTTCTCACTGTTAAATCACGGCCAGTTAGTGCAAATAGCCAAGATGTAATTTTGCGCGAAAATCCAAAGATTCTAAATCAATTGATTAAACAGTTCAATATTTTCTTGTGCTTTTGATCTTTTTAGCTCATAATATTCCTTCTGTCGCTTACCTTATGAAGATATAAACTTTTCAGACTACTGATAAGTAAGTATCCTCCAAAAATCTAATGAGTGATAAATTATTTAACATCTTCCAGTATCTTGATCGTTAGTAAGCAAAATGTTTTCAACAAGTAAGGGAATAGTAAATACAACATTTCAATAAATGTCGAACACAAAAAAAATCCTCCACTGCTGAGCTGTAAATACTTCCCGTAATCCAGTAAAGAGCTTAAAATCATCATACAAACATTTAATGGTTATATTAAATCTTATAGTTGAGCGATTGGTTTAGAAACCTTGCAATTACAAACGTCTTGTTTTGAGATCAAAATCAGAAAAAAAAAGCCAAAGATTAGTCATGTAACTTCCAACGAATTTTGCATGCTTGATTTTTTTGATTTTTTTTTTAGAATTATCCTGTCGCTGGTACTTATGAAATTCCTGATAAAGGGCATAAATTTATGTTTTTGTTTATAAAATTATTTTTTGTTTTTGTTCAAGAGAACAACAGTTTAAAGGATGTCTTTATCTTTGTCCAGTTTTGGTTATTTGAACACAACCATAAAACTCTGGTTTAAGTTAGGGTTCCTACTGTTGTTGTGTTTTTGTGAGAAACAAAATAACAAAATTTAACCAGATGTGATGCGTTAAACAGAATTAAGTGTTAAAATATTATTTTCTTATAAAATAAATGGTCATAATGGTTATGATGTAGCAATTATTTGTTAGTACATGATACGTGTCACATTTTACTACTACAAGGCTGAGAAGTGTTTATTGACATACGGCAAGGCTGAGAAGTATTTACCGACATACTACAAGGCTGAGAAGTGTTTTCCGACATACTAAAAGGCTAAGAAATGTTTACAGACATACTACAAGGCTGAGAAGTGTTTATTGACATACAGCAAGGCTGAGAAGTGTTTATTGACATCGTTTTTTACTGGTTTGCTTTTCCCCTAGTTGCAAAGTTCATTAGGCAATCCTTTTAAAAAATAATTTTTTTGAAACATTTTTTTTGGCAGTATGAGTTGCCTGATTAAGCAACAGTTCAACATTCAGACATTTTTAAATCTCTATTTCCGGAATGAATTTAGAAATTTTTGTTTACAGCTTATGCATGCAGAATCAATGTTTAGCTGGGCATTCTGCAAGATAAACTGTTCACATGAATTGCTAAATTCATTCCGGAAATAGAGATTAAAAAATGTGTGAATGTTGAACTGTTGCTTAATCAGGCAACTCATACTGTTGAATTGTATTATAAGAAAGTCAAAGATACTTAACGTAGAGCTCTAGTAAAAGAGGAATGACAAATTATTCATAACTCAATATAAAGCACAGTATTTCGAACACAAAACATAATGTGACATAAATATAAGTTACATCATAGAGTAATAATATATTTATTTACCATTTATCATTAGGGCGATCTCATTTATCTGTTGACTGCCAAGTATTTCAGCTGCTACAATACAACTTTAATGCTTCTTCGTTTTGTAACTTTTTCGTGAGGCCATTTTGAATCGAAAGTGAAACAATTTGTAAGTAGGTCAAATGCATGCATAATGCTGACATCTAGCGTTGAAGTTAGGCATTATTGAGAACGAATTTACCCGTCCGTGGCACTGTGTTATCGATCGGCTTGAACGAGTTATCTCATCTAGGTCACTAAACAGGTTCAAGTATTTCAATAAGCATTGTAGGAATGTTTAACATGTACTCTCAACACCAGGTTATGCGGACAACAATTTTTTGTCACGTGATTCACAAAGTTTGTTTACTATATCCACATATGCATATAATCATAAGACATAAGTGCATTACATTATATAAAATATATCCGATATTTACACAAATTAGAATAACATAACCCCTTTCCTTGTAGTGGATAAGTTTTAAACTTCTAGACATACAGGGGAAAGTTTTGAGATAGATCTCAATGGCAAACACAGCATAGATAATCCATTTGTAGCTTTACACCAAACAAATAATACTATAATTTATATTATATTTAGCATATCAAGGTTACTAAATTTAGCTTTATTATTTATAACTTGCTTGTGCACGTAGTATAAAGATAAATAACAAATAAGTAATTCAGTGCAAGAAGCGAATCGAATGTTAAACTGAAGTTCGTGTTTCTTTCTCGCACACATTTATGGTGTTGGTGATGATGGAAATAATTATATTATCTTTAAACATTTGATGCACCATATAAGTTAGTAGCATTCTCTAAACACGTGTACAAATACAGTTTCACAAAAAAGCAATTCAAACATCACACACGTAATTTACAGAGACTCGATATATTTTTAGGTTCTTTCTTTTTACATTCCGGAAACTGCTCTAACTAAATGAAAATTAGCTGAGCTTCACGTTTATTTCATGCTGAAATTACAAATTGTGATGATGAGAAAAAAACTTCAGAAAAGGGTAAGGAGAACAATGGCTACTTAACACTGTCAAGCACTGGGTGTTTTCGTATTGGTGTGAGCCACTGGCTAAATAATATACATAAAACATGACCAATCATCGTGATTCACAAACATGCAAGGTGACAAAACACACCTAATGATCATGAAGAAACTGCACAACGAAACAATGACAGCTCTCTCTCATCAGCTCTGGTAGGTCAATATTACCGAAATATTCTTTATGTGGTATAAGATGCCGTTTTTAGATATGTAGACTCCTTTAAATTACTTCGTTCTGAAATATTTTCCTAACCTTTGGGAGGAGTAACTTTTAACGTGCAGACATTTAATACAAACCCTTTCGATGGGGAACTAGTTAGATCTGGATTTTTAACTCAGCTGAACAGTTGAACAGCGTCAAATTCTATGTTTGAAACAGTTTCACGTGATAAGTATAAAAACTATATTAAATATTAATCTTTGTAAGCCCGAGAAATTGCAAAAATATATTCCAATATTCTCTAGTTTTGTAATAATCCATTTAAAAAAAACTCTTCAAAAGCTGCAGCTTCAACTCCTTTGGGGCAGCGATACACATTTTTCAGGCGATCTTATTAAATATTCATTACGAGTTTCTGGCCTTATTTCATGTTAGTCTAACTTTAATAGTTTGAAACTATAAGTAGAAATTATCATTTCTAATAGGTTGGATTAGCCTAGTGGTCGGCATGTCAAGCTGCTGATCAGGAGGTCTGAGGGAATCAGCGCCATGATACTGTTTGACTCTTTTAGTTATAAATACATTATGCAGCTTAATGTAGGTAACAACTTTTGTGGTTGAGTACTGGCTGGCTCATTGCCTTAACTCTGGTAAGTTGTTGGAAGTTAGGTAAGATTAGTAGTTTTTCACGTGACCGTTTAGTCTATATACGAATAGTTTCTCATTTTTTTCGGCCCGGCATGGCCAGGTGGGTTAAGGCTATCGAGTCGTAATCTGAGAGTCGTGAGTTTGAAATCCCGTCACACCAAACATGCTCGCCCTTTCAGTGGTGGGTGCGTTACAATATGACGGTCAATGCCATTATTCGTTGGTAAAATAGTATCTCAAGATTTGGCGGTGGGTGATGATGACTAGCTACCTTCCCTCTAATCTTGCACTGCTAAATTTGGGATGGCTAGCGCAGATAGATCTCAAGTAGCTTTGCGCAAAATTCAAAACAAACCAAACCATATACGGATAAGATGCCGTTCATATTAAATATATTAATACATTTCTTATTCGTCTTTGTTTAGGTCCATATGTATGGAAACTTTAATTGTGAAGTGCCTCTCTCTTCCAAATGTTATGAAGTGAGGTAACGTTGGTTGAACGTGAAAATAAAGAGAGAAAGAAAGGTTTTAAGAGACCAACTGATAAGCCGAAAGAGGTGCAGGAAGTAATATGTTGCCAGTAAGAAACTAAAACCTATTTTAAAATATATGTGTTGTCTATTACTAGTAATAAACAGCGGTTTGTTATGTTTACAATAGTATGAGTCAGTTTCTAATTGGAATAAGTACAACTTAAATAAAGTTGATGGACATAAAAAGGCAAGGCGTGGGTATAACACTATAGTAACACTAACTGTTATCTTATCTCAGTACATTTAAATTGTAGCCTTGACACTAATATCTTAATTTTTTTCATTGCTTGTGGCATTGAATAACAGCAATGCATTGCGGGCTATACGTCAACAAGAGATAAAACAGCTAGTTAAGGGAAGTGAACAAGCCGAAATGAATATCTACTCTAGCAGATATGCTACTGCATACCTAAGTTTATCTTGAGCATTCAGGACCAAACTGACCAAGCAACAATGATAAGATCTTCGAAAATGTAAATTTTGGTGTTCGTAGCTAACCATCATTTTCGGAAGGCTAGCCTATAATTTCAAAGTTATAACCGGTATTTAATAAGTATCATGTAAGATCAATATTAGATTATGGTGTGCATTAAACACAGTTTAGGTGTCAATCATTGTCGTACAAGCTCAAGGAGACCAGGCTGTCCCTACCTTTTCTTTATCACCTGCGAGGCAGTAAGATTTGAATCTGTTACTATAACACTCTCATAATAACAATGCTTCGAAGTAAATATCTAAGATCCTAGCACGTGGAAATGGGAACTTACACATTGTAAGAAAAGGGCTAACTATTACTGAATACCACATTTTTCCTCAAGCAAACTTTAGTTTTGCCTACTTGCCAAAGATGTGTTGGATTACTTATAAGATAAAAAATGATGTAATTTGGATTTTATTAAACTTTTTTCGTGATAAAAAATATTAAATGTCATTAACAACACAAAACTTATTTTTTAAAATTGGAAATTGGTTATACTTAATCTACACAATCAACTTTAGAGTTTCTTTACCAGAGTAGAAATACTTACTTCGTATTACAGTGCCGAATTTCTGTCCTATTTAAATGGAATATTGAAACTTTGAAAACACCTAGGTGACCTTATTCTTTGCGTTACGAAGTTTAAACACTATATTACCAAATTTTACTCGTTTAATTTGTCAATAAACTACTCAGATAGATGTTTAATTGGTTTACAATATTGAAGCAAAATACCTCTACATAAAAAATACAATACATCTGTAATTGTTGGACTGTTTAGAGTAGGCTTTATTATTTGATTTATTTTGTGAGTTAATATTTAATGTTTGTTTAGTTTTTCATAACAACAGAGTTAAAAGATAATCATTTTATATGCAATAGTCACAACAAGTTCGGTTACGTAACTCAATATAAGTTTACGTTGTGTCTACAGTTAATGTGTTAACACTGATGTCTAGGTTTTACTAATATTGTTGTCACGTTGCTCGAATCTCCATTAGTTTTCAAGGCCTCAGATAGAGAAAAATCATTGTAAATGAAACTCTCTGCTAGTTATGTTAGTTTTGTTTTAGTATTCCAGTATTCTAATTAATCACCTTGATTCTTTTATTTACCAAAAATATTTTTAAAGAAATATTGAATTGCCGACTTTATAATCAAAATTGAAGATGGTACAATTTTACGTTGCTATATATATCGTTGTAGAATTGTTGGGCTATTACAAAACTTTTATGTTTTATTATCACAAAGGGTTTGACAAAGACGTGTTGGGATTTTGTGGAATGAAAAGTGTACTTTCTATATGTAAATACGCAAAAATATTCTCTATAATGTACCTTACCTATACGTATGAGAATTCTAATACGAACAATATTACAGGTGTTAAAATCCTCATGGCAGAAGTTTACACAGAGGAGACTGTACGTGTCCAAAGATAAACGCTTAAAAGATTAATGACATAGAGTAACAGTTTCCTTTATGAGAACAGTCTTTGTTTGATTTTTTCTTAACAGGGGGAGCACACTGTGTTGGTGATAAACTGGTTAATACCGCAAACACCTAATAACTTCACATGATAACAGAATATTAGCGTGTTTCACATCACTGCCCATTCGTGACTATTAAGAAACTCAAGTTTTCCTTTTTTTCGTATTAGAAAAAATCAAAACACGAATATTAATTAACCAAAATTTAACTGTGAAGTTGGAACAAGAACTTCGTGCTGTTAAAAAAAATAGATCAAAACTGTAGTTCATATGGTTGATATCTAAAAGAAATGAGTGTGATAATTAATGTTTAATATCTTTGTGACGGTAAAAGATATATTGAGTTTTGTTATTTTCGGTTTCAGTAAGAAGTGTACACTTAGTTTTAAAATTGAAATCAAGCATAAGAACTAAATGCTGTTATGTTTGTACTACCACAGAACACACGACAATTTATGTTGTTATGTTTGTACTGCCACAGAACACACGACAATTTGTGTTGTTATGTTTGTACTGCCACAGAACACACGACAATTTGTGTTGTTATGTTTGTACTACCACAGAACACACGACAATTTACAACTCTTTTCACATCTAGTAACATAAAATAAATACAAAATTTTCTCATAGAAGGCAACAGTTGCTTATTTTTGTACCTGTTTGGCTGTTGACAATTATCTAAGTGGACTGTGAAAAAGTAGGTCTAGACCAGTGGTTCCCAAACAATTTATCGGGGGTAATGGAGGGGTGACAGAAAAAAGTTAAAATTCTGAAAATCAAGAAAACATTGAGGTAGCTGCTTTTAGGATTAATGTTAACTTAATCCTCATACAAGCTGTGAATCCAGAAATTTCTGTAGATCATTGCATCATTCATCGGTACTCTCTTGGATCAAAAAGCCTCCCTGGTAATCTGAAATTAGTGTTTGAAGATGTGTTGAAAATCGTCAATTTCATCAAGTCCAGGGATGTGAATTCGCGCATATTCAGGGAGCTGTGCAAGGAAATGTGAGAGCAGTATCAAGTTCTGCTCTACCACACCGATGTTCGCTGGTTGTCACGAGGCAAGGTTATACGTCGAGTCATTGAGCTCCGAACGGCTCTTCAGGAATTTCTGAAACAAGAAGAATCTCCTTTTGCTACCAAGTTCACTGATAAGGAGTGGCTTGCTGGACTTTGTTACTTGGACGACATACTTGCGGAGCTGAACAGTGATAATCTGCAACTCCAGGGCCAAAACACGACTGTCATTGATACCCATCACACTGTGACTGCATTTCTGGGAAAACTGAGACTCTGAATTCGACGCTTGGAGAAAGTAGTGATCTCTCAGTTTCCCACCCTAGAGCAGTTTGTTGAGGAGAATAGTTATGACACTGGATCACTTTTACAGACCATCAACGAAGAGATGAGCGACCATTTGAAGGGGCTTGAAACAAGCATGCAGCACTACTTTCCAGAGAGTGACCTAAAAACAGCCAGTCTTTAGTGGATCATTCATCCCTTTTCTGTACCTGATGACGCCATTCATGATGATGATTTCCCTGCAAAGGAGGAGTGGATCACAATGCGTGCAAATGAAGCCTTGAAAGTCAAATTCCAAAACCAAAATGCAGATTCCTTTTGGATTTAACAACTAGCTGACTCGCAAACTCTGTCCAAGAGAGCCTTGAAGTTGTTGGTATCATTCTCAACAACGTATCTGTGCGAGAAGGGGTTCTCAACCGTGCTGGGGATGAAAACAAAAAAGAGGACTCGCTTGAATGTTGCAAACGATGCCAGGCTTGCACTTTCAACCACAAAGCCAAGAATTCCTAAACTAGCTTCAAGTATGCAACTCCATCCATCCCACTGATGTTCTTGACATCTTTGGCGATATTCATTAGAAATGCACAATGATCAAATACAATAATTAAAAGTGTAATTCAGTGTAAATAAATTATATAAATAAATTGTAAATAAATAAAGTGTAATAAATAAAGTACAATATATCTCTAGTTTAATTTAGCCATATATATCAATGTTGAAAACATTTCATGAAAGGGGTGACATGCTTAATGTGGCTTGTTAAAATGGGAACCACTGGTCTAGACGAAAGATATCCTCACTTGAGCAAGGACTAACATTACGCTGGTATAATAAAAGGTAGACAAACAAAGACTTATAAGCATAAGGAAGAATTTTATTTATAGTTGAATATACTACACTCTGAAGACAGAGCATTACTCAGTCTTTTTCAGATAAGAAGACGGACAAATGCTCCATCAAAGCATGCATTATGTTTCATCATTAATAAAACTTCTCTTTATAGTTATAAGGCATCGTTTATCTGCCAATACATGATCATTGTATAACTTGGAGATATTATTATAGTTCCAATGCAAGACATAACTTAAATGATAAAGAAATACGACTTAGTGCTAAAACACTTTGAAGATAAATGACCAAAACCGGTGTTATTTAATATATTTTTTTTACAGGATAATTGGTAATTACGAAAAACTTTTATCTGTGTCGCTGCTAAACAGTTGATACGGAGCATTCCGTAAGTAGAAACAATTGAATTGATAATTCGAAGTCTTATATTCCAGGCTCTTTCTGGAACATTTAACTTATGTTTAAAACTACATTTATTTATATCAATTTTGAAGGTATTTCTTGTTTTAAATTATTTTGTAAACAATAACAAAGACATTTGTATTTAACGTTGTGCAGTTTACAACACCTGAAATTTCCCAAATGTAACGTTTATGTTAAATTTAGTTTAGAACATGGACATTGTATAACACCCAGCAGGTTCATGATGACAAGAAACCCACTTGAAATGAAAAAAAAAATGTATTCTAAAGTCTGCTAGTATGGGTATTAAAACTTTAACCCAAATGAGTTAAAGGTTTTAGACTTCAGTGGCTTTTTGATTACTTTATACATCTTGAATATCTACAGTAAATGCCTTGTAATTCTTTTAAATGACCGAAATATTTGATTAATATCAAACCAATCTAAAAATTTATGAACTGTCATACTATGTCCAAGATAAATTTTAACTAATTCTTTAAAACTTCATTAAATTTGAACATATGTTACCGAAATACTTCATGTAGATATAATATGGTTTGTTTTGTATTTCACGCAAAGCTACAAGAGGGCTATCTGTGCTAGTCGTCCCTAATTTAATGGTGTATAACTGGAGGAAAGGTAGTTAGTCATTACTACCCACCGCCAGCTCTTGGGCTACTCTTTTACCGACGAATAGTTGAATTGATCATCACATTATAACGCTCTCACGACTGAAAGAGCGAGCATTTTTAGTGTGACGAAGATTCGAACCCGCGACCCTCAGAGTGCCTCAACCACCTGGCCATGCCGGGCCGATACGATACGGAACTCTTTTTTAACATGATTGCCATTAGAAAGATGTTTAATTAAACAAGTTCAAATACATATTAAATTATTGTATTTCGTTTCAACTTGTAACTGCTAATAAAATACATATTCTATCGAATTCCCTGTAAAAGCTTTAATTTCGGCATTGATACATATTCACAGTGCAATTATCCTCCTCCGTAACTGTTCAATGTTTTACTTGTTATTGCACACCCATTGTTATTCAAATTAATTTTGGTTGCTTTATGAAGTTTTGAATAACTTCATAATTTCGCTTTTGAAAATACACAATTTTTTTGATGATTTTTTTTTCTTTTAGGCGCTGTCACACTACATAGAAAAGAACGCTGACGGACAGCTATTTTCAGTGTTAGCGAAACTCGTTTTGCATTTAGTACATACTTTTGTTGTCAAAAAATACCGTTTTCAGTGTTTTTATGAAAGTAGTACTTTTCAGTATTTATGTAAAGTAATATCTTGAGTGTTATGTTAAAGTGCTATTTGTAACGAACAAATTATATTTAAAATGTTAGTGTGAAACAAGTACTTTAAATCTGAGTGTGAAAGCAGCGTTTTGAATGCTTGCATCAAAATATGTAACTTGAATATTTAACGGATAACAGAATATTTTAGAATACTAACATACGACAAATTCCTGAGTAAAAGTGTTTTCCAGTTTTTTGTAATATTATATAATACATACTGCTACTAAAATATATGTTCCGCTAACATGTGTATGTGTTCTGCACCCGAAAATGTCTTATTTTGCAATCAACCAACGTAAATAACATTCTATGTAAATTTCTGTATGCTCTAACTCAACAGCCCTCATGTTTCGCACTGTGCATACTTTCTATGGAAAATATTTGTTTGTTTTACGTGTATTCGTGTGTAGTACGCAGTCTTCAAATAAATAGAAAATCATATAATAATTATTTAAACCCCTTACATTAGAAACAGTAACTTAATAAAGAGAAAACATATCTGGTAGTGAGTACAAAGCTCTTTAACATCAATGTACCTTACAGATAATATACAGTTGAAGCGTATTTGCACTGGGAAATCCATATAGCGTTAATAAATAACTGTTTACATTTTTAATGCAGTATCATATCACACATATTACTAATAACATTTCATGAATCTTCGGTTAAAACAAAGTCCACTTATCAACAGACTGAAACCACAACTCAAGCGAATGAAATTGTCAGCCATCTTGTTACCAACGTGTAAAATCCCTTGCTTTTGGTAAATAACTGAAAATACATAACAATAGACGTGTGCCTGAAATGTAAAACATTTATATATCAGTGCTTCGTCACATAACGAAACCTATTACGTAGTCTGAAGATAAACGTACCTGAAAACATACACATTTCTTTGGCAAACTTGCAAGTGACTGAAGCTCATAGAGAAATAGGTAATTGAAGTGATAGTATATAATTATTATACGGTTTAAGATATTCATTTGTATATAACTTGTTGCTACATTATTTGATTAACTGCTACAGTGTCCCTGTATCCCTAAGATTGTATTAAATATGACATTCACAGTGAAATCATTTACGTATACGTACGAATTGAGATCGATTGAATCTGTAAGGTTCATATCACAAAAACGTATTACTATACGATATATTTTTTTAAATAACGACCAAATTTATCCCGTAGCACAGACACGTATCTTCACTAGTGGTTGCACAGCTATAAGGTGTGAACCAATCAGATATTTCACATTGCATCAATGTGATGGAAAACGTTAATTTGCAGCTGTATTTTAAGGTCGGAATGGTTAGGTTTATGGCATGATGGATTTAAACAGGTACTGAAACAAAACAGAAAATAATCTCTGAAATTTTATCTTTTTTTAATAAATATAGGACGAATTATGTTATTAACAATACATCATTCAGCGCGTCTGAAATGACATCTCAAAAATTTCAACATAAATAATGAATGAACTGGGTTTATCTTCACAATCAAGGTTTTGAAGGTCAATAGAAATCTGATTTAATGTGCATCAATTATCATTCAACACTGCATCCATCCTATTAAATTGATTACATTATATAGATAGCTAGATTGGATGCAACTTTTTCGCCCTTTGTAATAAGACAACATAAAAACACAAAATGTGATGCAATGATAAACTTGTACAACGTTATGCGTCTAAATAATAAAACCTCTGTAAGAAAAAAACATTTATTTATATGTCTAAATAATAAAACGTTTGTAAGAAAAAAAACATTTATTTATAGGTCTAACTAATAAAACGTTTCTAATAAAAATATTTATACGTATAAATAATAATATTTCGTCAAGTAAAATAATTGAGCTCTGTGTGAGCTAAAATCAGGGGTTCGATTCCCCTCGGTAGGCTTAGCAGATAGCCCGCTATGGCTTTGCTATAAGAAAACACACATAGCTGTACGTTTAAATAATATAACGTATGTAATTAAACATCTTGTTATTGCAAAGTTAGCAGTGCTTAATTGGGCCTACGAAATTACTTTACAATTTATACAAAAATGTATTTCAGTAAGGTTTGGTATAAAGAATCGGCTTAATGGCTTCCTTATTGGAAACAAATTTAATACAGATATCAGTTTTATATATTTTTCTAATATATCGAAGGGCAGTGCAAGTTAATATATATATTTATTATACACTAAAGTAAGGTAAGAAAGGGAACGTGTATTTTCTTTTTCCTTGTAACAATCATTTAAGCTGTTGTAATTTCACAAGTCAGTAATTTGTCCTTCATTTGTTATATCTTAAATCGCTTAAATACCAATTGTTGTTAATCGGCATTTGATATTTTATATGTATTATTAGCAATAATAACTGTGTCGTGAAATTTACTTAGAATGAAACATGTACAGTTGTTTGAAATTTATGTTTATTCTGTGATACTTTGTGACTAAACTCTGACTAGAACTTCTTATCAGTGTTAACTTGATAATATTTAAATAAACATTCATTTCTTTTTCTGCTATTAGGCAATTATTTCACAAACGTATTCGTTTTGTCAGGTTGCTGTACTATTTCATAACTTCTAACAATGTGTGATATTCTATAGCACATCTATTACATTAAATACAATGAAAAAAGCTATGCCACCGTAAAGTATTCGAATGCAACAATGTTGAAAAAAATATCTGAAGTAAATAAACATGCCACAGTGTTGCAAGACATAAAATACTATGAATTTTTTCCGTGGTGCATGTAACTAAACAGCCTTAAACATGTGACGTAACCTACTTAACATATTCCGCAAGCTAGCATAGTGTGAGGAACACAGAGAGAAGCCGTGTGTGTTTTAGCAGCCCAGTAGTTTCCAAGTTGGAAAAAACCACAGAAAATTTACGAGGGCTGTTCAAAAAATACGCGGACTGACGTCATAAAACAAAATGTACTTTATTTAGAAGTTAAAGGTCTGGGACCCCTTCAAAGTATTCTTCTCCCCAACGCACAGACTTATTCCAACGGTGTTTCCACTTGTTGAAACAGTCCTGGTACGCTTCTTTTGTAATGTCCTCCAGCTCCTTCGTCGCATTTGCCTTAATCTCGGGAATCGTCTCAAATCTTCTTCCTTTCGAAGGTCTTTTGAGTTTGGGGAACAAGAAAAAATCGCAAGGAGCAAGATCGGAGGAGTAGGGAGTTAAGGAAGAACAGTGATCGAGTGTTTGGCCAAAAACTCACGAGTTCTGAGACACAAATTTCGCAGAAACGCGGTGCATCTTCAATTTTTCGATCAAAATCTCGTAACAAGATCCAACTGATATCCCACACTCTTCAGCAAGCTTCCTGACGATCAGACGTCGATTTCCCCGCACCAGAGTGTTGATTTTGTCGACGTATGGATCGTCAGTTGACTTGGAAGAACGTCCAGGACGCTCATCATCTTCAATGGACTGTCGACCATCCTCTTTTAGTTCATGCCACTTGAAACATGCCGTACACTTCATAGCAACATCACCCTAAGCCGTGTTAAGCATAGCAAAAGCTTCAGTCGCAGATTTTCCAAGTTTAACACAAAATTAAGAAGCAAGTCGTTGCTCCTTCAGGTCATTCATTCTGAAATCCGCCAAACGAAAAAATCACACTTCACTTAAAACCGCGAAGCTAATACACACGAATGAAGATATCTGCAATCGGAAAATAGCGTCGTAATCAGCTAATCTGTGCAAACCTAGCGACATCAAGCGGATTCCCCATGAACCAACTGGAGCCGCGCAATTCAAACAGTCCGCGTATTTTTTGAACAGTTGTTGTTGTTTTGAATTGGGCACAAAGCTATACAATGGGTTATCTGTGCTCTGCTCACCACGGGTATCGAAACCCAGATTTTAGCGTTGTAAGTCCGCAGACATACCGCTGAGCCACTGGGGGGCTTTTTGAACAGACCTCGTATTAATTTATGAGAGGAGGTATTATTCGTTGATGAAATTGTAGAATATTAGCAAGTCAAATAGTTCCAATGGTTAGGTTACAGCGTTGATAATTCAAATAGATCAGCTGAAAATCCTTTTATAGTGTAATAAATGTTTACGTACTAGAAATACGAAACTTTCCGGACATGACATATGTATAATTACCAATGCCAGAATTATTTCCATTGTACTCACACGTAAATAAACATTAACTGAGATTTTTTGTGCAGGATACTTGTTATGAATATGGATATTCTGGACTGGCTGAGCTACACAAGTTAATTACATTAAGTCCATGAGAATTTATTATAGTTTTGCTCATGTTTAATTCTGCTATCTCAGAAAATCGGAGATTGGTTCTAAGTTTTATGAAGTGATAAGAACCGCTTCACACATTTGTGAAAAAGGTAGCTACATTGGTAAACAATTCGGTTTATTTTGTGTCGCAACGGCGGTGAATGGGATGTTCAGATGATGGTTGAGTTATTCTGTGAGTGTGTGGAAATATTCGGGGATATCGTTGTATACTAAAAAATACCTTACAGGAGATAACGTGGAGTTTTTTGGTAGTTTTACCAGGACAGTGATTCCTGCCACAAAACACTTATGATTTACACTTTGTTTCAAGGTAATAATGGCTCATTCATAATCAAGATCATAAGTCCATAGGATATTTTTGAGACAACCAAGATAGATCTAGTTTAAAAGTTAAATTAATTGTTTCTTTCTTTCATATGTCAGCTCTAGACGTATTTAATAATAAACTGATAGACTAAAAGAAGTATAGTAAGTCAATAGCATCTACAACCAACTGTGAGGCCGCTCGGATTTGATTGTTACTTTTATAATAACTCTACAGGTCTGACATGTGAAACACGATTTTACTGTGACGGGACACAAACTTTGGATTTTTAGGTTGGCAATCCCTACACTAGCCATTAAGCCACAATTGACACAAAGTTATCTGTAATTTCCTAGTCGTCATCTACTGATGAAGTGGATTAAAACTGTATCTAAGACTTATGGAAACCTAAATGAGTACCTGGCTTCTATAGCAGCTCACCAGTTCAGGTTCGGAGTAACATTATAACGTATTAAAAAAAAGAACACCTTCCATAAGAAAGACCCTTCTGTGTCTAGGTCTTTGATGCTTTTGACGGAGTAGTTTATAGTTAGCTCATTAAAAATACAAATGTTTGAATGTACTGTCATTCCTAAGAGTAGCTAACATATCTTCTCCTCCCAGTCATAACAGCCACACGTGTATCGTATTAGTGTGTAATATATATCATGTAACGATATTAGTTAAATAATTTTTCTTGTAAGAGCAATCAATATCTATAATATTTTATACACATATATATTTGGTGAACATTAAAAAGTTTATATTACTTTTATAACACAATTAGATCTTATTTGGGAACTTTAGTAATTCGGAAAGACAGAAACATGTCTGAAACTTACATTTTTCTCGAAACTACTTACAACCATAAACGAGACGATTATGCCAAGCTGCGAACTGAATAGTCCGGATTTCCACCGCTGAATAGTTTCTGCACTTTTATTTCTAAGTATTTTATAGGAGTAACAGTTAATTCCGTTATAAGAGGATTTTGCGAACCGTTTCTATTTCTTACGTACAATAATCGAAAATCAGGGATAACCATACATGAAAACTAGAATTGTTTCGACCTGGATGTTTAGTGCATGCGTCACACGTGGTTTTCATGATTAAGAACCGAAATATAAAATTTCTAACTTTATATTATGTTTGAAAGAAAGTCAAAAGACAAGATGGGGAGTGAAAGTAAAAGTCTGTTATTTTCTAACTTTTATTGAAGCTTTTAAATTAATGTGTTTTTTAAATTATAATTTTTGTATAAAATTCGTGTATTTAGTTAATTAATACTCTTATTAAGTAAAAATAAAGTATTTAATATTTTGTCAAAATGTACCATTATTGTATACCATAAACTTCACTTGTGTTATTGTCATTACATAACATTTGTTAAAAATATACATTTTCATAAATTATTTTCACACTTGTATAATCACAACTAACTTCAGTTATTAAAAATGAACGGATAATATGAGCTTATTTATGGATAAATGTATTTTCATTGAATCTTCTCCAACTCATCAGGGGTCGTATTTTCAAAAAAACTACTGTATGTCGATATACCATAGCAATAGATTATGAAATACTGTTTAAGGGTGAATAGAGCTAGAAGATGATTTTACACACTAAATAAATTCCATTATTTTATTTTTTCAAAAGAAAAAAGCACAATAATGTTTTCAGTAGATTACATTTATGATTTCTGTTACTTCCATTTTCGTAAATATGCTTTTAAAATTCTTATATATTTGTATTTTCAACCTGTACGACACTTTATACGATATATGGGTCAACCGACTTAATCAAAATCTTAAAGATCGAGCACAAGCACATCAAACTAGAGACTTCTCGTCAGAAGAAGAGAAACTACTAAAACAGCACCCACTGCCTACATGCATATTTTAACCAAATAACGGAACTACAGAACCTTAAGGCTGAAAGTACGAAGTGTGTTAAGCGGCATATCGCAACTTGAGCCTTGGATCTTTCTTTCTTCAGTCTGATACCTACAAAATTATAACGGTATTCGAGATATTATGGGAGATAATTAACCTTCAATAATGTTGAAACATACATGCTATTGAAAATAACATAAAATAGGTATAGATGCTTCTTTTATCTCTGATCTGTACCTGTAACAATGGAAATTAACTTAAGATGTCTTACCTTTCACACTGGTCACTAACCAAGCCCAAGTTACTATATGAACGGTGATTTTAAAAGCCATTTGATGTCATAAAAACTTCTCATGTATTATACGAAAAATATATACAAAATTTTTCTTAGCGAATTGCAAACCAGAATACTCAATTTTTACTTTTGGCAAGTTTTAATATGGATCCTCTGCACTATTTCAAACGTACTTACTCAAAGATTACGTTTTAAAACATGTTAATAGAACACCTGAAACCACTTGCAACCTTTGCACACGTGGCGCTAAAGCACGTCTGGTAACAACGCTAGTTCTTCTCTAATCGATCCGAGTTCACAAACCATCATCGTTAGGAGACGCTGAGAGGCAGTTAATGCCTGTTGTCGATCGACCAATAAAATATGATTCATTGTACTCGCGTCTTCTACCATAAAGTTAAACAAATATAAACTTTAAATGGAAGTGCCTAGTTATGACGATTTAATTGCAGTCTAAGTTATAAAACGAAGACGAGAATAATGGGAATAATGGTATTGTTTTCTGTACTAAGATTAGAAAGTTAGTTACACTACAGTGTACTAACTTTGTGATGACACCCTAGAGATAAATGTTTCATAACATAAACTGAGAACTTCTGACCTTTTCCTGCAGGTTTCAATTTGTTGGTCAGCTTGATCTTCATTGATTACAAGATGCTTTAAAGCCGCAAAATTGAAATTCAAATTTTATGGCACGTTTTATCTATCATTTGTGTTTACAGTTTACTCTTCGCTGAGCATATAGTATTAAAATTTATCACTGATATTATATGCGGATAAGGAATTGATGCATAATAAAAAAAATTCAATAGCACAAGAGGATAATAGAAAGTACTTAATGTCTAGGATAGGTAATATTTACCAAAAGAATGTATAATGTTCTTATATCCATGTTTGATCTACTTAAGCCTCAATATTGTACAGTAAATTAGAGTGAAGGACGCCCCTATAAAATGTATCTATGCATAAATCTGAGAATGTTTAGACTTAATTCAAATAGCATAATCATTCTTCAAATATTTTTCTTCTGAAACGCGTCAAACAAGATTTAGTAGTTAAAGTATAGGGCTGCGGAAAGGAGGGTACAAGATATGAAACGTTAAGTCGCTGAAACATCCTGCGTGCTTTAAATATTATGCACGTATCATAATTTATCTCAGACGAGTATTCGATTTAATACATTACGTACATTAGGTATTACTATTTCAAACAATCGGAAATTTTAATTTTAAATTAGAAGTTAATTAAACGTTAATTTATAGCATTTGTCAACAAGATTAACACACATTATTTTCTTTTTTAACACAAATATATTTTAATATAGACACAAAAAATACAATTTATAATAACTGGTTATTACTAATAATTATTACATATGATGGTTTATATACAAGAGCTATACAAACTTACAAACAATACCGATTCTCATATACGCTGTGGAATTGGGTATTTTATTGACGATCCAAGTTCACGACGAGCAAATTAGTTCTGGGTTAGAATTGTCACACTTCGTTGAAACTGGATAGCTTGATTGGCCTCACACTGTTAACTTTTTACTGAAGGAGATGTTTACTGCCCTCGTGGAAACAATAATTTCTGAAATTAGTTTACTGAAGTTGAACAGTTTGTAAAGTTCGAAATCTATAAACATTTCTTGTCAAATTCTGTAGTTTTTCCCTTTAATAGGCATTAATCACACGTACAATTTCCAAGGCCTATAGTATACTTGTTTTACCTGTGTGTTTATAAAATAATATTATTATTCTTTTACTGTCTCTCGATTAGCTTCTTTTATACGAATCACGCGAGTTTCTCAAAGTTTCAACAGTGTTAGAAAACAAGCTAACGTTTTCATGAAACAAATGTTGATTCTTACTCTCATGAATCGTCTAAGAATTTAGAGGACAGGACATGTTCAATACACGTCCAATAATATACATCACATGCATAAAAACCTAAACTGAAACAAACGTAGACACTAAACTAAACGTATGAGGGTAGATCCGTTATAGTATTATACAAGTGGAATTAAATATTTTATTGTTGTTATTCATACTCAAAGACCACGATAAAGTTTTTCGTGTAGAAGAGGGCGCTGCCGACTCGCTGTTTCTCTTCGATCAGTAGTTTAGTTAGGGGCACTTATACTCGAATCTTTTGGGTTATTTGGCTTAGCGTCGTACAAAACATGCTTGCCCATTCAGCCGTGCGGGTGTTACAATGCTACAGACAGTTCACTAATTGTTGGTAAAAGAGTAGCCTATGAGTTGGCAGTGAGTGGTGATGGCTAGATGATCTCCTTCTAGTCTTACACTGCTAAATTAGGGACAGCTAGCGCAGATAGCTCTCGTGTAGCTTTGGGCGAAGTTCAAAAAAGAAACAAAGTAACAATCTTTGGTTTAGCCGCTTAAGTTGTGTGCCAGTGAGGTGCCTGAGTTATAAAAAAATTCTATTTCAGTTCTCGTGAAATAAAATAAGCTGTCTTCAAGTGATACTTACTACCTCAAACGAAAAAGAAAAGATTGACAAAATAAAAGTGAGAAAATTATCGTCATTTTCATAAACAATATTAAACAACATAATATGAAGAAACAGAACGTTTAGAAGTAACGTGTCTCTTTTATTAATTGGCATTTTTCCTGAATATTTAGGGCGAATTGAAAAATATTTAACGGCATTCTATCAACAAATGATGTTTTCAAACTATAAAATAAAGTTAGGCTTATGAAGTGTTTCACTTAGATTCTTCTATTAGTTTAAAAATTTTAGCAACATTAAAATTTCCTAATGTTTTAATTTCATCATTAGGTAATTAGAAGTGATAACTCATATTCAAAAAAGTCGAAACGTTTGTCGTTTTTAGGGGTAAAATATACTCAATATAAAGATAAAACTCAGGAATATTGAAAATATTTGAATACAAGTAATATAGAGATAATCTCTAGGAATATTGAAGATATCTGAAGACAATTAATAGATACTTTTAAGGTAAATAAAGTACGTTTTGAGATTGTATTTTCAAGTTTTATCCGGATATTAATTTTTCTTATTATTATTATCACAAAGCCTTATAGTAAACTGTTTAAAGATTTTAAAATGTAAGACCAGAAGACGAATAGTGTAAGGCCAATTTCGATTCTATAAAATATAGAATACAAAATATATTTTTGCATGTTTGAAGACGTGTATTCTCAAATCTTCTTTCAAAATAGTTTAATTTTTATGTGGTTTTTATTCACGTTATTGATTTTCAAGTGTTTAGTAAGATGATCTAGAAAATAAAAAACCTTTTGATATAACTTCAAATATGATTAAGTCACACAAAGTAAAACCAAACAAAAAAACAAACTCTAAATTTGTTGAAATATCTCCCAAATACATAATAGAATCTCACATAAGTATGTCAGAGAAAACTGCATAGTTTCGCAAATATAAACTCAAACTGGGCAAGCGAAGTTTGGAACTATAGCTACAAAAGGAAGAGTGGAGCGCTAATGTTACTCAAAAGCTGTCACTGAAGGATCATGTAAGAAAGTGAATTTGGGATGAGTGATTCATGTGTCAGGAACAACAGTTCTGCGTTCAGGCCAAATTGATGTTTTTTTATTTTTCTTTAAATCAGTAAATATCGATTCTGATGAAATTTATTATCTTGCACAACCTACCTAAAAGCATATGGGTTTGATATATAGAAGGAAAATTCTATAGTAATATGTATAATACTTTACGGCATACTTGGTGACATTTATTTTAATTCGAACTGGTATGTCAATTCCAAATGTTAAAGAAACAAGTTAAAGGTAGAGAAAACGGTAAACAAAAAGAAAATTTATAAACAAAATAAATAAGTATGTATTATTGGTGAAAGAAGACAATTTTCACAACATGTAGGCAAATATTACTGACCGAAAGTCATTTAACAATGGCTTAAAATGACTGGAAGTGAGATTTAATTTAAACAGACGATCCAAAAATCCAGAAAAATAAGATAGAATATCCGCAAACAAAAAGATTGTTCGAGATAAACATGTTAAAGTGAAATGTTGAGTGGATTAGTATTTTCTTTTACTTAACTTCTTAGTCGTTTAACTAAAATTATACTCAGATTACTCCATTGTAGAGATCGTGAAAATTACTATAGCTTAACTGTTTTTAGCTAATTAATTTTACTAAAATTTAGAGAGCTACATCACATGTAATCGTATACTGCTGGCCAAAATCTTAAAACCAATGAACATGAAAAGAATATGCATTTTGCGCTATTAGATTCAACCACTTATTTGAGTAGAGCTTCGAAAGATGAAAATAAGAAAAGAGAAAATAAAAATAAAAAACTTTTTAGCATTTTTATCATATTTTTTCTTTATGTTGATTGGCCTTAAGATTTCGGCCAGCAGTGTATGTGGTCTATGAATCAGAACTTGAGTGAAGGAGGTATATCTTCTCTGTATATGTGAGAACATACAGTTTTCACGACGTTTGTTTTTTCTATTAAACACGTAAACGAGCGCTAGTCCGTTCCGTTGCAAAAGCCATAACAAGATATTATCTTTATTGCATAAGGACAACGTCAGAGACTTGTAAGAAAAATTAAAAAGTTTGGATTAGTTGATTAAGGTATCTTTGCTTACATAAAAATTGTGATCTCAAAACCACGCTAAACTGACTAATACGTAATTAGGATTCTAAACCGTGAATTGTATCTTATTCTCCATGACATATAAGAGCTTTTAATGAGATAACGTTCCCAAATTTAATTATATTTGTAGTGTGTTTAGTGTATATACTCCCATACGTATATTTTGGAATAAGGACCGTGTGTGGCCTGATGATTAGGGTGTTAGTCTTGGGATCAAGGGCAGGGTGTTTGAGACTTGTCACTGTTGAACAAAATTAGAACTTTCGGCTAATGGCACGTTATAAAGCAACACCTAAAAACTTATTCTGCCCATAGACTTAAAACTGTCAGAGACGCCTCTGTCTCACAAGATTTTGTAACTTTCTTAGAAAAACAAATATTGATATTATGAGTTTGAATACTAGTTGATAAAGTTTTTCAGACATTATTTAAAATCTTAAGCGTCATTTCATTTGGAAAACTCTGTTTTCTTTAAGTCACGGAAATATAATAGGTGTTATGTATTATAATTTCTTTCGAGCTTTCGAACGAGGTGTGTGTGTGTTTTTCTTATAGCAAAGCCACATTGTGCTATCTGCTGAGTCCACCAAGAGGAATCGATCGTCTGATTTTAGGGTTGTAAATCTGTAGACTTACCCCTGTATTAGTGGAGAACACTTAGAGACGAGTCACCGATTGTTTAATTACGAAAATTCCATGTTACTGATTGGACAGTTCGTAATGTTCGTAATTTATAAACGTTTCTCTTCAAATTTTAGAGCTTTCCAACTAATAAGCTTTTATTAAAATTATAGTTTCCGAGGCTTATAGCAAACTAATTGCAGCTCATTAATAATACTAGTATATTATTGTCTCTCAACTAGTTACTTTTATACGAATCACGTGAGACTCTAGAACGTTCTACAAGATATGAACACGCTATCGTATTCGTAAAAAAATATTTCTGATTCTTATTCATAAGAACCTTCTAGAAATCTAAAGATCAGGTGGGATATGCTTCCAACAACATGCATAAAAAAGCTGGCTCGGCATGGCCAAATGTGTTAAGGCGTTCGACTTGTAATCCTAGGGTCGTGGGTTAGAATCCAGGTCGCACCAAACATGCTTGCCCTTTCCATCGTGGGGGCGTTATAATGTGAAGGTCAATTTCACTATTCGTTGGTGAAAAAGTTGCCCAAGAGTTGGTGGTAGGTGGTAATGACTAGTTGCCTTCCCTATAGTCTTACACTGATAAATTAGGGACGGCTAGTGCAGATAGCTCTCGAGTAACTTTGCGCGAAATTCCAAAAAACAAACAAACAAACAATAAAAAGACTATACTGAAAGAAACTTAGGTATCAAACTAAACGCATAACAATAAATTCGTTACACAGAATTTAAGTTATATCTCCTTCCATGTTAACCCTGCATTGCCAAATGTTTAAGACGATCGACTCGTAAACTGAGGGTCGTGGGTTTGAATCGCCTTCACACTAAATATGCTCGTCCTTTCAGCCGTGGGGACGTTATAATATGACGATCAATCCTTCTATTTGTTGATAAAAGAGTAGCCTAAGAGTTGGCGGTGGGGAGTGAAGACTGTCTCTCCTCTAGTCTTACACTGCTAAATTAGGGACGGCTAGCGCAGATAGCCTTCGAGTAGCTTTGCGCGAAATTCAAAACAAACCCGCTCTGTGTTTGTCGATGTCACACAAAAACAGTGGGAACATCTACAGTAACCTTCTTAAAATCTACAACACATATAGTAGACCAGTAATAGATTGGATAACTGTAAGTAAAAAAATAATTAAAACCAAACTACAAACAATCCAAAACACATTTCTTACAACAGCATACAGAGCTCCCAGAATTACATCGTCCCAATTCATACACAAATATTCGAACATACCAACCATACCAGATAGACTCCTACATAGCACATTACCGTACTTTGATAAAAATTGGATGAAAATGAATTACTATGCGAACTAGATAGATGCCTCATACATGATTAAGTTAGACCTAAAATCTCTCCCCAGTCAAAATATATTTTAAACATAAAAATAAAATAAAATAAAATCGGAGCCAAAATCTAACAAATTCATTAGATTTTTGTGGCCTGGCATGGCCGAGCGCGTTAAGGCGTGCACTCGTAATCCGAGGGTCGCGGGTTCGTGCCCGCGTCGCGCTAAATATGCTCGCCCTCCCAGCCGTGGGGGTGTATAATGTGACGGTCAATCCCACTATTCGTTGGTAAAAGAGTAGCCCAAGAGTTGGCGGTGGGTGGTGATGACTAGCTGCCTTCCCTCTAGTCTTACACTGCTAAATTAGGGACGGCTAGCACAGATAGCCCTCGAGTAGCTTTGTGCGAAATTCCAAAAAAAAACAAACAAACAATCATTAGATTTTTTTGTTCGTAATTCAGATCAGTTTGGGCATATTTTAGAAACAAAGCTATATAAAATAGTTTGGTCAAAGTTATGTAGTGATACCATATCAAAAACAGATAGGAATTGTAATCTTCTAACAGTTTCAACTCTCACCAAAGTAGTGATGATAATTTTAGAAAAATGGAGTTTCAGAATATTCTATACGTAGATCCTACTTTAATTCTGTTCAATACTTTTAGTAGTCCGAAATTTCTAAGTAAATTAATAATTATCTCAGAGATCGTAAAAGAAAAACAACAACTGTGCTGACGTGGTCTGTTTACTTTTAATGTACATGAAGAATTGCTATTGTTTTATACAATCGAGAAAAAAATCTAATATTCTTTGTTTTAAATGAAGAAAGAGCATGTCTAATATCATGTGGCAAGTTGATATGAACAGAGGAGAAAGATGAATGGTTGGATTCGAAACTATGAACTACAAATATTTATTTCTTTGTAGTTATTTATCTCCAAAACAGAAAAATTTTCATACTAGGCTAGTGGCACGAACTTATTCAACAGGAATATTCTGCAAATAACAATGTGAAACCACTAGATAACCGAAATTTCATTTCGTAGTTTTGTTGCAAAATCGTTTGATAAATGAGTAATCTTAATAAAAAGACGTTGAAAAATACATCCGTTTGATCTTGAATGTATATGTGTGGGGTTTTTCGTGTTTTAACATTCTACAAAACACTTTGAGTAACATACTCGTTTACATAATTACTAAATAATATATAACATTGCTCAGTTCTAATGAAAATCTGCATAGAAACATATTTGTTTATCAGTTGTTTTCTTCTGAAATAATGAGCCCTCTAATGCAGTGCTATTTACTATTAATATTAGAAATCATCAGAAAGAAGGCTTAAGAGATATTTTGTAAAGCAGTGATCTTATCTATATACACCTCCCCAAAGTTCATGATTCTTCTTCCCTCTAGATATGTGAAGATAATTTTAACAGAAAGGATTTACAACAATAATAAGAAAATCCTGAAATACTCGTTAAAAGGACAAGAGGGAAAATCTATACCATTAGAGGCTTATTGCTTATCTTTCGTTTAGAAGACGATATTTCTCACCATGAGTGTATTGAAGGGATTATATATACGAGGCTTATGTTCTTTAAACAACTACACTACAGTTGCTTTTCAAGCCACGTGTAAGCGTTCTGTCTATACATCTACAGGGCTAATATTGAACCAAGAAATTTTGTCGCATTTTCAAAGTTTCAAAACTTCTAAAACCACAATAAAACTAAGATAATTAAAGTTTAATAGTACATGCCATACTTGTACCAATTCAAGGGATATAAAGCAAACAATTAAAAATTAAAAAAATAAAAGGAAATGATCCAAAACAAGAATTTTCCTTTCAACTGCAGAAAGACTTGAATAGCATGTAGCTATAGGGCAAAGTGAGAAAATAATATGTAAGAAAATAATAGCTTCGAGATCAGAAATTCATATTTCCTTACGTTTTCAATAAACTTTTGACTTATTGTGCTCTTGAAATATTTTGTCTATTTTGGATAAATAAATAAGAAAATCAAGGAAGGTTTATTTAAGTTACTTATTATGTTATGTTATCAATCAAATGAAGTGAATGTTTATCCTCTGAATAAGCAAACTCAAATACATCTATTTATCTTATTTAAGATATAAGAGTAAGCAACTTAAACATACGTATTTAATCTACTCAGTACTTCTCAATGATAAATCTGAAACATGTATATTTATGTTTCTCAGAACGCCTGTTCAAAGTAAAATATGGATATTTAAGTTACTGAGAACGCCTGTTTAAAGTAAAATATGTATAATTAGTGTATTCAGCTCGACAAAATGATCACGTCTATCTGAGACATGCGAGTTTAGATTATTCAAGATGTCTTTAAAGATGGCAGACTTAGTAACAGGAGAACAAAAATATGAAACTGCAATAACCAAGAACGAATTCTCTAAATACACTTTAAAGTGTAAATATCTTATTTTAATAATAACTTTAGCATAGAATATAAACACGTCAAGGCCCGGCATGGCCGAGCGCGTAAGGCGTGCGACTCGTAATCCGAGGGTCGCGGGTTCGCTTTGCACTAAACATGCTCGCCCTCCCAGCCGTAGGGGTGTATAATGTGACGGTCAATCCCACTATTCGTTGGTAAAAGAGTAGCCCAAGAGTTGGCGGTGGGTAGTGATGACTAGCTGCCTTCCCTCTAGTCTTACACTGCTAAATTAGGGACGGCTAGCACAGATAGCCCTCGAGTAGCTTTGTGCGAAATTCCAAAACAAATAAACACGTCAAAACGTTTTATTCTTCATATCACTGAAAGAGATAAAATAAAGGTTTTTGAATCAATGCTTTACAAATATTCTAATACTATAAAATCCTCTGCATTAAATTATTCCTTCATTTTGTACACGAATCATCCAAAGTCTTCTCATTGCTTGATTTTCTCATCATACTAAATTTCGTGATTCAAAACAACTGGTATAATATGGATAAGTATTTGTTATTAGTTTAAGAGTATCATAGTCACTCACAAACCTATTGGTTTTGGTATTGTTTAAATACGTATTTTTTTATAATGATAAATAATTGATTTTTACATTATTTTTTTCTCTTTTAAAATAATTATGTTGAGACTTCAAAAATTTTATTGAATTGATATTTTACGAACTTCCCATCTGGGTTTGACCTAGTGGCTGTAATACGAACATGATGGTGTGAACTACTTGAAAGAAGAACTTTCAACACTACGGCTAAAGTTTTTGTTTCTTTTAAAGATTCGCTTTTCTAGGAGCAGAGAATCAATGAGAGCACTTGAAGCAAACTATTAGTTTTTTGTACGTTTGAGGTAATATTTATTATTAATATTAATTTTAACAACAGTATTCTTAACATATCTGTAATTTATTTATTATTTATCTTATTCCTTTATTTCTAACATTAATAAAGGCTACTTTGCCCACTGTTAGCTTACATATCGATTTCCAGTTTTACTAAATATCTTTATGTGGCTCAGCCTTGCGACTTATTATTGTAATTATGATGAAAAATGTCAAAAACATCGAGATTAACAAATTAATTAATATATCAGTATATTCTAATCATTATAATTATAATTAGCTACATTAATGCACTGTGTTCCAAAAGGTTGCGCATTTTAATGTCATGTCTGCAGAACATTAAGAATTGATGTTTAAGAACCATGTTGGTTGTAGGATCTTCTGAGAATATTTGTGCTCCTCACTAATTACAATATTGACCGTTGTGTTCACAGGATACGTTACAAACAGAATAATGCTATATCTTGATTGATAGAACGAGATTTTGTTAGCTGCTTTCAAGACATTGTGCCCCCCGCTTGTGCAGCAGTATGTCTTCGGATTTACAACGCTAAAATCAGGGGTTCGATTCCCCTCGGTGGGCTCAGCAGATAGCCCAATGTGGCTTCGCTATAAGAAAACACACACACATTAAAAACACTGTTGGGTATTATGGGTTCAGAGTCGTCTCTTCTAGTCACAAAAAAAGTGAATGATTTCTTTTTTGCTCATAATAGACCATCACCTTTAGTGCATAATTACGTATTTTTAAATATTGAGAATCAGAGAAAAAGGTTTTGAGTGCTTAATGGATGTAAATAATCAAAATATAGGTTGTCAGTTGTTTTATAATACATACAAATAGCGATACGTTTGTACCAGAAGTAAGCTTAAATACTTAGAGGTTAAGGTTTTCTTACCGGAACTTGTCTATTTGAATGAGTGAAAAACAGGTGGTGTTCTGTTAAGTTTTTTCGATGCATTTTACCCGATGAAGCTATGATAGCAAAATCACCTATATTCCAATTATACGTAGTAACTTTCTTTGAAATATTATTTTGCAACATAAACAATAAATTTACAAATGACGGTTCACTTTGTGTTTTTATAACAACATCACAAGTTTGTTTACAATATCTAATTTTAAGGATGTATAATTTTATGATAGTAGGCGTTAAACCTGTTGAAGTCTTTTCATTAGAGGTACGGCATGGTCAGGTGGGTTAAGGTGTTCGACTCGAATGATGAAGGCTTCAGGTTAGAATCCCCGTCTCATCAAACATGCTCGCTCTTCTTACACTGTTAAATTAGGGACGGCTAACGCAGATAGCCTTCGTGTAGCTTTACGCGAAATTCGAAAACAAAAAATAACACCATTTTCACGCTAATCACTACAGAAAAGGACCAAATGGACTATAATTCAATTTCTAATGGTGATAACTGCTAAGTACATTTAGTGAGAGCCCAAAAAATCTTAATATTGGGTTGAGGAATAATTCGTGAGCGTTTTTTTCAAGTTAAAAATATAGTCATAAATGAAACACTTTCGCAAAATATTTCATGTAATTTGGTAGATAATATTTTGGGTTTGATTTTCATATTTCTTTAATTTTTGCTTTCATTTTCAGCTCATTAAATGGAATGTCAAGTGGACAAAATCGAGCATTTTCGACACCATCTACTTTTCGCATTTAATCCAGGTTTTAACGCCGCCGAAGCTGCTCGTGAGATCTGTTTTGTGTAAGTCAAAGGAGGAATGCCTGAAAGTACCGCCCGCCGTTGGTTTTCGCACTTTAGAAATGGGAATTTTGATCTGAAGGACGGGTCACACACTGGTTGACCAACTGTGTTTGATGAAGAGCGATTGAACCAGCTTCTTCACGAAAATCTACGTCAAACGACTAGAGAATTAGCGGAGCAGATGGATTGTGATAAAAAAACTGTGGTGAATTACCTTCATTCAATGGGCAAGGCTCAGAAACTCGGCGCTTGGGTGCCACACAGTTGGCCGATCAGTGTGTGACCCGTTTTAACTGTTTTAACTCTAAAATTACCTCTAATGTTTCTATCACTCACTCCTCACAAAATGTGGACTATTTTATCTGGTCAAATCACGACACTTCCCTACCTCATCCAGAAAAGAAGAAATTAGTTGCCTGGATTTGAAACAAATGGTCCGTCTTATAATTTAAGAGATGATGATCACTCATTTCTGAGTACATTACAAATATTCAAATTTGTTTGTTGATTTAGTTATAGTAAATGTTACTCTTAGATGAGTAATTTGGTAAAAATGCCAATATTTAGAAGAGTCGTAAGAACAATTAAATGTTCAACAATATTACACAAGAGTATAAGAAGACAGTTTTACAAGTGTTACTGCGAACTTGTATAGAGAGCTACCAACTAAATAACATTAGCCCAAGATTTGGAGGTGGATGGTTATCACTAGTTGCCTCCTCTCTAGTCTTACACTGCTAAATTAGAGGCGGCTAGCGCAGAGAGCACTCGTGTAGCTTTGCGCGAAGTTATAAAAAAACAAAAACCATGCTGCCAATCAAATTACACATGTAAAATATTATATTCGTCTAGTTCTGACATGTAATCACTGAGAACTACACAATACTACCACCAACATGAGGTTTAATGTCGGATCTTAATATCATACGGAATATTCGCGACCCTTTTGTACATGTACATTGAAACCCTATAACCAATCTCAAAACCTTCTTGGTTGGTCTGAAGTTATGAATGATTCAGATGAGTCACTTATGACAGTGTAAGCAATTGCTATTTTAAACAGAATTTCCGGATGTAGATCCAACTAAACCATTTATCACACAGTATGCAGACGTTGTGACAAGAATATGTGGGACAAACAAACTGCCGTTACCCTAAAGATAGATCCCATGACAATGTGTACATATTAGTTACCTTGAAAGTTCAAGAGGGCTGACTTCAACTGCACTTTTTAAAATCGTCTAACCTTTTAATTTACGGTTATACTTGGTTTAACCTAGACATTTCGAAGTTCTCATTGAGTTTTGAAAAACATTTCAATGAGAGGTTAAAGACTAGTTCGTATATTGTTTAGTATTGTTTTCCTAACGTGCTTTTTTCTGTTTTATTGTTTATATTTGGATAAAACTTTTTTGTCTTTCTTTTAAACTACCTCCCAGTGCATCAGCGGTATGTCTGCGGACTTACACACTAAAATCTAGGTTTCGATACCCGTGGTAGGCAGAGCACAGATAGCCCATTGTGTAGCTTTGTGCTTAATTCTAAACAACCAACCAAATTCTTTTAAACTTATTCTCATCATTTCAAGCTGATGATGATTCTTCTAATTCATTTTTAGGCTTAAAGTTTCTAATAGAATTATTAGCATAAACCTTATGCCTCACTGTTTTGGGTTTCATCTTCTTTTGGTGTTTAAAACATTATTTTTTGGTTATATAGCGTAATTAGAAAACATGCTTTGTGCTTTGTATAAAATGTTGATGGATATTTGATATAGTCACAATGTTGAGAATGAATTCCAATGTTAGAAAAGAATAACCTCAACAGAGTTTCATATGATTTTCGTAAAGTCGTGAAATTTGGCGTGATACCACTCGTTTTCCACTGATTAAAATCAAATAAAAATAAAAAGACCAACTGTATTTTGTGTGTGTCTTTGTGTAATGCTTATATTAGAATCATTTTTATTTTGCACTATTCTAATTGAATTTTAGAAAAGTATCTAGAATATTATTTTTATTTTCTTAATGTAAAATTGTTTCCTTTTTGTGATGAAGGAAAAATTGGGTGAACAGTTATCACTAAAGGAAGGGTGGGACATCTGGAATTTTTTTAACAGGGTTTGTACGGTTAGTTTATCTGATATTTTTCCCTTTCATTAAATTAAACACAACTTTCAATAAACGCAATATTGTTGAGCTGTGAATATATTGTTAAACGCGTTTAACAAAGCTCATTGTTTTCCGTTTAAACTCCATGGTAGTCATTTCACTATTTGTTATAAAATTTGAATGTTCAAAGTCTTAGTGGTTGTTCTTAGAAGTAAGTAAAGAAAAAAGCTAACAATATGAATAAATTCATCTTTTACGAACAATACTTAACCCATTTGTTTTTTGTACTTTTATAACTCTTTCATGGTTGAGAATTCCGATCCTGTTCAACGATATCACGTCTTTCCAGACTCTTCGATCTGGGTGCCAACAAACTGATTACTAAGTCAGATTAGTTATAGTTTTGAATAAACTTTGAGATCCATACTAATGACCTTTCAGAGGATTCCTATAAAGATTCACAGTGCTATATTTTAATGTGTTAGTTGTGAACGTATATTTTTCATGGTTGACTGTTTCTCAAGAAGTTAGCCTGGTTTCAGGACGAAGGTATCAAAGTGTTTAATATCAAATACCTTCTTGCAGTTCTAATCATTGCACGCAAGTTTTTGTTCGCTTGTTTGTTTTTGTTTCTGTTTCTTGTTGTTTTCTTTTTACTCTAGTTTCGAAATGATTCAAGACAGGGGTAAGAATGAACCATAAAACGTTTCAAAACTGAGAGAAAATGCAAGAGGAGCCCATACGTATGTGACAATGTCAAACACATGAACATGCTGTTTAAACGCAATCTAAGATATTATTTGACTCTTCCGCTTTATAGAAAGATCCCGCGAACGCAAAAAGTTATTTGCTTCACTAAAACATCATAAGTTTCACGCCACTAAACATCTTACTCAGTGCGTCCACAACTCGTATTTATGGAAGAAAGTTAAACATAAACGGGATCAATTTTATTAATTCTAGCCTAGTTCTAGTCATTTGTTCCAGAAAGGATTTTCTATAATTACACTGGAAACAATTATACAGTTTTTGTTGATAGTGAAATAAAAAGTGTCACTTATACCCTACTTTATACCAAAGGACAGTGTTATATTATCAGCTCAAATGAAATCAAGCAATACATTTGCCACTTATTGTTGTATTCAACCGTCCACCAATGGGACATTGATTAATCTTCGAATTTACAATACTAAAATTAAGAGTCCGATTCTCCTTGGTGGACACAGGTGGAATCCCCATACGGCTTTGCTATAAAAGACACACGCACTTGTCTTCAAACAGTACTGGATTTTAAAAGTAAGTATTATTCATCGAGTTATATATAGTAATGTAGTTAATACGTATTATTGTAATATTCTTGATTTTACTATGCATAATACCCTCTGATGTTCCTTTAAATACTCTTGGGTGAATCTGTTTGAAAGACATCATTAGATTTAGTTTTGATATTGTTACGGAAAAATAGCTGAAAGCGTATTCTGTTGGGCTTCATGTAAGGAAAACAGATTGTATATCTCAGTTCTTGTTTTAAAAGCGAATTCGAATTTGCTGAATAACCAAACTTGAATTTCCCTCATTAATTTTACACTAATTTCTCCAGCGATATACAACAAACAGTATTCTGAATAAAATTATACGTAATGAGTTTAAATACATTCTAGCAACTTTCACAAACGACGGCAGGTTAATAAAACTATATTTTAAAACTTTCTTGCCTTTTACATCATGTTTGTCACACATCACGTTGTTTCACGAATAATTTGACGTATGGAGAAAAAACGTACAGGTAAATTAGTATGTGTTCGGGCTGACATGGCTAAGTAGTTCGGTTGTTAAGGTACTCAACTCGTAATCAAATAAGAATCCCCGTCACACCAAACATGCTCGCCATTCCAGCCGTGGGGAGGTTATAATATGACGGTCAATTTCACTATTCGTTGGTAAAATTGTAGTTTAATAGTTGGCCGTGAGTGGTGATGACTAGCTGCCTTCCTTCGAGTTTTACACCACTAAATTAGGGACGGCTAGCGCAGATAGCCATTCAGTAGCTTTGCGCGAAAATTCATAACAAACAAACAAATATGTTCATCATTTCTCATAGATGACTACAGTTACGTGTTCTTTGAGGTTGTTTTTTTCGTTCATTCGATAACTGCTTACTTCTGTTCAATGATCTGTTATGTTCTTGTGAGGTATTTTGTCTTCTAAAAGCTTTTTTCTACCACAAGACATGTAGAATGAGTTTTATATTGTATTTTAATCTTAACATCCGGCTTCATACGGACTACTTACATTCTTCGCATTTAATATCTATTTTATAGAGTTTAATAAATATGCTAAGAGTCTAGTTCTTAGGATATAAAGTAGAACTTGGCTCGTCTTGAAAAAAGGTATTAGTTAGAATACAAAAATATTTGACATTCTTTGAATATAATACAATATCAGCCCTTGGTAACCGCTGTTGCTGATAAAAGCTAATTGATTCATATCTTTGTTAAATATTATTTTATTGTACTTTAAAATGCTCTCTATTGTGTTTTTTAGGTAAATAGCATCATTGAGTATTAAACTAAATTATATCAAAACATTGGTGTCTGCAAACATTTCGTTATTATGCAGGAGAGAACATAACCAAAAATATCGATTATTCCTTTAACATTTTATCTTGGCATTGTTTCTTTTCTTATAAGTCCAAGCTGCATAATGCGCTTTTTTTTTTTTTTGCGTTACAAGTTTTCAGCCCTACCGCTTAGTCTCTGCTTTCTTTATAACCTTGGAGTCTGTCCTTTGTTGCTTGCTGTATGGTTATTCAAAGATATTATTTTTTTACAACTAGAAATTTAAAAAGTGACAAGAAAACAGTAAAATGTTTCTAACCAATACAAAATTAAGGAGATTTACGAACAGAAGGGGTCAGGCGTGGACTTGTGGTATGCTTACGACTGTGAACCTGGTGATACATGGTTTGTATCCAATTGCCGCAAAAACGTGCGAAGAGTTGGAAATGGTTACTGACATTCTGCTAGTCCATTAGTTCAAAATTATGAACTACTGGTGCAAACAACCATTGTATACATAGTTTAACGTTATTTTCTATTTCTATAGTCTTTTGAAAAATAATGTTAAACTACGCATACAATGTTGTTCACTAAACTATTTTGTGATTACTTAATTATTTTTGTATTACTGAACTATTTTGTTATCACTGAACTAGCTGTCTTCCCTTTAGTCTTACACTGCTAAATCAAGGACGGATAGCGCAGATATCTCTTATATAGCTTTGCGCAAAATATAACAAACAAACCTTTTTGTAAGGCGAATATCCAAATAAATTTTGAAAGAGCTGTGTTTAATGAAAAACTGTACATATCAAACTCACACTAAGATAATTTAATACTTTTAACTGTTTTTTTATCGCGACAAAAGAAAGATTAAAACCCGGAAAGATACCAGTTTTACTGGGACTTCAGTTTACCACAGATACCAGTTTTACAGAGACTTCAGTTAACCTTATTCATAGCATTCTTCACATACACCAGTGTTCCCCGCTGGTAGAGTAGTAAGTCTACGGATTTACAACGTGAAAATCGGCTGTTCGAATCCTCACCGTGGACTCAGTAGACAGCCTGATATAGCTTTTCTATAAGAAAACACACACGCACACACATAACAAGACCTTAGCATGTGCACTATAATCTGGAACTTTTATGTCTAGAAAGTTTATCTATGAATTACAAAAAAACTACCAAAAAAAGAATCAAAACAATTTTTACATGTGTATCACCAGGTGGTTAGGGCGTTTGAATCGCACTGTCACGGTCGCGGTTTCGAATCCTCTCCCACCTAAGGTCTTCGCCATTTCAGCGATATGGGCGTTACTTTGTGATGGTAAGTACCACTATCCGTTGATAACAGAGTAGCTTAGGAGTTGGTGGTGGATGGTGATGATTAGCTGTCTTTCCTTCCACTGTAAATTAGAAATGGAAAACGAGTATATGTCTCGTGAAGATTCGCGCAAAATTCAAACCTTCATTTTCTTAACTGTTTGACCCAGTTCTTGTTATTTTAGTTTGGATGAAACCTTTTAGTTTCAGTTTGTGTAAAACTTCACGATTTTTGTGTTGGTTCAACAATTTCACTTTAGTTTGTAAATAGCCGTTCGGATTTAGTTTTGATAGAACCTTTCTATTTTAGGTTCGATAAAACTGTTTCCTTTAGGAGCGTTTGACTTTAGTTTGGTCACGTGTTTGTTTTACGAGTATTTGTGTTTTATTCAATTTTAAGAAACCTTGCGATTCTCTTTTTAAATCAACATTTATTATGTTACAAGTTCTCCTTAATGGTTGATAGAGCACATGCAACAATAATTTTCCATAATATTCTTTACTTTGAAGCTAAAAAGGCTTAACCAATTTTAGAAGCTTAGATGACGTTGATAAATGATGCACTCCCGGTTACTTCAAAAATTACTTTACAACAATAAATAAGCAAAACTTTTACTTTCTGTAGTTTTATAATGATATTGATAAGAATTTAAAATGCTTCAATGAACACTTTGTCAAGAAAGTATAAAAAAACAACAATAAACTGCCTTACCTCTGCAAATAATATTAAAATTTGTTATTAAATTTCTTTTGTGCATAGTGGTGTATAGAAAACATATTAATAGCAGAAATAAGCCATCTTATAACATCATAATTGTTGTGTTATGAAACTTCCAACTGTTAGTTCGGTTTGTGTTTCAGTGAACACTCTTGAAGAAAATGTAAAAAAGAAACGTTGAGTGTCTAATTACATAAAGAACACTTGCAGTGTTATAAGGTTATTTATTTCTAGGATTAAAAGCTTTTTATTTCTGTCAACGTTTCGCTTTTGAAGCACGAAGAAGGGTTCGTTATTTTGATAGAGTAGGAATGTGCGACTTACTAACTATGGAAAGACAAAGCAGACAATATATTTCAATGATTTTTCGACCAAAAATAAATAATAATAATAAAACTAACATAAGAAGAATGGTTGAGAAATAACATGGAGGGAAATTTTAAAATTTTGTTGACATCATTCTCACCGAATAGTTCCTTTGCCACTAATCCTAATGAAATCGCAACGGTAAACATTAGCAGACAGAGTTTCTTTCTTACCTCGAGAATAAAATATGTTTTAACTTTATTTCCAAAATGTCTAAAGCTCTCCAGTATGTATCACAAATTCGGAAATAAAACAAACCATTTCTGGATTCTAACGAACAAATAGTAAAATATGATCACTTTTCACTTGTATTATTTTAATATATTTCTTTCTGTCAGTAAATTATTTTTAAACATGTTGTCTTATTACCTTTGAACTTATAACATTAGCTGGGTATCTTTGTGTTTAATAACATAAAAACTAAGCAGCTAAAACTTGAGTTTAAAGTGGACTGACTGTTGATTGGCTGATCGAAGGGTCAGGTTTTCGTGACATGAAGAAGTACTTCCCACAAATGCTTTCAGCAGTAAGTGCATCAAAAGAGTAACAGTCAGCCCTCGTTTTTCGGTTCAAAAGAGTTATACAAAGCCATAATGGCATCCGGTGTTGCTGGCTGGTTGGCTTCCCTCTTATCTATAATATAATCTGAAGTTCGAAACGCGATATTTGAATTATACGACTTCTGATCTGTTCGTTTAGTTCACGAGCTCATAAGATGCCGTTCACATGCAATTGAAAAGGAACAATTTTGAAATAAATAAAAGTTTTAGTAACGGTCTTCAACCTGGAGTATAAGACAAATAGGAGAAAACTAATCAAAAATGTTTTTTTATGTCTCTTGAGAAATGGCTGTTAATCACAGAGACTATAAACCTGTAACTTCTGGGATCTTATCTGAAATAAAAACTCTAAGAAACTTCGAAAATAGATAACTTGTAGAACGTGTTAACCTTAATGGCAGAGAAAGAACTTTCTCTTGTGAGATGAGAAAGTGCAATATATTTTTCTTCGTGAACCAAAAGTCAGTTAGTCAATATACATACTATAGAAACTGGAGATCGTTTTGAAATTGCGCTGTCAAGAAAATAGTCTCTGTACAATGTTGTAGCGAATCTCTTTAAATGTCTTTCATTCACGCGCGTCCTTTTTCAGTATATTTTTAAAGAAACAAAAAAGTAAATTGGAAATACGATAAGGATGGTGAACAAAGCTCACCAATATCATTCTTAACGTCTTTTCTTCAAGAATTTAGTTCTCGCCTTGTCATTCTGAACAGTTTCCAGCCCAATATTCAGTGATATATAGTATTATTTAGAGCTTCATTTAAACAGTTACTACTTCGTGAGTCGGAATAAATACATGAATAAAGCTATTCATAAATACAGGGATTAATAAATAAAACTTTGTATTCTACACATACATAAACAGGACATAATTTACAGGTTAAACGTATTCGTTAGTTTGTGTGTTTTTTATGGCAAAAAGGCCCGCCATGGCCAGGTGGGTTAAGGCGTTCGACTCGTAGTCTGAAGGTCGCGGGTTCGAATCCTTGTCGCACCAAACAAGCTCGCCCTTTCAGCCGTGAGGGCGTTATAATGTTCAGTCAGTTCCAATATTCGTTGATAAAAGAGTAGCCTAAGAGTTGGCGGTGGGTGGTGACGATTAGTTGCTATCCAAATGATTCTTCAGATTTTGGGGTCCAGACTACGAACTTACGAACTACTTGTACAAAAATCGTAAGAAAGAGATTGTATTATACGTTTTGGGAGCAGACTACTGTTTTATTGAAACAGTTTTTCTGCACTAATACCAATGAATAATTATTTGTTTTGTGTATAAGATTGTTTACCGGAAAAGGCAAAAATAAAACCTTTTTGTTTTTCATAAGCGTTTGAAAACTCACAATACTACGTCTTTTACTTGTAATATAGGTATTTCTATCAAATGTTATTTACTATATTTTGGAGATATTTTAAACTATATAATCTTATACACAATGTTGGACTTCATTGTACGTGTTTTTTATAGCAAAGCCATACTGAACAATCTGTTGTGTTTACCGAGAGGGATCGAACATCTGATATGAGCGTTGTAATTCAAAAAATGTACCGCTGTCTCATCGGGACACATATTACATCATAAATGACCAGTTAACAGTGGTAATATAACTAAAGCCACTTTTGCAAATTTGTCATGTCCTTGGCATTGTAATCGTCCCTGACACATCTTTAAAAAAAACTAAATATTTAACATTGAAATGAGTTATTCTGGTACTTTGATTATGCTAAAAAAAGTATGACTATTTTTTTCTGCTCAACAACTTCTGTCAAATGATATATTTAGTTTTCAAGAATTAGTCTGAAAAACGCAAACTGCTGAGACATTCAACAATAAGTCGCTATACATAGTTCAAAAACGACCGTGTTTAACGTGTATATACGTTGAAAAATAAGCATCTCTGATAACTATTTTTGTTTTGTTATTATTGACAAATTGAATTTCGTAAATCACTCATGTGTTATTGCTCCATTTATGACAAGCTCAGCTACTTTAACATTTTTTCTGAACTTTTCAGCTATTTGGGTGTGAATAATATCAACTTTAATAAGATTAAAATGCGCATTTTTATATTAATTACAGTGTGTAACGGCTGCTACCAAATATACTTAGACTTTTATTAAATAAATTCATTATTTCCTGTGCAAAGTTATGCCAAATCGGTTTTGAAAAACCAACAGGGACTTAGTACTGAAACATAAGTGTTTAGAAAATTGTAAAAATTAAGGGTTGCCCTTTGAAAACATTTTCTACCTGTCCAGTACAGCGGTACGTCTACGGAGTTACAACGCTAAAATGAGCGGTTCGATTCCCCTCGGTGGACTCAGCAGATAGCCCCGATGTGGCTTTGCTATAAAAACACACACACACATTTTCTGCGACATGATTTGGTCGTGTACAACAGGTGTAATGCAGGAAGGCGCTGCTCACTCACTCATAGTACGTACGTTATTATTAACGTTTGAAACAATAAATCTGGACGTTTTTATGAAAAAATGATCATTATTTATCGGGCTTAATTTCCAAATTTGATTTAAAACTGTTCGTTTTTGCTCTTAAGATAAAGAACTCCAATCCGTAATTTAAGAAAAGAACAAAATTTGCAAAACCATCTTCTTGTGGAAAAAATATTTATCACTGAAGTTAATTTTTAGAAAAATGCTAATTATTATGCCTTTATTCCACAATTTGATAAATAATATAGGCTAAACATAAAACGTGTACTCTTGCACTGTTCAAATACTTATCAAAGTATATATATATATTGTATTAATAGGAAATATGAGTTGTGGTTTTTGTATTGAAAACAAAAACATTGCTTCCAAAAAGTGAATTAAAAAGCAACGAGAAGCTAGCTGGAAGATGTACGCCATCTGTTTTACTTAACTATATTGTATTATTTTTGTTCATTAAACATTATGGAATGATTATATCAACCTTGGAAAAATAAAATAATATTATTAACTTGTGTTCGCTCACGATAAGCCCATGAACCAAGTGTTCAAGTTTGAAAGGAAATTTTTTGTTCCATTTTGTTTGTCTCTGATATGAAATATCTATCCTAAGCTCGTTTCAATGTTTGTCACAACGATTAGAGCTTCTTTTAAAACATTAACTTCGGATTATAAGCTCATACTAAATACATTTAAGCTTATTTACCTACATTATATTACGTATTATTGATAATGGAATATCGGAATAGATTTGACAACTTTTAAAATTATAGGTACTTACAAATCTTACATTTATTGTAGTGTGTCTAGGTGATTTACAAGATCATTTTTCGACATCGACACAATCATATTTAATTTTATGGATGCCAACTGTGGTTTCATTTCTTCTTGTTTTTAGTTCCTTTGGCCAAAAAAAATTTAAATTAAATTCTGAAGTAAAACAAATAAGTATGTTGTAAATATTAGAACCGTTGTTAATTATCAGTATGGAATCGTGTAGCTTTTAAAATTTCAGTAAAATATTAAAAATCTGGTAATTTTAATTAGTTCTATAAACTTTTTTAAAATGAAATGATTTTGAAATTTGAATGAAACTTTTCATTACTTTTACTAATATTAATTGATTTATCATTTTCTTTGTGTCTACTTAGAGAAATTTTTGTTGTTGTTGTTGTTTTGAATTAAGCACAAAGCTACACAATGGGCTATCTGTGCTCTGCCCACCACGGGTATCGAAACCCGGATTTTAGCGTGTAAGTCCGCAGACATACCGCTGAGCCACTGGGGGGCTCTTAGAGAAATACAATTGGCTTATTAATTCATTTGGATAGCTATTTTAATGATGAATTCAAAAGTACTTCAAGAGCTATCTCGTGATGTCATAAAACATGACTTAACTTCTTGCAATGAATACTACTGGTTCACTATTGGTGGAAAGTTGTCCCTAACTTTAAAATAATGTAATTGGTGGAAGGCAACTCTTCAACAACACACATTACCAATTCTTGAATCAGTCTTGTTCGTTTTATATATGTAACAAAGGGCGATACGAGTAGAGAAACCACTATGTAGAGGAGCAAACAACGTGAACCTGATGATGACCGAAGAAGTTCGAAACGTTGTTCACTCCTCTACATAGCGCTTTCTCTATCCATACCAGCCGTATCTACATATATAATTTTCTCTACAAGTGGGTTTTTCTCGTCATCACGAGTCTTGTTCGACTGAATAGTAAGATTTCAACATCAGCTAAATTACACATCTATAGCTTCAAAGGGTAAAAGTATGTTCTCGGGGAACGAGGTGCGAACCATGAAACCTCGAATTCACATCTCAGGCATTTCTAACTTTCTTCCCGCTAAACTTGATATAGATATTATTTTTTTCAACCAGTAAATGTTATAGTTTAATTTTGAACCAAAATAAATAAATTTACTAAAATACGAAATACTTGATTTACCATCTTGTTTTTTTTTCTCAAATTTCGATAAGACAATAAATAATTTGTATTTGGAATAAAAAGTTATAATAGTCATTATTCTAAGATTCTAAGATCTAAAGTAATGTCATTCTAGAAACAAGATAAGAATTATGATGAAATTCTAATGAAGAAACTCTATATTTTAAAGATAAAAATGTAACAACTGGTTATACATTTTCGGTTAAAACATTTTCGAAGAACTTATTTTCTAATACTACTAATTGTGACACATAGAATATATTTATTTTGCAAAGAATACCCCACACCAGTAGGATCGTTATAAGTAATTAATATCAGATAACTACAGCCAATTTCTTGAACATAACGAAATTTTATAATAAATATGAAAACATTGTTTCATAAAGATGTGATTAATAACTCGAAAACATTTAAATGGAAGCAGAAGGTAGTTTTCAATGTTTTCTTATATTAATTGATAATATCAAAATTTCTATTAACCCACTCTGTCTTTTAAACGCAATCACTAAAAAATACAATGCCTTTCAAATGTATGTGATGCTGTACAGGAGGTTTTAATTAGACAGAATGTCATCGACTTATCGATTTCTATAGAAAAACTTTTTTGTTCGTTCAAGGCTAACAGCAATCTTCCATGAACAAAATTCATCAACTAAATAGATCCCCATGTAAAAGTAAAATAGCATGACAGGCAACAATCTATTAGGCAGAAAGTTTGTTTACTTTTATTAACAAAAAATGTTCTTAATCGACTGTAGTAAATACTGACCTTAAGAAATGTGTCGATATTTTCATTTTACGTGACATGGGAAGAACTTGTTTTCATATTTAAATTGATAGTAGGAGAATGAAACAAAACTTTATTACCACAGTTAAACAAAACAAAAATGTTGCTTTGTTACATATATGCGTTCCTTGAGAGAAAACAAATGTGAAGAGCATGTGATTAAGAACATGAAAAATGTGCATTGAACTTTTGATTACCTCATTAAGCATTACTTACTTCTTTAAATTAACAGACACATGTTCACTTTACTGTAATAAATTAACAGTAAAGAAATTTTTCAAGAGAGTTGTGGGATAAAGAGCTAGAGTTGTAAGATAGATAAATGAACATAAGGAAGTAAAGTGTATTATGGATTTGTTTAGTATTAAGTACAAAACTACACAATGGGCTATCTATGCTCCAGCTCTGTGAATCTGAAGACATACTACTCTACTTTGGTGGGCGTATGTGTGTGTCTGTTTAAAAGCAAAGCCACATTGAGCTATCAACTGAGTCCACTGAGTGAAATTGAACCCCTGATTTGAGGGTTGTAAATCCGTAGACTTATAACTGTACTAGCGGAGGGCGTGAATTATAGAAAAACTTTGCAAGTGAAAATGCTTTTGCGATAAACAGTTATTTTCTAGGTTTTTAAGAATGAATAGATTTCTTGAATGAAAAATTGGTCAGCGAGGTATCGTAGAAAATATTGTGATGAAATTTTGTGATCAGTAATTGATCGGAAACCTTGTGCTTAACAGTTTGTTTTAAATAAAGTAAAACACTTTTATGATAAAGCATGTTATGGTATTTAGCTGTCTAGAATGGAGTCGTATTTAGCTGTCCAAATTGGTGTCGTTCAGAGAGAAAACGTACAAGAAAATATTTGTATGAGAAAGCGTTTGCAGATCATACCTGTGGGGAAAATAGTTTTATTAGATGAAAGTATACACTAAACTGTATAATAAATATATCTTGTTTCTTTATTCTAAAATGTGGAGTTTTGGATATCTTAAATTCAGAATTAGAAACATGTACAATAATAATCGTTGGTTGATATCAAACACAAACTATACAATGGATTATCTTTGTTCTGCCTACCACAAGTATCGAAACCCGATTTTTTAGCGTCGTAAACGTACAGACTTAATATAAAGTCATTGGGGAGATGGTAACCGTTTTTCCCCTGGTACAGTATTAAGTCTATGGATTTACAACGCTAAAATCAGGGGTTCGGTTCCCCTCTCTGGACTCCCCAGATAGCCGCAAGCAAACACAAACATATGGCAACAGTAAAAGAGATATATACATATCATTTGTTCTTTGTGGACTTGCTAGACATTCAAGTACATTGCTTAAGAAAATCTTTTCACCAAAACAAAAGATGGATTTCATTCTTTAATTCATGTAACAAAACTTAAAATAATTTTATGAGACCATTAGTTTATTTTGAACTTTATTGCTAATTCGTAACTTTACGGCTACTTTAAAACACAATAACCCACATAATTAAGGATATATTTGTTGAAGGTCATAAGTCCATGATATGATTAAACATAGTATTACAGTTACCTATTTTTTTGAGACATACTGATCAATACAACAAGATGAACAGAATCAAAGTAACACAAAGAACCAATATATCTGGTTCGCCTTGAAATAAAGTTTAAGTTAACCGTAGTTTCATTTTACTTTTATTAAAATATGTCAATTAAGTAAAATATATATATATAACATGAATATATAGTGTATTTATTTTAGGAATATTGATATACAAAGCAGTCAAATGATGAATTTTCCTTACGTTTCTGTTATCCTCTTCTTCATCATCTGTCTTTGTGACTATACTATGTGAAACTTATTTTGTACGTAATCATATTAGATTTTTTGTGTCTGCGTTATGAGTTTATAACCCACAGAAGATTAAATTAGAAACTTCAGTGAAATCAACATTATTATCATGCGTTGTTGTTTTATTTGCTGTTTTTGAATTAAGCACAAAGCTACGCAATGGACTATCTGTGCTCTGCCCACCACGGGTATCGAAACCCCGATTTTAACGTGTAAGTCTGCAGACATACCGCTGAGCCACTGGGGGACTTGGATTTTAGCTTTTAAGTCCGCAGATATACCGCTGAGCCACTGGGGGGCTATCTGCTCAGCCCACCGAGGGGAATCGAACCCCTGATTTTAGCGTTGTAAATCCGGAGACATAACGCTGAACAAGTGAGAAGCATTATCATGCGTTTATGAGTTCCTGTTACATGTGGTATACACACACACACTATAGTTTCACAGCAGTGCATTGAGCTGACCCCGAAACTTATCAAATAAATAAAAATATCACGTGTTTAGCATCACAAGTGTCCAAGTGGGAGTCGCCTTAAACTTTCTTGGGAGGGTCTAAATATTATGTGATATACTCGTTCTATTGACTCAAATGGTTAAAAATGAATAATACCATGGGTATTTACCTTTTGAGTTTCTGATGACAAAACGGGGATCGAACACGTTGTAACTCTCAAGTTTATATTCGAGTCACTGTGGACAAGTATTATAGAATAAGAATAACAGTCAACGTTCTCATCATGACAGTTACTTTTGTGACGTTAGAAATATTCGATTCCACATCATGTGGAAATTCTATGAATATATTCTGACACTTCTTACTCTCTTCTGGTACATTACTTTTACAATAATAATAGGTACATTGGAGTTTCTTTTAAGTGGCTTATTATTTCGTACTCTATTAAAGTCTGAAAATATGTTCGAAAAAGTGAAATTTGTGACAAAAAAGAAAACTTAAGACTGGATTCGTTCTATATGTTATGAAGGTAAGCGTAAGGGATATCAAGACGAAAGAGGTAAGAAAGCGACCCGTCTTTGATCAGTCTATGTTTAGAAAGTATGGAGATTACAAAACACACTATTACAGGCTATGAAACATTATGATCTGACAGATGGTTAGAAAGAAAGGAATTGGTGTGGGTTTCAGAAAAGATTATAAAAATAAACACACGAGTTTAAAGAAAAGAAACAATTGGAAAAACAGGAAGACGTAAGAGAGAAATAATAAATAGACGTAGGCGGAGGAAGGAAATAATTGGCTGCCTAGTAAGAAATAAAACTGTTTCTAAATCTATATCTATAATTTGGAGAATTCACGATTTTCGGTCTGTTGTTTCTAAAATGCTTTTTGTATTTGCGGCTGTTCTTACAGACTACCATCCGTGTTTATGGCTGTGATAACAGCTCTAAATGTTGACTCCAACTCAGTAGTATGTATGTATGTGTTTGTGTTTTTGTTATGTATATGTGTAAATATTTTGTTAACGACAACATGTCGTGTTGTGTTTGAATTTTCATTTCTATTATTCATTTTTCCATATTGATATTATTGTTTCGAAGTTTAAACTAATATTTTGTTATTTATTTAGGGTAACATTTAGAACTTTCTTGAGTTAAGTAAACCAATCATATGTTTGTAAATGAGTGCTGGTGACTTCGTGTCTAGACGGGTAGTCTCGTGCAAGAACGGACACGCGCGGATTGCTCTAGAGTTGTATGGAAATTGCGAGATTGTTCGAGAAATAGGCCTACCGGTATAAAAGACAGTGACGAGAGATAGATTCAGTCATCAGTTTTTATTCAAAAAAAGAAGATAGATTCAGTCATTATTCGAAGAATAAGAGTGAGATTCAGGCATCAGTTTTAGTTATTTGAGAAAGATTAAGTGTTTGCTGTGATTATTCAACTTGAATTTGTGACAAAAGTTAGATCTACGGAAGCTGTGATTTTATTTCGTCAATCTCTACAATACATCTGAATTACTGCTTGTGCTGAGAGACGGCGATTTCATTGAACTGTGAACTGTTTCGGACTTTCTTCGTGGGACCAAATTCACACCCTAGACTGGAATTTGAGACTTTAATTTTAGATCATTACATTAGATACAGGCCAGTACCGTTTTGTATTGTGATTTATTTTGAAGTTTGAAATGAGTATTATTTTGTTTTGTAATTAATTTCGAATGTTATAACTTAATATCTGTCACTGTTATTATATATAATTTGTGTTATATCTGTTATATTTGTTAATAGTTTAGTGTAATAAATTATACAAGCTGTTATCTGCGTTTTTCTGTTGCGTTTAGTCTACGAAGAACATAAAACATAAAAAATACGTAACAGTTTTCTTATAGCAAATTCACATTGGCCTATTTGCTGTGTCAACCTAGGGAAATCGAACCCCTGATTTTAATCCGAAGACTTATGGGGACCCCACCTCAGTGCATAGATACAATTCATAATTTTTTTTTAACAAAGTGCAGTCTTTTGTGCTTAAAATTATTCTTAAATAAAGGTTTAAAATGGCGACTAAGAAGCAGTGAAATTGATGGAGCTACAATATACAATTGTGTTAATGTTACGTTTTTTTTGTATGTTTTATGTAGACTAAACGCAACAGAAAAACACAAATAACAGCTTGTATAATTTATTACAGTAAGCTATTACATATATGACAGATATAACATAAATTATATAACAACAATGACAGATATTAAGTTCAAACCTTCAAAATTAATTACAACACAAAATGGTACTGGCCTGTATCTAATAATATGATCTAGAATGAAAGTCCAAAAGTCCAGATCAGAAATCCAAAATTCCAGTCTAGGGTGTGAATTTGGTCCTACGAAGAAATTTCGAAGTTTGAATGGAGAATGACGAAGTTCTTTTTACGATGCCTCCGATGAACGTCTCAAACTTTATCGCCTTCCAATTTTCCCGTTCTTCCCTAAATAGTTCTACACGTGTTGACCTTCAATATAACCACTAATTCGAATGAATCGCAAAGATTGACGAAACAGAATCACAGCTTCTGTAGATCTAGCTCTAGTCACAAATCAAAGTTGAATAAACACACAGCAAACACTTAAACTTTCTCAAACGAATGACTGACTCTTCTTTTTTTCCTCGCATCTTCGTCTGTTTATATATTGTAGGCCTAGACTTCTCGAGCCATCCAGAGCAATACGCGCATGTCCGTTCTTGCACGAGACTTGTCGTCTAGACACTAGGCCGCCAACATTTCATTTACATACATATGATTGGCCTACCTAATTCTAGAAAATTGTAAATGTTATTTTAAATGAATAACAACGTATTTTATTGTTTAAACTTTGAAACAATAATATAAATATGGAAATATAAATAATAGAAATGAAAATTTAAACACAACACGACATGTTGTCGCTTACAATACATTTACACGACATTTACATAACAGTTAATTACTGCTCTTATTGTATCGTCGATATAAAATGTCATTTTGGTTTATGGAACATCATTTTTTTAAACAAAAGCTCATGTGTTGTTGTTGTTTTTATTTTTGATCATCCAAAATAAATAACAATAAAAATTTTGGATACAATTAGTTTATTATATTTTCCAAAAATCCCAATCTCCAGATTAATTACCTCCACTTATTTTAGAATGAACCCCAGCATGACCAGGTGGGTTAAGGCATGCGATTCCTAATCTGAAGGTCGTGGGTTCGCATCCCCGTCGCGCTAAACATGTTCGCCCTTTCAGCTATGGGGGCGTTATAATGTGACGGTCAATCCTACTATTCGTTGGTAAAAGAGTAGCCCAAGAGTTGGTGGTGGGTGGTGATGTCTAGCTGCCTTCCCTCTAGTCTTACACTACTAAATTCGGGACAGTTAGCGCAGATAGCCCTCGAGTCGCTTTGCGCGAAATTCAAAAACAAACAAACAAACAAACAATATTTCGGAATGTAAAACGTTTCGAAAATATTCGTGATAAATCTTTATATTATTCTAAAATAAACAGCATTATCCAAGCAGAAGTACACAAAAATACAACATTAAAAGAATAAGAAACGTAAAAAGTATTGGAAAATATAAAACAGAGAAAATGAAACTGGGGCTGTTAAGACTTACCAATAACGTGTTGTAATCTTACCGCCAAAAGCAATACCAAGCAGTCACTGATTAAAAACAGATAGCTATTTATAATTACGGCGATATTTATAAGCCGTTATCACTGAAACCTTATGTAACATGTGTTTCATAGTTCTCCAGTCAGATATAAATCTCATTTGTATCTCGTTTTTCTCAGAGAATTTAAATTAATCAAACTATAATTGCTCAGGGAAATTTGAAAAAGGCTGCCACAAATGAAACCTGTGTTAACTTAATTAGTATGATTGAAATATAATTCTACGATACTCGCGGATCTAAAATTAATACTGATACACAAAAGTAAATTGCCTACAGCGTCTCGTTTATGAAGTTCATAACCTATCATAATTCAGTGACTATAGAAACTTCTTTACTGCTGGCCCACTAGATGGCAATAGATTTGTTTTTGTAACGATTAGTGGAAAAATGGTCTACTTATTTCGCGGATGTATAGTCCTAGGTTTTAGCATTGCGAGTCCGTGAGCTAACTGGATGTTCACCATGTGATTAATTTCAAAACAAATAATTGCTATTAAAATGGTTTTAGTTAATTGAATTAGTACATATATTACATAAAAATAATCAATGATTTGAGAATAAATTCTCCATAAAGCACGTAACACTAATAGATTAAGTTATTTTGATCACATAAATATATAAATATAAAGGTATTTTTACTCCGTTAATGCAACGATTATAGCTATTGAAAAAAGCAGTTGCCGAATATTTGATGTAGTTATGTATATATTAACATAATACAATATTTATATGCTTCATCAAATGACAAATTAATCTAGAGAATGGGTGGATTTTCCATTCATAATTTAATTATGGCCCTGATTAAATTATTTGTATGTTTTTCACGGGAAAAGCTTCGCTTACAAAGGCAGTATTATAGTTTATTATTATGTTAATTTTAAAGTAATAATACTATGTAACAAAATTTTTACTTTTTTTTGTTCCTGGACAGAAAGTGTTATTTCCCAGTTGCTTATATGTAAAGTAAATGAAAAAGAACTACTTTTTTCTTCAAACTTTGCTTTTGTGACCAGGATAACGAAATGTTCAAATTTACCCATTTTCCAGAACATTCCAGTTGAGTAAATTATAGAGAATTTTCTCGAAATTTTAAGAATTTTCAAGAACTTTTTAGAGTGTTGTAGAACTGAGAACTTACGAGAATTTTCAAGAAACTTTTAGAATTTCTAGTACTTTCTATAGTAATATACATACAGGGGCTCACCACTTCAGTTTTGTTCTAGCTGCCTAAGTAAACACATAGACCTATCTGATTTTATCAAAGATTGCATAAAGAAGCTGCAAGCATTCTCCAGACGCGTTTTACTATGTATGTGGCTAACTTATAAAGACAAGAGCGAAAAAGTACTTTCTGACAGCATATGCTAAAATGTGTGAAGCCTACAAGGCATATTTTGACATGCCCTGTCAGGGATCAAGACAAACCCTGGGCATCTCATTTTACCTGAGAGCACTGCAAAAAAACCCAAAAAACTCTCGAAGGTAAAACGAATATTATTTGCTTGCTTGAATAATAAGATTTAATATTGTACAATTTTTAGACCTTTTAAAATTTAAATATCTTTCGGTGCACATCAAAAAGGACTACAACAAGGTCAAACCTTGCAAGAAGCCTTGAAGTATAATGAGTATGGCTGGGAGGTGATTGGAGACTTCAAAATGGTGGTATTTCTGATAGGTCTTCAAGGACCCTTTTACCAAGTTTCCCTGTTGTCTTTGCCTTTGGGAGAGCAGAGACATCGTAGCGCACTACAACAGGAAGCACTGACCACAACGGACCGAGTTCTCTGTCGTAAGGCACAATGTCAAGTGTGAGCCACTAGTGGATCTCCAGAAGGTGTTGTTCTCACCAATGTACATAAAATTGGATTTTTTAAAACAATTTGCCACACCTCTTGATAAGGAGTCTGCAACCTTCAAGTACCTTCTGGAGTTCTTCCCTTAGCTGTTTGAGGCAAAGGTCAAAGCTGGTATCTTCGTTGGGCCATAAACAAAGAAGATTTTGGAGTGCAAATAATTCGCCAAAATGCTCAGTAGGAAGGGAAAAAAGCTTGGGGCAGCTTTGTCGCAGTTGTTTGGAGCTTCTCGGGCAATCAAAAGGCCAAAACTTATGTGGAACTGGTTGAGGCTCTGGTTAAGAACTAAGGCAAAATTGGCTGTAGGATATTCCTAAAAGTCCATATCCTTGACGCTCATCTTGATAAATTCAAGGAGAACATGGGAGCATACTCAGAGAAACAAGGCGAGCGCTTCCACCAAGATATTCTGGACTTTGAATGCCTCTACCAAGGAGCGTTTTACAAGAACATGATGGTATACTATATTTGAGAGCTGATAGGTAAAAGTGATTTACATTACGGTCGCAAATCTCAAAAACTACTCACTTTTAAACATTTTTGTATAACTTTAGTATAAATACATGTAAATCTTGATTCATATGTTGTTTTATTCAGAATTTATGTAAATGAAAATGTGCAAATTTTTCCATTTTTACATAAAAAGGTTAATTTCTAAATTTAATTATCGTGTTCACAAATGCAAAGTTTGAATAGAATAATGGCAATTTTCTGTACTTTTACAACATAAGGAATTAAAAAATAACACATACTAACCAGGAACAAAATTTGTGTTACATAGTGTAATCTGCGAATATTGTATTATGTAATGTCAAACGTGTACCTGACAACTCATTTTTTCCTTCAATGTCTAATGACTATCAAAATAAAAAAATACGTTTATTAAATATCAGTTGCTTCTAATCCGCGAAAACATATATTTTAAACTTTTACGATTTTGATATTTGAAAACGAACATGTTCATTTACAAGCAAACAAACAAAGAAAGGTGCAGCTGACGGTGTTACCATACATTTGTATGATGTTTTCTATTTATTATATATGAATTACGGAAAGTTTCTAGAATTAGATTCTTCTTTTAAAATCCAGTCTTCCATTAGCAATTATTATATATAATAAGTGTGAAAATTCATCATTCCAAGTTCTATATTAAAGTAAAATAGTTCTTGCTTTAAATTGTTTCAAGTGAGTATAGGAAATTTCATTCTTTGATTATTTTGCCATTTACTTTCAGAATGTATTAATTATAATTTTATACCATGAAGAATGTGGCCCCTTGATTCATTTGTAAACATAAAAATTTATACCGCTGAAAACTGGGTTTCGATACCTGAAATGGGTAGAGAAGTGGTAGCCCATTGTGTAGTTTCGAGTATAAGAACAACAAATTGTAGATAACTGATATGTAAGGAAGCCACAGAAAATTACAAATATTCAATTAATGTTTGAGGTTTTTTTTTCATCTTTATTGCCACAAACTGGCTTCGAAAAATTCGAGTCAAAACTAAAGTCCAGCATAGTTTCGCTACAGTTATTTAGAAAAATCGTTTAATATTTATAAAAATATGTCAACTACTTGTTTATATTCTGACTATTATTTTACGAAATTAAACTGCACTATCTCCTTAATTATATTTCTGATTTTACATTTATTAATATATCGATTCATTCATTTGAGCCATAGTGATATTACGTTGTCATGCTTAAAAATTAATTAAATAGCATTTCTCCTCACTAAAGATAAAAATCTTAGAAAAATTAAGGAAGTTTTGTTATCGATGTCTGTTATCCTTCACATCTGCCAGTCTATGTCTAGTTCCATTAATAATCAGCCATTATAAGAATTTCAGGTGGTTGACTTCTTAAAACAATTAAACTTTATGAATGTGATTTTCTATTTCTGTTAATCGTAACTTCTGCCACGATGTTTTAAAACCGGTTCACTGCCTTCGTTATTGGTCTGAAATTCCTCATTTCATATCTGGCCATCACTGTCTTTGACACATTCATCGTTAACTGGAACAGTGTTATTTTGTGGTACGTGTATGGCTGATTAAAAATTATATATTTTATTCTTTTCTAGCAATTTTTTACTGGAATATTTGTGTCATTTCTAACTACGTTTGTCTTAATTGCAAGTTTAAAATTAAAAATATGAAAAGCTGTCAGCCTCAGATTTTTGAGATTAAAATTATCAGATCATATGGTATAATGAGCAAAAGGTAACTTTCCTATTTTAATAAACAGAATTAACAAGTTCAACGAGTAATTGATATCGATTAAGTTCGAAAAAAATATCTTTATTAATACTTTTATTTAAAATACTGTTTGTTTGTTTTGGAATTTCGCACAAAGCAACTCGAGGACTATCTGTGCTAGCCGTCCCTAATTTTGCAGTGTAAGACTAAAAGGAAGGCAGCTAGCCATCACCACCCGCCGCCACCTCTTGTGCTACTCTTTTACCAACGAATAGGGGGATTGACCGTCACATTATACGCCCCCACGGCTGGGAGGGCGAGCTTGTTTAGCGCGACGCGGGTGCGAACCTGCGACCCTCGGATTACGAGTGCACGCCTTAACGCGCTCGGCCATGCCAAGCCGTTCAAAATACTAAAATACTACAATGAAAGTAGTTGTTTATGTAATTTATTAAAATTATCTAACATAACTTAAAGATATTCACAAAATAATCTGTGAAAATAATCTAAATTAAGGATAAATTATTTCAGCTAAGTAATTATATATATTTTTCTGTTATATAGTTAAACGGAAAAAAATCTAAAAATTCATAAGCCGCAGTAAACATTTTTCTTACATTTTTTATTACTCAGAAGTTTAATGTATCGTTTTTAACCAATAATAAGATCGCACTGAATTACTTACTAAATGTCTAACGCTAATTGTAAACAATGCTTGAATTAAATAAAATTATCGCTGATTAGGTTTTCATTTATAACTGGAAACAGGATATTTTGTATTCAAAACAGTAGTTTTGCTTTAGATTTCTTACAAAAACAAGACTACAATCGCGGTATTTTATTAATATAAAATTTAACGAAGAAATGAATTTTGATTATTAGGTGAAACATAATATTTCAAATCATTACGTCTAAAAAACTACTTCCTCTAAAGAAAAGAATTATCTTTGGGAAAAATTAAGGACCCTAACTTTTATGCTGGAAAATGCAGACACGGTGCAGAATAATTTAAAACTGTCATATAAAATGCTCAAAATAAATTTAATTATGATGTAATAACGTACTAAGGCCATCTTTTAAATGAAGCTTTTAAAAGTAAAGCCTGTTCTCGACAACGTTTTCTGATATTTACAAATTCTTAAACGCCGAAACAAAGTTTATTCAAATGACCAACTTCCTATTTTCGAAAGAGATAGCAGAAGAAAAAGAATAAACGTACCTCCAGCTCTAATTTATGGTATGCATACATTAAACATGATTTTAAACAGATTTTCCAACCTCTTTACCACCGCTCAAATTTTCTAATTAAAATGGCCCGGCATGGCCAGGTGGTTAAACCACTCGACTCTTAATCCGAGGGTCGCGGGTTCGAATTCTTGTCACATCAAACATACTCGCCCTTTCAGCCTTAGGGGCATTATAATATTACGGTCAGTCCCACTATTAATTGGTAAAGAGTAGCCCAATAGTTGGCGGTGGCCGGTGATGAGTAGCTACTTTCTCTCTAGTCTTACACTGCAAAATTACAGACGGCTAGAGCAGATAGCCCTTGTGTAGCTTTGCGCGAAATTCAAAATAAACCAAACCTAATTAAAACGTGTGAGTTTCAGTGATGCTCTTGATGTTTTTTATAATAAATTAATTTTATTGTATAATTATTTTAAATGTGAGTTTTTATTAATTATTACCCTGTAGACCTGATTTCTGTTTTGTTTATTTTTCGCTAAGTACAAAGCTATTTGTATTTTACCCATTGCGTGTGTCGAATTTGGATTTTTGAAGCAAAAAGCTTTCAAACTTACCGCTGAGTCACAAGGGGGCTGTTGATATAGTTGGTTTTAAAATATAACAATAATATTCGGTTCATAAGTAAGATATCAGATTTAAGTTCAGTGACTCTGAAAAATCTACTCCTAAATCCCCATTATCCCTAGGTGACTTTCCGAACAAGTTTTAGTTTTCCTTGCCACCCCCCTTTGTGTGGGGACTAAACTGTATAGATAAGGACATATCCCGGCTCCACAAGTCAACTTCGTCTCTGCTACCTTTAAAACTGTGGAAAGAGTTCATAGAGATACAAACAAATATTTCCTCACATTGTCGAGAGAAAAGTTTAACTGAGGTAATCATAAAAGTACACTTTTATTTTGGTTATTTAAACTATCAACTAATAACTTCCAAGTTATCGAAAAATATGTTTTCAAAGTGTATTGTTTGTCATCAAATCGATTACTTTTAGAATAAATAACGCGTTTTTAATCTTTTAAATTAACGACTGCTGCCGGTAAGACTTCAACAGTTAACTCTTTCCATTATAGATGGCGCTCGAGTTGACATATCAGTTTTATTTTGTTTTTTTTATGAATTAATTGTTTAAAGTTTTCATCGCCTGACGTATCAGAAAAAACTCAAACTGCCACGAACCAAATAAAATTTGATTTTTTTGTTATATATTCAACTTCAGAAACTATGCAATCGATACTTAATTTTTAGAAAATGTATAGCAGATCTCTGAAAAATAAATCTAATGTGCCTCTTAAATCGATTTTCATTATTTTCCTACTTTGAAAACTGTTGTTAGAACATGCAGCATTTTTGCTCTTTTGGCGGGAAGATGTATCGCATAATACAAAGATTCATAAAAAATTATTTTTAAAGAACTCAATTAATGGTAATATCTGAATCACTACTCTCGCATTCAGAAATACATACGTGTTATTTTAAACGTATTATTATCAAATTTGATTCGTTAACACGCATTTCGGCCTAGCTCTGTCTTTTCCCCCGATACTTGTACCTAAAGATATAACCCCCACATAAAGTAAGTCTCGATTTATTCTTCTTTCCTTAGTTAATATTCTCTTGGCATTCTGAAATTGATTTCTTTTATCGCTTTGAATGGTATAGGAAACGCTAAAAGATTTACAAAGAGGATGTAACATTACAATTAATTTCCTTCGTAGCCAGCACTGCAATTAAAGCTTTATTGAGTGTTTTAAACTCTCCACAAACTTTTTAAAATATTGAAACATTCAAAGAAATACAATTGCTGTTCTTTTGAATTGAGCACAAAGCTACACAATGAGCTACCTGTGCACTGTCCACAACGGATAACGAAACCAGTTTTTAGCGTTGTAAGTCCACAGACATTACCCTGTGCCTCTAGGAGGCTCAAACAATACAATTAAACCAATAAAAGTCCTTACTTTGCGTAGTAACAAAAATACTGTGTTTTGCAAGACAAAATCGACTTTTAAAAAGATAGAAACGGCATTACTAGGACTAGTAATAGTAGGTTCAATTATAATGGGCAAGTTCTATTAAGTAACAAATTTCAGCCTTTAATTTGTGCAGATGAAGAACAAGGGAAGGAAAAGATAGATAGGGGTGGAAATAAAATAAAAAAGTAAGGACATGGTTAATAGATAGTCTGTGAGGAAAAGAAGGAGAAAACAATCAGAGTATGCTTTCCACGGACAAGGGTTAAGCACATATCCAACAGAGCAAGTGATATACTGAAGGGTGCTAGTAGTCAGTCAGTCAGTCATTGAGACTTACGTAAGGGCTAGTGCATTTGGAAAGGGAATATGTGAGAGAAAAGGGTCAGAATAACTTAATTCTGTCAAAGATACTTGCATGACTTAATTGTATGGATAAAATTATAGGTACGTCACTAAGAATAAAAATGTTTGAATTTTTTTGATCATTTCAATGAGAAAAGGGAGCCTTTAGTATTGGATAGTTTATATTTAAAGAAGGCAGTGATAACTTTGTTGACTCAGTTAAAAGAGCAGCTTTGTACTGTGAATGGATAGAGTCAGAAAAATTAAAGAAACAAAATGTAGAGAAAAGCGCCATCTAGAATTAAAACACTCAGTTTATAAACCATATGTTTAGTACTTTAGATTTTTTTTTTGAATTAAGCACAAAGCTACACAATGGGCTACTTGTGCTCTACCGACTCCGGGTATCGAAATCCGGTTTTTATCGTTGTAAGTCTTCAGACATACCGCTGAGCCACTGGGGGGGGGAGACTACTTCATAAATGCAAATGATTATATTGCGATCTAAACCTTGACCAAATTTCAATTTTTTTACTTCTGTAGATGGCGCAAGAACAACGAAATAGGTAGAAAAAATGTAGGGTTGGTCCATGTTTATAATAAATTATTTAGTGTAATTATTTCACTGTTATGCTTATTTTATTTGCATATATGTATTGCACAAAAGCCGTTTTAAATTATTTGTATTTAAAAAGGGTTAGCTAAAGATATAAAAATTGATATTGTAGATGTTTAAAAAACAATAACGTTAAACAAATTATCAGAGTTGGAGTATGGTCTTCGAGAGATAATACAGGAACGCTAATATCTGATGATTATGAGATGGCTGGGCTAACTAAAGAAATTTAAAAACATTCTAGTACCGAACAGTGTGTTACGTATTATATATAATTCATCCCCAGATTATTATGTTACGCATTACAACTTTTCCCGCGACTCTCCAATTTATTAAGTTACGTATTACGATTTCAAATAACTGAAAATTTTAATCTTGATTTAGAAATTAATTAAATATCAATGTGTATCAAAGTTATGATATTTGCTAACAAAATTGATACACATAATTTTCATTCTTCACAAAAATATACTTTAATATAAAAAAATAGACAAACAATTTATAATAATGATTATTACAAATAGTTAATACACAAAATATTCATATGCGAAACATTTTACAAACTCACAAACAATATGGAGTTTTCTACCACTTCTAGAACTGATTATGTTCCATGGTCCACGTACACCAGGTGCCAATTACATTTTATGTTGATACACAGGTATAATTCCTTTAACGTGAACGCTAGTTAACTATATTGCAGTTTGGCCTAATGCTGTTTACAAGCTCATTTTTTCACAAGGGTTTGTTTGTTTGTTTTGAATTTCACACAAAGCTACTCGAGGGCTATCTGTGCTAGCCGTTCCTAATTTAGTAGTATAAGACTAGAGGGAAGGCAGCTAGTCATCACCACCCACCGCCAACTCTTGGGCTACTCTTTTACCAACGAATAGTGGGATTGACCGTCACATTATACACCCCCACGGCTGGGAGGACGAGCATGTTTAGCGCGACGCTGGCGCGAACTCGGGACCCTCGGATTACGAGTCGCACGCCTTACGCGCTCGGTCATGCCAGGTCATTTCACAACGGAAGATAGATATATAATGTACTCGTAGAAATACTAGCGTCCGAAGTTAATTCGATAAAATTGAATGGTTTGTAATGTTTTAAATCTACAAACCTTCCTGGGCAAATTCTGTAGTTTTCCGATTTATAAAAGTTATAATTAGAGTTTCCAAGGTTTATATTGTATTGAGTAGCTGACAAACAATATAAATGTCTCTTGACTTGTTTTTATATATCAACCACGCGAGATTCTGGAAAGCTGAAGAATGTTCGAAGACACGCTGGTAAGTTTGTAAACTACATATTTTTTTCCAGCTCTCGAGAATCATCAATAAATTTAGAGAGCAGATGGGATGTGCACAATACACATCCAACAATATGCGTCACATGCATGAAAATATACCGAAAGAAACGTAGGTATTAAAATAAATGTGTAACAGTAAATCTGTTGCACATGGAAAGAAGATTTAAGAAGATAATAACATTTCTGAACTTCTTAAGAAGATATTGGGGAACTTGAAGAATGATAAAGATTCTGGTCCAGAAAATATTTATTAAAGTGTTTTGAAGATGGTTACTGGTGAGATATGTGTGAAACTTTTGTTTTTTTCTAAATTATTCTATGTTGGGGTACCGGTTGTGTAGATGAGGGTAAGCGTATGGATTTGGTGTATCTGGATTTTCAGAAAGCATCTGACAAAGTGCCACAAAAAGCTTTTGCTGAAGAATTATATTTATAGGTGTTAGGGATATGTTGGTTCATTGGATGGAAGCTATATGGAAGGAAGAAAGAAGAAAGTTGCTATTAATTGAATTCAGTCGAACTGAATTAAGGTCACGAATAACACGACCTTTGCTCTTTTTTATTTTCCTCAATAACGTACATTAAGAAATGATCAATACATTATTTAAACTCGCAAATGTGTTCTTAGTTTTGGTTTTGCTGGCTGTGAGGAGGATGTTACTGCTTTGCATATAAGTGGCAGATGACTTTTAATCATAATAAAGGGAACGAACTTTATATGGGATATGTCTTATGGGAAGATACGATTCTAGTGTTTTCGTTGATCTATCTGCCTGTTAATCCACCCGAGCAAAGTGCTGTTGCAAGTTATAGGGTGAATAAGATGCTAGGTTATATGTACAAAAGTACTGGTTAAAATCTGTATAGATAATAAAGTCATTGTGTAGATCATTGATTAAGCAGGATTTGGAGTATTGTGTTCAGTCTTGAGCTCTTTACCTCAAACGGACATTGAATCTTGTAAAGCATCCTAAGCAAGGTTACTGGGATACTTGACATTGAAAGAGAGGCTACACAAAGAGGGTTAAGGTATATGAGGTTGTCTGTTTTTGTTATTTTTTGAAAAGAATTAGAGAGTATCTTACTGAGGTGTTTAAGTAAGTTAATAGTGTTTATACATCATATTTTTCTTATTTAATGGTGACAATGAAAATACTAAAGAACAAAAGCATGAATTTCAAAAGGCTATGAGTAATCTTCAGCTAAAATAACTTCATTTGTTTTGCTATAAAGAGTTGTCGGTTTTTGAAAGTTGTCTTCAGTTATGGCAAACACATTCAATTTATAGGTTTGATAAATATTTGAGAGATAACGACTGGTTTTTAAGTGTTTTAGTTTTATTTTAGAATTCAGTAAGGTTAGAACAACCAACATTCAATTCAAAGGTGTGATAAATATTTGAAAGATAAAGACCGGTTTTAAGTGTTTTACTTTTATTTTAGAATTCAGTATAATTAGAACAAGCAACATGAATCAAAATGACCCTTAATGTCCTAAAATTATATGTACAAATATAAAAAATTAAGCACTAAACCTCGGTTAAGATAAAAATGTGTAATGTTATATTGCGTTCTTTCTTTAATGTTAGTTTCGTTAACGCTGTTGGTTAAAAATGTTCAATGTATGTAATATAACGATATTTTTATCGTCAATTTATTTATTATACATATTATTTTAAGATATTATTTTAAGGATTACGTGAATATTTGCATGGTAGGTTCAGTGTATTGATTTAAGTCACAGCTAAATCTCTTAAGCAAGCAAAACCTTGTAACGTATTACTTGGATTACGGCGGAAAATATCCATGACAGCAAAATTAATTAATGTATTTTTGTTATTACGTGTTTTAGATTCTATGACATTGCTTTCTCGTAGTTGTACATTACAATTACTGTGTTGTTTACTGGATTAAGTTTTGGTCAATGTAGGCAGCTTGTTTTGATAGCACGGTGCTGACAACTGTCAAATTACTTGCTTGTAGTATAGTTTAAATTTGTATAATTATGAGAATTTAATATTATTATAAGCTAGCAGTTAATCGACTAAACATTGGGAGAAAAGCGTTGGCTTTCAAAGATGAAATATTAGTAGTCATCATTGTTAAATGCTGACATCTCTATACTTGCAAATTTTTATAAAAAACGAATACAATATAAAAACATGAATGGTTGAAAAATTTAGAAAAAAAAGAGGGGATAAAATTGAATGCGAAAAATCCACTTTAAACTCTTAAAAACCACGTATAGAAAAGTAAAAAAATGACTAATAAAATTTAATTATCAATAATATAACTGGGCCCAGCATGGCCAAGCATGTTAAGGCGTTCGACTGGGTCGCAGGTTCGAATCCCACTCGCACCAAACATGCCCGCTCTTTCAGCTGTGTGGGCGTTATAACGTTACGTTCAATCCCACTATTCGTTGGTAAAAGAGTAGCCCAAGAGTTGCTACTGGGTGGTGATGACTAGCTGCTTTCCCTCTAGTCTTGCACTGTTAAGTAAGGGACGACTAGCGAAGATAGCTCTCGCGTAGCTTTGCGTGAAATTCAAACAAACAAATAATATAACCAGGAGGTTCTAACATATTCCCCATATCTTGCAGTCATTATGCTGAAGCTTTAAAGTTTTGCTCGTAAGATCCTTCTGAAATACCACACAAAGAAATTCGTAATGCATATCTCAAAGTCAATTAAGGTCATTCCAATGAAGAATTTTTTGCATATACTGAAAAACCAGAATGAGCCAGGCTGAGATAATACAGTTTGAAACTTGATAAAATTACCAAGAAATCGTAATGTATATTGTAAAGCCAGTCTGAACCTAGAATAACTGATTAAACAAGTCGAAATAGATATTATCAACCAATTTATACCTTGTAGATATTTCTAAACGGAAATAAATCGTTCTAAATAGTAGGAACTATCAAAATGAGTTTAATCGAGATACGTCACGAAGTACAGTAGGTATTAAAAACAGATTGGACTTTTATGTTCTCTCGAAATACTCTAAAAACAGTATTTTTTTTTAATTTCGCGCAAAGCTACTCGAGGACTATCTGCGCTAGCCGTCCCTAATTTAGCAGTGTAATACCAGAGATGAGGCAGCTAGTCATCACCACCCACCGCCATCTCTTGGGTTACTCTTTTACCAACGAAAACTTGGATTGACCGTCACATTACAACTCCCCGTGGCTGAAAGGGCAAGCATGTTTGTTGCGACTGGTATACGAAATCGCGATCTTCGGATGATGAGTCGAACGCCTTAACACACTTGGCCATGCCGGTCCAGCTGTTGTTGTTGTTGTTTTAACTTAAGCACAAAGCTACACAATGGGCTATCTGTGCTCTGCACACCACGGATATCGAAACTCAATTTCTAGCGTTCTAAGTCCGCAGACATACCGCTAAGCCATTGGGGAAGGGTCGCCAGCCCAGCGTATGTGACTTGTAAAACACTTCATTTAGGATTTTGTAGGAACATGGATTCAAGATGTGGGTTTTTGGTTCAACATCTATATTTTTTTCACTGAAGAAAAATGACTTGGAAATTAATAAAAAAGAATTATTACAAATGAAAATATCAAATAAAAGTTAACTTAAACTTTTGGAAATCTTTTATTTATTTATCTTTAAATAGGGTTAAAAAATTACTCTCAAAGAGTCTTAAAATAACAGAAAATAATTAACAATACGAGAACAATGAACGCTAACCCTTGCGGGAGTTATTATGTTTCGGAAGATAATAACACGCTAATTATAGAACCTCATGCCAACGCCCAAGCAGGCTAACCAGTAGATTGTTATCAGCCGACTTATAAGAAGAAATTCAAATATTTTTAGTAATAAAACGGAAAGATAATTAATTTGTTATCAGAATATTTTTAAAATTTCATTTAAAATACAATTAATGTACAAATAACAGGATAACCATTCTCGATATACCACATTTCGATAGTTACTTAGATTATATATAAAGGATAACAAATGTGACACTAAATTTTGCACCTCTTACACAACCATGTAATTAAACGTTATTATTTATACGCAAAAATACGACTTTATACGGCCTGGTGATCCTGGCACTTGATGGACAATTTGCTAGTTGATGATTTCAAACCTGTCAGTAAACATGCTCAACTTTAAGCTTTGGGGTCGTTATAATGTACAGTGGATCTAAATGTTTGATCAAGAGTACCCCAAGAGTTGAAAGTGAGTGGTGTTGACTACCTACTTACCTTCTCTCTGGTCCATCACTTCCAAATCAGGGACATCTGAAGCAGGAAAGCCCCGAGTTACTTTGCATAATGTTCAACTAATCAACGTGCTGGCACCAATACTATAAGTGTAGTGAGTAAAATACAATACTTATACAACTTATTGTTGAGAGTGAAAAACGTCAGTATCTAAATACCAATATTAATATCGAATATCAATAAGATATATGGTGTCTTACACCCACACGCTTTAACAAATAATTATACACAGTTTGCAAACTGTGTGGACATGGACATTGTAACTGTGTACCTGGAAAATATGAAAATGTTATTCTAATAATATATTAGTTGTACCTACAGTTCTTTACCTTTTACTTATTGCTGGCCCCCCAGTGGCTCAGCGGTATGTCTGCGGACTTACACGCTAAAATTCGGGTTTCGATACCCGTGGTGGGCAGAGCACAGATAGCCCATTGTGTAGCTTTGTGCTTAATTCAAAACAAATACTTATTGCTGTTTGGTAAAAATCAATACATATCTATGTAAGTATTTTAAAGAAATGTATACTGAGTAATTTCAAAACAAACCTCATATTTCAAATAACTGTATGTGAAAGTACTCATCACGAGAAACGAAATATCATCAGAGGTGTATTGGAATGATGAGTTTTGTCCAGGAAGGTTTGATCACAATAGAAGTTTGTTCTGAAGGTGTTTATATATCCTCTACCATTCTTGATCAGCACCTTAAAGTACCCGAAGATAAAAACTACTGCAAGCATCGTTTATTTTGGAAAGTGTACCCTGATCCTTATATTATCTTGTAAACGATTTATATTTTAGTCAAATCACCAGCACGTGTTACTGATTGAGAGTTGTTGTTTTGAATTAAGCACAAAGCTACACAATGGGCTATCTGTGCTCTGCCCACCACGGGTATCGAAACCCGGATTTTAGCGTGTAAGTCCACAGACATGCCGCTGAGCCACTGGAGGGCAACTGATTGAGAGATAAATGAAAAACAAAAGCGATAGTGGTTTGAGAAAAAATCAAAATCGTTAAGCATTTAGTACAATAAATAATTAGCTATACTTATTATTTGTTTCGCTCAAAGTAGCTTTCAGTAGTTGGTTCATGTATTGATAGGCACCAAGAAGCACAAGATACTAATCAGGTTGTGCCCCTGCGGGTATCGAAGCGAGATTTTAGTATCATGAGCTTTCAAACTTACCTCTGAGCAACTGGTCTTGTCGGAATTAATATTAATGATTTCGAAACAGTGTTATGATATTACATCTAATTTTTACTGTATTCAACTTGTATTTCTTAAAGTATTATCAATTTTAACCATTGTGTTTTCTTTATGATCTTTTTCTATGCTTTGTTACTTGCATAATTTAATATTTGTTACTTTGATCTGAAATTAATTTTCGATACCTTGAGCTAAACGACTACTTCATTATCTCCATGTTTTAGGTGTTCATCTTTGATACAGAACTAGTGGTCAGAGGGAGGACAACCATTCATTAGTTCCCATAATAAATATACTTAGTAATCTGAATATTGTTTCATTTCGAAGACCAAGTTCAAGAGATCTCAAGTTCCATTTACACTCTGATCAAAATTTGTTTTTGAGTTATACTAGTTTCAGACAATTCCAGATGAACACAAGTTAAACAAACAGAGATAAGGTGAAAATTTGGCTAGAACCTTTAGCCATTACAGTTAGTCTTAACCACGTTACAAAAAATGATTTATTTTCATTGAGTGCTCAGAACTGGAAGTTCGTAGCGTGCTTCACAGCATATAACACGCTCGAATAAATAAACCTTCAGACAGTAGCCCGACACTTACCCAGTAAAGCTGCTACGTACACAAACGTATGTCCTATGGGATGACTTTATAAATAAAGTTTATATTACTTTAGAAAACTCACCTCAGGAAACTTAGATATATCTTTATTTTCCTGCGTTATTGCTTTTATGGAATAACAAAGCTGTACCCCCAGAACAGCGATATTAGATTCTCGTAAGATATAGTCATTAATATAAAAATCCATCAAGCAATTACACGTGCACACTACAGGTGTGTCTACGTTATAATTAAGCACTTTTACGACAAGAGATATGTTTTATTGTAATTTTTAATTAAATAAAGTGGGGATAATTCGATTTTCATTTGAAACCTACAAACTTTAACTAATTATCTGTGTACATGCAAAGTGATGAGCTGACAAGCCTAATATCGCTGTTTGTTTGAAAAAAAATTATGAACAATCACGACCATTCGTATTAAAGAAATTTGCTATAAAATTCGTATTGTGTCAAAAACGAAGTAATAGAATTAAAACTTAACTCCTTCAGTACAGTACCTTGTGAGCGACATTTTCATGAACAATTGAAAATCCTTCCTCAGCCTTACATTGTGTTGTCGTTCGTAATGTTGCACGTTACATAAGGCTCAGTTTACTTAGTGTTTTATGATATTCTATCAACCGTTCCATATTATACTGAGAATCAATCGATCTCCGTCTTTACGATGTACTACCAGTCAAACCATTTGCTGTGAGACAGAAAACTGTTATAGATAGCTTCCACAAACACTTCAAAATCGGCAAATTGTTGATAAAGATTTCCGTCGTTAAAACGTTTAGATGGCTTGATAGATATACTGACAGATCCCATATATCTACTTCAGATAACGTTTCAAGGCTTTTAGTAGGTTGACTTTCAATTCCCTAGATTAAGTTTTCACTCACCATGGAATAAATATTTCCTTTGAAAATTACAAAAACTAGCAGTATAGTGTTCATCAAACTACATACATTGTTTGGCAACCAAAAAAAAAACACAAGAGTGACAGTAATGCTCTTTATATATCAAATTAATATGCACTGTAGCGGGCTTTCAAACTATGAGTTTTTTCACTTCAGACTTTTCATTTCCGAAACATTCTAAACCAATAAACATGAAATAATAAGTCATTGAAATGACAAAGAAAGTTCTGGTCACAAGTATTTTACAGAGGTTTTAATGTAAGATTTGACAATGGTCAAAACTTAAATATGTTTTTGACCTAAGATTCTTAATGTAGGTAGCTGTTTCTTAATTTCGCGATAAGCTACACGAGGGCTATCTGCATTAGCAGACCTCGATTAAACTGTGTAAGCCTAGAAGGAAGGCAACACGTCACCACCACCCATCGTCAACTCTTGGGCTACTCTTTTACCAACCTATAGTGGGGTTGACCGTTACATAATAGCGCCTCCATGGCTGAAAGGGCGAGCATGTTTGGTGTGTTGGGAATTCGAACCCACGACTTTCATATTATGAAGGTGAGATAACTTGAAAACTATAAATTGCTCAGTCTGGTACTCAGTCTTGTGTGATAAATTTGTCATTGATGAATGGTTCACACGGTCAACAGATGTGTAATTCAACTTAATGTTGGATAATTAAAGAGAAATAGCAGGAATAGGGCAAGGTTTGGATGATAAACCTTATTTGTTAATGGCTGTTCTAACAAAAAAATACACCGTGGTTTCTTCCAAAATTTTAGAAAATGCTATTATAGAATAAGCGGCGAAAAAGCCAGCTATTCCCTAATCTTACCGTTAGTAATTTAGTCAATCTGCCATCGATTATATTCTAACAAAATAGTCGAGTACATAACAAAATAAATATCAAATAATAAATAATAGATTACAAAGAAGAATTAATACTAAACAATATATAACACATTTTAGAAGAATTAATACCAAACAATATATTATAGATTACAAAGAAGAATTAATAGTTAACAATGAATAGCACATTACATAAAATAATGAATAGTTAACAATGAATAGCACATTACATAAAATAATGAATAGTTAACAATGAATAGCACATTACATAAAAGAATGAATATTTAACAATGAATAGCACATTACGTAAAAGAATGAATACCAAAGAATAAATAATAACTTACATAACAGAATGAATACCAAACAATAAATAATAGATTTCAAAGAAGATTGAATACTAAACAATAAATAACACATTACATAGCAGAATGAATACCAAACAATAAATAGCACATTACATAGAATAATGAATACCAAAGAATAAACAGTAGATTACTCAGCACAATTAATATAAAACAATAAATTCTGGTCGCTGGTAGTAAAATAGAAAATAATAGGAACGAGCGTTAAACTAGGGGTACGCAAAGAAAAAACAGTGGCTTTAGATGATTCAAGTTGCTACTTAGTTTGAGTAAAAACTGACCTACACCTGTTCACTGTTTTACCACCAGGTTCGTTGCTATTGTAAACAAACAGATCAATTTGGGCTTAAAAGCCTGATATTGACCTTGTCTAGAAGTGTGACTCCCAATTACTTTATCTCTCTCCACAACACATGATGTCAACAAAGAGAAAAGTTGCTTCTTCCCTTGTTACCTTAGCAAGGTTAAAGGTGTGCATTTATTTAATGCCAAACATGTTTGTTGTTGCCTTTTTCAAATTCCAAACACTGCCTTACAGATTACAGTTCTCTTGATAATTATCTCGTCATTTAATATGCATTCTTATTCTTTAAAATACCGTCTCAGATCGGTAATACATGGGTTCAAAAACAGACCAGCCTTTAACCTAGCGACTACCGTTGATTTATCAACGCCATTTCCTGCTGAAATGACACCGGTTTAGTTACCCCCCGCCTAAGATTCTCAGAGGTAGTTTTCTCTTTGGATCCGAGGATGGTCTCCACGCTTGTCAATCATATTTTAAACTGAGGTCATCACAAACCAGAAGACCAGTGAATTTTCCCTGCGGCCATCATCAGCCGTGTACAGAGGATCCCATCAATCGATCACTCTTACGGTGCCCTGTATTTCAGTCTTCACTAATGAAGGTCTGAATTATTACCAGTTAAAAATCATTTGTATTCGACTCTGCGGTTGGTCTAGTAAAGACACTGACTAATCCTCCACTAATCAGTCCAAATGACAGCATACTATAGCTCATTCCATCTCAAGTATTTACTTCTCGTAGTTGAAGGCTTTAGTTTTGTAAATCCTGTATATATATATTTTTTTTTCAAATATACATAATTATTTACTATTTTTAAAGAAGTAAATATGTCCAGAAATACTGCTGGAGAAGAAACCTGTAGAAAACTAATAATTTTAATTTTTTTCACATACCCCTTGCGACACACCAATATATCTGTGGACTAACAACACTGGAAACCAGGTGTCGATACTTGTAGTAGGCTGAGCGGAGTTAACCTGTTGTGTAATGTTATGTTTAGCTTCAAACTAATACCTTTTTTATTTCGTGTAGAATATTTCGCTCACTATTTTAACAAACGTTTCATTCAAAAATGAAAGGAATTTGTTTTTGAATTTCGCCCAAAGCTACTCAAGGCTAACTGCGCTAGCCGTCCCTAATTTAGCATTGTAAGACTAAAAAGAAGGCAACTAGTCATCACCACTCACCGTCAATTCTTGGGCTACTCTTTTACCAACCTACAGTGGAATTGACCATAACATTATAACGCCCCCACGGCTGAAAGGGCGAGCATGAAAAAATAATGATGAAAAGTTTCTGATTTGAGAGAAAAAGAACGTGGAGATAAACGCCTTTCTCTCGAGTGTTAATATACGTATATAAATGTATCCACACGTTATAAGTTTACATCAAAAATATTTTAGAGATGTTTATTTGGAGATACTGATAAACTGTAAATTGTTTTTAAAATCTTTCATTACTAGCGCAAGTAAACAGAGACCACATTCAACGCAACAAGCAATTGGGAAAAAGTGTGTTTCATTAACAAACAAATGATTTTACTTTATTAGTCCCCCAGTGGTTCAGCAGCACGTCTACGGATGTGCAATGTTAGATACTGGATTATGATACTTGTGGTGGGCAGAGCACAGACAGCCCATTGTGCAGGCTTGTGCTTCATTCATACAAAAAACGAACTTTATTATATTAACAATATATTTTATAAATAACTGAAATCATAGTGTATGAAGTCGTGCAGATGTGAAATCAGAGAAGAGTTGAGGAAACATTATAACTAATAGGCAAAGAAACATTCACAAAATGTTTTTGAACATTTTACTATACTGCATGGCATTTTTTCGCGAAACTAGACCTAAAAGTGTTTTATTATTCAATAATAGGACACTTAAATAAAAAGTTTGGTGGTAGGAGTTTCTAAAAGTTTTAAGCGATATTTCAACATCGTGGTCTAATAATCTCAAAATAATATTCCCTAAGGACTTGAACTTTTAAGTGCGTGCTATTCGCCATATCTACATCAAGAAAAGCCTGCGGCTGTAACCATCTTATCAAAGCGTTTTTATTTAAAATCAGCTTATAAAAGAGGTCAGCCTGTAGATACTACGCTGCCGTTTTCGATCGGGTGGATACCCTTCCGCTAAGATGCTCGAGCTTCTCTATGGTAAATATCTCTGTGGGGTATTTGGGTGCGGTTGAAGGCTGTCAAAAGTTGCCCCAATAAATCACGTGTACGTGGTCGCAAATATAACGATGAAATCCTGATTCTTGTCGTCTGTATCGGATTCGGACACCTCAGGTGACGCCTTAAACCAAGAAGCTTCAGTTTAAATTTGGCTGAGAATTGAGGTTAGTTAAGAGTCGTTTTAATGTAAGGAAAACGTGGTGAAGGACTCAGGTGCTACACTTGGATATTCGCCTCTGGGAAGCGTAAACTTGAGGAACACATTTTAACAAAGTATCCAACATTCATTACTTCATAAAAATGGAGCCATAAGAACGAAGATCAAGGTATTTGTGATAACGTTTTCTCTCAGGGTACGTTGGGATGGCGAAATTCAGGATGAATTGTTATTCAAAAAACAAAAACTATATTATATTGCATTACTGATAGTAAATTAGATATTCGACAGAAATTTCTCAGTTATGATTTCTTAGATGATTACAAACATATTAATTAGAAAGCTATAAAGTCCACTGAACTTAAGAAATCTAAATTTTATCAATGTGCAAGACGTATTCTAATCAATACTCCAATTTGATTTTCAAAAGCATGAGAAAAGTGAAAAAAAGGGACAGAGGAATGAATAATTTCAAGGAGTATATATAGTAACATATATATGGAAATGATATAACGTGTGTAATTTTTAAGAACTTTTGATGTGTGAGAGAAGTAATATTTGAAGATTCATTCAAGCTATGTAATATATGTCAGTCAAGGAAAATTGTTCATTGGTACTCGAATTCCAAACTTCTCGAGCAAATAAGCAAGTATTCCTGTTTGTGTATCTTCTCACTTTTAGCATCAGTTCAGAATGCTAAAATAAGTCCTGAAATTTTAATAAAAATAAAAATAAGTTATTTTGTGAAGAATCTCACTAAAGAAACAAAATAAGAACTAAACATGTTTGACAAAAATAAAATATTATTTCAATTTGTCTAATATTTCTAATAAACGAACAAAAAACTGTTAACTTCTTTTGATTTGTGTATGTGTTTACTTATCGCAGAGCTGCATCGGGCTATCTGCTGTGTCCAGCGAGAGGAATCGATTCTTTTTGTATGAATAAAATTTTTGGTTATGTAAACTATTATAAAGTAGTAGAAGTAATTTATTTTGCTTGTCAAAACAAAAGTAGCGAAATTTGCTAAAACATTTTACATTTATTAAAAGAGCTGAGTTAAAACAAAGAGGTCTGTCATATAAAAGGGCAGATCATGTAAAGATGTGATTTAAAAATGGGTTACTTAGAAAAGAAAAGAAATGGTGAGATTAAATATTATATTTCATTGCAAATAAATGGAGTAACAACGTTAATATAAAAAATAAGGACGTTTCCATAAATTTTTTTTGTTTAAATTATCTGCTCGCATATTAAATACTTACGCTATTTATCTTCGTGTATAACCTGAATCGATGTTTAATATCACATTTTCTATAGCTTGACTATGGTTTTATTTCCTTGTAAAAGATTTTGATTAATTAAAAATATATTTGTATGCATTGAACGTATGAACACGTTTAAGCTTATGATAATTATTGTTTCTAAATATTCACGTTAGATGGCAGCACTCAATCACTATTATTATTTATTGGTGTGTTTTTCTTATAGCAAAGCCACATTGAGCTATTCGCTGAGTCTATCGATGGGATTCGAACCCCTGATTTTAGCGTTGTAAATCCGTGAACGCTTCATTGTGCTAATGGGGACAGTCTTTCAAGGTTTTATCATATAAAATAAAACCAAATATATTGTAAATAAAGACAGCAATTTAGACGTGCATTTAGTATGCTTGTTAAAACCCTATATTTTGCTTTGAAGTATTTAATATTAAAATTCGTTATATAGAGTAAGCGTTAAGAAAACAGCAAAACAATAGCACTATTCAAACGCGCTATGGTTATATATATACACATTAGTTTAATTTGATCATAGATGTTTTAACTATGATTCACATAGCGTAAACTAAATGAGTCTATAAATGTAAGAAAGTAACTGATATTTTAGAGTTATTCTGAAAGTTTCTTTTAACCAAAATTCTTATTTAAGTAGATTTAATCTTTGTGCATATCTATACTAATTGAAATGGAATCGCTATTCCACACATTTAATGTAAGTTACAACGATTTCTTCTTCAAAGTGTGTCATCTTAAACAGTCACGCCCTAAACTAATTTCACTGTCTCAATGCTTGAATAGATAAAATCGAAAAACATAAAGAACATCTGAGTTACAGGCTGGGACAACAAGCGCAACCCAAATTTGTGATCGACATCTAAAGTATAGTACATGATGAATAAAACTAACGAGTTAATTTTTATGGTTATTAAAAACATGTGTTTTTAAATGTGATTTTAAAACGTAGAATTAAACATGAACTTACTTATTCGAAAAAGAACACCTTTATTCATGATTGCGAAAACCTTTTGTTAAACATGCAATGGGGTTCTTCCAAAATATGTCGTTTTTTCATTAAAAAAATGCGTTGCTGCTTAGTATATGAAGTTAGTTATACATATAATTTATTATTTACAAGTTAGTTATACATATAATTTATTATTTACAAAATCATAGAGGGTTAAGGTTTACCCAATCTAAAAGAAACAACAATCACGAGTGTTAACTAAAAGGTTAAAAATGTTTCCAAATTATGGTATTTGCTTATCAGAAGGTGATAATAATAATTTTAAAGTTTGTAAGTTACCATTGTTGACCCCAACATGGGTATTAGAACCTCTTTTTTTTGTTTGTTTTGTACATCTGCCAACTTTCAACTGTGCATTTTTTTAAGTAAAAAGCACCTTTTACAACTACAAATCCCATGAATGAAAGCAAAAGGTATATTTAATGGTGCATTAATATCATTAAGATCATTTAAACATCGAATATTTAGGGAAGAATCTCGTAGATTAATGACCTTAGGATTTAGATACAGCTGTCCCAAATTTTGAATGAATCCAAACATTTCTTGACACAAGGACTTTTTTGTGACTTCAAAGTGAATGAAGAGATTGATTCTCAACCTTATAACACATCCATAAATAAAAGTGCAGAAATTGTACACTGGTAATGTTGCGTGAAGCCTGAACCATCTGTTTCACATTCCAGCTCCTTAACCATAATGACCTCATTCAGAACTTCATTATTAAGATTGTATCTCTCCCAGAGTCGTCTTTAGATTAAGAATAGTCACAACTGTCATTGTATTATGAAAATAAAATAAACATTTGTGAGATGGATCACTTATTATATTTGCTAAGGTAGGCCTGGCGTAACTTAGTGTTTAACGTGCTGGTATGCATATTCGAGTGTCCAAGATTCGAACAGGAATATTTCGCTGAAAACCTTCTGCACTTTAGGCTGTGGGGGCATTACAAAAACAACAGCCAATCACGTAGTTCGATTAAGGATGGCTGTATGAGTGGTACAAGAACACACTTTGAAATAACTCAAGTGCTCGTATTCAATGTTTTCGAAGTTATAAGAAAATAAATATTTATAACATTTCTTCATTTATTAAACCCAATACTTTACACGTTCGTTAAGGTTGTGTGGGAATATAAATATTTACCTAATTGTATTCTTCATTTTATGGTTTAATACTATTGTAATATATTATGTATCAAATTTGTGAAGACTTTGATTTGTTATTTCTGAAGTTAGAGTGAAAATGTTTTCGTGATCAGTGTGCTCGAAATTTGAATTTAAGTGTTTAAAAACGCGTTTCACACTTCGAGGCCTTCTATGCACAATACATATGACACCCAAATCCTAATGTTTCAGTCAGAAGAGAGTCAACGTAAATTTTCTAATAAATGCTTTGAACTAATTGCTTTCTTTTAGGTCTATCATTTTAAAATCAGAGATGAATAAATGTAGGTAGCCTTTGTGTAATTTTCTATATCTTTTGAGAATGTTTTTTTCTTTTCAATAACTTTTAAATGGCTCTAAGGAAACTTAGCATATAACATAATTACTCATTGTATACATTATATCCATCACAAAAGTTGCATTTTTGACATTTTTCAGATCGCAAAATATACTCTTCAAAAGAAAGAAACGCAAAAGGGATATTTTTGCTATTTTAAAGAGAAATATGTGTAATAACGTTACAAGTTAAAAGTATGTGATGTTACACGTGTTAAGGCACTGATTGTCAAACCAAAATTACAATAAAAGTTGTGCACTTTCAAAACGGAGGAAAATATCGGATTTTTCGCCAAAATGCATTCGTGTCCAATAAAATTTTTTGAGAGATCTGCATGTTCAGCAAGTGCAACATGTACAAAATCCCTATAAACGTGACGGGTTTTTGTTTTCCATAGCTCAGTGTTGAGCTACTGACACGCAATACAGTTACGCCAAGACTGACTGAAGCATAACGCAAGAACGCCATTGGTCGATTGGAAGCAGGCGAATCTCAATCAGATGTTGCCAGAGCTGTGAATGTTCACCCAAGCACCATTACAAGGCTATGGAATCGTCACCAACAACATGGATCAACTCGTGACCGTCCACGATCTGGCAGACCTCGTGTGACCACGCCCACACAAAATCGTAACATCCGGTTAAGTCACCTTCGGTATAGGACCACCACTGCGACGTCTACTGCCTCAACCATACCAGGGCTGCGTAGGATTTCCGATCAGACCGTACGCAACTGTCGACGAGATTCTTAGGCTCCATGTGCAACCGTCATTGTGAACGTCAACGACGTTTTTCAACATGACAACGCCCGTCCTCACACAGCCCGACTCACCACTGTCTTCTTGAGACACCACAACACCAATGTTCTTCCCTGGCCCTCCAGATCACCAGATAAAAACCCCATCGAACATCTTTAGGATGAGTTGCACCGACGTCTGCGACGGCGACAACCTCAACACAAGACTCTACCTAAACTTGCAGCACCTTTTCAGGCTGAGTGGACAGTCATTCCACAGGATGTAATTCGTCATCTCATCGCTTCCATGGGCAGGAGATGCCAAGCAGTTATTGATGCTCACGGGGGCATACTCGTTATTGACGTTGAGTGATGTTAAGCTTCACCTAGAGAGCGTGAACTTCGCCTTTGCAGACTTTGGATGTTCAGCAGTGAATATGCAAAGTTTCACACATGTCATACAAAACTATCCAGAATAAACTTGTTAACAATATGTCTCAAATTTTGCCTTTTGCGTTTCTTTTTTGAAGAGTAAATATAAGTGCTCGTTTTTCCCATCTTAGACCAACTGCTCATAAAGCTGATCAGTTACTATTAAAACATTTATTAAATTTAGATGTAAACATTTTTTTTTATCTGTGATCGTTTTTAGAACACAAACAATTACATAGCTCAGTCTGTACTATTTACCACACCGATGGAATTTGGTTTAAAAATAATATTTCGTAGAAAGAAAGAGCTTTAATTAAGAGTAATAATTTGTGAACTAAATATGGTTGACTGTAAAAATTGTATTTGGTAAGAAAATATTTTTTTTACTTTTAAAACCAGATTTATAATTTTAATTGGTTAACGCTACTTAAAATAAAGGATAATAAGAGGTTTTGTATTGTAGCCATTACAAAGCGCAAGCACTGTTATAAAACAATGCTAATGATGTTTTTCAATTTATTTTTATGTTAAACAAATACCAGCTGATATTACGAGGTTTGGTGTGTAAGTTCATCCTAGAGTAATCTTTATTGCCCATTCAATAAAACAGAACTTTCAGTTCAATGAATAATTGAAAAACGTTTCCTAACAAGGTACGAATCACTTTGAACTCTATTGCAAGTTGTACACCGATAAGTTAAGACTGAAAATGAGTGAACAGTTGGTGTAACATGGCTTACCTCTCCATCAGAGTTGATTTCAACACTGAAATTTGTGATGCCAAGCATCTTCATATAGCATATAAACTGTGTTTAATTCAAATACAGTCAGATAAACGTACTGTTTAGTCCGTTTCTTGGATAAATTCCTCTTTCGTGAGATTATTAAAAGTTGATTACGGTGAAGGTACGTTATAATATACAAAGAAACACATGTACCCGGCATAACCAGGTGGTTAAGGCACTCAACTCGTAATCGGAGGGTCGCAGGTTTGAGTCCCCGTCACACCAAACATGGCGGTGGGTGGTGATGACTAGCTACCTCCCCTCTAGCCTTAGATTGCTAAATTAGGGACAGCTAGTGTAGATAGCCCTTGTGTAGCTTTGCGCGAAATTCAAACCAAACCCAAAGAAAGATCTTGCCAAACTGCTTCTGCATATGAAATGAATAATATGATATACCTATATCATTTATATTGCTTTTATTTTGACAAGTTCATGTGGGATCGTTGATGGAATGCAATCTACAAGTCTTACCATACATTTTTTTATTGAATTAAAGTGTCAGAACTTTGATTGGGCCTCTCCAAAGCATTGACTTTCTTCATTAGAAACCATCCAGTGTGGCTATGGGTTAGCAATTCGGGTAATTATTCAGCTGAAACACAAACTTTCAACCCATTGTTAGATTATTGGCTGATTTAACCAGTTTCGTTCTAGGATTCGCGTCTACTTTGCATCATTCAACTTACCCTCAATCCTGACAAGATTCCCAGTTTTTGCTGATGAAAAACATCACATCATGATGCTGCCAGCCCTATGCTTGGCTAAACACTTGCAGTAACGTTTACATGCTTTGCCACAAACTTCATACTAGATTTAAAATAATTACTTGTTACTCGACAACTTTAATTAGGGACCAGGATGCTGCTGGTGTATAAACACTGACACCCATCTCAAACATAGAACTTTACAAATCTTTTAAAGTCACTGTTGGTATAACAGTGGCATCCCTAGCCATTTTCCTGCTTGTCTGACTGGTTAGTTTGAAAGGACGACTTGATTTGGGTAGTGACTTGGCGATATGAGGCTCGTTACACTTCTTAATGATGGACTTCAGCATATCCAAAAGGGTAATCAAGGACTTGGAAATGTTCTTGTAACGTTCTGCTGATCTGTTCTTCACTACAATGTTATCCTTTACTTTTCTGGAAAGCTCTTTGGTCCTCGTAGATTGATTTGTCGTATCAGAACTTACGTTGTGGCTTGAACAGATACATTTACTCTAAAGTCAAGTTAAACCACTTTCATTAGAATCACCCACAGATAGAGACCATTACATTAATTTTCTGGCAGCAACAGAATGTGATAACTTTCTAGGGGTGAATACATTTGTAAGGCTCTGTAGCGTTAATTATGTGGCGTTGTCAACAATTTTCTACTTATACGGGTCAACTCGTTTCTGTTGCAAAAGCAATACAGAATATAGCTAAATGTTAAAAAAAATTGATAACCATGTCACTAATTTCTATGAAAAAGCACAAGTTGCTGGTATAAAAAATAACGACTTTTCATATTGTTGTGAATGCATTAAATCACATGTTACAACCATGAAAAGTAATAACTAACACAAATCACTTTGATAACTTCTGAAACATTATAAAACCTGGTATAATTTTTCAACATTACAGAAAGAGAGAAACAAAACAAAGATTTTTTTTTCTACACCACATTTATTATATGCTTCATATTTGTTTCCTTAAACTTGTGAGTCAATAGTGATTTACTTGTACGACTTTTGATTCAGCCTAAATTGTTCTAACGATTTCCTAAAAGAAGTGCACATTTATTCTAAGGTTCTTAAAGTTAGCACCTCTGACTCTTAACTTATAACCTACGGAAGCTGCGTGTTTAATATAATCTAGGATTAAAGTTTGGGAAAATGTAATCAAACAGTGAAATTTGAACGGAAAGAATTCTTAACACGCATACACAGTCCCAAAGTGTAGTGCATTGATGTGCGGCTGTAACACGTTTAGTCCGTTTCTAAAATAATCAATACTATTTTACTCACAATATCCTAAACTATACTACAGTTATCTAAAGTAAACCAACATGTAAATATACGAAGGTAACAGAAAGAGTGTGAGATTTTTGTTTTAAGGATACGGATTTTGTTTTATTTAAAATTCTACGCAAAGCCACGTGAGTTCTATCGTGTTAACTGTCCCAAATTTAGCGTTGAAATACTAGAGGAAAGTAGGTAATTATCACCACCCATCGTCAACTATTGGGCTACATTTTACCAATGAGTAGTGGGATTGACTGTAACATTATAATGTCCATAGAACTGTTTTGTGGAATGGATATTTGAAACCGTAAACCACCTGGCCATACCGAGCCATAAAGGCACGGGAAAATCTTATTTTTAACAAAGGTAGATCTTTACTTATCTATGAATTATTCCTTTTGATGTTAATAATCTACATTTATTTGGTTATCTTCTATTTGGAATAATTTTTGGTCAAATATATTATTAACTTTCTACATGGCTTTTAATTTCATTTTAAATAAGCAAAATTATGATTATCTTGATAGTTATCTGTTCATTGAGTAGAAGCGTAAAAGTACCTTAAAAAGTAGAAAACAAACACAAATAATCGAAGTAAATTACCGTTTTGTGTTCGTTTCTTTGTTTATTAAACTACGGTTTATTAAACTAAGCTTCCCAAAATATGTTAAAATAGTGATAGCTTTCCTGGTTCGTCATTTGATTGGTGATTTAATCCTGTATCTCAACCAAGAAGTATCGTGTTTCTCATCTCACACGTGGTGACCCCGAAGACGAAAGAAACGACAACAAAAACACCGCACCAGGAAAAATAGAAGTTAGACAAACAAGCCACACCCAATAATATTTTAGTTGAGTATCGTGGATAAGATAAAATGTTGTACATTAAGCACCAAAAGTCCATCAGTCAAAAGTTGTAAAAAACAAGAGGAACAACCACAAAACTTTCAGTTGGTCATTGTAATCCTTCAGCTTTCAATATACTACACAGATGCCGAATGACAGCATACTTCTGAGCAGCAACCATGGCATTCTCTCTTTGTTTTTAATGAATTCTCACACAGGCAGGTGGGGCCAGAAGCTCATCAGAGGAAGCGGCAACGATACCTGTGTTAATTGGATGTTAGGAAGACCAGGTTTCGATTTTGAAGACACGTGAGATGGTTCTTAAACAAGCACACACACACATACACATATATCGTTAACCTGGTGATTAAAAATACCAGCATTCCAAACTGCATCGGAGAATCCAGTGGTGTAAGTCACCTATCTTTCTGAAGATGTAATTAAATATATTTATTCTCAATTAATGAGTTTAGAAGTCGTTAACTATTTAAAATTAGGAGTGTTTTTAAAAAAACAAAACAAGAACATTATGGGTTTAATTTTTAAACCCACAGATTTATCAAGGCACTAAAAATATCAGCATTTCTTTTTCAATTAAGGCCCGGCATGGCCTAGCGTGTTAAGGCGTGCAACTCGTAATCTGAGGGTCGCGGGTTCACGCCCGAGTCGCGCCAAACATGCTCTCCCTTTCAGCCGTGGGAACGTTACAATGTGACGGTGAATCCCACTATTCGTTGGTAAAAGATTAGCTCAAGAGTTGGCGGTGGGTGGTGATGATTAGCTGCCTTCCCTCTAGTCTTACACTGCTAAATTAGGGATGGCTAGCACAGATAGCTCTCGAATAGCTTTGTGCGAAATTGAAAAAAACAAAACAAAAAATCTTCTTCAATTAAATTGGTTAGATAGAAATAAAATATCAAGCATGTAATATAAGCCATCTATTACTGAATGCAAAGACGGAAGGAATTAAACCAGGGGATGATATAAAATCAGTTAATCATATACAGTAAAAACGAACTACTTTTATTATTATTATCATATTATCTAATCTATGTTCAGTCAGTTATACTCCTTCAGCCATTTGAACAGATCGAATTCTATGAGGTAGTTTTCACGGTGATTTTAAATCATGATGGTTGTGTCAACTAAGTTTCTTTTAAAAAACATTAGTTTCGTTGTAAATGTTGATGTATTACTTACATTTAAGCTAACGATATAAATATTAACTTTTCCTTCTAGTCATGTATTTCAAACTCAATTTGCAGTCTATACTCTGTATACAAGAATGGTCGCTTATGATGTGAAACATTAAATATTTTATATTCCTAAAAACGAAAAATTTGTATTTATTTAGCAAAATTTATTTGCGCAAACCGTGTTATATGAAAAAAGCGCGAAGTTTGTTGTTGCTTGAATTAAGCACAAAGCTACACAATGGGTTATCTGTGCTCTGCCCACCACGGGTATCGAAAACCGGATTTTAGCGTGTAAGTCCACAGACATACCGCTGAGCCACTAAGGGGCAGTTCGTGGTGACATTAAAAATATATATGTCACAAATTACTGTAATTGAATATTCTTTTATTTTGCTTTAATTGAATATTTAATGATTTGATTGTCATTAAAATAATTATTTTTATTTCGTATACAGGAATATGATGTTTAGTATCACAGTCATGTTTGTCGTGCGCATAAGTACAATGTTTGGCTGATATGTATTATGAAAGGTATTATATCGTAAATACGGCTTTATTCTATCGCCAAACTTTACACAAATGAAAGGTACCTGATAATAACATCAGCTTGTAGAAACGTTACACACTTGTGATGAAGTTCCTCTCACTACTTCTTCAAGTCGTCTCTAAACTTGATAGAGAAGAGGCTGTGTAACTAAGACACATCATGTGTGTGTAAATCATGCACGTGAAAACTACCGCTAATGTAGCACCATCGACTTTACCATAAAACAATTATATGATTAACGTAGTATCATCAGTTTGTGTTGTTGTTGTTTTTTTAAGGGGGGTCAGTTCTTAACTATTGTTTGTTCAAACCAATTTTCTAGTTATTTTCCATGAGGTATTTGCACGTTTTAAGGATTATAGAAGTTTCTTTACTGTTCATATGCTTAAATTCATTATTATCCAAGGCCCGGCATGGCCAGCTGGGTTAAGGCGTGCGACTCTTAATCTGAGGGCGGTGGGCTCGCATCCCTGTCGCACCAAACATGCTCGCCTTTTCACCCGTGGAGGCGTTATAATGTGACAGTCAATCCCACTATTCGTTGGTAAAAGAGTAGCCCAAGAGTTGGCGGTGGATGGTGATGACGAGCTGCCTTCCCTCAAGGCTTATGCTGCTAAATAAAGGACGGCTAGCGCAGATAGCCCTCCACTAGCTTTGCGCGAAATTAAAAAAACAAACAAACATTCTTCTCCTATAAATCACTGTGTACGTTAGACAACCATATTCCATACGATGTTTCTCTTTGAAGTGCATTCTGAAGTAATGTAATATTTGCATATCTAGAGATCATGAGCTCACTTGCCTAATCCTATGTCCACAAACTCTAACTGAACTATAAGTCTTAATCTATACATAATACATTGAAAAGGAAGTAGTTCTTTAGATAGAATGTCTAGATAATTGTCAAAATGCATAGATGTAACAAGTACTGCATTACCAATTTTAATAAACAGAAACTACATGTAAAGCATCATGTCTTACGTTTTAGCAGTTAACAAGTTTTTTTTAACAACTACTGCATTGCCGTAAAACTGTGCTTGATTTCTATACTACTGTTACTACATTGTTTCCTTTATATGTCATATTTAACAAAACTTATAAATATTGTGTAAACTGATTATTTTAGTTTTTATCTATATTATTTGTTAACATTTATCAATATATATCTGATAACACTCTTAATTATATTGTATATTGTTTGAGAATGTTTTATCTTCATTTACAATCACAATGTCAGTGAATTGTTGCAGGAAACTTTAATTTTATAATTATTTATATATATGATAAACGTATTTGTTTGTTTGATTCTGAATTTTGCACAAAGCTACTCAAGAGGTCCCTAATTTAGCTGTGCAAGACTAGAGGGAAGGCAACTATTCATCACCACCCACCACCAACTTTTAGTCTACTCTTTTACTAAAAAATAGTGGGATTGACCTTCACATTATAGTTCCCACGGCTGAAAGGGTAAGCATATCTGGTGCGACGGGTACATACTGTACTATTGTTATTTTAACTTTTAATAAAACATAAATATTGTGTTTTATGTTCATTTACATATCATCATGTCAGTACATTGTTGCAGGAAACTTTACTTTTCTAATTATATGCACGTATACTATTTACTCATACTTTATTGTTTTCTGATGTCTTATGTCTTTGTGTTTAAATAAACACACACACCACACTATTATTATTTTAACTATTTTTGTCACCTGTCAATTCAGTTAGAAATGTGTTTGTACGTAACGAAAGAAATATAAGGCATAACTTGGTCAGCGAATTTTAATTATTTAGTTTCAATAAAAACTATTCCAAGGAAATTGTTTTCAAAATAAATGACCAGTACTTACTTTTTTTGGTAGTTTAGTTTGAAGCACTTAACCATTTTAACTCTCGCACAATTAAATGTTTAACATATATTAAAATAAATAAGTATCTACAATACGCATTCTTGAGTTAGTGTCAAAGTGTCAAAGTTGACATTCATATATTTTTTCCAAGATAAAGAATACTTAGAGAAACTACATACAATAAACGATTATTACAGGTGTAATAAGGATTAAATCGTCGAGTGTTAATAAACGTTATCTTAACCCTACCATATCAAGATGCAGAACAAAGCAAAGTTTCCTTGTTCGTGCCAAAAGCTGTTAGAGATTTAAGGCAATATATTTTCTTTTCTTTTTTTCGGTATTGATCGATATTCATGTCATAACCAATTCGCCGCGTGATGGCAGAATTTGTTGTTTTTAATTTTTATAATAATTTGCCTTAGAGACGATGCTTCATCAAAATGACATTTTTGTTTTTTCACGTCTTAACAGTAGTTTGTTAAACATTACACTCTTACGTGGTTTCCGTACAAGACACCATTAAACAAGCTGAACAAAACACGTTATTGTGTGACAATATCTTTTTATACCATACCAGTTTAAGACACAGTCAAATATAACTACTTACAAATTATATTTATAACAAAAAAGATATGTAAAAGTTATGGAGCTTTGATGTGAACGATGTTAAGCTCTAGTTAAAAAAAAACAACAAAGAAAAATATACCATTCATCTTGTTGGGTTATCAACATTATCTTCATTAAATTACCAAATGTTTTAAATATACTGTGCTGTTCCAAGAAGTGAAAGGATATATTGTATTCATTTTGTCAGAGAAAGTTTATGTAATTATTTAGAAGCTGCTCTGAATCCTTTGCTGCATAGAAGGATAAGTTTTTAACAGTTAAAAAGAGGAATAAAGGTTTCGTAAACTAATTTACTCTGACCCAGTTGAAAAGAATTTCAAATGCCGCAACTATTGGAGGTTCTCTCTTGTTCTTCGCCAACATGCCTTGCAGGTTTCTATTATTAAGTAATGTTAAAGAGTGTTACAGTTGATTGTCTTGATATAAAAGATTGTTTAGTACAGGTAATATTATCTTATTTTGCAAGACAATATTTCATGACTGTTTATTGTTTCTTTATATAATACAAGAGTTAATAGCATGTTTTTAGTGTTTGGAGTTCATTCATGTTAGTGTATTGCACTCGAGAATGTAGAGATTTATAGAAGGCGGGCAGGCAATTAAGTGATAAACATATGAATAGTGTGCGACGAACGGAAACAGCAGACAAACAATAACAGAAGAGTCAAATCACGGCCAAGTAAAAGTCATAGGCCTAGAGATCAGTATAGGCCTAACGTTTAATATATTAAAGTAAGAGTAGACAAGAAGATAAGAAGAGCAATTTATTCCGTCAAAGCGAGGTTCTAAAGTAATTAAACCAGTCTGAGTACACTTTGACAAAAAGAAAAAGTGATATTTTAAGTACGAGGATCAAAAGATTTCTTGAAAAGTAGTATACAACTTCGGTAACTGGTAACACATCTATAAGTGAATTATACACGGAACACAAGTGTGATAGAAATAGAGACAAGTCGTTTGGCTTGTCTACTGAAATTATAAAGCATTTTAACAGGATTTTTGACAAAAAGAAGAGAACTAAGTGATGTTTATGATGTGCTTATAATCTTTACAGTGTAAGGAATTTGCAATAAATAAGTTTAACTAGTTCAAATATATAAATATATGTTATTTTGAAGACAAATGGAGTAAATGCTGTTCGTTTATTTTTGAATTGATCGCCAACAACTCCCAGACACCTAAAGTAGAAGAATCCAAAGCCCAGTTATAACAATAAAGAATATATCCATACTATTGAAAAGTATAAGTAAAAGTCTATAATTGACATTCAGTTGGCGAACATAACATAATATCTAGCATTGATCTCTACGGGCTATTTCAGTATTACTTGTAACTAAGTACAAAATTGTTTATATGACCTTCAATCTACTGATATTTTAATATCATATTACAGGTTAATTACGTGCCTTTGGACGAAAACAAGCCTCCCAATAGCACAGCGGTACGGATGCGGACTCACACTGCTATAAACCGGGTTTCGATACTCCTGGTGGGCAGAACACAAATAGCTCATTGTGTAGCTTCGTGCTGAATTTTAAAACAAGACGAATACAAATGCAAGTCCACAAGAATGCGCAAAATATTTCACTGTAGAAAAAAATATTGTTATTCAAGAGTACGTTTGCAACCATTTTTTTACACAAGAAGAAATTGTTAGATGGGGGAAAAAAAGGAAGCTTCTCGGAGAAGTAGCAATATCAGATTACAGTTTGAGGATGACTGGGTGATAAAAGTTTAATATAGAATCTGATTATTTATATATTTTCCTAGGCTGCTTGAATAATCCGTATTGGTTGAAAGCCTTCGCTAGTAGAGCCAGACTACAGTTATAAACATCTTTAATGAACGTTTCGGAATTACTCATATTGTGATAACAATGAATTGAGCAATCTTTAGTACGATTGCTAGATACAAATGCAATGAGTGTTGTTAGGAATTTATAAAATATCCAGTTTCAAAAGAGAATTATTTGAATAAAGCAAGGAAGGAAAAGTTAGAATTTGTGTTAAAACATTTTCATTCATAATATGTATGCTTGCTTTTATTAACAGTTCGTGATGATTAGGTCCACAAGTTAAAACTGAACACTTTTAGATATTCACCTTATAACGCACAGCAGTTTCTAACATAACTGAACTGAAACTGTGTTATTAAGCACATATTTGCAAAAAGTAAGAAATATTACCTATGTGTTATTCTAAAACCTTTATTTAAAATGTTTACAGTTGTTGTCGTGGCTCTAATGTTCCTTAGAATATTTCATTTTCTATCAAATAAATCACTTGAGTTTAACAGTTTAACATGTTTCGTGATTAACATATTATCATGCACTTTTCTTTATTCGCACCAAGCCATTCTCATCAATAGTATCTAACACACCAGCAAGTAAAATTCAGCTAAGTTTTGATACAATACAAATATTAAGTATAAACAACTGAATTTAGAAATTCTCAAAATGTGTTTAAAGAAATACATTTATGTACAGCAGGAACACGAAATAAATAAAAGACAGAAAGAGAATTAATTCTGCTACCAAGCGGAACCATGAAATGAGCTGAATGTTCTGTGTGGGGTATTTTGAGAATAAAACTATAAGGTGTCCACAGAGTAAAGGCTGGAAATAAAACTCACTCTGAAATATTCCAGTCGCACCAAACATGCTCGCCCTTTCAGCCGTGGGGGCATTATAAAGCGATGGTCAATCCCACTATTCATTGGTAAAATAGTAGCCTGAGAGTTAGTGATGAGTGGTTATGACTAGCTGTCTTCTCTCTAGTCTTACGCTGCTAAATTAGGGACGGCTAGCGCAGATAGCCCTCGAGTAGCTTTGCGCAAAATTAAAAAACAAACACTCTAAAATTTAGGGTAAACAATTATTCTTGTATTTCGTTTAAACAGTTTTTACAAATAAATTATCACAGTAAGTCAGTAATGTGACTAGTGAATAAGGTTTCGAGACTGATAGGGTTAGTATTCCCATGTTTCATTGTAAGTGATAGTAGATGAAATTCATGAAACAAAAACCTAAATTTTCAGCATTATAAACCTTGAGCTTACAAAAGAATGCCAATAAAAATTAATTTAAAAATTATTTGTAATTATATTAGCAGTGTTTTTTCTCGTGCAACTAATTATCGAATTTAAGTGTTTTTATTTATACATATATGTATATATCTATCTTATATAAAATCTAATTGGTATCACGTCACATTTTGCTTGATTTATCGAAATAGGAGGAGTTATAAAAGCCAAAATGAGTTTATTCAAATAGAATAGTTCGATTATTACCTTCATTACGATTTTAGTGACGGGATGCAAGGGAGCCGTAGGTTGCCTTGAAACCTTGTAAGAGCAGTGAGTGTTGGTATTATTAGAGTGTGTGTGTTTGTGTGTTTTCTTATATCAAAGCCACATCAGGCTATCTGCTGAGCCCACCGAGGGGAATCGAACTCTTGATTTTAGCGTTGTAAACTCGTAGACTTACAGCTGTACTAGCGGGGGGCAGGTATTATTAGAGTACAGTAAAGATGTAATGCGAAATTACCTAACCTAGAGCCAAGAACATAAAATATACCATCAAAATAAAAATATCCATTCAATTTTAAACTTGTTGTTATTTGTAACTAAACACAAAGCTACACAAAGGACTATCTGTGCTCTGCCCATCACGGGTATCGAATCTCGGGTTATCGTAGCATAAATCTGAACAGTAATTATGTAAGCGAAAAAAATGTGAGACATTCAAGTAATCACACTAGGCCAGACAAGAGTAGCTCAGAAGTCAGCAGAAAGTGCTGTTGAATAGTTTGTGTTTACCCAGGTTTCCTGTTGTGGCCTGACTCTCAAAAATAAAACCTAGATTTATCTCATGTTAGGAATTTTTTAGACACGTATATACAAGTGTTGACTCTTTGAGGTGTGACATTTTTAACATTGGATTTTAAAAGTTGTGGTAAATCAATAATTTTTGTTTACCCCCAAGTGTGCATGTAAGCAGTATGTCTACGGATTTACAGCGCTAAAATTCGGGTTTTGATACCCGTCGTGGGCAGAACACGCACAGCCCATTGAGTAGTTTTGTGATTAATTACAAACAAACAAATAAAACCCCACATTATGAACAGTGTAACTGGCATCACCCTCACATCAGATATCAATCTGTGGATTACACTGGGGAACACTCATTTTGTTGCATTTAAGAAAAGACCTTTCTATAGTCAATTTGAGTGTGTTGATTTCAAATCTGAAGTTTGTTTTTGTCTGCAAGCTACAGATTTTATGCAATTTGACATTTTTATTTATTTTTTAATTTTCCGTTATTATAAGAAATTATAGGAATAGTTTATCAATTTGTTTGTGTATTTTATTCAGGTAGGAATTTGCGTTTGTACACTTCATCTGGACAATCTTGTTTAATGCTCCAGCAGTAGTCAGCCATCATACTTTTGTCCCAGCGCCCTTGGTAGCGTTCTTCCATGACCTTTAGGTCTTGGTGGAATCGTTCTCCTTGTTCGTCACTCACAGCCCCCAGGTTGTCAGGAAACTTATCAAGGTGGCTTTTCAAAAAATGAAGCTTAATGCTCATGTTTCACCCGAGATCACGAAAAGCGAGGAGCATTCTGTTCACAAGTTCACAGTAGTTCTCCGCCTTATTGTTTCCAAGGAAGTTGTGAACGACTGTCACAAAGGATAACCATACTGCCTTTTCTAAAGCGGTCATCTTAGCAACAAACTGATCATCACGAATTAGGGTTCGAATCTGTGGGCAATCAAACACGCCTGCTTTGATCTTCTCAAATGATAACCCTGGTAAAACTGTGATGATGTGTTGAAAACATTCACCTTCGTTTTCCAGTGTCTTGACAAATTGCTTCATCAAACTTAATTTGATGTGAAGAGGAGGAAAGATGATCTTATCTCTGCTTACAATTGGGTCTTGTATGATATTTGGCATGCCTGCTTCAAGGGTTTCACGAATAGGCCAGTCCTTCTGGACCCAATGTCTGTCTCATGCTCGGCTGTCCCACATACAGAGGAAACATGGAAACTTGGTGAAACCTTTATGTTGTCCAAGAAGAAAGTTGACCATCTTTAAGTCTACACAAATGATCCAATTGTGCTCATGATATTTTAATAAGTCCATGACCATTCTCATATCATCATAGTCTTCCCGCAAATGCACTGAGTGGCCGACAGGTACTGCTCCATAAACATTCCCATTATGTAAAAGAACACACTTTAGACTGCATTTTGAACTGTTTAAAAAGAGTCTCCATTCAGTAGGACTATAGTAAGGTACACCCAGTTCTTTGAGAAGCCCTTGGATGTCATGGCAGTAAACAAACTGTCTGTCTTCTGAAAAGAAGGTCACAAAAAGCTGGTCACGCTTTCTGAAATATGATCCTTTAACAGAGTGATCAACAAGATTTCTGCCTTGTAATCTTGATGCCAAAAGCTCTGTTGTTTTCTTTGAAAGACCTAAATCCCGCACTAAATCATTCTGTTCAACCTGGAGAAGAGGCTTAGGGACGGGGAAAGGTTCAGTGTCTGAAGAACAGTTCTCCGATTGTGTACACTTTCCTGACAATTCACTGTCACAACTGTCTTGTCCGCTTGTATCATGTCTAATGTCTTTATCGTCCAATGAAGGCAAACCTTTGAAAACTGGAACAGGAACTTCTTCAGAGTGCGGAGCAGGCCGAATAGCTGAGGGAATGTTCAGATACGTAATCTTATGTCGGTTTTTCTTCCCAACACCCGTTGTGTTTACCATACAGAAATAACAGTCACTTACATGGTTGGTGGGTTCGCGCCAAATCATTGGAACACCAAAAGGCAGACCATTGTGTTTTCCTTTGGTCCAGTCTCGAAGCATTTCCTCACAATTGTGGCACACAACAGAGGAGCCCATTGCTTGTCTTGATCACCAAGATGAACTTAAAAATATGCCTTGTAGGCACGCTTGACGAACGAGGATATGTTACGTCTCTGACGATTGAGTGTGTAGCATCCACATATGTAGCAGAAGGCATCAGGTTTGTTTCTGCAATGATATCTATTTTTGAAAGCCATGTTTGATTTGAAACAAAAGAAGAATGATCAAAATATTAGAAGCTATCTATATATATGGACGTGAAAATGCTTATACATGGTTTACGCAAGTTCACATTTGTACAATTTCATTAACCTCAAATTGCATACAAACTAGAGCTTGTAGAGAAAAACTAATTTCAGATTTGAAATCAGCGCTTAAAACTCCTTCAGAATCAGTTAAAATATCCAATGCAACTTAAAGTTGCTGAAAAAGTGTTACCCAGTGTTATCCATTACTTACAATAATCTTGTTTTGCAATTCAGACAGCCACAACGTGATATAATCCGTAATTGTGTGTGTATGACTTTTTTACATGGTATTAACGGGTAAACACCATTTTCTACACTGTTGAACACTATTATCACCACACGTTTTTAATTACTTCTTTTTGATAATTCTAAATGATGCCAAAACGATTCAAGTGCTCCCTAACGGTTAAATACACAAATGTTTATTTTGTGAGTTAATTAATTTATTTTGATAATTTCTTACATTTAGTGTCATAACTGTCGCACAAATGGATAAGTAACATAATTGTGACACATTTTGCTAGCGAAATTTTTTATTAGCAATATAGCAGAAGAACGTACTTAATTTTAACGTGTGTTTTCTCTAATATCAATTAACCTAACATTTAGAAAATCACGCAGCTATGAAAGAATAGCAAGATATTTCTTGAGGATTTAACTGTTATTACTGAATATTGTATCAAGCCACACAAAAAAACAACAAAAAGCATTAATTAATGTGTTTTTCTTTTCCAGTTTGCCATGAGAACGTGATAAAAAACAAACAAAAGACAACAAATATTTCACTCGTGTTTAATGTGCCCTTTGTAGTTTGGAGACGTGAAGCTATGCATGGTGAGTCTATCACCCAGTACGGGTATGCTAGCGCTCTAGAAAAACGTAATTAAGAAACATAGCTTTTCTCTCCTCTTCCCCCCCTCTTCTCTTTCATCCTGATTCTTTTCTCGTCTGTCTATCGAATTTTCGGTCAGATGAAATAGACGAAGAATTTTACACAATATAATTTCAGTCAGTTAGGGCTACTCGACTAAATTGCTACCGCTCACCTGTAGGGCTCCGTCGAACCCCCGCTGTCTTCACTGAAGAGTGGAGGTCGTGGTTTAGGTTGTCTTACAAGAAACCGCTGCCTTTGTAAGTTTAGGACTTTGGCAATTATATATTTGTCGATAGTCTAGTGTACTAAAGTACTACATTTGCTGCTGTTTTCTTTAATAAATACGTGTTATAACATATATTTGTGTACCCCATATAAAATATATATTATAACATATATCTGTGCACCCCATATTCTAGTAATTTGTTTCACTCCTGCCCTCCGAAATGAAGGGAACAACTTGCTTCAGGCTCACTGACTACCGTGTCAGAAGCCAAAGTGATTTTAGTCCCAACAACTCTGTGAAACCTACGGATCTGTGGATCTGAAAACGGTACAAGATATCATAAAATTTTGTTTAAAGCGAAATATTGGCTCTTAGCAAAATTTTTTTATTCTCTCAAATCTTAATTATTAACTCTTTCTCTTAAGACTGAACGAGTAGAATTATGCTTTGATGCAAAGGGGTAAACGCGTTTCTCAAGCGAAAAAGAAAACAATAAGTTTCGCTAAATCTGTTACAAAAAAATAACAATCTTATATCTGTTTCGTCCAAATATTTTATTGTATTTCATGATAAAAGGTTCGCTATTTTATACTAGCACTTTCATTATTTTTACAATATTTTATTCTGTCAGGGTTACTATTCCTACAACATTATACAGTAGCAAAATCATTATTGTAACAGTGCACTGTGTAAAAAGTGTCAAAAGAAAGGGTTCACTTCATTTGGTTAGAATAGAGTTGCATGTCTTGTATTGCCCGTTCCGCTACCATCTTCGTTGTTGATCGTGCTGAGTCCGGTTACGCATTATAAATTATTGATTCCTCATTTTATCGTAACCAGAGAAGTTAATTATAGATAACACATCATTGTTCGTAGACTTCGGAATACAGAATCACATTGAGCAGACCATAGACACAATTTATTGTAGTTGCTCGGAGGACTTACAAACTTATCTTTGAATATAAAGTTACTTTCTTTGACCACAAAAACAGCTGTTCATTCCCAGGTCATACTGGAAGTTTGAGAGCTTTCTTTATTTTCAAACTTTTGTTCGTTATATTATTAATGGTGTCCAAACATTTTGTCAGCTTCACTGCAATGCTATTTGTTTAGTTTTTCATTTTTGGATCGGAAGTTCTCTTTCCTAACTATTTCAATATAATATTTACATTGCAGAAAACGTTACTATTCTGGTTTGGCTCTGGATGTAGTTTTGTCGCCCTATGTTATTCCAAACATTCTTTTGTGAAATTTGCTTTCCTTCAAAATGGCTCGCCACTAATACAGCGGTAAATCTATGGATTATCGGTGAGCTCAGCCCAGTGTGGATTTGCTGTTAGAAAACAAACAAACAAATCCTTCAAATTGTTGTGCTTTTTATATCTACATCACGTATTAATCTTGTTATAAAGTTAATATGTTTCATTGGCAAGACGTCCCCTGCTAGTACAGAGGTAAGTTTAGGGATTTACAACGCTAAAATCAGTGGTTCTATTCCTCTATGTGATCACACTGGGCTTTGCTATAAGAATACGCACATTGGGAAGAGCTGAACAAAATTCTCATATCGGTGGTTTTGCACTTTGGAATGGACTAGAATAAGCTTTGAATCACTTGAGTAAGCAATAAACAATACACCTTTCACAGTGACTTTCATTTCCCAAGTAAATTTCTTCCATGCCGTTTCTTATAGTTCTAACCAGATATTTTGCAGAAGATACTTGAATTAAATTGCTCTGATAAAAATTGTTTTATTTTCATTTTCTAAAAATTAATCAAGACAGGGTTCCTTGGTTTTGTATGTCAGAATCATAGATCTGATTGTTGTTGTATTAAACAGATAAATAATTTCACAGATAAATTCTGTGAAACAGAATTTAAAAATCGTAAGTTCAACATTAGAAACGGTTATAGTTAACCCAAACTGGGGTGTGTCTGATTTAGTTGTTAAGTCTAATAATGTATGAGATGCTACTCAGCTGAAAATTCCAAATTCTTCAAAGTATGCAGCAATCTGTTGCGCACTTTATTTTTTTTATTGACAAATATTTTAAAACTTGTCAATTAGTTTTCTCGCTTATCATAGTACGTAAGTTTGTTAATAACTTTCCTTGTCTATCATACTATGTTTGAATGCAAAAATATAATGTTTTGATTTGATTTTGCACAAAGCTACACGAGAGCTATTTGTGATAGTCGTCCAGAGAGAAGAAAGCCAATCATCACCACTCAAAGATCGGATAGTGGGATTTGATTGTTATTCTTATTACGCATCTATGGTGTCAAAGTGCAGGCCAGGGATGGTGTTTCTGACGGCATCAGAACGCGCAACACTAAATTTTAATTGCATAACCGGGCATGCTAGTTAACGGGTTACATTCTATTCAGTATATATAACCCAGAATTTGAAAGAAAATGTTCCAGTATTTATTGTGGTAATTTAAACTGATCAGCAACGTAGCAAAACAATAGAAACTGACGATATAAAATATTACAAAATTGAGCTTTTCGACTTACAAACACACATATATATTACTTAATATAAAATCGTTGTTATTGTTGTTTTGAATTAAGCACAGAGCTATCTGTGCTCTACCCACCACGGGTATCGAAATCCGGTTTTTAGCGTTGTAAGTCCGCAGACATACCGCTGAGCCATTGGGGGGCCTATAAAATCGAATGATTCTATACTCGGCTTTTAAAGGAAATATACAATATGCGAAAGTACGTCAACCAGAAACTTATATTTTTCATGGATCATTTAAAAGTTTCGATATTAATGAGTATAATAGATAACACCAACAAAGTTTCTTAGAGCAAAGCTGCAGAACAAAGTGTTTGTATTACGTCAATTGCGGGACTCGAGCTTAGAACTCTAACATTAGGGGCCTTTCAGCTTGCCGCTAAAGCGATCAAGTACAGAAGAGATAAACATGAGCATATGATAGTCAAAATGTTCATTTGAAGCTGCAAAGACTTATTCAGAATTATTGTCATTTATTCTATTAAACTGAAATACTTCAATGCTGGTTTTAATTTTGAGGACAAGGGAACTTAAAAAAAGCACTAAAAATTTTTGTGTAGCTTCGGCCAAAAATTCGAATCTTGCATCATTTTCGTTTGCAATATCGTCCCAGTGTTAGCCCCGTCACACCAAACATGCTTGCCCTTTCAGCCGCGGGTGCGTTATAATGTTACAGTCAATTCCACTATTCGTTGATAAAAGAGTAGCCCAAATGTTGGCAGTGGGTAGTGATGACTACTGCCTTCCCTCTTGTCTTACACTGTAAAATTATGGGATGGGCTAGCGCAGATAACCATGTAGTTTTTGGCAAAATTCAAAACAAACAAACATTGATTGATTGATATTGTGTTTCACTTTATAAAATTTTATAAAATCACTTTATATAAAAGTGTAACTTAAACGAGTGACAGTCAGTTACGTTTTCAAAAGCATCTATTATTCTTGAAGAAATTCCGATATAAGAATTTTAAATAAGTTGTTGTTGGTTTAAAGTAAGCAGAAGTTACACAATGCGTCATCTGTGCGCTGATTACCACAGGTATAGAAACCCAGTTTTTATCGTTGTTAAGTTCAGAGACATACCGATGTGCCACAGAGGGGTTATAAATAACTATCACTTACCTCTTTGATTGCAATTAAAATTTTTTTTTTTAATTATTCGAAATGTTTCGGATGCGATTTTTCAGCTTGAGATACAAGACAACAAAATTTACGTTAATAGCAGATGCTTCTTAAAAGGACGTTGCAAAATAAATGAAACGTTGTAAATGTTACACATACACTTCCTCACCAGTAATCTAAGATCAAATGAGGCGGCTTCTTTAATATAGTTTCTTGCTCCTAAAGTGAGACATAATAACTAAAGGATTTTAATCACAATATTTACATTTTGATAATTAAATTGGAACTTCTGTCTTTGATCGGTTACTTAAAAATATCAACACCATTATCAAAGCTTCGGAGTTATTAGTCATAAATGTCGTATCAATAAACACTAGGAACACGAGACTCGTATAGCCAATCATAACATATTTTACGACGAAAGACAAACTAAAATTACGTTATCTAAGAATGTATCGCTTGTCAAACTGAGAAAACTAGAAGATGGAAAACTTCTTTTATGAGCTGTAGCGCTTTTTTAGGTATTCCAGATTTTAAAAGCTTTCCAAAGTCGCAGGTTTATCTTAAGTTCAAACCTTTGTTCTCAGTGCGATTGCCTAAAGTATAGCCCAAATGTGTAGGTTACCTAAGGACTGCAGGCAAACAGTTACTGCATTTATTAAGCTGCGTAATGTTTAGAGTTATTAGATTGAATATATCAATAAAAGCTGCTGGGCGTGACGTCTGATTGCTGCTTATAGTTGCAGCCCTAATTTTCTTAAATGGATACAGTATATAATACCTCACCCCTCGGGCAAAAATATAATAAGTAAAAATTAATGTGCGATAGTACGCTCCCTGTATTCTAGGTCAATTCGAAAAAGGTGGATAATTAAGGTATTTTAAATTGTTTAAACTCATTTATTAGTTCCAGGGCCGAACGACTCAGCCCAGAAGTTATTAGAGTGAAGTTCCATAGTTCGCGTCCCGTTACAGCCGAGTAATTTTTTTTAAAGCGCTTTCTGCATTTTTCAAGTAGGCTTGTTGTCAGAGTGACTGTGAAACCTTATTATTGAAACTGCCTATCACTTCGTAATGTAGGACGGCCAGTGCAGATAGTCCTTTGTTCCAAATTAAACAAGCAAAACAGTTGCTTGTGAAATTGACAAGGCAAATCTCAAAATCTTTGAAGTTTATAAATAAAAGAAAATTAATCAGACTGTTGTTGAGAAATTACTTTTAAATATTTGATATAACTTACAGATTGCGTGATACGTTGCTAAATGTAACGGAATTATATAAAGAAGTTAATATTGTTTTGCTTGTTTACTGGATTTTACGCAAAGCCATAAGAGGAATAAAAGCGTATTTGTATTTCGATTAATAACATGAAGCAGTTAAACGATTAAAAAGTAATTGTGAACTAGTTTAATTAATCATTCGGGTAGTTTCTATGTTAGCGGTGTTTTAGTTCGTTATTTTAACAGTCAATGAACATTAGTATTATTTATTAACTCTACGCAAACATATAAATATTCATATACATCTGTTCTTTCTTCCTTTAAATAAGCTTTCCTCGATCGTTTGCTAATACGATGATTTAACTTCAACGCACAAAAGTGTATGGTGTTTCATATGAACCATAAAACATATAGCTCATTAAAAGCTATGTATATCTTCATTAAGAGTTGTATTATTGGAATTACAAAAACTCAGGTCCTACAGAAAACGATAACTGTGCAAAGATGGATGTTTTAGGGGTTTTTAGCATAAAAATATACAATAAACTATCTGTGCTTTGTCCGCCAGGTGTCAATCAGCACCGAGATTTGCATTGTCAATCGGTAATTTTACCGATACCCCACCAGGGGGCAGATGCATGTTTACTGGTGGTATCAAATAGAGTGGTGATGTACTTTGGCAAGTTTTAGTACAAGTTGATTAAATATACAAAAATATTTTATTCTAGCTCGTTTTATTTGAATATATTTAGATTGTTTTGAAGTTAATAACAGCAAAAAATTTAACATGAAAACTATTTATAAAATAATAACATTTTAATACCTAATAGCAATACATATTGACTTTCAGGACAGTAAATCATTATCAAACCATCAAGAAACATCATATGGTTAATAACAATGTAACTTTTTTTAATGAAAATAATTATAACCAAAATTTTAATGTCTGCACTTGCTGTCCAGTGGTACAAACACAACCTTAAAGAACTAAACACTCTAATATACGTAGTTCAATACTAGAAAGGGCACAGCCTAAATAGTTCTGAATTTTATAATAAATGTCTACATGTAACTGAAATGTGTTTAAAGTCATGGCAGGCTTGCTTCCATATAAAGAATGCAAAATTGTTTACAGCGCCATCTAGTATTTCCTTGTTAAAGAACTAGTAGTATTTTGCCACTGAAAGGGCACATTAACCACTTTTAAATGTAACATTTCATGTCTAACATCACGCACACTCGATATTAATGCTCGTTGGAGTATGATACAAAGGAAAGAGCTATTTCTATACATTAATATACTAATCAGTTTCTCAAACAATACCAATTCTTGCAAGTACTTCACTTTCTTTTTCAACTTATAGACAAAATTATCTTTATATCAACATAACCTCAAGTATATTTAAAACATGTTTTAAAACATCGCGTGAAAATTGAACTCAGACGAGTTTAGAGACTTCCAGCTACTGCTAAAAAAATCTCTGACTGTTACATTCTATAAAGTAATAATCCTACTTGAACATTGCGTGTCAAATGTGTAATGAGGTGGATTTGAAGGAATAGATGAGCATTTTTGGAAACGTCCGTACTCACTGAAGTGAATATTTTATTATAAGGCAAAACCATAAAGGAATGTTATCTCTGTGAATTGTTTGATAACTAGTGACTGCTTTCTTAATATAGGGCCCGGCATGGCCAGGTGGGTTGAAGCGTTCGACTCGTAATCCCTGTCGCACCAAACATGCTCACCCTTTTAGCCGTGAGGGCGTTATAATGTACCTGTCAATCACACTATTCGTTGGTAAAAGACTAGCCCAAGAGTTCGCGGTGGGTGGTGATGACTAGCTGTCTTCCTATTGTTTTACACTGCTAAATTAAGGACGGCTAGTGCAGATAGCCCTCGTTTAGCTTTGCGCAAAATTCCAAAAACATACAAACAATCTTAATGTAGTAATCAAAAAACATATTAATAATTTCCAATGTACCCCAACACAGTGGCACAGGGATATGTCTGGGTATTTTCAATGCTATAAAACCGGATTTCGATTCTCGCAGTGGGCGGAAAACAAATAGCATATTACGTATGTAACTTTTTCTTTAACTTTAACAAATAAATAAATTCAGACACTTAATTCGTTGAGTTTAACCGGTCAGTGGATTTTGAAATCGTTAAGAATAACGAGTAAACCAAATAAACCTGAACGTTAAGAAAAATCGAACAAATAAATGTGTTATAGAATCTATTCACATTTGGAGCCAAAGAACCAGATCCTTATATCGGTAAGCAAACACAACATTTGTTTTACAACTGTCATAATAATTGAGCTTCACTTACATATTAAAAAATGTTATGCATAACGCTGCTAGTGGAACGAACATATGGGATTATTTGTTTATTCTAACTTTATTCTAGGTCTAATATGTAGTTATTACACACCGGAACTGTGTTGTAAATATAAATATTAAAATCCCACTTTACATTGTCAGTTTTCACGCATGTTCATGTGGTTAAGGTTCTCTGAGGGTCAAGGTTTTGAATCCCCTTTACACCAAACATGCTCGTCCTTTCAGCCGAGGGGATGTTATAAAGTTACGTTCAAGCCCACTATTCTTTGGTAAAATGTAGCCCAAGAGTTTGCGGTGGGTGGTAATGAGTAGCTGTCTTCCCTTTAGTCTTACGCTGCTAAATTAGGGACGGTTAGCGCAGATAGACCTCGTTTAGCTTTGCGAGAAATTCAAATTTTCCCATTATTATAAATGTGTATCTTCACACAAATACCATGTTAATTACATAGCTCATAATGTTTGTTTGTTTCTGAATTTCGCGCAAAGCTACTCAAAGGCTATTTGCGCTAGCCGTCTCTAATTTAGCAATGTAAGACTAGAGGAAAGGCAGCTAGTCATCACCCACCACCGCAAACTCTCGGGCTACTCTTTTACCAACAAATAGCGAAATTGACCGTCACATTATAACGCCCCAACCACTAAAAAGGCGAGCATGTTTGGTGCGACCTGGATTCGAATCCGCGACCCTCTGATTACGAGTCGAACACCTTAACCCACCTGGCCATGCCGAGCTGTCATAGCTTATAATTCTTACCTGCATAATATGTCTTTATGTTGTACAAGAAATATGTAAATTCACATAATATTCTAATCTATGTAAGTTTTGAGCTTTACACATAATTATAACAGCCTTAAATGTCTGATGTGAAACCGAAAACACGTTGTTGAATCACTGCTTTCATTGTTTAGTATGACAGTGAAATACTACTGACACGCGAAAAGTAATTAGAAATTGTAATTAAAGTAGATGTGTATAAAAAATGTTTTATGTTTATTCCAACTATTGCTTAAGCATTCTATTATATAAGTCTCATTTCGAAAATTTAATAAATCAACGAACCCCTTTATTTCAAAAAGAAATGGTTAATCAGGAAACTACGGTTATTATGGCTCCTAGCTGTAAAGAGAAGTTGTACGTGACCATTTTTTAAGCTTTCTTTTACTGGTGAAAAAAAAATTATAAATCAGCTTTAACCCTATGCTTGTATTTTTTAAAAAATATATTGTTGATTGTCTCCAAAAAAATTCTAGCGTGGATTCATTTGTGAAAAGCATAGCCTCTAACCTTTTTCATTCTCCTTTGTTGTGATCCAATTATCATACATATCAACTTACATTATTGTTTCCTCTTCTCATTTATATGTTCATCCAGGTCACTTTGTGCTAATGTGTATCCATCCCATTCTTCTCTAGATAACATATTTGTTTAATTTCGCGCAAAACTACACGAGAGTTAACTGCGCTAGCAGTCCCTAATTTAGCAGTGTAAGACCAGAGGGAGGGCAACTAGTCATCACGCTTACCGCTAAATCTTGGGTTACTCTTTTACCAACGAATAGTGGGATTGGCTGTCTCATTATTAGGCCCCCACGACTGATTAGATGATCATATTTCGTGCGCCGGAGAATCGAACCCGTGACTTTCAGGTTACGAATCGAATGCCTTAACTTACCTGGTCATGCCGGTCCTACATTCATTTAGAAGAATTCATACATATTGTTATATAAGTAAAACAAAAAAGCGTTGGATAATAGTAATACTGAATATGACAATGACATATTATTCAAAGAGTCATAAAAAATGTAAAGACAAATATTAAGAAGAAATCCAAAGTGTTCTTAGAGAGTTTAGGAACTAAGCCTACTTTTTCAATAATTATTGTAGTAGAAAGCTCATAAAGGACTTAACGCTTTCTCTCGAAAGAATGCAGTGTCTGAAGTGAACTTAAATATTCTTGAAAATATTTTTAATCCATCTTAGTAAAGTTTTGGTTGATTTATTCTGGGGAAATGAAAACTTATATAATTCTAATGCCACCAATGTTAATATGATAGGAAAATACGTTGTGTCATCCAACATTTTTATCTTTGAGTTCTTCTTATGTACGTTACTTATTACAACTGTTAATCACTACAAGTAGCCTATAGTCACTTAAGTACTTGAACAATGACCAACAGTAATAGTATTGCTAATATTTTATGTTGTTCAAGGAAATTTATGTTTTAATAGGGGTAGTGCTTATATACAGTAGTCTTCTGAGCAGCAGGTTTACCGAACAACATAAAGCAATTAATTAATATCATTAATATAGGTCAGAGATTACCAGTTGTGGTTCGCAGATGGAGAGGAGCTCCCTGCAATGGTCAACACAACCTAAAGGTTTTGTAATTATTGAAAATAAATAATTTGTATATCTCTGTGGAATCCCGACATTTGAGAATAAAAATTCAGCTATATAAGCAGGAAGATTGTATGTAAATTATATGGAAGGTCTAAAATAGGGCTTTTAAGTTAAAGCGTATGGAAAATTATATTCTTTAGTACTTAGAGTTTTCGCGTATTGTAAAATAATGATCTGTCTGATGGTTTCTTTCCCACACGAAAAAGAAGAGGCTTTCATTTGATACAACATTAGGTTTGGTGTTTGAAAGAAATCTACAGTTATAGTTTTTGTTTCATAGAATTAGAGAGTGTCCAGAACTTGCAGACATAGTTGTTCGCTTTCTGATATAAGCTGTTAATACGTAGCTGTGCAAAACAGGGTTAATATTGAGGTAGTTTTTATGTACTTATATTCTTAATTTATACTGTTAGTATAATGGCGTGGTACGCAAACATAGAAGTTTGGGTAAAACTTTGAAGACTGTACTTAAAATACTATGGTTATATTTATAGGTTACTTGTGTAGTAAACAAATAACATTATAAAAACCGTTCACTTCAGCAGTGGATCAACGTCATAAAAAAGCCCAATATTTATCTTTAAAAATGTCTCAGTATCAAGTTGTAAATTAATATTTGTATCTTTTTTGTTATGAAAGAATTATAAATCTATCTGCCAGCGTCCTTAATTTCAAATTGCTTACCAGAGAAAAGGCAGCCAGTCAGCAGAATTTCACCATCCACACTAATAGATTGACTACTACTTTATCACGTATCTATACCTTACAATTTGGAAAATTATGCAGTTTAAGTCCAGATAAGGATCGGTATACTAGACGTCCAACATTTCTATAGTGTTTATTTGTCTTCTTAAGTGACGACAATTCAAAAAATATGAAGTGTAATAAACTGATGAGTTGTTTTCATGATAATTAGGTAGTCTCCTAAATCGTGTAAAAAAATTACCTTTTAACAGATATAATTATATACAAAATATAATCTGATCCCGGTATTTCGTTACACGTACAATGTATGTGATAAAAACAACAAATAACTCACATTGACATCGATGCCTGAAATCATAACAGATCTACAGCTTAGAGGCTTGAGTCAATATTTTCACTGAAAGAGGTTTTCAGCATTACTGAACGTTTAGTGCTGCTTGATATGAATCCCAATCATGTCTAAGTAGCAAGTTAAAAACTTCAAAAGAACACACAAATAAAATTTTCGAAATGAAACACAGATGTATCTGAAAGAGTTTAAAAACTTAAAGTGAAAAAACATTTCTCCAAGACATTTAAATAATTCTTTGTAAATGATTTACTAATATATATTCAGTTTAATATTAGGATTTCTATGAATACATCGTATAACTCCAACGGTGGATATCTTACGTGTGTCTGTTAAGCAACTAGTTAGCTTCATCGTAAACTGAATGGTACATGTGTATTAACAAAGAATTAATTCGCTCACCGTGAACCGCCGATAAAAGATTCATTTCAGACCAGATAGAATACTCGGTATTATTTGTATATTTGTAAAACTTTTGTACATAAATCATTATTTGTAATAACTATTCACGGTAACCGTTATTATACAGTGTATTGTTGTTTGTATATTAAAATATATTTGTGTTAAGAAAGAAAACTCTGTGTATTAATCTGGTTAAGAGAATACAAAGTTTATACATGTCGATATTCAATGAGCTTCTGAATTCAAGTTTCCAGCTATTTGAAATCGCAATAAATAATGTACGAAACTTAATAACTCGGAGACTCCTCCGAGATAAATTATAATATTTAACATCTTCAAGGAAGTCGTTAAAAATAAAAAACTGCTCAAAATGAAACCCATTCATATTTAAAACATCTTAAAATATTTTTAACAATAATATAATGAGAAAATTGAATCAAACTTATTGTGAAAGGTTTACAATTTTTACTAAAATATAAAAAACACAAGTATGAAAATTACCAAAATTTTCTTCTTAAACCAACTTTTAGTTGTTATGTGAGCTTTGTTTGCAAGTTGCAAATGCAGTTGAATAAATTTCTTGAAATCTGTAAAAAATAAAATATTTCGTTTCATAACAAATTCTCAATTCCGTTAATAAATGTTGAATACATTGGCTTAGGTTTTGTTTCTTGTTTACTTTCTTTGAAATCTTAAAGAAGTGATTAAATATATACTTTATTTTATAATCATTTAAACCCTATCACTATTTTGCGATTACAAAGATAAAACAATACTGGTTTTCATCACAAAGCTGCACAGTGGGCTATTTGAGCTTTGCTCACCGTAGGTATAAAAACTCAAATTTTAAAGGATAAGCCCTAGGACTTACTGCTGAACCATTAGGGAAGGGAAATAGATTGAATAAGTGTCTTTTAATGAGTACGTGCAAATTTATCTTGATTGAAGTGTTTTCTTAAGACTAGTTTTTAGTGTTGGAAACCGAACTGGAAATAAGGATTTATTTAAACAAGCCTTACTACGTTTATGGAATATACGAAGTTCTTCGCTTCGCATATGTAACATTTTAGTTTTTTTAACATGACCAATTTATTCGAATTCTGGCCAAAAGCTTATTTTGCACCTACTTGTTATGCGCCTATTTCATTAGTTTTAACCTAGGTGTAACAAAATTGTTTTTGCTGCTGTTTTGCAATGCTTTGTAAATATTACACGGCTGACTCACAGTGACTCAGTTTGCAGACGTACGGCGCTAAAAATTGGGTTTCAATACCCGTGATAGGCAGAGCATAACCAAACAAACGACCACACGGATTGGTTTTTCTTAATTTATGTAAAAGTTTTCATTTTTTTTACCATTGATGGAAAGTTTTAAGAGACCCACAATCGTTGGGCGGAGCACAAGCAGCCTATTGTATAAATTTATTTTTTTAAAAGCAACCAATCAATTTAAGAAGCATAGATATTTTCAATTTTTTTACCATTGATAAAAAATTTTAAAGACTTCTGATATAGAATCACAATTGGAAGCATTTTTAAATAAAAATTTTCTAACTAAATTTGTTAGTTCTGTATCCGAAGTTAAGAAAAATGCTCACCGAAACTCGAGACCTGACAACTTTGCTTTTCCGTGAAACTATTTTTACCACCGAGGGTAAATAAAAATCTATAACACGAATGAAAGTAACATAATAGCTCTGTTACTGCCGATTGTTACACATCGATTTCACCACGTATCAAAAGAATATAGGATGGTACAACGTTTAATGCAGCACTCCCGACATAATCTGGTTAAGTATTGTTGATATATGTTTAAGTGAATTTAGCACATTTTATTGGTTTGGTTTGAATTTCGCTCAAAGCTACTCGAGGGCTATCTTTGTTAGCTGTTCCTAAATTAGCAGTGTAAAACTAGAGTGAAGGCAGCTAGTCATCGCTACACCATGCCAACAATTGGGCTACATTTTTACCAACGAATAGTGGGATTTACGGTCGCTTTACAACGCCCACACGGCTGAAAGGGAGAGCATGTTTGGTGTGACGGGGATTCGAACTCTTTACCCTCAAATTACGACTCGAGTGCCTTAACCACCCGGTCATGCCAGGCCTGGTACATTTAAACCGTGATAAGTGTTTTTGGACGTGATAATACGTTGCTAAATAAAATTATTTCAGAATTTTTCTGATCAACCAATACATATGACACATTTACGGCAATCTTTAAAATAGACTTATATTTCAATCTTATGATAAAAGTTCACAACATGATTTTATTCTATATAGATAAATTAGATCTACATATATATCACAAACGTTTTGTTTATAAATATAAGCCTATTGTTAAAACTTGACAAAAAAATATGCAGTTAAGATCCATCAAACTCAGTCAATGCCGATCACCGAAATAAAAAGATCAATTTTTCTGATATTAATATTCCAGTCCTGGGCAGGAATCTTGTCTTATCATGAAACGAACACGACAAGACGGTACAATAAGTAGTTATTTTTCTTCTTTCTTTTATAACTAGTATGTAAAGTATATCGTTAATGGAGCCGGTGTAACGTAACGACTTAAACCATCATGTTTTAAGACTTGCTTGGATTTGCACGCACAAAAACCATTCAGCCTCGTGTAACTTCTATGGAGTTCGTTGATGTAATGTAACTTCTATGGAGTTCGTCGATGTAGCGTAACTTCTATTTCATGACTAGGTGGTTTCAGTCAGCAGTAGCTCTTGGCCACCAAGGTCTAGGCTGCTGCTCAGCTAAGTAAGGGTAACCGTTTCAACAAGTGGTGTTTAAAGTACATAATTACGACCAGTCTCTTTTAAGATTTTTTTTAAAGGCTCTCTCGTGAAAGCGCGTAATCGTCTCTTTCTCTTTTGTTCTACTTTAGGTCTAACTTAATTACGTGATTTATTTAAATAATGCGTCGCCTTTATTTTGAAATATAAAAAAACATTTATTAGTTTTTATTTTTATTTGTGGTTTATTTTCTGCCCTTCTAATATTTATGTTCTTGTAGAAACCTTAAATAAGCAACTTTAAAATTCGAGTAAAAAGGGGAGATTTTAAAGATACTTATAATATTGTGCATAAAATTACACTGAAAGTCATTGAAGATTTAAAAATAATGCTTAGATTATACATTCGAGCAGTATTCAAAATAATACTGTTTTAGCATATCATAGCACGCATATACACTAAAAGGTAAATAGCTCTATGGAAAATAAAGCTTATATAAGCTTAGACGTACATTGGTGATAACCACATAACGAATTTAATTTCGTATACACGTACACAAACATCATATATGGTAATCAGTTGTTAATATGATGAGAACATATCAGTATGATGGTAAATTATCAGTAGCTTGATGAGTTATGAGTGTTCAATTCCCAGATATTTAATTAAGCGTGATAGCATATTTTTAGATTGTATTAAGTTAGACTACGATGACGAGTTGCCCTGTGATAACGATCCGCTAAGATGTTTATGACTGACCTTTGATACTGAGTTATCAGAAAACATGTTGTTGTTTTTAAAAAAATGGTTAATTAATTCAATTTTACGCGAATTTTGAGACGGTGTAATATCTATTATCCCATAAAGCAAAACCAAGTTTAGCACAAGTATATAATACAAATAAAAATTATATAAAACTGTGCATATATTCGATTTTTTTCAATATATACTACATAGTTTTGCCACGTATTACATGTCCAGTTGCCTGTATAATTGACGACTTATTGTAAAATAGTTTTTATCAAAATCTTCTTCTGTTGATAAATTCAAATCCCTGAGTTTATATTGCGTAAATGGTTTCAACAAATTGAATACAAACTGTCTGTTGACAGTTCTTGTAAACTCTAAGAAATATCGTTTTAGATGCTAGTAATAATATTGTCTCCGTAGCTGTAATTATGTTTTGAGCTTACAAAAATCTGATAAACAACAAATCTTTTACAAGTAATTAAAAGAAATATGTATATACATAACTCGTTCGAAATGAACGTTTTGCGAAGTTTAAATGTAATGCTGAAATGGAACAATACAGTGAAAACTTTTCTAAAAGCGTCTTTTTAAAAGGAGACTCTGGAGTAGATGCGCTGTTTTGATTTACTGTAAAATTGTATAACTTTTGTGAGGTCGAGACATTGCTATCTCTAGTATTCTCAATTTATATGAAAGATATGAAATATAATTCAAACATTTGACAAACATACGACTGGAAATTAGTCGTGACCGTGGGTTAATTTTTAAGAGACAGCCAAAATCAGAGATCTGCTTCAGTTATGGTGACAAACCATACGTATGTATAAATTTAAAGTATATCCAATCTTCGTGGGATCTATCGTATTGTCGTCATCTATGTATTTCAGCTTGTCAGAAGCTGCTGGAAGTATTTTGCTTACTGAATAGTTGCGTGCGTTATCACGCCCCTAATGCACGAGAAACAGCAGATGGCGGCTGCTCGATGAAAAGGCGGAGTGGAAGACACACCACATAAACCAGATTGCAGGTGCTTCTTGTGTTACCAGTAGGTGTAATGCCTGAAGCCATCTATCGGCCTAAAGGTCAATTAGATCCCACATGTTTTCGAACTACTGGTTACGACGCTCCCAGTTTCCGCTGAGGTATTGATGAGATAATAGTTGAACTGAAAATAAAAATCACTTCAGTATCATAGATGTTCTAAACTTGATATTTTACGAAATATGGAAGCAAATAACTAATTTACACAATAAATTGGAAAACCCTGTATTTAAGCCGACACTACAAAACAGAGTTTTATATAATTGTAAGTAGTAATCACTGGCTATAAGCATGTCAGACAAGCCGTACGGGTGTCTACAAAGAGTATATTGCAGTGAAAAAAAATGTAGCAACCTTTCTTGGGGCACTCGAGGGCTTTGAAATAAAGAATTGTACTGTCACTGTGAAGGTTGGTTCTTTGCTTTTTTTCTCTCAAGGGAAAAAAAAAACTAAGGTAAAAAGAAAACTGTTCACCAAACTGTTATTTAGGGTGGAAATAAAATTCGATTATATGATTTTGTATTCGATTTAAAATACACTAATTATATGTGAAAATGTTCTTTTTAAGCGTATGTAACGAAATACTCCCGCTGTGCACAATCCGATTTGTAATCTTATACCATAAAAAGGCGATCGTCATAATTTATTTATGAAGAAAATTTTTGTGTGTAGAGAATTAATGTGCTAAGTTGTTACTGGTAAATAAGATATATTTAACTGTTTTTACTGGATATTTTGTTTATTTTAATTGTGGCACATCTCAACGTGTACAAGTACTGAACGTGCTCCCTACCAACTTATTGAACAATTCAATGTTCTAAAAAGGATATGCCACTTAAAACGTTTTATAATATTAGTTTGGAGATATATCGCTATGTTTGTATATTTCTGACTTTGCGTAAAGCTGTTAGAGAGCTATCTGTTTTAACTGTCAACTCTTAGACTACTTTTTAACTCACGAAAATTGGAACTGATCTTCAAACTATAACGCTCCGACAGCTGAGAGAGCGAGCAGATTCAGTGATGAGATTTAAACTCCACAGACTTCAAGTCGAGTGTCCTTCCCACCACCCCATACGAGGCCTTTATAAAACTGACAGTTAGTCTTGCTTTTTGATTAACAGTAATTGTTAAATAAGCGGCAAATGCTCCTAGATGTTTCATAAGGTTGGCATTGTGGTTGAATATACCATCAGCACAGAATATATTAATATATGTTCGAGGCGTATCTAGAAACAGTAGTTGGATGTTTGCGTTTTAACAAATCAGCCTCTCAGTTTACTGTCAAATCAAAATTTCGATAATTCAAATCCTTCATCAGATGAGCGAGTTTATCTCGGGATGTGTTGGAAGATAAGTGTTGAAGGTCATGCTCCAAAACGGTATTACATTGTGCTAAGAATTTACACATAAATCTTTATGCAGAATTTACCAATACCATAAAATTCAACAATATAGCTTCTCAAAACTAAACCACACTTCCACGTAGCAACACTTCTAGTATCCATCATTTGCAGAAAATTACAACTGTCTCAACACTGTTGATTCAAGTCATAAAGTTTATTTTAACTGTAACTACGATTATTCTTGAAGTAGTTTTTTATTTTACAATTAATTTTAGAGGATAATTTTGTAAATATGTTCAAAGAGGTAAATTGATTTAAAAAAACAAACATTAATCAATCACAGCAATAAACAGATTTTAAAATTACCATGTTAAATGTTCAATGATGCGCAACATTTTAAAACTTATATATTTACTCGGAGATGCGAGCTCTGAGACTATTTGTCTTCGGTATTCATTATTTCTAAAGAAAAATATACAATTTTGTTTTTCTCTTAAGAGAAACTTTCATAATAATTCCTCCCAAACTGTGTCCAAGGTCCAAGGCTCGCGCTGTGATTCTTCTTAACACACTCTGCACTTTAACTATGGGAAAGTTTTAAGATGACAGTTAATTTTGATACTTTGTTCAAAACAGGGTAACATTCTTATGGCGGCCGATGAAGCTGCTTGGTCACCTTCACTCTAGTCAGTATTTTTAAATTATGACTTGCTGTGCGTGAGCCATAACAAGCTGTGATATGGGTGTTTAGCTTTTCATCTACGCATATGGTATCTATCTTTCAGATTGAAGATATGACATCACCTTCTTTCCAATAAATTTACTATGCTGTCACTCCTGTTCAGTGTTTGTTGTTTTAAAAAAATGCTTTATTTTAACACAAGATGAATATACCATTACTTTATTTTAACACAAGATGAATATACCATTACTTTATTTTAACAAGATTAATATACCATTACTTTATTTTAACACAAGATTAATATACCATTACTATATTTTAACAAGATTAATATACCATTACTTTATTTTAACACAAGATGAATATACCATTACTTTATTTTAACACAAGATTAATATACCATTACTTTATTTTAACACAAGATTAATATACCATTACTATATTTTAACAAGATTAATATACCATTACTTTACCTCAAAAGCTTATTGTTTCAAATAAATCTCATAACAGCTATAGATAAAGTGTATATATATATATATATATATTATTCATTCTAGACAAATTTCTGTTTAGACTTCTATGATCTTCGTCTAAGTTTGGGTTCTTACTTTATATACAATGACAGCCATAAGAAGACATCAGTAATAACAGAAGTGATCATTACAACATTAGCCGTGTAAAAAGTTGATATGGAAGTTGCCACTAAGTCCAGTTTGTTATTCACATAACGCTTCTTTCTATAATATGTTTCACAACAGTATAGTTCAGTCGTTTATTTTTATTTCCATATTAATACGTTTTATAATCTTCAGTTAATTTCACTTGATATATAAATCATAGCTATAGTAATGTTTGGCTTTTGCATGTGATTACATGCATATCTATTTCCTAATTTGAAGGGACACGTTTTCTAATATATGTGTATTGCTTATTAGTATATTACAAAGAACGTAGAAATTGGTCCAGTTTACGTCCAGCTTAGTCAAACCTTGAACCTGTTTCTAATAATAAGATCTGACAAAGTCAGGGTCTCAACCACAATCTTTTGTGAATTACACACAGTAGTAAGTTCATAGTGTGCTGGCATAATGAACACAATCAACCATGAACACACTCAAAGGTTTATTTTAAATTAAACTGGTAATAGACATAATTTGCAAATTAATTTATGTTTGCAATTAAAACGTTTTGCATTGAAATTTGTTTTGGAGCGAATGTAAATGTTGGAGCTCATAATCATACATAAACATGCGTAATGGTTATATAGGCATAAATATTATATACGTCTTTGTAGTAGAAAATTTAACACGTCTTAATTAAGGAATCTGTAGTGTTGATGTTTGTAACTTCAACCGTATCCAAGGCAACGGTAGGCGAAACAGAGAGGTCAGAGACATCATTGTTCAGTCATAGGTGTCTCTAACTTTTAGAAATTGCAACACCCACCCTGCACACGACTAATCTTAACCAAATAAGGAGATTAACCGTCATTTTCAAGGTGGTGTGGAGCGTGTTCACTGAAATATCACGAGCTCGAACCTTGGACTATAATCTAGTATTATATCCTATAGACCAAATTCAGTCCTATAACTTATGAACATAGGCTCATTTGTTTATTATTTATTATAAACATAAACACTTAGGACTATTATTTGTAATTCGCAACATTAAGTGCTGGTGATGCTGATTCACATGTGTTTTAAAGATTACAAGAGTTTGTTGGTTGACTGTAAGTAGCAGAAACTATGGTTATCCTCTCACAAGTAGGTAATTTTTGACACCTGAGGTTTTAAAACTACCTAATTAAAGTCTATTAAAAAGTTATATTGCTTGTAAACACCAATAAATAACGCAATAAAAGCGTAGAGCGTCAAATAAAAGTGGATCGTAAATGATAGAGTTTAATTAGTAGCGTCATATTAGATCTTATGTCAGGAGCTTTCAGTGTCTTGGTTGTAATAAATCTTTTTTTTTAATGTTAACTCTGTAAAGAAAACTACGGCACTTCTGTAAGAATAATTTTTTTTTGAGAGACATTAAAAACACTTGATATTCTACTGATCAGTAGAAGCAAATATTTATAAAATGTTTTGAATGTTTCAAGCTCTGGACTGTTAACAGACTTATATATAGTAAAAAAGATGTTTTCAATATAGTTAACAAGCAGAAATATCGCAACTTACTGTTCAAAGTCTCGTGGTTCCATAATATTTCACTTAGCAGGAATTGTTAAACGTTTAACTATTTAATATTTTCTTACAGTCTCAGTCAGCTTTATTGAGTGATTGTTTTGAATTAAGCACAAAGCTACACAATGGGCTATCTGTGCTCTGCCCATCGTAGGTATTGAAACGAGGTTTCTAACGGAGTGAGTCCGCAGACTTACCGCTGTACCAGATTTCTCATGAGATACAATATATATTAAGTTTAGATAAGAACCCCTAAAAAGAAAGTGGTGACATTGGTAACCATTATTTTAACCATATTTAAGTATAGAAATCAGCACGCGGAATAACATAAGATCATGTGACTAATTCTTCAATTTATTTCGTAAAAAGTACTTAAACGTTGTTAAGCGAATGCTTATTGCGTATATGCTCGAACATGTAACAGTATATAGAGTTGTTATCATGCTGTTAATTTCTTTTGCTTAGAAGTTATGTTAATTGTATCGTAACAAGAATAAAGAAAAACACATCCTTTTAACAATTATCTCAAGTTTTGTTTTCACGACCTCCAGTAACAATCTAAGTAACTTACACGGAAAAGTGAAACAACTTTAACAAAACTTGTAGGACTAAACTAAATAAAGCAGCAGTAATTGAAAGACATGTTGAGGTTAATCATTACATTTCAAATTTATTATTATTCGTATTTTAAGTAGCATTTCATTGAGAATAAATGCAAAGCTCAAACAAATGTTCGTGTCTCTTTGCTGTTGCAATATAACTCGAACCAGAGCTTTCATTTTACTCTTACTTGAAAAAAGAAATCTTTCAATGGTTTTGACATGAGGATGAAATCGAGATATTTTATTCAGATAACCAGGAAGAACATTTCAACATATAACATCAGACAACTAGGAAGGAAACTTTCAGTATATAACGAGAAACAACTAGAAATGACCACATCAACACATAGCATTAGACAACTGGGAAAGTAATCTTCAGCTTTAAACAAGAAACAAGTAGAAAGGACTACTTCAACATATAACATTAGACAACTGGGAAAGTAATCCTCAGCATATAACGAGAAACAAGTAGAAAGGACTACTTCAACACATGACATTAGACAACTGGGAAAGTAATCCTCAGCATATAACGAGAAACAAGTAGAAAGGACTACTTCAACACATCTTAGTATATAACTTCCTTAGTATATAACTTTATGCAAATAAGAAAGACGTCTTAAGTATACAACATCATTCAACTAGGAAAGTATCTTCAACATACAACATAGATAACTGGGAAGGATATCACAAACATATATATCACATAATAATGTCCGGCGTACAGACTGACCAGTCTTTGTCTAGGCTCTGAAACTGAATTATTGCTATCTTTGACATAGACTAATTTACATCTATTTAAGTCTCTTAGATAATTCAGTCGGGGATATAGACTGGTGCATCTTCCTCTGAGCTTTAGTGGAATTGTGCTGAATTATTGTTATCTTTACATAGACTGATCCGCCTGTATCTGATTGTTTGAAAAGTTAATCTACACCATTTCTGTCTCGAATACAGACTTACTTATCTTCGTTTGAGCTTTAGAGGAGTTATGTTAAGTAATTGTTTTCTTTGATGTATAGTCCAAAGGTGAAAATTAATTTACTTGTAATATAAAAAAGAAAACACATGAGAGAATGTTCATTATTGCTGAGAAGATGGCGAGAAATGGTGTGTGTATTACATTCAGAACGAATTTGATGGTGCTCATGGTTAGAAGAAATTCTGAATATAATTTATATAACCTATATTCCTCAGAGGTATACTTAAGAACTTCCACATAACTTTTAACGTTAAAATATCCTTTATCGTCTGTATATGAACCACACTGAACTTGCTTTGATTTATCACATTTTTAACAACATTAAATTTCATGAGAGTTAGTGTTTTTTTACATCCACTTGTCGTTTTATGATTGTCTGTTTTCTTTCCTTTCAAATGTTACTGAAGTTACTTAAATAATTTGTTCACTTTAACAATAAATATTATGTTATCCCTATATGGAAAAAAAAAAAGATTCTATAATAATTTGCTGAATATGTTATTTGTTCATTATGTTTTAATTACATCAGGGGCCCGGCATGGCAAGGTGGGTTAAGGCGTGCGACTCGTAATCCGAGGGCCGCGGGTTCGAATCCCCATCGCAACAAACATGCTCGCCCTTTCAACCGTGGGGACGTTATAATGTGACGATCAATCGCACTATTCGTTGGCAAAAGAGTAGCCCAAGAGTTGGCGATGGGTGGTGATGACTAGCTGCCTTCCCTCTAGTCTTACACTGCTAAATTAGGGACGGCTAACGCAGATAGCCCTCGAGTAGCTTTGCGCGAAATTCAAAAACAAACAATTGTTGTGATTGCCATCTATAAGTAAAATAAAACGTTTTAACAAAATAAATGAAATAAATTAAAATATGGAGGTGTTTTTTTTTTGCCTAAGAGAAAACAAAAGCCTTGAAAGTGTGAAAACCATAAATAGTTAGAACTATAAGAAACTCTCCTTACACCTGTCTTATCCGGTGCCGTCGAGGCATTTCAGCTAACACCACGATTTATCAGGTCAGCTAAGATACGCAAAAAATAATAGTAATCTAAAGATTAATAATTTGGATACTAGAATTCTGGTTCAGAATCTTGAATGTTAAAGTTGTATTAATTCTTGAAAAAAAAAGTATGTATTGTTGAAAGAATAATTGCACACAACATTGCATTATCTGTACTTATAAAGTAAGTTTGTTGTATGAATAATTATGTTAAAATTAATTTAAAAACGTTATTTAAAGAATTATTAATATGTACTTTTCATCGACGCTCGTTTGAGCCTTGACTTTTAATAAAGTGGTACAACATATTAACTGTACTGTCAAAAGTAATGTACATGTAAATTTACCTAATGATAGTTGTACCTCGATGTTTCAGGGTAGAGGAACGCTAAGGTCAAAGGTTCGAGTGTTATGAATTCAGGCGCAATGTAGCATTGGTTGAGGTTGAGAAAGAATGAGAAAGTAGTCGGTCTTCGGTTATTTTCAAAGAAATGAACTAATTACGTTACAATGCTATATCTTATTAGAAAATAATAGAAGTGAGCAAGTACAGTGGTTTCCTCTTTATTTTCATCCAATACAAAATGTACAAGACGTCCTATGGCTATGAAACATCGTAATCCAACATAAGGAAAACAGAAGCAGGATCAGAAACAAAGGAATTGTTTGGTATAAATTTCAGAAAGAAATATAAAGGAAAGGGCTTCAAAAAATAAAAGAGAAGACCAGAAGCTTTGAAAGAGAGAGCAAATAACTCGAGAAAGATAAAGGAGTATGGTAATACGTTGCCAGTAAAAAACAAAACCTATTTCTAAACCTGTTTTTTATTGGTTAAAGTCATATAACAGCAGTTTGATATCTTTACAGTGGTATAAATCAATTCCTCGTAGAATAAATTCAACTTAGATAATGTTGATGGACATAATTAGGTGAGACGAAGTGCGGATATTAAGATAAACCGACGATTCCCATGTTGTACAGAGTGAAGGTATTTCATTCTTTAACTTTGGCTAAAACAAAACAAAGACACAAGCTCTTATATGCATGATGGTTTAGCGTTAGAAAATACTTTTAACCAGTTAGAAACTTGTTTGTTTGTTTTCTAAATTCACGTAAAGCTACACGAGGGTTATCTGTGCTAGCCGTCCCTAATTTAGCAGTGTATGACTGGAGGGAAGGCAGCTAGTCATCACCACCCACCGCCAACTCTTGGACTACCCTTTTACCAATGAATAGTGGGATTAACTGTCACATTATAATGCTCCCACGACTGAAAGGAGAAGCAAGTTTGATACGACCGGAATTCGAACCCGCAACCCTCAGAGTACGAGTCGGACGCTTTAACCTACCTGGCTATGCCGGGCCGGTTAGAAACTAGGCAAACAATTTTGTGTGTGTGTCCAGGTGTAGATATTAAACTGCTGGACCAATTACCACCAACCAGTTCTATACCCATTGGACTTCTCGAGAAATATCATACATGAATCGGCGTTCATATCTGACATCGTTATGTTATTACTCAGGGCCTCCTATGTCTTCCCCGTGTGTTGAACGAATACGTCGACTGTTAATGATTATTTGATTATATGGAAACATAATTAATCACCTAAATAAATATTTGAAACATAAACAGTTAGTTTATTAATTCAAGTCACCATGCTTCTTGCTTGTTTGTTTTCTAAAAAAAACACGTTTGGAAAATTAAAAATGCTAAAATTGTTTTTTAAATATGTGATTATTTTTTTAAAAAAATGGCTTGATATGACCTGTTGTTTAGCGTGCTCGATTCAGAATCTAAGGACAGAGGGTTCGAATCCACCTGAATGAACATGCTATGTGGGTGTTATATATTCGTTAGTAAAAGAGTGGTCCACGAGTTGGCGGTGGGTGGTGCTGACTAGATGCCTTGTTTCTAAATTGCCACGGCTAAATTAGGGACAGCTAGCACAGAAACTCCTCGTGTGGTTTTGTGTGAAATTCAAAACAAAACAAATGACAAAAACAGCCAAGTCTTCACACCCTATACGCATTGAAAAGAAAGACATTTTGAAACTAAGGTGAATAAAAAATAACATATCTTTACTGAAAACAATGAAATAAGTTATCCGTAGTTTTTTTGTTGTTGTTTTATTTTAAAAATTTTTATCTGAAGTGAACTTGGATTTGTCTTCAGATGGAACATATCCGGGAAGAATATTGTTTCCTTTCAGTTTGTTACACCCCTTCATCAAGTCCCACCTAGGCTAATTATGAATTGTAAGCAGACAACAACAAAAAATATATAATTATACCAACCTGTGTTTAATTATTCGGTACTTGTTCTTTAGTTAAAAGGAAGATAATTGAACACATAATTTTACTGAAAAAATCTGATATACGGTGTGATAATTCCTTCTTCAAGTTCAATGTACTTTAGAAGTGAGATCACAAAAGCAACCAGTGTTTGAAACTTACAACACAGTTGTTAGAATTAGAGCCACAAAAATAATTAGTAATTTAATATTAACCAAGTTATAATTTATTACTGACAGTGAAGCCCTGTCACCAACTCTCATCATTCAAGGTAGGGCGATAATACTGAGAAGTGATAATCAACAGATATATTTCGATCTTCTATTAAATTGTTTTTGTTTTGTTTTGACGCTTGCGCAGACCTACGCGAGGGGTATCTGAACTAGCTCTTTCTAATTTAGTAGGGAAATACTGGATGGTAGAAAGTTAGTCATCACTACCTTCCGCGAACTTTTGGGGTACTCTTTTACAAATGAATAGCGAGATTGACCATAATTTGTAACGCCCCTATCCTATTAAATAACAAAAACAAAATGTGATGCAAGAGCCTTCGTTAAATCCACAATTAAAATATAAGTGCTTTTAATACCTTTACATCTATGCATTTGTTTGATAAATTAACTTGTCAGGAGAATGATCGTGGCTGAATTACAGACAGGGTAAACAGGGTGACTGCCCAAGACTCCAAGGAAATTAAAAATATAAAAAAATATATGAAAATAAAAATATAAATAAAACTGAACGAAAAGAAAAAATATAAACGGATAGAACACAAAAATTAAAATAGATCCACCTGTTCAAAACAAATAGCTTAAAACTTTTCAAGTCTATGAAATCCATTGTTTTCAGTCTAATAATTTCTTAATAATTGGTTTTGGTTTTTAGTTTTACTCCCCCTCACTTATACTTCTGTAAATATATATACATATATATAAAATGTGAGCGAACAATATGGTATGGATAGTAGTATGCCATACGAGAAACATAAAAGTACTAAAAGGGCCTATAAAATGAACTCTTCTCATGGACCACCTTTTTGCTGTGCTCGGCTTCCGATTAGTAGATTTATTAATTTTCTTTTGTAGTTAATTTAATCAAGATATTGCACTTAATACTTAAAGTATTATATAACAAATATGATAACATACCAATCTCAAAACTACATTTTATGAAAGCCCAGCTAGGCCTAAATCAGAGGCTTTCTCACATGATCCAAAGTTAATCCATTGTCTGACTCTACTGTTGTGGAAATTTATATCGTAGGGCGGATTTTTTTCGCATTAATTTGAAAAACTAAAACACAAACTACAGTTCATTAACTTGTTCTAAAAATATAAGCGCTAAAAGATCAACCGTTTCAGGCATATAATGTAATGTTATTATTCCTCAAAAGAAATGTGTTTTTTTAAAACGCAAATCCAATGACGAAAAACCTTTTTATTTAAAACAAGACTATTAGAACAGCTAGTCTTTGTAAGGTTTGGTATTAGTAACCTCACGTTCACCGAGCGATAGGTGTAACTTAGTAATTTCACTTAAATTTACGGGTGATTATATTGTTAACGACAAGGGTTAAGTTTGGTTTATTTAAAATTTCACGCAAAGTTATGCTAAGGCTATCTGCGCTACCCGTCCTTAATTTAGCAGTGTAAGACTAGAGGGAAAACAGTTAGTCGCCACCACCCACCGCCAACTCTTGGGCTACTCTTTTACCAACTAATAGAAGGTTTGACCGTCACATTATAACGTCCTCACAGATGAAAAGGATAGCATGTTTGGTGGGAGAGGGATTCGAACCTGTGAGTCGAGTGCCTTAACCACCTGGCCATGTTAGGCCTAACGACAAGGTTACGTACCTGGTAAAACAATATATCGTGATCGTTATAAGTATTAGGGTTTGAAAATTTTATTTAATTGTCTATACTCCTTACCAAGTATACACTTTGTTTTTCTGATGTATACAGATAAATTGGGTTGATAAGAAGTAAACGTTAATTGCTAATTTTCGTATTTTTATTACTGCGCCCCATACACAAAGCCAAGCATTCCAAAACTGAGCTAACAAAAAACTTACTCATACAGTAACTTCCACGAGTAACAAACTTACTCGCAGGCTAACAAACATTCTAACAGTAATTAAACGATTTTGTATTTAGCCCACGTTCGCACGAGGTGCGTTCAGTTGAAAATGCTTTAGATTTCTGATGGACAACAGTTCTAACGCGAAGAAGAGGAAAACGTCTAAAGAAAAAAAAATCAGTATTTAATTCGAAAGTAAGTTTTGGCTCTGTTTTATGTGTGTTTATCACTGACAGCTTACCAACAAAACATTTTCAAACTGTTTTTTTGTTGTTCGTTTTTTTGTTTTTTTTTACTTTCTCTATTTAAATTAAACAAGTTTTAATTTATTTAATCAATAGCTACTTACCTTCGTTCCCCAGTTATTCGTGGGTTTGTTCGAGGACTTATGACGCTAAAATCGGGTATCGGGTTTCGATACCTGTGATGGGCACAGCATAAATAGCTCATCGTGTATCTTGTGCTTAAAATTAAAGTAACGTTTTAATCCAAAACTAATCAATGTGCTATATGGGAATCGATCCTCGAATTTTAATATTGTGAGTCTCACCGTTTACTTAGTGTGGAACTCTGCTTATAGAAGTTTTAAGTTTAAAGTGAACATTATTTAACTTCATTGAGTAACTGAATTATTGTGAAAACGTCATCTTTCTCAATTAACGTTTTCTTTTTTTGCTGACTGTTACAACACTCAGTGTTAAGAAGTAACAAAAAAACCGAGAAAAGGTCCGGCATGGCCAGTTAGTTGAGGCACTCGACTCGTAATCTGAGGGTCGAGGGTTCGAATTCTCGTCAAATCGAACATGTTTGCCTTTTCAGCCGTTGAGGCGTTATAATGTGACGGCATATCTCACTATTCCTTGATAAAAGATTAACACAAGAGTTGGCGGTGAGTGATGATGACTAATTGCCTTCTCTCTTGTCTTACACTGCTAAATTCAGGACGACTAGCACAAGCTGAGAAAAAATATTATTTTTTTTCATAAAATACACAGGAGACGCTAGTAGCAATTAAAAGGTTGCGTACAGTACTGATGATATGTTTACTCAGGTTCACATCTGCTGGTTTACAACGTTAAAAACGGAGTTTCCCTTTGATGGGCAGATCACAAATAGTTTATTGTGTGACTTTGTGTTTAGCGTCAAACAACTGACGATATTTTTCGCAACAAATCTGTGAGAATTATACATTATTATGGGCATTATAACTGACACAGACAATTTACCAAACAAGAAACTTTTTAAAGCAAAGTTTATACCATAACATGATAAACTGGTTTATGACTTAACATATCTCATTACAACGCTAGAAACTGGGTTTTCATATGCATGTTAAGCAGAGTACAAATATCTCGCTGTGTAGTCTTGCGTTTCAAAGAATCAGTGTAACAAATGTTGCAAACGAAAGTGATAAGTTTGATATCAAAGAAAAAATGAAAATTAATGAACTGTCACCTCAGATAATTATAATCGTTCTTTCAGTACAACACAATTTTATTTTGACTGAAATTACTGTTGAAAATTTTGCTAACCTGTTATTCTTAATAGGTTTTCATTAAGCATTATTCTATTTATTTATTTTTTGACATATTCAGTATCAGCCACAGGCTCAAACAACCTCTAAACGCGTGGATTGAAAAATCACACATAAGCTAAGAAGAGTTAAAGGACCATAAAAATAACCCCGTTTTTTGGTTTGGTCTAAAGTATGAAAGGGTCAAGTTCGAATTTCGCCTCTAGCAACTCATATTCACCAGGCCGGGGATGTGCCAGTCTTTTACCGGCACTGTCAATTAAAATTCTTCAGATAAATACCTCACCCAGGTAAGAGAGGCAGAGAGATGCGTCCATCGATAAATGAGTTCGTGACAAATCAAGACAGCATGAATAGAAAGGAGCAACTGCTGAATAACTAACTGCCTCAGGCAGAAACTTAGAACACGATTCCAGTAGCCGAGAGGTGGAGCTGACAAGAGTAGCCGGCTACTGATGGTAGAGTTCACGCTCGTTAAGCCTAACCTTCAGGCACGAGGTTGGATGCAGGTGCAGTGGCATATGGTCCTTTTTTTTCCTTTCATAATTAAGTAATCCCATTTTGTCTGTAACTGTATACATGTTGTTATTAGGTGTTATGCGCTAACTGACGTAAAACTTACAAGAGTAGTCATTGTGTTTAAACACATTCGTTCAAGTTATCAACAAAAATGTCAAATGAGTGTTTTTGTTGAAAATATTTTCTCAGTCAATTTATAAAGCGTATAATATATGGCATGTTTACAGCGTATATTGTAGTATTTGTCTTTTCTTGCTAGCCCCCCAGTGGCTCAGCGGTATGTTTGCAGACTTACACGCTAAAATCCGGGTTTCGATACACGTGGTGGGCAGAGCACAGATAGCCCATTGTGTAGCTTTGTGCTTAATTCAAAACAACAACAACTTTTCTTGCTAATAGGGTGTGATTCTCGTGAACCATGTGGTGTTATCGGATCATGAAAAGAACCCGTTTCTTGCATTTTTATGATAATTCAAACTATCTATTATCATTAGTCTCTATACCACTAATAGTTGTAATATCAAATTCAAAATAAACAAGGCCAAAATTGAACTATAAAATCACGGGCGAAACAAAGTATAAGCAATTTACAAACTGGATAGGAAAATACGAAAAAAAACTTCCAGTCATGAAATGCAAAATTGTGTCATTAAAGACACAAAATATAATTTACATTATGTACATTTATTGCGAACTTTATTGATGATATGAGCTTCTTTAGCATCAAAATGTTTTTATGGCCTTGATGATGATATCACTGGATCCATCTTCAGAATTAAACTTTGAATCATCTCTACTTGTATTATCCATAGTAGACACCATCTCATCAGTGGTTAAAAAGGCAAACAGTTGAATGAGATATCATTGGTTGTCAAAGTGTTCGGCAACTTACTTTTTCAGTAGTAGTAAATATACATAGGTGTATTGTTGTGGAACTTGGGTTCTTCCTGCAGTAGGCGTTTGTAACTTGTTGGCGATAAATTCAGCTATAAATGAACAACACGTACTCCACTTGTTTACAATATAATGTAATATATGTATATACTTGGAACAAGTTAAACTCATGTACAACAAATTATCTACTCTGTAAAGATCATAAGGATATAAACACTATGATTCTCTTCTTGTTGTCAAAAGTTCAGTTAAGCCTTTTCAGTTACTTTAGGATTTTAGTTGAGAAACATAACTACCTTGTTTTATTTTTATCGCAATACTATTCTGCGTGTATTTCAATTACAGTGTGGCGCAAGTTAGCGCAATCGTATACTGCTCCTCTTGCAATCGTTGTGTTTTCTTTGTTCAAAATATCCTCTTTCTTTTTTCTCAAAGTGTATTCAAACCGATTCAGTTACTTTAAACCTCACTTTGATTCAGTTACTTTAAAAGCACACTTTGATTCAGTTACTTTAAAGCCACACTTTGACGAAATAAATGTTTCTTCTTATGTCCTTCTCTTCTGTCAGTTTTACTCTAATATATTAAATGTTAGGCCTATCATCTCTACTTGACACAGAACTTTATCTTGACCGTACATTTATTCATTCCTGCTATTATATGTGTGTCTGCTTTCACCGCTCATCTCACATATTTATATGTCTGCTCACTATATCCTAGATATCAACAAATTTCACGCGACGTTCATTAATCTCGACATTACTGAGTTATAAAAACAACGTACGGCTCTAATCAAGTTGTGTTACTAAAACTGTCATAAAATTTACTTTAAAACATTTGCTTCTCTCTTGTTACGAATAAAACTAAACACTCATAAAATATTCATTCACAAAATAAATAAAGAACTAACAACTACACCGTACAGTATTTTATATCATGTTATATCACGAAATTGTTTGGCACGAGTGTGGATTAATGATACGTTGGGTCATAATTGCAAGTTGAACAGATTTTCTAGCAACTGATAAGACGAATCTCTTCATTGATGAATCTGGAATGAAAACTGTTAACCAACTCAACCTGTCAGAGGTTGTCGGGACTGATCAGGATATAACATATACTTTCTTGCTAAAAGACGTATGGATATATATGTATAGTATGTGACATGTCTAACATCGTTGACGGTAAATTAACTCGTTACTATGATATTGAAAACGCTCATTTCATGAATTAGTAGATGAGCAATTCACATATCTTCGTATAGATCAATTTAGGTACAGCTAACTTACCAAACTCTGTCATCATGCTGACCCCTGACAACCTCAAGACAATAGATACAAACCTGCGGATTAATTTTCCATCATTATCAGGTGCTCATAAAGACAAAGCTCCAGTTCAATAGAGAAGATGGATAGAACTGCAACCAATAACTGAAATTGGGTTAATCATTTTACAAACAGTGATCAAAACTTTTATTTTGACGATTTCATGTCCAGGCTGTTTAGAAATCAAACTTCTGACACAAAGCGTCCCCCATGGTAACGCGGTATGTCTGCTGACTTAAACGCAACTTAAACTTAAACTGACTGTTGCCAGTGAATGCTCTGCTAAGCTCATCACCATCCTACGCCTTCTCCATGACGAAATGATGGCTCACTGACCTTTGTGATCGACCTGCAGCAGTATGCTGAGAACAATCAGATGTCATCTATTAGTGAATATGGGCTTCAGAACATCCTTAACGATTTTGACTTTGTTTACCAAAAAATGGGACTCTCCATCACTTTGACCAAGACCCAGATTTTCTATCAACCAGCACCTGCGATGATCAACCCTGTATCGCCTTCTGTCAAGCTACAAGACCAGATTCTAGAAAACGCCAGTAATTTTTGCTACCTGGGAAGTCATCTTTCATCCTCTGCAGAAATCGACTGCGTAATTCTGTATCGTCTGAAATGTGTAGGAGCTGCCTTTTGGTGTCTCCGAATACGAGTTTTTTCAGGATCGAGACATTAGGACAGTCACTAAGATGCTCGTACTCAAAACAGTTGTTATCCTCTCTCTTCTATACAGATCTGAAACATGGGTCACATATCGTCGACACCTGAACCAGCTGAAACGCTTCCACCAAAGGTACCTCCAGGAATACATAACTAACCTCAGCGTTCTCGGAAAGGTCAAAATCATCAGCATTGAAGTCACCATCAATAAGATCCGTTTCCAATGGACAGGTCATATGCTCTGAATGGATGACAGCCGACTTCCGAAACAACTTCCGTGTGGTCAACTGAAAAATGGAAGACGAATAAAAGTAGGACAGAAAAAGCGGTTCAAGGATGCCCTGAATACAACATAGATGTTAACAATTGGGAAACTCTTGCTCACGACCGCACCACTTGGAGGTCCCATATCTATCAGGGAGCAGAATTCTTTGAGTAATCAAGAAGACAACATTTTGAAAAGAAGCGAGAAAATAGGAAACAACGGCAGCTACTACTGAAATCTCTTCTTCTTTCTGAACTGACCTGCCCTTACTGCCAGAAGTCCTGTGCATCAAGGATTGGCTTCATTAGCCATCTCTGGACCCATGTATGAACTTGGAGGACCATCATCCATGACGACGATTTTTGCTGTCCTTATTTTTTACTGTCACTGCTAATGGTTTTATACCAGTACACTGTGTCCAGGATCTGAGCATTAGATGAACACACGCTATGTCATGAATTGGCGCGGTAAGTAATTCATTAAGATATATATACTCTTAATATGGTATCGTTATCCAGTTTCCCATGATATATTTATGTTTTCGAAGTCAATTTGCTGTGACACATAATTTATTCAAGAGATGAGCTCCTTGCCATACCAGTAGTGACCGTGATGTTTGATAGATGTTACAACTGCCATAATTTCGTTGTATGTGTTTTTTTTTGTCATACAGCAAAGGCACTCAAGGGTATATGCTTATGACTTGCATATACAAACACTAGCTAAGTACAGTCCTATGCTAGAATACCATTTATAGTCATTCGGTTGTGACTTGAAGTGCACAACTATAAAAGAGTATATTGAAAACTAGTAAACAGGCAAGAAAAAGGTGAAGTTCTTGTTATCTTTGGGAGTATAATTCTGGTTCAACTGGTGGCACAGTGACTGAACTTGGCAAGCAAAAATCAAAAGCTTTGTCATTTGTTTGTGTCATCTGCAACATAGGTAAAAATTTCTATTTTGCATTGGTTCCTTTGAAGATCCTGGAGTCTATCTTGAAGCTAAGTTACAGATTCAGTTGGCCATACCCCTATTACTCTGTTTTAGCATGCAATTTGACATGACTAATCCAAGCATATAAGTTACAGTTTACGAAAATTTGTCTTTGAACTTAGAACTTTGCCCTTTTTGGTTGCTATCTTCTTTGTAAGCTTGAAGGAATTATACACTAGGTTGTATAAACTCAAAGTCAAATATTTCATAACTTGTTACTAAGACCATCAGTTCCAAGTAGAAACCTCCCTCGAAAAAAACACGTTTAATATATTAGACGTTAAACATTAGTTATTTACCTGTGTAAATGGTGGCATTCACAGGAACCTGCTACTAGGTTTTATGTTGCTCTGCATATTCATGGAGAGAATTCTCCTACTTGTATAGGACTAGAGACGGATATGATGCATCCTGACAAATTAGATGTCATCAGTTTAATACCATAATAAAATAGCTTGGTGCAAGGTAACACCTATTATTAGTGTGATCGTAATTACGAAAAATGTGATACAACATTTCATTAGTACATCCTACTGTATATTCATGTAAGAAACGTGGTTTTCAAGCATCATCAGTATGTCTTGTAAGTTAGTCTCTAATAAACTTTTATTCCTACCTGGATAATAGCGGGATACTACCAGCTCTACTTTGGGTTTCGTGCAGTGCTAGCATCTCATCATTCTTCTCAGTCTCAAGTAATGTCGAGCTTGTTAACAAATACTTAGAGACCACATAAACATGTTTTAAAACATCGATGCTGTTTGGCATTATCACGACCCTTATTTATTACTGTATAATCCTGATCATATAGATTAATTGTTCAACGTTTTATACATGAGATGTTCATGAACCTATTTAGGTGTATACTCAACTTCACGGTTCAAGGACAGATCTGACTGTGGTTGTAACCTTCACCTTCACTAGTGAAGGTTCTGAGTCTACGAAAGTGCTTTTCTTTGTCCTTGTTACTCTCTGAGACGAAGTCCTCACTTTAATTATAACTTCCTACTTTCCCCTGAACATGTAACGTGGTGTTAGAAATTACCCTTCCACATTAATGATTTACTGTTTCGAAGAGACAAATAGGATATAAATCAAGTTCAAAATAAGCTCTACAATATAAGATTATTATGTTATGTCACCAAATTGTTAGTTTGTAACTAGCGTGTTTGGTTTTCAGATACACGGTATACTGATATCAAACACTAAAAATACAATTCTCTGTAAAAGAGTAACTTCATGAAATTTAATCTAATAAACTAAATTGCACACCAAGAGCAAAAGCAAAATAAATACACTTACTAACAAATACACCAATATATACTCAAAATGGTGCTCTATTTTATCTGTACTATATTTACTAGATAGCTTCTTATTTTTCTCAACTGTCTTCTTATTGGCTGCTGAAATAGGCTATACTTTTCAAACACACCTGGACAGGGGAAGGATTTAAAGAATAATGTATTATACACTTCACGTCAAATAAACTAAGTTTCGGTACATGTATTTTGTCTACCATAACCAACGTCAATAACTAATCCAAATAACATATTCAAGGAAGTGAAGACGTTATCATAAGCATTTGTTTCAATTCTTTATATTGAATTGTCAGAAAAAAAAATGGATGTAAAATATTATAAGATAGCTATTACTAGAAGTAACATTCATAAACAAAATAATTAGAGACGTTTACGACATTTTGTTTAAGAGTACCATGTCATTAACTACACTCATAATACCTACACGAACTTTTAGATAAAAATACAAGAATACTTTAAAGATGTATTCTAAACTAGTTGTAGAAAGATGAAATTATAATTTTATTCAGCTGTAAAACGTAGCTCTAACGGACTGAAACAAAAAGCCATTATCAGCAAAGTCGAACAAAAAACAATTTATTTCACTGTAACAACAAACATAGAAAGAAATGAATACTTTCAAAAAATTAAAAAAAAGTTTTATTACTTTGAAAAAAAATGTTACAAATTCATGCCTGGTTGGGACTTGATAAAAACGTTATAAAACAATATAATATAAGTATCAATGTTATTTTCGATAAGTAAAGAAATTATGGAAAAGAACCGGTTGAAGAAAAAAAGCATAATTTCGAACAAACACAGTGTTCTAAAATTAAACCAATTTTAAGATGAATAGCAATATCAAGCAACAATCGGGGTAATTGTTACTATTTTCTAACTATCTAACTATTATCAACTCGTTAACTTACTATTTAAGATTGTGGAAGTTTTTTATTTATTTATGTGACTTCATAACATTAATATGTGTCACTTTCAGAATAGAAACGTGCTCAAATTAAACGTGCTATAACTAAAAGGTTAGTTAGCGTTTTAATATAACTAAATAGCTGAACTAAACGATTGTAAGAATAATAGACGAATGATAAAAACACAAAATAAAAGTAGATTTTACTCTCTCTCAAAACATCTTGATCATGATAAAAGTACATTTACATAACTTTCTTCATAAAAACAAGATCTCCAAGAACGGTTTTTGTTTTTTTTAGAATTTGCGGAAAGCAACACGATGGCTGTCTGCGCTAGCCGTCCTTAATTTAGCAGTGTAAGACTAGAGAAAAGGCGGCTAGTCATCACCACCCAACGCCAACTATTGGGCTACTCTTTTACCAACGAATAGTAGGTATGACCGTCCCATTATAACTCGGCCCTCTAACAATGGTCAAATCTTTTAGTTTAGTTTAAGATACACAAATGCAATGTTTCTGATATCGATTCAGCAGATGGAAACTGTTGATTTATCGTTTTATAAATTTTTAGTAAAATTCGTTTCACATAAACCGTAAATAATAATAAAACCATCTATGTACACTGCAGGCCAATATCGTAGGGCCAATAAACATAAAGAAAAAATATGCATTTTGTGTTGTTAGACTCATCCACTTATTTGAGTAGAGCTTCGAAAAATGAAAATAAGAAAAGAGAAAATAAAAATAAAAAACTTTTTAACATTTAATAGGGAAAATGTGAACACTATGAAAGTAGCCTAAATACTAGCTGGTCAAAGGTTTAAGACCATACCAAAAAGAAGTCCAAAACAGAGTATGAAATACCCAACAAGAGATCTCAGTAGTGAGTTGCACGGCTGTCAGTGCGAATAACTTCGAATATTCGCTTTGGCATGGTCGATATAAGCGTTTGCAGAAGGCTGGCTGGAATGTTATTTTGAGTGGTGAAAATGGCTTCACGAAGATCATGCACTGTTTGGAATTGACGTCCATTTCTATAGACTTTCCTTGCCATACACCCCCAAACATTTTTAATGGGGTTTAGTTCGGACGAACGCGCTGGATGGTCCAAAAGAATCACGTTATTCGCCATGAAAAAGTCCTTTGTCCTTCGTGCATTGTGGATTGAAACGTTGTCCTGCTGAAAGATCCAGTTATTTCCACACAAGCGAGAGCCTTCAGTCAATAAGGATGCTCTCTCCAACATGCCAATGTATCCAGCTGTTGTTTGACGGCCCTTTTTAACCTGAATTTCCATTGTTCCATGGAAGGAGAAAGAACTTCAGATCATGACAAAACCTCCTCAACTGTGTCGTGCAGAAAATGTCTTCGGTGAGATATCTTTATCGTGCCAGTAACGTTAGAAATTATCTGGACCATCCAGGTTAAATTGTTTCTCCTTAGAAAACAAAACCTTCTTCCACTTTTCTACGTCCCATGTTTGGTACTTGTCAGCAAAGTTTCACTAAGTTGTTTTGTGGTGTAGAAGAAGGCGTGGCCTTTGAAGACGTTCGGGGTTTTTAAAGCCTTTCTCTCGTAGATGCTGTCTTAGTGTTCTTGAGCTTCATTCTGCGTCCGTAAGAGCCTTAATCTGGTTAAACGATGGCTTGTGTCTTGCCGGACAACCCGTCGATTCCTCCTGCTCGATGCCGGCAAAATTTTCTTATGCCGACCACTTGAAATTCTCCTTCCGTATGTTTTAAAGTATTTTAAGAAATTTGCAACAGCAGTTTTACAACGCCCCAACTCACTAGCGACGGCAGCTCGACAATTCTGCCACGTTCAAACTCTGTCAACTTTTCAGTCTTTGCCATGTTTTTACCCAATGTAACACAGTAGATGTCAGTGGGAGATGTTGACAATGCTAATGCTTGAACACAAATGACTAAATTTTGTTACGTGTTTACCGATTAACGCTTCGTTTCAGTGTGGTCTTAACCAGCCGATATGTAGGCAAATTTCAAAGTGTTCACATTTTTCCTATTAAATGCTAAACGAGTTTTTTATTTTTATTTTCTCTTTTCTTGTTTTTATCTTTCTAAATTATACTCAAATAAGTGGTTGAGTCTAACAACGCAAAATGTATATTTTTTCTCCATGTTCATTGGCCTTAAGATTTTGACCAGGAGTGTATATACATTATATTAATTATGACCAGCTCTTTGTACAAGCACTTTTATTATTATAAACTCTGGATCCATTCACTTCAATGAAGATAAAATATTTAGAGTCACACGTCTATTATTAAACAATTCATATTGCAAAAACAAATCTAGGTTAATTTTAAAGGGACTTCAAAAAAGAAAAATGTAAGTGATTTTAATCAAATTTCTGACCAATCAGTTAAAGGTCGGTTATTTTTTATGGTCATTATAGATAAATGTGATCAGCTTTCCACACAAATTGTTTACTATTCGTCTACTTTAAATTTACTTTTATATTATCTATTCTCTTTTAGTCCGTACCATATTCCCACAGCTTTTAGTCACGGCTTAAAACTACTTTAACAAATTTGAAAATTTATAAATTCAATTTAGGATTTGCATTATTCTAATAACTTATGTTTCTAAAATTATGGCTAAAGGTCGACAAAAATAAATCCAGAAAAGCCAAAAGAATAAATTATGTATTAATAACTGAAAATTATTGTTATTTGATGTGTTGTTCTCATTTCTAATAATGTTGTTAAGATTTGATTGTAACGACTATGAAAATATATTAATTGAAGTATTTCAAGTAAATAAAACAAAACACTAATTTTTAATGAAACATTGAGCAAAATATATCACTACATTTCTATAAACAATTGGTAAATGTTTGAAAGAAAAACTGTGTTTCTCTTTTTTTATGGCTACGTTTCTCATAGTACAAAGTAACCTGAGAGAAGATGCAAAAATTGGAAGAGATGTCACCTGGAGAGAGAATGAAATCGAAGTAAGCGCTGGAGCATTTATAAAGAATGGATGCTACTTAAATCAAACAAGATTGAAGTTAATTGAATTGGGCATTTTAGCAGAAGAACCATAAAGGATCACAGGAAGAAAGAGAGTCTGTGTTGAACTCATCAAGTGTAATATAGTAGTGGATGTAATTGTGTTTAAATCATCTTATTTACTTTAAGTACGTGATATACCAAATAAATTAGTAATGGAAGTAATTGCGTTTAAATCATCTTATTTACTTTGTGTAAGTGATGTACAATAGAAAATAATTAAAATGTTTTAAAAAAAAGATACACAAAAGTTAAAAATAATAAGATATAAATCAGAATTGGTTGTTGCCAGCCACTTAGATTCCTTCAGTTCGTGGCTCAACGGTATGTCTGCGGACTTACAACGCTAAAATCTGGGTTTCAATACCCGTGGTGGGGAGAGCAGAGATAACCCATGGTGTAGCTTTGCACTTAATTCAAAAACAACAACAAAAACAACTTAAATGCATATTCTAAATTAAAATAGTTATGCATCATATTGGTCATAATAAAATATTAAACAAAAACACCACCAATATTGTGATTAAACCTATTATGTTACCCCCCTTTTGCAAAGAAAATCGGTAATTTCACCAAATTTTATTTGTTTTTCATAATGAGTGTAGAACAAGAATATTTTTACAATCACTTAATATGGGTAATATCTTATTGTGGGTAGTATCTCAATATAGGTAATATTTTACTGTGGGTAATATCTTTATATGGATAGCATCATAATATTTGTCATATCTAAAGATGGGTGAAATCTTAAAATGAATAGTATCTTAATATGGGTAATATCTTAATATAGGTAATATCATGATCCACGTGGTAGTAACGGTATAAAATCAAGTAGATAATTCGAGGTCTATTTCAGAGACCTTCAATTATTCTTAGATAACTCCATTAGTTTCCAGAAAAAATCCAACTAAAATAGTGTCATTATTTGTACATTTCCTTTGTCTTTGATAGGCAAAGAAAACAGCACAAGTGTTTCATATGTCAAATATTATTGCTTTTAAACGTAGGAGATTTGTGGACTTGATATGAAATATTAAATTCAACATATGATCTTATCAAAACAGTGAAATTAATTTGATCTATCACCTAAAACTTGCAAAATTGGAAACATTTTTCTTCGCTTTTAAGCAATAATATAAGAAACTGTAAAAATATTTTTCTTACAGTACGTAAACTGAATACATTACTTTATAGCTTTTGGCTTAATTATATTTTACTCTTTCGGTTAAAGTTTTCTGTTTTTATTGACATAAGAAAAATATTATTTAATTTTTCAGTATTACAGATGTAAGTTTTTGATGAAAAGAAAATATTTTGAAAGAAACTGTATTCTTACACAAACAGTTTGTTCTATCGACTAAGCCCAGAAATTAAAATAAACAACAATGATTACATATTTAATTAAGTCTCTTACTGCTGTATTGAATGTTTCAATAGAAAAATGAAATAAATATAAGAACAGCGTCATCACCTCACACAAAAGTACTGGTAGAACTCTAGATATTGGAGCTATCAAGGTAGGTGTTAATCCATACCATTTCATAAAATATTTCCTGCCTTTTAAACTATAGGTGCATTAGAAGAGTGACAGTCAATCTCTTAACTCTCTTAGCGTCGACGATGATGGTAGTGTGTTACGGATTGGCTACCTTCCTTCTAGTCAGTACTTAAGAACGATGGGAGATGTCATTAGTGACGTTATCATAAATACAAAATATAAATATTCAACAAAAACAAACTGAATAGGTTATTCGCAACGTTTCGCTCATGAACTAAGATCAGACAGTTGGTTATGGATTGGAGATTCATGACAGAGAAACACCGATTAACCTTTGAAATACTTTATGCAACAGCACATAACCACCAACAATTATCTGTTAACTTTTTAAAACAGCTTCAGTTTTGAAAAACAACAAATGATGTACCCTGAAAAATAATGAAAGGCATTTTGATTGATAAACTCTTCAAAATTAAGTATAGAAACAAATAATTAATATCTTTTACGTCATTATTTTTATTTTTCTTGTACTTTCGTGTTATTATTATCACGTTTTTTTTTTCTATAAGTACCTGTACTTCTAAGATATGTACACCAGTATGCGTACCTCCATTTTCAATACTGAATGACTTACTACGAATAATGTCTTTTAGTGTCTGTAAACGTCAATACAATGTTATTATAGTGTGGTTTTCGTGTCTTCTCTCGCATCACGTCATTGAATAATCTATTTTTTGTTATCAGATGGTAACTAGTTTGATGTAGTTTTCTTTTGTTTTTCTTTGAATATTCACTACCTCTGATTTTATTTTTATTTTATTGAAACGTGTAAATAACTATTATTCTTCCTGGGAATTCATATAATCCCGTGTAAAAGCTCCCGAAAGGAAATGTGTAATAATAAGTATATTGAATATACAGCACCTGTGAAACTGACGTAGCGATACAAAGGTACTTAACACGTTGGTAAATGTAAGGAGTGTGGGAATAATTATGAGAAAAAATAACAGAATGGTAATTTAATGATAACGGAAAGCACCGAAAATATGAATCAAAGTAGCATGTAAAGAGGTGGAACAACTAGAGGAGTTAACTTGTTTAAATACGAACACCGCTAGTGGTCGCCATTGTTAAGAAGAGAGAGAGCGAATGGTTGAAATGACAAAAACACACCAATTTTTTTTCAGTTTTGAAAAATTGTTCGGGAGAGATGTTTAATTAGCGTTGAAGAAGAGGCTAGTAAAATGCTACGTCTAGACTATGGTAACTGAATGATTGTGGAAACATTTTGTATAATGGTGTCACAAACCAGTGACGAGGAGCAGCTATATACAGAGAAAGAAAACTAAAAAGAAGGTAATTAGCATGTGTAAAGACATGAAGAGAATTAATGGACATTTACAGGAAACGGATGATTCAGACCTTTGGGCATATAGTTACAACTAAACGAAGGTTGGAAATATTTTAATGGATAATTACACACAAGTGAAAGCAAAGGAGAATATGTTATAATAGAAGCGATCTACAAATGTTTGCCGTAGTTCTTAATGCCCTGATCTCGAGTTTCTCTTATTCCATCATTTAAGCTCCGCTTTTTTTGCAGGGATTGCGTGTCAGATTTTTAAATCCTGGTCTACTGGTTTTTTTTGTTTGTTTTTCAACTTCGCGCAAAGCTACACGAGGGCTATCTGCTCTAGCCGTCCCTAATTTAGCAGCGCAAAACAAGACGGAAGGCAGCTACTCTTCAATACCTACCGCCGACTCTTTTCAAGGTTTAGAAGACAGTATCAGTCTTTTAAAAGAAAAACAAAAGAAAGTTAGCAAAGCATAAGAAGGGCTGAAAATGGAATAAACATCCATATGTTCCATATTTCGTCAGTTAATCTGTTATCTTCTGAAACACTCATGAACATACTTACTCTCATACCACCTTCTCAGTTTGTTTATACTCATTTCCAAGCTTTATGAGAAAAACTCCAGAATTTGAAATAAAAGACAAATTAATATCGTATGAGATTTGTTTGTCTGTTTTTGAATTTCGCGCAAAGCTCTTTGAGGGCTAATTTAGCAGTGTAAGACTAGAGGGAAGGCAACTAGTCATCATCACCCACCGCCAATTCTTGAGTTACTTTTTTTCCAAGGAATAGTAAGATTGACCGTCACATTATAACGCTTCCAAGGCTGAAAGGGCGAGCATATTTAACGCAACCGGGATTCCAACCCGTGACCCTCGGATAACAAGTCGAACGCCTCAACACGCTTGGCCATGCCGGGCCTTTTATTAGGTAAGTGATACTGTTTCATTCTTTATTGTTTATCTATACCTATTCTGAGTCAGGTGAATTAAAATAATAATCTTATTGAACTTAATAATAAACGAGTTTACCAGATGCATTGCGAGAAAATGATTTGACAATGACTTTCAACTATAACCGTAACCAATAAGAATCAATTTCAGTAAAATACACTATGGGCATAATTAAATTAAATGCAACAATTGTGTTGTACTTTAAGAAAACTTGTCATATGACAGACATTTTCAGGATCATGTATAACACTGGAGCCACCCAGCAGTCACGTGATACAACTTAATTATGAATAAAAAACAGTTTCATCTTCCTTTGCTGGAGTTTCCCTATGACTTACGCTATACCCTTAAAACGGATCTCATCCACTTATTAGAGTGCTTGGCTGCGTATCATAAAGTCCAAGATTCGAGCTGCGATATGTTTAAAACATACCTGGCACATCAAGATAAAGGGTTCTTATAAATGTGACAGCCTGCCCTGCTATTAGGTTAAAATGTGTTTCGTAATGACGGATGTTGCTGATTCGTTTCCTTCCTTAGTGTAGTAATTATAAAATAGAGATTGGTACACCTGAACCATTAGGTCCGGCATGGCCAAGTTTGACTCGTAACCCGAGGGTCGCGGGTTCGAATCCCAGTCGCACCAATCATGGTCGCCCTTTCAGCCGTGGGGGCATTATAATGTGATGGTCAATCCCACTATTCGTTGGTAAAAGAGTAGCCCAAGAGTTGGCGGTGGGTGGTGATGATTAGCTGCCTTCCCTCTATTCATACACTACTAAATTAGGGACTATTACCACTGATAGCCCTCCAGTAGCTTTGTGTGAAATTCAAAACAAAGAAACACGTGAACCATAAGGTCTATTTCTTGGCCGTTGAAAAAAATAACATATATCCTACTTGTTTTAGTATAACAAGTGTAATATGAAGTAATAGAGGACTATGACAGAGTCACTCATGTTGTCCGTGTAAACATGTTAACAATGTTTCCATACGCACGGTCTCTCAAGAGGCTCAGCTGTAAATATGAAAATGCTAAATTTGGGTTTCGATACCCACGGTAGACAGAGTAAAGAGAATCCATTGTGTAGCCTTCTGTTTACAAAAGACAAACAATTAACAATTTAGCACTATGTAGCGCTAGAACAGTTTTTCTTGCTTAAATAGTATGAATTTAGTGCTCGTTTGAGAATATGAGCAAAATAAACGTGATTCCATTTTTTCTAAGCACTAACTTTATCCATAACTGATACTTTGTTTCACGATTTTTGTAAAAGTATTAATCATTAGGGATCAAGTCTTTGCTAGGTGTTTTGAAATAAAAATCATTCCCAATCTACAACTAACAAAGACATCTGTATTAACCACGCCCGTGGTTTCAGTGGCCTTCTTGGGGGCACGATATAATCTATATTATACTCCATTTAGGTTCCCTTTCTCCCAGTTTCTCAGAGAAAATAATGATAGCTTATAGTGTTAAGAACCGGGTTTCAACAGATTGTTTGTTTGTTTGTTTGTTTTTGAATTTCGCACAAAGCTACTCGAGGGCTATCTGTTCAAGCCGTTCCTAATTTAGCAGTGTAAGACAAGAGGGAAGGCAGCTAATCATCACCACCCACCGCCAACTCTTGGGCTACTCTTTTACCAACGAATAGTGTGATTGACCTCCACATTATAACTCCCCCACGGCTGAAAGGGCGAGCATGTTTGGCGTAACGGGGATGCAAACCCGCGACCCTCAAACTACAAGTCGAACGCCTTAACACGCATGGCCATGCTGGGCCGTACAATACAGATAGATCATTGTTTAGCGGTTTGTAAATCCCATTTTAGAGTGTTAAACGAATGATTCAACTATTGTATTCTTTGATGAATTGTTTTAAAAAATATTTGTAAGTCGCTTCTGCATTTCATAGAAAAATTGTTGTTTATTGTTCATCTGTAAAATGATGAGGAATGCGTCGAAATAAAACCTTCTTAGAGGATTCATCGACACCACTAACTTTGTGTGTGTGTTAACAGTGTTACGGGACGCCACCTTTCACGCTCATTCTAAGTTCCGATCTCCCATAATTTTCTTGAACGACAGAATGTTTTTCACACTTTGTATCACGTGCCTAGGAGCTCACGCGTCAGCCACGTATGTTTGATTGAACACTTACTGCTGAAGATTGGTTAACCCGGCAAGTAATTACAAACAGTAATAATAAACCTGACTAGCCGGCCCGTCGATACAAACTCTTGCTTTCAGCTACAAGTGATTATGGTATAAATACAGCTTTCCTATAAAGCCATTATTTACCAGGATCAGCTAATGATCTGTTTCTGCTGCTGCTTGAGCCACACCCTATGCCGCATGACCTCCAGTTGCGAAAGCTTAATATTCAGCGCAACACCAACAATTAAAAAAGTGTTTAATATAATTATAAGCTCTTCCTTGTGCATCCTAGAGCGTCGTAAACAATAAAACCTGGGATCACAGAGTCCTATCTTAATACAAATTATGAACTCTTTTTATTATAACTTTATATAGTTAGATAATACACGGGTGTATTAACAAATGATACGAATTTCTAAATACATAATTTTATGCTTACTAATTTTTTTTATTTGTTTATTTTGAACCTCTCGCAAAGCTCATGTGTTGTCTGCGCTAGCCGTCCCTAATTTAGTAGTAAAAGACTGGATGTAAGACTAGCTAGTCATCACCACCCACCGCAACTCTTGGTCTACTGTTTTACTACCAACGAATAGTGGGATTGACCGTCACATTATAATGCTTCCACGGTTTAAATGGTAAGTATGTTTGGTGTGACGGCGATTTGAACCTGCACCCCTCAGATTAACCATCTGACTATGCTGGGACAGTTGTTAATTTTAAAATATCTCTAGTTATAAAGATGGCCATTCATAAAAATTGACGAATCCATCCAAGCCTATTGAGCTAAACAAGATAGGGAAACTAAGCAGTAAATTTAAACAATAAAAAAGTTTCAAGCACTATATTTTGGGAACAATCTATTTCTTGATGGTGTATATTATCCAAATACATTTATAAAAGAAAAAAAAGTAATTTTTTTCCTTATGTAGAACGTAGTGGCAAGTTATTTTCTAGTTGGTGAGATGCAGATTTACCAATGGGATCCATCAACCCTTGTATATACTTCTCTTAGTCGTAGCACAGTGGTATGTCTGCGTATATACAGCGCCACAATCCGAGTTTCGTAACCAGTGGTGGGTAGAGCACAGATAGTCCATGGTGTTGCTTAACTTTAAACAAACTAATGGACTTTTTGTTGTGCACAATTTCCACATCACTTGATGATTTTATTGGTTACAAGATCAATTGTAACAAATAAGTCATACAAAAATTGTAAACAGAAATATCGTTGATGTGAAATTAATCACCTTAATTACAATTACTGATACGGCGTGGTAGTTAGGGCAATTCCTGGTTCGCGGGTTTGAATCCATTTATCGAATATGATTGCCCTTTCAGACTCAATGACGTTATAGCGGGAAAGTCAGTCCCATAATTCTTTGACAAAGAGTATCCTCAAAGCTGGCTGTGGGTGGTATTGACTATCTAATATATCACTTCAAAATTATATACGGCTAAAGTTTTCGAGCAGCTTTATGTAAAATTGAAGAAACAACTGAGCACTAATTACTGTTAGAGCGCCCTCTGTATGTAAAATAGAAAATCATTGAGTTCACATCACTCGTCCTAAGAATCCGGATTGCATACTGGATTTTTAATTCAGAATCACCTTACTTCTTTTTTTCTATAATCAAATTTTTAATGTAACGATGGCACTGTACTGTTGTCATCACACGACTAGTTTCGATTTCAACTTTTTTTATTTTTAATTTGTAAGGTACTTCTTACAAACAACACTTAACTTGCAGGAAATTTTCTTTAAAAATGAGCGTTATAATAAATACAGTTTTTGTGGGCTTTGTCGACTTAGATTTAAAATACACATGCGCACTCAGTTCAAAACCACATGTTTATCACTCTGTGAACAGGAATACCGAGGCTTTTTCAGCTTAGCTTCCTTTCATTAACACTTTACATATATTTTTCTCTGAAAATAATTTAACTTCAGCTCGCTTTATAGGCTGCTCTAAACACTTTTTAGCTACTTTTTCTTTGGTACGGGTTTGTTTTTTAAACCGTGTCATGCCCTAGAAACTCATAATTTTTTCATAGTTTTTGCGCTTTTATAAATACTTGTACTATATTTTTTGTTTACTTAACGTGTAATTCTATTACATAATGTTACGTCTAAATGAGGTTTTTCAGTCTCGCATGGTCAAGTAGGTTAAAACGTTTGACTCGTAATTTGAGGATCGCGAGTTCGAATCCCGGTCGCACCAAGCATACTCACCCTTTCAGCTGTGGGGATGTTATAATGTGACGGTCAATTTTAATATTCGATGGTAAAATAGTTGCCTAAGAGTTAGCGGTGGGTAGTGAAGAGTAGCTAGTTGCCTTCCTTTTAGTCTTACACTGCTAAATTAGGGACAGGTAGCGCAGATAGCCCTCGAGTAGTTTTGCGCGAAATTGAAAACAAACAAACCCAATTAAAATAAAATTATTAAAAAATAATTGAAAGTTAAACATTAGTTTGAGAAATGTGTACCACCCAAAATTAATATTGACTTACGTTTCGTAAGAAGGAAACTACAGGAAAAAATTAATGATTTAGTTATGGACATTTAGCTTGTTTGACTATCGACTGAATAGCAATGAGTTTTATTTTCGGTAACGTAATAACTAACAATAAAAGTCTTGATGTTCACGTGAAGGTTACCAACTTGTTTAAAAAAAAGTTTCATGTTCAGTAAAAGATAACAAAAAAGCAACCATGGCCACTTTTTTCAGACAAACTTAACCTTGTGACACAAACAGTAATTAAAAATAACCTTGGCTGGACAAGATTTATGACCACCAATCTATAATATCAAAATGCAGGATAAATGCGTCTTAAAATTACCCATACAACAACATCTTAGGTAATATTTAATATTTATTCTTTCGTAGATATCGAAAGGTGGTCATTGATAAGAACAACGTTTGGTGGTATTATTATGTTTTCATCAAGTGACAACGTTTCTTCTAGCCTCTTTCTTTCATTAAACACACACACATAATGTTACACAACATTATTTATGAAGCACCAATCTTGTTTTCATCGAGAATTAGGTACAAGAATGTCTTGAACAATCCAATTCTGTATCACCGTCATAAAATCAATACTATCTTACCACTTTTTAAGTAATTTATATCTGTGTCGTTCACATATCATTATTTTTATCAAAAATATATACCTGCGTTCTTGACCTATCATTATTTTTGTAAGTAGTTTAGATCTGTATTTTTGACCTATTCTTTGTTTCATAAATAAATAAGGCCTGTGTTTTGATCCATCATCCTTTTCGTAAGTAATTGAGACCTGTGTTTTTGACATATCATTGTTTTGGAAAGTAATGCAAACCTGTGTTTTCTTTTTTAAGTAATTTATATTCTTTTTTTTTACATATAATCTCTTAATATACCCAGTGGCACAGCGGTATATTTTCAGACTAACAACGCTGTAAACCGTGTTTCAGTGTGCATTGTGTAGCTTTGTGCTCAATTTGAAACAAACAGAAAGTATTTTAATAAGTAATGGCGTCCTATGTGTTTCGTTTGTTTATCATTTTATAAATAACTGCGCCCTGTTTTCAAGCTATCAGCAACAGTATGGAAATTCGCGACACTTATTTGTCATAATATTGATTATGTTAATTATTTTGGATGTAATAGGTAATTTCTGCGATCACGTGAAATTTTAAAAATACCTTCCTCCAACTGACAATCTGTTGCATTATTTGCTCATAGAAACTGTGTGCAAACTTAAATTGTATATATTGGTAAATCCAACCATTAAAAAAGTAGATATAGGCTTAATAATTAACTCGCCGGCCCTTGAATCCATAGGTTCATTCATAGGAAAATTCTTGTTCCGTTACTGCATAAACGCGTTGAAAATTTAAAACTACAAGCACGTTATAAAAGTTACGGTGAAATTCGTTTATTTGAGGAAAGTAGCCCAATTAGTCTCTGTGTAGTTTGTGGATATTTCTAAAATATACAATCAGTTAGCCAAAATTTATCTGTTATTATTTAGTTCTGTTCCAATACTAACTACATAACGACTTGATTCAAGTCTGCTTAATATTGAAGAGCCATACTTTTGAGATTGCGACTCCCAGGTCCTTCGACATTCTGAATGAGGACTCTCATCTAAAGATATAATATGCATTTCATATATTAATGACTATGATGTCACTGATATCGTAAATTATTATTTGAAAGGAATACCAAACAAGATCAACTTCGTGTAGCTATATTTTTTATGGTAGATAAAAGTAATTCGTTTGGTGTCAGAAAAAATTCTTACACGTGCTGAGGCTTACCAAGGTCTTCTTGAGGACTACAGTGTAAGTAAGAATCATTATATTGCTGTACAACTCTATGGGCTTTGTATATCTCGTCCCAAGTTCGATGTTAATAAGAATTTGTGAAATACAAGTACATAACTGATCATTTCTAGAAGTTTTGATGAAATATAAGTTACTTCCGACAGTTACTTGTGGTAACATTTAGTATATGTATATATACGTGTGGTGTGTGTTTATGATAGCTTGTGATAGTACAGTAAATTACTCTGTAGCAGATAAGCATCGATATCTGTACACTTTGAAGTGTGGTATCGCAAATTCCTTTCATCGATCTTTTACGCTAAATTGTATACTAACTTCCTCGAAAATATTTTTAACCATCTGAATATAATATTCAGTCTTTCAAGTGTTACTTTACTCTGAAAAACAGTTTTAATTAGTATTAACATTTCTTTCTTACCTAAAAAAATAAACCCAACAACACGTTATTACTGTAACTGGTTTCATAATTTCTATATCACTGTTTGTTTAAATTTAGCGTAAAGCTACACGAGAACTTCCTGCACTAGCTGTCCCCAATTTATCAGTAACAGAAGGAAGACATCAAGTCAACTCTATCCACCTCTGGCTCGTGGGCTACTTTATACAGACGAATAGTAGGATTAACTGTAACGTTATAACGTTCGCACGGCTTAAAGAACGCACATATTTGGAGAGATGGAGATTCAAACCCACGGCATTGAAATTGGAAGTTGAACATTTGGACATGCTGGTCCGTGAACATTTAATATTATTTAAACATTTTTGTAATGAGTTTTAATTCTAGTCACAGTCTATTGAACGAGTGATATATTTAATCACTCTTCGTCTTTTTACCATCACACCATAAAACCATTAAATCAATCTGTTTATTTGACTGCAAACCAGTTAATATTAGAAGAAAACTCTAAACTTTTTTAATTATAACTTCAAACTTTCAAAACCAAGAAGTATTTAATTATATAGTTATTACGAGTGTTTGTTTTCTTTTTAATTAGTATTTGTTTGTTTGTTTCGGAATTTTGCGCAAAGCGATACGAGAGCTATCTGCTCTAGCTGTCCCTAATTTAGCAGTGTAAGACTATAGGGAAGACAGCTAGTCATCACTACCCACCGCTGAATCTTGGGCTACTCTTTTACCAACGAACAGCGGGATTGACCGTCACATTTGACACCTCATGGCTGTAAGGGCGAGCATGTTTGGTGTGACAGAGAGTCAAACCCGCGAGTTGAGCGTCTTGGTCACCTAGTCATGTACGAAAGTGGTAAGAGTATCAGGAAACTATTTATTTTATTATATTATTAATGTGAATAACATTTATAATAATTTGTAAATGAGGTATCACACATTTTAAAAAAAGACTTTCGTATTCTTAGGACGAATAGTTTTCTGTTGTAATCTGTATAAGAGGTATAAAAATATTAATGTGGTGACAAGGCATACCACGCATTTAAGCCTTATTTTAATGTAGAATTTTTCAAAATTTTGCAATGTTCAGGGGTGCTGTTTTGTATTATTTTTATTAACTTACTTAAACAGGTCTAGGAAATAAATGTAAATGGGCTAGTTTCAATACATATGAATATCTCGATCGTTAGATAAGATATCACTTTGTTCGAACCCTTTTTCATTTAACGACCTTCGTTTTGACATTTTAATACAGTTGCAATTTAACACAAACAAAACTAGAGCTCTAAACTACTCTGATATCTTGTTGTCGTTTTTTCAGCGATTTGTTTGCCACGTGATTTCAATACAAATAATCCCTAAATTTTCAATCGAAACTACCATCCAAATGGTTTTTACTTTAGAATAAAATTTATCACAAACTGTCAACAATTTCTTAAAACTTATCACTCAATTGTTTTGTTTTTAGTTGCTGGGAAAATATGATATTTTAATTGAAAATTGTCTTTGACCACTGTGACACGACACCAATGGGATTACAGACGGTGAATATAGATATTTTTTGGATCATACAAAGTATATCTGTCACGTATTTATACTATATATTATAAATATGTAATCCCTTCATCTGAACGTTATTCACGGATTAAACGAGATAAAAAATAAGGTTTCACACTTTTGTTCCTTTATTGAAATTCGCGCAAAGCTACTCAAAGGCTATAGCTAGCCGTCGCGAATTTTAAATTGGTAGACTAGGAAGTTTGGTTTGGTTTGTTTTAAATTTTGCACAAAGCTATACCAGGGGTATCTGCACTAGCCGTTCCTAATTTAGCAGTGTGAGACTAGAGGGAAAACAGATAGTCATCACCGCCCATTGCCAGCTCCTGGGCTATTCTTTTACCAACGAACAGTGGGACTGATCATCACATTAAAACTCCACCACGGTTGAAAAGGCGAGCATGTTGGGCATGACGGAGATTTGAACCTGCGACACTTGGATTACGAGTTGAATACAGACTAGAGAGAAGGCAGCTTAATCTGAAACATGTTCAGCGATGTGTTTCGATCTCGTGACATAAAGGTTATCATACGTACATTGGTTAAAATGTTTTAAAATTATTCCCTAATTGTTTTTGACATTAGAAAAGATATGACTAAGGTATTTTAGAAAGTTAAAGTAATTTAGTGTTATACATCGCCTTCCTTTAACATCTAATAGTGAGAATGGTAAAATAAGGTAAATAGTTAGTATTAGAACTTTCAACATTTCCCTTTTTGTCTTTAGTTACATGTATATATGTACATATTTTCGTTCCATTGCCTTTCATTTGACCATCTTTGTATATTAAACTTTTAGTTTTACCCGCTTCCTTTATTAAGATAACCGCAATGTATTTACGATATTTATTAAAACTGAGAATAAATTAAGACTAAAATTTTTGTCCGTTTTATTTTTGTATTGACTAAAATAAAACTGGAAATAAACTATTGGTTAACATTTTGTATGAAGTAAATAAACTTCTAACTGTCATCTGAGAAAGGACAGCATGAGGATTGTGTAACATAACACTTTACATGCTTTTTAAAATGTAAAATAGTAAGCTTACAAAAGCCTGAAAAAACACGTGTGTTTAGTATAAAGAATGTTTTTTTTTTTTAATTTTCAACTTAAACGGGACCATATGCGACACGTGGGCAAACAGAGACTTCGAAGACCTGATATGTCCATCGTTAACTTAGAGTTACTTACCTGTTGAAAGAAATCCAATCAACAGTCCTTGCCTTTAATGCGTCTTCTTTTAACCCAATGAGGGAATGATTATCACTTGTAACATACTCACTGATGAAAGTGCTGGGAAGTGAATAGTAACATACTACGGACTCAAGCCTTGGATGTTTCGATCTTAACACTTGCAAATTAATCATTAGATCAGCCCCGCTTCATTATATATAAATACCTTTTCTTGAAGGGTTTTTTTTTTTTACAATATTCATCATCACACCTATTTTATGATTTCCAATTATTACGATTCTTGTTCACAATAACTTAAAAGGGTGTTTACAAGAAAGTGAATTATATGAATGCTCTCATTTAACGTCAGTCTACGTTTATTGTTCATTCTCATTGTTATATACGTGTAATATTACTATATGTTTGTGTTTACAACAAGGTGAATTACACGCATGAATATTATTTCAGTTAAAGTCATTTTAATACCTTTATTGCTTATTCTTGTTATTATGCGGGCCTGGCATGGCCTAGCGTGTTAAGGCGTGCGCTTCGTAATCTGAGGGTCGCGGGTTCACGCCCGACTCGCGCCAAACACGCTCAACCTCCCAGCCGTAGGGGCGTTATAATGTGACGGTCAATCCCGCTATTCGTTGGTAAAAAGAGTAGCCCAAGAGTTGGCGGTGGGTGTGGTGACTAGCTGCCTTTCCTCTAGTCTTACACTGCTAAATTAGGGACGGCTAGCACAGATAGCCCTCGAGCTGCTTTGTGCGAAATTCCAAAACAAAGAAAACAAACAAACAATGTTATTATGCATATATATAACATATTACTAATGTCTTTGTGAAAAATGCTCTTCACAATATTTCTGGGTTCTATGAATTTACAGGACATTTTAGGTTTTAACTCGAATTATTGACAAGCGTCCTAAAATTTAGCTTATCAACTTACGTATGAAGTGTTTCGTAAGGAAATACGAATCCTGTTCTCTATTCTCTTGAATAAAATGCTACTGGAAGTACTATTATAAATATCAATAACTTTTGATCTAAACAATCTACCTAAATAGATCTTAACTAATTCACTAAGCAAATAAAGTAACTAATCCTATTCCTATATATATCAGATTAACTGTGAATATGCTATTTCGTAAAATAAAACTCTTCATCATCAAAACGTAATAATTTTTCATGTATTAGATATTATTGCTATTATGGATACTTTCGAGCGCAATCCCAATAACACCTCATTTTACGATTCAGCCAATTTAAAAGATTTAGGATAGTCCTAAGCCCAGTTATTAATCTAACAGTGTAATCCATACAAATGTAAAACATATCTAATAAATGATAAATAAAAATAATATGTGTATTCATTGTTTTAACCAATTCTGTTAATGAAACAAACCTTGAAAACAGTAAGGAACATTACTTACCGGCCCGGCATAGCGAAGCGTGTTAAGAAGTGCGCTTTGCAACATGAAGGAAGCGGGTTCGCATCCCCGTTGCGTCAGACATGCTCGACTTTTCAGCCGTGTGGACGTTATAATGTTACGGTCAATCTCATCATTCATTAGTAAAAGTTATTGGCGGTGGGTGGTGATGACTAGCTCCCTTCCTTCTCATCTTAGGGACGACTGCCACAAATAGCTCTGGAGTAGTTTTGTACGAAATTTAAAAAACAAGAATTACTTACTAACACGGCTGTGAAATTACACCAAGAACATAAGATCTCATACTTAAAAAAAAAAAAAAAAAAGTTAGACTTGTAAGGCTCTTAATTTAATATAGTTTACTCGCTGAAAGCAGCCCCCCAGTGGCTCAGCGGTATGTCTGCGGACTTACACGCTAAAATCCGGGTTTCGATACCCGTGGTAGGCAGAGCACAGATAGCCCATTGTTTAGCTTTGTGCTTACATCAAAACAACAATCACTGTAAGTATACGACCCACGCAAAAATAAATCAATAAAATACAATTAATATCACTTTTAACTTCATCTATTTGGCTCCATGTATATTTTACCTAGTGAGTGAGTGATTTCGCCTAAAGTTTTGGCCTCGTATGCACGGTGAGTATCGTAAAAGTTAGAATTAATTAGTCAGTATGGAACATGTAAACCCCACTTGTAATAAAGGGAATGAAAACAGGTTGGTAATTTAATGGCTAAAACTGGCTTGATCTTGAATACTCAAGAACTAGTAAGACTGTAGATAATACACTTTAGAGTTATTATTTTTTATCGCACATTTACTATGTAAATAAATAATTCTTATTAAAAACAGTTGTTTTCCTATCTCTGTGTTGTGATCAAGTCAAGGAAGAAATTATCTGTAACTTAAAATCGAAAGACACAAATGAAGTTCATGTGAGTGAACCCGCAGAAGTAAAGATTCTGGTTTAATAAAGGCAAGAATGATGGTTAGTAACATTTGAAAACTGTTGTTGTTGTGATATCGTGATGAAAACAAGTTATCGAAATGTGTTTTTTATAAAAATCAGTCATCCTGAAACACAGATAAATAAAGAAACCTCATTTTGTTAGAAATGTTTTTGTTTTTATGACAAAAATTGAGTGCATAAATGACAATCCAAAATAGGGTGAAGGATGCGTGATGTGTTTCAACATAATTCAAATAATTCAACTTACTTAACAGTAAGTAGAACAAACGAGAAATAAAAACTGTTCATTTACGGTAACCAGAGGCTTTGCCTTTTGTACAGTAATTTTGGGGAAATTGCAGTAATAATGTTTCAGTTAAGGTTTAAACTAATTTTGAACGTATGCAGAAATCCACTAAATCTAGTTTATTTCCCCTAAAAGGGCCTAAGACTTACTTGAGAAGTCTCCTGCTTTAACCAATCGCAAAACTATATGGTTGTGTGTAAGTTGGTTAGTAAGTAGATACTAAAATAATATCATATAATAGACGCTTAACATTGTAATTTGCACTGCATGCCACGAATCACGAGACGATTTATGCACTCTGTAGGCTACAAAACAGCGTGACACATGAACTTCAAAAGATATAAATTAAAGTGTTTGTTATACTTAATTTTGTTTTGTTTCTTGTAACAGAACACTTTCTGGAACCGTGCAGAAGTGCTTCTAGTATTTAATTATAAACAGTTTTTATTGTAGGCAAATCTCAAAAGTGATATAAACCTGAAACAGTCTAAGACATGCCCTAAAATTGGTGGAGGTAGAACAAATATGCAATTTAAGGATCATTCAGATAAAATTCAGTTTCAGCTACGACACCACAATTAGAAGAAGTGACACAAGAACGAATTACAACCAAGCTAGTGCAAGAAGCCAGCCAGTGTTGAAATACATCACTTATCATCTATCATAAAATTATTTACAATCATAAAGAAGGAATGAATTTTCAATAAATTCTTTCTGGTGATGAGTAGAAAGAAGTGATAGGCTTAAAATGAAACTTGTAGCAAAGCTGTATAACGTGCTCTCTCTGCTAAGCCTAAATTAACAGATGTCACGTGTGAGAGTAGTACCGATAAAAAAAAAACACTATATAAACAGATCATAAATTGTCTTTAGAAAAAAGTTTACCTAAAACAAGTAGCACGTGTAAAATCTAGTCACTTATGTGGTGAGCTACTTTCCCAAACTACAAACAGACCATTAATAATTTTATTTAATAATGAGTGTCGATTGGTAATGAATGTCTAAAATTCTAGGTAAATGTAAATATGTTTTAATTCAATGAAATGGCGTGCTCTTATTTCAACTTCGTTCGATTGAAGCCTTAGTTGTATTCCGTTTAAATGGTTGTTTTTCTTGTTCGTTTAAAATGTAACATACGTTGGGCCAGCTTAATTTAATTAATGCAACGTAACTGCTCATACATAAATAACAAAAAAGCCCTCGTGAGTTTAATAAACAAAATCTTAATCTTGTCTATTTGGAAACCTAAACCTGCAGACAACCTTGAGAAATTAAACATTAATGTTTCAATCTGTTTTTGAAAATGTACCTTGATTTTTAAACCCTTTTTCTTTACGAATCAGAAATGCAAAATAACTTCCTGTGATAGAAGATACCTTGGAGCAGGCCGTGGTTGAAGAAAAACTTATGTGGGATCTTATGCTGCCAAGGTACATTTTGATATTTAAATCTTTTCAGTTGTATAACACCTGTTCAAGGAAACATATGTCCAGTCGGAAGGACAATTTTTTTAGGAATCATAACTAGAGAAAGATTACGTGATACAAAGAAGGCAACTCGATAGAGTGACGGGTTTAAAGATGACCTACTTGATATCACGTCAGGCGAGAGACAGCATTAACTCATATATGTTTTAAACTTTTTGCTGTTGTTCTGACCTCGAGCTAACGAGTTTTATGACAAGGGCTGGGAATAAGCCTCCTCAAGGCTTCTCGCCTTGCTCTCGGAGAATCATTATTATGCAAACCGTCTCGTGCCTACACTAGCGACGGAATGCGACAGACCAGGGTGGGGCCAACAAAGATATGTCACTTCCCCCAGGGATGGAGATAAGGAGTGGCCCTCGTCCCCTCTTCCCTTATTTTGCAGGCAGACCTGCTTTTCCTGGCTGAATGCAGACCTGTTTTTCCTGGCTGATTCGTTCACTTTTCTCAAACTGTTACACTTATTTGTAAACCACACCACTTACTTTTACTTACAACAGGCATTAGCTAACTATAAAAACCTTCGGTATAAACAGAAAGAAAAAATAAAACATTTTAGGTAAACTTCTCTGCTACATTCTTTAAGCAATTATAGCAAACACAGTAAATTATAAGCTTGCTTTGACTGAACAGAGATTGTATAACTGACATTAAAACAAATTTAGAGTCTTACCACGTCGTTACAGTCGATGTCGCCACGTCCGGTCATGTCAATCTGACTGTCACGCATACAGATAGACTTTCAGAGTAGTTTATATTGCCAAACGTTCCTTTGCTAGACTATTATGTCAAAAGCACACCTCTGAAGCCTGCTTATCATATTCTCTTATAGGATTTCCTCTAAGATTTCGTTACGTAGAAATCCACATGTCTGTATGTCTACTGTCTTTGCCTTAAAATAACACAAATAACTATTTCATTTTCCAGCTGTTTAAGGTAGGCGTTCGTTGAACAACTATTTTGTGGAAATATGTTGTACACACGAGACTTGTATTACTTTTCCAAACGATCTCTCTCTATTATGTTGCCTATTGTTTCCTGAGTCACATTTCCCACTGACTTTTATGTTCTTGAAATTTTACTTTTTCATTAGACATTATATTTTGTTTGTCACAACTGGGACACGACTTCTTGCAGGTCCCTTTATGGATGACCCTAGCATATAAAGTTGATAATTTTTTTTTCCAATACTGCATGTATGGGGATTATTCCCGCATTCTAACTTCTAAATCCCTGGATTGACATTTGTTTATAGTTTAAGTAGCTAATCCCAAATGTAGTTCGCATATTTTAATCTTTAACTCGACGTCATATCGACTGTAATTGTCACGTAACTTGCTGATTTATTTAGATAAAATCGTTTTAGTGTTACGTACACAACTCTAACTCTTATCTTTCAACCATTTTTATTCGAGCACTTACACTTATTATATGCTATTTTAATGTTTTATAAAAATCTTGATCATTCTAGTATTACAAAAACTAAATCTGATGTAAAATATTGAAATTACAATAACTTCAAATGACATAAATTTGTTTGTTTTGAATTTCGCTTGAGTTACTCAAGGGCTATCTGCGCTAGCTGTCCCTAATTTAGCAGTGTAAGTCTAGACGGGAGACTGCTAGTCATCACCACCCACTGCAAATCTTGAGCTACTCTTTTACCAATGAATGGTGGGTTTGACCTTCTCATTATAACACCCTCACTGCCGAAAGGGCGAGTGTATTTGATGTGATGGGAAGTCGAACCCGCGACCCTCGGATAACGAGTTTAAGGCCTTAACCTTGCTAGAAGGTGAGTAAACTGTGTAATAATTTAAATACACATTAGTTATGATTTGGGGCATAAAATTTCAACTGTTCATGTTAAATCCAATTGTGTGATAGAATATTATTTTAGATATGTTGAAAACAAACACACTTTTCTGCAGCTGGATAAACTTACCAAACAATAACGATAAACTTACATGAGTGATTCTGAGGAATTGTCAACAGACAGGCTTGGTCTAGTAATTGGTATGCAGAGCTGTTCACCACAGAGTTTATGTTTCGAGTCTCGTTACTGCAAAAAAGCGTTCTACGCTTTGCGACTCTGCATTCTTTATAAGGGAGAATATCAAATTCCAGTAATAGAGTAGAGTTTTCCAATCGTCGGTGATAATTACTGTTAACTTGCTTCCATCAGTCTTCTATCATTTTAAATTTAGGAACAGGCAGTTCAGTGAATTTCAGAAACAAATAAACAACTTATCGTTCTTTTAACATCATCCTATCATTTCAGTAGAATCTTGGTGTAATGTTATGCATTCTATCGTGTACAACTACATTACGAACGTTAAATGCCTGGAAATGTCATAGGAACATTTTTTCTTCCTCCTTTACTGCCCCCCCCCGCTCGTACAGCGGTATGTCTCCGGACTTACAACGCTAAAGTCAGGGGTTCGATTCCCCGCGATGGGCTGAGCAGATAGCCCGATGTGGCTTTGTTATAAGAAAAACACAAAACACACACTCCTCCTTTACTTAGATCTTAATCAAAGTACGTTACAATGTGAATCAAAGAGAGTTGCGCTTTATTTAGCTCTTTGAATTTCAGAGAAGAAAATTCAAGATTCAAACCGAAATATGCAACTGCATGTTGTGTACGCTTTTAGAAGTTAGGATGTCATATGACAGTCATTCTTGCTATCTGGATAAAATTATCCGCACAGGCAACCGGTACTACTGTTCTGCTTCTGGTTATCATTTAAATATAAGAATATTGTATTAGAAACTTGGGAATATAGATCTAATCGTTTGACCCTTATAAACTATAGGATAACGTATAGGTTTAAAATGCCCCTTTTCTATACTTTGTGCCCCCCAGGCACAGATAGCCCATTGTGTAGCTTTGTGCTTAATTCAAAACAACAAAACAACTTCTATACTTTGTACATATCAATGTATTGCTTACAAATGTATATCATAGAACTACTTTATTAAATACATGAATAAATAAATTCGACAAAAATGTACAACCTGAGTGTCAGTTAAATACGATTTTGTTTAATAATCAAATAGAATATTAAGTTAAGATGACTGGTACATGCGAAACGTAAAATTATAAAAGGACATACCGAATATTTGGTTACTGAATGATTTAATTCTGTGGAATATGCCCCCCAGTGGCTCAGCGGTATGTCTGCGGACTTACACGCTAAAATTCGGGTTTCGATACCCGTGATGGGCAAAGCACATATAGCCCATTGTGTAGCTTTGTGCTGAATTCAAAACAACAACAACAACTGTGGAATATATGTAACATAGAACATGATTAAAAATCAAGTGTGGCTTAGTGAGTAGCCTGTCAGGTGGTAGAACGAAGAATACCGTGTTCCAAATGTGGGTTCGGTGAACACAACCCGTGCATTGAGTTTAAGATTATTATAAAAATATTAGTTGTCTGATTATTTGGATTAAAAAAATCAGAAAAAACGCTATTGTAACAGATGGTATTGCTGGTTGGCTGCTTTCTCTCTGTCTCTGGTTCACAATTAGCGGTAGTTATTCCTGAGTTATAAGCACAATACGTATAATTAAGGTAAACTGTTCATGTGGAGATAAGCAATATTTGTCACATGAAAGAAATTACTTAAATTCGAGGAAAAGGTTGTGAACCAAGATACTAGACGGTTCTGGATCATAATTATGTGTGTTTAGAATCTATCCAGAGCGTATTTCTTTATAGGTACTTTACAAAGTATCAATATTTACAATAAACTGATATGCGTTACGCATCAAATCTTTTACCTGATACCAAAGCACAAGGACGGAACTCTTCCCAAAACCATAAAAACAAAAGGGAGGTTTAAAATCAGTGACACCCTTTTTACATTGCTCCAAACCTCTTTTTAACACCCAATATGCAGTTTAATAGCAGGTATATGATTATTTTTTAAGCTTTATTTGTAACACAATTCGGAAAAACGAAGAGCAAACATTCCACAGTTGTACAGCGTAAAACTATTTTTTTTATACGTATGTAAGAAGAAAAATGGAAAAAAAAATCCTTTTGTTTGTATGAAATGTAACTTAGAGTTACATGTAATCCATTTTGTTACAACTAATTATCATCTTTAAAAAAATTCATTGAAACATAACGTGCAAGAATGTAGACATTATCCAGTTCTATATCTTCTACTACACCGAATAATAAGTAGATTTATCAAGGAAGTTACACAACATGGAATTCTGTTAAACAGATTATTTGTGATAATTCCTAAAGATAATATATTTCTTAAAAAATGAAAACAGTGACATTTTTTTTTAAATTATTGGGATTATGAAAAGAGAATTGTTTTATATTAATATGCATCACATTTAAAGAACAACAAAAACACTAACTAGTTATTTCCGATTTGTATATTTACAGAGCTTACACTTTGAAATATTTAGGAATGTATTTAATATTTAGGTGCCATTAAAAAATGAACAGTAAATGGGATTCTAACATGAGTTATCTATCCCACAGTGGCTCAGCGGTAAATCTGCGAACTTACAACGCTAAAATCCAGCTTTCGATACATGGAGTGGGCAGAGCATAGATAACCCATTGTGTAGCTTTGTACTTAATTCAAAACAACAATATGAGACACCTATCTTTTAAATAAACGTTCCCTCAATTTGTTGAGCTATGTAATTTTTAAATAAAAATTTCCTGAATTTTTTTAGTTATGTAATTTTTCAACAAACATTCCCTGAATTTGTGTGCACTTTTTGCGACAAACTGAAATAATATATTTAAAAGATACCATTTTCATGATTGCGGTATCAACCGATGTTAAAGGAAATTAAAATAAGGCTGTTTTTTTGCCGAAAAGCTATAATGTAGGCTGCCTGTGCTGTGCCTAACGTGGGGATCACACCCTCAAACCCACTGAAGGAACCACCGAGAGAAAAACATGACTGAATAGGAAAATTAATTAGATAACTTATTTATTTATGTTTGTTTGTTTGTGTTTATCATACAAAGTGTTAAATAAAACAAATTATTGTTTTTTCGTTTGTTTTATAATTTCGCGCAAAGCTACACTAGAGCTATCTGCTCTAGTCGTCCCTAATTTAGCAGTATATTACTAGGGGAAAGGCAACTAGTCATTACCACCCATCACCAACTCTTGGGCTACTCTTTTGCCAACAAATAGTGGAATTGACCGTTACATCATAACACCCCCACGGCTGAAAGGACGACCATGTTTGATGTGACGGAGATTCAAACCCGCAACTCTGAGGTTACGAGTTGAGCGTCTTAGCCAACTGCATCTAGAAACAAATTAATATTAATTTAGGTTACAGTTATTAATGATTTATTAATTAGTTTTTGTGCTCTACTTATAGCAAAATTACGTCAGGTTACCTGCTGTGTCCATGGAAGAGTATCGAACCCTGGATTTTAGCATTGTAAATTAATATACTCACCGCAATCCCAGGGAAGTAGAAATAATCAACAGTATATTGTCTACATAGTGTCTGTATGTTAGTAGTTGAGCTTAAGAAAATAAAATTTAGGCAACTTGGTGTAAAGAATGAAACAAATAGTACATGCATGGAAAACGAAACTTTTGTTTCTGTTCTTTGGATCCAAAGAAATACTTGGGTGTTATGGAAACTTTCCACGTGAGAGACATCTTATGTACATGGAACTAAATATGTAGGTCAAAATTTAAGCATAAATGATGAACTAATTAACCAGAAGGAAAGCAGCGAACCTTCCTCGTCCACTGTCTTTGACTTTTGGAAGCTAATTATGGGTTTGACTATCACATTTATAGTACAAAACAGTAAACCTTATGAACTCTTTCTGTGTCATCACTTTACTTTGCCCTGGTCCTTATCATCCAAATCCCCACCTTCAGTCAGTGGTGAGATAACTAATTCTGGACATATTAGAAACGAATTATGGAGAAGGACAATCGTGATGTTTTATTTTTCTTGGCCTAACAAAATAATTCACAAAGATTGGTTTGGTTTGTTTTGAATTTCGCGCAACGCTTTGCGAGGGCTATTATCGCTAGCCGTCCTTAATGTTGCAGTGTGAAACTAGAGGGAAAGTAGCTAGTCATAACCACCCACCGCCAACTCTTAGGCTACTTTTTACCAACGAATAGTGGGATTGACCACTACATCATAACGCCCTCACGGCTGAAAGGGCGAGCATGTTTAGTGTGACGAGGATTTGAACTCTCTATTTCAGATTATGTGTCAAGTGCCTTAAACACCGAGACATACGGGGCCAATTCAAGAGGTATGGGCATATAAAATTCATAATAAACCGTTATATGTAGCCTGTAATACTTGTCCAGAAAAATATGTCACATATTTTGCACCTTTACATACATTTTGTATATAAATATATGTATTATATATAACTATTTTGTCTGAATTCTCTCGATACTATTTTTTTGTTTTTCTCTTTTTCTAGATAAGTTTAGTACTTGACATATTAATACTGACAACGCGAGTTAAAATTATTTCTAGGAAGCATTTGTGATGTTAAAATAAAATTATTAACTGATTTATATGCTTAAATTTATATGCGAATTGCTTATACACAATCGTGATATGAAATTTTTACTTTTACGAGAAAATTGAAAAGAAAAACAAATATGAAGTAGTAATTCATTTTCATTCTACTACACGCCCTTATTTTCCATTTTTTTCAATGATTATCAAGCTGGACGTGGCTAAGTGATTAGAAAACCAAATTGGGAAGCTGAGGTTAATGGCTTACGTTTGCCCCAAAATAGCGCATCGAATTGTGGAGCTGTGGGTGCATTATAAGATTGTAAGATTATAAGATTGTCATTATAAGATAGCATTAGTTTGGTCTGATTTTTTTTTAAATTTTGCACAAAGCTACTCGAGAGTTATCTGTGTTAGCCGTCTTAATCTAGCAGTGTAAAACTAGAGAGAAAGTAGCTAGTCATCACCACACACTGTCAGTTCTTGAACTACTCTTCTATCAGATAATAATGGGATTGACCGTCAATTTATAACGTTCCCACGGCTGAGAGGGTGAACTTGTTTGGTGTGATAGAGATTCGAACCCTCGCACCTCAAATTACGAGTCGAGTGTCTTAACCACCAATGCTATGCAGGGCTTGTAGTGGAGAAGTCCAAGAGCTTGAAAGTAGTGTTGACAGCTGCCCTTCCTCTATTAGTTTACAATTAGTGCAAATATCTGAAACGAATTTATCTTAATCAGACAAAATTCACATTTATTTACGCATTTAGGAATAAACTTTTTCACATGTTTCAATAATTTCACGATATTTCTGGAATAATTTGCCTCATGTGATGAACAACGTTAAACAAAGCAATAATCTTGCTTTCTATGATTAACACTGAGTCAGAAACAGATGTGACGGATTTATTATTATATATTTACTTTGATATCGATGTTTGTTTCGGTTAACTCTACACTGCTGGCCAAAATCTTAAGGCAAATGAACATAAAGAAAACATTAATTTTGCGTTGTTAGACTTAACCACTTATTTGAGTAGAGCTTCGAAAGATGAATATAAGAAAATGGAAAATAAAAATAAAAAACTTTTTAAACATTCAATAGGAAAAATGTAAACACTGTGAAATTAGCTTACATACTGGCTAGTCAAAAGTTTAAGACGATACTGAAACGAAGCGTTAATCGGAAAACACGTAAGCAATTAAATCATTTGTGTTTAAGCATTAGCGTTGTCAATATTTCCCACTGACATCTCCTGTGTTACATTGGGTAAAATTATGGCAAAGGTTAAAAAGTTTGCAGAGTTTGAACGTGGCAGAATTGTTGAGCTGCAAAAGCAAGGTGTTTCTTTACCTGCCGTCGCTGGTGAGATTAGGCATAGTAAAACTGCTGTTGCAATTTTTTAAAAGATCCTGAGGGTTACGGAACGAAGATTTCAAGTGGTCGCCCCAAAAAATCTCGTTAACATTGAACAGGAGGATTCGTCGGGTTCTCGAACCAGATTAAGGGTATTACGGATGCAGAATGCAGCTCAAGAACAATAAGACGGCGTCTGTGAGAGAAAAGCTTTAAAAACCGAAAACATCATCAAAAGCCACGCCTCCTTCCACGCCACGAAACAGCTCGGTTAAACTTTGCTGAGAAGCATCAAACATGGAACGTAGAAAAGTGGACGAAGGTTTTGTTCTTTGATGAGAAAAATTTTAACCTGGATGGTCTAGATGGCTTCCAATTTTACTGGCACGATAAGACACGACCCAGTGGAGAAGGTTCATTCATGATCTGGAGTGCTTTATTTTTCCATAGAACAATAGAGCTTCAAGTTATAAAGGAGCGTCAAACAACAGCTGGCTACACTGGCATGTTGGAGAAAGCATCCTTATTGATTGACGACCCGCGCTTGTGTGGAAATAACTGGATATTTCAGCAGGACAAAGCTGCAATCCACAATGCCCGCGAAACAAAGGATTTTTTCATGACGATTAACGTGATTCTTTTGGAACATCCAGTGTGTTCGCCCGTACTGAACCCCATTGAAAATGTTTGAGGGTGGATGGCAAGTCTATAGAAATGGACGTCAATTCCAAACAGTGCATGACCTTCGTGAAACCATCTTTACCACTTGGAATAACATTCCAGCCAGCCTTCTGCAAACGTTTATATCGACCATGCCAAAGCAAATGTTTGAAGTAATTTGCAATGACGGCTTTGCAATTCACTACTGAGATCTCTTTTTGGGTATTTTCTATCCTGTTTAAGACTTTTTTTGATATGATCTCAAACTTTTGACCAGCTAGTATTTAGGATAATTTCACATTTTCCCTATTAAATGCTAATAAAGTTTTTTTTATTTTTATTTTCTCTGTTTTCATTTTTATCTTTCAAGGCTATACTCAAATAAGTGGTTGCGTCTAACAACGCAACATGCATTTTTTTTTATGTTCATTGATCATACGATTTTGGCCAGCAGTATACGACTATATGCGATGTATAACTACGTAAGCACGTTGAAATATTTTTGCAGGTTAAAATTTGTGAGAAATATCCTTTTTTTCTATAAATGTGATCAATGCGACTCAACATTAGACTATATTTATTACTGGTTTACTATAGTTGGTATACTATAAACTGCAGAAACTATAATTGTGATTAAAGCTTATTAATAGGGAACTTCACATGTTTGACTGGAAACGTTTGTAAATTTCCAACTATTTAATTTCAGCAGACACATGTAGTACATTAGCAGTTTTACGAAGACATTATGAAACTTTAGCGGTGAAAAACTCGACATGTGATCAGCAAAAATCACACAGGTGCTCTCTGTTAAGTGAATTGCATCTACAGCAGTTCGAAATTAGTTTGTTCATTGTGCACCCTCGATAAGGTGTCAAGGAATTTTTGGATCGGATAGAAGACGTAATACTTTTTGTAAGTTTGTAAAACTTATGTATATAATTCATTATTTGTAATAATCTTTGTTGTAAATTGCATTGTTGTTTGTAAATCAAAATACATTTGAATTAAAGAAAGAATCGATGTATAATAATGTTGACAAATATCATAAATTGGATACATATCGATATTTATTTAACTTGTAAATTTAAATTACAATTTAATTCCGTTTCAAACTAGTTGAAATTATAACAGGTGGTCCTTCGTTGCGAAAGCGGTAAGTCTACGGATTTACAACAATAAAATCAGGGGTTCAATTCCTCTCGGTAGTCACAGCAGATAGCCTAATGTGGCTTTGCTATAAGAAAGCGTACACACACACAGGAATTCGTACATAAAATATGTTGTTAATGAATAAGAATAAGGCAGAAACAAAATAATAGCATTAATAGCAATCTTATCTACCGTTACGACATAAATGTATTTTGATAATATTTAATTATAACATAATTTGAGAATAAAGTAAAGATTATAAAGTGTGTGTCTTTTTCTGTAGCAAAGCCATACAGGGCTATATGCTGAGTACACCGAGGGGAAACAAACCGCTGATTTTAGCATTGTAAATCTGAAGACTTATCACTGTCCCAGTGGTGGACAAGACTGTAAAGTAATGGTGCACAAAGTCCGGCCCGCGACGAGTCGCCGAGTGGCTCGCGATGTCCATATGGAAAGTCAAACATAGAGAGTTCACGCGCTTAGAATATGCATTAGATTAGATATTGGATGGTGGTTCCATATTTTTGTCGAGCAATAAAGAAAATTTATTAAGCAAATCTCGGTAATGTATAGGCATTTAATCATTCGCGCAATGACATAATATTTTCTCAATTACGAAATCTCACGCGTTCCAATTGTTTTTCGAGATTTACTTACGAGCCCTATTTTGATATTATTTCGTAATAAAAACGGCAGCTATTTGTAAAAGAAAAGTTGACAAAGAAAACCGGCAGTTTCATAAAGATTGGACTGCGCAATACTATTTTGTTCAACAACAAAAGAACGTGATTTGTCTGCTGTGTCATTCGACAGTAGCTGTGGCGAAGATATTCAATATAAAGCGTCTTTATGAATCGAAGCATAAAGATTTTCACAACGTTGTCGGTGATAAACGAATAGCTCGAATTCAATCTCTGCGGGGGTCGCTGAATTACCAGCAGAACGTTTTATGAAAACAGTCAGCAGTTTCAGGTGCAGCATGTGAGGTTAATGACGATATTTCGTTAATGATATTGAAATATGGCCGACCGTCTACTGATAGTAATTTTGTCAAGCAATGTATGATTACTGCTTCGAAAAAGTTGTGTCCGGAAGCAGTTTGTAAGCTACAGACGGTGGCTTTGAATCGTATGATAATTCAACGAAGAATTTCACACCTCTTAGCAGACGTGACAAGGCAGATTGCAAATAAAGCAGCCAGATTGTCTACTTCTCTTTGGCAGCAGACGAGTCGATTGACGTCGGTTCAACAGCACAGCTACTAGTTATTTTTTTCAGGTGTGTCGTCATCGTTTGATATCACAGAGGAATTAATTGGCGTGGGTTCCATGAAGGGTCAGACAACTGGGTCTGCTCTATTCGACTGTGAAGTAGTGTTTCATTGGATTTCATGAAACTGGTAAGTGTGACAACTGATGGAGCACCAGCCATGACCGGAGAAGTTGCTGACTGGTAGCACTGTTAATGAAGCATCGAGGAAAGCAAAACAGACAGTTGGTGAATTTGCACTGCATTATTAACCAACAGAACCTGTGCAGTAAAGAACTTGGTTTTCAGGCACTGATGGCATTAGTAACGAAACCATTAATTTCATCAAATCACGAGGGCTCAATTACCGTCAGTTTCGAAGTCTTCTTGAGTCTTCAGACTATGGTGAACTTATGTATCACACTGTGAAGTACGCTGGCTGAGTCGAGGGAAGATGCTCAGAAGATTCTGGGAGTTGATTGATGAGGTGAAAGAATTCTTCAGAAGCAAAAACAAAGACACAGAAGTGATTTCCATGACTGATCCAGCATGGCAAGCTGATTTGACCTTTCTGATCGACATGATGCAACACTTGAATGATTTGAATTTGAAGTTGCAAGGCAAAAATAAGCTTCTCTGTCAGCTTGCAAATCACGACCCAGCTTTCAAGACAAAGTTGCAGTTGTTTTGGCAGCAAGCAGCATCGGGCAACTTTGTGCACTTTTCCACTTTTCAATCACAGCTAGAGAAGAATCAGGACTTTGACACACAAGCTTATGTTGAAAAGCTAGATACCTTGATTTAATCCTTCAACTCATGGTTTCATGACTTTGACCAATGCAGATTGTTGATGAAACTTTTTGCTGATCCGTTCACTGTGTCAGTGGATGTCTTGTCAGCAAAATATCAGCTCGAACTTACTGAGCTCCAAGCATCTGATGAACTACGTGCTATCTACCGAGAAAACAGTTTGCTTGACTTCTACAAAACGTTGCCTGATACATTTGCTAATCTGTAAAAGAACACACTTGTCCACACCAGCATATTTGGCAGCACATACTGTTACGAACAGGCTTTCTCGCAAATGAAACTGAACAAAAACAACACTTGCAATCAGCTGACTGACGATCATCTGGAAGCAGTCTTGCGTCTTTCAACGTCAAACATCAGACATTTCTAAACTCGTAGATGACATACAGCAATATCCATCGCACTGACTATGTGACAGTTGACGTATCATAACATTTCCTAGAATAATGTGCAGAATCTTTGATGTAATCGTTATTTGTGTGTTCTAAAATGTAATGTCCATCTTGTGTGAAACAACTGTGGGACGATTTTAATCTTCCTTTTTTGTGGCCCCTGACTCAAAAAGTTTGTGCACCACTACTATAGAACATGCATCACATTTACCGTTTGTGTTTCAGGAAAAGTTTGTACAATGATTGTACTGTTATATTCCTTAATATCAGGTTTCGATGCTGCTCTTGGACGGAAAAGCACACTTACATTATATCAGCAAAATTCCAACAAAATATATGATACGAACGTATTTTTATAATCAGATTCTCGTATTTAACTTCATAAAATTTCTGTTTATTTTTCCTTTAGTTAGTAACTCTTTAGAATGAAGTCGTTTTTTCTAATGTATTACTTGTGGCTTTTATTAGTATTCTGAACTCGATTTAATTTTCTATACCTGTAATTTGATCACATATATAGCATAAAAGGAACCAGTTGTAACAAGTCGTTTCAATATGTCTATAAGTGATACATTTTTAGCTTAACAAGTTTTTCTTCAAACTTGAAATTTATCAAGAAAGTTGTCACTGTGCCTACATATTAAACGTCATTATAATAAACAAATTTGTGAAATAAATAGTTCGAATAATACACGTGTGAATAAAATGTATGGATGCATCTAATTTTAAAACAAACACAGCGTAATCTTATTCAATAAATCAATTTTCAAAAAAAAGCTAATACAAATATTACGATATTTTAGTTGATGTATTTATTTTTAAATATAAGTTTGTTCATTTCAGAATGATCTGTCGAATATAAACCGTGACAAAAAATTCTCGTATTTCAATAAATGTTGGCGCCATTTCTCAATTTTCTATGGCAATCACAAAAAAAAATATTTCTATTGGGAGTAAACATTGTATAATTTGAACCGGTTTTGTGACATACATGAAGATTGCCAATTAGATAAGAAGTATAACTTATTCAGTTTAACACTTAAAAGAAAGAAAAAAATACACAGTGGACTAATGTCTTCTTCTTCTTTGTCATGTATATATGATAGTATTAATAGATTATTTTGACCACAGGTTTAAATACTGTTTGGTGACTAAGATAAGGAAACATTGGCATAATATTACTGAAATAAAAATCACATTAGGTTGCAAAAGTTTTGTCTTTTTTGAATTTTCTTAAACTTAGTCTATTGTAAATCTCAGAAGCAAATTCTGGCATTGATAAAGAAAGGCTCCAGGTATATTTGTTTGTAGTTAAGCACAAAACTACTCATACAATAACATTACCTGTGCTGTACATACAATAACACACTTGTGCTGTACACATCACGGTTATTGAAGTCTTAGTTTTACAAATCCGCAGATTTAGCGGTGAGTCACTAGTTGGCCAATGAGCGACAACGTATGATATACAAAGAATTTTGTTTGTTTTGAATTTCGCGCAAGGCTACACGAGGACTATCTGCTCTAGCTGTCCCTAGTTTAGCAGTGTAAGACTAGTGGGAAGGTAGTTAGTCACCACCGCCCACCGCCAACACTTGGGCTACTCTTTTACCAACGAATAGTGAGGTTGACTATCGCATTATAACGCCCCCACGGCTGAAAGGGCGAGCATGTTTGATGTGACGGAGATAAGAACCATACAAAAGAAATATTTTAAATACTATTTTTAAACACCTCTGGTTTGTATTTTGCAGTGAACTAATGCGGTCTAGCTTCATTTTATCATTATTATTAAGCCTGTTTGCTCATTTATATTTTCTGTGATAATTGTCAAAGCCTTATGATATAAACAAAGAAAGTCTTAAGTTTCATCAAAAACGTAACCAGCACATTACCTATCACGGAATGCACAAATATCAATCTATTACCTAAGTGTATTTTGTTATTATAATTGACCTATAATGAACTGCACGAATATCTGTTAATTCATCACGTTCATTATTGCGGCTAGTATTTTTCCACCGCTAAATTTCAACGCTAAAATCAGGAGTTCGATTCCCTTCGGTGGAATCAGCAGATAGCCTGATGTGTCTTTGCTGTAAGAAAACACACACAAACATCTTACCTGTCATGTACTGTATTAGTAGTTCTCTACGTTTATTAATATAAGTAGGTACATTCTTGCTTATCACGGTCTGCATGAATATACATTAAGCATTTCACCGTGTTTATTAATCTAAGTAAGTGGCATCTTGCTTTATCACTGTTTGTATGAATATACATTTAGTATTTCAATTTTTTTATTTAATCTAAGTAAGTAGCATCTTGCTTATCAAGGCCTACATGAATATACATTTAGTATTTCAATTTTTTTATTTAATCTAAGTAAGTAGCATCTTGCTTATCAAGGCCTACATGAATATACATTTAGTATTTCACTGTGTTTCTTGACGCACTTACTATCTAGTATCTTTCTTTTCGCAGACAAGAACATTTAAAACACTCTATATAAACAAAAATGTATTTCATATTCACTTAGCTTAGGCTAAATCAAATTTTTAAGCATGTTTAAACTGAACGTGAAGCAAGCCTTTTTTAAAAGCAATAGAATACACCGTTTTTAAGTTAATAATATTAAGACATTTTTAGTGAAATCTAAAAGCTAATAAATTATTTTAACGATAAGTATTTGAGAATTAGATAAAGACTTGACATGAAGCACATCTTTGTTCACAAAGTGTTCGTTATTTTGTTTGTTTGTTTGTTTGTTTTGAAATTTCGCACAAAGCTACTCGAGTGCTATCTGTGCTAGCCGTCCCTAATTTAGCAGTGTAAGACTAGAGGGAAGGCAGCTAGTCATCACCACCCACCGCCAACTCTTGGGCTACTCTTTTACCAACGAATAGTGGGATTGACCGTCACATTATACAGCCCCACGGCTGAGAGGGCGAGCATGTTTAGCGCGACGCGGGCGCGAATCCGCGACCCTCGGATTACGAGTCACACGCCTTTACGCGCTCGGCCATGCCAGGCCTGCTCGTTATTATTTATCACGATTTACGTAATACTGACGTCACTGTTTTATGAATAAATTACATATCAATTTACTTCAGTTATCAGAAACACAATATAAAAATTTTGAAAGTAATTTTTATAGGTATAACCTATCATTTTCTTTTTCTAAAATAAATGAGCAATAACATCAGATGAAATTATTTTAATCTTATAATTTTTAATTCAAAAATATTTAAAAAGCAATTATTCATCAATACATTTTACATTGTGAAACGTAACATCAACATCGAACATACTGAATAAATTTTAATAGTTTTGTGAATAGAAAAGCGAATAACTGAAAATAAAAGCATTTGAAATGCTCTAAAAATTGGTTACACTTTTGTTCGTACTTTAAAAATACAATAGTTTAATTTACTCTTTTAAAGTATTGTTCTTGTTTTGAATTAAGCACAACTCTACCCAATGGGTTATCTTTGCTTCGCTGACCACGGGTATCCAAACCCGGATTTTAGCAATTAAGTCACTAGGGGTCCATTTAAAGTATTTTGTAATCGTATAGAAAGAATAATATGAAATTCCCAAAATATTTACCTTATTTAGTGTCGCAAAATAAAAATGCTGAAATATATAGAATATTTAGCGACGTCTTAAAGTGCAGTTTAAGATCAGTAAGAATAGATAGATTTAAAATGTTGCGAGTAAATGCGCTTTAAGAGTTACTGTTGCTTAGAATTATTGCACGAACATACACAAGATGGCTAACTACCCTTAACAATCCCAACTGGGCAACTGATGAACTAGAGGAAAGTCGGGTGGTTTAACTACATCCACCTATAATTCTTGGGCTGCGCTTGTTTGACAGTTCGTTTATTTGTTAAATTTCACGCAAAGTTACTGTCTGCATTGGAAGTGGTAGACAGCTACTTAATACCGATTACCGCTAACTCTTTTCCAAGTGGTCTGCCCACCAGGTCATGCCAAACCTTGTCTGCCTGATCAGTGGAATTCTACTGTCACCCTTATAACATACCTTTTTCAAATTTATCAAATTTTTGTGGTAACGGAACGCGTTAGATTTATAGACTGGAATCCTAAACAGTGTGCTAGGTCTGGCCTAATGCTAAACTTAATGGAACGTCTCTTCCATGCTAATTCCAACATTACCAGAGATGGGGCCCAGCGTAGCCAGGTAGTTAAGGCATTCGACTTGTAATACAACGGTCAAGAGTTAGAATCCCCGTCACACCAAACATGCTCACCCTTACAGGAGTGGGAACATTATAATGTTACTGTTTATTCCATTATTCGTTGGTAAAAGAGTAGCCCAAGAGTTGATGGTGAGTGGTGATGACTAGTTGCCTTTCCTTTAGACTTACACTACTAAATTCTCGAGAAAAAAATTCACATAATTATTTTTGCATAAATTGTATTGCATTGATATTCACGTTTAGAGCTATTCAAAACAGTGGTTACACAACATTTCGATTCCTTTAGATAATTTTCATATAACTCTTATTATAACATGGATTACGATGAAACAGTATATGAGAAATAATGGCATGTACCACTGATTTCGATAACATTAAGTTCATCCTCGGAATACATTTACAGAGCAAACTTAAAAATTGGCTCTACAACTTTAATCGCTCTATTAAAGTCCTATAAACAGACAGGACACAGCTACAGTTAACCCTCAAATTAATGACTTATTGTACATCCTTCATTTCTAAAGGCATTATTTCATTAACTTTAATGGTTTTGCTTACTACTACGACGATAGTTCGTTTGTTTCTTTTAATTTCTTACAAAGCTGCACGAAGGTTGTCTACGCTAACCGTCCCTAATTTAGCAGTGTAAGACAAGAGGGAAGGCAGCTAGTCATCACCACTCACTGCCAACTCTTGGACTATTCTTTTAACAACGAATAGTCGGATTAACCATCACATTATAATGCTCCCATGGCTGAAAGGGAGAGCATGTTTAATGCGACGGGAATTCAAGCCCGCGGCCCTCGTATTACGAGCCGAGCACCCTAATCACCTGGCCTTTCCGGGACATTATGAAGTTCAGTGTAAAAAACTGGCACAGCAAAATTTAGAGAAATAATTGATTTTCGGTGTCAAATACAAAGATAATTTGTTCCGTAACTCGTGTAGTCAATTTAACATTGTCGTTATTTTTGTGTACATATTTGTGTGCGACAGACATTTCAGTGAAACTTTGTAATCAAAGGATTCGTCACTCACAAAGAATTATGTATAAATAAGTTACAAACATGTGTTTAAAAATACACTAATCCAATGTGTAATTATAGTATTAAATAATGTAGCTCCCATTTGAAAACGTTGTATCATCATTTATTCCGAACGGAAAATCATTATCTTTGTTTTACTCAATGACAGACCTAAACTGTAAAGCCTCAAGCTTAAATGTACGCAACTAAGCACTCCTATTCAGAAAGTGATAATGATGAGAAATATTATGATAGCTTAAATAAGGTTATATAAACATTAATAAAAATAGGATAATAGTTTTCTACTATTTTTACGTATGCACACCACCTGGTGAGGCATAAAGCTCTTCATATTCAATACATTTTTCAAAGTAATAATCGTAATCAAATCAGGCCACTTAATTATGACATCACTCGATTTAAGCAAAATTTCAGATTTAACTGCACACAATGTACTTTTTTCAGACCTAAATTTATTGGTTTGTTTTGAATTTCGCGCAAAGCTACTCGAGGGCTATCTGCGCTAGCCGTCCCTAATTTTGCAGTGTAAGACTAGAGTAAAGGCAGTTAGTCATCAACAGCCACCGCCAACGCTGGATATACTCTTTTACCAACGAATAGTGGGACTGACCGTAACATTATAATGCCCCACGGCTGAAAGGGCGAGCATTATTGGTGTCACCGGGATTCGAATCCGTGACCTTTGCATAAGCAGTTGAGTGCCTTAACCACCTAGCCATGGACTTATTGGATTCTTCTATATCCATTTACCTTCTTACAGATAAACATACAGGACTGTATTCTGTTCTTTAGTTAAACAGAGAGAGCTTTGGCGTACAAATTAAAAACTTAATACATTTCCATAGAAACTCAAACCTTGTAGTGGAAATATTTACTGTACGTAAGTAGCATGAAGACATTATTAGAAATACTGTCGTGTTTAGGCTGAGAAAGAACTTATCAAGTTAAGTGATTTTTTTTTTTTTAATTTTACCCTGAACATTAGTTTGAAAGTTAGTGGTTGCTTATTCACAAAGTGTTTCTCCTCGTCAACAAAAACCTCGAATCCAAGTTACATAATTCCATATTGCAACCACGTTCATCTCTCACTCTAATTAGTTAGTTTTCGGTTAATTTTTTTGTTCAGCCAAACCGTAACAGCTACATACAAAATAACTTTGCAAGAAAACAATACAAAAAGAGAGAAGTTTACAAGGTCGAGATATGGCCTTGTCATTTGGTGGCCACCAAGATTGACTGCTTCTCTTTGCTCATTGCCATTATCACTTGGTTCGTGTTTCAGACGTATCTGGTCTAACCTTAACCCCCTTTTCGTTGTTGTTCCTCTATTCACTTAAATGTGTTCGTTTTTCAGACTCCCTAATTAGAATTTTCTTGACGGTCGACCACGCCGCTTCCACTCCACCCCACAAAACCTCGCCTCTTAGCAAGTGGTTGTTAAGTATTCCACCAGAAAGCCGTAATTAAAGAACATTCTTTATCTATTAATTCTGATAGGCCTGTAATGCTCAAGTAGTTTATATTTAAATAATACACCTTTCTTGTTCATTTTTCAAACTATAAATAAATCAAAAACAGTCTTAAGTTAGTCGAGATGTATGCAACTGACAAATAATTACAAAATGGCGGTGTAAGATTAATGATAAACTTAAAATAGTAATAAAACTGCATATCTCTACCATTAATTATGTTTATTATATGTGTTTTCTTATAGCAACGTCACACCGGGCTATCTACTGAGTCCACTGAGGTTCATAATGTAATTGAACAATTGATAATGACAATCTTAGAAAACGGAAGTGAAAATTCTTACCTCTTGCTCGATTATGTTAGAGGTTTATTTTCCCTAAGATTTAAAATATGTTTTTGAAGACCTTAGATCTTAAGCGAGATGTTTATGAGAACTATCTCAAAATATAAATTATATTGTTTATTTTATGAACAAGTGGAGTTTTTGTCTTTATATTCTTCAGCATGGTTATGTCGTTAGAGCGCTCGATTAGTAGTCATGCTCCTCATTTCAGTAGTGGAGGTGTTATAAAATAATGGTCAATCCCACTCCTTGTTGGTAAAAGAGTAGCCCACGAGTTGGCGGTGTTTGGTAAATTAGAGATGGCTAGCGCAGATACCTCTCGTATGGGTTTGTGCGGAATTCAAACAAGCTTTCTTTATTAGTTACCGTGGATCTGATCAAAAGCCTTATTTTATTTAATGATTTATTTTTCCATAATAAATATCTACATTGTTTACAAAAGATAAATGATATGTTAAATTTTTAATTGACCTACGAGCTAGGACAAGTCAAGAGTAACTACAAATATCGTAGTTAAAATCTTCTCCATCCGAGAATTAGATACTGTTATAAATAGTGAGCCATTTAACTGCAAAACGTTGTCTACATGAGAGAACCAAGATATGAACTTAGATATGCTGAAGAACACGGTTCGTACTTTCAGCTATGGAGGATGTTTTATGGCGTGGTAATGCACGTAACCTATTCTAAAAAAATAACTCATATGTTGCGAACCCAAGTAACTATTTGCCCCTCCTCCAGTCAGAAAATCAAAATTAAAAATGGATATGCCTGTGCCTTCGGGCACTCTGTCCGGACCTATTGGTCCATATGTGCTATTAAGCAGCGGTTATTGGTAACTAGTTGTCCTTCTTCTATTCAGAAAATAAAAATTAAAAATAAGTATGCCTGTGCTTTCGGGTCTATTTATCAGATAGGCTCATATGCTGCATAAAGTGCCGTTCAGACAGTCGTGCTATTAAATGGCGGTGATTGGTGACTAGTTGTCATTCCTCTATTCAGATAATCAAAGTTAAGAATGACTATGTTTGACCTTTTGTGCTCTCCGATCAGAGCGATAGGCCCATAAGGTACGGTTTTGATTGAAAACTTTGTTTGTTTCTTTCTTTTGAATTTCGCGCAGAGCTACTCGAGAGCTATCTGCGTTAGCCGTCCCTAATTTAGCAGTGTAAGACTAGAGGAAAGGCAGTTAGTCATCACCACCCACCGCCAACTCTTGGGCTACTTTTTTACCAACGAATAGTGGGATTTTTCTTAACATTATAACGCCCCCACGGCTGAAAGGGTGAGCATGTTTGGTGCGACCCGCGATTCTCGGATTACGAGTCGAACGCCTTAGCACACTTGGCCATACCGGGCCCATTCATTGAAAATACCAAATATAATTACATCTTTAAAAACCTCATATGTTCCAAAAATATATACACAAGTTTTGACATATCACGTTTAGGTAGTGCTTTCTGACGTTTCTTAATTGTTTTGCTCAGGTAATTTATTCGTTAATTTCTTTTTATTCTGTTAAATGATATTATTATTTTTATTCGACACCATCACGTAGTAATGAAAGTTATCACCTGGTTTCAACCAAAGATACAGTCGTCATTTTTCAAGCAAGTGTTATGACCATTATTAATACATTTCTTACTTTCTCCTAGCGATAGAACAAAATATGCTCACGTCTGGGCGGAGATACACACCAGTCACTTCTAGCCTCCCCTTTAGAGTAATTGTCAAATCTTGTATGTGAGACACGTTTTCTAAACTCCTTGAAAGCACAAGTTAGATAATAACAAAAATTCTATGTAGCATTGGCTATTAATTGCTTTCCACGTTCTCTTTATAAAAGTCAAGGTAAAGGTATATTAAAATCGTTTAAAATTTAAATTTCAGAATATCATGATTGACGTTTCGTTTGGTAAAACCCGAAAAATTGAGAGCGTGAAAAATGTTGAGCTTGCTTAAAATTTTTACTGGTTACTTACCTGTGTGAACTGGTTGAAACGTTGACCTAACTCTTAAAACACTCTGTAAGAAGATATAAATTTGAAGATGTTGGAATAATGATTTTATTTTACTTCAGACTCTTTTTGAGCGTCAAGTAATATAATGTAGTTTATTTTCCTTTTAAAGTGAAACGATAAATACACAAACAAAAATACTCGCCAAGAATACATTAATAGATAATTTACTTCTGCAAAAAGCCGTTGCTAAGCATTTTATATTTGATATTTCAAAGGCTTTTAACATTTCTCGTATTTAATCTAAGTGACTAGCATGGAGATTTGTTTATGGATTTGACATATATTCTACGGATGACATTTGTTTAACACCACAGAATTAGAATCTCTCGTGGACACCAATTATAATAACTTACACATTTATAGCCACGTTTTCTGTTATGCTACGAAGGTTGGTAAACAGATTCCTATGTTCTTTATTTGGTAAATGATTTCAATAAGAATGGAAGCGTTTTCAATGACACTTTAGTTTCATCTTCGACTCAAAGTTTCTCGATATTTGCACATGCCTCTTAATCTTATTTTGTTCTAAAAGTTATAAAACCAACACAAGGCTCAATTTTCTTTTTAACTGGGGAAGCCATTACTTGATAATGCACATTTAAGACTTATCTTCATAAAGAAGCAGATATTTTAGCTTTAAAAGTTTTAAAATGCTTTACAAACGGGTGTATATAATAGAAAACGAAAACTTAGAAGACATAATCTAATCCCATAATAATAGTGTAAGCCTCTTTTACTTTATATTATACCATAATGCTAAGCTGTATAAGTCACAAACTATTTTAAATAGCATTTATGAGTAGAAATGTACAAATATTTATCGTATCTTGAAACTAGATTCCCACCCTCACCCCATGAAGTGGACGCGGAGAATGGTCAAAGCGATATGCATGTTTCTAGGCATTGCCTTATTAAAACATGCTTAGAACTCCTAATTACTTAGAATGCTATAACTACACGCACAACATCTGCACAAAAATTTTAAAAATTGCCTATCTGATATAACTATGAATTTCATCCTTTCATAAATAATTAGTTAAGGCTTGAATAATTTTTCTAGATTTTCATGTAAGCATCTCGTTTATATTACAATTTAAAATGTAAAAAAAATACCAATTATTTTAAAAAAATGTTCACTTATTCCAACAGTTAGAAACTCTGTGTTTGTCTCGCTTAAAACACAGTGATTCCAACTCAAAGGGTCACACAGACATATTTACAATATTTGTCTATCTCGTATAACTATTATTTGGAATAATTGGTCATGTATACAACATTAAATTTTGACATAACTCACTTTAATAATTTTTTTTGGAAACTAAATGAGGGTTATTTTCTCTCTGTATTTTGCAGAGATGAATATAAAAGTTTTTGTCTACTTTAGCTGCCAATGCAATTACAAAACAATTATTTATTTATTCATTTATTTGTATATTTAAAGTTGTTTGGAAATCACGTTATTTTTATTCTCTTTTTCTTTGATTTAAATTTTATTTTAAACCGTAAACTTATTCTGTTTCTTGATTAACTTTATTTGCTGTAAGTAGTTATTTGAGTAACAATTATTCCTGGCATTGTATTTTTATTTACAATCTTCCATTGCTTAATTAATTCCTAGTTTCTGTGGGAATCATAGCCCCACTCATGATTTACAGACGTTCAATGTACCACTTAATCTTTTTTATTAGCAGTATTTGTTTCTACAGGTAGCACAAAAAAAGGTCCATATCCACCAAAAATCATTAAAACACATAACCATGGTATTTGAACATGCGTGAAACTTTTGGTCTTGCTAGCCTGATAAGTGGAGGTACAAAAACAATTTAAATATGACATCTACAATTTGAAAAATTAGATGTCAGATTTGGGTTCAACTATCCTGAAAATCTAGTCTGAAACGCCCATTGTTTCTTGATAACTTTGTGTGTGTGCATTTTAGCCGCTCCCGATAGCCCTTGGTGGGAGCTTCGCCATGCAAATTAAACTTGTATGCCACTCCGAGTCTGCTCGTGAAGTTTTGTTCTGTTAAATACAAAAATGTGGGAAAAGATGGGTGGACAAATCTACCAATATACATCTCAAGATGTATCAGGATCTTAAGAAAGTCCAAAAAACAAAATATGCTTTCAGATCTGGTTCAACAACCTTAAAACCTACTCCTCGACACTCATAACGCTTGGATCACGTTTGAGGCATTTTGTCCAATTTTGTTATTTCTAAGGTAAGAAAGCCGTGGACGTACTTGCATACTAAACCAGTATAGGAATTTTATTTTATTTTGTCTTGTATTTTGATTTATGATTTTAAAATTTTGTTCACTTTTTGATGTATTTTTTCATTTCATTCACTTGTATTTTCAAAACCTTTGTCTTTAGTTTATTCAGAAATCTCATTCTTTGTTTGTTTTGAATTTCACGCAAAGCTACATGAGGGTTATCTGCGCTAGCCGTCCCTAATTTTGCTGTGTAAGACTAGAGAAAAGGCAGCTAATCATCACTACCCACCGCCAACTATGGGGATACTCTTTTACCAACGAATAGTGGGATCGACCGTCACTTTATAACGTCCCTAAGGTTGAAAGGGCAAGCATGTTTGGTGTGACGGGGATTCAAACCCGCGACCCTCGGATTACGAGTTGAACGTCTGGTCAAGCCACATCGGGCTATTTGCTGAGTCCACAGAGGGATACCGAACACAGAGACATAGCGATTCTATATATTCCTTCTAGATTAGTAATGTTTTTTATCGTAAATTTAATTTCTAGATATAAAAGTTATAGTTTAAGACTTATTATTGGCTAAATAAGCCTTAGTCATCTATGAAAAACAAAACAAAACTAATTAAACTTTAAGGGAAAACAAAGAGAAAAGCTGGTTTATTGAGTCTTTCTTTAGAGCGATAATGTTTGAAAATACATTTGTTCGATTGATGTGTCATAGTCCGGGTGTGCTGAATTGTTAATAGAAGAGCTGGGAGTTCTAGAAGTAATTCTACTGAACATGTTCCGCACCTTTAACAGTTTATAAGTGTCAGCCAATCTCGTTAATCTGACAAAGAACCCCAAAAAGCCGTTGTGATGGATGCTGCTTATACTGTAGTAAATAATGGTTATATTAATCTCTGACTTGACCGCTTACTTAGCATTGAGATAAAAAGTTTCAAATCTTATTATGAAAAAGCAACAGCAGTTACTGCACTGAATTTAGAAATACCTTAATGTATTCTATTCAACTCAGTCAGTGTCGGAATCAACAACCAGTGATGACAACGTTTTAACATCCATACATTTAAGATTTGTTGTTGTAATGCATATCAACCAAAGTAACATTGTTCATAAATAAAGAGGCAGGTTAGTGACACCTGACGAATCCACCCGTTTCCTTCAAGGTGAGAATACAAAGAAGATGGGAAAGTTAATGTAAGTTGCTCTATTAATACCTTTAGGTGTTTCTCAAACTTTCCAGCAGTTGGTTTAATAGATTCATTGCCATTTGGAAATAGAACAAGAACTTTGACAGTACATCGCGTTCATCTATGAAGAAAAACCTTTTTTTGTGTGTTGACTGAAAATCACCTTTAATGTTTGGAAAGTTTTTTATTAAAATACGCATTTTATCTTGACCTTATGACCCTTATTTTGATGTGGCTTAACAAAGGCAATTTGTCTGGCTAAATTTTTAACACGGTAGTGGAAAAAAAAGAACAAACACATTTTTAACTTACTGAAAGTAGTTTATGGTTATATAAACATGCAATTCACACTAAAACAAATGGGTCAGCCTTACCTAAGGCACAGAAAACAAAGAATAGCATAGCAGAAACTAGCATGTCGTTATTTCAGCCTCTCACAGATGTTTCCCCTTCCAGTGGCACAGCAGTATGTCTAAGACCCTACATAGCTAAAAACCGGGTTTCGATACCCGTGGTGGGCAGAGCACAGATAGCCTATTTTGTAGCTTTGTGTTTAACTTTAAACAAAAACTAATATTACTTTTCGCGAGAAAGCGTCATATTTCTGATTCACCATATGCCTTGATATTTTAGCGAGCCAGGTTTCGAACCCATAATTCACAGGTAAAACAAGTTTTGCACTTTCAGTTGTCGGCGAGTGACAATCGAAAGAATTATACGATTAAAAGTAGCTGTGTAATTCAACTGGGGTTACTGACCACTTTTCTCTTGTCTGGTCAGTAATTCTAAATTAGGGACGGCTAAGCAAACACTGTTATGAATGCTAATAATAATAAATGCGCAAGTTTTACATACACTTTTAATTTGTCGACTGCAAAATATTTTAATCTCTTGCAAGTAAGCGAACCATATCCATGTGATCGATGTATTTTATTTATGGCGCATTTCTTTTTCAACAGCTTGTCTTTTTGAATTCTGCGCAAAGCTACGCAAGGGCTATTTGCGCTAGCCGTTCCTAATTTAGTAGTGAAAAACTAGAAAGAAGGCAGCTATTCATCCCCGCCCACCACCAACTCTTGGGCTACTCTTTTACCAGCGACTGCGATTGATTGTAACATTATAACACCCTCACGATTTAAAGAACGAGTATATTTAGAGGGACGGATTTTCAAACCCTCGACCCTCACTTTGCATGTCGAGCGCTATAACTATCTGACCATGCTGGGCCCTCTTTGAATAGCAAAAAAGTAAGTATATAGTGGCATTCTCATTGAAATTATTGGATAGTATAACTGAAGGTTCTCTTCTCTTTTATTGTTATTTACAATGAAGCATGGAAAACCAGACAAGGTTCTTTCAAAATGTCTGATCTACATATTTATGATAAAAATAAATCGATTATTTTATTTTTATTCGTGACATTCGACACAAATAATCATTTTAAACGTTTATTTCTAGCTGTAAAAAATATCATAAATAGATATTTGTCACTGACAGAAAAAAAAAAAAAGTTAAAATTAATTACTTGTGATCTTCAAAAATCAAATATTCTCGAACGCCTAACGCAGTTTTAGAGGTATTAAAGTAACAGACTATCCCGTTATCTGGTTTATAGGCCTAAACAAAGAAAGTCGTTATGGTACTGGATGCTACCTGATAGGCGACCTACCCTCTGGTCACTAGTTGAAAATTAGGGACGGCTGCATCTGAATATCTAAAACAGGGGTCTCTGACCTCACCATTTATTAAACGTGCACACAAACCCCTGTTGAAGTTGAAAATTCAAATTTAGATTTTGCGAAAATGAAAGAATAATCAGGACTAAGTGTTTGGATTAACTCAATCAGACATTATTAATCTGACATAATCTGATGTAATGTGTTATTCGCAGTTTCTTTACAACATATATTTAGTTTGTCTGTAACTGTTAAACAAAATTTCTTTGAAACAATTACTTTCTTCCATGGATTTAAAGCCTTGCTTTAAATTATTTTATCAAGATTTCAAATTTATTTTGTATGAAACACCATCTATATTGCGTGCAAGAGCTATGTTAATTTCTTCTACCTAACTTCAGTTTTAGCCTAACAGAGAAAGTGTTTTCGGAAGAGCCCGGCATGACCAAGCGCGTTAAGACATGCGCTTTGTAATCTGAAGGTCGCGGGTTCGCGCCAAACATGCTCGCCTTCCCAGCCATGGGGCGTTATAATGTGACGGTTAATCCCGCTATTCGTTGGTAAAAGAGTAGCCCCAACAGTTATCTGTGGGTGGTGATGAATAGCTGCCTTCCCTCTAGTCTTACACTGCTGAATTAGGGACGGCTAGCACAGATAGCCCTCGAATAACTTTGTGCGAAATTCCAAAACAAACAAAACAATGCTTTTGGAATACTTTGTGGTTCATGTATGTAAATTAAAGGAAGCACATTGATAAATGCTTTGTCTTCACTCTATGAATATTTTTTGTTGTGGTTATGTTATTATTCCATGTTCTATATTCTGTGTATTTATACATATATAAGTATATTATTAATTTTCTTTTCAGTCGAACTATTAGAAAATACAATTTATTCACAAATACAACATTTTTCATATTATTAACCATGGTATTCTCAGTCTATCTGTGTGTTATCTCCACATTTTACCATGTAAATTCTAATTGATTAGTGTATTATCTATAGTGCATCAGCAAATTATTCAGAAGTTATCATTGCGTTAGTTCTACTTTATGAACAAGTTATCCACAACTCTTTCAGCATGTTATCTTTGTTTTGTAAACATGTTATTCCCAACTTATTACTGTGTTAGTTATCCTTGTAAATAAGTTATTCACAGCACATTAGTTTCTTAGCTCTATTTTATGAATGTGTTAAGTACCTAATTGGTCTTTGTATCTCTGAATAATGAAAATATTATCCCTAACTTGTAAGGGTGCTAGGTACACTCTATTCACGTTTTGTCCCAACTTATCAGAGTTTTATGTCTATTTTACAAACGTGTTATTTCAATTTATCACTAGGTTAGATCTAATTTACAAACAAATATCAGTGTCTTAGTTATATTTATGAACGTATTTTTTTTCAGCTTATCAGTTTATTGTTTATATTTCAGTTGCATGCTGTGTTCAGTTTATCAGTGTGTTATACCTGCTTTGTTTACGTGTTGTCCATTATGTATCCGTTTGTTATTTATAGTTTGTAAGCGTTTTGTCTCCAGCTTAAAAAATTGTTATAACTTACTCTTTATACCCAAATTACCATTGTTATCTTTAACCTTTCAGTATGCTATTAACACTTACGTGTTAACCTAACTACCTCCACTGTATTCTTCATACATTTTACCTGGCTTATTGCTGTGTTAAAACTACTTTATTTATGTAATTTTCTAACTTATCACTTTATTATTTTTGGATTATTAATGTCTTATTCCATACTTATTGTAATGTTGTATTCACTTTATTCACTTGTTATCCACAACTTATCATTTTGCTATTTATGAGCTTGTTTTCTCCGTCTTCATCCAATAAACTGTTTATATCTTACTTATGAGCTTTTAATTTCACTTTAGCATGGTATAACCATTTTATTCACAAGCTTATCTATAAATATGTCATTATCATACCTTAGTTTTGAGCAAGAACATTATATTTCTATTTTATAAAAACATTATCTTCATTTCGAATTAGATAAGGTTATGCGCTATTATATTCATGGTTGATCAAACACTTGAATGTTAAATAGCTTTAAAACTTTAGAAACTGGAAAAGAAAAACAAATTATTGTTCATTTCAAATGGAGCACTGATAATTGATCCTTGTTTGAAAATATCACTTAAAATAAACATACGTTTATAATTTTGATCGTTAACAAATAACTTTCTCATTGTTGAGATAAATGCCAGTACGAAGATTTATGACCTCGGTTTTTACAGCAATAGGCGTCCTACTTTGATTGTTGTCCGATCTAACTAAGGGTCGACCTAAGCTTAGATTAGAAGATAAGGCAAAAAAAAAATAAAAAATCTGTAGTTAACAATAAATATATCCCAGTTGTTTTTTTATTGGTACGAATAAAATAATGAAGTAATTTTTAAATTTTTTTGGGGAAAATGTTGAAAATTATTCAAACACGTGACTTAAATAAATAATAATAACTGTTGTTAAAACACTTAGATATCGCTAATGATATTATACGTGAAATAATTTATCACTTACGTGATGTGTCAAAAGAAAATAAACATCGTCAAACTGTTTATTTGATGTTACAGACTGGAGATCGAGTATAATCACGAAGTATTAAACAATTAATAGGATACTCAGTACAAATGAAGATAAATATACGTCATATACTACAAGTAAAAAATTCAAAACATCGAATTAAATTAGCTTTAAATTAATTTTACTTTAACAGTGATTCAGAACTATGCTCTTTATAGGTTGTGTTTAAAGACCTCCTTAAAATAGGCCCTTTTAGGAACAATGTTTAAATGTTAATAAAACTAGGACCTTCATCATATTGGTTTTTTTTTTAATCGAATTTTTGCCACACCAAACATCCTCGCCCTTTCACCCATAGGAGCGTTATAATGTGACGGTCAATCCCACTATTCGTTGGTAAAAGAGTAGCCCAAGAATTGGCGGTGGGTAGTGATGACTAACTTCCTTCCCTCTAGTCTCACACTGCTAAATTAGGGACGGCTAGCACAGATAGCGCTCGAGTAGGTTTTCGCGAAATTCGAAAAACAAACAAACAATCATATACATCAACAAATTTTTAACACAAGTCCAAACAAGAAAGAAGAAGAAGAATTTGAAATATTCTCGCTTTCATTCACACAGTTGAACTTTATATTTATTTGTACAAATGATTTCAACATAAAAAAGCAAATCGTACATGTTTAAAACGGTAGGTTCGAGGATTGGTCCTATGGTGGCGCTATGAATTAATGAGCTGACGAACCGAATGAATCCACGACCTACCACAAACTATTCTTGGAACTGTAAGTGTGGTTACATTATGAAAGTGAAAGTCAACCCCTTAGCATGGATGGTGGGCGGTAGAAGAGTGACTGCCCACCCTTTGGGTTAAGGCGTTCGACTCGTAATCTGAGGATTGCGGGTTTGAATCTCCGTCGCACCAAACGTGCTTGTCCTTTCAGCTGTGGTGGCGTAATATTGTGATAGGCAATGCCACTATTCGTTGTTAAAAGAGAAGCTCAAGAGTTGGCAGTGGATGGTGATGACTAACTGCCTTCCCTCTAGTCTTACACTGCTAAATTAGAGACAGCTAGTGCAGATACCCCTCGTGTGGCTTTGCGCTAAATTAAAAAAACAAACAATGTCTTTAAAACTAGACCCTTCATTAGATGGTATCTAAAGTAGTTACAACTGGAGTCTTCATCAGATAGTGTGTATACGTCGTTAGATCTAGGGTTTTCATCAGATAGTGCCTAGTTGTCATTAAAAGAAGGACTTTTATCGGGTAATGTTTAAGTCTTTAAATAAAGGAAGTTTCATCAGCAAATGTCTAAATATTTATAACATTAGGACGTTCATCATCTAGTGTCTAAGTGTCTTCATCAACTAGTTTTGCTACTTTTCATGCTTATTTTCATTACAGTTAATAGAATATTTGTACAGTTTTTAACTATTTTAATAAACTTTTCTGTAATACTTATCAATATTAAGTTTACTGTTTGCGCGTGCAATTTTTTAGCAACAAGAAAAGCACAGATAGCCCATTATGTAGCTTTGTGCTTAATTCAAAAAACAAAAACAACAAACAAACAGCAACAAGAAGATGACGTGCTGATTGCATTCTAATATGCTAGTGTTTAATATCAGAAAGATGGCGTGCTACTTGCATTTCAATCTTTTTCACATTAAGTTAAATTAATACATAAACACTGATGCAATGATATCTAAACTTCTCACGTATTATTTTGTAATCAACTGCACAGTGTTCACCTCATGGTCGTAACTTAATGGCTACTTTATAATAATTAACTTGAAGGGGGGTCTTTCAAATGAATTTTTGTAGCTCCCTCTGTCGTATTTAGATACAATGAATGTTCTTTATTCTTGACCACATCGTTCGTTGTCCTTGATTTTCTTCTGGGTTCTACAAGTCTAATGATATTGAAGGTTAATCTCCCAACTGTATGGCAATTTTTTTATAGATATAATATAAGTTATGACTGTGACCACTTGGCACAGCAATGTAATGTTTTAAACACGGTTATTATCAACCACGTGGATAGCTAGTCCGCCTAAGTGCAGCGCTTGGCATGAGGCCAGCCTTCTTCGTTCATTCTTCGTAAAACCTTTAGTCAGTGGTATTGGGATTTTTTCCCACCATAACACTGAAGAAGGGGAATAATGCCTCCAGCAAAGCTGGCCTAGCCGCTCAAAGTTGTCATTATGCACAAATGATATACTAAAGTAATGAGGATGTGTGATTAGAATTACAGTGTGAGCGTTACTGTTGTTGCTACGTTATATCCAGACGGAGTAATCATAAGAAATTCAATATTAAACAGGCTGAGTATTTTATTTTCGAAATGTCAGATAAAAACTGGTTTAGACAGCCTGTGTTTAGGTATCAAGAGTAAAGTTGCAGTGTGAAGCATTGTTAAAGATGGCTGGTGTACAGTGTAGTTAGAGTTCCATTACTGGAATGTTCTGTTTTTTATTATTTATGAAACTGTGATTTAGTTAACGCCTTTATTAATAAAATTCTATAAGACTTTCATAAGTCAATTTATAAACATTCGACAACCCACACCTATAATGAAGTTTTCAGTTAAAGATTTTAATAAATAAACATGTGACCATGATTATATATTTAGATATGTTTAATGAAGATTATAAACGCTTCCTTGGTGAATTATTACATTAATTTTATTAAACAAGGCTAATAGAGTTCTGTGATGATAACACAGTGCTCAGTGCAAAAATGTTCTGAGTATCAAACGTGCTCTCGAAATATCGCAAAACTGACGTTTCCTTCGGAGAAATCAAATACAACGTATTTGATTTTTTTTTTTAGTGCGTCAAACATCTTCAACGATCTGATACAGTAGTTTGACCCAGTAACAATATTAATTATGTGTAGTGTTGAAACTATTTCGGTGCTTTAGAAGAACACCATTTTACCAGCAAACACCATTTATGTTACAGAACTTCAAGATGTTCCCGTGACAGAGACTTTGGCCTTTTTTTTGCTACTAATAGTTGAATCCATTGTAATATATAAATAAGTAAGAGTACAATAATTACTAAGAAATACATAATTATCTTAATGACGTGGAATGTGTGTTTCGGGTATTTGCACAAAGCTACACAAGTACTGTCTCCCTAATTTTTGACTCTGAAGGGGAACCAGATAGTAACGGTACAAACATCTAATTCTTTGCAACTCTAATCGAATAGTAGAATTACACGGCCACCCTTATAACTCACCCATCGCCTCAAATTGCAAAGCTTATTTGTGTGGAAACAGAACACGGACCATTGACTCATGGACTGGCAGTTTGAGCAAGCTGGCTACTCTGCTCCATAAAGAATTATAATTATAAATAAATCAAGTGTTTGTACAGTCCAGTGTGATCATCACTGTGATAATTGCTATAAAGATAATTAGCTAAAGATTATTTTACATTTCTTCCACAGTTTTACCACCCATAGTTTATATACTATATATAGATGTTATGCTTCATGACTTGTTTTCTGGCAGTCGACTCGGTATTAAATACGAAATCTCTTTAAACAACGGTTCATGATTCTCATATGCGATCAGTGTCAGTGCTAATTAGATTGAACATCATAAAAACCAAAGAAACAACCATTTATCTAATTTTGTGATAGTATACCGAAAGCTTTATTCTAATTTTGTGATAGTATACCGAAAGCTTTATTCTAATTTTGTGACAGTATACCGAAAGCTTTATTCTAATTTTGTGATAGTATACCGAAAGCTTTATTCTAATTTTGTGATAGTATACCGAAAGCTTTATTCTAATTTTGTGATAGTATACCGAAAGCTTTATTCTAATTTTATGATAGTATACCGAAAGCTTTATTCTAATTTTGTGATAGTATATCGAAAGCTTTATTCTAATTTTGTGACAGTATACCGAAAGCTTTATTCTTATTTTGTGACAGTATACCGAAAGCTTTATTCTAATTTTGTGATAGTATACCGAAAACTTTATTCTAATTTTGTGATAGTATATCGAAAGCTTTATTCTTATTTTGTGAAAGTATATCGAAAGCTTTATTCTTATTTTGTGAAAGTATATCGAAAGCTTTATTCTTATTTTGTGAAAGTATATCGAAAGCTTTATTCTTATTTTGTGAAAGTATATCGAAAGCTTTATTCTTATTTTGTGACAGTATACCGAAAGCTTTATTCTAATTTTGTGATAGTATACCGAAAGCTTTATTCTAATTTTGTGATAGTATATCGAAAGCTTTATTCTTATTTTGTGAAAGTATATCGAAAGCTTTATTCTTATTTTGTGAAAGTATATCGAAAGCTTTATTCTTATTTTGTAAAAGTATATCGAAAGCTTTATTCTTATTTTGTGAAAGTATATCGAAAGCTTTATTCTTATTTTGTGAAAGTATATCGAAAGCTTTATTCTTATTTTGTGATAGTATACCGAAAGCTTTATTCTAATTTTGTGATAGTATACCGAAAGCTTTATTCTAATTTTATGATAGTATACCGAAAGCTTTATTCTAATTTTGTGATAGTATACCGAAAGCTTTATTCTAATTTTGTGATAGTATACCGAAAGCTTTATTCTAATTTTATGATAGTATACCGAAAGCTTTATTCTAATTTTGTGATAGTATACCGAAAGCTTTATCCTAATTTTGTGACAGTATACCGAAAGCTTTATTCTAATTTTGTGATAGTATACCGAAAGCTTTATTCTAATTTTGTGATAGTATACCGAAAGCTTTATTCTAATTTTGTGATAGTATACCGAAAGCTTTATTCTAATTTTGTGACAGTATACCGAAAGCTTTATCCTAATTTTGTGACAGTATACCGAAAGCTTTATTCTAATTTTGTGATAGTATACCGAAAGCTTTATTCTAATTTTGTGACAGTATACCAAAAGCTTTATCCTAATTTTGTGATAGTATACCGAAAGCTTTATTCTTATTTTGTGAAAGTATACCGAAAACTTTATTCTAATTTTGTGAAAGTATATCGAAAGCTTTATTCTTATTTTGTGAAAGTATATCGAAAGCTTTATTCTAATTTTGTGATAGTATACCGAAAGCTTTATTCTAATTTTGTGATAGTATACCGAAAGCTTTATTCTAATTTTGTGACAGTATACCAAAAGCTTTATCCTAATTTTGTGATAGTATACCGAAAGCTTTATTCTTATTTTGTGAAAGTATACCGAAAACTTTATTCTAATTTTGTGAAAGTATACCGAAAGCTTTATTCTTATTTTGTGAAAGTATATCGAAAGCTTTATTCTTATTTTGTGAAAGTATACCGAAAGCTTTATTCTTATTTTGTGACAGTATACCGAAAGCTTTATTCTTCTGGCTGTAGTTCAATGAATAGAAATTACAAATATTAAAACTGACATGGTTCAGATGGTTTTAACGGTGTTCTCGTGTAGCTTTAACAGTACGTCATACCAGTAGCACATCTGGGAAATGACTCGATTAATACCGTTTAACAGTTTAGTCTTTACAGGTCATTTTATGAATATGCTCGTGCTGAGGTTGCAAAGCTTTCATAATAGTGTCAACCCTAACAACTGAGGAAGTTACCAAGATGAACATAAGATATGAAATTTCATTAACTCAATCTAACTTAATGGAAAAAATGTGTATGGATATTCCTACTCAGTTACGTTTATTAATATGTTGCGTTACAGACCAGAAGTGTGAAAACTGTGTAAGCATACATTTAGTATTTGCAAAATTTTACTCTTGTGTTTACTCTTTATATTAAGTTGTTTAAATGATATCCGATACTGTATAAAATAAAACCTGATTCATTAAGTTGTGAAAAGATTTGGTTACAATAAATGTTTTAACAGACGTAACACTTGTAATCTATTCGACAGAATGTTCAAATTTTTTGTACCTTTTTCCTGGTAGTTGGTGCACATTATGATTCCTAAGTTTTTATTAATTTTTATGCACATAAATAATCAATTGTTGATTGCTAATACAATTAACAGCTTTGATTTGGTTGAATTTATAAGCTCATTTATTTAGTCAAAAGAGTTGGCTTATGGCAAAAGAATACATAAAGAATCGAGCGCCTTAACCATATGACCATGGCGGGTCTTTGTAATACTTATGTTTTTACACACTTAGTAATATACATGACTCTTTTTCACACAGAGCAACAAGGATATGTTTAGTATTGCACATTCACCTTTTTATGCAGAGAGCCAGAAGTCTTTTTATCTGTGAATAATTGGTCAATAGGGCTAATGAGCATATCTATTCAACCCTGATTATGTAGAACTACTATGACATGTTATATTGTTAGCTATATGTTTAATGTTGAAATTTGTTGATAATTACAGAAAGCTGTTTTGTTTCGGCAGCTAGGGAAAACTGTGTATTTTTATGATTTGATGTAACGTAAAGTTCACGTTAGTCCTAGACTCATCTAGAACAAGGCTTAGTTATATAAATAGATCAGTGAAGTATCAAAAAAGACAGTTGAGACAAGAGAGGGTTATCGCGCAGCTTCGAGAAAGTGGATTGATTATATATTTGTCCATCTACTGTTGTTAAACAAGGTTATAACATCATTTCTAAACGCAGACTTACAAAATATAAAAGTCCATAAAGACGTTTTGAGGAAAATACGAATTGATTTATCTTTCTAAAGTAACCTTAATTAGCTTGATATTGTTTTCACCAGACAATTAAAGAACTATACAAAAAAAAACAATATTACAACAATAATTGATAAGTGGGAATAATAGTAATCAGTGTAATATGAAACGCAGTTTTTATGGCAACTTTGCTTAATTATTTACTTAGTTTTGTTTTTTCTCACACATATATTGTTACTAACGTACTAATACTTCTTGAAAGTAAAAGAATACGTAAAGATAAAAATGTTAGTAGGATAATACACATTAACATTATTTATATATACCTTTTAACAAAGGACACTAGAGATGTTTCAACACCACATTACCTAATTTACCTGACGGGATTATTAAACAATTGCCCACATGATTATTTTTCAAAGTATTTGTCAATATTCCTAAGAACGTGTTTACATTTTAATTGCTTATTTTCGATAATCTTTATGTATTAGTTCGATTTAATAAAGATAGCCTAATTTCTTTTTCATTTATCTTCCAGCTTCCAATTCTACTATTAAATGTTAATAAATATCTTGAAAGATGTCTGTTTATCTTTGATATCAAACTAAAAGACACGCAGCTGGTGTTCATTCGCCATTGTTCGAACGGATTATGTAGATAATTTGTTACATCGGCCTTTAATGGGTCTTAGTATCAACCAACTGGTGTTTTTGTGTTTTGAAAGTATTTCATTTTATTTATAACTAGTTTCATTGCGTTTCTTAGTAATGTTCAAAGTAATCTTTAGTATTTAATTTTACATTAGCATATGGGTTAAGACTAGCTTGGGTTACATACGCAGACCAAACCTTGTGAGAAATTAAAATTAGAGTAATTGAAAGTTGTTACCATCAAAGGCCCTAACGAACCAATGCACTCTAATCACTGTATTTGTTGGGTTTCTGGCACAAGGATTTCGGTCACTGCGAATTTCTAGACAGTTAGTTATTCAAACTTTCATTTAAAAGTTTTTAAATTACTTACCTTCTGATTTTAGTAGTTAGATTATTTTTGTCAATTATGCGTGAAACAGGGGTCTGCTGTGAAAGCGTAATAGATTACTTTCAACAACTATAGAATCGTATTTTTAAACCCGATGATTTAAAAAATTGCCAAGTACAGGATTGGCTTCTTTTGAATTTCGCGCAAACACCACACGAGGGCTTTTTGCGCTAGCCTTCTCTAATTTTACAGTGTGAAATCAGAGGGAAGGCAGCTAGTCGTCACCACCCACTGCCAACTCGTGGGGCACTCTTTTATAGCAACAAATAGTGGCAATAACCGTCACATTATAAATCCACTGCGGCTGAAATGGTAATGCATGTTTGGTGTAACAGGAATTCGAACCCGTAGCCCTGAGATTACGAGTCGGTTGCCTTAATCACTCGGCCATGCGGGGGCGCAAAGTACCGGAAGTTAATTAATTTAAGAATGTGTAAATATTTTTCGATTTTATATCCATACACTGAGAAAGTTATTTCAATTTAAAACCTAGAAACTACACTTAGTTTCAGACCAAAAAAAAAACTTGGAACATTTTCACACACGTTTTCAGTCGTTCCTATTTTCTCTTGGTATTTTCGTTATGATCTATTGACTCGTCACACGATAGATTACGCAGTTTTATAAAAAACAACAAAAAACACCCCCTGTGAGAGGGCTTTCCTTTCATTTTTGTAGTTTTTGCGCGAAGTTGTTTTGTTTGTTTGTTTTTCTTGATAAAATACTCACATTGTATCGATTATACATAAAAAACGTGAACAAATTAGAAAAAAAATATTGTTTATTTATTTATAATACAACTTAATTACAAATGTTAAACAAATACCACCCATAAAATACACGATGGCCCCTTGCCCTGCTGTACAAAGCTTCACTTTGAAAAAGTAATTCTTGACTAGAATTATAGCAGCTTTTAATTATATTTAAAAAAAGAAACATATTTTGCTTCTTCTTTAACAATGTATTTTCAATCTAATTAGGTAAATCTAAGGATTCATTGCTTATATCTTAACGTCTTGTACTCTACATGTTACATTTTTGATATGCCTGGATAACTCCAAGATTGCTTGTAACTAAATTTTAGGCACTGAATAGTAGAAAATATAAAATAAATTTGAAATTTGTTTCATAATGGGCAGTGTAAAATAATGCACTAATAAAAATCCAAGTACCTTCATGCTAACATGATCAACTTACACGATATGAACATCTGCGGCTAAAAATACAATAAAGTCCCATCTCAAGATTTTGATTGTAGCAAATTACGTTGTAAAATGCAGAGCTTGTAGCTTTAACTTTATTTGCTAATACTTCATAGAAGCATCAGCAACTTACAAGATAACAAAAAGCTTCGATAACACAAAATATAATTTTAACAGTAACACAAAAAGTAACATGCTGTTATGAAATAAACGGGTTTCCTCCGCAAGATGACGTCATCAACGAAGAGTGGAAATGGTGAAAATTCGTTTATATTCTCTCTTAACAAGTGTCTTTGATTTAAGGAACTCTTTCATTTTATTTGAAGGTAGATAGTCTTACCATTGCAATTTTAGTGCGATATCCGAGTTAAAGAAATATAATTTTATAAAATTACTTATTTTGATCTCAATAAAATACAAAATTGAGCAATTATTTTTAATCAAGACCTATGATTTAAAATGTGTTTCCCTTCTAAAATTTGACCATTTGCTGTTCCGTACTGCACCATCATGTGGTCTAAAATACCATAAAGAAGAGGAGAACGAGAGTTTCCAGTCTCTGCATTGTAAGTCTTTGCACAAGAGGGCGACACTAGTTGTATACTTTCTTCTTTATCCTTTTTCTTCATCAGGGCGATACCATTATTTTTTTGATAACAATTCTGACAGGATCCATGATTGAGCATATTGGCAGATATAGGAAAATGTTTGGCACATTGAGAGCAACGTTCTTGGAGTTCACCTAAAACGATAAAAATAAATCTTTAGCATTAAACTACTTGTTATTTAGTAAACAACGCTGTGTAGCGAAAATTTGTGGATTATCATAAAGGTGGAGGATCTTCATGGGATTTACGAAACGTTTGAGTTAAATTGCTCACCAAGACTAATTTTAGACAAAAACTTAAGTTTGGTTTAGGTTTTGTTTCAGATATAAACAAAGTAACCTCGAATAAAAGAAAGAGGTAGCTGACAGATAGCTGTAGTTAAGATAATCAGAAACATGTGAGAATTGTTTTTAATTTTCATCTGTTTAAGATATATGTGTAAGGATGATGTAGATTTTAACAGTTAGAAGCCTGATACATGAAACGGCAAATGATAACAGAGTTTTGGAGCTTTAAATCAAATACCGTTCAATGAGATGGTGTTTAAATGTGAATTAGCTGACATTTGGAGCAGCCTGTAGTCTGAGTGCACTCTATCTACGATTAATAATAGATGGAAAAAAAATGATGAGCTGTAGAAACGTCTTAGAAATGTTTCCTAAGTTTCTAATTACTCTGTACCTTCCTGTTTTTCGTGAATATTTTTAACTTTGAATTGTACTGTTTGTATTCGTTCATTATTCTAGGGGAGCTGTTGCAAGGATGCCAAACTCGATATTATCACTCGTGATAGTTGTTTGAGAATGAGATCAAGGTTGACTTCTCGTAAGAGAAAATAAAGATACGTTTTAGAAATGAACCTGTCTTTAAGCTGCCGGAGGAACCATATGATGGGATGTCAACTAGTCATCTGATCTCCAGAGGCCTCGCGTCGTGCCACTCAGTGCAAACTTAGCTTGTCCTTCAAGCTGTTTGTCCTTGCTCTAGTTTCGCCTCCAAAATGTTTCTTACGGTAATAACGCCTAAAAACATTGCCGTATCTTTTAAACGAGCCACTTACCTTCGCCTCTTACAAATCATTACACGGACAAAAACGGTAACAGTTTGTTGTTTTTTTAAACGAAAACCGGTGGAAGGAAAAACAAAAATACAACAAAAATAAATAACGCTCCAATGAGTTCCCAAGACAAGTGTGATTTCTTTCTCTAAGATTTCTCCAGAAAATTTTCAAAAGGGTAACTAAGGGGTGAATACTAATGTCGTGCTCATCGACAGTTCCATCGGACTCTTTTTTTTTTTTTTTTGCTGTTGTTGTTTCATACTGCAAAGTAATTTGCCTTCAAGGTATCAATCAGGTGAATGGCTGAGAGTGCAAGGTTTTGCTAATAATTTCTAACATAATGATTTAACTTTTACTAACCACAATATTTTGGAAATTTTTCATTATAGCTTATAAAACATACAAACACGCAATCCATTTATTTGGCGGCGGGGCGGTTGTACGTGTTACGCTGTTTTCATGTTGTTCCTGGAAGGGAAGCATCTAAAAAATGAGAAAATTGTCTCCTGCTCTGTACTTTTATATTCCCTATATGAAAAAGTTTTTACCAAATCCGTCTCATTACTCACGAAACGACATGTATACATAGACGCTCACATACACAACTGACAAAAGTACAAAGAATACCTGGCTGGCTAGACTGTAAATCCGATGGCCCATGGTTCGTGCCTGGTACTGCAAAATAGCGTTCTGCACTCTAGCAATGAGTGTGTTATAAAAGTGACCAGCTATGTTTATATCAAAACGAAAGAGAAGTTATTGTTTGTTAGCAAATATATTAGCATTAAACAGACCAAAAATGCTCTAATGTCTAATCAAAAAGTCTGGAGGCTCAGAAAGACAAACAACAACAACACGTATTGATATCCGTATTGGGCATAGCACTGATAACCGTTTGTGATCTTGCGCTTAACAACAAACAAATATACAAAAAAGATATAAAACACTTGCTTGGGGTGATACTTCTATAACAAAAACTATTTAGATGACGTTATAAAAGCCCAGCATGGCCAAGCGTGTTAAGGCGCGCGACTCGTTATCTGAGAGTCGCGGGTTCACATCAACGTCGCATCAAACATGCTCGCCCTTTCAGCTGTGGAGGTGTTATAATGTTACGTTCAATTCCAATATTCGTTGGTAAAATAGTAGCCCAAGAGTTGGCGGTAAGTAGTGATGACTAGCTAGCTGCCTTCCCTCTAGTCTTACACTACTAAATTAGAGACGGCTAGCACAGATAGTCCTCGAGTAGCTTTGTGCAAAATTCAAAACAAATGACGTCATAAATATGCATTAAGACATATTGAACTGGAAAGTTACAGCTGTATCAACAAACACTAATTAGAAAATAATTCGCAATCAGGTTGCCTCAAGGTAGCACGAAGTTAAGTGCATTATATTCAATTTAATTAACATCCAATCTCAGCGATCGTGCGTTCACTAAGTAAGGTATACTATTTTGTTTATTTGCTGTTTCTTTTATTAACAATACTGGTTATCTTAGTCACTAAATCGAATGTAATTAATTACATTATATTTTCACTTGCCGCTCATTATTATAAGAATTGATATGCTCAACTGCTTTAAATTTTGTATTTCAAACTGATAAAGTTTTCTGAGCTGACCAAACAATGAGTTTTCATATTTGTTAATAGTTAATCTGCTATTCATAGCGGTCATATTGATTTTAATATACTTTAAATACATAGTTTAATTTGATCGGAACGTAATACGATTGACCATTTACAAAAATAAAGTTTCCTTTATTCCAATAAATGTTTTCCTTTTGTAAATAATTGTGTTTGTTTGTTTGTTTTTGAATTTCGCGTAAAGCTACACGAGGGCTGTCTACGCTAGTCGTCCCTAATTTAGTAATGTAAGGCTAGAGGGAAGGCAGCTAGTCATCACTGTCTATCGTCAACTCTTGGGCTACTCTTTTACCAACGAATAGTAGGATTGACTGACACATTATAATGCCCAAACGGCTGAAAAGGCGAGTATGTTTAATGTGGCGGAGATTCGAACCCACGACCCTCAGATTACGAGTCGAGTTCCTTAATCACCCGGCCATGCCGGGCCTCGTAACTAAGAAAGAGTAAAGTTCAAACATTTTGTTTTCACACATTATGATGAAATCGTATTTTAATAATTTATGTTACCTTGGGTAACACATACCTTCATGAGTCTTAAGATGAGCTCTAAGGTTACAGGCAAGAGCAAATTTTTTTTGACAGTATTCACAGACGTGAGGTTTATCACCTGAAAAAAAAAGATAACTTATGTACAAACTCAGTGATAAAATCACATGACTATGAAAGCAATGCGTAGGTTTGAGTACGCTAACCGCTCGACAAAACTGAGTAATTAGCCTAGTTCTGTTTGTAATAAATGCTAATTATTCCGTGTATCTGTGCTTTGCCCATCAAGGGTATCGACGTCCAATGATTAGCATTATAAGCTTTGAAACTTACCGCTGAACTGGTAGTGAGAGGAGGAGGGATATTGAAACTAAAATTAGTTTGTTTAAGTTTCAAGCTGTCCTACACAACTAGACATAAAATTTATTTTTTATTTCTGCTAAGTTATTGAGCTCAACTTTATGGACACAATATCTTCAAGACTTTTGCAAAAAATAACAACAAAAATCTCACTAACATAAAATTATCCCTTCCGCTGTGAGGCATGTTTTCCATAAAGGTCCCAGGGTACCTGTTAGCTCTCCCATTATACCTAATTACTGCGATAACTACTCGAAGGGGTTCGTACCAGAAAATAGATTATAAATAGGTACATAAACAATGCTACAAATATGGTACCTTCGGAATCCCAAGGGGGCCAGAAACACAAATTCCGATGCAAACTCATTCATAAGCCTCTAACGTACCTAAATGGCTTTCAGGAGGGTTTGTGTCTTCCATGCAAGGGGGAGGTTATGACATATAGCTAAACAATCCCTCAAAACACTTCAAGTTCTACTACCAATTCTCTGGTCTTGCAATATTCAAAACTGCCGGATAAATTTGGAAACAAACACAAAACTTCTGTTAATAATATTTGTCCTCATAGAGATTTGGAAGTTCTCCATAAAGATATGAATTGAAAACGTTCGAAGGAATGTACATGTAAGACCAAACTTTCCTGGGTACATATTACGTCTTGTAGGTGCAAAGTAAGATGTGTTTGCTGTGTATATCTTTAACCTTGATACTGTTCTATTTTCTGAAATAATGTTTAATTGAACAGTGAAAGTCACGCAAGTTTTGTTTGTGCTACTATGAAAATAAACGCCTCATGCTGTTGGTACAAAAGCGGTCAAATAGCATTCTATAGAACAGTAGTTCGAAATGATTGACTACCACAGCAAACTGTAACACAAAACAATACACCATTCACTCACCTTAACATGAATGTTCTGCATGATTTCTTTGGAATGTTTATTTCATTATGAACCATTGTCGGCGGCACTTTACCTAAGTCATGAGAACAATCACAGTTAACTCTATCTGTGACACAAAAGAAATAATCCCTGAACCATGTTTAAAACTCAGACACTTTGGTATCCGCACTGCATATATAGACAGGGGGAAGAGTCCCTCAGAATGGTGTTATTATCACTGACGCCCGCCACAATAGGGGGGAGGCGTCGAGGATGTGCGTCGACCGAATTGTGCAATTTAAAACTTGGTGTGGACGAAATCAAACATCTCCGAATATTAGTAGAAAAACAATAGACTAGACACACAAATTTCTTATTATTACGTGGGCACCTGGTTCCTTGCACAAAATTCGCTGGAAACATCAGCTCTAGGCATAAATCTCACCTGCTTGCTCTACATCAAAGCGGCAAACCAAAGGTTCATAGTTTGATTTGAACACTGTTTTCGATTTATGTTAACAATGTTTTATGACTACTGTGCACACCTTTCGTTTTAATATATTAATATTTATCAGAATACATTTGAATACATTTATGTAGATTAATTTATATACCTAATTTTAATGAAATATATATTGAGATGTGCATTTGATAAGTCTAATAAAAAATATGAACCCAAAAGTAACATAGCATGAAAGCAGCATTACTCGACTATATGTTATAATAAAATTTGTTTTGGCATTTTTAATTTGCACGTCACATGTGAGACTTAAGGCTCTGCTTTTAATCTATTGTTGATAAGAGGAATATTTGGCATCATACAATAAGCGCGTGGTTTAATGTCTTGATGTTTCGTAAAGGTTTTACAAAATAATAAGTAATATGAAACATAAATTGGAATGAAATATAAATCTATTGATTATAATAGTAAGTTATAATAAGTCTCTTAGAGTTAGCTTTTAAGCTAGTAAGCTTATTAGTCACTTAAATTAGTAAATATAGAAACAGAGAAAATAAATGACCATCAGTTACGTCAGTGAAGCTAAAGGAAGAAGTTATTGTAGAAGAAGTAAAATAAAATGTTTTGTTTTTCATATTAAGTAGACATGAAATATATTATTTTTTAACGAACAGTTTTAAGTAGCTAACAAATAAGAAAAAAACCTTTCCAGCAATAAAATGCATACGAAATAAACATTGAATAAAAGTAATATTGTTTGACCATATCTAGGTAGTTGAATTGTAATTTTTCAACCTGTACTACACTTTACGGATGAAGATCCCGGTAGGAGACCCCCTACGTTGTTAGGAAGGCTTTACCAGAGGAAAGTAATCAAACAGTAGCACCTGTCACCACAAGAGCTTTGTTAGGCTGTTTGAAATAAATAATATTGTTCACTATCGTTTGTTTCATGTGGCCTAAACCGAATATGCATCCCGTTTCGCTTCCCAAACTTCTTAACTTAGTCCTTTAAGTTTATCACTGACCTATACCTGACCTTACTTTACAGCAGAACCTTTCTACTTTACTTAGTTATTCGGATTGCATTACAATTAGCGAGTGGTTCTTAAACTTCTTCCTCACAACGCCTCCTGAGAGCGTTACAAGTCTTGACTAAATAAATACCGGGTATCTTAACAATATTGTGTTTGTCGTGTGCTTCCCACGGATCATTGGCGTTTTCCTGCAGTCTCTAGTTTGAGAGTTCTGATCTAACTATACTGTTTTGGAATAATCTAATTGAAGAAGTGCTACCTTTAATTAATTCTAGCATAAGTCTATAATTAATGTTACCCTGACAGCATGGACAACAATTAAAGCTTCACATCCTACATGTCAATAAATGCAAGTTGTCCTATTAAAATATATATCAGTTAAAACAACGTGTTTATTCAACCAAGTATATTCAACTGACGTACAGCTTTAGTTATGTCTTTTATAAACGAATAAGGTTTAAATTTTGTCTCACATTCTTGTTAGCTTTACACGGAGAAAACTGCCCATTTATATAATAAATGCGTGCCAATAAAGCGCGAGGAATATGCTAATCACATTTCGCAGTCTAACCAGTAAGATAGCATAAATCAGTCAAGCATTTAGGTGCTAAAGATTAAGAGAAAGCTTCAATATTGGCAGTTAATTCCAAAGCGCATTTCTGTTGTTTTACTCGCCCTCTATGCGCACCACCTGACTATTATTATTTATTATTGGAGTGTCAGTCAGCACAGAGGCGCCCACATGTCAGTCTAAAGCTGATCAAGATGGCTATTCTTCACATAATAGGTACTTGCTCTCACATAACTCTCGCCTTGTTAGTGTCGGCTCGGTTCATGAAACCTGAACTTCGTTAGTAAGCAGGTAGCGTTGGTACTTCGTAAGTAACGCGCTGGACTGAGCAGCCAGTTCAGATCTGTCTCCAAATTTTGCACGTCTGAACGTTTGCTCTTGAATAACTTTTGTAGTGAGTGTGTGTGTGTGAAACCCATTGAATAAAACAGAAACAATAGAAACCAACTCAACACCTTTAATTCCCGCGTCCTTGTCTTTGTACAAGAGTCAAGCTTTCCAAAAAGTCGTAAACTTCGTAAAGGTTGAAAGCGCATATTTCCTTTCCAGAACTTGAACTAGCTTAAAATATTAGCAGAAACTCTGAAACAAAATAAGCCAGTACTTCAACTATTAGTACTGACAAGCTCATGTGAGGGTAACAAAAAAAAAGAAAGTATTTCAGAAGATTGATAAACAGCGTTTACATTTTCTTGTGAGTGTAGGTACGTCATTATTAGCTCTGTGAAATACGATTGTCAGTTATCGCCTAACTTAACTGAAACTTTTTTGTTCCTGGTGGGGCAAGACATCTTGACGTGTAATGCAGGATCCGCCTTTAACTAGCTCTTCTACATTCACGAAGTTCCGCCCACAGGGTTGTATTCATCATAACCCAACAATAGACCCAGCGTTGGCTACCGGAATGAGGTAACGCCCGACGCTAGATGGGACAAGAAGGGTAATGGAAGGTACCGAATGGTATAATATTTATCAAAATACCAAATTGAATGTCTTACCACCTGATGTTCGAAAACAAACCGATGAGTAAAGCTCGTAGAGTTTAATAGGATCTATTAAAATATTCAGTGCGAATAAACTTCATGGGAACAAAATTATCCACTGAATATCATCTTTGAATATTTGTTACGTATTTATATGTTATATGAATGAATAGAAACATCGTCAGATATCCAGCTTGAAATGCCATAAGACTGAAACTTACCATTTTAACAAACATGTGATTCTTCTAGAAAAATACAGGTCAAACACTGTTCGTTATCAGTGCATCAATATACCGCTAATGCACGTTGCACTCTTACAGCGTAGTGCAATAAAAGAGAGACTGTCAAATTTCACTATATGATAAGAATAGCTCACGAGTTGATAGCAGGTGTTGACGAGTTGTACGCCTGCTATCCTTTCAATTGACAATTAGGGAAGACGAGGGCATACAGCCTTTTCGTAATTTTGTTTCGATTTCGAAATAAACAAAAAGAGAAACTATATAAATCAAGGATGACTCATATAATTTTATCACAATGATTTTACTGCGTCACGTTTAAAATAATATAAAAATTCTTTTAACCTATTCCTTAATTTTGAAGGAAGAGTTTAACTGATACAATAATTTATTTACATAAAAAAATAAAACAATATTTCTATTTTTATTGTACTTCGTTCACAGCAACAGAGTAACAGAATCAGTTTGTTGAGATTTAAAGTTTATAATTAGCTCACTTTAAGTTTGTTCAACCTGAATCGTAAGATGTGTGTTACATCATGCATCACAATTTTGATTTTTGGAGCAAAATCAGCTCTGATTAGTCCAGCCAGACTAGTAGTAGGATATATGACTAAATCATTTTGTTTGTTACATAATAGCGAAATCCAAGACAACACAATGTACAATTCGTGTTCTGTCAACCACGAGTATTGAAACCATTTTTGTAGCATTATAATCCCGCAGGTTTACTGCTGAACCACTGGGTGGCACCACAAAATGAAACTTTTTATAAGAAGAATATCTCTTACATTCATGACCTAATAAATCACGTGCTATGGATTAACAAATCAACGCTTAAGATTAAAAAAAAAAACACTGAACAAAAAAATAATATCGCTCACTTATGTTTCTTTATAAACTATAATAGGAGTAACAGTAATCTATTGGAAGTAAAGCCCTAAATATTCATGTTAAAACCCTACAATTTTCATACAAGCTCTTGTTTCGTATCAACTACTGAAAGTAAAGGTGTTACAAACTAATGCCTTGTCTGATCTAGATTAGACTGAGTCTGAAACAATAATGATCACTGGGGTGTTTATGTTTGAATAAATTATCTGCATTGCACCTGAGACTAATATATTGTTGACCTTGAGAAGGGTGGAAGCTGCATATTTTCAGCTACCGCAATTTCCACCCAAAGTTTGAGGCGCCTCCTCTTTCTCTGTTTCTCTCAATTGTACGCCTAGGTTTTAATGAATGCCACTATAAAAGGAATGCGACATTTATTGCAAAGCAGAGCTAACTTTATGAAAAAATTGTTTGTTAGAACTTTTTAAAGTCTTTAACCTAAATCATATTATTCTAGTTCCGTAAGAATTTTTCTGTTTGAAAACACGAGTGTTCTCGCCCTTTTAGTTTCAAAACTGTATATATGTATATCAGAGGATAGCCGAAATACTTATAATCACGTAAAGAAGTGAAAGATTGGTTCTTAAACTGAAAAGTAAAGCGTTAGAAAGAAGATCTCTCAATCAAACTTTAACATTAATTTGTTTTCATTCAAAATACGTTTCTAGTTTACACAACGATCCCCCAGTGGAACAGCGGTGAGTCTACGGAGTTGTAGTGTTTAAAAAGCAGCGTTAGATTCCCATCGGTGAACACAGCAGATAACTTAATGTGGCTTTGCTATAATACAAACCCATGCACTCTTACACAACGCTTTCGAACGTTTTGTTGTGTAGCACTAAGATGTAGTTGCACTTGAGTATTTTGATAATACATTCTTATAATTCTGAGTATATAACACTCCTTTAAAATCCGCTTTCCTAAATAATAGTATTCAAATAACCATAGCTAATAAAATCTGTTAATAGAGACATTTTAAAGTAAATAATATGAAACGACTCTGAATAAAAATAAAAGTATACGATTTAGTATTTCAAGTAGTTAAAATTTTATTGTTTTAGATATCAAAGAAAAAGTCATAAAAAATAAATAACTCAACCAAAGTTATCCTGCTGATGTAAATTCATTTTTGCGAAACGTAGCCTTATTTATCTGTTATTGTTATAGGTTGTCATCGAATGCTTTCAAGTAATTTACTTTTAAATGGCTAAAAAAAATAATTCATTATTATTATTAACGAATGAGTTTTTGGATTGTTTTCGAAGCGCACTTTGTTGAAAAAGCGTTCTTTCATGTCTTAAAACAATAATCACAACAGTAATAAAATTTATTTTTGATGACTTGGTTTAATATGAGTCATTGCTATTAAACATTTACCTTACTTTTTTATTAATATAAACAGGATATTGTTTAAAATAGGAAGGCGTTACTTACCGGCTTGACATTAAAATACGAGATAAGAATTGGGATTTTATTGCTCATAAAAAAAATTTAATCACAGATGCATTATAAAGGATTATTTATTATTTTCTTTATAAAATATAAGCGTATTTTGAGTGTTAAAAGCTAAAAATAACACATGTCCAATAAATGGTTCAAAACGTGACGCAAACTAATTTAAGTTCATTGTGATGCACTTTTAAAATTGTAAAAAAAGTTAATATATTTACTGTTTACTCACCCGTGTGTAAGAAGAGATGATTCTTCAAGTTCGTTTGCTTACTAAACCCACGGTTACAAATGTGGCACTTGAAAGGCCACGAACCATTGTGGACATACATATGACTCTTCAGATCCCCGGGTGTGGGGAAGGATTTGGCACATAAAGTACATTTGTGTGGCTTCTCCTGTAAGATAATAATACGTCCTTGGATTAAATATTGCTAGAATGTGAATTGCTGATTGCAAATTTGAAATTTAATTAATTATCAAGGTGAACCAGTTTTCAAAAGTTCGATAAATTTAGCTCTGTGTTTTGAACTATTTTGGAGTAAAATAGGTTCCTTTAAATAAACCTCCATATAATTATTTACTTATCTTCTTATCATTTATGTGTGCTCAAAATATTTAGGATGAGTAATTATATTTCTAACTAGAAAAAAAAAGATTCTATGATCTTAAATATTTTTATAATTTTATAAACTATATAAATTAATAATTCAAAATTAATACTTGCCACGTGATTAGAAACGGCAAACATTTGTTTTGCTAGTAAACAAGCTCTGAATATGGTTATTTACACCAACATCAGTATGCACGTGAATTTCACTTTATTTTCGTTAATAGTAACGTTAACGTGAAAATAAGGTTTTTATATCACATTAAATTGTGTAACATATCACACTTGACAAGTAAAGGATGAAAGCCAGATACACAAAAAAATGTTCTAATTTTCGCACAAACTCTTGAACCTTCTAGTTTTGTACTGCCCCACCCGTGTAAGGCACATGTTCTAATAACACATAGAAATGGAAACCCAAATATCTTGGTTCATACTAAGAAATTGTAAATGGAGTGAATTAGTCATAGTGACATACGATGTTAAATATCTCAGAATAAGCATATTTATATTTGTTAGTAATAAATATATCCTTGCTTTACGTATAAGTGTAATCCAGCGCTAATTATAACATCTTTGTAACTTATATCTCGAAACTTACGTATAATAAAACACTAAAATAACAGTGTATCAAGAATCATCCAGATAGTTTAAGAAGGTGAAATATAATTCAATAAGAACCCGACAATTTGAATCAATATTCTATAGCTTTCCCTCTTCAAAAGTGAGCTCCGCCTATACTGAATATTCATGATGTAACATTTGTTACTCTCTAGTGTAACAACGCTAATTTAGAGTATCTTAAATGTTTGGCATGGTTATTGTAGGACGACGAACTAGTTTTAACTCGACAGGGAGGCAATCTTCCAAGTAGAGCAGGGCGTAGACCTCAAATCCATTGCTTATTAGAAATTCTGATACCATCGTTTATTAAAACCCCGAATGATTTCTTAGTGTGTGATGACTTTCCGAAGACTTTCAACTCAAAACAAATTATCTTCTCAACAACATGAATGGCATGTATACAGGATGCACTGAGCCCAGCATGGCCACGCGTGCGTGTGTTAAGGCGTGCTACTAGTAATTTGAGGGTCGCGGGTTCGCATCCCCGTCGCCCCAAACATGCTCAACCTTTCAGCCGTAGGGGCGCTATAATGTAACGGTCAATCCTACTATTCGTTGGTAAAAGAGTAGCCCAAGAGTTGGCGGTGGGTGGTGACGACTAGCTGCCTTCCCTCTAGTCTTACACTTCTAAATTAGAAACGGCTAGCACAGATAGCCCTCGAGTAGCTTTGTGCGAAATTAAAAAGCAAATATACAAACAGGATGCACTAAGCCTTGTAACCAATATGTCTCTTGTGGTATATTTGTTTTCATAGCTGTCCAGATTTATATGGAAACATTCTAATTTTGAGTTCTATACGATAAAACAAACGTAATGTTATGGTATTGTTAAGGTAGTCTGTCTTGATGAAATGTTTTTTTTCATAATTTCAGAGTAAGTTCTTAAGAATACCGTTGAAAAACAAAGATTTTGAAAGAGGAATGTATCTCGACTGAAAAGTTGTAATTGGTACCATTTATAACCGTGACAGGCGTAGCTTGAAGGTAAACGTGCCAAAATGCGAATACAAGAATTCGGTGTTCACACCATCGCCACATAAAAGCACTCCGCAATTTTGAGCTTGGATGCGTTATAAGAATAACTGTAGAATCTCACTATTCGATTGGAGCAGCTAAGGATTATTAGACAATGGAGGCTGTACGCTAATTGTTTTTCTTTTAATCTATCAGTTTCAAAATTAGCGTTGACTAGTTCAGCTTGCCCTCTTGTGGCGTCGCATTAATTTACATAAACAAACGGGCCTTTTTACTCATAATGCTATCTGAAAATAAGTAAAGGAAATGCACCTGAGCGTTTCAAATAATTATAAATTAGCATGTAGTGGTAAAGGGCGTAACACTGGGTAGTTCATTTATGGTCAATGTACGACCTTCAAACGCAAATGTTGTTACTCATCATGAACCATTTTAACATAAATTACTACAAGAGACATCTTGAACCTAACATTTGACCTGAGAGAACTCTTTTGCGTTAAAAGGCTTTGTCTGCAAAATCCTTATTTTAGTTTAGTCTCAATTTTTTATCAAGTGGCTACCGTCCATCTTCCTCAGACATAAACGTACAACTTTGTTCTCCTTGACTTAATGACCTATTGAAAGAATTTCCATATCAGTAATTTGTTATCCACACAGACAACTGAGAGGGTGCTCAAAACTCTTAGTAAAGTTGTTTATTATTTCAACATATATGAAAATTTCTTCTTCTAATACTTCTTTACTGAGAAGAAATACACAAAACTTTCATAAGAAAGGGCCTTAATTGAAATCCTTTCATGTCCACACCAGCTATAACAGGCGTGAAGCATAAGATGGAATTAGGCGAACGTTCACTGAAATACTGCCAACTGTAATTGCTATCCTGAAACTAGTGGAAGATATAATCCATTTAAGATGAAACCGCGTAAAAATTAAATAATTAACTGACGTTCTGCTGGCCATTATTTATTTTATTTTACAGATAGATTTACCTTTATTTGACAAAGTTTCTGTGTTTATTATGATGTTAAAGTATATTCAATATACAACATTATCGCCATTTCAAAGGTTATCAGACAATAAACTTTGACAATATAGTGATGTTTCTTTGTTCTATAACATTTGTTCATGCTATATGATGATATAAATAACTCAACCATTGGCGTGTCTGTCGGATATCCGTCAGTCTGATAAGCCTTTGTGTTATTCAAAAGGCCTCGTCAGTTGTGAATATAGCAGATATAATAAGTTTTACACATTGTTATACATAGTCTTTTCCTTTCATTCATTAGTTATCAAAAGATAATAGATGTTTCTTTGATTATTTTCAATAACTTTGCACTGGTAGCTATTTTCACTCTGACGTGTGTTTATGCATAGATAGATATTTTTACACTAACGTGTGACATAGATATTTTTACACTGACGTGTGTTTATGCGTAGATATTTTTACACTGACGTATGTTTAGTTTCCTTAGAGAAAACTTACACAGAGTGGAATTTTCTGAGCATAAAAATTAGCGAAATCCTTACCTTGCTGTGGGTCATTCTGTGGTAATATAGATTGGAGCTAGCTGTAAACCGTTTGCCACAGATGTGGCACTGGTGGGGTTTTTCACCGGAATGGATTCTGCGGTGGGTGTTGAGAGAGCTTGATGTACTGAAACCCTTTCCGCACACTTCACACACATGAGGCTTTTCTCCTGTATTCCAAATAACAATAAAACTTATAATTTTAGTCGCGAGGTTGTTTTTTTTTTCAATTTTGGGCTTTTATTCACGGGGTTTATTTCCTTGATGTTACCGACGTTGATACTGACAAAAGTTAAAATGACATCTCAGTACTTACGTTGATACTGACAAAAGTTAAAATGACATCTCAGTACTTACGTTGATACTGACAAAAGTTAAAATGACATCTCAGTACTTACGCTTGTAACAATTTGTAAAAAAAAAACTCATCTTTTTTTTCTGAGTATATTTTCATAAAAATAGTTAAAAGACCAGTTTCTAATATTTAATAAAAATATCAATAAAAACTGTCGGTTTCTCCAACTTTTCTATTGAAAACACTTTTTACTTCTCATTTGGGATTCATTAAAACTTAATAGATCATTTATCACAAACATAGTTAAGTAAAAGTGTCCAAACAATAAACGTCTATTAAGTAAGCATAAAGAAAGTTTAAACTACAAGTGTGGTAATAAAAAGAATTTCGAGTATCCAATCGGTACTAGAAAGAAATTTTTTTAAAAAAATGTTACGTTCATAAACTAAAACAAAGGTCGACGATACTCTACATAAAAATATTATTCTTTAATTATGAGGTATTGCAAATATATATCCTTAAGTCTTGCCTGTGTGGGTTCGCATATGTCTTCTGAGTAAGGATGGACGGTCGAAAGCCTTGCCGCACACCTCACAAGGCAATAGTGTTCGCTCCCGGGCTTTCTTTACCGGCAACTGACGGGCCTCAACCCCTGCAGACTGTCCCGGCGGGAGAGGAAGAGATACAACCAATTTAGACATCACGTGCGATTCTTCGTTAGCTTGCTGCTAAGTTATAAACATATCTAAACTTAGACATAAATCGCCTTTCAGTTGGCTACTAGTATTAGTGGAATACTGAATATATTTAGTTGTGTTTATTACTGTAAGCCTAAGGTTTGGGATAATTACCTCATCACTTATGGAAAGACAGTCACTTGACGTCGAGCGTCGCTTCTCTGTGTCAGGAAAGGTCGTGCCCAGATTTCGACGATCGGTATTCCTTTGAGATATAATTGGCACTCGTGAAGATAATAGAGATTTCGATAGGTCAAGTGGAGATTCTGAAAAAAGAAGAGAGAGAAAGAAACTCGGTTTTAATCTCTAATTTATGATCCATAGATCCAATTTCTGATGACGCTCATACTTTATAAACAATTCATTAGATTGTGAGATCAGACATTGTGTGATAAGAAGAAACAATTCTGACTCGACTTAAACTGTTTAAGTTGCTATATCACGACTCTCCATATATTATATTCCGGTTTGTTTATTGTTGTTTCTCATTTCTTTCTTGTTTCGTTCTTCCATACCTAAGTGTAAGATCTTTCAAATGCGTTAAATAGCAGCATGTTACGTGATAAACGTATGATATACATACACCCTGACGTTGTTCATTCTAACGTCGTTAGAATGAACATCCAAAATATGAGTGTCATATACGTTTTATAAAATATACTTTTATACCATGTATCAAAAGCTTCGCCAAATTTTCGAAAGTACTGTCAGGAGCTACATGTGCGAATTGATTTTCACTTCTTTCACCAGTTACGTGCACGCAATTCATTATAATTCAACAAGCTAAACAGCTGAAATATATCTTCTTTTTTTTTAACGAGGAGACCGAATCCACATCACATAGCAATCGAGTTTGATAGTGGCTTAGGACTTAACGCAGTGAACAACCCCACACAACACATGTAGTAAGACTAAGTGTTACAAATATACTTCATACGTGACACATCATTCTAGTACATGAAACTGTTTCTTTGTACCTACAGCACATTGATTCTGCTTGGTAAAACCCTAGAACTGAGAATTATTATAAATAAGGCTTACGTCAACCCTATGATTTGTTCAAACTGGCATTTCCAGGTACAATGAACTTTGATTATTAACATATTATAAACAGGTGTGGCAGAACGGTTAGTGTGTCCAAGGTTCAAAGTTTGTTCCACGACATCGTCGACCACGTTTAGCACTTTTAAATGTGGGTGCATTAGAAAGGTAACAGTTCGTTCCTTTCTTTGATTCAAAGACCTGTTATGGCTACTGCTGCAGATTTGTTTGCTTAATCAGTAACTAAATGTTAGAAGCGGCAACAACTGAGCCTTTGTGGACCTCTGACGTGGAAATATAAATCATATGCATACAAGATATAATTCTATTCGAAACTACCAATGCATTTAAACAACCATATTAGAACAAAAAATGTTAAAATAATTACAAATAATAGAACAAAGTAATAATAGATCGCTTCTTGAGTAAAATAACATGAGAAAGTTTTATCATTTCCTTTATCTATAATAATTATAGTTTCGTGATAACTTGATTGTATTTATATCATGAGATTTTTTTTTCAATTGATGCCTATCATTCTTTCAAAAGTGAGTGAAGTATGAATTTTTCGAATTGTGAATTCGTTGTTATTAAATGACATATGATTTATTTAATGCTGTTTTTGTCTGGTTTTCCCCTTAGCGTCAGATTTACTTCAAGCTATGTTTTTGTTAACATATAACCTTTGTAAATGTGATATGATAATTGGTCAATGACTCTCATAAGAAATATAACCTACGGGATATTATAGTTATTTTTATGCATTATATTACGTTACATTAGAAATACCATAAGCAACAAAATAGTACTTTGCTTCTTCATTTATATTAATTTTCACACAAAGAAAGATGTCTATTCTGTTTTTCGTACTGTATAAACTAATGCAATATTCTAGAAAATCAATGATAAAGAAAAACACGTGTTAATAGTGTACTTTTATTCTACAGAACAACGTTAAAAAGTTGAGCACACGTAATATGGTCATTTAAATAGAATGAAAATCTATAACTTCGTTGCGTTAGTTCAACATTTGAATACAATAACAGTAAATACAGTTAAGGTTTCACGTGCTCAGAGTATTAGTATCGAAGAATGAATGCTATTTAGAAAAACTTTCAATTTCTTTATTGCACTAGTAATGTTTCTCAAACTTATGCATTTACTACTCAATGGATTTTAAATCTTGTTCATTCAGTCTAACCACAAAGTCGCATTAGTTTTCACAAGTTTGTCTGATTTATTCACTATTTGTCCAGACCTATCTTGTATCGAACATTTTATCACTATTCAGCAAATCCTGTCATCCGTTCATTTTCAAACAACCCGTCTCTCACCACACTTACATATCAACATATTTACCAAACACCATTAAAGCTATTCGTTCATACATTCATAATTCCAGTAGCTTAAATGTAGAGGATGAGTTATAACGAATTCCCTGATAAAATCAAATCTGAAGTAACTCAACAGACCTTTCATCATGGTTTGTTTGTTTATTTTGTGTTTGAATTTCGCGCAAAGCTACTCGAAGGCTATCTGCGCTAGCCGTCCCTAATTTTGGAGTGTAAGACTAAAGGAAATGCAGCTAGTCATCACCACCCACCGCCAACTCTTAGACTTCTCTTTTGCCAACGAATAATGGAATTTATCGTCACATTATAACGCTCACACGGCTGAAAAGGCGAGCATGTTTGGTGCGACGGGAATGCGAACCCGCGACCCTCAGATTACGAATCGCACGCCTTGACCCATGTGGCCATGCCGGGCCTTCATCATGGTTAAGGTTTATTTTGATGATCACAGAATAACTTACCCAAGGAATATTTGGAATAGCCGACCCTGATTTTGAACCAATATAAGCTATTGCTTAGGCAACCAATCAACAGCATCCATTACCAACTCTAGGACCAATCAACAGCATCCATTACCAACTCTAGGATCCTTTGCTTGATCGAATGATGGAATTTGAGAGCTACACTTATAATGCATCCACAGCTATAAAGTGCGTAGTGGGTTTGTTGTTTTACGTATATTGTAACTACATGCGAAAGCTGGACTTGCAGGGGACCTCAGTCACTCCACTCGACTTCACTGAATCAATCTAATGTAACACATATTCAAAGTGCTCACTACTGTTATTATCGTGTCTGTAACATAAAAGTCACTAAAAATTTTGCAAAAAGTACAAGAGAAATTGTATTTTAGTACCTCCACGTGGTATGTTGTATATGAGGTTGTGGGTGTAATCCACCGTGGTTTAATCTCAACTTGTCACAAGAAGGCGCTGCAACTCAGCTATAGTAGCAGGTTTAGGGTTGTGGTTAATAATTTTCGGACCCAGTTCACACTGGGATTACATTATGGAGACTTTACTGACGATGGCAATATTGCAAAGTCCCTCTTGTTGAGATAATTCTGTAAGACACACGTGTACTACGATCAGTGGTGTTGTCATCCCGTGTGTACCCCGTGGAGAAAACAGTTTCCTTATTTATTCTCAAGAGAACCGATGAACAATAATACCATTAGTTTTAACAAGCTGGAAACAGGATTCCCTTGAAAAAATGTCATTTTCTCAGTATCTTAACTATAAGCTGTCACGATGTCTTGTCGAAGAAACACGATGACGGAGTTGAGTTCTGGTTAACATCATTTTTCAGATAGTTTTTAAAAAATAACCCTACTTGATCAGCATTCTATTTCCTGTTTTTTCACGGTGTAAGGTGTTGCAAAATGTCTTTTAACTTTGACCTTGACGTGTTAACTTGGTCAAAAAACGGTCATCTCTGGAAGTAATTTTGCGGGGCGTCTACCAGTAGACATTCCTGGAACAACGTTTCTGCAGCCCAATGAGTATTCAGGATTCTGGATACAGCACACTGAATGTACCCCTACTATTCTGGCAATGCCCACTTACTTCATAGCAGTTCTGAACAGCTCAACAACTTGGCAACCAATAACTTCTGGCACGTGATGAGGCAAGACTTTATTTACACCAAGTACAGATAAATTTTTAACAAAATACTGGTCTGTTTCGAAAAAGAGTGTAGCGCAGCACACTCTTTTATACACAACAGGTGTGTATGTGTTGTTTAACGAACAGATGCTCAAAACAACTTACGAAGACGAGAATAATAACTCGTACATGTTTGCCCTATCATACGCTACTTTCTCTGTTACTAATCTAGCATTTACTCAATGAGTACTTGATGTATTTAGGCAATACCAACAACACAAAACAGTATGCAGGCATTTTGGCCAGGAATATATTGGCATCATAATTGAAAATCACCACAGAAAAAGAGCACAGTTTATTCAAGTATACTGTTCAAATTATTTTACTGATAATTACTGTTTCATCAGTTGAGCCCCTTCAGTGTTAACGACATCTTCGGCCTTGTATAATTAAGTGAAGCTTTAGCTTTCTTGGTCATGTAGCATACTATTGCTTCAAAAATGTTGAAAGTTTTTGCTACCAATAACAGTTTTGTCTTCGTGGATTTTCCCCTGCTGAAAATGCCGTATTTGTTTACTACAACTATTGTAAACAACTAATTCCATTCTCATTCATATTCATGTTCTTTAGTTTTTGTTGTTTTGTTATTTAGAATTAAGCACAAAGCTACACAATGAGCTATCTCTGCTCTGCCCACCACGGGTGTCGAAACCCGGATTTTAGCGTCTAAGTCCGCAGACATACCGCTGAGCCACTGGGGGGCTCTTTAGTTTTCCAATGGCATTGAGTACGATGGATATCTCTCGTTCTGAAATTCCAAGTCCTTATATGGACATATCTTTATGATATGAGTGTATAAATGCTTAAGTTGGAAAGGACCGTTACATATCTTTCCCAAATGCGATGAATTATCGGTAACATATACTACTTATGAGCAGGAAATAAAATGAGGTCAATATGTAGTTCTGATACATCCCGTTCCACTTTTATCGACCGTGACTGTCACATAACTTACTGAAGTGTATGTTAAAAATCCTCTTATATAAGGAACTCAACTCTCAGCATAATGAAAACTCTCCACATGACACGAAGGTACTTAAGTTAACAGACGTAATGTTAATTACGATCATAAATTGAATGGGATTAGTTCGACTTACAATGGCAGCGCAAATCTAGATTTGGAAATATTTTAATATTAACAGAATGCTTAGAAATAATATTTATCAACAGCATCTCTCTGAAGTATCAAGTTAGTTAAGCATTCTAAATAAAGTTAACTCGAAGAGGAAAGAAAAAAAACGAGGATGGTTGAATGAAAATAAAATAAAAAACTGTAATATCTTTTTTTTCAAATGAGTTCTTATAACATAAACAATAATGAGTAATAGTGAAAACTGGGAGTTACTGACAAGTTACAAGTAACAACTGTGCTTTTAAAATAGACAAAACTAAAGGTTATCATTCTACACAGGTGTATTAAGTATTTCCCTTTGTACTGTAATTGACGTGCTTGTTATCAGTGTAATTTGTTCCTACTTTGAGAATAATGTGTTTAGGAATTGAAATATGTCACTGCAGCTATGCTCAGTATGTTAACTTCATCGTAAATTTTTTTTCGGTTGCGTAAGTTTACAGTTATACGTCCACAGTAATAGCTCAAACACTGACTCGGTGTATAAAGGGAAAAGAAATAAATTCAATTTTATTTGGCATCGCTAACGTAAAATACCTTCTTAAGCATTTCAAAATGACAATTGTTAAGACATGTTACCTTGTAGGTAATGATGCGATTATGTTTTCTTTTGAGAATTAAATAGTAGCGCCATTTTATTTCGGGATTTAAAACAACCATGTCGAATTTATCTGTTCATGTTGTGAAGTTATGTGACATGGCACACGCTGAGAATATGGTCGACTCATCACTAGGATGGAATTAGTGAGATGAATGTGGCTTCACAAGTATATAATACCTTTTTGTGGGGTAGTTTACTCTTGATGTATCTTGGAGGGTTGAATAGCAAGGATGAGATCATTGGTAAGATTACCCAAACCGAGGCGTATGATATTCATCTTTATCGTATAATTCACCGTATAAGTTGAAATAGCATTTAGAACTTATGAATATTCAGATTAGGAATCTCCGAGCTTCTGCCTAAGAGATATTTACGATGTTAGATCGCGGTCACTCAACCGAAAAATTTGGGAGCCGCCTGGCCCAGGGGCAAGGAAAGCCCTAATAAGGTGCACTGTTGTCCGCCGCCCAGTGCCTGCAGCGTTGGTAACAAAGTGGGCTTTTTAATGGCTATACCCGGTGATGATGAAAAGCCGTCGTTATGAGGAGAGCTGAGGGTCATAATTATGGAATTCATGTCCAGGTATGTTGGCCTGCATACTGTTTACTATTTGATTAGACAAAATAATGTAGATCACCTGGCGGTAGACGCCTCGAATGGTTTAAGGAACGGTTGGGAAGCTAAAATATACACGAGAAAAACACTGGATCGCGTGTGTTAGCATTTCAGGTAATGATTCATACTGAGCCTAAATCATCATAAAGTGGTGGTTTCCCAAGGTTGTGCTGCTTTGTTGTCACGTGGCATGTCGTTTATGATACAACTTGACTTTCATCTGAAGAGGGTAATGTGTTTAGGCTAACGACATTGAAATATGTCACTGTAGCTACGCTAAGTATATTAACTTGATCGTAAAATCTTTCGGTTACATAGGTTTAAAGTTATAAATCCACAATGGCAGCTCAAACACGAACTCTGTGTGAATGTGAAAGAAAATAAACGAAACTGTGTTTTATTAGGCATCGTTAACGTAAATTATCCTCTTAAGCATTTCAAGAGAACAACGGTTAATAAATGCTGCTTTGCATGTAAAAATACAATAATGTTTTCAATTATTTTTAAATACTGTTCTGGATCCTGTCAATCTATCTGTTTTCTTGCCACGATCTTTACTTAATGTCAAGACATAACTTATCATTCTGATTCTACACAAAATTTCAAACACATTCTTACAGCGGGAGCTGAAACTTATTTGAAATTATGTTATGGCAGATAAGCACAGATAAAACTCATTCCTGAAGCAAGCATGTATGGAAACGTGAATGGCAGTAAATGTTACAAAGATAAACAACATGAAACATACATGAGATTAAGAACATTAACGTCGTTCTCTAATACGACCGCGAGCAACTACACCCTTATACACTGTCTGCGTAAAATTAAAAGATATTTGCAGTTCGTCTGTTTATTTTTCTGACGACATTACAAGCTTATCTATTTACATTTGTTGTTGTTGTTGTTTTGAATTAAGCACAAAGCTACACAATGGGCTATCTGTGCTCTGCCCACCACGGGTATCGAAACCCGGATTTTAGCGTGTAAGTCCGCAGGCATACCGCTGAGCCACTGGGGGGCATCTATTTACATATATTCTGAACAATCAGAAATACTTGAAGTACCCCCATAGAAATAATTGAATAGATTTGAAACAACAATCAAAATGGAAACGTCAGAAAGCGTTCCAAATACAAAGCTAATTGTGACAGACATAAAAAGAATGTTAAGCTGACAGACCGACGTATTAAACATCTCTGTAGCTAAATATTTATTATATCATTTAAAGTATTATATAAAATTCCGGATAAATCATCAGTGTGAATATTTTTGAAATGCCTAACTAAGAAATGGGTAAGACGTTACAGAGATCGACATGATTTTTTTGTGACATTCACTCAGCAAAGGATGCGTGAAAATGCTGAAGAAATAATTATATATGTATATATATAATAACACACATATATAATAACATAGAGTAAGATGCCGGACTTAATGCATTAAAACGTTTTGAAGATCATAAGATATTCTTACCTTCTAAGACCAGTCCGATGGCATGTCGATAGTGGGCTGCAGTTAGGTGTCGAGCAGCAAGAAATGAAAATCCACAGTCTTCTTCCAACGTTTCGTAGTAAACTACCAGTTCCGTGTTTGGTGCGACGTTTCGTATAATCTCATATACTGGTTCACCTTTTACTAACGAGCCGATGAGATTGACTTCCGGACAAAACGTTGAAGAAACTCGAAGGAACCGCACCCAGTTACAATGACGCACACGACGGTCATCAGTGTCTTGAACCTCATCATAGCAGCCAAATTGATGTCGTACCTGTAGTGTAAGAGGGAGGAGGGGACACGTGAACTTTCCTTTCAACACTAGTTTTCCCGAAGTAGCCACTGAAGCACTTAACAATACACTATGGGGGGTGTGTTACCTAGTGTCGTTTTGAATGACAGCACCCCTGATGATTTGCGCTCATTTCATAGACACCGCGGGGTCATTGTTCTCGGAAAGGATGACTTACCTCGTTATCTGTTGGCTGACCAATACCAGGAACCATGAGTTATGACCACAGTACGGACATTTCAACATCGTAAAGTTTTCAGTTTGTGAAAAGTTACGGCTATCTCTGTAATTACTCAGACCATTTGCAATAAATGAAATATAATACAATGTCCTATCCACAAAGACCAGTGATGGAAGAACATCCTAAACCTTTTGTTGACATTTTTACGATTGGAGAGTTGGTCAGTATGAACTCATTTTTCACCAACATTCAATAGTTTCAAGAACAGAGCTTTCACCTCTCAAGAAGATTGAAACAATTCGAACTACTCTTCCCTAGAGACCACAGAATATCTCTGAGTAAGAAATTACCATATGTTGTTGGAACAAACAATAGTGGTTTTACACTCGAAAATATTAAAGTAGTTTTATTAGTAACCTGAGACAAAGAATTAAGTATTTTTAAAAGATTGCTTGTTGGTCTTATCAAACAAGTATGAAACGCTGATCAAGAAGGCTGATGAACAGATGTACTTTGCACGCACAGAAAACTTCTCGTTGTATACATACTCAAATGTTTATTTATTAAAATGGTTCTTGTTTTCAATACCAATGGCTTACACACATAGTAACTTATCTGGTAACTTTATTTCCACCTGTTACAGCATTCATTGAAGAGAAACGACAAAAAATTAGATGAACTCACTTTTCTGCTTGTTTGTAATAAATTAGGAGAGAATTTGTTTTGAATTTCGCGCAAAACTACACGAGGACTATCTGCGCTACCTGTCCCTAATTTAGCAGTGTAAGACTAGAGGGAAGGCAATTAGTCATCACCACTTACCGCCAACTCTTGGGCTACTCTTTTACTAACGAATAGTGGGATTGACCGTAACATTATAACGCCCCCATAGCTGAAAGGGCAAGCATATTTGGTGCGACCGGGATTCGATCCCGCGACCCTCGAATTACGAGTCTAACACCTCAGGAGAGAAAGCCAGAAGCAATTTGAGCGATTTATTTATAATACTGATATATCTTACTTGAATAATTTCTGACTCTTATTTTATAAGAGATTCTGTAACCGTCAATGTCATCAATAAACGAGATATTGGATTCATCAAAAATAATTTTAAGACATAATAGTTTTAATGGTTTTTAAATATCTGGCGGTCTGTTGTACATTATATTCGAAGTTCTTTAGAATAATCATTACGCATTTTTAATTTTATGTAGTTTATGTTAAATCACTCTACGTTTTTAAGGGATAACTGTCATTTTGTGTTATTGGACGTTAACACGCAGAAAGAACAGTTGAAATAACACGTAACACTCTTACGTGTTAAATCCGTTTCATTTTTTTTTGTATATTTCAATAGATTATGAATTCATAACGTTCCACGCTAGAAAAAAACGGTGAATCTACGGATTTACAATGCTAAGATCGTGGGTTCGATTCCTTTCGGGGGAGTCAGCAGAAAGCCCTATGTGGCTTTGCTATATGAAAACACACACATGAATCCACAAAGGTTGTATTTGATTTAGATCTAACGCTTTGGTTGATAGAGCGCTTTCTTCCAGATGGTAAATATCCTGTTATCTTTTTTTGAACTTCCTTCCATGCTCACGGCCTGGCATGGCCGAGCGCGTTAAGGCGTGCACTCGTAATCCGAGGGTCGCGGGTTCGCGCCCGCGTCGCGCTAAACATGTTCGCCCTCCCAGCCGTGGGGGTGTATAATGTGACGGTCAATCCCACTATTCGTTAGTAAAAGAGTAGCCCAAGAGTTGGCGGTGGGTGGTGATGACTAGCTGCCTTCCCTCTAGTCTTACACTGCAAAATTAGGGACGGCTAGCACAGATAGCCCTCGAGTAGCTTTGTGCGAAATTCCAAAACGAACAAACGAACGAACGAACGAACCTTCCATGCTCACAAAAAAAAACACGACAGTAATAACAAATTTCAAATACTGATCTCATTTTATATGATCAAAGTACCGATATTTACCTCACGAATTTCTCCGTTAACAATGAAGATTAAATTATTACCATAGTTACAAGAAAGATGCCTTTCATAACACTCATCAGTAAGTTACGTAACCATACAAAGCAATAACGTGAATGAAATCATTCTTGGCACAGACTGATACTATTAGGGCGTAGTAAAGTAACACTGCCAACCTTTGGGTTACGTATTCAACATAGTGTAAGTGTATTTATTGAGGAAGAGGGAATTCCCCGTATTAGACTTGCGTATATCAGAAGGTCACGGCTGAATAAATCATATACTGAAAAATTACAATTGAAAGTAAAGAATACTGTATAACAATACGTCAATCACAGCACGTTAAAGATGCATATATATGCGACTTTTGAACTTCCAGTATGTTTCAACAAAGTGTACAGTAGTTTTAAAATGCCCGATGCTTTGCCCCTAATGAAGAAATTGTCACATTTCGAAAATGTTTGGGTTACAGGATTTCGTAGTTTTATCTTTAATTAATTTTTGGTACGTGCGCTTTTATAACAATAATAGCATTCGTGATCACGTGCTTGGACTTCAATGTTTTATTGAAATACACGTTAGTTCTAAGCAACGTTTTCAAGGTTTAGAAAACAGTATCAATCTTTTAAACGAAAAATAAAAGAAAGTTAGCAAAGCAAAGTCTTTAAATTTTGCGCAAAGCTACCCAATGGCTATCTGCGCTAGCCGTCCCTAATTTAGCAGTGTAAGACTAGAGGGAAGGTAGCTAGCCATCACCACTCACAACCAACTCTTGGGCTACTCTTTTACTAACGAATAGTGGGATTGACCGTCACATTATAACGCACTCACGGCTGGGAGAACGATCATGTTTGGTACAATCGGGATTCGAACCCGCAACCCTCGGATTACTAGTCGAACGCCTTAACACGCTTGCCCATGCCGGGCCTATTGTGTCAGGTAACTTGGCTTTAAAGAGTCTAGCCCACACGAGTCTTCGCTAACTTTTGCTTGAATCTCGTATTAATTAAAGTGCTTTGCGTGATGACAGGTAAGTCTATCTATTTCTTAGTGTATTTATTGCAAGCATATGAGTTTCTCGTGCATTCCACCAGGTTTACACGATTCTATTCACAATGTCGTTTCTCTTGATACCGATTAAATTTCATGGTTGTTGTTCTACAAGGTTAAAAACTTCCTGCTCTGTACGTAAAAGTCGATATATCGACAATTGTATAGAAAACTTGCTATACACGATGTGTTTGTTGCGATGAACAAAAAACAAACAAACTTGTCTGTGTAGTCCAACAAACTGGAATGAACTGTATTGTTGAATATTAATATTACTGAAAAAAGTAAAAAGGCTTATGGCTTAATATCAGGATACGAGCTGAACCTAACTTTGCACTTTTCTCTAATAAGGAGTAATGGCCATACCGCAAGGCATTCACGACAATGAAACGCTAAATGAAAGTAGGAGAATTGTCAAGAGCAAGGAGAACTAGAGGCTATACGTGTTTGTGTAATGACTGTGTTTGAAATAAGGTATCGTGTGAGTGTTTGCTATTGTACTTCAGGCATTTAAACCAGTTGAGGGAAAATACAACAAACTTTCTTTTGTTGTATTTATAAATTAAACATTATAACTGCACGCAGATACCTGAATTTGTATACCAAACTGGAACCGTCATTTATATCACATTAATACCTTTGTGAATTATTGTTAGAGTATAGTCATATTTTTACTTATTTATTTGCTATAGCTACACATACAAAACCTTTGAAAAGCAGCTTAAGCCATTAAGATAAACCTAACATTACTGTAAAGTATATATTACAGTCATATAAATTAAAATTCACTGGGAAATGAAAATCATATTTTGTCCACATTTCTAAGCAAATTATTGTTTAATTGTTGGGTTGTATGAAAGAAATATATTGGACTCGCGAATTCAAGGTAATTTAATTGTTTGTCTAAACATATTTTCATATGGATTATTGGGAAAGTATTAGAGATTTTTCTAAGTCAATTTAGGGTTTAATTTCAGATGATTTATATCTATACATATTTTTCCGAAAAAAAAATTCGGGAAAAAGGTGTAACAAAATTTTGTGACAATTAACTAAGCGGTTTGAGCAAATGTAGAAAATCAAACGTACTCCATAAAATATATTTTTCGCATATGAAGCGCAAAATTATTCTGTAAACTGCATACTTGTGATCAGAGCTGTATAATTCTGATCATAATTTATTGCATTACACGCTAGCTTATTTCATCACACGTGTACTCAATGATTCATAAGACTACCGGGTTTCATGTAGATATTCAGTCCTATAAAAAAAACAAAAAACAAATAGGCGTATAATAAAAAATAGCTTCTTACAGTGAGGCTAAGTTTAGGTGGTTGAAACTGTTAAAATTACTTCCACAAAATTAATTAATAAACAAGAGTCTGATAATGATGCTGCAAATCGTTATCATGTTACTTATAACTGGACACGACAGCCATAAATTCTACGTTTGCTAATCATGTTTACTCTTCCTGGTATACTCTGTGTGTGCGTGTGTGTGTACATACTTTAAGTGAGCTTGAGCTACGCTATTATTGATATGAAGATATTTAACTTTTAGTTTTATATTTCATTTTAAAATCAAGTTATGTGTTTGTAAGCGATTCATTGAAATAGAAATAAAGTGTTAAGGAAAAGGAAAAAAATGCCTAAAACTCACGTGATTACTGTGAATACTAGATCTATACTGAAGAAGATAAGACAGAGATTTCCTTGTGTTATAGACATATTTTCAGTAAAATAATATTTCAATTATCTTTCGAATGAGTTTTTATTTCCACAAGGCTGTTATAACACATGCATTCGTTTTTAGCACAGGATACAGAAATGTATTCAAAGACATGTTGAAAATGCAGTTTTTTTAAGTGATTGAAAATGATTGATGTACATTTAGTATACGATCTATCACATGTTCTGCGAAAAGCAATCAAAAGGTGATCAGAATATTTTTAATAAACCTATAGTAAGGTATAATACGCTCTTCTCTTTCAGTTCATCCGGCATGTGATTATTCGTGTCATCTGAAACGCAAATGATAACGCCAGTTCCCATCGAGAAGTGTTCTACACATTCCATGAGAAATACCAGATTGGCCAAATAAAGGGACCTGTACACTCGCTAAACTTTAGTTGTAGT